>JASWHV010000003.1:95625774-96856845 GCA_030760725.1 Neostapfia colusana
GGTCCGACCCTGTGGGACGCGTGTTGCCCGTGGAGCTAGCCTCTGCGGAAGAAGCAAAGGCATTTTTCATGGGACACATGTCACCTTCGGAGCTAGTCCTCGCGGAAGTCAGGGGACCAGTCGCACGAGATACGTGTTGATCTCGGAACCCATCTCCGAGAAGTCCGGATCTATTGAACACGTGTCGCCACCGGAGCTTATCTCCGGAGGTCCGTCGCTGCTGAACACGCGTCGACCTCGGGGCATGTCCCTGAAGGAAGGAAAGGC
This sequence comes from Neostapfia colusana, assembly GCA_030760725.1. Lineage (NCBI taxonomy): Eukaryota > Viridiplantae > Streptophyta > Magnoliopsida > Poales > Poaceae > Neostapfia > Neostapfia colusana. Next base: position 95,626,042 of record JASWHV010000003.1, read on the forward strand.
GGAAAGACCGGCACCCACACGTGGCGTGCGCGGAGCTCATCTCCGAAGAAGAGGGAGGTCTCGATCGATTGACACGCGGCACAACCGGAGCTCGTCTCTGCGGATGAGGAGATACCAGGCCCGAAGAACACGTGGAGCTTCCGGAGCTCATCATCACGGAGGTAGCGAGTTCTGGAGCGGTTTTTACGCGTAAAGATACCGGTACGCAACATAAACCGATCTAAATTCCATGATGTTACCAAAGATAAGATGTTAGGATCCAACAAAGATCTGAATAACACTCTTATTTGGGATCCAATCAGATTAGGACTCTTCTCTTCCCGATTATAAATAGACCCCAAAACCTCTGGCCGAAACCACAAACTTCTCTTTCAAATCCTGAGCCGACGACTTAGAGCCCTAGCCCTAACTCGCCGAGCAAAACATCGCCGAAGCACAACAAGGGAGATCATCGGAGAAGAACCGAGCGGTCCGAGGAGGACCTCGAAGTCAAGAAGAACGTGAGGTAGGGTTTCAATACCACCTTATGACATCATTGTGTTCATCTCTTGCATCTGTTCTTCAATTCCTTTCGAACAGAAGCCTTCTCGTGGGCAGATCACTCGATGATCAGTTTGATCTAAAAGACAAGACCATTGCCACGTTCACCTTTAATCCGAACACCTCTGACCATGCAAGCCATGCAAGAATACGTACAGATCAATCTAATAAAACTAATCGTAGGATAGCATGCATGTGCATCATCGCATCTAGTATAAGGATTGCGCATGATATTGATTGCTGTGAATCTTGTATGCACGTGAATCCTACATAGCAGGACAAACTCAGGAAGCTGTCTACATCGAGCTGCAGCGACAAGATTTTGAGAATCAAGAACAACCGGAACCACAAGAACAAGGCAAGTGCTCCTTGACCATGTTGATCCTATGTTTTGGGTAAAACTATTTTGTTTTGCGAAAAGGTGTGCGTGCTGAGTCAAACATGATGGGAAACCCTTTTTATAGGAGTTTACTAGTTCTGATTAAACCACCCTTGTCGCCTGGGAAGTTTATGAGTCGGGTATGGTTTTTGCTTTATGCTTCGCTGAGTCCATGGGGTTGGGAAGCGAGATAGATGTGTCTAGCTAACTGCACTCGTAATGATGATGAGGAACTGATGATGTTAATGAACATGGATCGGAGGGAGATCTAGGCAAGCCTGGGTTTATGAATGAGGTAGCATGAGATGGTGGTTTTGCTTGCCGTAGATCTAAGGACCGGTTCATGCATGCACATGCCAGGATAACAGTGCCACCACAAGGCCAAGTATGGGTGCGGCTTAGCTGAGTAATTAGGTAAGTTGCTAGAGTGTTATGGACTGTGGAAGGCGCGGGGACTGGGAGTCGAGTGAGGACTGCCCTGGGAACTGCATGGCACAAGAGGGGGCCCGTGGGTGGGAGAATTGGAGATTCTAGCCTGCTGGTGAAACCTTAGTGAGTCCATACATCCAGTAACCCCTTTGTAAAGGCTATTTTGTGATCTCTTGACCATACACAGACGGTTGTGTACTGGTATAATGGAGGTTCTGCAGTCACCGACGGGTGACGAAATCACAAACTTGTGGGTAAAGAGGTGCAAACTCTGCAGAGTTATTAAAACTATCATGATAGCCGAGCTTACGGTCACGAGCACCTAGCTAAACTGCCATGATTAGATGGGATGGTTACTGGAATGGTTATTGGGAAGGTTCTTGGTTATGGTTTTTGGTTATGGTTTGGTTTGGAATTGTTAAGTCTGGATGATGAAAGGGTTGCATGACTGGTGGGTCATGATATGAGATTGGTCTCGGTGCGAGACAAGGTTGTTTCATGAGGTGAGATGGTAGCGAATACGAGGAGGTATTCGTGAGTATGGGTAAAGGATTGGTTAATGTTTGGATGGAACACGAGAAGTGATGGAGGTATGTTGGTAATTTCATACATGCTGGGACTACATTCATCTAAAGTTAAATTGCTGTTTTATCACGGTTTTATAAATCTGCTTTTCTGCAAATAAGCCTTTTATACCTAACTTGTTTATGAGCTGCATGTCATGTGTTATTCCCGCACTTGCTGAGTACATCATTGTACTCAAACTTGCATTATTATTTCTTCATCAACAGCAAGAGAAGACTACTATGAAGACCGAGTAGAGCATTATGGCGTGTGATCTGTTCTCAACCTTGCCTGTGGAGGGAGTAGAGATGGAGCCACTTCTGCTTAGTTTTGCTTCCGCATTAGTTTTTGCTTCCGCATTTAAATAAGATTTCCGCTGCGTAGAAATAAGGACTTCCGCTGTGAGCATGAGTCCAAGACTCATGAGGTGCTGTAATTAACTCTGTTATTCGTGGTAATATATAATCTGAATTCAGTTTGTAGAACGAATGTGTATGTGTGATGAACATCCTGGGCACACATATGCATTAGTTCTCGGTTCCGTGGTTTTCCACAGAATTGAGGGCGTCACAGATTGGTATCAGAGCCACGGGTTGACAGTAGGTCACACGCTGTCGAAGTGTTCAGTCGACACTTCCCCCGGGCCTGCACTGGGCAGCCCGCGGAGGTTTTTTTTTTCGGTGGGGCTAGTCTCTAGCGGAGAGCTTGCGCAGATGGACGAGTTAGTAAGAGCTTGACATGGCGAGTTTTACGTGGTTCAGGCCGCCGGAGTGTAAAACCCTACGTCCACGGCGAGCTATGGAGCTCGCTGTATTTCTTGTTGCTCGGGGCCGGAGGCCTGAGCTTGGGGGTGAGTTACAGCTTGAGAGTGTATGGCTAGCGTATGAGTTGCAAAGTGCGAACCAACAGGGTTCGAACCCTTGCTAACGTTGCCTACCCGAGCCTTTTATAGTCTAAGACTCGGGTGGCTTACAAGGGGGACCCGGGACCCGACAGGTGGTCCCGGGGAGATTGTCTATTATCTACCGTATCTGCAGTTATGCCGGTAGTTGTCTCTGGCGAAGGCTTCTGAGTCTTCGTCTTGCAGCCCTGCCCATGCCGCATGCTAGTCGTAGTGGTTGATGACGGCGGGGGCGGCATGGGATGTCTTGTCGCTGTGTTTATTGGCTGGCAGGCCCTGACACCACGCGCCAGTCTGTGATGCGACTGGGCGCAACGGCACCTGACAGAGGTGTGCTCCGCATCTCCGCGTCTTGGGAAGGCGCGGGCCTTGAATACCTTGTACGGGCAAGGTATGGGGCGTCTTTACGCCCGCTGCCTACCGCTCGGGGGCAGGCAGCGCTGTTCTGCTGGACACGTGGCGGGCCCGGAGCTCTCCTCTGAGGAGGGGGAGGTCCGGCCCCGCAGGACACGTGGAGCCTTCGGACCTCTCCCCCGTGGAGGGGGGAGGTCCGGCTTCTGTCGGCTACGTGGCAGGTCCGGAGCTCTCCTCTAAGGAGGGGGAGGTCCGGCCCCGCGGGACATGTGGCACCTTCGGAGCTCTCCCCACGGAGGGGGGAGGTCTGGCTGCTGTAGGCCACGTGGCGAGCCCGGAGCTCTCCTCTGAGGGGAGGGAGGTCCGGCCCCACTGGACACGTGGCGCCTTCGGAGCTTTCCCTGTGGAGAAGGGCGAGACCCTTAGGCATTTTCCTCTGTGCGCGGGGGTACCCCATATCGCGGGTACCGACAGTGGCCCCCGGGCTCACCTCGGGGGAGGTAACGAGCCCGAGGTGAGGCCTTCTCCTACCCGCGCACTTTCTTGTCTTGAGTACTCCATGTGCTGGCAGGGTCTTGACGGCTTCGGAGTTCAGCCTCTTAGGAGAGGGTGAAGCCTGGCATCGGAGCTCGGCCCGGCTGTGGGGGCGGAGGTCTGGAAGTCATCGGAGCACAGGTCCACGAAGGGCGTGAGGTACGGCATCAGGGCTCGCCTCTGAAAGGAGGGCAAGGGCTGGCATCGGAGCTTGACCCAGCTGCGGGGGCGGAGGTCCGGAAGTCGTCGGAGCTCAGGCCAGCGAGGGGCGTGAGGTCATCGGAGCTCAGGCCAGTGAAGTGTGTGAGGTCCGGCATCAACGCAAGCCTCTAAAAGGAGGGCGAGGGCTGGCCTCGGAGCTCTATCTGGCTGTGGAGGCGGAGTCCGAAAGTCATCGGAACTCAGGCCAGCGAAGGGCGTGAGGCCCGGCATCAGCGCTCGCCTCTGAAAGGAGGGCGAATGCTGGCATCAGAGCTCGGCCCAGCTGTGGGGGCGAAGTCCGGCACTGCTCAGTGGTCCCCCTTTCCTGTCCCTTAGTCTCATTTGGCTTTTTGTCCCAGGCCGGAATACGGGGCTCGGGTAATCCAATGCACTTGGTCCCGGAGGTCTGGCCCCAGCCCCAGTCAGGATGTAACCGTCCGGCCCCCTGGTACTCAGACCGTAGCGCTGGGGGGCAGAGTGCGCATGCTTTGGGTGCAAGACCGGGCAAAGCAAGGCTCCTGACCCCCCGGTCTAGCGTAGGTCTTTTCTCGGAGGAGCCCAACTGGCGGTACAGTACCCTAACAGGGGGAGATCCAAAAGGCCACCGGGCCTTTGGCAGGTACCCCAAGCACTACCGTTTTCGGCAGGACGGCAAATATCGACTATGCATGAGAGCAGGAAAGAGGAACCAAGTGTACAATGGACGCACACTTTCTAGAGCGTGGGGAGGTGTTCATATAAATTAATGCGTAATTTAAATGAACACCTAAGTAAGCATGGTGAACTTACTGGGGTAGCGTCGGAGCGCCTGTCTTCACGCAGAGCGGGTCATGCGTGGCTTCGTCGTACGCCAGACACAGGGGGACTCCCATGGCGATCTCAGGGGGAAGCATGGCTTCGGCCCCGCATACCATGTGGAAGGGTAGTTCCCGTGACCCGGCCCTGGGAAGTCCGGCTGGCCCTCGACATGGAGGAGCCGGTATCCCTCGACGGCTCTGGGTGCGCGTCTGCACCGGTTGTGTGGGTCTGCTTGGCGTGGACCTGGCACGCATTGCATCCCTAACCGGTTTGACGGCGTCCAGGTGGCTCTCGGTCAGTAGGAGCCATGCCGGGTGGCTTAACTGACCAACGTGCGGGACGATGAGCGTTCCCAGCACTCGCCTCCTTGGACTACTGCAAGCTAATCGCAGCCTTCCTCCTGGGTTATGCACCACAATAGGATGTCGTGGTGCCACGCCAGTAAAGATACCAGCGCGTAGCACTTAGCCATCCGCACCACCCGTTCAGCGGATGCACGTTCATCAGGAAGGATGTCCTTCAAGAAGTCCCGGACCTCCGTGGTCCATGCATCGGGACTACTTGAGCTTCTTGATCTTGAGCGCTGGGTTGCACGGAGTCCCCAGTGACTCTTACGATCCTTTGGCGGCATCCAGGGCCGCCGGGACTGCCTAGCTTCGAGGCACTGGTTCAGCCCCCTTCGCCCGGCTCGGCGGGCCGGGCTGTGGACCGCAGCAACGTCCTCTCGAAGACTCCTTCGTGCGCAGGGGCTCCGATGGAGGCTTTCGTTGAGAGGTCGTCAGCTGCGGCCGTGCAAGCGCGCGGTACATGGCGCAGGTCCAAGGCGAGGAATTCTTTCTCCAACATCCGCACGTGAAGCAGATAAGCAGCTAGCTGTGGGTCATTGCAGGGGCATTCACCCTTAACTTGCTTGATAACTAGCTGGGAGTCGCCCTGCGCCAACAACTGGCGAGCGCCCAGAGACAGGACTGTCTTTTAGGCCAAAGATGAGTGTTTCATACTCTGCCAAGTTGTTGGTTGCCTTGGAATTGAGACGCACCATGTACCCAGACTGCTCCCCCGATGGCATGAGAAGCAGTACGCCGGTACCGGCCCCCTGCTTTCGCGAGGAGCCGTCGAAGAAGAGCGTCCAGTGAGGCCCGGTGTAGACCAGAGCTCGGTACTTTGGTTCACCGTCTTCGCGGCCCCCTGGGTCAGCCTTCGTTGGCGTCCACTCAGCCACGAAGTCAGCCAGTGCTTGGCTCTTGGCTGTCTGACGTGGTCGGGAGCTCAGCTTGAACTCCGCCGTCTTCGGGCTGTCTTTCGGCTTCGGAAGCTGGCAGTGAGTGCCAGCTCCGCCCTCCGGCTGCTCTGGCGAACTTGTCCGCCAGGCTGAAGGGCTCGGAGGCATCGCAGACCTCTCTGGTTGCAAGCCTCTCAAGCATCTTCTTGTCCTGGACACTGTCGAAGTGCCACCACCACAGAAGCACTTTGAATATGTGGAATGGTGTTGCGTACTTGGGAGAACCGCTGGATGAAGGAGCGCAGCGACTCCCCAGGTTGTTGCTTGATGGCTTGGAGGTCAAGCTCCGTGCCGGGACGGGTGTAGGAGCTGCCGAAGTTGGCGATGAACCGCCGGCAGAGCTCTCCCCAGGAAGTTATGGAACCCCGAGGGAGGTTCATTAGCCAAGACCGGACAGGGCCGGTCAAGGCGACGGGAAAGTAGTTTGGCCATGACGGCCTCTTCCCCTCCTGCGGCAAGTACGGCGGTGGAGTAGATCTGGAGGAACCCCGCCGGATTGACGCTGCCGTCGTACCTCTCGGGCAGGTGCGGCCAAAACTTGCGCGGCCACCTCGTGAAGCGGAGGTGGGGCTCCAGGGCCGTACATCCTGCCCCTGTTGCTGCAGATGTTGGTGCCGCGAACGCTTGGTTCGCCACTGGCACAGTGTACCCCGGTATGGGCAAGGTTGCGCCATAGACCGGGGGCGCCTTTTGGAGGACATATGGCTGTGGCATATGCTGCGTGACGTATGTCAGGGGCAGAGTTCGCGTGGCGAAAGTCTGCGCCTCAAGCAGGGTTGAGGTAATCGTCATGCTGACGACGGCCTCTTGGCTGCGACGCCTTTCTCGTCGCCGCTCGAGGAACATTTGGGCGTCTTGGCCCAGGTGGCATCGTTCCAGCTCAGTCCTCAGGTCCGTCGATGGAAGCCTGGACGTTGGCGTGCGCGTCAGCGACACAGCCGGTTGGCCGGAGCGTCGTCCCCGCCGAACTCAAGGGTTTGCAGTGGCGACGACAAGACGGTCTACCTCGCGAATCCACTGCTGGGTCGCTGCCTGAGGCGCCTCCCCAGCAGGCGGATTGTGCAGTGGCGCTCTTGTTGCGGCTAGCGCACCCCCGCCGGGTACGCCCAGCGCTACTGAAGACCTGATGCTGGTTGGAGCCTGCATTGCCGGGGTCGGCGCTGCCAGAGCCGGTTGCTGGCTCCCAGTGCAGGTACTGGTGCCGTGAACGCTTGGTTGCGCCTGGCACAGTGTACCCCGGTACGGGCAAGGTTGCGCCATAGGCCGGGGACGCCGCTTGCAGAGCAAATGGTTGTGGCTTATGCTGTGCAGCGTACGCCTGGGGCAGAGCTCGCGTAGCGAAGGTCTGCCCTCCAGGCTGGGTCGAGGCCGACGTCATGTTGTCACCAGCCTCTTGAGTGTGATGCCTTTCTCGATGTTGCTCGAGGAACACTCGGGCATCTTGGCCCAAGTGGCACCGTTCCAGCTCTTTCCTCAGGTCCGTCGACGGAAGTTTGGTGGAGCTGGAACCCGCCGTCTGCCCGTCAACCGTTGGCGTGCGCGTCGGCGACACAGCCGGTTGGCCGGAGTGTCGTCCCCGCCGAAGTCGAGGGTTTGCGGCGGTGACAACGAGACGGTCTACCTCGCGAATCCACTGCTGGGTTGCTGCCTGAGGCGCGTCCCCAGCAGGCGGATTGTGCAGTAGCGCCCTTGCTGCTGCTAGCGCACCCCCACCGGGTACGCCCGGCGCTACTGAAGGCCTGACGCTGGTTGGAGCCTGCATTGCCGGGGTCGGCGCTGCCAGAGCCGGTTGCTGGCTCCCAGCTTGCCCTGACACACTCCGTCCTGAGTGTGTCATCATGTACTCTCCCCTGGTCACGGTTTGCCGCGGACGCAGGGGGGGAGAGTTTGCTGCTGAAGGAAGCTTGGTCATCTTCGTCAGCGGAAACTCGTCGCGCTAGGAGAAAAGCCCCTACCTGGCGCGCCAAATGTCGAAGTGTTCAGTCGACACTTCCCCCGGGCCTGCACTGGGCAGCCCGCGGAGGTTCTTTTTTCGGTGGGGATAGTCTCTAGCGGAGAGCTTGCGCAGATGGACGAGTTAGTAAGAGCTTGACACGGCGAGTTTTACGTGGTTCAGGCCGCCGGAGCGTAAAACCCTACGTCCACGGCGAGCTATGGAGCTCGCTGTATTTCTTGTTGCTCGGGGCCGGAGGCCTGAGCTTGGGGGTGAGTTACAGCTTGAGAGTGTATGGCTAGCGTATGAGTTGCAAAGTGCGAACCAACAGGGTTCGAACCCTTGCTAACGTTGCCTACCCGAGCCTTTTATAGTCTAAGACTCGGGTGGCTTACAAGGGGGGCCTGGGACCCGACAGGTGGTCCCGGGGAGATTGTCTATTATCTACCGTATCTGCAGTTATGCCGGTAGTTGTCTCTGGCGAAGGCTTCTGAGTCTTCGTCTTGCAGCCCTGCCCATGCCGCATGCTAGTCGTAGTGGTTGATGACGGCGGGGGCGGCATGGGATGTCTTGTCGCTGTGTTTATTGGCTGGCAGGCCCTGACACCGCGCGCCAGTCTGTGATGCGACTGGGCGCAACGGCACCTGACAGAGGTGTGCTCCGCGTCTCCGCGTCTTGGGAAGGCGCGGGCCTTGAATACCTTGCACGAGCAAGGTATGGGGCGTCTTTACGCCCGCTGCCTACCGCTCGGGGGCAGACAGCGCTGTTCTGCTGGACACGTGGCGGGCCCGGAGCTCTCCTCTGAGGAGGGGGAGGTCCGGCCCCGCAGGACACGTGGAGCCTTCAGACCTCTCCCCCGCGGAGGGGGGAGGTCCGGCTTCTGTCGGCCACGTGGCAGGTCCGGAGCTCTCCTCTAAGGAGGGGGAGGTCCGGCCCCGCGGGACATGTGGCACCTTCGGAGCTCTCCCCACGGAGGGGGGAGGTCTGGCTGCTGTAGGCCACGTGGCGAGCCCGGAGCTCTCCTCTGAGGGGAGGGAGGTCCGGCCCCACTGGACACGTGGCGCCTTCGGAGCTTTCCCTGTGGAGAAGGGCGAGACCCTTAGGCATTTTCCCCTGTGCGCGGGGGTACCCCATATCGCGGGTACCGACACACGCCTAGATAGAAACCTTAGATTGATATTAGAGCCACGGGTTAACAGCAAGTTACACCCCTGAATAGGAGTCATAGGTAGCTAAGCCACACTGACCAAAGGAAGCATCCTAGGGTGAATAGCCTAGATTCGCCTTGAAACCACCTTGACATAGGAAACCATCCCTGAATAGGAGTTGAGTGGGACCTTGTAATGATTATTTGTGAATATGCGCTTAAGTGTGAGTGGTGGAACGTCCCAAAAACATTGTCCATATCCACACATAAGAAGAGGGAGGTGTGAGATATTTCGGCACTTGCTCACATCCTCATAAGGACTAATATATATAGTCCAACTCACCTTGATGCATATAGTTGAAAGGACCTACCTAATCTCTAACCTTCTATTCTGTTTCGTTCTCTCTCACAGATGGTGAGAGGAAACGCCAGCCGAAGGAATGTCCAGGAAGATGACCACGAGGAAGTTCCTGCTAACCCCGGAGCTAGCGAAAACAACCTAGAAAGGTTGATGTCCATGCAAAACCAGCTTATGCAAACCATGATCCAAACTTTGGGTCAGTTGCAGGCCAACCAAAACTCCGTTCCGGCACCACCGCCACCACCACCGCCGGCTCATAACAGGTTGGGAGAGTTCATGAGGACTCGACCACCCACCTTTGCTCAAGCAAGCGATCCAATGGAGGCCGATGATTGGTTGAAATCCATGGAGAAGAAGCTTGCCATTGTTCAGTGCAACGACCGAGAGAAGGTTCTCTTTGCGTCGCACCAACTGATGGGAGCAGCTGCTGACTGGTGGGATGCCTTGAGCAACGCCCATGCCAACCCGGAGACAATCACTTGGACTGAGTTCAAGGAAAATTTCCACTCCCACTACATCCCTGTTGGCGTAATGATGCTCAAGAGGCAGGAGTTTGAAGGTCTCCGCCAAGGGCAGAAAAGTGTGAACGAATATCTCAACAAGTTCATACAACTGTCCCGGTATGCCCCCGAAGATGTCAACTCGGATCAGAAGAAGCAGTACCTGTTCATGAGAGGGTTGAACAATGAGATCCAAGTTCAGCTCCTCAACAATGACTACGTAAGCTTCCAGAAGCTGGTTGATAAGGCTATTGTGGTGGAAAACAAGATCCAAGAGATTGAGCGCGAGTGCAAAAGGAAGGTGCCATACCAGCCCCAAGGGAGCATCGTACGACCTAGGTACACGCCTCCTGCACCGCAGTATGGACCAACCACTCCTACGTACCGCCCTGGTCAGCCACCACAGCAACGGTTTGTTGCACCGGCACCTCGAGTGCCCATGCCTCCTGCACCCCGGCCTAACAATGGCGCTCCTGTTCAAAACCCCCGCCCCAACGTACCTGCTGCCGTAGGCAACAGGGAATGCTTTGCATGGGGGGAAGTAGGCCACTTCGCTAACCAGTGCCCGAAGAGAGGCCCTGGATAGCAAGGTAACGTGCCCAAGCAGAACCAGCGACCAAACGGAGGAGACAACCAAGGGAACCGTGGACCGCAGAACTATGCTCGTGGCCACGTTAACCATGTCACTGCTGAGGAAGCACAACAGGCTGAGTCTGTCGCAATTGGTATGTTCCTTGCCAACTCCAACCCAGCCACCATTTTATTTGATTCTGGAGTATCACATTCCTTCATATCATCCGAATATGTTGCCAAACATCATCTACCCGTATCCCACTTAGAATGTGCCATGTTAGTTAATTCTCCCGGAGGAGAAATGAGGACTAGTATAGTATGTCCTAAGGTAAGCCTTAAAATAAGGGGGGTAGACTTCCTTGCCAACCTTATTGTCTTGGACTCCCACGGAATTGACATCATACTCGGAATGGACTGGTTAAGCAAGCACAATGGAGTAATCCAATGCGCTGAGAGAAGCGTGCAGTTGACAAACGAACACGGTATCCGTGTCGAGTTTGAGTCAGCCCAGCAAGCGACCGAACGGGCGGATCTGAACCATGTTGAAGGAGTAGCATTGGACAACATTCCAGTGGTTCAGGAATTTTCGGATGTGTTCCCGAAAGAACTTCCAGGTATGCCACCTGACCGGGACATTGAGTTTGCCATAGATTTGGTACCTGGAACTGCACCCATAGCTAAGAGACCATATAGGATGCCCGTCAACGAGTTAGTTGAACTAAAGAAGCAAATTCAAGAACAGTTGGAGAAGGGTTTTATCCGTCCAAGTTCGTCACCATGGGGAGCCCCGGTGCTTTTCGTGGACAAGAAGGACGGAACCCAAGGAATGTGCGTGGACTACAGGTCTCTCAACGAGGTAACAATCAAGAATAAATACCCTCTGCCCCGTATAGAGGACCTGTTCGATCAAATGAAAGGAGCCCAAGTGTTCTCCAAGATTGATCTTCAGTCGGGATATTTCCAGCTGAAGATTAAGCCCTCCGATATACCTAAGACAGCCTTTCGGACGCGGTATGGTTCATATGAATATACCGTTATGTCTTTTGGATTGACGAATGCACCCGCATACTTCATGTACCTTATGAATAAGGTTTTCATGGAGTACTTGGACAAGTTCGTCGTGGTTTTCATCGACGACATTATGGTTTATTCAAAAAGTGAGGAGGAGCATGAAGAACATCTGAGATTGACCTTGCAGAAGTTGCGAGAGCATCAGTTGTATCCCAAGCTCAACGAATGTCAATTTTGGCTAAAAGAAATATCCTTCCTAGGCCACATCATCTCCAAGGAAGGGGTATCGGTTGATCCTGGAAAGGTGAGAGATGTTCTGAAGTGGGACCAACCGAAGAGCGTGAGGGATATTCGGAGTTTCCTTGGGATGGCAGGATACTATCGGCGCTTCATTAAAGACTTCTCTAAGATAGCAAAACCTATGACGGAGTTGCTAACGAAGGGAAAAATCTTTCAATGGACACAAGCCTGCCAATAAAGTTTTGAGGAACTCAAGGAAAGGCTAACCACAGCATCAGTTCTGGTATTGCCAGACGTAAGCAAGAGCTTTGACATATATTGTGATGCATCCAGACAAGGGCTCGGGTGTGTACTCATGCAGGAAGGACAAGTGGTAGCCTATGCCTCATGACAATTAAAGAAGCATGAGCTTAACTATCCTACTCATGATTTAGAGTTAGCAGCAGTGGTGCATGTATTGAAGATTTGGAGACACTATATCCTTGGTCATCGATGTGAGATCTATACAGATCATAAAAGCCTCAAGTACATATTTACACAAACGGACTTGAATTTGAGGCAACGTCGATGGTTAGAACTCATCAAGGATTATGATGTGGGAATCAACTACCACCCCGGGAAGGCCAATGTGGTCGCTGACGCACTGAGCAGAAAGGGAGCATGCCACCAACTCACGGTTCGGGAGCTACCACCCGAACTCCGAAAGGAGTTCGAACGGTTACACCTCGGATTCTTGAATAACATGGAAATAATGAAGATCCACTCCTCATTGGAGCAAGAAATAAGAGAGGGCCAAGCAACGGACGAGGGGATCAAGGAGATCAAGGAAAGAATCCGACAAGGGATGGAAAAGGATTTCAAGGAGGATGAAAAGGGTACGCTTTGGCTAGGAAAAAGGATTTGTGTGCCAGACATAAGACACCTTCGCGACATGATATTGAAGGAGGCACATGATTCACCCTATTCCATACATCCAGGGAGCACCAAAATGTACAAGGACTTGAAAACTTGCTATTGGTGGGATGGTATGAAGAGGGATATAGCCGAATACGTTGCCCTATGCGACACATGCCAACGGGTAAAGGCCGAACATCAAAAACCCACTGGATTGTTGCAACCTTTGAAAATACCTGAATGGAAATGGGAGGACATCAGTCTGGACTTTATTGTCGGATTGCCAAGAACTCAGTCAGGATACGACTCCATCTGGGTCATTGTGGACCGGTTGACGAAAACCGCCCATTTTCTTCCAGTAAAGACCAGTTACAACGTTACACAGTTGGCAGAGTTGTACATGGAGCAGATCGTGTGCCGTCATGGAGTTCCGAAGAGGATAGTCTCAGATCGAGGTTCTCAGTTTACCTCTAGATTCTGGAGGAAGCTGCAGAAAGCCATGGGTACACGACTAGATTTTAGCTCCGCCTATCACCCACAAACAGATGGGCAAACCGAGAGGACGAACCAAATTTTGGAGGACATGCTGAGAGCTTGCGCCTTGAAACGTGGGCGTAGTTGGGAAAGGAGTTTACCGTATGCCGAGTTCTCCTATAACAACAGCTATCAAGCTAGCTTGAAGATGTCGCCTTTCGAAGCCTTATATGGTAGACGGTGTAGAACGCCACTGTTCTGGAACAAGACTGGAGAGAACCAGGTGTTTGGACCCGAAGTACTACAAGAGGCTGAAAAGCAAGTCCAAACAATACGGGAGAACTTAAAGGCTGCTAAGTCACGACAGAAAGGCTATGCGGACAATAGGCGTAGGAAGTTGACCTTCGAAGTAGGAGACTTCGTATACCTTAAGGTATCGCCTATCCGAGGCCAACGACGTTTTAACGTCAAAGGCAAACTAGCGCCTCGCTACATCGGACCATTTAAGATTTTGGACAAGCGAGGAGAAGTAGCCTATCAACTAGAGCTCCCAAACCACCTCTGCGACGTACATGACGTGTTTCATGTATCCCAGCTCAAGAAGTGCTTGAGAGTACCAGAGGAACAAGTGTCAATGGGAGAACTTGAATTTCAAGAAGACCTGACCTACGCAGAACACCCTGTCCGAATCTTGGACGTAAAGGAAAGGGTCACCCGAAACAAAGTGATTCGATGGTGCAAGGTACAATGGAGTCATCATACTGAAGCTGAAGCCACATAGAAGCGTGAAGAGGATATTAAGGCTGAATTCCCCTATCTATTTTCTACTAACGAATCTCGAGGGCGAGATTCAATTTAAGGGGGGTAGATTTGTGACACCCTCATCTCGGGTGTCAGCATATGTTCATGTTTTATGAAGAAGAAAAACATTTTTAGAAAAGAGGGAACAGAAACAAGTATCAAAAGGATAGCCAGTAAAGCTCTCTGAGAGCGCCGAAGGCAACTTCCACGACCAGCAGACCACGTGGCGTGTTTGGAACTCATTCCCGAGAGATAGGGAGAGGTCCGACGCTAAACTGTATACGTGGTAGGCTTGGGGGTCACCTCCGCAATTGGAAAGAGGTCCAACCCTGTGGGACGCGTGTTGCCCGTGGAGCTAGCCTCTGTGGAAGAAGCAAAGGCATTTTTCATGGGACACATGTCACCTTCGGAGCTAGTCCTCACGGAAGTCAGGGGACCAGTCGCACGGAATCGTGTTGATCTCGGAACCCATCTCCGAGAAGTCCGGATCTATTGAACACGTGTCGCCACCGGAGCTTATCTCCGGAGGTCCGTCGCTGCTGAACACGTGTCGACCTCGGGGCATGTCCCTGAGGGAAGGAAAGGCGGAAAGACCGGCACCCACACGTGGCGTGCGCGGAGCTCGTCTCCGAAGAAGAGGGAAGTCTCGATCGATTGACACGCGGCACAACCGGAGCTCGTCTCTGCGGATGAGGAGATACCAGGCCCGGAGAACACGTGGAGCTTCCGGAGCTCATCATCACGGAGGTAGCGAGTTCTGGAGCGGTTTTTACGCGTAAAGATACCGGTACGCAACATAAACCGATCTAAATTCCACGATGTTACCAAAGATAAGACGTTAGGATCCAACAAAGATCTGAATAAGACTCTTATTCGGGATCCAATCAGATTAGGACTCTTCTCTTCCCGATTATAAATAGACCCCAAAACCTCTGGCCGAAACCACAAACTTCTCTTTCAAATCCTGAGCCGACGACTTAGAGCCCTAGCCCTAACTCGCCGAGCAAAACATCGCCGAAGCACAACAAGGGAGATCATCGGAGAAGAACCGAGCGGTCCGAGGAGGACCTCGAAGTCAAGAAGAACGTGAGGTAGGGTTTCAATACCACCTTACGACATCATTGTGTTCATCTCTTGCATCTGTTCTTCAATTCCTTTCGAACAGAAGCCTTCTCGTGGGCAGATCACTCGATGATCAGTTTGATCTAAAAGAAAAGACCATCGCCACGTTCACCTTTAATCCGAACACCTCTGACCATGCAAGCCATGCAAGAATACATACAGATCAATCTAATAAAACTAATCGTAGGATAGCATGCATGTGCATCATCGCATCTAGTATAAGGATTGCGCATGATATTGATTGCTGTGAATCTTGTATGCACGTGAATCCTACATAGCAGGACAAACTCAGGAAGCTGTCTACGTCGAGCTGCAGCGACAAGATTTTGAGAATCAAGAACAACCGGAACCACAAGAACAAGGCAAGTGCTCCTTGACCATGTTGATCCTATGTTTTGGGTAAAACTATTTTGTTTTGCGAAAAGGTGTGCGTGCTGAGTCAAACATGATGGGAAACCCTTTTTATAGGAGTTTACTAGTTCTGATTAAACCACCCTTGTCGCCTGGGAAGTTTATGAGTCGGGTATGGTTTTTGCTTTATGCTTCGCTGAGTCCATGGGGTTGGGAAGCGAGATAGATGTGTCTAGCTAACTGCACTCGTAATGATGATGAGGAACTGATGATGTTAATGAACATGGATCGGAGGGAGATCTAGGCAAGCCTGGGTTTGTGAATGAGGTAGCCTGAGATGGTGGTTTTGCTTGCCGTAGATCTAAGGACCGGTTCATGCATGCACATGCCAGGATAACTGACGCGACCCGCTCAACCGAGACAGGCCACTCGCCCGGGAATCGCATTGGGTGGTGCCGTGTTATGCGGCACCCAACAACACACATATGAGGAACAATGTATTACATAAAACAATAGCGGAAGCTTACAAGTTTTTCTTTGTAAATACTTTACATCAAGTAACTACAGCGGAAGTCTTTATCAACTCACGTCGAATAACTAAGAGCACCCGAGATGAAGTCCAGCCCGTGGACTCCTCTCGCTGGCAACACGAAGACAAGCAGCAGCGGCTGGGTTCTCCATGTGTTACATGACTCGGGAGTTCCCGAGTCTCACCGGACAACCTTCTTTTCAGCATCGTAGTTAACCTGCAAAACCACTTATATAGCAAGCATGAGCACATAGGCTCAGCAAGTCTGACCCGTCTCTCCTAAACAAGAAACTCTACATGCACGATGGTTTCAAATGGGTCGGCTAGATTTGCATAAGGGACTCGCCTAAAGTTGATCCTTAACTTTCATATTTTAAGCCTCATTGTGCAGACCTTGAGCCGAAAAGCATCGCAACTCCACAATCAAGCAAGAAACGCTTTGTTGCGATGCTCCTTGCACAAAGTGAAAGTAAACTTTAATGAGCCTATCTCTAATTCAATCATGGTTGCAATACGAGTTATAGCACAGCCTTATCAAGTTCGAAGATAAACAATTCCAGTTGTTACTACGTCAAGATGCAGTGGGCAAGTATGCTCATATAACCGCGAGCGACGGTGATTCGAATCAGTACACGCCCGGACTACACGACACGTACACCCGTACTCCGAGTTGCCGGCAGCAACCTCGACTGACGTTGTACGCGGCCACCTTTCCCAAGATCTTCCACATTGGACGCAGTCCAACTGCCCCGAGTACGCAAGCTCCCTCAAGGTACATACCTGCTGTGGTATGTTCTTGAGCGAGGTACCTCCTGCTACCCTGACGCCGAAAGCCTAAGGCAGTTGGAAAAGTTCCACTATGGATCTCCCAAGGTACATCGGTTTCCTGGGTCCCATATAGCCAGTATGTGCCCGGTACACAACTCAAACTTGCCCAACAGGGCCAAGCACGGACGGGCCTTAACCGACACAGGCAGGGCTATGCACGCACGGCCTGCAACCTGCTGCATCTAAACCTCCCTGCCCGGTCTCCATTTCTTATGTGTGAACTTTCCTCATCTTTTCTAATTCGGACCCGTTCCGAGTAAACCAGCCCTAAACTCGCGAGTAGATTCCAACTACTCGTCTTCTACCGGACCTTTCCTACTAACATTAGCGTAGCCAAATTCCCTCGACGAGTTGCTATTCTACCCTTTCTCTCTTAGGTGTTTTTGGTCATGCAAGTGGGGTTTTCAATATCATCTAGACGTAATGCAATCAACGATGCAAAGCTATGATCCCTACAAATGAAAATGCTTTATAAAACGGTTCAAATGCAAACCGGGGCTTGCCTGTTTTGCAGGTGACTACTGTTACAATCAGTTAGTGACGATCACTTGGAGCTTGATCACTTGTTCTCCTTCCTCCTTGATC
The DNA here is from genome assembly GCA_030760725.1 of Neostapfia colusana. Taxonomy (NCBI): domain Eukaryota; kingdom Viridiplantae; phylum Streptophyta; class Magnoliopsida; order Poales; family Poaceae; genus Neostapfia; species Neostapfia colusana. Next base: position 95,643,373 of record JASWHV010000003.1, read on the forward strand.
TTCACTTCAAGTCCTTCTCACCTTCTTCACGTATATGCTACACGATATGATCATGCATATGTATTTAATTGAAAAGCTTTTGCTCATAAGATCTAAAGACCATTTTAAAACTGGAACTTTGTTTAAGAATTTAAAATGACACTGGTGCTAGTGGTTTGGGTTGGGCCTAAACACTAAGATCAAGTGTTGAGTGCTTCTTCCCACTTAAGTGTTGATCACCTTAAGAGATCACACATGACAGTGGTGATCCAGAGCTCTAATGGAGCTGAGAATTTTTATGTGAGTTCCTTGTCACAAGAAAGTCCTCTGGACCAAAATTTAGCACATTTCATGGAATGGTTTATTCAGAATAATTCTCTAAGTGTTTAGTCAAAGATGAATTAATTCTGAGGTAACATCCATGTTCATGTCAAACTCAGTGAACCACAATTTCAATTATAGTTTATAGAGTCTACATGAATTGTCCTAGGATTTTTGGAGCTAAGAATTTCCCAGAACTGAATTTACATGTTTTGGAAATTCTCTGAAAATGTTTCTGTATTCATTTGAATACAGGAACTTACAATCTGAATTACCCTGATTAATCCAACTCCAAATGAGCCGAAACTTTTAAAGGAGTCTAATAACACCCTATAGAATATTCTGGCAAAATTTGAGGATTTTTGGATAACCCAAACTCCCTCTAAAATTCTTTTACTGAAAAGCTTTAAAGAATTTTCCAGAATTAAATAAAGACTTTCATACCAATTGGGTTGCATATTTGGATAGAGTTTGTCAATCTGAATCTAACCCAATTTGAATCACTAAATTTGGAGGTTCCTAGCAAAAGTTATGCTCTTCTAAAGTTTGGTGAAAAATCTGGGATTTGAATAAATCCGGGGAAAAGTTTAAACCTGACTGTGGGCCATGGGGCACGTGTCACTTACAGAATCAAAGGCACACGGGGCCACACATATTCCTCTGTGCAGTCACACGGGATCCCACAGCCACAGAGGATCAGGGTTTTAAACTCATCTCGGGTGTCAGCATATGAAGAAGAAAAACATTTTTAGAAAAGAAGGAACAGAGACAAGTATCAAAAGGATGGCCAATAAAACTCTCCGAGAACACCGAAACGCAACTTCCACGGCCAGCAGACCACGTGGCGCATTCGGAGCTCATCCCCGAGAGATTGGGAGAGGTCCGACGCTAAACTAGGCTACGTGGCAGGCTCGGGGGTCACCTCCGTGATTGGAAAGAGGTCCGACCCTGTGGGACATGTGCTGCCCGCGGAGCTAGCCTCTGCGGAAGAAGCAAAGGCATTTTTCATAGGACACGTGTCAATCTCGGAGCTCATCTCAGAGAGAAGTCCGGGTCTATCGAACACGTGTCGCCACCGGAGCTTATCACCGGAAGGTCCGTCGCAAAACACGTGGCGTGCGCGGAGCTCGTCTCCGAAGAAGAGGGAGGTCTCGCTCGTGACACATGGCACAACCGGAGCTCGTCTCTACGGGAGAAGAGATACCAGGCTCGGAAGGACACGTGGAGCTTCCGGAGCTCATCATCACGGAGGTAGCGAGTTCTGGAGCGGTTTTTACACGTAAGGACACCGGTACGCAACGGAAACCGATCTAAATTCCACGATGTTACCGAAGATAAGACGTCAGGATCTAACAAAGATCTGAATAAGACTCTTATTAGGGATCCAATCAGATTAGGACTCTTCTCTTCCCGATTATAAATAGAACCCAAAACCTCTGGCCGAAACCACGAACTTCTCTTTCAACTCCTAAGCCGACGACTTAGCGCTCTAGCCCTAACTCGCCGAGCAAAACATCACCGAAAGCACAACAAGGGAGATCATCGGAGGAGAACCAAGCGGTCTGAGGAGGACCCCGAAGACAAGAAGAACGTGAGGTAGGACTTCAATACCACCTTACGACATCATGTTATTCATCTCTTTGCATCTGTTCTTCGATTCCTTTCGAACAGAAGCGTTTTCGTGGGCAGAACACTCGATGATCAGTTTGATCTAAAGGCAAGATCATCGCCACGACCACCTTTGATCCAAACACCTCTGTCCATGCAAGCCATGCAAGGGCACACCAATCTAATAAAAATCGTAGGATAGTCTGCATGTGCATCATCGCATCTAGTTTAGGGTTTGTGCATAATATTGATTGCTGTGAAATTGTGTGCACGTGAATCCTACATAACAGGACAAACTCAGGAAGCTGTCTACGACGAGCTGCAGCAACAAGGTTTTGAGAATCAAGAACAACCGGAACCGCAAGAACAAGGCAAGTGCTCCTTGACCATGTTGATCCTATGTTTGAGTAAAACTATTTTGTTTTGCGAAAAGGTGTGTGTGCTGAGTCAAAAATGATGGGAAACCCTTTTTATAGGAGTTTACTAGTTTTGATTAAACCATCCTTGTCGCCAGGGAAGTTTTATGAGTCGGGTATGGTTTTTTCTTTATGCTTCGCTGAGTCCATGGGATTGGGAAGCGAGATAGATGTGTCTAGCTAACTGCACTCGTAATGATAATGAGAAACTGATGTTAATAATGGACATGGATCGGAAGGAGATCTAGGCAAGCCTGGGTTTGTGAATGAGGTAGCATGAGATGGTGGTTTTACTTGCCGTAGATCTAAGGACCGGTTCATGCATGCACATGCCAGGATAACAGTGCCACCACAAGGCCAAATATGGGTGCGGCTTAGCTGAGTAATTAGGTAAGTTGCTAGGATGTTATGGACTGTGGAAGGCGAGGGGAATGGGAGTCGAGTGAGGACTGCCCTTGGAACTGCATGGCACAAGAGGGGGCCCGTGGGTGGGAGAATTGGAGATTCTAGCCTGCCGGTGAAACCTTAGTGAGTCCATACATCTAGTAACCCCTTTGTAAAGGCTATTTTGTGATCTCTTGACCATACACCGATGGATGTGTCCTGGTATAATGGAGGTTCTGCAGTCGCCGACGGGTGACGAAATCACAAACTTGTGGGTAAAGAGGTACAAATTCTGCAGAGTTATTAAAACTATCATGATAGCCGAGCTTACGGTTACGAGCACCTGGCTAAACTGCCATGATTAGATGGGATGGTTATTGGGATGGTTATTGGGATGGTTATTGAGATGGTTATTGGGATGGTTATTGGGAAGGTTCTTGGTTATGGTTATCGGTTATGGTTTGGTTTGGAATTGTTAAGTCTGGATGATGAGATGGTTGCATGACTGATGGGTCATAACATGAGATTGGTCTCGGTGCGAGACGAGGTTGTTTTATGAGACGAGATGGTAGCGAAAACGAGGAGGTATTCGTGAGTATGGGTAAAGGATTGGTTAATGTTTGGATGGAACACGGGAAGTGATGAAGGTATGTTGGTTATTTAATACATGCTGGGATTACATTCATCCAAAGTAAAGTTGCCGTTTTATCATGGTTTTACAAGATTGCTTTTCTGCAAATAAGCCTTTTATTACCTACCTTGTTTATGAGCTGCATATCATGTGTTGTTCCCGCACTTGCTGAGTACATCATTGTACTCAACCTTGCATTATTATTTCTTCATCAGCAGCAAGAGAAGACTACTATGAAGACCGAGTAGAGCATTATGGCATGTGATCTGTTCTCAACCTTGCCTGTGGAAGGATTAAAGATGGAGCCACTTCTGCTTAGCTTTGCTTCCGCATTAGTTTTTGCTTCCGCCTTTAAATAAGATTTCCGCTGCATAGAAATAAGACTTCCGCTGTGAGCATGAGTCCAAGACTCATGAGGATTTCTAATAAACTCTGTTATTTGTGGTAATATATAATCTGAATTCAGTTTGTGGAACGTATGTGTATGTGTGATGGACATCCTGGGCACACATATGCATTAGTTCTCGGTTCCGTGGTTTTCCACAGAATTGAGGGCGTCACAGCCGCCCTCGCCGGAGATCGCTGGAACTCGATCTTCCGGCCTCTGCTCGAGCCCTTGCTCGCCGCCAGAGCATAACCTGCCCTACTGAGCACGATGGTAAGGTTTCCCCGAGCCGGCAAAACCTCTATGGTGGCTAGCGACGCTGCGGCAGCCCGGCACTTCATCGGCGACGTTGGCCGGCCATCCTAGTGCACCAACAGTTCGACAAAATGGTGCTACAGCACCAGTGAACGATGGGGAAGCTCGGCCTAGCCTCAAAAACGTTCGAGAATGATGGCAAACATGCTTTCACCGTGCGACCGCGGTCCCCCGGTTCGGTCGCCGGTAGAAACCCATGAAATACTCGGTCTATGTGCAGTTTTAGGCTAGAACCGTGAAGGGCAAAGGATCGCCTATCGCTTTGGGCCCTTCGTGCAAACTTTGACGAACAAAGATTGAGAATTGGGAAGGAATTCGGGATTACCGTGCCGGAAGGTCAGATGGAGTACGCCGGAGCAACTTTTCGAAATTCACTCCCGGCGGTGCATGGCATGGGCTGAGCCTGGAAGGAGAGCAGCACGGTGCCTTGGCACGTCCAGGAGCGTTGGTACTTGGTCGTGACCTTCACCAGGTGGAGCTGTCCACAGACGCCTCCTAATCGGTCCTTGTTCGGCCGCCGCGCGGACGCGGTGTCCCCGGGGTAGGAGGGCCGAGCTCGGTCGATGGCGCGTCGTGGAGGACGAGGGTGATGTGGTTTTGCTGCTCAGAGGCGCTGCTCCCTTGCTCTTCTCGAGTACCCGAGCGATCAAAGAAGAGCGGCCGTGTTTCTGTCTCTCGGTGCGAGGAAGAGAGGAAACAGCGCCGTGGCTTCGGTTAAGAGGTGGGAGAGGCGGTGAGGTGGTAGCCACGACGTCCAGCAGCTCTCCAGCGCGAAGAACCCAGCAGGAGGTGGAGACGTCGGCCGAGCTCGGTGTCGAGCGGAGGGGAGGCGGCTTCGGCCGTTGCTTCGCGTGGGTGTAACTCAAATGAAGACTGTGGACTTCAGATCTTTTGCAATTTCAGTGCTCCCAATGACATGTGGGTCCCACATGCCAGTCCTCCTTATCCCCTCTAAAATATCTCCCCAATTTGAATATTGATGGAATTCAATTGTGGAAGTTTAAATCTGATATGGATTTGGATAATTGGGCAAGTTTCATCCAAATTCAAACATGCATTTGAATTCTTTGTCTTTTAAAGTCCATTTTGCAAAATGGGTTGCAAATCATTTCCATAAATCATGAAACTTTGCACACCCCCTAATTTGGACTCAAGGAATCTAAATATGAAATCTGATTTTTATTTTGGCTGTTGCAAATGAGATTTGTAGCACAACAGTTTGGAAATTCCTAGTGTTACTCTCATTTGAATTTTGAGTTTGAACAATTGTTCTAAATCTGATTTTTGCTTTCTCACACATATGGGGACTTCCCATCTTTGTTTTAGACCCCTCTAGGGTTCCAAGTTCTCCAATGAACATTTGACTTGTGTGAAGAAAGCCTTCAAGTGTGTTATCACATGTGGAAAAAGTTTTAACAAGTCCCAAATTTCATACACATGAAACAAAACTTTGCAAACAAGTGTTTCTTTGTATTCATAATTTTGGGACCTTTACATTCCTCCCCCCTTAAAAGGAATCTCGTCCCGAGATTCAAAGGAAAAACGAGGTGGGAGGTAATTACAAGGTTTATGACAAAAGCTCCGGGTAATTCTTGTGGATGTAATCTTCGGTTTCCCACGTCGCCTCTTCCGGGGTATGATTACTCCACAGGACTTTGTAAAATTTCAAAGTCCGGTTCCTGGTGATCCGGGTCTTTTTGTCGATAATCCGAATAGGTTGCTCGACGTAGGTGAGATCCGGCTTCAACTCGTCGATGTCTTCGGTGCGGATGGCAGCTGTAAACTTGAGACACCTCCGCAGCTGGGACACGTGAAATATGTCATGAATGCTGGCAAGGCTTGCCGGTAGTTCCAGCCGGTAGGCTACAGTTCCACACTTCTCCGTGATAGTAAACGCACCGATGAATCGGGGAGCAAGTTTCCCCTTGACACCGAACCGATGAATCCCCTTCATCGGAGACACACGAAGATACACGTGCTCTCCGACTTAGAAATGCAGCAGTCGACGTCTCTGGTCCGCGTAGCTCTTTTGACGAGATTGGGCAGCTTTGAGGTTTTCTTGTATTATCCGAACTCTCTCTTCGGCTTCATTGACAAGATCAACCCCGAATGTTACTCGTTCACCGGATTCGCACCAATTCAATAGTGTACGGCACTTCCGGCCATATAGAGCTTCATATGGTGCCATCTTAATGCTCGTCTGATATCAGTTGTTGTACGAGAACTCCGCTAGCGGTAAGTGGTCATCCCAGCTCTTACCGTGGTGGATGGCACATGCTCTTAGCATATCCTCTAGTATTTGATTCACCCTCTCAGTTTGCCCATCGGTTTGAGGGTGATATGCCGAGCTTCTAATCAACTTTGTCCCCAAGGAGGTATGTAGCTGTTCCCAGAAACAGGCTACGAACAGCGATCCTCTATCTGACACAATGGTCCGGGGAACTCCATGTAAGCACAAGACCCGTGCTATGTACAGCTCCGCATACTGCTTTGTGTTGTACCTAGTATGCACAGGGATGAAGTGTGCCGATTTGGTTAACCGGTCCACGATTACCCAAATCGAATCATGGTTGTGGGAGGTCATCGGCAACCCGACGATGAAGTCCATACTCAAGTCTTCCCACTTCCATGCCGGTACATGCAATGGCTGCAACAGGCCTGACTTCTTCATATGGTCGGCCTTGACTCTTCGACACATATCACACTCTGAAACGTACTTTGCGACTTCACGTTTCATACGTGTCCACCAAAACTTCTTCAGGAGATCTTGGTACATTTTATTACTGCCCGGATGAATGGAAAACTTGGACAAATGAGCTTCATCCAAAATTTTTTCCGTAGTCCCATATCCCGGGGTACTACAATCCGGTCGTTGAACCACAAAGTACCCTCATCATCCTTCCGGAAGCACTTCATTTCTCCGTTGTCTATCCTTCGCCGTATGTGAGACATACCCTTGTCTTTCCGTTGAGCTTCAATGATCTCCTCTCGGATGGTAGGAATGAGAGCGAGATTATAGAGAGCTCCATACGGGATGACACGGAGGCTTGGTTCTTTATCATCCATTTCAGCAATAGTTAGGTGATGGATATGCGTCTTACGACTGAGCGCATCGGCGACCACATTCGCCTTTCCTGGATGATAATGAATTTCCAGTTCATAGTCCTTAATGAGCTCTAGCCATCTTCGTTGCCTCATGTTCAATTCTTTCTGAGTGAAGATGTACTTCAAGCTCTTGTGGTCGGTGTAGAGGTGTACAAGATTTCCGAGCAAGTAATGCCTCCACATCTTCAAAGCAAGGACCACGGCAGCAAACTCAAGATCATGAGTTGGATAATGCTGCTCGCGAGTTCTGAGTTGACGAGATCCATAGGCGACCACTCGTCTTTCTTGCATCAGCACGCAGCCAAGACCGATGCCAGATGCATCGCAATAAACGTCGAATGGCTTCGTTGTATCCGGCTGAGCAAGAACTGGGGCTGTTGTGAGATGCTTCACTAAGGTCTTGAAAGCTTGTTCACACGCAGCACCCCACACAAATCTGGTATTCTTCTTTAATAATTCCGTCATCGGTTTAGCAATCTTGGAGAAACTCGGAATAAACCTCCAGTAGTAACCCGCTAAACCGAGGAAGCTTCGGATTTCATGTACTGACTTTGGTGACTCCCATTTCTGCACTTGGATAATCTTACTCGGATCTACAGCGATGCCCTCCGCTGAAATGATGTGTCCGAGAAAAGGTACTTGATTAATCCAGAATTCACACTTGCTGAATTTTGCATAGAGCTGATGATCTCGCAATCTTTGTAGCACAATATGCAGATGTTCAGCGTGTTCTTCCTCTGACTTGGAGTACCCCAAGATATCGTCGATGAAGACAACGACGAATTTATCCAACTCCGGCATGAACACTGAATTCATCAGGTACATAAAGTGTGCCAGGGCGTTGGTCAAACCAAAAGACATAACGAGATACTCATACAGCCCGTATCTCGTTGAGAATGCCGCCTTCGGAATATCTTCTGCCCGGATTTTAATCTGGTGATATCCGGACCAAAGATCCATCTTTGAAAATACCTTCGCACCCACTAATTGATCGAAGAGCATATCAATGCGAGGTAGTGGATACTTGTTCTTGATGGTAACGGCATTCAAACGACGATAATCAACACAAAGCCGTAGTGTTTCATCCTTCTTCTTGACAAACAACGCTGAACAACCCCAAGGTGACGAACTTGGTCGTATAAAGCCCTTGCTCATTAGGTCATTCAGCTGTGTCTTCAATTCTGCCAGTTCATTGGATGCCATCTTGTACGGCCTTCGTGATATCGGTGTTGTTCCCGGTATGAGTTCAATTTTGAACTCAACGTCTCGTTCGGGCGGCATGCCCGGTAAATCTTCGGGAAACACATCCGGATACTCTCATAATACCGGAATGTCCTCTATCTTGACAGCTTCCGTGTGGTTCACTGTTGCAATCTGCTGCCGTCTGGCGCCCAGAATTAATATATGAAGACCGTGCTGTGGGGAGTGGAGCTCAACGGTCCTGGAGCTGATGTTAAGAACCGCTCTGTGGTAATTCAACCACGACATCCCCAAAATGATGTCGATCTTCAGACCTTCAAGAATAATGAGGGTCGTAGGGTATATTTTACCCCCCAAACAAAGAGGTGCTCGGGAGACAACCTCGCTTGCGGTAGTGCTGCCCCCGGGCAAAGATATGAGGTATTGCCTCTGTGTAAAAAAAAACGGTTTGGAGCTGATGTTGAGCCACAAAAGATTGGCTAATGAAGTTGTGTGTGGCACCGGAATCAAAGAGAACTAAAACCGGTAGCTGATTCAGAGAAAACATCCCTGCTAAAGCGGCTTCTCCTTCTGGAACATCATCAATCACAGTATAGTGAATGTTGCCCCTTATCTGCCCTCCTATCTGCAGATTGAGGTACGGGTCGTATTGTTGTAAATATGATGACCCGCATCCTTGAATTCCCTCCGAACATTGCCTAGCATAATGGCCCTTATGCCCACAAGTAAGACACGGATGCCTCTCCAGTTCTTCGTTGACTTGCGGTGGACTGCTAGGTACATATGGCTGCAGCGATGGAGCACAAACCACCGTCTGATGCTGCGGCAGTGGAGGTGGTGCAAGTTGTAGAACTTGACCAGTAATCAATCTCTGAGGAGTTGATCGTACAGGTGGCCTCCATCTTTCACCGGGTGGCGTTTGATACACCAAACGGTACTTCTGAGGCACAAACTTGTGCTAGCCTGCTCGATCTCACTCATCTTTCTCTTCTCCGCCTGCCACTCAAGTGTCGGCTTCTCTTGAATGAAAGCCGCATCGACCATGTCGGTGTAACTGCCGTTATTGTGTACGGCCAGCTTTTCCCGTAATATGGCACTCAGGCCATGGAAAAATAGGTCACACCGTGCCTCTTCTTTCGCCACATATTCGGGAGCATATTGGGCCAAAAGATTAAATCTCCTGACATACTCGAGGACACTCATGTCCCCTTGCTTCAAGCCCAAAAATTCCTCCCGCTTTGCCTTGACAATACCTAGTGGTATGTAACGAGTACGAAAGACTTCACAAAACTCCCTCCATGTTACTTGATGGCCCTCCGGAATGGTGGCAACATAATCCACCCACCAGTTTCCGGCGGCTCCATGGAGTTGTTGAGCGGCAAACTTTGTCTTCTGGTATTCATCACATTTGAATACTCCAAATTTAGACTCCATGACACGAAGCCATTGATCTGCTTCGACAGGTTCGGTGGCTTCAGTAAAGATAGGCGGTTGAGTCGCCAAGAAGTCCAGATAAGCGTTCCGAGGTGGAACGACTTGTTGCGTGTTCTGGAGTACGCCTTGCTGTACCAAAGCTTGGAGTAAGCGTGTGTGTTCTTGTGTTGCTTCTTGGAGTAGCCTAGCATTCTCTTGATTAGACTCGATGACTCGAGTCATAAGATACATCCATCCCGTGGATGGTGGTTCCGATGGTGGGATAGAAGCATCACCACCTCGACGAGAACTTCCGGCCCTACTCCTAGAGCGATTACGAACCATACTGCAAAATGTAGTTGAGATGAGTTAAGCAAGAACTCAGCAGTATGTGAGACTAATGGAAACATGATTATGTCCAAACTTTATGAAAGCAGTAACAAAATTCATGTTTACAAAACTCCTTAGTAGGCATAGCTATTCAGCCTATCTGTACAGAATAGACCTTTATGCACATCCTCCAGATTTTGATCTAGGTAAGAGCATTTTCTTAACTCGAGTTGAATACCTAAGTTAAAGTTAGCTTCAGTATCTTTCCAACGAGTACTCATATGCCCCCAGATCATCTCCGGATTAAAAGTTATGATTTTCCAAAGTTTGACAGAATTCCTGGATAAAATTTGCCAGCACCTCCTTTGTACGTGGCTGATTTTATCACAGTTGTATATGTAATACAATAAGAACCTGAACAAACTTTGAACTACAACAATGTTGCACATTTCATAACCTATCCAATGGTGTATCATAGGCTTCTTAAGGGTTTATCTACAGAAAGTTATGGCTCAAAAACAGAAAGGTCCAGAGAGGTTTTGTTGCTGTCCTGGTTCTGGACAGTTTACCTTACTCTGAACTTTCTACCCATTTAGCATGTGATTTAGCTCTGGAGGTCTACAAAGAAGTTGTAGATCACTTGAAAATCTTTCCATAGCTGTATCTTACACCTTAATTGGGTCAAGCTACTCAGAGTTATGCTCTGTTGAAGTCCAGCACAAATTCCTGCCGAAAACAGAGCACTCTGTTTTTGAAATCTTTGAAGTCTAATCTTCCTCTCATTTGAATCTTAGCTCAAAATAAGAGTTCAGTAACTAATATTTGTTTCAAACTTCCATTTTTATTTGAAAGTTAGTTCATGTGTCATTTCTTCAAAGGAAAGGGGTTATTATGTTTAGTACGGCGTCGATGCACCGTAAGAAGCATGTCGGTACTACGTAGCCTCACCAAAAGAAAATCCTAACCGGATTATACCGGTATAACGTATCTTAGGTGGCACTAAAACGGTCACTCGCAAACGTGTACTATTCGTACTATGGTTTCGTGGTTAATCCTGCATAAGTCACACTCAATCATCAGGTCCGGCTGCACACCGAACCCGGTATCCATACAGTTCTTACACCCGTCCGTCATCACTCGCACAGGTGTTCTCAAGCCAAACACGCCTTGAGCTACGTGTTCACGTTACTAACCACGTGACGGGGTTTCCCAAATTGCACCACGCACGCCTGGGACAGACGTTGCTCGAGTACCCCAAACGACATGAGGAGTCGTAGAGGATACTAAAGCGGATCGGGTTACCTGCCACCCGTGGGGCTCCACCCTTCAGCTTGTGCGCACTGGTGGACAGCGCTTACGTGCACCCCCAAGACATAAATCGTCCCGAGATGCACGATTTTCCGACATAACAAATAAGTTAGGTTGCCACCTTCATATTAAGCTAATAGTAATCCTTATGTGGGCCTAGTACCGTATCCTCACCGTAACCTAAATTTTTGTCGTAATACCATCCTTATTCCGTGTGCTATTACCAATGCGGCTCTGATACCACGCTGACGCGACCCGCTCAACCGAGACAGGCCACTCGCCCGGGAATCGCATTGGGCGGTGCCGTGTTATGCGGCACCCAACAACACACATATGAGGAACAATGTATTACATAAAACAATAGTGGAAGCTTACAAGTTTTTCTTTGTAAATACTTTACATCAAGTAACTACAGCAGAAGTCTTTATCAACTCACGTCGAATAACTAAGAGCACCCGAGATGAAGTCCAGCCCGCGGACTCCTCTCGCTAGCAACACGAAGACAAGCAGCAGCGGCTGGGTTCTCCATGTGTTACCTGACTCGGGAGTTCCCGAGTCTCACCGGACAACCATCTTTTCAGCATCGTTGTTAACCTGCAAAACCACTTATATAGCAAGCATGAGCACATAGGCTCAGCAAGTCTGACCCGTCTCTCCTAAACAAGAAACTCTACATGCACGATGGTTTCAAATGGGTCGGCTAGATTTGCATAAGGGACTCGCCTAAAGTTGATCCTTAACTTTCATATTTTAAGTCTCATTGTGCAGACCTTGAGCCGAAAAGCATCGCAACTCCACAATCAAGCAAGAAACGCTTTGTTGCGATGCTCCTTGCACAAAGTGAAAGTAAACTTTAATGAGCCTATCTCTAATTCAATCATGGTTGCAATACGAGTTATAGCACAGCCTTATCAAGTTCGAAGATAAACAATTCCAGTTGTTACTACATCAAGACGCAGTGGGCAAGTATGCTCATATAACCGCGAGCGACGGTGATTCGAATCAGTACACGCACGGACTACACGACACGTACACCTGTACTCCGAGTTGCCGGCAGCAACCTCGACTGACGTTGTACGCGGCCACCTTTCCCAAGATCTTCCACATTGGACACAGTCCAACTGCCCCGAGTACGCAAGCTCCCTCAAGGTACATACCAGCTGTGGTATGTTCTTGAGCGAGGTACCTCCTGCTACCCTGACGCCGAAAGCCTAAGGCAGTTGGAAAAGTTCCACTATGGATCTCCCAAGGTATATCGGTTTCCTGGGTCCCATATAGCCAGTATGTGCCCGGTACACAACTCAAACTTGTCCAACAGGGCCAAGCACGGACGGGCCTTAACCGACACAGGCAGGGCTATGCACGCACGGCCTGCAACCTGCTGCATCTAAACCTCCCTGCCCGGTCTCCATTTCTTATGTGTGAACTTTCCTCATCTTTTCTAATTCGGACCCGTTCCGAGTAAACCAGCCCTAAACTCGCGAGTAGATTCCAACTACTCGTCTTCTACCGGACCTTTCCTACTAACATTAGCGTAGCCAAATTCCCTCGAGGAGTTGCTATTCTACCCTTTCTCTCTTAGGTGTTTTTGGTCATGCAAGTGGGGTTTTCAATATCATCTAGACGTAATGCAATCAACGATGCAAAGCTATGATCCCTACAAATGAAAATGCTTTATAAAACGGTTCAAATGCAAACCGGGGCTTGCCTGTTTTGCAGGTGACTACTGTTACAATCAGTTAGTGACGATCACTTGGAGCTTGATCACTTGTTCTCCTTCCTCCTTGATCTTCACTTCAAGTCCTTCTCACCTTCTTCACGTATATGCTACACGATATGATCATGCATATGTATTTAATTGAAAAGCTTTTGCTCATAAGATCTAAAGACCATTTTAAAACTGGAACTTTGTTTAAGAATTTAAAATGACACTGGTGCTAGTGGTTTGGGTTGGGCCTAAACACTAAGATCAAGTGTTGAGTGCTTCTTCCCACTTAAGTGTTGATCACCTTAAGAGATCACACATGACAGTGGTGATCCAGAGCTCTAATGGAGCTGAGAATTTTTATGTGAGTTCCTTGTCACAAGAAAGTCCTCTGTACCAAAATTTAGCACATTTCATGGAATGGTTTATTCAGAATAATTCTCTAAGTGTTTAGTCAAAGATGAATTAATTCTGAGGTAACATCCATGTTCATGTCAAACTCAGTGAACCACAATTTCAATTATAGTTTATAGAGTCTACATGAATTTTCCTAGGATTTTTGGAACTAAGAATTTCCCAGAACTGAATTTACAAGTTTTGGAAATTCTCTGAAAATGTTTCTGTATTCATTTGAATACAGGAACTTACAATCTGAATTACCCTGATTAATCCAACTCCAAATGAGCTGAAACTTTTACAGGTGTCTAATAACACCCTATAGAATATTCTGGCAAAATTTGAGGATTTTTGGATAAGCCAAACTCCCTCTAAAATTCTTTTACTGAAAAGCTTTAAAGAATTTTACAGAATTAAATAAAGACTTTCATACCAATTGGGTTGCATATTTGGATAGAGTTTGTCAATCTGAATCTAACCCAATTTTAATCACTAAATTTGGAGGTTCCTAGCAAAAGTTATGCTCTTCTAAAGTTTGGGGAAAAATCTGGGATTCGAATAAATCCGGGGAAAAGTTTAATTCTGACTGTGGGCCATGGGGCACGTGTCACTTACAGAATCAAAGGCACACGGGGCCACACATATTCCTCTGTGCAGTCACACAGGATCTCACAGCCACAGAGGATCAGGGTTTTAAACTCTCTCTCACTGACGACTGGGCCCGCTGACCCCTTCTTCTACCTCGGGTCAGTTCCCGCGCTCCGGGTGCCCGCGCCGCCGCCCTCGCCGGAGATCGCCGGAACTCGATCTTGCGGCCTCTGCTCGAGCCCTTGCTCGCCGCCAGAGCCTAACCTGCCCTACTGAGCACGATGGTAAGGTTTCCCCGAGCCGGCAAAACCTCTATGGTGGCTAGCGACGCTGCGGCAGCCCGGCACTTCATCGGCGACGTCGGCCGGCCATCCTAGTGCACCAACAGTTCGACAAAATGGTGCTACAGCACCAGTGAACGATGGGGTAGCTCGGCGTAGCCTCAAAAACGTTCGAGAATGATGGCAAACATGCTTTCACCGTGCGACCGCGGTCCCCCGGTTCGGTCGCCGGTAGAAACCCATGAAATACTCGGTCTATGTGCAGTTTTAGGCTAGAACCGTGAAGGGCAAAGGATTGCCTATCGCTTTGGGCCCTTCGTGCAAACTTTGACGAACAAAGATTGAGAATTGGGAAGGAATTCGGGATTACCGTGCCGGAAGGTCAGATGGAGTACGCCGGAGCAACTTTTCAAAATTCACTCCCGGCGGTGCATGGCATGGGCTGAGCCTGGAAGGAGAGCAGCACGGTGCCTTGGCACGTCCAGGAGCGCCGGTACTTGGTCGTGACCTTCACCAGGTGGAGCTGTCCACGGATGCCTCCTAATCGGTCCTTGTTCGGCCGCCGCGCGGACGCGGTGTCCTCGTGGTAGGAGGGCCGAGCTCGGTCGATGGCGCGTCGTGGAGGACGAGGGTGATGTGGTTTTGATGCTCAGAGGCGCTGCTCGCGTGCTCTGCTCGAGTACCCGAGCGATCAAAGAAGAGCGGCCGTGTTTCTGTCTCTCGGTGCGAGGAAGAGAGGAAACAGCGCCGTGGATTTGGTTAAGAGGCGGGAGAGGCGGTAGCCACTGACGTCCAGCAGCTCTCCAGCGCGAAGAACCCAGCAGGAGGTGGAGGCGTCGGCCGAGCTCGGTGTCGAGCGGAGGGGAGGCGGCTTCGGCCGTTGCTTCACGTGGGTGTAACTCAAATGAAGACTGTGGACTTCAGATCTTTTGCAATTTCAGTGCTCCCAATGACATGTGGGTCCCACATGCCATTCCTCCTTACCCCCTCTAAAATATCTCCCCAATTTGAATATTGATGGAATTCAATTGTGGAAGTTTAAATCTGATATGGATTTGGATAATTGGGCATGTTTCATCCAAATTCAAACATGCATTTGAATTCTTTGTCTTTTAAAGCCCATTTTGCAAAATGGGTTGCAAATCATTTCCATAAATCATGAAACTTTACACACCCCCTAATTTGGACTCAAGGAATCTAAATATGAAATCTGATTTTTATTTTGGCTGTTGCAAATGAGATTTGTAGCACAACAGTTTGGAAATTCCTAGTGTTACTCTCATTTGAATTTTGAGTTTGAACAATTGTTCTAAATCTGATTTTTGCTTTCTCACACATATGGGGACTTCCCATCTTTGTTTTAGACCCCTCTAGGGTTCCAAGTTCTCCAATGAACATTTGACTTGTGTGAAGAAAGCCTTCATGTGTGTTATCACATGTGGGAAAAGTTTTAACAAGTCCCAAATTTCATACACATGAAACAAAACTTTGCAAACAAGTGTTTCTTTGTATTCATAATTTTGGGACCTTTACAATAACAGTGCCACCACAAGGCCAAGTATGGGTGCGGCTTAGCTGAGTAATTAGGTAAGTTGCTAGAGTGTTATGGACTGCGGAAGGCGCGGGGAATGGGAGTCGAGTGAGGACTGCCCTGGGAACTGCATGGCACAAGAGGGGGCCCGTGGGTGGGAGAATTGGAGATTCTAGCCTGCCGGTGAAACCTTAGTGAGTCCATACATCTAGTAACCCCTTTGTAAAGGCTATTTTGTGATCTCTTGACCATACACAGACGGTTGTGTACTGGTATAATGGAGGTTCTGCAGTCGCCGACGGGTGACGAAATCACAAACTTGTGGATAAAGAGGTGCAAACTCTGCAGAGTTATTAAAACTATCATGATAGCCGAGCTTACGGTCACGAGCACCTGGCTAAACTGCCATGATTAGATGGGATGGTTACTGGAATGGTTATTGGGAAGGTTCTTGGTTATGGTTTTTGGTTATAGTTTGGTTTGGAATTGTTAAGTCTGGATGATGAAAGGGTTGCATGACTGGTGGGTCATGATATGAGATTTGTCTCGGTGCGAGACAAGGTTGTTTCATGAGGTGAGATGGTAGCGAATACGAGGAGGTATTCGTGAGTATGGGTAAAGGATTGGTTAATGTTTGGATGGAACACGGGAAGTGATGGAGGTATGTTGGTAATTTCATACATGCTGGGACTACATTCATCTAAAGTTAAGTTGCAGTTTTATCACGGTTTTATAAATCTGCTTTTCTGCAAATAAGCCTTTTATACATACCTTGTTTATGAGCTGCATGTCATGTGTTATTCCCGCACTTGCTGAGTACATCATTGTACTCAAACTTGCATTATTATTTCTTCATCAACAGCAAGAGAAGACTACTATGAAGACCGAGTAGAGCATTATGGCGTGTGATCTGTTCTCAACCTTGCCTGTGGAGGGAGTAGAGATGGAGCCACTTCTGCTTAGTTTTGCTTCCGCATTAGTTTTTGCTTCCGCATTTAAATAAGATTTCCGCTGCGTAGAAATAAGGACTTCCGCTGTGAGCATGAGTCCAAGACTCATGAGGTGCTGTAATAAACTCTGTTATTCGTGGTAATATATAATCTGAATTCAGTTTGTGGAACGAATGTGTATGTGTGATGAACATCCTGGGCACACATATGCATTAGTTCTCGGTTCCGTGGTTTTCCACAGAATTGAGGGCGTCACACTTTGGGACTATAGTGCACAAAGTGCCGGGAGCTCGGGGCCCCCTGGCCTTCGGCATGTACCTTCAACGCAACCGCCTTTGGTAGGGCAGCAAATGCCGACTAGAGGTGAGAATGAGAAGAGGGAGCCGAGCACATGGTGAGCATACGCCGAAAGTGCAGTCATAAAATTTAATACGTAATTTAAATGAGCATAAGGGAAGAGCAAAGTAGGACAGGTTTCTTTTCATATAAATTTCCATAGGAGGAAGGCAGGCTATACATGGAGGCCACAAACCACCCCATTAAGAAGGGAAGCAAGACTCTACGCGCTTGGGGTCGGAACCAGGCGAAGCTGAACGTAGTCCTTGTCGGTACCCGCGATATGGGGTACCCCCGCGCACAGGGGAAAATGCCTAATGATCTCGCCCTTCTCCGCAGGGAGAGCTCCGAAGGCGCCACGCGTCCGGCGGGGCCAGACCTCCCTCTCCTCAGAGGAGAGCTCCGGGCTCGCCACGTGGCCTGCAGAAGCCGGATCTCCCCCTCCGCGGGAGAGAGGTCTGAAGGTGCCACGTGTCCAGCGGGGCCGGAGCTCCCTCTCCTCAGAGAGGAGCTCCAGGCTTGCCACGTGGCCGACAGAAGCCGGACCTCCCCCTCCGCGGGGAGAGCTCCGAAGGCTCCACATGTCCTGTGGGGCCGGACCCCCCCTCTCCTCTGAGGAGGGCTCTGGGCCCGCCACGTGGCCAGCAGAACGGCGCTGCCCACCCCCGAGCGGTAGGCGGCGGGCGTAAATACGTACCATACCTTGCCCGTACAAGGTATTCAAGGCCCGCGTCTTCCCAAGACGCGGAGACGCGGAGCACGCCTCTGTCAGGTGCCGTTGCGCCCAGTCGCATCACAGACCGGCATGCAGTGTCAGAGCCTGCCAGCCAATAAACGCAGCGACAAGACATCCCATGTCGCCCCCGCCGTCATCAACCACTACGACTAGCATGCGGCATGGGCAGGGCTGCAAGACAAAGACTCAGAAGCCTTCGCCAGAGATAACTACCGGCATAACTGCAGATACGGTAGATAACAGTCAATCTCCCCGGGACCACCTGTCGGGTCCCAGGACCCCCCTTGTAAGCCGCCCGAGTCTTGGACTATAAAAGGCTCGGGTAGGCGACGTTAGCAGGGGTTCGCACTCCAGCAACTCATACGCTAGACATCAGTCATCCCCAAGCTCAGGACTCTGGTTCTGAGCAGCAAGCAATACAGCGAGCACCTCAGCTCACCGTGGACGTAGTGTTTTACGCTCCGGCGGCCCGAACCATGTAAAACCCGCCGTGTCAAGCTCTTACTAACTCGTCCATACGCTCAAGCTCTCCGCAAGTGACTAGCCCCACCGAAAAAAGAACCTCTACGGGCTGCCCAGTGCAGGCCCAGGGGAAGTGTCGACCGAACACTTCGACATTTGGCGCGCCAGGTAGGGGGCTTTTCCCTTGCGCGACGAGTTTCCGACAACAAAGATGACCAAGCTTCCTTCAGCGGCAAACTCTCCTCCTCCGCGTTCACGGCGAACCGTGACCATCAGGGAGTACATGTCGACGCACTCAGGACGGAGTGTGTCGGCACAAGCTGGTAGCCAGCAGCCAACTCTGGCAACGCCGACTCCGGCAGTGCAGGCTCTGACCAGCGTGACATCTTCTGCAGCGCTAAGCGTACACCATGGGGGTGCGCTAGCTGCAGCAAGAGCACTACTGCGCAACCCACCTGCTGGGGATGCGCCCCATTCAGCGACCCAGCAATGGGTCCGCGAGGTGGACCGCCTCGTCGTCGCCGCCGAAACCGAGGGCGACGCCCGGCCAACCGGCTGTGTCGCTGACGCGCACGCCGCGGTTGACGGGCAGACGGCGGATTCCAGCTCCTCCAGGCTCCCGTCGACGGACCTGAGAAAGGAGCTGGAACTGTGCCACTTGGGCCAGGATGCCCGGGTGTACCTCAAGCAACGTCGAGAAAGGCGTCGCAACCAAGAGGCTGGTGACAGCATGACGTCGGCCTCGACCCATCCTGGAGGGCAGATCTTGGTCACGCGAGCCCTGCCCCAGGCATACGCCGCGCAACATATGCCACAACCATATGCACTGCAAACAGCGCCCCCGGTCTATGGTGCAGCCTTGCCCATGCCGGGGTACACGGTGCCAAGTGCGAACCAAGCGTTCGCGGCACCAATTCCTGCGGCAACAGGAGCAGGATGTGCGGCCCTTGCACCCCACATCGCTTTGCGAGGTGGCCGCGCAAGCTTTGGCCACACCTGTCCAAGAAGTACGACGGCAGCGTCAACCCGGCGGAGTTCCTCCAGATCTACTCCACCGCCGTACTTGCTGCAGGAGGGGATGAGGCTGTCATGGCCAGCTACTTCCCCGTCGCCTTGACCGGCCCAGCCCGGTCTTGGCTCATGAATCTCCCTCAGGATTCCATAACTTCCTGGGGAGAGCTCTGCCGGCAGTTCATCGCCAACTTCGGCAGCTCCTACACCCGTCCCGGCACGGAGCTTGACCTCCACGCCATCAAGCAACAACCTGGGGAGTCGCTGCGCTCTTTCATCCAGCGGTTCTCCCAGGTACGCAACACCATCCCGCATATTCAAAGTGCTTCTGTGGTGGTGGCGTTCCGGCAGGGTGTCCGGGACGAGAAAATGCTTGAGAAGCTCGTGACCAGAGAGGTCCGCGACGTCTCTGAGCTCTTCAGCCTGGCGGACAAATGCGCCAGAACAGCTGAAGGGTGGAACTGGCACTCTCTGCCGACCTCCGAGTCAGGAGGACAGCCCGGGTCCGGCGCTGCTTCCTATGGAGGTGGCAAGAAGGCCAAGAACCGGGGGAGTGGCAAGATGAAGTCATCGGCCGCGGCTCCCGTCGCCGCAGCAGCGACGTCTGGTGGATCTCGGGGACCACGCCCCGACAAAAGGCAGTGGCAGTCGCCAGCCCCAGATGGTGACCAGGGCGGGCTATGCCCTGTGCATGGCGCCGGCAATCATAGCGCTGCCGAGTGCTGGGATATCCAGAGGCTCGCAGAGCGCTTCCGCAAAGGAAGGCAGCAGAGAGCTGAGGCACCGCTCCACCCTCAGAGGGAGGGCAAGCAGAAAGTCGACGCTTCAGTCAGCGCCGGTAACCAGGTGGGGTTTCAGGAGCCTCAGTGTGTCATGAAGACAGTGCATAACGGTTAGGACTCCAGCTCCGATGGTGACGGGCCGGGGTGGTAGCCGACTGTGGATACCCCGAAAGGTCAGTGCAGGCTGCACTGCTGCGGCGTCAACCTTGGAGAAGCTCCAAGTAGTCGCAGCAGCCCAAGAACCAATCACAACTGTGCAAGATCGGGCCAGCTCCACCCGAGAGCACGCCTCCGTGCCTCGGTCGTACCTTCTGGGGGACGCCCAAGGTCTGTCAACCCCTTGGAGGCCTTGCCAGAAGGGGAAGACGCCTTGGGTCTCCCAAGAATAGCCCGGGTCCACCTACCCCTTGAAGGCCTTAGCCAGTAGGGGAGAACTCCCCGGGGGCGCCCAGGAGAAGCCGCGCAGGACCTGTACCAGCGTGAAGATAACAACCTCGTCGACGAGGCTCGGCTGAAGGTAACACCCCACAACGCACGGTCTCAGCTGGTGCTCTAGCACTACCGCCAAAGAACCAAACGCGTCAGGGACCTGCAGAAAGGCAACCTGGTGCCGCGGCACACACTTTCTCGTAAAGGACCTATAAACTCTCCCCCAGCAGGGAAGAATCCTTCCGAGCCACAAAAGTTGCCGTCCCAGGTACACATGCCTTTCAACCGAGTGTGGGATCCGTTCCCAAAACCCCTAGCATAGAACAACGCTGTAAGTCCTACCCCTCGAGCATTAGTAGAACAGGGTCGTTCCCTTCTGTAATAAATCCCATAGAGTTTAGAAACAGCACTTGGGGCAGCTAAGTCTCAAGGGACGGTCCAGGACTACGTCCAGCTTAGCCTGGTTCCGACCCTAAGCGCGTAGAGTCTTGCTTCCCTTGTAGACGAGGCGGGTCATTGCCTCCATGTACAGCATGACTTCAACCTATGGGCATTAACACAGAAACTTGTTCTACTTCGCTCTCTCTCATGTGCTCATTTAAATTATGCATTAATTTTTATGATCGTAGTATCTATGTATGTTCATCGTACATCTAGCTCCCTCTCTCCCGCGCTCATCCATAGTCAGCATTTGCTATCCTACCAAGGGCGGTTGCGCTTGAGGCACCTGCCGATGGCCAAGAGAGTCTCTCGGGCCTCCCCCAGTCAGGTGTTGCGGTGCCAGTTGGTCACCTCCAGGAAAGGCCTGCGTTGTGCATGGGGGGTCCAGGGTGCGTATCCCGCTTAGCCGGCTCCATGCCCAAAGCGTGCGCATCCTGCCCTCCGGAGGTACAGAGGAGTACAACCGCTTTGCCTGGTCAAGAACCCAAAGCACGTGCACTCTGCTTCCCCGGCGCAAGGCCCAGTAATAGGGATCGGACGGCCGTACCAGGACCTTGGAGGGAGCCGGAGCTCCGGCGCCTCGCGCACAGAATTGCCCAAGCCCCGTATAACGGATCAGGATCGTAAGCCGAATAAGACTAGGAGACGGGAGGGGAGGACCCCCCGAGGAGAATTACGTTTCCTCTGCCTGTGTGCAGGACCTCCAGGTTACAGCAACGGGGACTGCACGAAGCGGGGGGAAAAGGAGCTACCAACTACTCTGGCATAAGACTGGAAGGACCGGGTCCTACCCCTTCAGCAGGGGCAAGGCCCGAAGGCCACACGTGTCCAGCGGGCCCGGAGCTCCCGCCTCCCCTGAGGGGGGCTCCGGACTCGCCATGTGGCAGGCGGAAACCGGACCTCCCCCTCGGCGGGGGGGGGGGGGGGGGGGGGGGGGGACTCCGGAAGCCCCACGTGTCCAGCAGGGCCAGAGCTCCTGCCCCCTCAGGAGGGGCTCCGGACCCGCCACGTGGCAGGCATATCCCGACCTCCCCATAGGGCGAGATCCGGAGACCCCCGGGGGCCCCTAATACAGTTAGGACCCGGGGAAGGTGTCTGTGCAGAGCTCCGAGATTGGTGAAGGCCTTTGAGTACCTTGCGGAGCTAAGGACTCAGTCAAGCAAAGCCAAGAAGGAGAGAAAAGGCATCACAGACACAAACATTCAAGAGAGTCTATTTATGCGAGGCTCCATGAGCTGGACTACAGACTCGATAAAAAGGGAGAAACAAGTCCTAGGGTCCTACCGGCTCACGCCGGAACCTAGCGGCTACAAGGGCGGCCACGTCCTGGACTTCAGCCCTGGCAGCTTCCTCCCGCTCCACGGCTGGGCCCTCTCTCGCTGGCTCCAGGGAGAAAGAAGGGTCGCGGCTCTTGAAGCATGCCAGCACATGTGAGGCGACCTCTAAGGCCAGGACGAGTCCCTCGGCCTCAAGCTCGCTGGCGACCACCGAGTCTAGGCTTTCCAGCTTGGCGCCAATCGACTCCAGCACGGGGATCACCTCCGCCACCGTCAATGCAGGAGCCGCTGCCCTCACCGGACTGAAGCAAAGAGGGATCAGGGCGGACCCCGCTCGATTAACGAAGCTTGAGACCTCATGCGCCTCGGAGGACCGCAAGGCTGAGAGCTCCTCCACCTTGCGGCGGGCTGCCTGCAGGGCCTCTTGGTTTCTCTTAGAGAATTCCTTCTCCTTGGCCGCCAGGGAGCTTTCCCGAAGGTGGAGAGTCTTGGCGAGCCGCTCCAACTCAGAAGCCCTGAAGTCGGCGGCCAACTCCCGATCCAGGACCGCCCGGCGTTCGTGGGAGACCTGTTCCTCCCTCATATCGAGGTCTGCCTTCTGAACCTCTAGCTCCTCGGTCGGAGCTCGCAGGTCATCCTTGCCCGCCGCCAGCTGCGCAGCGACCCTCTCCGCCTCGGCTGCCTTGAAACGCTCCCGTTCCTCAACGACGAGTTTACAGCGCTCCAACAGCTGCCGTATCTCCTCCGCGGCAGAAAGGCTCTCCTCGGCCCGGGCGTGTGCCTCCAGGGCCTCCCTGTTGATCCACCGCGATTCGGCGTCCATGCGGTCGACAGACCGCTTCAGCCGGTCGAGGAGCACTTCCCTGAAGTCAAGCAACTCCTGCCTGGAGTCGAGCTCGCTCTTGACCTTCGCGGTCCGCTCCCGCAAAAGGTTCCCCCAGGTGAGGAGGCGATCCCGTTCAACCGTATGCTCCTCCCGCACGCGACCAAGTGCGGCCAAGACCTGCCGGACGCTCGTTACGGCAATCGCGAAGGCATCCGCCAGGGGCAATGGAGCAGCAGAGGCCGGGGCAGCTCCCCCGACCTCCTCCATCACCTCATCCTCTAGAGGAGTCGATGCACCAGCGACCGAGATGAGACGCCGGTCAGGAGAAGCTGGCGCCGGGGCTCCGGCAGCCGGACCTGCCGGACTCTCTCTAACTTCTGGCTTCTTGACCTGTGGAGAGGGACGAGCCGGGGAAGGCGGCGCTGGAATAGAGGCTGGGCCGCCTGGTGCATGGTCGACCTGCGCTGGCCTGGGGGCCGCGGCGGCCGTCTCGGCAGGAAGAGATGACGCCGCCGCGGAGTCTGGGCACATCGGAACAGGAGAAGCTGGCGCTGACTTGTGGGCCGCGGCAGCTGTCCCGGTTTCCGAGTGCAACGGCGCAGGCTCCCCGCCAGTCGGGGATGGCCGGGAAGCGCGAACACTCCAGCGGGCTCTGAACCCCGACTTCCGAGCCAGGGTAGGACTCCCAGAGCCCGCCGCCGTCACTGACGGCCGCTACGCAGTCGCTTGAACTGGCGGAACAGGGAACGCCCCAGAAGCTCCCCTCAACGCATCAGCCCGGGGCCTCTTTGAGTCGCCACCGGAAGGAGTGCCATCTCCAGAAGCAGGAGATTCAGGCACCCCAGGTCCCCGACTTGGCACAAACGCCGCCACTAGATGAGATCAAGCGCTCTTCTTCTCTGGTGGCGGGTTGGAGGCCATGACGAGGGAGGACTCAAAGGCAAGAAGACAAAGGCACAAGATTCCAAGAAAAAGCGCTGGGAAGTGCAAAGGGAAGCCGCAATGTGGGTAAGATCCCCTTTTAAAACTTCCCAGGTTCAATTCCAAGCGATTCGAAAGTCTTCGAATACGCCGCATCGGCAACCGCTTCGGCTCCAAGACCAAGCGCCGATGACAGGTGGACCCTAGCCGCCCAGCTGAAGCGGTGGGTCGAGGAGTCAGTGTCCTAAGAAGACGAGCCGGCAAGGCACTCCGGCGGTTCCCAAAGAAAGCGCCGCAACGTGCAGAAGTGGCAGTCTTGGGAACCGCCGCAGTAAAAGCAACCATCAAGTGGGCGCACGCTCCCACGATCCCGCGGCTGTTCGTGCTCCGGCAGCGGTCAATGCGGGACTTATAGGAAGTGCGCGGATCAGAAGAGACGGAAGTCCCACCTCGGGCTCGCTATCTCCCCGGAGATGGGCCCGGGGGCCACTGTCGGTACCCGCGATATGGGGTACCCCCGCGCACAGGGGAAAATGCCTAAGGATCTCGCCCTTCTCCGCAGGGAGAGCTCCGAAGGCGCCACGCGTCCGGCGGGGCCGGACCTCCCTCTCCTTAGAGGAGAGCTCCGGGCTCGCCACGTGGCCTGCAGAAGCCGGACCTCCCCCTCCGCGGGAGAGAGGTCCGAAGGTGCCACGTGTCCAGCGGGGCCGGAGCTCCCTCTCCTCACAGAGGAGCTCCGGGCTTGCCACATGGCTGACAGAAGCCGGACCTCCCCCTCCGCGGGGAGAGGTCCGAAGGCTCCACGTGTCCTGCGGGGCCGGACCCCCCTCTCCTATGAGGAAGGCTCCGGGCCTGCCACGTGGCCAGCAGAAGGGCGCTGCCCGCACACGAGCGGTAGGCGGCGGGCGTAAAGACGTCCCATACCTTGCCCGTATAAGGTATTCAAGGCCCGCGTGTCACACCCGGTTTTTCCAAAGAACAACCAAGTGAATATCACATGTATGCCAGGATCATTTTCTCATACATGTGATGACAAATAGTGAAGCATCATTTATTACAAGCCAGGTGTCGAATATAAATAAGTCTTACATCGCAAATGTCTCAATGGACACTAATGCTTCATCACAAGTAAATAAACTAGCAGCGGAATATTATTCTTTAGGGCTCCATCACAGGCGTTGCCCGGGGGTCTTCATGAACCTAAAAACCTTCCTCGGGTCCAAAGTCTTGGTCATTATACACCACCTCATTATCTTGACCTGAGCAGCAATATAAACCAACAAATATGCAAGGTTGAGTACCAATGGTACTCAGCAAGTGTGGGAAAATTATATCATGCAGGGCTAGAACAAGGAGAGATTGAACTCATGGTTAAAGCACTACGCAATTAATACCTATCACCTTAGCTTATTAAGCACCTATATTACTACACAGGTGAAATGGTCCCAATCTCCCATCCCATCATCATAATCCAATAACCATAACATTATTTCCAATGTTAAGCTCCCCGCTTAACTTCCAAAACCATCAATCCTCTAATCATGAATAAGTCCAGGCCGCTCTTAACCGTGAGCACGGCTGTCAAGACAGTTTTGACTCTGCAGAGTTTGTACCACTGTACCCACATGTAGTGATTTCATCCCCCGTTGCCGGGTGGACTAAAAGAACCTCCATTATGCCAGTGGCCACGAACCACATTCACACTTCCCAGGTGTGTAGCCAGGAGATCACTACGAAGCCTTTACAAAGGGATTCCCGACGAGCGTGGGCCCACTGAGGTTTCACCCCTAACAGCATACAAGAGGCTCCAACCCCGCTGCAGTGGCCCCCTCTTGAGCCTTGCGGTTCATATGGTAGTCCAGCTGACACCTACTCCCCGCACCATCCAACACACCCATACTACGCCGGGGATACACCTAATTAATTGGCCAAGCTGCCCCATCTCAGCATGTGGTTGGCACTGTAAAGCCGGGTTACATGCTCCATGAACCGGTCCTTAGGATCCAGGCAAGTACTAAACACAAACCCAAGTCTCGTGCACCCAGCACACAACCAAAACATCCAACTTGCCTTGATCCCTACCTCTACATAACTCACAATGTCTCATTCAAGAGTATGGTAATATAAACTGATGATCTCATGTTCCAAATACCCCATTCTAAGCATGGCTAAGCATATGCATGGAAATAAATGACATGGTAAAATAAATCCCAACCCAAGCTACAAGGAAACAAGGTAATGCAATTCTAGGGAATCTTCCTAGCATGGGTTTCATATTTCATTTGACAATGCAAATAATTCTATCTACACATCCTAGCATAGGATCAAAGTGGTCAAGGACACTTGCCTCCTTCTTGCTGCTCTTGAAATGGGTAGTCCTGATCTTGGAAAGTGATAGCTTGCTCTTGAACAGGTTCTACTTCATACCATCACACATAGGAAAAGAAAAACAACAATCATAAGACATAGTTCACACTTGTACTTCATACAAACCACACATTCACATTTATGAAAGTTCTTTACCATTATATGTGTTGTGGATACTCTATGTGTGTTGATTTGTGGCTTGCATACACTTTTTATTTATATGTGTATGATTCCTACTTTGGTGTTCATATTTATACTTACATACTATATGTATATATATATGTGTGTGTTTCAGTTTTAAATAAATTCCTTATATTAAACTACCAAGTATGTATGAAAAGTATTTTTCTTCTCTATATGTGCCTTCATAATTTCTATCAACCCTAAACTGAACTCTTTGGATTTTAAAAACTCCATTTATCATTTACTAGTTGCTATATTTTCAGATTTATATTCCTATGCATAATTGTGTATTTTATTATGAAATTAGTAATACACATCATCTAAACAGTACAGGTTCTGGTCCTAAATAATTTAATAACATATTTTGACCTTGGCCTCTGATGCAAACTATTTCATAATCATTTTCCCTATTTTTTTCTATAGCTATTCTTTTCTTAAAAATGTGTCCCTATACAATTAAATGTGAATAACAAATAAAACAGATTCATTTCAGCCCAAAATATAGTTTTATCTCACTCCAAGGTTTTCTAAGTACTGAGAAAGTTTTTAATTAATCTTGACAATTATGTTTGTCCCACTTTTAATTTTTAAATACTAGTCACATATTCAATTTTCTAAATTAAATACTAAACAGGGCTAAAATAATGAACTCACCCCATTACAGGGTCTATAATATTATTTTCATAATTTCCAGGGGTCTAGCTACACTTATCAGAGGTGTTTTTCCTAATTTCTATTAAGTCCAGGGGCTAAAACTGATTTTTAAATGAATTTACATGATTTTCTGGAGTTCCAGGGGCTAGATCTGAAGTTTCCGGGGCTAGCTCTCAATTCCAGAGAACCCCAGGGGGTAGCACGTAAGAATTCCAGTCTTTATAACGCGGGGCTGACGTGGACCGTCCGATTTTAAACCGACGGCTGAGATTATAACATCGAACCGGTACGCGGGGTTTTAAAGTCTACCGTGCGATTTAAAATAAACGGCGCACAAGCGGCCACGTCGCTCTGATCGAGTGCGGGCGGCGCTGCCGGCGGCGCACGGCGGCGGGAAGCGGCGATCTCGCCGGAAAGTTTCGGATCCTCGAGAATTCTGCCTAAAACTGTGATCTTATGGCATAGATCGGTAGAGGGGAGGTCAGGGATCTCACCTCGGGGGTTTTCTCGAGCTCGGGGGTCCTGGAAAGTGATCGGCGGCGAGGTCCGAGGCAGAACCACGGCAAAGCTCGTCGGCGCTGGATTTACACCGTAAGTCTTCGGGTTTTCTGCACCTGCAAAGTTCCCCGGAGGCGGTGGATCAAGACCAGCGAGTTAGATCAGAGTTTCCGAGCTTAGATCGGCCAGAATTCACCGGCGAAGTCTCGGTGCTTACCGGAGTGAAAATCGGCGATCGCGTGAGAAAAACTGATCGGATCGGGGGTTTTTATAGCCGGGGAAGGGCGGTGGATCTGTTGTGATCGAGTTGGAGTTCTCTGAGACCAGAATTCGGGCGGCGGAACGGGTTTCCCGATCGGTTAAGATCGCGCGCGCTCGGGGGGAGAAGTCCGGGGTCGCGGGGGCTCGGGTTAGGGATGACAGGTGGGTCCCACCCGTCGGTGAGAGGCAGCGCGGCGCGCGCGGGAGCGGGCTGGCGCGGGAGTAGCTGGGCCGGCTGGCGGTTTCGGCCCACTGGCCAGTTTTTTCCCATTTTCTCTTTTTCTTTTTCCATTTCTTTTCTGTTTTGAGTCTAATTTGAATTCCAGTTTGAATTTGAATTTTTGCAAAACATGCAACACGTCCAAAAATTTTTAAATTCCCCTCTGAACATGGTTTAGATTTTTGAATCAAAATTTGGGGTGTTACAGCTCTACTCCCCTTAAAAGAAATCTCATCCTCGAGATTGGTGTTTCTAAGAAAACAATTCCGGAAATTGTGCCTTAGTCTCATCTTCCCGTTCCCGGTGGCTTCCTCTTCTGAGTGATGCTTCCACTGCACCTTGCACATCCGGATTCTCTTATTTCTGGTGAGGCGTTCCATTGTCTCCAAAATCTTGTATGGTTGCTCGGCATAAGACAAATCCTCAGCTACATCCACTTCATTCATGGGTAACACCTCTTCAGGCGTCCTCAGGCATTTCTTGAGTTGTGACACATGAAATACATCGTGCACGTCCGATAGATGAACCGGTAACTCTAGTTGGTACACCACTTCGCCTTTCCTTTCCAAAACTTGAAAGGGTCCGATGTATCGAGGTGACAACTTCCCTTTCACCTTGAACCGACGAAGTCCTCTGATAGGGGACACCTTGAGATAAACATAGTCTCCCACGTTGAAAACGAGTTCTCTTCTTCGTACATCAGCATAACTCTTCTGGCGTGTTTGTGCTATCTTCAAGTTGTTGCGAATCTCCCTCACCTTCGCCTCGGCTTCTTGTAGCACCTCTGGACCAAACACTTTACTTTCTCCTGTTTGGTTCCAAAATAGGGGAGTTCTGCACTTCCTTCCATACAAAGCTTCAAACGGTGACATCTTCATACTAGCTTGATAGCTGTTGTTATAGGAAAACTCCGCATATGGTAAGTTCTTGTCCCAACTCCTATTGTTTTTGAGTGCACATGCCCTTAACATATCTTCAAGGATCTGATTGGTTCTCTCCGTCTGCCCGTCAGTTTGGGGATGATAGGCAGAGCTGAAATTCATATGGGTTCCCATGGTTTCATGCAACTTTTGCCAAAACCTTGAGGTGAACTGTGTCCCTCGGTCCGACACTATCTTCTTTGGCACTCCATGGTAACACACAATCCTTGACATGTACAATTCTGCCAATTTGGTTCCGCTGTAGCTTTCTTTCACCGGAATGAAATGAGCTACCTTGGTTAGCCTATCAATAATGACCCATATTGAATCATACCCGGATTGGGTCCTAGGCAATCCCACGACAAAATCCATGCTGATTTCTTCCCATTTCCATTCAGGCACTTTGAGTGGTTGCAGCAATCCCGCGGGTCGTTGATGTTCAGCTTTCACCAACTGACATGTGTCACATAGGGCAACATGTTCCGCGACATCTCGCTTCATGCCATACCACCAATACCTGCTCTTGAGGTCCTGGTACATCTTCGTACTCCCAGGATGAATGGAATAGTCGGAATCGTGAGCCTCCTTCAAAATTAATTTACGGATCTCCTTTACTTCTGGCACACAGATCCTTTTCCCGTGCCACACCGTTCCTTGTTCATCCTCTCTAAAACCAGGAGCTTTATTTTCCTTGATGAGCTGTCTGATCTCTTGTATCTTCTCATCATTCTTTTGGCCCTCGCGTATGTCTCGCTCAAGTGTGGAGTCCACTTCCATGGCGATGGCTTCACCACTATTTACTAGACATAGATTGAGCCTTATAACCTCGTCCTTCAATTCTGCGGGCATGTCCTTCAAGCTCAACTTATTGACCTGCACTTTCCGACTCAAAGCATCGGCCACGACGTTTGCTTTCCCGGGATGATAGTTGATGCCCACATCAAAGTCATTGATTAGCTCTAACCATCTCCTTTGTCTGAGGTTGAGATCTGGCTGTGTGAATATGTACTTCAAACTCTTATGATCCGTATATATCTCTGTCCTCTTCCCCATCAAATAGTGCCGCCAAATTTTCAACGCGTGTACCACTGCGGCTAGTTCTAGGTCATGTGTAGGATAGTTCTTCTCGTGCTTCCGAAGCTGCTGGGATGCATATGCCACGACATGTCCTTCTTGCATGAGAACACATCCCAACCCATTTCCAGAGGCATCGCAGTACACTGTGAAATTCTTCTGCATATCTGGCATAACCAACACTGGAGCTGTTGTCAATCTCTTCTTTAGCTCCTGAAAGCTCGTCTCGCACTGTGGCGTCCAGGTGAATGTGTCCCCTTCTCCAACAGTTTGGTGAGAGGTCTCGAGATCTTGGAGAATCCCTCAATAAACCGTCGATAGTATCCAGCCAATCCCAAAAACTTCGAACTTCCCCGACATTTTCAGGGGTTTTCCACTTCTGGATATCTTTGATTTTGGCGGGATCTACGGAGATTCCTCCCTCCGAGATTATATGTCCTAAAAAGGGAACTCTCTTCAGCCAAAACTCACACTTGCTCAACTTGGCATATAGTTGGTGTTCTCTCAGCCTCTGTAACACCAACCTTAGATGTTTCTCATGTTCTTCTTCATCTTTGGAGAAGACGAGAATATCATCTATGAAAACCACCACAAATTTGTCCAGATATTCCATGAATACCTTGTTCATGAGGTACATGAAATATGCCGGGGCATTGGTTAGCCCGAAAGGCATGACAGTGTATTCATACAGTCCGTACCGAGATACGAAAGCTGTCTTGGGAATATCAGATTGCCTTATCTTGAGTTGGTGGTATCCCGACCTGAGATCAATTTTCGAGAACACACAAGCTCCCCACAACTGATCAAACAAGTCTTCAATGCGGGGTAATGGGTACTTGTTCTTGATGGTCACCTCATTCAAGGCACGGTAATCCATGCATAACCTTTGAGTTCCATCTTTCTTAGGCACAAATATCACCGGAGCTCCCCATGGTGAGGAACTAGGGCGAACATACCCCTTTTCCATCAATTCTCTCAAATGATCCTTGAGCTCTTCTAGCTGCTTGGAGTCCATTCGATAAGGTCTCTTGTATATCGGGGCTGTTCCCGGTACTAGCTCAATCGCGAATTCCACGTCACGGTCGGGAGGCATACCTGGCAACTCCTCCGGAAAAACATCTGGATATTCCCTGATAGTCCTGATTTCCTCAACTTTCACCTCCACTTGATTTAATTTAATGTCCCTCCTAGGCCCGTGTATCGTTATGAACTTTACTCTTGTGCCACTAGGGTGAGTTAGTTCCACCGTTCTGGTCGAACAATGGATGATTCCTTTATGTTTGGTCAACCAATCCATACCCAAAATAATATCTATCCCTTGTGAATCGATCACTATGAGGTTAGCGGTAAATACTACCCCATTAATGTCTAGGTTCACTTTGGGACACACTTGTCTTGTCCTTATTTCTCCACCTGGAGAGTTTACCGCTAGCATATGGTTCATTTGTGTGGTTGCTAGGTCATGCTTCTTAACAAACCCTTGAGCAATGAACGAATGGGTAGCACCAGAATCAAACAGCAGAGTTGCAAGGTGTAAATTGGCAGGAAACTTACCAACTACCACGTCGGGTGCCTCTTGGGCTTCCTCCATAGTGACGTGGTTCACCCGTCCTCTCATTACGTTCTGCTGCTGTGGCTGCGTGGGCTTCTTCTTTGGACACTTATGGGCGTAGTGCCCCACTTCACCACAGCTGAAACATTGCACCCCAATCTTAGATGCTTGGCCCTTGTTGTCTTGGGGTTGGTTTGGGGGTACTTGCACTGCTGGTCGAGGTGGATATGCGGGGCGAGGCTGCTGCACAAACTGACGTTGCGGCTGTGCTGGTGCTGCAGGAGGCCTGTAGTTTGGGTTGTACCCTCTTGGTGCTGAATAGGGTACCGCAGCACGACTCGTCTGCCCCGTAGGTTGCTACATCAAACGTGGGCGAGTGTTGCTCCCTGAGGGTTGATGTGACCACCCAGCCTTCCTCTTATTCTCATTTTCCAGGGCCTTTAGCTTCCTTTCCACCACAAATGCTCTGTCCACCATCTTTTGAAAACTTTCGTACTCATTTGAGGACATTGCACACTGCATTTCTGCGGTAAGTCCTTCCACGAAACAATCTTGTTTCTGCTCATCAGTCTCTATGTCTCGTGGAGCATAACGGGATAGTTGAGTAAATTTAGTGAGGTATTCCCTCACCGTCATGTTTCCCTGCTGCAGTCCCAAAAATTCCTTCCTCTTGTTTTTGAGTTCACCTCTTGGGATGTAATGGTTGCGGAAGCTACGCTTGAACTCTTCCCAAGTGATGCTCTCAGGGTCATGATGGGCAGCCACGTAGGCGGTCCACCAATCAGCAGCAGGTCCATGCAATTGATGAGAGGCAAACAGCACCCTCTCATACCCTTGGCACTGTATGATCCTCATCTTACTTTCAATGGTCTTCAGCCAATCATCTGCCTCCAGAGGTTCAGCAGCACTTGCAAACTTTGGAGGTTGAGTTCCTAGAAACTCACTCAACCTTGGTTGGCGTGGTGCAGCTTGTGGAGGTGGAACTTGATGCAAGTTGGCCACCACTTGAGTCAAGTTCTGGATGAGCTGATTTTGATTCTCCAGCATTTGGTGGAGAGGGTCAACTTCTTCACGGCGACCACCCCGGTCCTGGCCTCCAGAAAGATGAGGGTTGCATGCCTCATCATTGTTGTTGGCGGGGTTGGCAGCACGTCCTTTTCCTCTTCCGGCCATCTGGCAGAATCAACCAATGTTAATTTGAAAGCATTTAGTATCATCTTACTACTTTCACTTGTTTGTACTCTGAAGTGTTGAAGCTTTGTTAAAATTTTACGAGGGTTTATATCTCACACCAAACAAATGCACTATTATTTCCTGTGGGTTTACACACCAAAGCAAAACAATCTGAAGACGAGGCTGTGGACAATTGCTCATGGCTTCCACAACTCACGTCACACACCAAGCATTATCACACCATTAACTACGTAACGACTCGACTACTCGACCTCTTGCTAGCTAGGGGAAAGACTCTACCCTACTCGTCCTCTTGAGCTGGCTCCTCGGGATCTTCCTCCTCATTTCGGCTACCTTCTGACTCTGCTTTGGGTGGGGAGGCTGCTGGTGGAGAAGTGCGACGACGCCTGATTGCTCGGCGATCCGTGGAGTCAGGGGTCCATGGATCACTCACGGTGACATACAGTTCATTCCCATCTCCTCTTTCTCTCGCCTTTAAGCAAGCTCGCAGCAATGCCTCCGTTTCCTTCAGGGTGTCTCGGACATCCTGAAGCTCTTGTTGACAATCCTGCAGTCGAGTGCTGAGCATAGCAGCATCCTCCAAGCACAAGTCCATGTGCTCATGGGAAGTCCCTTGCTGCACCGGTGGGTACTTGTACTCCGTGGTACCACTCTCACGTTGGAGGACATACATGTACTCAGTTTTGTCCAAGTGGCGACGATAGATGTGACTCTGGCAGGTGATGGCCTCCCAGGTGACATCTCTCTCCGCGTCAACTTGTGTTGCTCGACAAGCTGGAGAGTGGTGAATCTTAAGCAGCTGATTCTCGTGTATAATCCTCATCTCCGAACTCCATTCTTCCCTCTTTTCACGGATGGTCCTGGTGGAGTTATAGTGGATGATGAGCTTGCCCGTATTGCCGGCGGCTTCGAGCATACGTCGAAGACGGCGCAACAAATCTCCTACTGCCAATCCGTAGGAAAGGTACGTCACTGGACGACTCTCCTCTCTTTCAGCAAGGGCAACTACGGGAACTCTCCCTCCCGTGGACTTACGAGCGGTGCGAATCATGCGAACCATCTAAAACAAAAGAATTAAAAATTAGGTTAGATAAAATCTCAAACAAAAATCCTATTTTGAATGAAAGTTGGGGTAAGATGAAGAAAATAACTCTTTAAATAACACTCTTCAACCCACACCTTGGAAAATAGTTTTTAAGAAAATAGGGCCCTTAAATACGTCCATTTCTACCTAGGTCCACGTTCCTACGGGCAACCTTGGCTCTGATACCACCTCTGTCACACCCGGTTTTTCCGAAGAACAACCAAGTGAATATCACATGTATGCCAGGATCATTTTCTCATACATGTGATGACAAATAGTGAAGCATCATTTATTACAAGCCAGGTGTCGAATATAAATAAGTCTTACATCGCAAATGTCTCAATGGACACTAATGCTTCATCACAAGTAAATAAACTAGCAGCGGAATATTATTCTTTAGGGCTCCATCACAGGCGTTGCCCGGGGGTCTTCATGAACCTAAAAACCTTCCTCGGGTCCAAAGTCTTGGTCATTATACACCACCTCATTATCTTGACCTGAGCAGCAATATAAACCAACAAATATGCAAGGTTGAGTACCAATGGTACTCAGCAAGTGTGGGAAAATTATATCATGCAGGGCTAGAACAAGGAGAGATTGAACTCATGGTTAAAGCACTACGCAATTAATACCTATCACCTTAGCTTATTAAGCACCTATATTACTACACAGGTGAAATGGTCCCAATCTCCCATCCCATCATCATAATCCAATAACCATAACATTATTTCCAATGTTAAGCTCCCCGCTTAACTTCCAAAACCATCAATCCTCTAATCATGAATAAGTCCAGGCCGCTCTTAACCGTGAGCACGGCTGTCAAGACAGTTTTGACTCTGCAGAGTTTGTACCACTGTACCCACATGTAGTGATTTCATCCCCCGTTGCCGGGTGGACTAAAAGAACCTCCATTATGCCAGTGGCCACGAACCACATTCACACTTCCCAGGTGTGTAGCCAGGAGATCACTACGAAGCCTTTACAAAGGGATTCCCGACGAGCGTGGGCCCACTGAGGTTTCACCCCTAACAGCATACAAGAGGCTCCAACCCCGCTGCAGTGGCCCCCTCTTGAGCCTTGCGGTTCATATGGTAGTCCAGCTGACACCTACTCCCCGCACCATCCAACACACCCATACTACGCCGGGGATACACCTAATTAATTGGCCAAGCTGCCCCATCTCAGCATGTGGTTGGCACTGTAAAGCCGGGTTACATGCTCCATGAACCGGTCCTTAGGATCCAGGCAAGTACTAAACACAAACCCAAGTCTCGTGCACCCAGCACACAACCAAAACATCCAACTTGCCTTGATCCCTACCTCTACATAACTCACAATGTCTCATTCAAGAGTATGGTAATATAAACTGATGATCTCATGTCCCAAATACCCCATTCTAAGCATGGCTAAGCATATGCATGGAAATAAATGACATGGTAAAATAAATCCCAACCCAAGCTACAAGGAAACAAGGTAATGCAATTCTAGGGAAACTTCCTGGCATGGGTTTCATATTTCATTTGACAATGCAAATAATTCTATCTACACATCCTAGCATAGGATCAAAGTGGTCAAGGACACTTGCCTCCTTCTTGCTGCTCTTGAAATGGGTAGTCCTGATCCTGGAAAGTGATAGCTTGCTCTTGAACAGGTTCTACTTCATACCATAACACATAGCAAAAGAAAAACAACAATCATAAGACATAGTTCACACTTCTACTTCATACAAACCACACATTCACATTTATGAAAGTTCTTTACCATTATATGTGTTGTGGATACTCTATGTGTGTTGATTTGTGGCTTGCATACACTTTTTATTTATATGTGTATGATTCCTACTTTGGTGTTCATATTTATACTTACATACTATATGTATATATATATGTGTGTGTTTCAGTTTTAAATAAATTCCTTATATTAAACTACCAAGTATGTATGAAAAGTATTTTTCTTCTCTATATGTGCCTTCATAATTTCTATCAACCCTAAACTGAACTCTTTGGATTTTAAAAACTCCATTTATCATTTACTAGTTGCTATATTTTCAGATTTATATTCCTATGCATAATTGTGTATTTTATTATGAAATTAGTAACACACATCATCTAAACAGTATAGGTTCTGGTCCTAAATAATTTAATAACATATTTTGACCTTGGCCTCTGATGCAAACTATTTCATAATCATTTTCCCTATTTTTTTCTATAGCTATTCTTTTCTTAAAAATGTGTCCCTATACAATTAAATGTGAATAACAAATAAAACAGATTCATTTCAGCCCAAAATATAGTTTTATCTCACTCCAAGGTTTTCTAAGTACTGAGAAAGTTTTTAATTAATCTTGACAATTATGTTTGTCCCACTTTTTAATTTTTAAATACTAGTCACATATTCAATTTTCTAAATTAAATACTAAACAGGGCTAAAATAATGAACTCACCCCATTACAGGGTCTATAATATTATTTTCATAATTTCCAGGGGTCTAGCTACACTTATCAGAGGTGTTTTTCCTAATTTCTATTAAGTCCAGGGGCTAAAACTGATTTTTAAATGAATTTACATGATTTTCTGGAGTTCCAGGGGCTAGATCTGAAGTTTCCGGGGCTAGCTCTCAATTCCAGAGAACCCCAGGGGGTAGCACGTAAGAATTCCAGTCTTTATAACGCGGGGCTGACGTGGACCGTCCGATTTTAAATCGACGGCTGAGATTATAACATCGAACCGGTACGCGGGGTTTTAAAGTCTACCGTGCGATTTAAAATAAACGGCGCACAAGCGGCCACGTCGCTCTGATCGAGCGCGGGCGGCGCTGCCGGCGGCGCACGGCGGCGGGAAGCGGCGATCTCGCCGGAAAGTTTCGGATCCTCGAGAATTCTGCTTAAAACTGTGATCTTATGGCATAGATCGGTAGAGGGGAGGTCAGGGATCTCACCTCGGGGGTTTTCTCGAGCTCGGGGGTCCTGGAAAGTGATCGGCGGCGAGGTCCGAGGCAGAACCACGGCGAAGCTCGTCGGCGCTGGATTTACACCGTAAGTCTTCGGGTTTTCTGCACCTGCAAAGTTCCCCGGAGGCGGTGGATCAAGACCAGCGAGTTAGATCAGAGTTTCCGAGCTTAGATCGGCCAGAATTCACCGGCGAAGTCTCGGTGCTTACCGGAGTGAAAATCGGCGATCGCGTGAGAAAAACTGATCGGATCGGGGGTTTTTATAGCCGGGGAAGGGCGGTGGATCTGTTGTGATCGAGTTGGAGTCCTCTGAGACCAGAATTCGGGCGGCGGAACGGGTTTCCCGATCGGTTAAGATCGCGCGCGCTCGGGGGGAGAAGTCCGGGGGTCGCGGGGGCTCGGGTTAGGGATGACAGGTGGGTCCCACCCGTCGGTGAGAGGCAGCGCGGCGCGCGCGGGAGCGGGCTGGCGCGGGAGTAGCTGGGCCGGCTGGCGGTTTCGGCCCACTGGCCAGTTTTTTCCCGTTTTCTCTTTTTCTTTTTCCATTTCTTTTCTGTTTTGAGTCTAATTTGAATTCCAGTTTGAATTTGAATTTTTGCAAAACATGCAACACGTCCAAAAATTTTTAAATTCCCCTCTGAACATGGTTTAGAGTTTTGAATCAAAATTTGGGGTGTTACACCGCGTCTTCCCAAGACACGGAGACGCGGAGCACGCCTCTGTCAGGTGCCGTTGCGCCCAGTCGCATCATAGACTGGCACGCAGTGTCAGAGCCTGCCAGCCAATAAACGGAGCGACAAGACATCCCATGCCGCCCCCGCCGTCATCAACCACTACGACTAGCATGCGGCATGGGCAGGGCTGCAAGACGAAGACTCAGAAGCCTTCGACAGAGACAACTACCGGCATTACTGCAGATACGTTAGATAACAGTCAATCTCCACGGGACCACCTGTCGGGTCCCGGGCCCCCCTTGTAAGCCTCCCGAGTCTTGGACTATAAAAGGCTCGGGTAGGCGACGTTAGCAGGGGTTCGCACTCCAGCAACTCATACGCTAGATATCAGTCATACCCAAGCTCAGGACTCCGGTTCTGAGCAGCAAGCAATACAGCGAGCACCTCAGCTCACCGTGGACGTAGGGTTTTACGCTCCGGCGGCCCGAACCACGTAAAACCCGCCGTGTCAAGCTCTTACTAACTCGTCCATACGCTCAAGCTCTCCGCAAGTGACTAGCCCCACCGAAAA
Source organism: Neostapfia colusana (assembly GCA_030760725.1). NCBI lineage: Eukaryota > Viridiplantae > Streptophyta > Magnoliopsida > Poales > Poaceae > Neostapfia > Neostapfia colusana. The sequence goes on from JASWHV010000003.1 coordinate 95,681,641, forward strand.
AAAAACCTCCGCGGGCTGCCCAGTGCAGGCCCGGGGGAAGTGTCGACCGAACACTTCGACAGTCCTGTACCGTCCCCTGAGGCTTAGCTGCTCTGAGCGCTGTTCCTGGACTCTATGGAATCTATTATCAAGTGACTAGCCCCACCGAAAAAAGAACTTCCGCAGGCTGCCCAGTGCAGGCCCGGGGGAAGTGTTGACCGAACACTTCGACAGTCCTGTACCGTCCCCTGAGGCTTAGCTGCTCCGAGCGCTGTTCCTGGACTCTATGTAATCTATTATCAAAAGAAGAGACTGTCCTAACATTGCTCTAGGGGTAGAACTTACGGAGATATTCGATGTTCCAAGGGTTCGGGAGTGGCTCCCCACCCTCGGTGGAAAGGCGTAAACACCCGGGGCGGCACACTTTTGTGACTCGGAAGGGACCTTCCCAACTAGGGGAGAGTTTGTGGGTCCCTTCACAAGAAAGTATGCGCCGCAGCACCAGGTCGCCTTCCTGCAGCTCCCGGGCACGCACAGACCTCTGGTGGTAGCGGCGGAGCGCTTGTCTGTACCGTGCGTTACGGAGTGCTGCATGCAATCGGACCTCGTCGGTCGATGTCTCCACGCCGGAGGTTGTCCTGCGCGGCTTCGTCGTAAGCTCGGACACGGTGAGACTTCATGGTGATTTCTGGGGGAAGCACAGCTTCGGCCCCATACACCATTGTCGGTACCTGCGATATGGGGTACCCCCGCGCACAAGGGAAAATGTCTAAGGAACTCACCCTTCTCCGCAGGGAGAGCTCCGAAGGCGCCACGCGTCCGGCGGGGCCGGACCTCCCTCTCCTCAGAGGAGAGCACCGGGCCCGCCACGTGGCATACAGAGGCCGGACCTCCCCCTCCACGGGAGAGAGGTCTGAAGGTGCCATGTATCCAGTGGGGCCGGACCTCCCTCTCCTCAGAGAAGAGCTCTGGGCCCGCCACGTGGCGACAGAAGCCGAACCTCCCCCTCCGTGGGGAGAGGTCCGAAGGCTCCACGTGCCCCGCGGGGCCGGACCCTCCTCTCCTCTGAGAAGGGCTCCGGGCCCGCCACGTGGCCAGCAGAACGGCGCTGCCTGCCCCCGAGCGATAGGCAGCGGGCGTAAAGACACCACATACCTTGCCCGTACAAGGTATTCAAGGCCCGCGTCTTCCCAAGACACGGAGACACGGAGCACGCCTCTGTCAGGTGCCGTTGCACCCAGTCGCATCACAGACTGGCGCGCGGTGTCAGAGCCTGCCAGCCAATAAACGCAGCGACAAGACATCCCATGCCTCCCCCGCCGTCATCATCCGCTGCGGCATGGGCAGGGCTGCAAGACGAAGACTCAGAAGCCTTCGCCAGAGACAACTACCGGCATAACTGCAGATATGGTAGATGATAGACAATCTCCCCGGGACCACCTGTCGGGTCCCGGTCCCCCTTGTAAGCCACCCGAGTCTTGGACTATAAAAGGCTCGGGTAGGCGACGATAGCAAGGGTTTGCACCTCTGCAACTCATACGCTAGCCATTCACGCCCAAGCTGTAACTCACCCCCAAGCTCAGGACTCCGGTTCTGAGCGGCAACCAATACAGCGAGCTCCATAGCTCGCCGTGGACGTAGGGTTTTACGCTCCGGCGGCCTGAACCACGTAAAACTCACCGTGTCAAGCTCTTACTAACTCGTCCACACGCGCAAGCTCTCCGCAAGGGACTAGCCCCACCGAAAAAAGAACCTCCGCGGGCTGCCCAGTGCAGGCCCGGGGGAAGTGTCGACCGAACACTTCGACATTTGGCGCGCCAGGTAGGGGGTCCTTTTCCCCTTGCGCGACGAGTTTCCGCCGACGAAGATGACCAAGCTCCCTTCAGCGGCAAACTCACCTCCCCCGCCTCCGCGGCGAACCGCGACCAGGGGGGAGTACATGTCAACACACTCGGGACCGAGTGTGTCGGTACAAGATGGGAGCCAGCAACCGGCTCTGGCAGCCCCGACCCCGGCAATGCAGGCTCCAACCAGCGTCAGGTCTTCACTAGCGCTGGGCGTACCCGGTGGGGGTGCGCTAGCTGCAGCAAGAGCGCTACTGCGCAATCCGCCCGCTGGGGACGCGCCTCAGGCAGCGACCCAGCAGTGGATTCGCGAGGTAGACCGTCTTGTCGTCGCCGCCGCAAACCCTCGACTTCGGCGGGGATGACACTCTAGCCAACCGGCCGTGTTGCTGATGCACACGCCAATGGTTGACGAGCAGACGGCAGATTCCAGCTCTACCAGGCTCCAATCGACGGATCTGAGGACAGAGCTGGAGCGGTGTCGCTTGGGTCAAGATGCCCGGGTATACCTCGAGCAACGCCGAGAAAGGCTTTGCTACCAAGAGGCTGTCGACAGCATGACGTCGGCCTCGACCCAGCCTGAAGAGCAGACCTTCGCCACGCGATCTCTGCCCCAGGCCTGCGCTGTGCAGAATATACCACAGTCATATGCCCTACAGATGGCTTCCCCGGCCTATGGCGCAGCCTTGCCCGTACCGGGGTACACTGTGCCCAGTGCGAACTGAGCATTCGCGGCACCAGAACCTGCAGTGACAGAAGCAGGGTGTGCGGCCCTCGCGCCCCACCTTCGCTTCGTGAAGTGGCCGTGCAAGTTTCGGCCGCACCTGCCCGAGAAGTACGACGGCAGCGTCAACCTGGAGGAGTTCCTCCAGATCTACTCCACCGCCGTACTTGCCGCAGGAGGGAATGAGGCCGTCATGGCCAATTACTTCCCTGTCGCCTTGACCGGTCCAGCCCGGTCATGGCTCATGAACCTCCCCCAGGGTTCCGTAACTTCCTGGGGAGAGCTCTGCCGGCAGTTCATCGCCAACTTTGGCAGTTCCTACACCCAGCCTGGCACGAAGCTCGACCTCCACGCCATCCAGCAACAACCTGGGGAGTCGCTGCGCTCTTTCATCCAGCGGTTCTCCCATGTACCACGTTTTGGTAGATGGAGGAGCTGGGCTGAACCTCATCAGCCGTGCAGCTTTCCAGAAGCTACAGGTCCCGATGGCCAAGCTCACCCCTTCGAGCCCGTTCTCAGGGGTAGGGCCGGGACAGGTTATCCCCTACGGCAACATTAGTCTCCCGGTGACCTTCGGGGCTCTGGACAGCTATCGAACAGAGTACATTCTGTTCGATGTAGCGGAGATAGACCTCCCCTTCAACGCCATAATCGGCAGGCCAGCCCTGTACCGGTTCATGGCTGTAGCCCACTATGGCTACCTCGTCCTGAAGATGCCAACACCGATGGACGTTCTCAGGATTCGTGGGGACCGCACTGCTGCAGTGTCGGCCCTGGAGAAGCTCCAAGCGCTCGCAACAGCTGGGGCATCAGCCCCCGGCAATACGGAGCCGGACCAGATCCGCCCGAGCGCACGTCACCGTGCTTCCACAACAGCACCCCGGGTGCAACCTCTCGATGAGGGCGGCGTCCCCTTAAAGGTCGTCCAAGTCGGCGCCGAAGCTACCCAGACCACCCGGGTAGCCGGGGGCCTGGATAGCAAATAGGAAGGCGCTCTCGTCACCTTCCTCCGGCACAACGTCGACGTGTTTGCATGGCAGCCGTCACAGATGCCGGAGATCCCCAGGGAGGTGATCGAGCACCACTTGAAAGTCTTTCCCGATGCCCGCCGGTTCAACAGAAGCCCCGCAAGCAGTCCATCGAGCGGCAAAACTTCATCCTTGAAGAAGTCAAGAAGCTGCTGGACGCTGTCTTCATACGGGAGGTCCACCACCCCCGATGGTTGGCGAACCCCGTCGTTGTCCCGAAGGCCGGCGGGAAGCTCCGGATATGCATCGACTACACCAGCCTCAATAAGGCATGTCCCAAAGATCCATTCCCTCTCCCTAGAATAGATCAAATAGTAGACTCAACGTCAGGCTGTGATATGCTGTGCTTCCTAGACGCCTACTCGGGTTTCCATCAGATCCCCATGTCTAGGGAGGACGAGGAGCACACCTCCTTCATCACAGTAGACAGCCTTTATTGCTATGTGTCTATGCCTTACGGCCTAAAGAATGCACTCCCCACCTTTGTGCGGGCGATGCACAAAACCTTTGGGGAGTTAATAAGAGACCTAGTTGAGGTGTATGTCGATGACATAGTTGTCAAGGTCAAGCAGGGTTCAGCCCTACTAGATAACCTAGCTTTAGTCTTTGACAAGTTGCGCTCTACGCACACTAAGCTGAACCCAGATAAATGTGTGTTCGGCGTGTCCTCTGGGAAGCTCTTAGGGTTCCTGGTCTCGCACCGAGGGATTGAGGCCAACCCAGAGAAGATCAAGGCCATCGACTTGATGCGTCCCCCTGTCAGCGTCAAGGATGTTCAGAGACTCACGGGATGTCTAGCCGCGCTGAGTCGGTTTATACCGAGGCTAGCAGAGTGGGCACTCCCTTTCTTTAAGCTCCTGCGCAAGTCAGGCCCCTTTGCCTGGACTGACGAAGCAGAAGAGGCTTTCCAGGAGTTGAAGCGACTCCTGACGACCCTACCTATCATGGTAGCCCGTGAGCCCGGGGAGCACATGCTGCTCTACATTGCGGCGACAACAGAAGTGGTGAGTATGGTCCTTGTCGCGGAGCGGCCAGACCCCTCACCCTTGCAACCTGCTCCGGTAGCAGAAGACAGATGCCAGGGGGCCCCGCAGGGCCAAGACGGTCTCCCGGACCCCCTGGAGGTCCAAGTCGACCTCCCGGAGGCCCAGGACGGCCTCCCGGACCCCCAAGATAAATCTCCAGGGTCCAATTGGGATCTCCCGGAGGTCCCTCAAGACCCCCCGGAGCTCCCGGATGATCAAGAAAGCTTAAGGGCCTCCGGGTCCCAGTTCCCGGAGGCCCATGTGGGTCCACCCACCTCTGGCGGGTCGGGGCCAATGGACGAGGAGCTCCCAAGCCTAAGAGAGAGGGTTCGAACCATACAGAGGCCTGTCTACTACATCAGCGAAGTACTTCATGATGCCAAGACAAGGTACCTAGAAGTCCACAAGCTGCTGTATGCGGTGCTCGTGGCCTCCAGGAAGCTCCACCATTACTTCCAGGCCCACCGTGTCTCGGTAGTCACCTCGTATCCGCTGAAGACAATTCTTCACAGCCCCCATGCGACTGGCAACGTTGCTAAATGGGCGGTGGAGCTGGCGGAGTTTGAGCTGGACTTCCTCCCACGCCATGCAGTCAAGAGCCAAGCACTGGCTGACTTTGTGGCGGAGTGGACACCAACGAAGACTGACCCTGGGGGCAATGAAGGCGGTGAGCCAGAGCCCCAAGCTCCGGTCTTCACCGAACCTCACTGGACACTTTTCTTCGACGGCTCCTCGCGAAAGCAGGGGGCCGGTGCCGGCGTACTGCTCCTCATGCCATCGGGGGAACAGTTTGGGTATATGGTGCGTCTAAATTTCAAGGCAACCAACAACATGGCGGAGTATGAAGCACTCATCTTTGGCCTGCAGACAGCCCTGTCTTTAGGCGCTCGCCAGTTGTTGGCACAGGACGACTCTCAACTGGTCATCAAGCAAGTCAAGGGCGAATGCTCCTGCAATGACCCGCAGCTAGCTGCGTATCTGCTCCACGTACAGATGTTGGAGAAAGAATTCCTCGCCTTGGACCTGCATCACGTACCGCGCGCTGGTAATGCCGCAGCTGACAACCTTTCAACGAAGGCTTCCACCGAAGCCCCCGCGCCCGAAGGAGTTTTCGAGAGGACGTTGCTGCGGCCTACAGCCCGGCCCGCCGAGCCGGGCGAAGGGGGCTTGACCAGCACCTCGAAGCTGGCGGTCCCGGCGGCCCTACAGCCATGGATGCCGCCTAGGATCGTAAGCGTCACTAGGGACTCCGTGCAACCCAGCGCTCAAGATCCAGAAGCTCAAGTCAGACCCAATGCATGGATCACGGAGATCCGGGACTACTTGAAGGACAATATCCTCCCTGATGAACATGCAACCGCTGAACGGATCGTGCGTATGGCTAAGAGGTACGCGCTGGTAGAGGGGGATCTCTACCGGCGTGGCGCCAACCACATCCTATTGCGGTGTATAACCCAGGGGGAAGGCTACGACTTGCTCGCTGAGATCCATGGAGGCGAATGTGGAAGTCATTCTTCCTCACGCACGCTTGTCGGTAAAGCCTTCCGGCATGGCTTCTACTGGCCGACAGCACTCCAGGATGCCGTCAAGCTGGTTGAGAGCTGCAAGGCGTGCCAGTTCCACGCCAAGCAGATCCATACACCGGCTCAGGCGGTACAGATGATCCCGCCCTCGTGGCTGTTTGCCGTATGGGGGCTGGACATCCTGGGACCATTTCCCAGAACTGTCGGGGGATTCCGGTACCTCTATGTCACCATCGACAAGTTCACCAAGTGGCCGGAAGCTACACCAGTTGTCACCATCAACAAACAATCCGCAGTAAAGTTCATCAAGTCTATCGTCTGCCGGTTCGGGGTCCCAAACAGGATCATCACCGACGACGGGACCCAGTTCACCAGCGCAGCATTCCAAGACTACTGCGAGGACCTTGGTATTCAGCTATGCTATGCCTCTGTCGCCCACCCGAGGAGCAATGGGCAAGTTGAGAGGGCCAACGCGGAGATTCTCCGGGGCCTTAAGACTCGCACCTTCGCCAGCCTGAAGAAACATGGTGCCAATTGGGTAGATGAGCTTCCGAGCACGCTATGGGCTAACCGGACATCCCAGAGCCGGGCCACCGGGGAGACACCCTTCTTCATGGTGTATGGGGCTGAAGCTGTACTTCCCCCAGAAATCACCATGAAGTCTCACCGTGTCCGGGCTTACGACGAAGCCACGCAGGACAACCTCCGGCGTGGAGAAATCGACCTCGTCGACGAGGTCCGATTACATGCGGCACTCCATAACGCATGGTACAGACAAGCGCTTCGGCGCTACCACCAGAGGTCTGTGCGTGCCCGGGAGCTGCAGGAAGGTGACCTGGTGTTGCGGCGCACTTTCTCGCGAAGGGACCCACAAACTCTCCCCTAGTTGGGAAGGCCCCTTCCGAGTCGCGAAAGTATGCCGCCCTGGGTGCGTGCGCCTTTCCACCGAGGATAGGGACCTGCTCCCGAACCCTTGGAACATAGAACACCTCCGTAAGTTCTACCCCTAGAGCAAAAATAATACAGTACTTTCTTTTCGTAATAAACTCCATAGAGTCCAGGAGCAGCGCTCGGAGCAGCTAAACCCCAGGGGACGGTCCAGGACTACGTTCAGCTTTGCCTGGTTCCGACTCCAAGCGCGTAGAGTCTTGCTTCCCCTCTTAATGGGGTGGGTCGTGGCCTCCATGTTTAGCCTGCCTTCCTCCTGTGGAAATTTGTACGAAAAGAAATCTGCTCTACTTTGCTCTTTCCTTGTACTCATTTAAATTGTGAATTGAGTTTTTTAATCACCCTTGCAGTGCATGGTTGCCATGTGCTCAGCTCCCCCTCTCTACAAGTCCCCAAGCACCAAGCATATGGTTAGGTGCTATAAGTCAAATAAGACTATGAGATAAGGGAGGGGGAGCCCCCAAGGAGAATTACGTTTCCTCTACCTATGTGCAGGACCTCCAGGTTGCGGCAACAGGGACTGCATGAAGCAGGGGGAAAGGAGCTACCTACTACTCCGACCTAGGACTGGAAGGACCGTGACCTGCCCCTCCAGCAGGGGCGGGACCCGAGGGCCCCGCGTGTCCAGCAGGCTCGGAACCCTCACCTCCCTTGAGGAGAGCTCCGGGCTCACCACGTGGCGGGTGGAAACCAGACCTCACCCCCCCCCCCGGTGGGAGGGCTCCAAAAGTCCTACGTGTCCAGCATGGCCGGAGCTAAAACGCTTAAGGAGGGGCTCCGGACCCGCCACGTGGCGGGCAGACTTGGGGCTCCCCATGGGGCGAGATCCGGAGACCCCCGGGGACCCCTAACACGGTTAGGACCCGGTGAAGGTGTCTACGCAGAGCTCTGAGATTGGAGATGGCCTCTAAGTACCTTGCGGAGCTAAGGACTCAGACAGGCAAAGCCAAGAAGGAGAGAAAGAGCGTCACAGACACAAATATCTAAAAGAGTCAAACTATGCGAGGCTCCTTGAGCTGGACTACAAATTCGATAAGAAGAAAGAAACAAGCCCCAAGGGTCTCCTGACATGACCAGAATCTAGAAGTTGCAAGAACGGCCACGTCACCAGGCTTCAGCCCTGGCGGCACTCTTCCGCTCCATGACCCGAGCGCAGGAGTCGCCTCCCTCATCACCGGCGCAAAAGCCAGTGTCACCAAGGGAGTTTCTGGGGCCCCCTCTGCAGTATTCAGCGGTCTTCCTGGAGACTCTGCCGTCTGGGATCCTCCATGGTGCATCGGCGGCTTCCTTCTCCTGAAGTTCCCCCATCACCGGCGCAAAAGCCGGCGTCATCAAGGGTGCCCATGGAGCCTCCTTCCCTCATCACCTGCGCAAAAGCCGGTGTCATCAAGGGTGCTCCTGAGGCCCCCTCTCCGCAGCTTTAGTGGCCTTCTCGGGGACTCTGCCGCTTGGGATTCTCCTCGGTGCTTCAGCGGTTTCTTTGAAGATTCCACCACCTGAGAAGGGACGCAACGCCAAGGAGCTTTCTGCCTGCCGTCACCAAGGAAGGGCTCCATTGGGAGGACGAACCAGAGACCCCTTGGTGGCGCCACCCTCAGAGGCAAGGCAGGCAGGCTCCCTGAGTCTCAGACTTGGTGCAGACGCCATCGCTGGAGGAAATCGAGAGCGATTCTCCCCCCCATAAGGCGGGTTAAGAGCCATGAAAGAAGACAAGACTGCAGAGACTCGAGGGAAGCACAGGGGCTGGAAGCCTTATAAGGGGAGCGTACCCACATGGGGGTTTCATTTCACACCTCCCCGGGTGCAATCCCAAGCGATTCGGAACTCTTCGGATACACTGCATCGGCAACCGCTTCGGCTCCTAAACCGAGTGCCGATGACGGGTGGGCCCGAGCCGCCCAACTGAAGCGGTGGGTCAAGGAGTCAGTCTCCTGAGAAGGTGAGCCGGCAAGGCACTTCGGCGGTTCCTGAAGAAAGTGCCGCAACGTGCAGAAGTGGCAGTCTTGGGAACCGCCGCAGTAAAAGCAACCATCAAGTGAGCGCACGCTCCCACGATCCCGCGGCCGTTCGTGCTCCGGCAGCGGTCAATTAGGGACATAGAGAAAGTGTGCGGGTTGAAAGAGACAGAGGTCCCACCTCGGGCTCGCTACTTCCCCCGAGATGTGCCCGGGGGCCACTGTCGGTACCTGAGATATGGGGTACCCCCGCGCACAGGGTAAAATGCCTAAGGAACTCGCCCTTCTCCGCAGGAAGAGCTCCGAAGGCGCCACGCGTCCAGCGGGGCCGGACCTCCCTCTCCTCAGAGGAGAGCTCCGGGCCCGCCACGTGGCATACAGAAGCCAGACCTCCCCCTCCACGGGAGAGACGTCCGAAGGCGCCGCGTGTCCAGCGGGGCTGGACCTCCCTCTCCTCAGAGGAGAGCTCCGGGCCCGCCACGTGGCCAACAGAAGCCGAGCCTCTCCCTCCGCGGGGAGAGGTCCGGAGGCTCCACGTGCCCCGCGGAACGGACCCTCCTCTCCTCTGAGAAAGGCTCCGGGCCTGCCACGTGGCAGCAGAACGGCGCTGCCCGCCCCCGAGCGATAGGCAGCGGGCGTAAAGACGCCCCATACCTTGCCCGTACAAGGTATTCAAGGCCCGCGTCTTCCCGAGATGCGGAGACGCGTAGCACGCTTCTGTCAGGTGCCGTTGCGCCCAGTCGCATCACAGACTGGCGCGTGGTGTCAGAACCTGCCAGCCAATAAACACCGCGACAAGACATCCCATGCCGCCTGCGCCGTCATCAACCACTACGACTAGCATGCGGCATGGGCAGGGCGGCAAGATGAAGACTCAGAAGCCTTCGACCAGAGGCAACTACCGGCATAACTGCAGATACGGTAGATGATAGGCAATCTTCCCGGGACCACCAGTCGGGTCCCGGCCCCCCTTGTAAGCTGCCCGAGCCTTGGACTATAAAAGGCTCGGGTAGGCGTCGATAGCAAGGGTTCGCACTTTGCAACTCATACGCTAGCCATACACTCTCAAGCTGTAACTCGCCCCCGAGCTCAGGCCTCCGGTCCTGAGCAGCAAGCAATACAGCGAGCTCCATAGCTCGCCGTGGACGTAGGGTTTTACGCTCCGGCGGCCTGAACCACGTAAAACTCGCCGTGTCGAGCTCTTACTAACTCCGCTAGAGACTAGTCGCACCGAAAAAAGAACCTCCGCGGGCTGCCCTGTGCAGGCCTGGGGGAAGTGTCGACTGAACACTTCGACAGCGTCCGGGACAAGAAGGTGCTCGAGAAGCTCGCGACCAGGGAGGTCCGCGATGTCTCGGAGCACTTCAGCCTGGCAGACAAGTGCGCCAGGGCAGCCGAAGGGCGAAACTGGCACTCACTACCGTCCTCCGAGTCAGGAGGACAGCCCGGATCTGGTCCAAATCCCTGTGGAGGCAGCAAGAAGGCCAAGAACCGAGGCAGAGGCAAGATAGAATCACCGACCGCAGCTCCAGTCGTCACTGCAGCGACGCTCAGGGGGGCTTGGGGGCCGCGCCCCGACAAGAGGCAGCGAAGATCACCAATCCCAGAAGGTAATCAAGACAATATATGCCCCGTGCACGGCAGCTGTCGCCACACTACTGCCGAGTGACGGGAGAACCGAAAGCTCGCAGAGCGCTTCCGCAAAGGGAAGCAGCAGCGGGCTGATGTCCCACCCTTCCGTCCAAAGGAGGGCAAACAGAGGGTGGATGTCCCAGACAGCATCGACCACCCAGAGGAGATCCAGGAGCCTCAGCGCGCCGTGAAGGCGGCACGCAATCATGAGGACTCCAGCTCCAGTAACGATGAGCGTCGAAAGAAGCTCTACGTCATATATGGCGGGTCCGCCGACCCCTCGTCCCGAAGCGCAGTCAAGACTCTGCGCCGAGCGGTAGCGTCGGTGGCGCCACTCCCAAGTGCCGCACCGCACCTTAAGTGGAAGGGGACCCCCATCAGCTTTGACGCCACCGACTGCCCCAGGAACATGGCTGGGGCCGGCCAACTACCGCTCTTGCTAGCTCCGACCATCGCCAACGTGAGAATGTACCACGTTTTGGTAGATGGTGGAGCTGGGCTGAACCTCATCAGCCGTGCAGCTTTCCAGAAGCTGCAGATCCCGATGGCCAAGCTCACCCTGTCGAGCCCGTTCTCAGGGGTAGGGCCGGGACAGGTCATTCCCTACGGCAACATTAGCCTCCCGGTGACCTTCGGGGCTCCGGACAGCTATCGGACAGAGTACATTCTGTTCGACGTAGTGGAGATAGACCTCCCCTTCAACGCCATAATCGGCAGGCCAGCCCTGTATCGATTCATGGCAGTAGCCCACTATGGCTACCTCGTCCTGAAGATGCCAACACCGACGGGCGTCCTCAGGATTCGTGGAGACCGCACTGCTGCAGTGTCTGCCTTAGAGAAACTCCAAGCGCTCGCAACAGCTGGGGCATCAGCCACCGGCAGTGCAGAGCCGGACCAGCTCCGCCCGAGCGCACGCCACCGTGCCTCCGCAACAGCACCCCGGGTGCAACCTCTCGACGAGGGCGGCGTCCCCTTATAGGTCGTCCAAGTCGGCGCCGAAGCCACCCAGACCACCCGGGTAACCGGGGGCCTAGATAGCAAATAGGAAGGCCCGCTCGTCACCTTCCTCCGGCACAACGTCGACGTGTTTGCATGGCAGCCATCAGAGATGCCGGGGATCCCCACGGAGGTGATCGAGCACCACTTAAAAGTCTTCCCCGACGCCCGGCCGGTTCAACAGAAGCCCCGCAAGCAGTCCATCGAGCGGCAAAACTTCATTCGTGAAGAAGTCAATAAGCTGCTGGACGCTGGCTTCATACGGGAGGTCCACCACCCCCGGTGGTTGGTGAACCCCGTCGTTGTCCCGAAGGCCGGCGGGAAGCTCCGGATGTGCATCGACTACACCAGTCTCAATAAGGCATGTCCCAAAGATCCATTCCCTCTCCCTAGAATAGATCAAATAGTAGACTCAACATCAGGCTGTGATATGCTGTGCTTCCTAGACGCCTACTCGGGTTTCCATCAGATCCCCATGTCTAGGGAGGATGAGGAGCACACCTCCTTCATCACAGTAGATGGCCTTTATTGTTATGTGTCTATGCCTTACGGCCTAAAGAATGCACTCCCCACTTTTGTGCGAGCAATGCACAAAACCTTTGGGGAGTTAATAAGAGACCTAGTTGAGGTGTACGTCGATGACGTAGATGTCAAGGTCGAGCAGGGTTCATCTTCGTAAGATAACCTAGCCTTAGTTTTTGACAAGTTGCGCTCTACGCGCACCAAGCTGAACCCTGATAAAGGTGTGTTCGGTGTGTCCTCTAGGAAGCTCTTAGGATTCCTGGTCTCACACCGAGGGATTGAGGCCAACCCAGAGAAGATCAAGGCCATCGACTTGATGCGGCCCCCTGCCCGCGTCAAGGATGTCTAGAAACTCACGGGATGTCTAGCCGCGCTGAGTCGGTTTATACCGAGGCTAGCAGAGCGGGCACTACCTTTCTTTAAGCTCCTGTGCAAGTCAGGCCCATTTGCCTGGACTGACGAAGCAGAAGAGGCTTTCCAGGAGTTGAAGCGACTCCTGACGACCCTACCTATCATGGTAGCCCCTGAGCCCGGAGAGCACCTGCTGCTCTACATCGCGGCGACAACTGAAGTGGTGAGTATGGTCCTCGTCGCAGAGCGGCCGGACCCCTCATCTTCACAACCTGCTCCGGTAGCAGAAGACAGACGCCAGGAGGCCCCGCAGGACCAAGGCGGTCTCCCGGACCTCCAAGGCAACCTCCCGGAGGTCCAGGGCGGTCTCCCGGACCCCAAGATAAACACCCGGGGGTCCTGCGGGACCCCCCCAGGGGCCAAATGGGACCTCCTGGAGGTCCCTCAAGACCCCCCGGAGCTCCCGGATAACCAAGATAGCTTAAGGGCCTCCGGGTCCCAGCTCCCGGAGGCCCCCGTGGGTCCACTCACCTCCAGCAGGCCAGGGCCAATGGACGAGGACCTCCCAGGCCTAAGAGAGAGGGTTCAAACCATCCAGAGGCCTGTCTACTACATCAGCGAAGTACTTCATGATGCCAAGACAAGGTACCTAGAAGTCCACAAGCTGCTGTATGCGGTGCTCGTGGCCTCCAGGAAGCTCCGCCATTACTTCCAGGCCCACCGGGTCTCGGTAGTCACCTCGTATCCGCTGAAGACAATTCTTCACAGACCCCATGCGACTGGCAACATTGCTAAATGGGCGGCGGAGCTGGTGGAGTTTGAGCTGGACTTCCTCCCACGCCATGCAGTCAAGAGCCAAGCACTGGCTGACTTTGTGGCAGAGTGGACACCAACGAAGACTGACCCAGGGGGCCATGAAGACGGTGAACCAGAGCACCAAGCTCCGGTCTTCACCGAGCCCCACTGGACACTTTTCTTCGACGGCTCCTCGCGAAAGCAGGGGGCCGGTGCCGGCGTACTGCTCCTCATGCCATCGGGGGAACAGTTTGGGTACATGGTGCGTCTCAATTTCAAGGCAACCAACAACATGGCAGAGTATGAAGCACTCATCTTTAGCCTGCAGACAGCCCTGTCTTTAGGCGCTCGCCAGTTGTTGGCACAGGGCGACTCCAAGCTGGTCATCAAACAAGTCAAGGGCGAATGCTCCTGCAATGACCCACAGCTAGCTGCGTATCTGCTTCACGTGCAGATGTTGGAGAAAGAATTCCTCGCCTTGGACCTGCGCCACGTACCGCGTGCTGGCAATGCCGCAGCTGACAACCTTTTAACGAAGGCTTCCACCGGAGCCCCTGCGCCCGAAGCAGTTTTCGAGAGGACGTTGCTGCGGCCCACAGCCCGGCCTGCCGAGCCGGGCGAAGGGGGCTTGACCAGCACCTCGAAGCTGGCGGTCCTGGCGGCCCTACAACCATGGATGCCGCCAAGGATCGTAAGCGTCACTGGGGACTCCGTGCAACCCAGCGCTCAGGATCCAGAAGCTCAAGTCAGACCCGATGCATGGATCACGGAGATCCGGGACTACTTTAAGGACAACATCCTCCCTGATGAACATGCAACCGCTGAACGGATTGTGCGTATGGCTAAGAGATACGTGCTGGTAGAGGGGGATCTCTACCGGCGTGGTGCCAACCACATCCTATTGCGGTGCATAACCCAGGGGGAAGGCTGCGACTTGCTCGCTGAGATCCATGGAGGCGAATGTGGAAGTCACTCTTCCTCACGCACGCTTGTCGGTAAAGCCTTCCGGCATGGCTTCTACTGGCCGACAGCACTCCAGGATGCCGTCAAGCTGGTCGAGAGCTGCAAGGCGTGCCAGTTCCACGCCAAGCAGATCCATACACCGGCTCAGGCGGTACAGATGATCCCGCCCTCGTGGCCATTTGCCGTATGGGGGCTGGACATCTTGGGACCATTTCCCAGAACCGTCGGGGGATTCCGGTACCTCTATGTCGCCATCGACATGTTCACAAAGTGGCCAGAAGCTACACCAGTTGTAACCATCAACAAACAATCCGCAGTAAGATTCATCAAGTCTATTGTCTGCCAGTTCGGGGTCCCGAACAGAATCATCACCGACAACGGGACCCAGTTCACCAGCGCAGCCTTCCAAGACTACTGCGAAGACCTCGGCATTCAGGTTTGCTATGCCTCTGTCGCCCACCCAAAGAGCAATGGGCAAGTCGAGAGGGCCAACGCGGAGATTCTCCGGGGCCTTAAGACTCGCACCTACGCCAGTCTGAAGAAACATGGTGCCAATTGTGTAGATGAGCTTCCGAGCACACTATGGGCTAACCGGACATCCCAGAGCCGGGCCACCGGAGAGACACCCTTCTTCATGGTGTATGGGGCCTGTCGAAGTGTTCGGTCGACACTTCCCCCGGGCCTGCACTGGGCAGCCCGTGGAGGTTCTTTTTTCGGTGGGGCTAGTCCCTTGCGGAGAGCTTGCGCAGATGGACGAGTTAGTAAGAGCTTGACACGGCGAGGTTTACGTGGTTCAGGCCGCCGGAGCGTAAAACCCTACGTCCACGGCGAGCTATGGAGCTCGCTGTATTGCTTGCTGCTCAGGACCGGAGGCCTGAGCTCGGGGGTGAGTTACAGCTTGAGAGTGTATAGCTAGCGTATGAGTTACCAAGTGCGAACCAACAGGGTTCGAACCCTTGTTAACGTTGCCTACCCGAGCCTTTTATAGTCCAAGACTCGAGTGGCTTACAAGGGGAGCCCGGGACCCGACAGGTGGTCCCGGGGTGATTTCCTACCAGCTATTATGTCTTGGCGCTGGCGTCGAAGTCCTCGTCCTGCCGCCCTACCCATGCCGCAGGCTAAGTGTAGCGTGTAGTCGTTGGCGATGGCAGGGGCGGCAGGGCGTGTCTTGTCCGGTCTTGTCGCTGCCTTCAATGGCCTGCAGCTTCAGACACTGTACGCCTGTCCTGGCTGTGACTGGTCACCGCGCCTCCTGACAGGCGTGCGCTGCGCTTATTGGCTGGCAGGTTCTGACACTGTGCGCCAGTCTGTGATGCGACTGGGCGCAACGGTACCTTGACAGAGGCGTGCTCCGCGTCTCCGCGTCTTGGGAATACACGGGCCTTGAATACCTTGTACAGGCAAGGTATGGGGCGTCTTTACGCCCGCCGCCTACCACTCGGGGGCAGGCAGCGCTCTTCTGCTGGCCACGTGGCAGGCCCGGAGCCCTCCTCAGAGGAGATGGGGGTCTGGCCCCGCAGGACACATGAAGCCTTCGGACCTCTCCCCACGGAGGGGGAGGTCCGGCTTCCGTCGGCCACGTGGCAAGCCCGGAGCTCTCCTCTGAGGAGAGGGAGGTCCGGCCCTGCTGGACACGCGGCACCCTCGGACCTCTCTCCGGCGGAGGGGGGAGGTCCGGCTTCTGTATGCCACGTGGCGGGCCCGGAGCTTTCCTCTGAGGAGAGGGAGGTCCGGCCCCGCCGGACGCGTGGCGCCTTCGGAGCTCTCCCTGCGGAGAAGGGCGAGATCCTTATGCATTTTCCCCTGTGCGCGGGGGTACCCCATATCGCGGGTACCGACAGGGCCGAAGCTGTATTTCCCCCAGAAATCACCATGAAGTCTCACCGTGTTCGGGCTTACGACAAAGCCGCGCAGGACAACCTCCGGCGTGGAGAAATCGACCTCGTCGACGAGGTCCGATTGCATGCAGCACTCCGTAACGCACGGTACAGACAAGCGCTTCGACGCTACCACCAGAGATCTGTGCATGCCCGGGAGCTGCAGGAGGGTGACCTGGTGCTGCGGCGCATACTTTCTCGCGAAGGGGCCCACAAACTCTCCCCTAGTTGGGAAGGTCCCTTCCGAGTCACGAAAGTATGCCGGCCCGGGTGTGTGCGCCTTTCCACCGAGGATGGGGACCTGCTCCCAAACCCTTGGAACATAGAACACCTCCGTAAGTTCTACCACTAGAGCAAAGATAGGACAGTACTTTCTTTTCGTAATAAACTCCATAGAGTCCAGGAACAGCGCTCGGAGCAGCTAAGCCCCAGGGGACGGTACAGGACTACGTTCAGCTTTGCCTGGTTCCGACTCCAAGCGCGTAGAGTCTTGCTTCCCCTCTTAATGGGGCGGGTCGTGGCCTCCATGTTTAGCCTGCCTTCCTCCTATGGAAAGTTATACGAAAAGAAACCTGTTCTACTTTGCTCTTTCCTCGTACTCATTTAAATTGTGTACTAAGTTTTTTATGACTACCCTTGCGGCGCATGGCTGCCATGTGCTCAGCTCCCCCTTCTCATTCTCACCACTAGTCGGCATTCGCTGCCCTACCAGAGGCGGTTGCATCGGAGGTACCTGCCGATAGTCGAGGGTGCCCTGAGCCCCCCAACGCTTCGCGCACTACAGTCCTCAAGCACTGAGCATATGGTTAGGGGCCATAAGTCGAATAAGACTATGAGATAAGGGAGGGGGAGCTCCCAAGGAGAATTACTTTTTCCCTACTTGTGTGCAGGACCTCTCGGCCTCGGATCCCTAAAGGAATGTGGTAGGAGCACCTGACCAATGGGACGCCCCTGCCAGGGGGCCACTACGGAATCACGCAAGACCGGAACTCCAAGGCAAGACCGAAGGATCCACGGCGCCAGCGGGACCAGACCCCCCCCCTCTGAGGGGAGGGGCCCGGAGACCCCACGTATACCGCGGGTCCGGACGTCCCTCTCCTCAGAGGAGAGCTCTGGATCCGCCATGTGGCCGGCTGAGCCGAGCCTCCCCATCCTCATGAGGCGGGGCCCGAGGACCTCCGGGGCCCTTAATATAATAAGGACCCGGGGAAGGTGCCGGAGCAGAACGTCGGGATTGGTGAAGGGCTCGGTCAGGCAAAACCAAGAAGAAGACGGAAAACATCGCAGGCACGAAGGGCCATAAGAGTTCATGTATTCATGGCTCCATGAGCTGGGCTACAAACTCGATGAAAAAGAAAGAAACAAGCCCCAAGGTCCCCCTAGCACGATCAGAGGCTAGAAGTTGCAAGAACGGCCGCGTCACCAGGCTTCAGCCCTGGCGGCGCTCTCCCGCTCCATGACCCGAGCGCAGGAATCACCTCCCTCATCACCAGCGCAAAATCCGGTGTCATCAAGGGTGCTCCTGAGGCCCCCTCCGCAGCTTCAGCGGTCTTCTTGGAGACTCTGCTGCCTGGGATCCTCCTTGGTGCATCAACGGTCCCTTCTCCTGAAGTTCCCTCATCACCGGCGCAAAAGCCGGTGCCATCGAGGGTGCTCCTGAGGCCCCCTCCACAGCTTCAGTGGTCTTCGCGGAGACTCTGCTGCCTGGAATTCTCTTTGGCGCTTCAACGGTTTCTTTGAAGGCTCCACCATCTGAGAAGGGACGCAACACCAGGGAGCTTTCTGCCTGTCATCAGCAAGGAAGGACCCCGTCGGGAGGACAAACCAGAGACCCCTTGGAGGCGCCACAGCCAGAGGCAAGGCAGGCAGGCTCCCTGGGTCCTAGACTTGGTGCAGACGCCGTTGCTGGAGGAAATCAAGAGCAATTCTCCCCCCGAAAGGAGGGATAGGAGCCGTGGAAGAAGACAAGACCGCAGAGACTCGAGGGAGGACTCAAGGGCAAGAGGGCAAAAGCACAAGAGTCCAAGAAGAAACGCTGGGAGGTGCGAAGGGAAGCCGCAATGTGGGTAAGATCCCCTCTAAAAACCTTCCCAGATGCAATTCCAGGCGATTCGGAACTCTTCGAATACACCACATCGGCAACCGCTTCGGCTCCTAGACCGAGTGCCGATGACAGGTGGACCCAAGCCGCCTGACTGAAGCGGTGGGTCAAGGAGTCAGTCTCCTAAGAAGACAGGCCGGCAAGGCACTTCGGCGGTTCCCGAAGAAAGCGCCGCAACATGCAGAAGTGGCAGTCTTGGGAACCGCCGCAGTAAAAGCAACCATCAAGTGGGCGCACGCTCCCATGATCCTACGACCGTTCGTGCTCCGGTAGCGGTCAATGCCGGACTTAGAGAATGTGCGCGGAACAGAAGAGACAGAGGTGCCACCTGGGGCTCGCTATCTCCCCCGAGATGGGCCCGGGGGCCACTGTCGGTACCTGCGATATGGGGTACCCCCGCGCACAAGGGAAAATGTCTAAGGAACTCGCCCTTCTCTGCAGGGAGAGCTCCGAAGGCGCCACGCGTACGGCGGGGCCGGACCTCCCTATCCTCAGAGGAGAGCTCCGGGCCCGCCACGTGGCATACAGAGGCCGGACCTCCCCCTCCGCGGGAGAGAGGTCCGAAGGTGCCACGTATCCGGTGGGGCCGGACCTCCCTCTCCTCAGAGAAGAGCTCCGGGCCCGCCACGTGGCGACAGAAGCCGAACCTCCCCCTCCGCGGGGAGAGGTCCGAAGGCTCCACGTGCCCCGCGGGGCCGGACCCTCCTCTCCTCTAAGAAGGGCTCCGGGCCCGCCACGTGGCCAGCAGAATGGCGCTGCCTGCCCCCGAGCGATAGGCAGCGGGCGTAAAGACGCCCCATACCTTGCCCGTACAAGGTATTCAAGGCCCGCGTCTTCCCAAGACGCGGAGACACGGAGCACGCCTCTGTCAGGTGCCGTTGCGCCCAGTCGCATCACAGACTGGCGCACGGTGTCAGAGCCTGCCAGCCAATAAATGCAGCGACAAGACATCCCATGCCGCCCCCGCTGTCATCATCCGCTACGACTAGCATGCGGCATGGGCAGGGCTGCAAGACGAAGACTCAGAAGCCTTCGCCAGAGACAACTACCGACATAACTGCAGATATGGTAGATGATAGACAATCTCCCCGGGACCACCTGTCAGGTCCCGGGCCCCCTTGTAAGCCACCCGAGTCTTGGACTATAAAAGGCTCGGGTAGGCAACGATAGCAAGGGTTCGCACCTCTCCAACTCATACGCTAGCCATTCACGCCCAAGCTGTAACTCACCCCCAAGCTCAGGACTCCGGTTCTGCGCGGCAAGCAATACAGCGAGCTCCATAGATCGCCATGGACGTAGGGTTTTACTCTCCGGTGGCCTGAACAATGTAAAACTCACCGTGTCAAGCTCTTACTAACTCGTCCACACGCGCAAGCTCTCCTCAAGGGACTAGCCCCACCGAAAAAAGAACCTCCGCGGGCTGCCCAGTGTAGGCCCGGGGGAACTATCGACCGAACACTTTGACAACCATGAAGTAGGGTGTCTCCCTGGTGGCCCGGCTCTGGGATGTCTGGTTAGCCCATAGTGTGCTCGGAAGCTCGTCCACCCAATTGGCACCATGTTTCTTCAGGCTGGCATAGGTGCGGGTGTTGAGGCCCTGGAGAATCTCGGCGTTGGCCCTCTTGACTTGTCCATTGCTTTTTGGGTGAGCAACAGAGGCATAGCACACCTGGATGCCGAGGTCTTCGCAGTAGTCTTGGAATGCTGCGCTGGTGAATTGGGTCCCGTTGTCGGTGATGATTCTGTTCGGGACCCCGAACCGGCAGACAATCGACTTGATGAACTTTACTGCTGATTGCTTATTGATGGTGACAACTGGTGTGGCCTCTGGCCACTTGGTGAACCTGTCGATGGCGACATAGAGGTACCGGAATCCCCCGATGGCTCTGGGGAATGGTCCCAGGATGTCCAACCCCCATACGGCAAGCGGCCACGAGGGTGGGATCATCTGTACCGCCTGAGCCGGTGTATGGATCTGCTTGGCGTGGAACTGGCACTGTTGAAGTGTGCGGTCGACACTTCCCCCGGACCTGCACTGGGCAGCCCACGGAGGTTCTTTTTCGGAGGGGCTAGTCACTTGCGGAGAGCTTGAGCGTATGGACGATGTCGAAGTGTTCGGTCGACACTTCCCCCGGGCCTGCACTGTGCAGCCCGCGGAGGTTCTTTTTTCGGTGGGGCTAGACCCTTGCGGAGAGCTTTCGCGTATGGACGAGTTAGTAAGAGCTTGACACGGCAAGTTTTACGTGGTTCAGGCTGCCGGAGCGTAAAACCCTACGTCCACGGCGAGCTATGGAGCTCGCTGTATTGCTTGCTGCTCAGAACCGGAGTCCTGAGCTTGAGGATGAGTTACAGCTTGGGGGTGAATGGCTAGAGTGCGAACCGCGGGAGTGCGAACCGCCGGAGTGCGAACGTTGCCTACCCGAGCCTTTTATAGTCCAAGACTCGTGTGGCTTACAAGGGGGGCCCGGGACCCGACAGGTGGTCCCGGGGAGATTGCCTGCAGACTATCGTATCTGCAGTTATGTCTGTAGTTGTCTCTGGCGAAGGCTTCTGAGTCTTCGTCTTGCCCCGCTGGACACGTCCCCTTGCTGGCACGCCAAATGTCGAAGTGTTCGGTCGACACTTTCCCCGGGCCTGCACTGGCAGCCCGCGGAGGTTCTTTTTTGGTGGGGCTAGACCCTTGCGGAGAGCTTGCGCGTATGGACGAGTTAGTAAGAGCTTGACACGTCGAGTTTTACGTGGTTCAGGCTGCCAGAGCGTGAAACCCTACGTCCATGGCGAGCTATGGAGCTCGCTGTATTGCTTGCGTCTCAGAACCGGAGTCCTGAGCTTGAGGATGAGTTACAGCTTGGGGGTGAATTGCTAGAGTGCGAACCGCGGGAGTGCGAACCGCCGGAGTGCGAACGTTGCCTACCCGAGCCTTTTATAGTCCAAGACTCGTGTGGCTTACAAGGGGGGCCCAGGACCCGACAGGTGGTCCCGGGGAGATTGCCTGCAGACTATCGTATCCGCAGTTATGTCGGTAGTTGTCTCTGGCGAAGGCTTCTGAGTCTTCATCTTGCCTCCCTGCCCATGCCGCATGCTAGCCGTAGTGGTTGATCACGGCGGGAGCGGCATGGGATGTCTTGTCGCTGCGTTTATTGGCTGGCAGGCTCTGACACTGCACACCAGTCTGTGATGCGACTGGGTGCAATGGCACCTGACAGAGGCGTGCTCCGCGTCTCCGCGTCTTCGGAAGGCGTGGGCCTTGAATACCTTATACGGGCAAGGTATGGGGCGTCTTTACGCCCGCTGCCTACCGCTCGGGGGCAGGCAGCGCTCTTCTGCTGGACACGTGGCGGGCCCGGAGCCCTCCTCAGAGGAGAGGGGGTCTAGCCCCGCAGGACACGTGGAGCCTTCGGGCCTCTCCCCGCGGAGGGGGAGGTCAGGCTTCTGTTGGCCACATGGCGGGCCCGGAGCTCTCCTCTGAGGAGAGGGAGGTCCGGCCCCGCTGGACACGTGGCGCCTTCGGACCTCTCCCCCGCGGAGGGGGGAGGTCCGGCTTTGCAGTCCACGTGGCGAGCCCGGAGCTCTCTTCTGAGGAGAGGGAGGTCCGGCCCTGCCGGACGTGTGGTGCCTTCGGAGCTCTCCCTGCGGAGAAGGGCGAGTTCCTTAGGTATTTTCCCCTGTGCGCAGGGGTATCCCATATCGCGGGTACCGACAGTGGCCCCCGGGCTCACCTCGGGGGAGGTATCAAGCCCGAGGTGAGGCCTTCTCCTACCCGCGCTGTCAAAGTGTTCAGTCGACACTTCCCCTGGGTCTGCACTGGGCAGCCCGCGGAGGTTCTTTTTTCGGTGGGGCTAGTTCCTAGCGGAGAGCTTGCGCAGATGGATGAGTTAGTAAGAGCTTGACACGGCGAGTTTTACGTGGTTCAGGCCGCCGGAGCATAAAACCCTACGTCCACGGCGAGCTATGGAGCTCGCTGTATTGCTTGCTGCTCAGGGCCGGAGTCCTGAGCTTGGGGGTGAGTTACAGCTTGAAAGTGTATGGCTATCGTATGAGTTGCAAAGTGCGAACCCTTGCTATCGTCCCCTACCCGAGCCTTTTATAGTCCAAGACTCGGGCGGCTTACAAGGGGAGCCGGGACCCGACAGGTGGTCCCGGGAAGATTGTCTATTATCTACCGTATCTGCAGTTATGCCGGTAGTTGTCTCTGGTCGAAGGCTTCTGAGTCTTCATCTTGCCGCCCTGCCCATGCCGTATGCCAGTCGTAGTGGTTGATGACGGCGCAGGCGGCATGGGATGTCTTGTCGCAGAGTTTATTGGCTGGCAGGTTCTGACACCGCGCGCCAGTCTGTGATGTGACTGGTCGCAACGGCACCTGACAGAGGCGTGCTTCACGTCTCCGCGTCTTGGGAAGACGCGGGCCTTGAATACCTTGTACGGGCAAGGTATGGGGCGTTTTTACGCCCGCTGCCTATCTCTCGGGGGCAGGCAGCACCGTTCTTCTGGCCACGTGGCGGGCCCGGAGCCCTTCTCTGAGGAGAGAAGGGTCCGGCCTGCGGGGCACGTGGAGCCACTGGACCTCTCCCCGCGGAGGGGGAGGCTCGGCTTCTGTCGGCCATGCGGCGGCCCCGGAGCTCTCCTCTGAGGAGAGGGAGGTCCGGCCCCGCTGGACGCGTGGCGCCGTCGGACCTCTCTCCCGCGGAGGGGGAGGTCCAGCTTCTGCATGCCACGTGGCGGGCCCGGAGCTCTCCTCTGAGAGGAGGGAGGTCCGGCCCCGCCGGACGCGTGGCGCCTTCGGAGCTCTCCCTGCAGAGAAGGGCGAGTTCCTTAGGCATTTTCCCCTGTGCGCGGGGGTACCCCATATCTCAGGTACCGACAGTGGCCCCCGGGCCCATCTCGGGGGAGATACCGAGCCCGAGGTGGGACCTCCGTCTCTTTCGATCCGCGCACTTTCTCTAAGTCCCGTATTGACCGCTGCCGGAGCACGAACAGCCGCGGGATCGTGGGAGCGTGCGCCCACTTGATGGTTACCTTTACTGTGGCGGTTCCCAAGACTGCCACTTCTGCATGATGCGGCGCTTTCTTCGGGAACCACCGAAGAGCCTTGCCGGCTTGTCTTCTTAGGAGACTGACTCCTTGGCCCACCGCTCCGGTCGGGTGGCTTGGGCCCACCTGTCATTGGTGCTCGGTCTAGGAGCTGAAGCGGTTGCCGACGCGGTGTATTCGAAGAGTTCCGAATCGCTTGGGATTGCACCCGGGAAGGTCTTTAGAGGGGATCTTACTCGCATTGCGGTTTCCCTTCGCACCTCCCAGCGTTTCTTCTCGGACTCTCGTGCTTTTGACCTCCCTAGCCATGGCCTCCAACCCGCCACCAGAGAAGAAGCGCGCTCGATCTCCTCCAGCGACGGCGTCGGCTCCAAGTCAGGAATCTGGGGTGCCTAGCACTCCCTCCGGTGGCAACTCGAAGAGGCCCCGGGCTGATGCGTTGAGGGAAGCTTCTAGGGCGTCCTCTGCTCTGCTAGTTCAGGCGACTACGGAGCGGCCGTCAGTGACGGTAGCGGGCTCTGGTAGTCCTACCCCGGCTCGGAAGTCGGGGTTCAGAGCCCACTGGAGTGTCCGCGCTTCCCGGCCATCCTCGACTTGCGGGGAGTCAGTGCCGTTACGCTCGGAGCCGGGGGCAACTGCCGCGGCCCCCAGGACAGCGCGAACTTCTCCTATTCCGGTGTGCCCGGACTCCGCGGCGGCGTCGTCTCTTCCTGCCGAGACGGCCACCGCGGCCCCCAAGCCAGCGCAGGTCGACCCTGCACCTGGCTGCCCGGCCTTTACTCCAGCGCCGCCTTCTCCGGCTCGCCCCCCTCCACAAGTCAAGGAGCCAGAAGTTGAAGAGAGCCCGGCAGGTCCGGCTGCCAGAGCTTCGGCGCCAGCTTCTCCTGATCGGCGTCTCGTCTCGGTTGCTGGTGCGTCGACTCCTCTTGAGGACGAGGTAATGGAGGAGGTCGGGGGGACTGTCCCGGCCTCTGTTGCTCCATTGCCCCTGGTGGATGCCTTCGCGCTTGCCGAGACGAGCGTTCGGCAGGTCTTGGCTGCACTAGGTCGCGAGCGGGAGGAGTATACGGTTGAGCGGGATCGCCTCCTCACCTGGGGGAACCTTTTACGGGAGAGGACCGTGAAGGTTAAGAGCGAGCTCGACTCCAGGCGGGAGTTGCTCGACTTCAGGGAAGTGCTCCTCGACCGGATGAAGCGGGCTGTCGACCGCATGGACACCCAATCGCGGCGGATCAACAGGGAGGCCCTGGAGGCACACGCCCGGGCCGAGGAGAGCCTCTCTGCTGCTGTGGAGATACGGCAACAGTTGGAGCACCGTGAACTCGCCGTTGAGGAACGGGAGCGTTCCACGGCAGCTGAGGCGGAGAGGGTCGCCGCGCAGCTGGCAGCCGGCGAGGATGACCTTCGAGCTCGGATCGAGGAGATGGAGATCCTGAAGGCAGACCTCGACTTGAAGGAGGAACAGGTCTCCCGTGATCGCCGGGCGGTCTTGGACCGGGAGTTGACCGCCGACTTCAAGGCTGCTGAGTTGGAGTGTCTCGCCAAGACTCTCCATCTTCGGGAGAGCTCCCTGGCGGCCAAGGAGAAGGAATTCTCCGAGAGGAACCTGGAGGCTCTGCAGGCGGCCCGCCGCGAGGTGGAGGAGCTTTTGGCCTTGCGATCCTCCGAGGCTCTTGCGGTCTCGAGCTTCGTGGATCGAGCGGGGTCCGCCCTGATCCCTCTTGGCTTCAGTCCGGTGAGGGCCGCGGCCCCTGCGTTGGAGGTGATCCCCGCGCTGGAGTCGATCGGCGCCAAGCTGGACAGGCTAGACTCGGTGGACGCCAGCGAGCTTGAGGCCGAGGGACGCGGTTTAGCCTTAGAGGTCGCCTCACATGTGCTGGCATGCTTTAAGAGCCGCGACCCCTCTTTCTCGCTAGAACCAGCGAGAGAGGGCCCAGCCGCAGAGCTGGAACAAGCTGCCAGGGCAGAAGTCGAGGATGTGGCCGCCCTTGTAGCCGCAAGGTTCCGGCGGGAGCCGGGAGGTCCTTAGGACTTGTTTCTCCCTTTTTATCGAGTCTGTAGTCCAGCTCATGGAGCCTCGCTTAGTTCGACTCTTTTAGATATCTGTGTCTGTGATGCTTTTTCTCTCCTTCTTGGCTTTGCCTAACTGAGTCCTTAGCTCCGCAAGGTACTCAGAGGCCATCTCCAATCTCGGAGCTCCGCATAGACACCTTCCCCGGGTCCTAACCGTGTTAGGGGCCCCCGGGGGTCTCCGGATCTCGCCCCATGGGGAGCTCCAAATCTGCCTGCCACGTGGCGGGTCCGGAGCCCCTCCTTAAGAGGCTGGAGCTCCGGCCTTGCTGGACACGTAGGGCTTTCGGAGCCCTCCCACCTAGGGGGGGGGGGGGGGGGGAGGTCCGGTT
This sequence comes from Neostapfia colusana, assembly GCA_030760725.1. Lineage (NCBI taxonomy): Eukaryota > Viridiplantae > Streptophyta > Magnoliopsida > Poales > Poaceae > Neostapfia > Neostapfia colusana. Next base: position 95,707,337 of record JASWHV010000003.1, read on the forward strand.
TCCGCCTGCCACATGGCGAGCCCGGAGCCCTCCTCAGGGGAGGCAAGAGTTCCGGGCCCGCTGGACACGTGGGGCCCTCAGGCCCCGCCCCTGCTGGAGGGGCAGGTCCCGGTCCTTCCAGTCCTAGGCCGGAGTAGTTGGTAGCTCCTTTCCCCCTGCTTCATGCAGTCCCTGTTGCCGTAACCTGGAGGTCCTGCACACAGGCAGAGGAAACGTAATTCTCCTCGGGGGGTCCTCCCCTCCCGTCTCCTAGTCTTATCCGTCTTACGATCCTGATCCGTTATACGGGGCTTGGGCAATTCTGTGCACGAGGCGCCGGAGCTCCGGCTCCCTCCGAGGTCCGGGTACGGCCGTCCGATCCCTAGTACCGGGCCATGCGCTGGGGAAGCAGAGTGCACGTGCTTTGGGTTCATGACCAGGCAAAGCGGTTGTACTCCCCTGTACCTCCGGGGGGCAGGATGCGCATGCTTTGGTCTCATGGCCTGCTAAGCTGGATACGCACCCTGGACCCCCCATGCACAACGCAGGCCTTTCCTGGAGGTAACCAACTGGCACCGCAACACCTGACTGGGGGAGGCCAGAGAGACTCACTCGGCCATCGGCAGGTGTCTCAAGCGCAGCCGCCTTCGGTAGGATAGCGAATGCCGACTATGGATGAGCGCAGGAGTGGGGGAGCTAGATGTACGATGAACATACAAAGATAGTGCGATCATAAAAATTAATGCATAATTTAAATGAGCGCATGAGAGAGAGAGAGAGAGAGCTAAGTAGAACAGGTCTCTGTATTCGTGCCCATAGATGGAATTCTTGCTGTACATGGAGGCAATATTCCGCCTCGTCTACAAGGGAAGCAAGACTCTATGCGCTTAGGGTCGGAACCAGGCTAAACTGGACGTAATCCTGTACCGTCCCTTGAGATTTAGCTGCCCCAAGCTCTGTTCCCAAATCCTATGGGATTCATTACAGAAGAGAATAACCCTGTTCTACTGATGCTCGGGATGTAGGACTTACAGTGTTGCTTCATGGCAATAGTCTTTTGGGAACGGATCCCACACTCGGTTGAAAGGCATGTGTACCTGGGGCGGCAGCTTTCATGATTCAGAAGGGACCTTCCCTTCTGGGGGAGAGCTTATGGGTCCTTGGAATAGAGCGTGCCGCGACACCGGGTTGCCCTCCTGCAGGCCCCCGATGCGTTCGGTTCTTTGGTGGTAGAGCTTAGAGCATCAGCCGAGACCGCGAGTTGTGGGGTGTTACCTGCAGCCGAGTCTCGTCGACGAGGTTGTCATCTTCACACTGGATCAGGTCCTGCGCGGCTTCTCCTAGGGGCCCCCGGGGAGTTCTCCCCTTCTGGCTAAGGCCTTTAAGGGGTAGGTGGACCCGGTCTCGTCATGGATGACCTAAGACGTCTTCCCCTTCTGGCAAGGCCTTCAAGGGGTTGACGGACCTTGGGTGGCCCCCGGGAGGTATGTCCAAGGCACGGAGGCATGCCGCAGTTGACTACCGCCCTGGCCCGTCACCGTCAGAGCTGGAGTCCTCGGCGTTATGCACTGTCTTTATGACGCGCTGAGGCTCCTGGAACCCCACCTGATGGGCGGCAGTGACTGGGGCATCGACCTTCTGTTTGCCATCCCTCTGAGGGTAAGGCGGTGCTTCAACTCTCTGCTGTCTTCCTTTGCGGAAGCGCTCTGCGAGTCTCTGGATATCCCAGCACTCGGCAGCAGTATGGTTGCCGGCGCCATGCACGGGGCATAGCCCGCCCTAGTCACTGTCTGGGGCCGGTGATTGCCACTGCCTTTTGTCGGGGCGTGGCCCCCGAGCTCCACTAGCCGTCGCTGCTGCGGCGACGGGAGCCGTGAACGATGACTTCATCTTGCCACTCCCCCGGTTCTTGGCCTTCTTGCCACCCCCATAGGCAGCAGCACCAGACCCGGGTTGTCCACCTGGCTCGGAGGTCGGCAGAGAGTGCCAGTTCCGCCCTTCAGCTGCTCTGACGCATTTGTCCGCCAGACTGAAGAGCTCAGAGACGTCGCGGACCTCTCTGGTCGCGAGCTTCTCAAGCATTTTCTCGTCCCGGACAACCTTACATGCCACCACCACAGAAGCACTTTGAATATGCGGGATGGTGTTGCGTACCTGGGAGAACCGCTGGATGAAAGAGCGCAGCGACTCCCCAGGCTGTTGCTTGACGGCATGGAGGTCAAGCTCCGTGCCGGGACGGGTGTAGGAGCTGCCGAAGTTGGCGACGAACTGTCGGCAGAGCTCTCCCCAGGAAGTTATGGACCCCTGAGGTAGATTCATGAGCCAAGATCGAGCTGGGCCGGTCAAGGCGACGGGAAGTAGATGGCCATGACAGCCTCATCCCCTCCTGCGGCAAGTACGGCGGTGGAGTAGATCTGAAGGAACTCCGCCGGGTTGACGCTACCATCGTACTTCTCGGGCAGGTGCGTCCGGAACTTGCGCGGCCACCTCGCGAAGCGAAGGTGGGGTGCAAGGGCCGCACATCCTGCACCTGCTGCTGCAGGTATTGGCGCTGCGAACGCTTGGTTCGCACTTGGCACCGCGTATCCCGACATGGGCAAGGCTGCACCATAGACCGGGGGCGCTGCTTGCGGCGCATATGGTTGTGGCATATGTTGCGCGGCATATTCCTGAGGCAGGGCTCGCGTGGCGAAGACCTGCCCTCCAGGTTGTGTCGAGGCCGACGTCATGCTTTCGCCAGCCTCATGGTTGCGGCGCCTTTCTCGGCGTCGCTCGAGGTACACTCGAGCATCCTGGCCCAAGTGGCACCGCTCCAGCTCCCTTCTCAGATCCGTCGACGGGAGGCTGGAGGAGCTGGAATCCGCCGTTTGCCCGTCAACCGTTGGCGTGCGCGTCAGCGACACAGCCGGTTGACCGGGGCGTCGCCCTCGCCAAAACCGAGGGTTCGCGGTGGCGAAGACGAGGCGGTCAACTTCGCGGACCCACTGTTGGGTCGCTGAATGGGGCGCATCCCCAGCAGGTGGGTTGCGCAGCAGTGCTCTTGCTGCAGCTAGCGCACCCCATGGTGGTACGCTCAGCGCTGCAGAAGATCTCACACTGGTCTGAGCCTGCATTGCCGGAGTCGGCGTTGCCGGAGTTGGCTGCTGGCTACCAGCTTGCACCGACACACTCCGTCCTGAGTGTGTCGACATGTACTCCCCACTGGTCACGGTTCGCCGTGAACGCGGAGGGGGAGAGTTTGCCGCTGAAGGAAGCTTGGTCATCTTCGTCGGTGGAAACTCGTCGCGCAAGGAGAAAAGCCCCCTTCCTGGCGCGCCAAATGTCAAAGTGTTCAGTTGACACTTCCCCCGGGTCTGCACTGGGCAGCCCGCGGATGTTCTTTTTTCGGTGGGGCTAGTTCCTAGCGGAGAGCTTGCGCAGATGGACGAGTTAGTAAGAGCTTGACACGGTGAGTTTTACGTGGTTCAGGCCGCCGGAGCGTAAAACCCTACGTCCACGGCGAGCTATGGAGCTCGCTGTATTGCTTGCTGCTCAGGGCCGGAGTCCGGAGCTTGGGGGTGAGTTACAGCTTGAAAGTGTATGGCTAGCGTATGAGTTGCAAAGTGCGAACCCTTGCTATCGTCGCCTACCCGAGCCTTTTATAGTCCAAGACTCGGGCGGCTTACAAGGGGAGCCGGGACCCGACAGGTGGTCCCGGGAAGATTGTCTATTATCTACCGTATCTGCAGTTATGCCGGTAGTTGTCTCTGGTCGAAGGCTTCTGAGTCTTCATCTTGCCACCCTGCCCATGCCGCATGCCAGTCGTAGTGGTTGATGACGGCGCAGGCGGCATGGGATGTCTTGTCGCGGAGTTTATTGGCTGGCAGGTTCTGACACCGCGCGCCAGTCTGTGATGTGACTGGTCGCAATGGCACCTGACAGAGGCGTGCTCCGCGTCTCCGCGTCTTGGGAAGACGCGGGCCTTGAATACCTTGTACGGGCAAGGTATGGGGCGTTTTTACGCCCGCTGCCTATCTCTCGGGGGCAGGCAGCACCGTTCTTCTGGCCACGTGGCAGGCCCGGAGCCCTTCTCTGAGGAGAGAAGGGTCCGGCCTGCGGGGCACGTGGAGCCTCCGGACCACTCCCTGCGGAGGGGTAGGCTCGGCTTCTGTCGGCCATGCGGCGGGCCCGGAGCTCTCCTCTGAGGAGAGGGAGGTCCGGCCCCGCTGGACGCGTGGCGCCTTCGGACCTCTCTCCCGCAGAGGGGGAGGTCCGGCTTCTGCATGCCACGTGGCGGGCCCGGAGCTCTCCTCTGAGGAGAGGGAGGTCCGGCCCCGCCGGAGCGTGGCGCCTTCGGAGCTCTCCCTGCGGAGAAGGGCGAGTTCCTTAGGCTTTTTCCCCTGTGTGCGGGGGTACCCCATATCTCAGGTACCGACACGCGCACTTTCTTGTCTTGAGTACTCCCTGTGCTGGCAGGGTCTTGACGGCTTCAGAGTTCAGCCTCTTAGGACAGGGTGAAGCCTGGCATCGGAGCTCGGACCGGGTGTGGGGGCGGAGTCCAGAAGTCATCGGAGCTCAGGTCCACGAAGGGCGTGAGGTCCGGCATCAGGGCTCGCCTCTGAAAGGAGGGCGAGGGCTGGCCTCGGAGCTCGGCCCAGCTGCGGGGGCGGAGGTCCGGAAGTCATCGGATCTCAGGCCAGCGAAGGGCGTGAGGTCCGGCATCAGCGCTCGCCTCTGAAAAGAGGGCGAGGGCTGGCCTCGGAGCTATGCCCATCTGCAGGGGCGGAGGTCCGGAAGTCATCAGAGCTCAGGCCAGCAAAGGGCGTGAAGTCCGGCATCAGCGCTCGCCTCTGAAAGGAGGGCGAGGGATGGCCTCGGAGCTCAGCCCAGCTGTGGGGGGCGGAGGTCCGGAAGTCATCGGAGCTTAGGCCAGCGAAGGGCGTGAGGTCCGGCATCAGCGCTCGCCTCTGAAAGGAGGGCGAGGGCTGGCCTCGGAGCTCGGCCTGGCTGTGGAGGCGGAGTCCGGCGGTGCTCAGTGGTCCCCCCTTTCCTGTCCCTTAGTCTCATTTGGCTTACTGTCCCAGGCCGGAATACGGGGCTTGGGTAATCCAGTGCACATGGCCCCGGAGGTCTGGCCCCTGCCCCAGTCAGGGTGTAACCGTCCGGCCCCCTGGTACTCAGACCGCAGCGCCGGGGGGCAGAGTGCGCATGCTTTGGGTGCAAGACCGGGCAACGCAAGGCTCCTGACCCCCCGGTCTAGCGTAGGTCTTTTCTCGGAGGAGACCAACTGGCGGTACAGTAGAGGGGGAGATCCAAAAGGCCACCGGGCCTCTGGCAGGTACCCCAAGCACTACCGCCTTCGGCAGGATGGCAAATATCGACTATGCATGAGAGCAGGAAAGAGGAACCGAGTGTACAATGGATGCACACTGTCTAGAGCGTGGGGAGGTGTTCATATAAATTAATGCGTAATTTAAATAAACACCTAAGTAAGCATGGTGAACTTACTGGGGTGGCGTCGGAGCGCCTGTCTTCACGCAGAGCGGGTCATGCGTGGCTTCGTCGTACGCCGGACATGGGGGGGCCCCATGGCGATCTCAGGGGGAAGCACGGCTTTGGCCCCGCATACCATGTGGAAGAGTAGTTCCCGTGACCCGGCCCTGGGAAGTCCGGCTGGCCCTCGACATGGAGGAGCCGGTATCCCCCGACGGCTTTGGGTGCGCATATGCACCGGTTGTGTGGGTCTGCTTGGCGTGGACCTGGCACGCATTGCATCCCTAACCGGTTTGACGGCGTCCAGGTGGCTCTCGGTCAGTAGGAGCCATGCCGGGTGGCTTAACCGACCAGCGTGCGGGACGATGAGCGTTCCCAGCACTCGCCTCCTTGCACTACTGCGAGCTATTCGCAGCCTTCCTCCTGGGTTATGCACCGCAATAGGATGTCGTGGCGCCACGCCAGTAAAGATACCAGCGCGTAGCACTTAGCCATCCGCACCACCCATTCAGCGAATGCACGTTCATCAGGAAGGATGTCCTTCAAGGAGTCCCGGACCTCCGTGGTCCATGCATCGTGTCGGTACCCTCGATATGGGGTACTCCCGCGCACAGGGGAAAATGCCTAAGGATCTCGCCCTTCTCCGCAGGGAGAGCTCCGAAGGCGCCATGCGTCCAGCGGGGCCGGACCTCCCTCTCCTCAGAGGAGAGCTCCGGGACCACCACGTGTCATACAGAAGCTGGACCTCCCCCTCCGCAGGAGAGAGGTCCGAAGGTGCCGCGTGTCCGGAGAGGCCGGACCTCCCTCTCCTCAGAGAGGAGATCCGGGCTCGCCGCGTGGCCAACAGAAGCCGAACCTCCCACTCCGCGGGGAGAGGTCCGAAGGCTCCACCTGTCCTGCGGGGCCGGACCGCCCTCTCTTCTGAGGAGGGCTCCGGGCTCGCCACGTGGCCAGCAGAACGGCGCTGCCTGCCCCCGAGCGATAGGCAGCGGGCGTAAAGACACCCCATACCTTTCCCGTACAAGGTATTTGTCGGTACCTGAGTTATGGGGTACCCCCGCGCACAGGGTAAAATGCCTAAGGAACTCGCCCTTCTCCGCAGGGAGAGCTCCGAAGGCGCCACGCGTCCGGTGGGGCCGGACCTCCCTCTCCTCAGAGGAGAGCTCCGGGCCGGCCACGTGGCATACAGAAGCCAGACCTCCCCCTCCGCGGGAGAGAGGCCCGAAGGCGCCGCGTGTCCAGCAGGGCCGGACCTCCCTCTCCTCAGAGGAGAGCTCCGGGCCCGCCACGTGGCCAACAGAAGCCGGGCCTCCCCCTCCGCGGGGAGAGGTCCGGAGGCTCCACGTGCCCCGCGGGGCTGACCCTCCTCTTCTCTGAGAAGGGCTCCGGGCCCGCCACATGGCAGCAGAGCGACACTGCCTGCCCCGAGCGATAGGCAGCGGGCGTAAATACGCCCCATACCTTGCCCGTACAAGGTATTCAAGGCCCGCGTCTTCCCAAGACGCGGAGACGCGGAGCACGCTTCTGTCAGGTGCCGTTGCGCCCAGTCGCATCACAGACTGGCGCGCAGTGTCAGAACCTGTCAGCCAATAAACACCGCGACAAGACATCCCATGCTGCCTGCACCGTCATCAACCACTATGACTAGCATGCGGCATGGGCAGGGCGGCAAGATGAAGACTCAGAAGCCTTCGACCAGAGACAACTACCGGCATAACTGCAGATACGGTAGATAATAGACAATCTTCCCGAGACCACCTGTCGGGTCCCGGATTCCCTTGTAAGCCGCCCGAGTCTTGGACTATAAAAGGCTCGGGTAGGCGTCGATAGCAAGGGTTCGCACTTTGCAACTCATACGCTAGCCATACACTCTCAAGCTGTAACTCACCCCCAAGCTCAGGCCTCCGGCCCTGAGCAGCAAGCAATACAGCGAGCTCCATAGCTCGCCGTGGACGTAGGGTTTTACGCTCCGGCGGCCTGAACCACGTAAAACTCGCCGTGTCAAGCTCTTACTAACTCGTCCATCTGCGCAAGCTCTCCGCTAGGGACTAGCCCCTCCGAAAAAAGAACCTCCGCGGGCTGCCCAGTGCAGGCCCGGGGGAAGTGTCGACCGCACACTTCGACATTTGGCGCGCCAGGTAGGGGGCTTTTCTCCTAGCGCGACGAGTTTCCGGCGACGAAGATGACCAGGCTTCCTTCAGCGGCAAACTCTCCCCCTCCGTGTTCACGGCGAACCGTGACCACTGGGGAGTACATGTCGACACAATCAGGACGGAGTGTGTCGGCACAAGCGGGTAGCCAGCAGCCGACTCCGGCAACGCCGACTCCGGCTATGCAAGCCCCGACCAGTGTGAGATCTTCTGCAGCGCTGAGCATACACCATGGAGGTGCGCTAGCTGCAGCAAGAGCGCTGCTGCGCAACCCACCTGTGGGGGATGTGCCCCATTCAGCGACCCAGCAATGGGTCCGCGAGGTGGACCGCCTCGTCGTCGTCGCCGCGAACCCTCGGTTTCGGCGAGGACGGCGCCCAGGACAACCGGCTGTGTCGCTGACGCGCACACCCACGGTTGACGGGCTAACGGAGGATTCCAGCTCCTCCAGGCTCCTGTCGACAGACCTGCGAAGGGAGCTGGAATGGTGCCACTTGGGCCAGGACGCCCGGGTGTACCTCGAGCGACACCGAGAAAGGCGTCGCAACCATGAGGCTGGCGACAGCATGTCGTCGGCCTCGACACAAACAGAAGGGCAGGCCTTCGCCATGCGAGCCTTGCCTCAGGCATATGCTGCGCAGCATATGCCACAACTATATGCGCCGCAAGCAGCGGCCCCGGTCTATGGTGCAGCCTTGCCCATGCCGGGATACGCGGTGCCAGGTGCGAACCAAGCGTTCGCAGCGCCAGTACCTGTAGCAGCAGGTGCAGGATGTGCGGCCCTTGCACCCCACCTTCGCTTCGCAAGGTGGCCACGCAAGTTTCGCCCGCATCTGCCCGAGAAGTACGACGGTAGCGTCAACCCAGGGGAGTTCCTCCAGATCTACTCCACCGCCGTACTTGCCGCAGGAGGGGATGAGGCTGTCATGGCCAACTACTTCCCCGTCGCCTTGACCGGCCCAGCTCGGTCTTGGCTCATGAATCTACCTCAGGGGTCCATAACCTCCTGGGGAGAGCTCTGCCGGCAGTTCGTCACCAACTTCGGCAGCTCCTACACCCGTCCCGGCACGGAGCTTGACCTCCACGCCGTCAAGCAACAACCTGGGGAGTCGCTGCACTCTTTCATCCAGCGGTTCTCTCAGGTACGCAACACCATCCCGCATATTCAAAGTGCCTCTGTGGTGGTGGCGTTCCGACAGGGTGTCCGGGACGAGAAAATGCTTGAGAAGCTCACGACCAGAGAGGTCCGCGACGTCTCGGAGCTCTTCAGCCTGGCGGACAAGTGCGCCAGAGCAGCTGAAGGGCGGAACTGGCACGCTCTGCCGACCTCCGAGTCAGGAGGACAGCCCGGGTCCGGTGCTGCTGCCTATGGGGGTGCCAAGAAGACCAAGAACCGGGGGAGTGGCAAGATGAAGTCACCATTCACGGCCCCCGTCGCCGCAGCTGCGACGACCAGTGGAGCTCGGGGGCCACGCCCCGACAAAAGGCAGCGGCAATCACCGGACCCAGACAGTGACCAAGGCGGGCTATGCCCCGTGCATGGCACCGCCAACCATACTACTGCCGAGTGCTGGGAGATCCAGAGGCTCGCAGAGTGCTTCCGCAAAGGAAGACAGCAGAGGGCTGAAGCGCCGCCCTACCCTCAGAGGGATGGCAAACAGAAGGTCGATGCCCCAGTCACTGCTGCCCACCAGGTGGGGTTCCAGGAGCCTCAGCGTGTCATAAAGACAGTGCATGACGGTGAGGACTCCAGTCCGGACAGTGAAAGGCCAGGGCGTTAGCCAACTGCGGCGCGCCTCCGTGCCTCGAAAATACCTCTCGGGGGCCGCCTAAGGTCTGTCAACCCCTTGAAGGCCTTGCTAGAAGGGGAAGACGCCTTAGGTCATCCAAGACGAGCCCGGGCCCACCTACCCCTTGAAGGCCTTAGCCAGAAGGGGAGAACTCCCCGGGGGCCCCCAGGAGAAGCCGCGCAGGACCTGATCCAGCACGAAGATAACAACCTCGTCGACAAGACTCGGCTGCAGGAAACACCCCGCAACGCACGGTCTCGGCTAATGCTCTAAGCACTACTGCCAAAGAACCAAACGCGTCGGGGGCCTGCAGGAGGGCAACTTGGTGAAGCGGCACGCTCTATTCCAAGAAGGACCCATAAGCTCTCCCCCAGCAGGGAAGTTCCCTTATGAATCATGAAAGCTGCCGCCCCAAGTACACATGCCTTCCAACGGAGAGTGGGATCCGTTCCCAAAAATCCTTGCCATGGAGCAACACTGTAAGTCCTACTTCCTGAGCATCAGTAGAACAGGGTTATTCCCTTCTGTAATAGATCCCATAGAATTTAGGAACAGCGCTTGGGGCAGCTAAGTCTCAAGGGACGGTACAGGACTATGTCCAGTTTAGCCTGGTTCCGACCCTAAGCGCGTAGAGTCTTGCTTCCCTTGAAGACAAGGCGGGACATTGCCTCCCTGTATAGCCAGAATTCCACCTATGGGTACGAATACAGAGCCCCGTTCTACTTACCTCTCTCTCATGCGCTCATTTAAATTATGCATTAGTTTTTATGATCGCACTATCTCTGTATGTTCATCGTACATCTAGCTCCCCCTCTCCTGCGCTCATCCATAGTCGGCATTCGCTATCCTACCGAAGGCGGCTGCGCTTGAGGCACCTGCCGATGGCCGAGTGGGTCTCTCGGGCCTCCCCCAGTCAGGTGTTGCGGTGCCAGTTGGTTACCTCGAGGAAAGGCCTGCGTTGTGCATGGGGGGTCCAGGGTGTGTATCCAGCTTAGCCGGCCCAGAGCCCAAAGCATGCGCATCCTGCCCTCCGGAGGTCCAGGGGAGTACGACCGCTTTGCCTGGTCATGAACCCAAAGCGCGTGCACTCTGCTTCGCCAGCGCATGGCCCGGTACTAGGGATCGGACGGCCGTACCCGGACCTCGGAGGGAGCCGGAGCTCCGGCGCCTCGTGCACAGAATTGCCCAAGCCCCGTATAGCGGATCAGGGTCGTAAGACGGATAAGACTAGGAGACGGGAGGGGAGGACCCCCCGAGGAGAATTACGTTTCCTCTGCCTGTGTGCAGGACCTCCAGGTTACGGCAACAGGGACTGCATGAAGCGGGGGGGAAGGAGCTACCAGCTACTCCGGCCTGGGACTGGAAGGACCGGGACCTGCCCCTCCAGCAGGGGCGGGACCCGGGAGCCCCATGTGTCCAGCGGGCCCGGAACTCTCTCCTCCGTTGAGGAGGGCTCCGGGCTCGCCACGTGGCGGGCGGAAACCGGACCTCCCCCTCGGTTGGAGGGCTCCGAAAGCCCTACGTGTCCAACATGGCCGGAGCTCCCGCCTCTTAGGAAGGAGCTCCGGACCCACCACGTGGCTGGTAGATCTGGAGCTTCCCATAGGGCGAGATCTGGAGACCTCCGGGGGCCCCTAACACGGTTAGGACCCGGGGGGGGGTGTCTGTGCAAAGCTCCGAGATTGGAAATGGCGTTTGAGTACCTTGCGGAGCTAAGGACTCAGTCAGGCAAAGCCAAGAAGGAGAGAAAAAGCATCACAGACACAAGTATCCAAAAGAGTCAAATTAAGCGAGGCTCCATGAGCTGGACTACAGACTCGATGAAAAGGGAGAAACAAGTCCTAGGGACCTCCCGGCTCCCGCCGGAACCTTGCGGCTATAAGGGTGGCCACATCCTCGACTTCTGCCCTGGCAGCTTGCTCCCGCTCTGCGGCTGGGCCCTCTCTCGCGGGTTCTAGCGAAAAAGAGGGGTCGCGGATCTTAAAGCATGCCAGCGCATGTGAAGCGACCTCTAAGGCTAGGCCGCGTCCCTTGGCCTCAAGCTCGCTGGCGACCACCAAGTCTAGCCTGTCCAGCTTGGCGCCGATCGACTCCAGCGCGGGGATCACCTCCAACGCAGCGGCCGCGGTCCTCACCGGACTGAAGCCAAGAGGGACCAGGGCGGACCCCGCTCGATCCACGAAGCTCGAGACTGCAAGAGCCTCGGAGGACCGCAAGGCCGAAAGCTCCTCCACCTCGCGGCGGGCCGCCTGCAGGGCCTCCAGGTTCCTCTCGGAGAATTCCTTCTCCTTGGCCGCCAGGGAGCTCTCCCGAAGGTGGAGAGCCTTGGCGAGCCGCTCCAACTCAGCGGCCTTGAAGTCGGCGGTCAACTCCCGGTCCAAGACCGCCCGGCGATCACGGGAGACCTGTTCCTCCATCAAGTCGAGGTCTGCCTTCAGGATCTCCAGCTCCTCCATCCGAGCTCGAAGGTCATCCTCGCCCGCAGCCAGCTGCGCGGCGACCCTCTCCGCCTCAGCTGCCAGGCAACACTCCCGTTCCTCAACGGCGAGTTCACGGCGCTCCAACCGCTGCCGTATCTCCACAGCAGCAGAGAGGCTCTCCTCGGCTCGGGTGTGTGCCTCCAGGGTCTCCCTGTTGATCCGCCGCGATTCGGTGTCCATGCGGTCGACAGCCCGCTTCATCCGGTCAAGGAGCGCTTCCCTGAAGTCGAGCAACTCCCGCCTGGAGTCGAGCTCACTCTAAACCTTCACGGTCCTGTCCAGCAAAAGGTTCCCCCAGATGAGGAGGCGGTCCCGTTCGACCGTATACTCCTCCCGCTCGCACCCTAGTGCAGCCAAGACCTGCCGGACGCTCGTCTCGGCAAGCGCGAAGGCGTCCGCCAGAGGCAATGGAGCAACAGAGGCCGGGGCAGTCCCCCCGACCTCCTCCATTACCTCGTCCTCAGGAAGAGCCGACGCACCAGCAACCGAGACGAGACGCCGATCAGGAGAAGCTGGTTCCGAGGCTCGGCAGCCAGGCCAGCCGGGCTCTCTTCAGTTTCTGGCTCCTTGACCTGAGGAGAGGGGTGAGCCGGGGAAGGCGGTTCTGAAGAAGAGGCCGGGCCGTCTAGTGCAGGGTCAGCCTGCGCTGGCTTGGGGGCCGTGGTGGCTTGAAGCCGGCAGTCAACTCCCGGTCCAAGACCGCCCGGCGATCATGGGAGACCTGTTCCTCCCTCAAGTCAAGGTCTGCCTTCAGAATCTCCAGCTCCTCCATCCGAGCTCGGAGGTCATCCTCGCCCGCGGCCAGCTGCGCGGCGACCCTCTCTGCCTCAGCTGCCACGGAACGCTCCCGCTCCTCAACGGCGAGTTCACGGCGCTCCAACCGCTGCCGTATTTCCACAGCAGCAGAGAGGCTCTATTCGGGCCGGGCGTGTGCCTCCAGGGCCTCCCTGTTGATCCGCCGCGACGGGTGTCCATGCGGTCGACAGCCCGCTTCATCCAGTCGACGAGCGCTTCCCTGAAGTCGAGCAACTCCCGCCTGGAGTTGAGCTCGCTCTTAACCTTCGCGGTCCTCTCCCGCAAAAGGTTCCCCCAGATGAGGAGGCGGTCCCCTTCAACCGTATACTCCTCCCGCTCGCGCCCTAGTGCAGCCAAGACCTGCCGGATGCTCGACTCGGCAAGCGCGAAGGCGTCCGCCAGAGGCAATGGAGCAACAGAGGCTGGGGCAGTCCCTCCGACCTCCTCCATTACCTCGTCCTCAGGAAGAGCCGACGCACCAGCAGCTGAGACGAGACGCCGATCAGGAGAAGCTGGCTCCACGGCTCTGGCAGCCAGGCCAGCCGGGCTCTTTTCAGCTTCTGGCTCCTTGACCTGCGGAGAGGGACGAGCCGGGGAAGGCGGTGCTGGAGAAGAAGCCAGACCGCCTAGTGCAGGATCAACCTGTGCTGGCTCGGGGGCCGCGGTTTCCGTCTCGGCAGGAAGAGACGACGCCGCCGCGGAGTCCGGGCACACCGGAACAGGAGAAGTTCGCGCTGGCCTGGGGGCCGCGGCAGTTGCCCCTGGCTCCGAGCGCAGCGGCATAGATTCCCCGCAAGTCGGGGAAGGCCGGGAAGCGCGGACACTCCAGCGGGCTCTGAACCCCGACTTCCGAGCCGGTGTAGGACTTCCAGAGCCCGCTACCGTCACTGACGGCCGCTCCGCAGTCGCTTGGACTGGCGGAACAGGGGACGCCCCAGAAGCTTCCCCCAGCGCATCAACCCGGGGCCTCTTCGAGTCGCCACCGGAGGGAGTGTCAGGCACCCCAGAATCCCGACTTGGCACAGACGCCGCTGCTAGAGGAGATCGAGCGCGCTTCTTCTCTGGCGGCGTGTTGGAAGCCATGGCAAGGGAGAACTCAAAGGCAAGAGAGCAAAAGCACAAGAGTCCGAGGTGAAACGCAGAGAAGTGCGAAGGGAAGCTGCAATGTGGGTAAGACCCCCTCTAAAACACCTTCCCGGGTGCAATCCCAAGCGATTCGGAACTCTTCGAATACCCCGCACCGGCAACCGCTTCGGTTCCCAGGCCGAGTGCCGATGACGGGTGGGCCCAAGCCGCCTAACTGAAGCGGTGGGGGCAAGGAGTCAGTCTCCTGAGAAGATGAGCCGGCAAGGCACTTCGGCGGTTCCCGAAGAAAGCGCCGCAACGTGCAGAAGTGGCAGTCTTGGGAACCGCCGCAGTAAAAGCAACCATCAAGTGAGCGCACGGTCAATTCGGGACTTAGAGGAAGTGCGCGGATCGGAAGAGACGGAGTTCCCACCTCGGGCTCGCTATCTCCCCCGAGATGGGCCCGGGGGCCACTGTCGGTACCTGAGATATGGGGTACCCCCGCGCACAGGGTAAAATGCCTAAGGAACTCGCCCTTCTCCGCAGGGAGAGCTCAGAAGGCGCCACGCGTCCGGCGGGGCCGGACCTCCCTCTCCTCAGAGGAGAGCTCCGGGCCCGCCACATGGCATACAGAAGTCGGACCTCCCCCTCCGCGGGAGAGAGGCCCGAAGCCGCCGCGTGTCCAGCGGGGCCGGACTTCCCTCTCCTCAGAGGAGAGCTCCGGGCCCGCCACGTGGCCAACAGAAGCCTGGCCTCCCCCTCCGCGGGGAGAGGTCGGGAGGCTCCACGTGCCCCGCGGTGCTGACCCTCCTCTTCTCTGAGAAGGGCTCCGGGCCCGCCACGTGGCAGCAGAGCGACGCTGTCTGCCCCGAGCGATAGGCAGTGGGCGTAAATACGCCCCATACCTTGCCCGTACAAGGTATTCAAGGCCCGCGTCTTCCCAAGACGCGGAGACGCGGAGCACGCTTCTGTCAGGTGCCGTTGCGCCCAGTCGCATCACAGACTGGTGCGCGGTGTCAGAACCTGTCAGCCAATAAACACCACGACAAGACATCCCATGCCGCTTGCGCCGTCATCAACCACTACGACTAGCATGCGGCATGGGCAGGGCGGCAAGATGAAGACTCAGAAGCCTTCGACCAGAGACAACTACCGGCATAACTGCAGATACGGTAGATAATAGACAATCTTCCCGGGACCTCCTGTCGGGTCCCGGCTTCCCTTGTAAGCCGCCCGGGTCTTGTACTATAAAAGGCTCGGGTAGGCGTCGATAGCAAGGGTTCGCACTTTGCAACTCATACGCTAGCCATACACTCTCAATCTGTAACTCACCCCCAAGCTCAGGCCTCCGGCCCTGAGCAGCAAGCAATACAGCGAGCTCCATAGCTTGCCGTGGACGTAGGGTTTTACGCTCCGGCGGCCTGAACCACGTAAAACTCGCTGTGTCAACCTCTTACTAACTCGTCCATCTGCGCAAGCTCTCCGCTAGGGACTAGCCCCTCCGAAAAAAGAACCTCCGCGGGCTGCCCAGTGCAGGCCCGGGGGAAGTGTCGACCGCACACTTCGACAGTATTCAAGGCCCGCGCCTTGCCAAGACGCGGAGCACGCCTCTGTCAGGTGCCGTTGCGCCCAGTCGCATCACAGACTGGCGTGCAGTGTCAGAGGCTGCCAGCCAATAAACGCAGCGACAAGACATCCCATGCCACCCCCACCGTCATCACCCACTACGACTAGCATGCGGCATGGGCAGAGCTACAAGACGAAGACTCAGAAGCCTTCGGTAGAGACAACTACCGGCATAACTGCAGATACGGTAGATATCAGTCAATCTCCCCGGGACCACCTGTCGGGTCCCGGCCCCCCTTGTAAGCCACCCGAGTCTTGGACTATAAAAGGCTCGGGTAGGCGACGTTAGCAGAGGCTCCGACCCTAGCCATCCGCACCCCTGGGTTCGCACTTTGCAACTCATACGCTAGCCATACACTCTCAAGCTGTAACTCACCCTCCAGCTCAGGCCTGCGGCCCCGAGCAGCAAGAAATACAGCGAGCTCCATAGCTCGCCGTGGACGTAGGGTTTTACGCTCCGGCGGCCTGAACCACGTAAAACTCGCCGTGTCAAGCTCTTACTAACTCGTCCATCTGCGCAAGCTCTCCGCTAGAGACTAGCCCCACCGAAAAAAGAACCTCCGCGGGCTGCCCAGTGCAGGCCCGGTGGAAGTGTCGACTGAACACTTCGACATTTGGCGCGCCAGGTAGGGGGCTTTTCTCCTAGCGTGACGAGTTTCTGCCGACGAAGATCACCAAGCTTTCTTCAGCGGCAAACTCTCCCCCTCCGCGTTCACGGCGAACCGTGACCACTGGGGAGTACATGTCGACACAATCAGGACGGAGTGTGTCGGCACAAGCTGGTAGGCAGCAGCCGACTCCGGCAATGCCGACTCCAGCAATGCAGGCTCTGACCAGCGTGAGCTCTTCTGCAGCGCTGAGCGCACACCATGGGGGTGCGCTACCTGCAGCAAGAGCACTACTGCACAACCCACCAGCTGGGGATGCGCCCCATTCAGCGACCCAACAGTGGGTCCGCGAGGTGGACCACCTCGTCGTCGCCACCGCGAACCCTCGGTTTCGGCGAGGGCGACGCCCCGGTCAACCGGCTGTGTCGCTGACGCGCACGACGGTTGACGGGCAGACGGCGGATTCCAGCTCCTCCAGGCTCCAGTCGACGGACCTGAGAAGGGAGCTGGAACGGTGCCACTTGGGCCAGGATGCCCGGGTGTACCTCGAGCAACGTTGAGAAAAGCGTCGCAACCAAGAGGCTGGCGACAGCATGGCGTCGGCCTCGACAAAGCCTGGAGGGCAGACTTTCGCCACGCGAGCTCTGCCCTAGGCGTACGCTGCGCTGCATAAGCCACAACCATGTGCTCTGCAAGCGGCGTCCCTGGCCTATGGCGCAACCTTGCCCATACCAGGGTACGCTGTGTCAGGCGCAACCAAGCGTCCGCGACACCAGTACCTGCGCTGGGAGCCAGCAACCGGCTCTGGCAGCACCGACCCCGGCAATGCAGGCTCCAACCAGCGTCAGGTCTTCAGTAGCACTGGGTGTACCCAGCGGGGGTGCGCTAGCCGCAGCAAGAGCGCTACTGCACAATCCGCCTGCTGGGGACGCGCCTCGGGCAGTGACCCAGCAGTGGATTCGCGAGATAGACCGTCTCGTTGTCGCCGCCGCAAACCCTCGACTTCGGCGGGGACGACACTCCGGTCAACCGGCTGTGTCGCTGATGCGCATGCCAATGGTTGACGGGCAGACGGCGGACCCCAGCTCCACCAGGTTTCCATCGACGGACCTGAGGGCAGAGCTGGAGCGATGCCACTTGGGCCAAGATGCCCGAGTGTTCCTTGAGCGACGTCAAGAAAGGCGTCGCACTCAAGAGGCTGGCGACAGCATGGCGTCGGCCTCGACACAGCCTGGAGGGCAGACCTTCGCCACGCGAGCTCTGCCCCAGGCGTACGCCGCGCTGCATAAGCCACAACCATGTGATCTGCAAGCGGCGTCCCCGGCCTATGGCGCTACCTTGCCCATACCGGGGTACACTGTGTCAGGCGCAACCAAGCGTCCGTGACACCAGTACCTGCGCTGGGAGCCAGCAACCGGCTCTGGCAGCGCCGACCCCGGCAATGCAGGCTCCAACCAGCGTCAGGTCTTCAGTAGCGCTGGGCGTACCCGGCGGGGGTGCGCTAGCCGCAGCAAGAGCGCTACTGCAAAATCCGCCTGCTGGGGACGCGCCTCAGGCAGTGACCCAGCAGTGGATTCGCGAGGTAGACTGTCTTGTCGTCGCCGCCGCAAACCCTTGACTTCGGAGGGGACGACGCTCCAGCCAACCGGCTGTGTCGCTGACGCGCACGCTGACGGTTGACGGACAGACGGCGGATTCCAGCTCCACCAGACTTCCGTCGACGGACCTGAGGACTGAGCTGGAACGATGCCACCTGGGCCAAGACGCCCGAGTGTTCCTCGAGCGGTGACGAGAAAGGCGTCGCAGCCAAGAGGCCGGCGTCAGCATGACGACTGCCTCAACCCTGCCTGAGGCGCAGACTTTCGCCACACGAACTCTGCCCCAGACATACGCCACGCATCATATGCCACAGCTATATGTCCTGCAAACGGCGCCCCCGGTCTATGGCGCAGCCTTGCCCATACCGGGGTACACTGTGCCAGCGGCGAACCAAGCATTCGCGGCACCAATGCCTGCAGCAACAGGGGAAGGATGTACGGCCCTGGAGCCCCACCTCCGCTTCACGAGGTGGCCGCGCAAGTTTCGGCCGCACCTGCCCGAGAAGTACGACGGCAGCGTCAACCCGGCGGGGTTCCTCCAGATCTACTCCACCGCCGTACTTGCCGCAGGAGGGGATGAGGCCGTCATGGCCAAACTACTTCCCCGTCGCCTTGACCAGCCCTGCCCGGTCTTGGCTAATGAACCTCCCTCAGGGTTCCATAACTTCCTGGGGAGAGCTCTGCCGGCAGTTCATCGCCAACTTAGGCAGCTCCTAGGGCCGTCCCAGCATGGAGCTTGACCTCCAAGCCATCAAGCAACAACCTGGGGAGTCGCTGCGCTCCTTCATCAAGCGGTTCTCCCAGGTACGCAACACCATTCCGCATATTCAAAGTGCTTCTGTGGTGGCGGCACTTCGACAGTGTCCAGGACAAGAAGATGCTTGAGAGGCTTGCAACCAGAGAGGTCTGCGATGCCTCCGAGCCATTCAGCCTGGCGGACAAGTGTGCCAGAGCAGCCGGAGGGCGGAGCTGGCACTCACTGCCAGCTTCCGAAGCCGGAAGACAGCCCGAAGACGGCGGAGTTCAAGCTGAGCTCCCGACCACGTCAGACAGCCAAGAGCCAAGCACTGGCTGACTTCGTGGCTGAGTGGACGCCAACGAAGGCTGACCCAGGGGGCCGCGAAGACGGTGAACCAAAGTACCGAGCTCCGGTCTTCACCGGGCCTCACTGGACGCTCTTCTTCGATGGCTCCTCGCGAAAGCAGGGGGCCGGTGCCAGCGTACTGCTTCTCATGCCATCGGGGGAGCAGTCTGGGTACATGGTGCGTCTCAATTCCAAGGCAACCAACAACTTGGCAGAGTATGAAGCACTCATCTTTGGCCTAAAAGACAGTCCTGTCTCTGGGCGCACGCCAGTTGTTGGCGCAGGGCGACTCCCAGCTAGTTATCAAGCAAGTTAAGGGTGAATGCCCCTGCAATGACCCACAGGTAGCTGCTTATCTGCTTCACGTGCGGATGTTGGAGAAAGAATTCCTCGCCTTGGACCTGCGCCACGTACCACGCGCTTGCACGGCCGCAGCTGACGAACTCTCAACGAAAGCCTCCATCGGAGCCCCTGCGCACGAAGGAGTCTTCGAGAGGACGTTGCTGCGGTCCACAGCCCGGCCCGCCGAGCCGGGCGAAGGGGGCTGAACCACTGCCTTGAAGCTAGGCAGTCCCGGCGGCCCTGGATGCCGCCAAAGGATCGTAAGAGTCACTGGGAACTCCGTGCAACCCAGCGCTCAAGATCCAGAAGCTCAAGTAGTCCCGATGCATGGACCACGGAGGTCCGGGACTCCTTGAAGGACATCCTTCCTGATGAACATGCATCTGCTGAACGGGAGGTGCGGATGGCTAAGTGCTACGCGCTGGTATCATTACTGGCGTGACGCCATGACATCATATTGCGGTGCATAACCCAGGAGGAAGGCTGCGATTAGCTCGCAGTAGTCCAAGGAGGCGAGTGCTGGGAACGCTCATCGTCCCACACGTTGGTCGGTTAAGCCACCCGGCATGGCTCCTACTGACCGAGAGCCACCTGGACGCCGTCAAACCGGTTAGGGATGCAATGCGTGCCAGGTCCACGCCAAGCAGACCCACACAACCGGTGCAGACACGCACCCAGAGCCGTCGGGGGATACCGGCTCCTCCATGTCGAGGGCCAGCCGGACTTCCCAGGGCCGGGTCACGGGAACTACCCTTCCACATGGTATGCTGGGCCGAAGCCATGCTTCCCCCTGATATAGCCATGGGGGTCCCCCCGTGTCCGGCGTACGATGAAGCCACGCATGACCCGCTCTGCGTGAAGACAGGCGCTCCGACGCTACCCAGTAAGTTCACCATGCTTACTTAGGTGTTTATTTAAATTACGCATTAATTTATATGAGCACCTCCCCACGCTCTAGACAGTGTGCGTCCATTGTACACTCGGCTCCTCTTTCTGGCTCTCATGCATAGTCGATATTAGCCGTCCTGCTGAAGGCTGTAGTGCTTGGGTACCTGCCAGAGGCCCGGTGGCCTTTTGGATCTCCCCTTATAAGGGTACTGCACCGCCAGTTGGTCTCCTCCGAGAAAAGACCTATGCTAGAACGGGGGGTCAGGAGCCTTGCTTTGCCCGGTCTTGCACCCAAAGCATGCGCACTCTGCCTCCCGATGCTACGGTCTGAGTACGAGCGGGCCGGGCGGTTACACCCTGACTGGGGCTGGGGCCAGACCTCCGGGACCAAGTGCACTGGATTACCCAAGCGCCGTATTCCGGCCTGGGACAGTAAGCCAAATGAGACTAAGGGATAGGAAAGGGGGGACCACTGAGCAGTTCCGGACCTCCGCCCCCACAGCTGGGCCGAGCTCCGAGGCCAGCCCTCGCCCTCCTTTCAGAGGCGAGCGCTGATGCCGGACCTCACGCCCTTCGCTGGCTTGAGCTCCGATGACTTCCGGACTCTGCCTCCACAGCCAGGCCGAGCTCCGAGGCCAGCCCTCACCCTCGTTTCAGAGGCGAGCGCTGATGCCGGACCTCATGCCCTTCGCTGGCCTGAGCTCCGATGACTTCCGGACTCCGCCTCCACAGCCAGGCCGAGCTCCGAGGCCAGCCCTCGCCCTCCTTTCAGAGGCGAGCGCTGATGCCAGACCTCACGCCCTTCGCTGGGCTGAGCTCCGATGACTTCCGGACTCCGCCCCCATAGCTGGGCCGAGCTCCGAGGCCAGCCCTCGCCCTCCTTTCAGAGGCGAGCGCTGACGCCGGACCTCACGCCCTTCGCTGGCCTGAGCCCCGATGACTTCAGGACCTCCGCCCCCACAGCCGGGCCGAGCTCCGATGCCAGGCTTCACCCTCTCCTAAGAGGCCGAACACCGAAGCCGTCAAGACCCTGCCAGCACAGGGAGTACTCAAGACAAGAAAGTGCACGGATCAGAAGAGACGAAGGTCCCACCTCGGGCTCGCTATCTCCCCCGAGATGGGCCCGGGGGCCACTGTCGGTACCCTCGATATGGGGTACCCCCGCGCACAGGGGAAAATGCCTAAGGATCTCGCCCTTCTCCGCAGGGAGAGCTCCGAAGGCGCCACGCATCCAGCGGGGCCGGACCTCCCTCTCCTCAGAGGAGAGCTCCGGGCCCACCACGTGGCATACAGAAGCCGGACCTCCCCCTCCGCGGGAGAGAGGTCCGAAGGTGCCGCGTGTCCGGAGAGGCCGGACGTCCCTCTCCTCAGAGAGGAGCTCCGGGCTCGCCGCGTGGCCAACAGAAGCCGAACCCCCCCCCCCCCTCCGCGGGGAGAGGTCCGAAGGCTCCACGTGTCCTGCGGGGCCAGACCCCCCTCTCTTCTGAGGAGGGCTCCGGGCTCGCCACGTGGCCAGCAGAACGGCGCTGCCTGCCCCCGAGCGATAGGCAGCGGGCGTAAAGACGCCCCATACCTTGCCCGTACAAGGTATTCAAGGCCCGCGGCTTCCCAAGACGCGGAGCACGCCTCTGTCAGGTGCCGTTGCGCACAGTCGCATCACAGACTGGCGTGCAGTGTCAGAGGCTGCCAGCCAATAAACGCAGCGACAAGACATCCCATGCCACCCCCGCCGTCATCACCCACTACGACTAGCATGCGGCATGGGCAGAGCTACAAGACGAAGACTCAGAAGCCTTCGGCAGAGACAACTACCGGCATAACTGCAGATACGGTAGATATCAGTCAATCTCCCCGGGACCACCTGTCGGGTCCCGGCCCCCCTTGTAAGCCACCCGAGTCTTGGACTATAAAAGGCTCGGGTAGGCGACGTTAGCAGAGGCTCGGACCCTAGCCATCCGCACCCCTGGGTTCTCACTTTGCAACTCATACGCTAGCCATACACTCTCAAGCTGTAACTCACCCCCCAGCTCAGGCCTCCGGCCCCGAGCAGCAAGAAATACAGCGAGCTCCATAGCTCGCCGTGGACGTAGGGTTTTACGCTCCGGCGACCTGAACCACGTAAAACTCACCGTGTCAAGCTCTTACTAACTCGTCCATCTGCGCAAGCTCTCCGCTAGAGACTAGCCCCACCGAAAAAAGAACCTCCGCGGGCTGCCCAGTGCAGGCCCGGGGGAAGTGTCGACTGAACACTTCGACACATCGGTACTACTTGAGCTTCTGGATCCAGGGGAGTCGCTGCGCTCCTTCATCCAGCGGTTCTCCCAGGTGCGGAACACCATCCCACACATCCAGAACGCTTCTGTGGTAGTGGCGTTCCGACAAGGCGTTCGGGACAAGAAGATGCTCGAGAAGCTCTTGACTAGGGAGGTCCCGATGTCTCAGAACTCTTCAGCCTGTCGGACAAGTGTGCCAGAGCAGCCGAAGGACGGAGCTGGCACTCGCTGCCGGCCTCCGAGCCAGGGGGCAGCCTGGATCTGGCGCCGCTTCTTATGCAAGCAGCAGGAAGATCAGGAACAGAGGCGGAGCAAGATAAAGCCGTCAACCACGGCCACCGTTGCCGCAACGGCGGCGCCCAGTGGAGCTCGAGGGCCGCGCCCCGACAAGAGGCCGCGACAATCACCGGCCCCAGACGGGGGCCAGGATGAGTTATGCCCCGTGCATGGCACCAGTTATCATACCGCTCCCGAGTGCCGGGAAATCCAGAAGCTCGCGGAGCGCTTCCGGAAATGGAAGCAGCCCCTAACTGATGCCCCACCCTGCCGTCAAAGGGAGGGCAAGCCGAAGGTCGAAGCCCTAGACGGCGTCGACCGCCAGGTGGAGTTCCAGGAGCTTCAGCGCGCCGTGGAGGCAGTGCGCAATCATGAGAGCTCCAGCTCCAGTGATGACGAGCACCGGAAGATGCTCTATGTCATCTTCGGCGGGTCCGCTGACCCCCCGTCCCGAAGCGCGGCTAAGGCCTTGCGCCGAGCGGTAGCGTCGGTGGCTCTCCTCCCGAGTGCAGCACCGCACCTCAGGTGGATGGGAACCCCCATCAGCTTCGATGCCACCGACTGCCCCAGGAACATGGCTGGGGCCGGCCACCTACTGCTCGTGGTGGCCCCCACCATCGCCAACGTGAAGATGTACCACATTTTGGTAGATGGCGGGGCTGGACTGAACCTCATCAGTCGCGCAGCCTTCCAGAAGCTGCAGATCCCGATGGCCAAGCTCACCCCATCGAGCCCGTTCTCAGGGGTAGGGCTGGGACAGGTCGTTCCCTACGGCCACATCAGCCTCTTGGTGACCTTTGGGGCACCAGACAGCTATCGGACAGAGTGCATTCTGTTCGACGTGGCCGAGATCGACCTCCCGTTCAACGCCACAATTGGCAGGCCAGCGCTGTACCGATTCATGGCAGTAGCCAACTACGGCTACCTTGTCTTGAAGATGCCTACACCAACAGGCATCCTCAAGGTTTGTGGAGACCGTGCTGCCGCAGTGTTAGCCTTGGAAAAGCTCCAGGCGCTTACAGCAGCTAGAGCACCAACCCCAGGCAGTGCAGAACCAAACCGGCTCCACCCAAGTGCACACGACCGTGCCTCTGCCACAGCACCCCATGTGCAACCCCTCGACGAGGACGATGTCCCCTTGAGGCTCGTCCGAATCAGCGCCGATGTCACCCAGACCACCCGGGTAGCCGGGGGCCTGGATAGCAGATAGGAGGGCGCGCTCGTTACCTCCCTCCGGCACAATGCCGATGTGCTGCATGACAGCCGTCGCGGATGCCAGAGATCCCTAGGGAGGTGATTGGGCAATATCTAAAGGTCTCCCCCAACGCCTGACCAGTCCGACAGGAGCCCCTCAAGCAGCCCACCGAGCAGTAAAAAGCTTCATCAGGGAAGAAACAAAGAAGCTGCTGGGCGCTGGCTCCATACGGAAAGTCCGCCACCCCCGGTGCTTGGCGAACCCCGTTTGTCGGTACCTGCGATATGGGGTACCCCCACGCACAGGGGAAAATGCCTAAGGAACTCGCCCTTCTCCGCAGGGAGAGCTCCGAAGGCGCCACGCGTCCGGTGGGGCCGGACCTCTCTCTCCTCAGAGGAGAGCTCCGAGCCCGCCACGTGGCATACAGAAGCCGGACCTCCCCCTCCGCGGGTGAGGGGTCCGAAGGTGCCATGTATCCGGCGGGGCCGGACCTCCCTCTATTCAGAGAGGAGCTCCGGGCCCGCCACATGGCCGACAGAAGCCGAACCTCCCCCTCCGCGGGGAGAGGTCCGAAGGCTCCACGTGCCCCGCGGGGCCGGACCCTCCTCTCCTCTGAGAAGGGCTCCGGGCCCGCCACGTGGCCAGCAGAACGGCGCTGCCTGCCCCCGAGCGATAGGCAGCGGGCGTAAAGACGCCCCATACCTTGCCCGTACAAGGTATTCAAGGCCCGCGTCTTCCCAAGACGCGGAGACACGGAGCACGCCTCTGTCAGGTGCCGTTGCGCCCAGTCGCATCACAGACTGGCGCGCGGTGTCAGAGCCTGCCAGCCAATAAACGCAGTGACAAGACATCCCATGCCGCCCCTGCCGTCATCATCCGCTACGACTAGCATGCGGCATGGGCAGGGCTGCAAGACGAAGACTCAGAAGCCTTCGCCAGAGACAACTACCGGCATAACTGCAGATACGGTAGATGATAGACAATCTCCTCGGGACCACCTGTCGGGTCCCGAGCCCCCCTTGTAAGCCACCCGAGACTTGGACTATAAAAGACTCGGGTAGGCGACGATAGCAATGGTTCGCACCTCTGCAACTCGTACGCTAGCCATTCACACTGTCACACCCGGTTTTTTCGAGGAACAACCAAGTGAATATCACATGTATGCCAGGATCATTTTCTCATACATGTGATGACAAATAGTGAAGCATCATTTATTACAAGCCAGGTGTCGAATATAAATAAGTCTTACTAGCAAATGTCTCAATGGACAATAATAAGTTCATCACAAGTAAATAAACTAGCAGCGGAATATTATTCTTGGGGGCTCCGTCACAGGCGTTGCCCAGGGTCTCCATGAACCTAGAAACCTTCTTCGGGTCCAAAGTCTTGATCATTATACACCACCTCATTATCTTGACCTGAGCAGCAATATAAACCAACAAATATGCAAGGTTGAGTATCGATGGTACTCAGCAAGTGTGGGAAAGTTATGTCATGCATGGCTAGAACACAAGGGGAGGTTGAACTCATGGTTGAAGCACTACGCAATTAATACCTACCACCTTAGCTTATTAAGCACCTACATTACTACACAGGTGAAATGGTCCCAATCTCCCATCCCCTCATCAAATTACCATAACATCATTTCCAATGTTATGCTCCCCGCTTAACATCCACAACTTCCAAAACCATCAATCCTCTAATCATGAATAAGTCCAAGCCGCTCTTGACCGTGAGCACGGCTGTCATGAAAGTTTTGACTCTGCAGAGTTTGTACCACTGTACCCACATGTAGTAATTTCATCCCCCATTGCTGGGTGGACTAAAAGAACCTCCATTATGCCAGTGGCTACGAACCACATTCACACTTCCCAGGTGTGTAGCCAGGAGATCACTACGAAGCCTTTACAAAGGGATTCCCGACGAGCGTGGGCCCACTGAGGTTTCACCCCTAACAGCATACAAGAGGCTCCAACCCCGCTGCAGTGGCCCCCTCGTGAGCCTTGCGGTTCATATGGTAGTCCAGCTGACACCTAATCCCCGCACCATCCAACACACCCATACTACGCCGGGGATACACCTAATTAATTGGCCAAGCTGCCCCATCTCTGCATGTGGTTGGCACTGTAAAGCCAGGTTACATGCTCCATGAACTGGTCCTTAGGATCCAGGCAAGTACTAAACACAAACCCGAGTCTCGTGCACCCAGCACCAACCAAAACATCCAACTTGCCTTGATCCCTACCTCTACATCACTCACAATATCTCATTCAAGAGTATGGTAAAATAAACTGATGATCTCATATCCCAAATATCCCATTCTAAGCATGGCTAAGCATATGCATAATAATGAATGACATGATAAAATAAATCCCAACCCAAGCTACAAGGAAAACAAGGTAATGCAATTCTAGGGAAACTTCCTAGCATGGGTTTCATATTTAACTTGACAATGCAAACAATTCTATCTACACATCCTAGCATAGGATCAAAGTGGTCAAGGACACTTGCCTCCTTCCTGCTGCTCTTGAAATGGGTAGTCCTGGTCTTGGAAAGGAAATAACTTGCTCTTGAGCAGGTTCTACATCATACCATCACACATAGCAAAAGAAAAACAACAATCCATAAGACATAGTTCACACTTCCACTTCATACAAACCACACATTCATATTTATGAAAGTCATTCACCATTATATGTGTTGTGGTTACTCTATGTGTGTTGATTTGTGGCTTGCATGCACTTTTAATCATGTGTATATGATTCCTACTTTTGAATCCACATTTATACTTACATACTATATATATGAGTTTCCAATTTTAAATAAATTCCTTATATTCAACTACTACACCTTTTTGCTACCAAGTATGCATGAAAGGTATTTTCCTTCTCCATAAGTGTCTTCAGAATTTATATCAACCCTAAACTGAATTCTTTGGATTTTAGAAACTCCATTTATCATTTACTAGTTGTTATATTTTCAGATTTATTTTCCTATGCATAAATGTGTACTTTATTATGAAAATAGTAAGACACATCATCTAAACAGAATAGGTTCTGGTCCTAAATAATTTAATAACATATTTTGACATTTGCCTCTGATGTAAACTAGTTCACAATTATTTTCCCTATTTCCTAGAACTATTCTTTACTTAAAAATGTGTCCCTAAATGCGAATAATAAATTAAACAGATTCAATTCAGCCCAAAATATGTTTTTATCTCACTCCAAAGTTTCCTAAATACTGAGAAAGTCTTTAATTAAATTTTGACAATATGTTTGTCCCACTTTTTAATTTTTAAACACTAGCCACATATTCAATTTCCCTAAATTAAATACTAAACAGGGCTAAAAAGGTAAACTCACCCCACTACAGGGTCTATAATATTATTTTCAGAATTTCCAGGGGTCTAGCTACACTTATCAGAGGAGTTTTTATTAAGTCCAGGGGCTAAAACTGATTTTTAAATGAATTTCCATGATTTTCTGAAGTTCCAGGGGCTAGATCAGAAGTTTCCGGGGCTAGCTCTTATTTCCCGAGAACCCCAGGGGGTAGCACGTAAGATTTCCAGTCTTTATAACGAGGGGCTGACGTGGACCGTCCGATTTTAAACCGACGGCTGAGATTATAACGTCGAACCGGTACGCGGGGATTTAAACCCTACCGTGCGATTTAAAATAAACGGCGCACAAGCGGCCACGTCGCTCTGATCGAACGCGGGCGGCGCTGCCGGCGGCGCACGGCGGCGGGAAGCGGCGATGTCGCCGGAGACTTTCGGATCTTTGAGAATTCTTCCTAGTACTGTGATTTTATGGCATAGATCGGTGGAGGGGATGTCGGGGATCTCACCTCGGGGGTTTTCTTGAGCTCGGAGGTCCTCGAAGGCGGTCGGCGACGAGGTCCGAGGTGAAACCACGGCGAGGCTCGTCGGCGCTGTGTTTACACCGCAAGTCACTGAGTTTTCTGCACCTGCAAGGTTCCCCGGAGGCGGTGGATCAAGACCAGCGAGTTAGATCAGAATTTCCGAGCTTAGATCGGCCAGAATTCGCCGGAGAAGTCTCGGTTCTCACCGGAGGAAAATCGGCGGATCGCATGGGAAAAACAGAACGAGGCCGGGGTTTTTATAGACGGGGAAAGGCGGCGGGGTGGTTTAGATCAAGTCCGCGTCGCCTACGAACGGAATTCGGCGGGGATGCACAGGAATCCGGGTCGGTTTTGATCCGGGGTGAGAGAATCCCGGTGCGGGCGCGAGGTAGAAGAAGGGCTGGCGGGCCCCGCCTGTCAGTGGGAGGAAGCGGCGCGCGCGGCTGCGGGCTGGCGCGGCGCTGGTTGGGCCGGCTGGTGGGTTGCTGCCCACTGGCCGGTTTTTTTCTGTTTTCTTTTTTTTTCTATTTCTTTTCTGATTTGAGTTTAATTTGAATTCCAGTTTGAATTTGAATTTTTGCAAAACATGCAACACGTCCAAAAATTTTTAAATTCCCCTCTTAACATGATTTAGGGTCTTAACAAAATTTTGGGGTGTTACAGCTCTACCCCCCTTAAAAGAAATCTCGTCCTCGAGACTGGTGGTTCTAAGAAAACAATTATGGAAATTGTGCCTTTAGCTCATCTTCCTGCTCCCAGGTGGCTTCCTCTTCTGAGTGATGCTTCCACTGTACCTTGCACATCCGGATTCTTTTATTTCTGGTGAGGCGTTCCATTGTCTCCAAAATCTTGTATGGTTGCTCGGCATAAGACAAATCCTCAGCTACGTCCACTTCATTCATGGGCAACACCTCCTCAGGCGTCCTCAGGCATTTTTTGAGTTGTGACACATGGAATACATCGTGCACATCCGATAGACGAGACGGTAACTCTAGTTGATACGCCACTTCGCCTTTCCTCTCCAAAACTTGAAAGGGTCCGATGTATCGAGGTGACAACTTCCCTTTCACCTTGAACCGACGAAGTCCTCTGATAGGGGACACCTTGAGATAGACATAGTCCCCCACGTTGAAAACGAGCTCTCTTCTTCGTACATCGGCATAGCTCTTTTTGCGTGTCTGTGCTATCCTCAAGTTATTGCGAATTTCCCTCACCTTCGCCTCGGCTTCTTGTAGTACTTCTGGACCAAACACTTTACTTTCCCCTGTTTGGTTCCAAAATAGCGGAGTTCTGCACTTCCTCCCGTACAAAGCTTCAAATGGTGACATCTTCATAATAGCTTGATAGCTGTTGTTATAGGAAAACTCCACATACGGTAAGTTCTTGTCCCAACTCCTATTGTTTTTGAGTGCACATGCCCTCAGAATATCTTCAAGGATCTGATTGGTTCTCTCCGTCTGCCCGTCGGTTTGGGGATGATAGGCAGAACTAAAGTTCAGATGGGTTCCCATGGTTTCATGCAACTTCTGCCAAAACCTTGAGGTGAACTGTGTCCCTCGATCCGACACAATCTTCTTTGGCACTCCATGGTAACACACGATCCTTGACATGTACAGCTCTGCCAATTTGGATCCGTTGTAGCTTTCTTTCACGGGGATGAAATGAGCTACCTTGGTTAGCCTATCGATGATGACCCATATTGAATCATATCCTGATTGGGTTCTAGGCAATCCCACGATGAAATCCATGCTGATTTCTTCCCATTTCCATTCAGGCACTTTAAGTGGTTGCAATAATCCCGCGGGTCGTTGATGTTCTGCTTTCACCAACTGACATGTGTCACATAGGGCAACATGTTGCGCGACATCTCGCTTCATGCCATACCACCAATACCTGCTTTTGAGGTCCTGGTACATCTTCGTACTACCAGGATGAATGGAATAGTCAGAATCGTGAGCCTCCTTCAAAATAAATTCACGAATCTCCTTTACTTCAGGCACAGAGATTCTTTTCCTGTGCCACACCGTTCCTTGTTCATCCTCTCCAAAACCCGGAGCTTTATTTTCCTTGATGAGTTGTCTGATCTCTTGTATCTTCTCATCATTCTTTTGACCTTCGCGTATGTCTCGCTCTAGTGTGGAGTCCACTTCCATGGCGATGGCTTCACCACTATTTACTAGACATACATTGAGCCTTATAACCTCGTCCTTAAATTCTGCAGGCATGTCCTTCAAGCTCAACTTATTGACCTGCACTTTCCGACTCAAAGCATCAGCCACGATGTTTGCTTTCCCGGGATGATAGTTGATGCCCACATCAAAGTCATTGATTAGCTCTAACCATCTCCTTTGTCTGAGGTTGAGATCTGGCTGTGTGAAAATGTACTTCAAACTCTTATGATCCGTATATATCTCGGTCCTCTTCCCCATCAAATAGTGCCGCCAAATTTTCAACGCGTGTACCACTGCGGCTAGTTCTAAGTCATGTGTAGGATAGTTTTTCTCGTGCTTCCGAAGCTGCCGGGATGCATATGCCACGACATGCCCTTCTTGCATGAGAACACATCCCAATCCGTTTCTAGAGGCATCGCAGTACACTGTGAAATTCTTCTGCATATCTGGCATAACCAACACTGGGGCTGTTGTCAATCTTCTCTTTAGCTCCTGAAAACTCGTCTCGCACTGTGGCGTCCATGTGAATGTGATTCCCTTCTCCAACAGTTTGGTGAGAGGTCTCGAGATCTTGGAGAATCCTTCAATAAACCGTCGATAGTATCCAGCCAATCCCAAGAAGCTTCGAACTTCCCCGACATTTTCAGGGGTCTTCCACTTTTGGATATCCTCGATTTTGGCGGGATCTACGGAGATTCCTCCCTCCGAGATTATATGTCCTAAGAAGGGAACTCTCTTCAGCCAAAACTCACACTTGCTCAAATTGGCATATAGTTGGTGTTCTCTCAGCCTCTGCAACACCAACCTTAGATGTTTCTCATGTTCTCCTTCATCTTTGGAGAAGACGAGAATGTCATCTATGAAAACCACCACAAATTTGTCCAGATATTCCATGAATACCTTGTTCATGAGATACATTAAGTATGCCGGGGCATTAGTTATCCCGAAAGGCATGACAGTGTATTCATACAGTCCATACCGAGATACGAAAGCTGTCTTGGGAATATCAAATTGCCTTATCTTGAGTTGGTGGTATCCCGACCTGAGATCAATTTTCGAGAACACACAAGCGCCCCTCAACTGATCAAACAAGTCTTCAATGCGGGGTAATGGGTACTTGTTCTTGATGGTTACCTCATTCAATGCACGGTAATCCACGCATAACCTTTGGGTTCCGTCCTTCTTGGGCACAAATATGACCAGGGCTCCCCAAGGTGAGGAACTAGGGCGAATATACCACTTCTCCGTCAATTCTCTCAAATGATCCTTGAGTTCTTCTAGCTGCTTGGAGTCCATCTGATAAGGTCTCTTGTATATCGGGGCTGTTCCAGGCACTAGCTCAATTGCGAATTCCACTTCACGATCGGGAGGCATACCTGGCAACTCCTCCGGAAAAACATCTGGATATTCCCTGATGGTCCTGATTTCCTCAACTTTCACCTCAACTTGATTTAATTTAATGTCCCTCCTAGGCTCGTGTATTGTTATGAATTTTACTCTTGTGCCACTAGGGTGAGTTAGTTCCACCGTTCTGGTCGAACAATGGATGATTCCTTTATGTTTTGTCAACCAATCCATACCCAAGATAATATCTATCCCTTGTTAATCTATCACTGTGAGGTTAGCAGTAAATACCACCCCATTAATGTCTAGGTTCACTTTGGGACACACTTGTCTTGTCCTTATTTCTCCACCCGGAGAGTTTACGGCTAGCATATGGTTCATTTGTGTTGTTGCTAGGTCATGCTTCTTAACAAACCCTTGAGCAATGAATGAGTGGGTAGCACCAGAATCAAACAACAGGGTTGCAATGTGTAAATTGGCAGGAAACATACCAACTACCACGTCGGGTGCCTCTTGTGCTTCCTCCATAGTGACGTGGTTCACCCGTCCTCTCATTACATTCTGCTGTTGTGGCTGCGTGGGCTTCTTCTTTGGGCACTTATGGGCGTAGTGCCCCACTTCTCCGCAGCTAAAACATTGCACCCCAACCTTAGGTGCCTGGCCTTTGCTGTCTTGGGGTTGGTTTGGGGGTCCTTGTACTGCTGGTTGAGGTGGATATGCAGGGCGAGGCTGCTGTACGAACTGACGTTGTGGCTGTATTGGTGCTGCGGGAGGCCTGTAGTTCGGGTTGTACCCTCTTGGTGCTGAGTAGGGTACCGCAGCACGGTTTGTCTGCACTGTAGGTTGCTGCATCAGACGTGGGGGGGTGTTGCTCCCTGAGGCCTGATGTGACCACCCGGCCTTCCTCTTATTCTCATTTTCCAAGGCCTTCAGCTTCCTTTCTACCACAAACGCTCTGTCCACCATCTATTGGAAACTCTCATACTCATTTGAGGACATTGCACACTGCATTTCTGCGGTAAGTCCTTCCACGAAACAATCTTGTTTCTGCTCATCAGTCTCTATGTCCCGTGGGGCATAACGGGATAGTTGAGTGAATTTAGTGAGGTATTCCCTCACCGTCATGTTTCCCTGCTGCAGTCCCAAAAACTCCTTCCTCTTGTTTTTGAGTTCACCTCTTGGGATGTAATGGTTGCGGAAGCTACGCTTGAACTCTTCCCAAGTGATGTTCTCAGGGTCATGATGGGCAGCCACGTAGGCGGTCCACCAATCAGCAGCAGGTCCATGCAATTGATGAGAGGCAAACAGCACCCTCTCATACCCTTGGCACTGTATGATCCTCATCTTGCTTTCAATGGTCTTCAGCCAATCATCTGCCTCCAGAGGTTCAGCAGCACTTGCAAACTTTGGAGGTTGAGTTCCTAGAAACTCACTCAACCTTGGTTGGCGTGGTGCAGCTTGTGGAGGTAGAACTTGATGCAAGTTGGCCACCACTTGAGTCAAGTTCTGGATGAGATGATTTTGATTCTCCAGCATTTTGTTGAGGGGATCAACTCCTTCACGGCGACCACCCCGGTCCTGGCCTCCAGAAAGATGAGGGTTGCATGCCACATCGTTGTTGTTGGCGGGGTTGGCAGCACATCTTTTTCCTCTTCTGGCCATCTGGTACAATCAACCAATGTTAATTTGAAAGCATTTAGTAGCATCTTACTACTTTCATTTGTTTGTACTTTGAGGTGTTGAGGCTTTGTTATACTTTTCTGAGGGTTCATTTCTCACACAAAAATAAATGCAATATTATTTCATATGGGTTCTCACACCAAAGCAAAACAATCTAAAGACGAGGCTGTGGACAATTGCTCATAGCTTCCACAACTCACGTCACACACCAAGCATTAACACACCATTAACTTAACTTAACGACTCGACTTTTCAACATCTTGCTAACTAAGGGAAGGACTCTACACTACTCATTTTCTTGAGCTGGCTCCTCGGGATCTTCCTCATCATTTCGGCTTCCTTCTGACTCTGCTTTCGGTGGGGAGGCTGCTGGTGGAGAAGTGCGACGACGCCTTATCGCCTGACGATCTGGGGAGTCAGGAGTCCATGTATCGTTTGCGGTGACACACAGTTCATTCCCATCTCCTCTTTCTCTCGCCCTCCGTCAGGCTTGCAGCAACGCCTCCGTTTCCTTCAGGGTGTCCCGAACATCCTGAAGCTCTTGCTGACACTCCTGCAGTCGAGTGCTGAGCATAGCAGCATCCTCCAAGCACAAGTCCATGTGCTCATGGGAAGTCCCTTGCTGCACTGGCGGATACTTATATTCCGTGGTACCACTCTCACGCTGGAGGACATACATGTACTCAGTCCTGTACAGGTGGCGACGATAGATGTGACTCTGGCAGGTGATGGCCTCCCAGGTGACATCCTTCTCCGCATCGACCTGTGTCGCTCGACAAGATGGAGAGTGGTGGATCTTAAGTAGCTGATTTTCGTGTATAATCCTCATCTCTGAACTCCATTCTTCCCTCTTCTCACGGATGGTCCTGGTGGAGTTATAGTGGATCATTAGCTTGCCCGTATTGCCGGCGGCTTCGAGCATACGTCGAAGACGGCGCAACAAGCCTCCTACTGCCAATCCGTAGGAAAGGTACATCACCGGACGGCTCTCCTCTCTTTGGGCAAGGGCAACTACGGGAACTCTCCCTCCTGTGGTCTTGCGAGCGGTGCGAATCATGCGAACCATCTAAAACAAAAAGCATTTAAACTTAGGTTAGATAAACTTTTAAACAAAAATCCTATTTTGAATGAAAATTGGGATAAGATGAAGAAAGTGACTCATTAAATAACACTTTTCAACACACACCTTGTAAAAATAGTTTTTAAGAAAATAGGGCCCTGAAATACGTCCATTTCTACCTAGGTCCACGTTCCTACGGGAAACCTTGGCTCTGATACCACTTCTATCACACCCGGTTTTTCCGAAGAACAACCAAGTGAATATCACATGTATGCCAGGATCATTTTCTCATACATGTGATGACAAATAGTGAAGCATCATTTATTACAAGCCAGGTGTCGAATATAAATAAGTCTTACATAGCAAATGTCTCAATGGACAATAATAAGTTCATCACAAGTAAATAAACTAGCAGCGGAATATTATTCTTGGGGGCTCCGTCACAAGCGTTGCCCGGGGTCTCCATGAACCTAGAAACCTTCTTCGGGTCCAAAGTCTTGATCATTATACACCACCTCATTATCTTGACCTGAGCAGCAATATAAACCAACAAACATGCAAGGTTCAGTACCGATGGTACTCAGCAAGTGTGGAAAAGTTATGTCATGCATGGCTAGAACACAAGGGGAGGTTGAACTCATGGTTGAAGCACTACGCAATTAATACCTACCACCTTAGCTTATTAAGCACCTACATTACTACACAGGTGAAATGGTCCCAATCTCCCATCCCCTCATCAAATAACCATAACATCATTTCCAATGTTAAGCTCCCCGCTTAACATCCACAACTTCCAAAACCATCAATCCTCTAATCATGAATAAGTCCAAGCAGCTCTTGACCGTGAGCACGGCTGTCATGACAGTTTTGACTCTGCAGAGTTTGTACCACTGTACCCACATGTAGTGATTTCATCCCCCGTTGCCGGGTGGACTAAAAGAACCTCCGTTATGCCAGTGGCTACGAACCACATTCACACTTCCCAGGTGTGTAGCCAGGAGATCACTACGAAGCCTTTACAAAGGGATTCCCGACGAGCGTGGCCCACTGAGGTTTCACCCCTAACAGCGTACAAGAGGCTCCAACCCCGCTGCAGTGGCCCCCTCTTGAGCCTTGCGGTTCATATGGTAGTCCAGCTGACACCTATTCCCCGCACCATCCAACACACCCATACTACGCCAGGGATACACCTAATTAATTGGCCAAGCTGCCCCATCTCAGCATGTGGTTGGCACTGAAAAGCCAGGTTACATGCTCCATGAACCGGTCCTTAGGATCCAGGCAAGTACTAAACACAAACCCGAGTCTCGTGCACCCAGCACCAACCAAAACATCCAACTTGCCTTGATCCCTACCTCTACATCACTCACAATATCTCATTCAAGAGTATGGTAAAATAAACTGATGATCTCATATCCCAAATATCCCATTCTAAGCATGGCTAAGCATATGCATAATAATGAATGACATGATAAAATAAATCCCAACCCAAGCTACAAGGAAAACAAGGTAATGCAATTCTAGGGAAACTTCCTAGCATGGGTTTCATATTTAACCTGACAATGCAAACAATTCTATCTACACATCCTAGCATAGGATCAAAGTGGTCAAGGACACTTGCCTCCTTCCTGCTGCTCTTGAAATGGGTAGTCCTGGTCTTGGAGAGGAATAACTTGCTCTTGAGCAGGTTCTACATCATACCATCACACATAGCAAAAGAAAAACAACAATCCATAAGACATAGTTCACACTTCCACTTCATACAAACCACACATTCATATTTATGAAAGTCATTCACCATTATATGTGTTGTGGTTACTCTATGTGTGTTGATTTGTGGCTTGCATGCACTTTTAATCATGTGTATATGATTCCTACTTTTGAATCCACATTTATACTTACATACTATATATATGAGTTTCCAATTTTAAATAAATTCCTTATATTCAACTACTACACCTTTTTGCTACCAAGTATGCATGAAAGGTATTTTCCTTCTCCATAAGTGTCTTCATAATTTCTATCAACCCTAAACTGAATTCTTTGGATTTTAGAAACTCCATTTATCATTTACTAGTTGCTATATTTTCAGATTTATTTTCCTATGCATAAATGTGTACTTTATTATGAAAATAGTAAGACACATCATCTAAACAGAATAGGTTCTGGTCCTAAATAATTTAATAACATATTTTGACCTTTGCCTCTGATGTAAACTAGTTCACAATTATTTTCCCTATTTCCTAGAACTATTCTTTACTTAAAAATGTGTCCCTAAATGTGAATAGTAAATTAAACAGATTCAATTCAGCCCAAAATATGTTTTTATCTCACTCCAAAGTTTCCTAAATACTGAGAAAGTCTTTAATTAAATTTTGACAATATGTTTGTCCCACTTTTTAATTTTTAAACACTAGCCACATATTCAATTTGCCTAAATTAAATACTAAACAGGGCTAAAAAGGTAAACTCACCCCACTACAGGGTCTATAATATTATTTTCAGAATTTCCAGGGGTCTAGCTACACTTATCAGAGGAGTTTTTCTTAATTTTTATTAAGTCCAGGGGCTAAAACTGATTTTTAAATGAATTTACATGATTTTCTGAAGTTCCAGGGGCTAGATCAGAAGTTTCCGGGGCTAGCTCTTATTTCCCGAGAACCCCAGGGGGTAGCACGTAAGATTTCCAGTCTTTATAACGCGGGGCTGAAGTGGACCGTCCGATTTTAAACCGACGGCTGAGATTATAACGTCGAACCGGTACGCGGGGATTTAAACCCTACCGTGCGATTTAAAATAAACGGCGCACAAGCGGCCACGTCGCTCTGATCAAACGCGGGCGGCGCTGCCGGCGGCGCACGGCGGCGGGAAGCGGCGATCTTGCCGGAGACTTTCGGATCTTCGAGAATTCTTCCTAGTACTGTGATTTTATGGCATAGATCGGTGGAGGGGAGGTCGGGGATCTCACCTCGGGGGTTTTCTTGAGCTCAGAGGTCCTGGAAGGCGGTCGGCGACGAGGTCCGAGGTGAAACCACGGCGAGGCTCATCGGCGCTGTGTTTACACCGCAAGTCACTGAGTTTTCTGCACCTGCAAGGTTCCCTGGAGGCGGTGGATCAAGACCAGCGAGTTAGATCAGAATTTCCGAGCTTAGATCGGCCAGAATTTGCCGGAGAAGTCTCGGTTCTCACCGGAGGAAAATCGGCGGATCACGTGGGAAAAACAGAACGAGGCCGGGGTTTTTATAGACGGGGAAAGGCGGCGGGGTGGTTTAGATCAAGTCCGCGTCGCCTACGAACGGAATTCGGTGGGGATGCGCAGGAATCCGGGTCGGTTTTGATCCGGGGTGAGAGAATCCCGGCGCGGGCGCGAGGTAGAAGAAGGGCTGGCGGGCCCCGCCTGTCAGTGGGAGGAAGCGGCGCGCGCGGCTGCGGGCTGGCGCGGCGCTGGTTGGGCCGGCTGGTGGGTTGCGGCCCACTGGCCGGTTTTTTCTGTTTTCTTTTTTTTTTCTATTTCTTTTCTGATTTGAGTTTAATTTTAATTCCAGTTTGAATTTGAATTTTTGCAAAACATGCAACACGTCCAAAAATTTTTAAATTACCCTCTTAACATGATTTAGGGTCTTAACAAAATTTTGGGGTGTTACACACACCCAAGCTGTAACTCACCCCCAAGCTCAGGATCCCAGTTCTGAGCAGCAAGCAATACAGCGAGCTCCATAGCTCGCCGTGAACGTAGGGTTTTACGCTCCAGCGGCCTGAACCACGTAAAACTCACCGTGTCAAGCTCTTACTTACTCGTCCACACGCGCAAGCTCTCCGCAAGGGACTAGCCCCACCGAAAAAAGAACCTCCGTGGGCTGCCCAGTGCAGGCCCGGGGGAAGTGTCGACCGAACACTTCGACATTTGGCGCGCCAGGTAGGGGGGCTTTTCCCCTTGCGCGACGAGTTTCCGCCGACGAAGATGACCAAGCTCCCTTCAGCGGCAAACTCACCTCCCCCGCCACCGCGGCGAACCGCGACCAGGGGGGAGTACATGTTAACACACTCGGGACGGAGTGTGTCGGTACAAGCTGGGAGCCAGCAACCGGCTCTGGCAGCGCCGACCCCGGCAATGCAGGCTCCAACCAGCGTCAGGTCTTCAGTAGCGCTGGGCGTACCCGGTGGGGGTGCGCTAGCTGCAGCAAGAGCACTACTGCAGAATCCGCCCACTAGGGACGCGCCTCAGGCAGCGACCCGGCAGTGGATTCGCGAGGTAGACCGTCTCGTCGTCGCCGCCGCGAACCCTCGACTTCGGCGGGGACGACACTCTGGCCAACCAGCCGTGTCGCTGATGCGCACGCCAATGGTTGACGAACAGACAGCAGATTCCAGCTCTACCAGGCTCCAATCGACGGATCTGAGGACAGAGCTGGAGCGGTGTCGCTTGGGTCAAGATGCCCGGGTATACCTCGAGCAATGCCAAGAAAGGCGTCGCTACCAAGAGGCTGACGACAGCATGATGTCGGCCTCGACCCAGCCCGAAGAGCAGACCTTCGCCACGCGATCTCTACCCCAGGCCTGCGCCGTGCAGAATATGCCACAGTCATATGTCCTGCAGATGGCGCCCCCGGCCTATGGTGCAGCCTTGCCCGTGCCGGGGTACACTGTGCCCAGTGCGAACCGAGCGTTCGCGGCACCAGAACCTGCGGCGACAGAAGCAGGGTGTGCGGCCCTCGCGCCCCACCTTCGCTTCGCGAAGTGGCCACGCAAGTTTCGGCCGCACCTGCCTGAGAAGTACGATGGCAGCGTCAACCTGGCGGAGTTCCTCTAGATCTACTCCACCGCCGTACTTGCCGCAGGAGGGAATGAAGACGTCATGGCCAATTACTTCCCTGTCGCCTTGACCGGTCCAGCCCGGTCTTGGCTCATGAACCTCCCCCAGGGTTCCGTAACTTCCTGGGGAGAGCTTTGCCAGCAGTTCATCGCCAACTTCGGCAGTTCCTACACCCGGCCTGGCACGGAGCTCGACCTCCATGCCATCCAGCAACAACCTGGGGAGTCGCTGTGCTCTTTCAACCAGCGGTTCTCCCAGGTGCGGAACACCATCCCACACATTCAAAATGCTTCTGTGGTGGTGGCGTTCCGGCAAGGCGTCCGGGACAAGAAGATGGTCGAGAAGCTCGCGACCAGGGAGGTCCGCGATGTCTCTGAGCTCTTCAGCCTGGCAGACAAGTGTGATAGGGCAGCCGAAGGGCGAAACTGGCACACACTGCCATCCTCCGAGTCAGGAGGACTGCCCGGATCTGGTCCTACTCCCTGTGGAGGCAGCAGGAAGGCCAAGAACCGAGGCAGAGGCAAGATAGAATCACCGACTGCAGCTCCAGTCGTCACTGCAGCGACGCTCAGTGGGGCTCGGGGGCCGCGCCCCGACAAGAGGCAGCGAAGATCACCAATCCCAGAAGGTGATCAAAACAATATGTGCCCCGTGCACGGCAGCTGTCGCCACACTACTGCTGAGTGCCGGGAGATCCGAAAGCTCGCAGAGCTCTTCCGCAAGGGGAAGCAGCAGCGGGCTGATGCCCCACCCTTCCGTCCAAAGGAGGGCAAACAGAGGGTGGATGTCCCAGACAGCATCGACCACCCAGAGGAGATCCAGGAGCCTCAGCGCACCGTGAAGGCGGCACGCAATCATGAGGACTCCAGCTCCAGCGATGATGAGCGTCGAAAGAAGCTCTACGTCATATACGGCGGGTCCGCCGACCCCTCGTCCCGAAGCGCAGTCAAGACTCTGCGCCGAGTAGCGTCGGTGGCGCCACTCCAAAGTGCCGCACCGCACCTTAAGTGGATGGGGACCCCTATCAGCTTTGACGCCACCGACTGCCCCAGGAACATGGCTGGGGCCGGCCAACTACCGTGTCGAAGTGTTCGGTCGACACTTCCCCCGGGCCTGCACTGGGCAGCCCGCGGAGGTTCTTTTTTCGGTGGGGCTAGTCCCTTGCGGAGAGCTTGTGCGGATGGACGAGTTAGTAAGAGCTTGACACGGTGAGTTTTACGTGGTTCAGGCCGCCGGAGCGTAAAACCCTACATCCACGGCGAGCTATGGAGCTCGCTGTATTGCTTGCTGCTCAGGGCCGGTGTCCTGAGCTTGGGGGTGAGTTACAGCTTGGGAGTGAATGGCTAGAGTGCGAGTTGCAGAGTGCGAACCCAGGGTGCTGATGGCTAGAGTGCGAACCCTTGCTAACGTCGCCTACCCGGGCCTTTTACAGTCCAAGACTCGGGTGGCTTACAAGGGGGGCCGGGACCCGACAGGTGGTCCCGGAGAGATTGACAGATATCTACCGTATCTGCAGTTATGCCGGTAGTTGTCTCTGCCGAAGGCTTCTGAGTCTTCGTCTTGTAGCTCTGCCCATGCCGCATGCTAGTTGTAGTGGATGATGACGGCGGGGGTGGCATGGGATGTCTTGTCGCTGCGTTTATTGGCTGGCAGGCTCTGACACTGCGTGCCAGTCTGTGATGCGACTGGGCGCAACGGCACCTGACAGAGGCGTGCTCCGCGTCTCCGCGTCTTGGGAAGGCGCGGGCCTTGAATACCTTGTATGGGAAAGGTATGGGGCGTCTTTACGCCCGCTGCCTATCGCTCGGGGGCATGCAGCGCCGTTCTGCTGGCCACGTGGCGGGCCTGGAGCCCTCCTCAGAAGAGAGGGTGGCCGGCCCTGCAGGACACGTGGATCCTTCGGACCCCTCCCCGCGGAGGGGGAGGTTCGGCTTCTGTTGGCCGTGTGGCGAGCCCGGAGCTCCTCTCTAAGGAGGGGGAAGTCCGGCCTCTCTGGACACGCGGCACCTTCAGACCTCTCTCCCGCGGAGGGGGAGGTCCGGCTTCTGTATGCCACGTGGTGGGCCCGGAGCTCTCCTCTGAGAACTGGGAGGTCCGGCCTCGCTGGACGCGTGGCGCCTTCGGAGCTCTCCCTGCGGAGAAGGGCGAGATCCTTAGGCATTTTCCCCTGTGCGCGGTGGTACCCCATATCGAGGGTACCGACAGTGGCCCCCGGGGCCATCTCGGGGGAGATAGCGAGCCCGAGGTGGGATCTTCATCTCTTCTGATCCGCGCACTTTCTTGTCTTGAGTACTCCCTGTGCTGGCAGGGTCTTGACGGCTTCGGTGTTCAGCCTCTTAGGAGAGGGTGAAGCCTGGCATCGGAGCTCGGCCCGGCTGTGGGGGCAGAGGTCCGGAAGTCATCGGAGCTCAGGCCAGCGAAGGGCGTGAGGTCCGGCATCAGCGCTCGCCTCTGAAAGGAGGGCGAGGGCTGGCCTTGGAGCTCGGTCTGGCTGTGGAGGCGGAGTCCGGAAGTCATCGGAGCTCAGGCCAACGAAGGTCGTGAGGTCCGGCATCAGCGCTCGCCTCTGAAAGGAGGGTGAGGGCTGGCCTCGGAGCTCGGCCCAGCTGTGGGGGCGGAGTCCGGCACTGCTCAGTGGTCCCCCCTTTCCTATCCCTTAGTCTCATTTGGCTTACTGTCCCATGCTGGAATACGGGGCTTAGGTAATCCAGTGCACTTGGTCCCGGAGGTCTGGCCCCAGCCCCAGTCAGGGTGTAACCGCCCGGCCCCCTGGTACTCAGACCGTAGCGCCGTGAGGCAGAGTGCGCATGCTTTGGTTGCAAGACCGGGCAAAGCAAGGCTCCTGACCCCCCGTTCTAGCGTAGGTCTTTTCTCGGAGGAGACCAACTGGCGGTGCAGTACCCTTATAGGGGGAGATCCAAAAGGCCACCGGGCCTCTAGCAGGTACCCCAAGCACTACCGCCTTCGGCAGGATGGCAAATATCGACTATGCATGAGAGCCGGAAAGAGGAGCCGAGTGTACAATGGACGCACACTGTCTAGACCGCGGGGAGGTGTTCATATAAATTAATGCGTAATTTAAATAAACACGTAAGTAAGCATGGTGAACTTACTGGGTAGCGTCGGAGCGCCTGTCTTCACGTAGAGCGGGTCATGCGTGGCTTCGTCGTACGCCGGACACGGGGGGACCCCCATGGCTATATCAGGGGGAAGCATGGCTTCGGCCTCGCATACCATATGGAAGGGTAGTTCCCGTGACCCGGCCCTGGGAAGTCCGGCTGGCCCTCGACATGGAGGAGCTGGTATCCCCCGACGGCTTTGGGTGCGCGTCTGCACCTGTTGTGTGGGTCTGCTTGGGGTGGACCTGGCACGCATTGCATCCCTAACCTGTTTGACGGCGTCCAGGTGGCTCTCGGTCAGTAGGAGCCATGCCGGGTGGCTTAACCGACCAACGTGCGGGACGATGAGCGTTCCCAGCACTCGCCTCCTTGGACTACTGCGAGCTAATCGCAGCCTTCCTCCTGGGTTATGCACCGCAATAGGATGTCGTGGCGCCACGCCAGTAAAGATACCAGCGCGTAGCACTTAGCCATCCACACCACCCGTTCAGCGGATGCATGTTCATCAGGAAGGATGTCCTTCAAGGAGTCCCGGACCTCCGTGGTCCATGCATCAGGACTACTTGAGCTTCTGGATCTTGAGCGCTGGGTTGCACGGAGTCCCCAGTAACTCTTACGATCCTTTGGCGGCATCCAGGGCCGCTGGGACTGCCTAGCTTCGAGGCACTGATTCAGCCCCCTTCGCCCGGCTCGGCGGGCCGGGCTGTGGACCGCAGCAACGTCCTCTCGAAGACTCCTTCGTGCGCAGGGGCTCCGATGGAGGCTTTCGTTGAGAGGTCGTCAGCTGCGGCCGTGCAAGCGCGCGGTGCATGGCGCAGGTCCAAGGCGAGGAATTCTTTCTCCAACATCCGCACGTGAAGCAGATAAGCAGCTAGCTGTGGGTCATTGCAGGGGCATTCACCCTTAATTTGCTTGATAACTAGCTGGGAGTCGCCCTGCGCCAACAACTGGTGTGCGCCCAGAGACAGGACTGTCTTTTAGGCCAAAGATGAGTGCTTCATACTCTGCCAAGTTGTTGGTTGCCTTGGAATTGAGACGCACCATGTACCCAGACTGCTCCCCCGATGGCATGAGAAGCAGTACGCTGGCACCGGCCCCCTGCTTTCGCGAGGAGCCATCGAAGAAGAGCGTCCAGTGAGGCCCGGTGAAGACCGGAGCTCGGTACTTTGGTTCACCGTCTTCGCGGCCCCCTGGGTCAGCCATCGTTGGCGTCCACTCAGCCACGAAGTCAGCCAGTGCTTGGCTCTTGGCTGTCTGACGTGGTCGGGAGCTCAGCTTGAACTCCGCCGTCTTCGGTCTGTCTTCCGGCTTCGGAAGCTGGCAGTGAGTGCCAGCCCCGCCCTCTGGCTGCTCTGGCGCACTTGTCCACCAGGCTGAAGAGCTCGGAGGCATCGCAGACCTCTCTGGTTGCAAGCCTCTCAAGCATCTTCTTGTCCTGGACACTGTCGAAGTGCCGCCACCACAGAAGCACTTTGAATATGCGGAATGGTGTTGCTTACCTGGGAGAACCGCTGGATGAAGGAGCGCAGCGACTCCCCAGGTTGTTGCTTGACGGCTTGGAGGTCAAGCTCCGTGTCGGGACGGGTGTAGGAGCTGCCGAAGTTGGCGATGAACTGCCGGCAGAGCTCTCCCCAGGAAGTTATGGAACCCTGAGGGAGGTTCATTAGCCAAGACCGGGCTGGGCCGGTCAAGGCGACGGGGAAGTAGTTTGGCCATGACGGCCTCATCCCCTCCTGCGGCAAGTACGGCGGTGGAGTGGATCTGGAGGAACCCCGCCGGGTTGACGCTGCCGTCGTACTTCCCGGGCAGGTGCGGCCGAAACTTGCGCGGCCACCTCGTGAAGCGAAGGTGGGGCTCCAGGGCCGTACATCCTGCCCCTGTTGCTGCAGGTGTTGGTGCCGCGAACGCTTGGTTCGCCGCTGGCACAGTGTACCCCGGTATGGGCAAGGCTGCGCCATAGATCGGGGGCGCCATTTGCAGGACATATGGCTGTGGCATATGCTGCGTGGCGCATGTCTGGGGCAGAGTTCGTGTGGCGAAAGTCTGTGCCTCAGGCAGGGTTGAGGCAGTCGTCATGCTGACGCTGGCCTCTTGGCTGCGACGCCATTCTCGTCGCCGCTCGAGGAACACTCGGGAGTCTTGGCCCAGGTGGCATCGTTCCAGCTCAGTCCTCAGGTCCGTCGACGGAAGCCTGGTGGAGCTGGAATCCGCCGTCTGTCCGTCAACCGTTGGCGTGCGCGTCAGCGACACAGCCGGTTGGCCGGAGCGTCATCCCCGCCAAAGTCAAGGGTTTGCGGCGGCGACGACAAGACGGTCTACCTCGCGAATCCACTGCGGTTTCGCTGCCTGAGGCGCGTCCCCAGCAGGCGGATTGTGCAGTAGCGCTCTTGTTGCGGCTAGCGCTCCCCCGCCGGGTACGCCCAGCGCTACTGAAGACCTGACGCTGGTTGGAGCCTGCATTGCCGTGGTCGGCGCTGCCAGAGCCGGTTGCTGGCTCCGAGTGCAGGTACTGGTGCCGCGAACGCTTGGTTGCCCCTGGCACAGTGTACCCCGGTATGGGCAAGGTTGCGCCATAGGCCGGGGACGCCGCTTGCAGAGCACATGGTTGTGGCTTATGCTGTGCGGCGTACGCCTGGGGCAGAGCTCGGGTAGCGAAGGTCTGCCCTCCAGGTTGGGTTGAGGCCGACATCATGTTGTCGCCAGCCTCTTGAGTGCGACGCCTTTCTCAACGTTGCTCGAGGAACACTCGGGCATCTTGGCCCAAGTGGCACCGTTCCAGCTCTGTCCTCAGGTCCGTCGACAGAAGCCTGGTGGAGCTGGAGTCCGCCATCTGCTCGCCAACCATTGGCGTGTGCATCAGCGACACAGCCGGTTGGCCGGAGCGTCGTCCCCGCCGAAGTCTAGGGTTTGCGGCGGTGACGACGAGACGGTCTATCTCGCGAATCCACTGCTGGGTCGCTGCCTGAGGCACGTCCCCAGCAGGCGGATTGTGCAGTAGCGCTCTTGCTGCGGCTGGCGCACCCCCGCCGGGTACGCCCAGCGCTACTGA
The DNA here is from genome assembly GCA_030760725.1 of Neostapfia colusana. Lineage (NCBI taxonomy): Eukaryota > Viridiplantae > Streptophyta > Magnoliopsida > Poales > Poaceae > Neostapfia > Neostapfia colusana. The sequence continues at coordinate 95,752,058 of JASWHV010000003.1, forward strand.
AGACCTGACGCTGGTTGGAGCCTGCATTGCCGGGGTCGGCGCTGCCAGAGCCGGTTGCTGGCTCCCAGTGCAGGTACTGGTGTCGCGAACGCTTGGTTGCGCCTGGCACAGTGTACCCCGGTATGGGCAAGGTTGCGCCATAGGCCGGGGACGCCGCTTGCAGAGCACATGGTTGTGGCTTATGCTGTGCGGCGTACGCCTGGGGCAGAGCTCGCATAGCGAAGGTCTGCCCTCCAGGCTGGGTCGAGGCCGACGTCATGTTGTCGCCAGCTTCTTGAGTGCGACGCCTTTCTCGACGTCGCTCGAGGAACACTCGGGCATCTTGGCCCAAGTGGCACCGTTCCAGCTCTGTCCTCAGGTCCGTCGACGGAAGCCTGGTGGAGCTGGAGTCCGCCGTCTGCTCGCCAACCATTGGCGTGCGCATCAGCGACACAGCCGGTTGGCCGGAGCGTCGTCCCCGCCGAAGTCGAGGGTTTGCGGCGGCGACGACGAGACGGTCTATCTCGCGAATCCACTGCTGGGTCGCTGCCTGAGGCGCGTCCCCAGCAGGCGGATTGTGCAGTAGCGCTCTTGCTGCGGCTAGCGCATCCCCACTGGGTATGCCTAGCGCTACTGAAGACCTGATGCTGGTTGGAGCCTGCATTGCCGGGGTCAGCGCTGCCAGAGCCGGTTGCTGGCTCCCAGCTTGTTTCGACACACTCCGTCCTGAGCGTGTCGACATGTACTCCCCCCTGGTCACGGTTCACCGTGAACGCGGAGGGGGAGAGTTTGCCGCTGAGGGAAGCTTGGTCATCTTCGTCGGCGGAAACTCATCGCGCAAGGGGAAAAGCCCCCTACCTTGCGCGCCAAATGTCGAAGTGTTCGGTCGACACTTCCCCCGGGCCTGCACTGGGCAGCCCGCGGAGGTTATTTTTTCGGTGGGGCTAGTCCCTTGCGGAGAGCTTGCGCGGATGGACGAGTTAGTAAGAGCTTGACACGGTGAGTTTTACGTGGTTCAGGCCGCCGGAGCGTAAAACCCTACGTCCACGGCGAGCTATGGAGCTCGCTGTATTGCTTGCCTGTCAGGGCCGGAGTCCTGAGCTTGGGGGTGAGTTACAGCTTGGGAGTGAATGGCTAGAGTGCGAGTTGCAGAGTGCGAACCCAGGGTGCTGATGGCTAGAGTGCGAACCCTTGCTAACGTCGCCTACCTGGGCCTTTTATAGTCCAAGACTCGGGTGGCTTACAAGGGGGGCCGGGACCCGACAGGTGGTCCCGGGGAGATTGACTGATATCTACCGTATCTGCAGTTATGCCAGTAGTTGTCTCTGCCGAAGGCTTCCGAGTCTTCGTCTTGTAGCTCTGCCCATTCCGCATGCTAGTCGTAGTGGATGATGACGGCGGGGGTGGCATGGGATGTCTTGTCGCTGCATTTATTGGCTGGCAGGCTCTGACACAGCGCGCCAGTCTGTGATGCGACTGGGCGCAACGGCACCTGACAGAGGCGTGCTCCGCGTCTCCGCGTCTTGGGAAGGAGCGGGCCTTGAATACCTTGTACGGGTAAGGTATGTGGCGTCTTTACGCCCGCTGCCTATCGCTCGGAGGCAGGCAGCGCCGTTCTGCTGGCCACGTGGCGGGCCCGGAGCCCTCCTCAGAAGAGAGGGGAGCAGGCCCCGCAGGACACGTGGATCCTTCGGACCCCTCCCCGTGGAGGGGGAGGTTCGGCTTCTGTTGGCCACGTGGCGAGCCCGGAGCTCCTCTAAGGAGGGGGAGGTCCGGCCTCTCTGGACACGCGGCACCTTCGGACCTCTCTCCCGCGGAGGGGGAGGTCCGGCTTCTGTATGCCACGTGGTGGGCCCGGAGCTCTCCTCTGAGGAGAGGGAGGTCCGGCCCCGCTGGATGCGTGGCGCCTTCGGAGCTCTCCCTGCGAAGAAGGGCGAGATCCTTAGGCATTTTCCCCTGTGCGCGGGGGTACCCCATATCGAGGGTACCGACATACCGCTCTTGGTAGCTCCTACCATCGCCAACGTGAGAATGTACCACGTTTTGGTAGATGGTGGAGCTGGGCTGAACCTCATCAGCCGTGCAGCTTTCCAGAAGCTGCAGATCCCGATGGCCAAGCTCACCCCGTCGAGCCCGTTCTCAGGGGTAGGGCCGGGACAGGTCATTCCCAATAGCAACATTAGCCTCCCGGTGACCTTCGGGGCTCCGGACAGCTATCGGACAGAGTACATTCTGTTCGATGTAGCGGAGATAGACCTCCCCTTCAATGCCATAATCGGCAGGCCAGCCCTGTACCGGTTCATGGCAGTAGCCCACTACGGCTACCTCGTCCTGAAGATGCCAACACTGACGGGCGTCCTTAGGATTCGTGGAGACCGCACTGCTGCAGTGTCGGCCTTAGAGAAACTCCAAGCGCTCGCAACAGCTGGGGCATCAGCCCCCGGCAGTACAGAGCTGGACCAGCTCCGCCCGAGCGCACGCCACCGAGCCTCCGCCACAGCACCCCGGGTGCAACCTCTCGACGAGGGCGGCATCCCCTTAAAGGTCGTCCAAGTCGGTGCCGAAGCCACCCAGACCACCCGGGTAGCCGGGGGCCTGGATAGCAAATAGGAAGGCGCGCTCGTCACCTTCGTCCGGCACAACGTCGACGTGTTTGCATGACAGCCCTCACAGATAGCAAATAGGTGATCGAGCACCACTTAAAAGTCTTCCCCGATGCCCGGCCGGTTCAACAGAAGCCCCGCAAGCAGTCCATCGAGCAGCAAAACTTCATCGTGAAGAAGTCAAGAAGCTGCTGGACGCTGGCTTCATACGGGAGGTCCACCATACCCGGTGGTTGGCGAACCCCGTCGTTGTCCCGAAGGCCGGCGGGAAGCTCCGGATGTGCATCGAATACACCAGTCTCAATAAGGCATGTCCCAAAGATCCATTCCCTCTCCCTAGAATAGATCAAATAGTAGACTCAACGTCAGGCTGTGATATGCTGTGCTTCCTAGACGCCTACTCGGGTTTCCATCAGATCCCCATGTCTAGGGAGGATGAGGACCACACCTCCTTCATCACAGTAGACGGCCTTTATTGTTATGTGTCTATGCCTTACGGCCTAAAGAATGCACTCCCCACCTTTGTGCGAGCAATGCACAAAACCTTTGGGGAGTTAATAAGAGACCTAGTTGAGGTGTACGTCGATGACATAGTTGTCAAGGTCAAGCAGGGTTCATCTTTGTTAGATAACCTAGCCTTAGTCTTTGACAAGTTGCGCTCTACGCGCACCAAGCTGAACCCCGATAAATGTGTGTTCGGTGTGTCCTCTGGAAGCTCTTAGGATTCCTGGTCTCGCACCGAGGGATTGAGGCCAACCCAGAGAAGATCAAGGCCATCGACTTGATGCGGCCCCCTGCCCGCGTCAAGGATGTCCAGAAACTCACGGGATGTCTAGCCGCGCTGAGTCGGTTTATACCGAGGCTAGCAGAGCGGGCACTCCCTTTCTTTAAGCTCCTGCACAAGTCAGGCCCTTTTGCTTGGACTGACGAAGCAGAAGAGGCTTTCCAGGAGTTGAAGCGACTCCTGACGAACCTACCTATCATGGTAGCCCCTGAGCCCGGAGAGCACCTGCTGCTCTACATCGCGGAGGCAACTGAAGTGGTGAGTATGGTCCTCGTCGCAGAGCGGCCGGACCCCTCATCTTCACAACCTGCTCCGGTAGCAGAAGACAGACGCCAGGAGGCCCCGCAGGACCAAGGCGGTCTCCCGGACCTCCAAGGCAACCTCCCGGAGGTCCAGGTCGGCCTCCCGGAGGTCCAGGGCAGTCTCCCGGACCCCCAAGATAAACCCCCGGGGGTCCTGCGGGACCCCCCGGGGGCCAAATGGGACCTCCCGGAGGTCCCTCAAGACCCCCCGGAGCTCCCGGATAACCAAGATAGCTTAAGGGCCTCCGGGTCCCAGCTCCCGGAGGCTCCCGTGGGTCCACTCACCTCCAGCGGGCCAGGGCCAATGGACGAGGACCTCCCAGGCCTAAGAGAGAGGGTTCGAACCATCCTGAGGCCTGTCTAATACATCAGCGAAGTACTTCATGATGCCAAGACAAGGTACCTAGAAGTCCAAAAGCTGCTGTATGCGGTGCTCGTGGGCTCCAGGAAGCTCCGCCATTACCTCCAGGCCCACCGGGTCTCGGTAGTCACCTCGTATCCGCTGAAGACAATTCTTCACAGCCCCCATGCGACTGGCAACGTTGCTAAATGGGCGGCAGAGCTGGCGGAGTTTGAGCTGGACTTCCTCCCACGCCATGCAGTCAAGAGCCAATCACTGGCTGACTTTGTGGCAGAGTGGACACCAACGAAGACTGACCCAGGGGGCCATGAAGGCGGTGAACCAGAGCACCAAGCTCCGGTCTTCACCGAACCCCACTGGACACTTTTCTTCGACGGCTCCTCGCGAAAGCAGGGGGCCGTTGCCGGCGTACTGCTCCTCATGCCATCGGGGGAACAGTTTGGGTACATGGTGCGTCTCAATTTCAAGGCGACCAACAACATGGCGGAGTATGAAGCACTCATCTTTGGCCTGCAGACAGCCCTGTCTTTAGGCGCTCGCCAGTTGTTGGCACAGGGCGACTCCCAGCTGGTCATCAAACAAGTCAAGGGCGAATGCTCCTGCAATGACCCACAGCTAGCTGTGTATCTGCTTCACGTGCAGATGTTGGAGAAAGAACTCCTCGCCTTGGACCTGCACCACGTACCGCGCGCTGGCAATGCCGCAGCTGACAACCTTTCAACGAAGGCTTCCACCGGAGCCCCTGCGCCCGAAGGAGTTTTTGAGAGGACGTTGCTGCGGCCTACAGCCCGGCCCGCCGAGCCGGGCGAAGGGGGCTTGACCAGCACCTCGAAGCTGGCGGTCCCGGCGGCCCTACAGCCATGGATGCCGCCAAGGATCATAAGCGTCACTGGGGACTCCGTGCAACCCAGCGCTCAAGATCCAGAAGCTCAAGTCAGACCCGATGCATGGATCACGGAGATCCGGGACTACTTGAAGGACAATATCCTCCCTGATGAACATGCAACCGCTGAGCGGATTGTGCGTATGGCTAAGAGATACGCGCTGGTAGAGGAGGATCTCTACCGGCGTGGCGCCAACCACATCCATTTGTGGTGCATAACCCAGGGGGAAGGCTGTGACTTGCTCGCTGAGATCCATGGAGGCGAATGTGGAAGTCACTCTTCCTCACGCACGCTTGTCGGTAAAGCCTTCCGGCATGGCTTCTACTAGCTGACAGCACTCCAGGATGCCGTCAAGCTGGTCGAGAGCTGCAAGGCATGCCAGTTCCACGCCAAGCAGATCCATACACCGGCTCAGGCGGTACAGATGATCCCGCCCTCCTGGCCATTTGCTGTATGGGGGCTGGACATCTTGGGACCATTTCCCAGAACCGTCGGGGGATTCCGGTACCTCTATGTCGCCATCGACAAGTTCACCAAGTGGCCGGAAGCTACACCAGTTGTCACCATCAACAAACAATCCGCAGTAAGATTCATCAAGTCTATTATCTGCCGGTTTGGGGTCCCAAACAGAATCATCACCGACAACGGGACCCAGTACACCAGCGCAGCCTTCCAAGACTACTGCAAGGACCTCGGCATTCAGCTGTGCTATGCCTCTGTCGCCCACACGAAGAGCAATGGGCAAGTTGAGAGGGCCAACGCGGAGATTCTCCGGGGCCTTAAGACTCGCACCTTCGCCAGTCTGAAGAAACATGGTGCCAATTGGGTAGATGAGCTTCCGAGCACACTATGGGCTAACCGGACATCCCAGAGCTGGGCCACCGGAGAGACACCCTTCTTCATGGTGTATGGGGCCTGTCGGTACCTGCGATATGGGGTACCCCGCGCACAGGGGAAATGCCTAAGGAACTCGCCCTTCTCCGCAGGGAGAGCTCCGAAGGTGCCACGTGTCTGGCGGGGCCGGACCTCCCTCTCCTCAGAGGAGAGCTCCGGGCCAGCCACGTGGCATACAGAGGCCGGACCTCCCCCTCCGTGGGAGAGAGGTCCGAAGGTGCCACGTATCCGGCGGGGCCGGACCTCCCTCTCCTCAGAGAAGAGCTCTGGGCCTGCCACGTGGCAACAGAAGCCGAACCACCCCCTCCGCGGGGAGAGGTCCGAAGGCTCCACATGCCCCGAGGGGCCGGACCCTCCTCTCCTCTGAGAAGGGCTCCGGGCCCGCCACGTGGCCAGCAGAATGGCGCTGCCTGCTCTCGAGCGATAGGCAGCGGGCATAAAGACGCCCCATACCTTGCCCGTACAAGGTATTCAAGGCCCGCGTCTTCCCAAGACACGGAGACACGGAGCACGCCTCTGTCAGGTGCCGTTGCGCCCAGTCGCATCACAGACTGGCGCGCGGTGTCAGAGCCTGCCAGCCAAGAAACGCAGCGACAAGACACCCCATGCCGCCCCCGCCGTCATCATCCTCTACGACTAGCATGCGACATGGGCAGGGCTGCAAGACGAAGACTCAGAAGCCTTCGCCAGAGACAACTACCGGCATAACTGCAGATACGGTAGATGATAGACAATCTCCCCAGGACCACCTGTCGGGTCCCGCCCCCCCCCCCCTTGTAAGTCACCCGAGTCTTGGACTATAAAAGACTCGGGTAGGCGACGATAGAAAGGGTTCGCACCTCCGCAACTCATACGCTAGCCATTCACACCCAAGCTGTAACTCACCCCCAAGCTCAGGACTCCGGTTCTGAGCAGCAAGCAATACAGCGAGCTCCATAGCTCGCCGTGGACGTAGGGTTTTACGCTCCGGCGGCCTGAACCACGTAAAACTCACCGTGTCAAGCTCTTACTAACTCGTCCATCCGCGCAAGCTCTCCGCAAGGGACTAGCCCCACCGAAAAAAGAACCTCCGCGGGCTGCCCAGTGCAGGCCCGGGGGAAGTGTCGACCGAACACTTCGACATTTGGCGCGCCAGGAAGGGGCGCTTTTCCCCTTGCGCGACGAGTTTCCGCCGACGAAGATGACCAAGATTCCCTCAGCGGCAAACTCTCCCCCTCCGCGTTCATGGCGAACCGTGACCAGTGGGGAGTACATGTCGACGCACTTAGGACGGAGTGTGTCGGCACAAGCTGGTAGCCAGCAGCCGACTCCGGCAGCACCAACTCCGGCGATGCAGGCTCCGACCAGTGTGAGATCTTCTGCAGCGCTGAGCGTACACCATGGGGGTGCGCTAGCTGCAGCAAGAGCACTGCTGCTCAAGCCACCTGCTGGGGATGCGCCCCATTCTGCGTCCCAACAATGGGTCCGCGAGGTGAACCGCCTCGTCGTCGCCGTTGTGAACCCTCGGTTTCGGCGAGGGCGACGCCCCGGTCAACCGGCTGTGTCGCTGACGCGCACGCCCACGGTTGACGGGCAAACGGCGGATTCCAGCTCCTCCAGGCTCCCGTCGACGGACCTGAGAAGGGAGCTGGAACGGTGCCACTTGGGCCAGGATGCCCGGGTGTACCTCGAGCAACGTCGAGACAGGCGTCGCAACCATGAGGCTGGCGACAGCATGACGTCGGCCTCGACACAACCTGGAGGGCAGATCCTCGCCACGCGAGCCCTGCCTCAGGCATACGCCGTGCAGCATATGCCACAACCATATGCGCTGCAAGCAGCGCCCCCGGTCTACGGTGCAGCCTTGCCCATGCCGGGGTACACGGTGCCGAGTGCGAACCAAGCGTTCGCAGCGCCAATACCTGCAGCAGCAGGAGCTGGATGTGCGGCCCTTAAACCCCACCTTCGCTTCGCGAGGTGGCCGCGCAAGTTTCTGCCGCACCTGCCCGAGAAGTACGACGGTAGCGTCAACCCGGCGGAGTTCCTCCAGATCTACTCCACCGCCGTACTTGCTGCAGGAGGGGATGAGGCTGTCATGGCCAACTACTTCCCCGTCGCCTTGACCGGCCCAGCTCGGTCTTAGCTCATGAATCTCCCCCAGGGGTCCATAACCTCCTGGGGAGAGCTCTGCCGGCAGTTCGTCGCCAACTTCGGCAGCTCCTACACCCGTCCCAGCACGGAGCTTGACCTCCACGCCGTAAAGCAACAGCCTGGGGAGTCGCTGCGCTCTTTCATCCAGCGGTTCTCCCAGGTACGCAACACCATCCCGCATATTCAAAGTGCTTCTGTGGTGGTGGCATTCCGACAGGGTGTCCGGGACGAGAAAATGCTTGAGAAGCTCGTGACCAGAGAGGTCCACGACGTCTCTGAGCTCTTCAGCCTGGCGGACAAATGCGCCAGAGCATCTGAAGGGCGGAACTGGCACTCTCTGCCAACCTCCGAGTCAGGAGGACAGCCCGGGTCCGGCGCTGCTGCCTATGGGGGTGGCAAGAAGGCCAAGAACCGGGGGAGTGGCAAGATGAAGTCATCGTTCGCGTCTCCCGTCGCTGCAGCAGCGACGACTAGTGGAGCACGGGGGCCACGCCCCGACAAAACGCAGCGGCAGTCACCGGCCCCAGATAGTGACCAGGGCGGGATATGCCCCGTGCATGGCGCCGGCAACCATACTGCTGCCGAGTGCTGGGATATCCAGAGGCTCGCAGAGCGCTTCCGCAAAGGAAGACAGCAGAGAGCTGAAGCACCGCGCTACCCTCAGAGGAATGGCAAGCAGAAGGTCGATGCCCCAGTCACCACCGCCCATCAGGTGGGGTTTCAGGAGCCTCAGCGTGTCATAAAGACAGTGCATAACGGTGAGGGCTCCAGCTCTGACGGTGACGGGCCATGGTGGTAGCCGGCTGCGGCTGCCGTTCCGGGTCAGTGGAGGCTGCACTGCTGCGGCGTCAACCTTGGAGAAGCCCCAAGTAGTCGCAGCAGCCCAAGTACCGACCAAAATGGTGCAAGGTCGGGCCAGCCTCACCCGAGAGCACGCCTTCATGCCTCGGACATACCTCCCGGGGGCCGCCCAAGGTCTGTCAACCCCTTGAAGGCCTTTCCAGAAGGGGAAGACGCCTTAGGCCATCCAAGACGAGCCCGGGTCCACCTACCCCTTGAAGGCCTTAGCTAGAAGGGGAGAACTCCCCGGGGGCCCCCAGGAGAAGCCGCGCAGGACCTGATCCAGCGTGAAGATAACAACCTCGTCGACGAGACTCGGCTGCAGGTAACACCCCACATCGCAAGGTCTCAGCTGATGCTCTAAGCACTACTGCCAAAGAAACAAACGCGTCAGAGACCTGCAGAAGGGCAACCAGGTGTCGCGGCACGCTCTTTCCCGAGAAGGACCCATAAACTCTCCCCCAGCAGGGAAGGTCCCTTCCGAATCATGAAAGCTGCCGCCCCAGGTACACATGCCTTTCAACCGAGTGAGGGATCCGTTCCCAAAACCCTTGGCATGGAGCAACACTGTAAGTCCTACTCCCCGAGCATCAGTAGAACAGGGTCATTCCCTTCTGTAATGAATCCCATAGAATTTAGGAACAGAGCTTGGGGCAGCTAAGTCTCAAGGGACGGTACAGGACTACGTCCAGTTTAGCCTGGTTCCGACCCTAAGCGCGTAGAGTCTTGCTTCCCTTGTAGACGAGGCGGAATATTGCCTCCATGTATAGCCAGAATTCCACCTATGGGCATGAACACAGAAACCTGTTCTACTTAGCTCTCCCTCGTGCGCTCATTTAAATTATGCATTAATTTTTATGATCGCACTATCTATGTATGTTCATCGTACATCTAGCTCCCCCTCTCCCGCGCTCATCCATAGTCAGCATTCGCTATCCTACCGAGGGCGGCCGCGCTTGAGGCACCTGCCGATGGCCGAGTAAGTCTCTCGGGCCTCCCCCAGTCAGGTGTTGCGGTGCCAGTTTGTCACCTCCAGGAAAGTCCTGCGTTGTGCATGGGGGGTCCAGGGTGCGTATCCAGCTTAGCAGGCCATGAGCCCAAAGCATGCGCATCCTGCCCTCCGGAGGTACAGGGGAGTACAACCGCCGTGCCTGGTCATGAACCCAAAGCACGTGCACTCTGCTTCCCCAGCGCATGGCCCGGTACTAGAGATCAGATGACCGTACCCGGACCTCGGAGGGAGCCGGAGCTCCGGCGCCTCAAGCACAGAATTGCCCAAGCCCCGTATAACGGATCAGGATCGTAAGACGAATAAGACTAGGAGACGGGAGGGGAGGACCCCCCGAGGAGAATTACGTTTCCTCTGCCTGTGTGCAGGACCTCCAGGTTACGGCAACGGGGACTGCATGAAGCGGGGGGAAAGGAGCTATCAACTACTCCGGCCTAGGACTGGAAGGACCGGGTCCCGCCCCTTCAGCAGGGGCGAGGCCCGAGGGCCCCACGTGTCCAGCGGGCCCGGAGCTCTTGCCTCCCCTGAGGGGGGCTCCGGGCTCGCCATGTGGCAGGCGGAAACCGGACCTCTTCCCCCGGTGGGAGGGCTCCGGAAGCCCTACGTGTCCAACATGGCCGGCGCTCCCGTCTCTTGAGGAGGAGCTCCGGACCCGCCACGTGGCAGGCAGATTTGGAGCCCCCAATAGGGCGAGGTTCGGAGACCTCCGGGGGGCCCTAACACGGTTAGGACCCGGGGAGGGTGTCTGTGCGAAGCTCCGAGATTGGAAATGGCCTCTGAGTACCTTGCGGAGCTAAGGACTCAGCCAGGCAAAGCCAAGAAGGAGAGAAAAAGCATCACAGACACAAGTATCCAAGAGAGTCAAGTTAAACAAGGCTCCATGAGCTGGACTACAGACTCGATAAAAAAGGGCGAAACAAGTCCTAAGGACCTCCCGGCTCTCGCCGGAACCTTGCGGCTACAAGGGCGGCGACATCCTCAACTTCAGCCCTGGCAGCTTCCTCCCGCTCCGCGGCTGGGCCCTCTCTCGCTGGCTCTAGCGAAAAAGAGGGGTCGCGGCTCTTGAAGCATGCCAGCACATGCGAAGCGACCTCTAAAGCTAAGCTGCGGCCCTCGGCCTCAAGCTCACTGGCGACCACCGAGTCGAGCCTGTCCAGCTTGGCGCCGATCGACTCCAACGCAGGGATCACCTCTGCCACCTTCAGCGCGGGAGTCGCGGCCCTCACCGGACTGAAGCCAAGAGGGATCAGGGCGGACCCCGCTCGATCCACGAAGCTTGAGACCGCAAGGGCCTCGGAGGACCGCAAGGCGGAGAGCTCCTCCACCTCGCGGCAGGCCACCTGCAGACCCTCCAGGTTCCTCTCGGAGAATTCCTTCTCCTTCGCCGCCAGGGAACTCTCTCGAAAGTGGAGAGTCTTGGCTAGCCGCTCCAACTCAGCGGCCTTGAAGCCGGCAGTCAACTCCCGGTCCAAGACCGCCCGGCGATCATGGGAGACCTGTTCCTCCCTCAAGTCAAGGTCTGCCTTCAGAATCTCCAGCTCCTCCATCCGAGCTCGGAGGTCATCCTCGCCCGCAGCCAGCTGCGCGGCGACCCTCTCTGCCTCAGCTGCCACGGAACGCTCCCGCTCCTCAACGGCGAGTTCACGGCGCTCCAACCGCTGCCGTATTTCCACAGCAGCAGAGAGGCTCTATTCGGGCCGGGCGTGTGCCTCCAGGGCCTCCCTGTTGATCCGCCGCGACGGGTGTCCATGCGGTCGACAGCCCGCTTCATCCAGTCGACGAGCGCTTCCCTGAAGTCGAGCAACTCCCGCCTGGAGTTGAGCTCGCTCTTAACCTTCGCGGTCCTCTCCCGCAAAAGGTTCCCCCAGATGAGGAGGCGGTCCCCTTCAACCGTATACTCCTCCCGCTCGCGCCCTAGTGCAGCCAAGACCTGCCGGATGCTCGACTCGGCAAGCGCGAAGGCGTCCGCCAGAGGCAATGGAGCAACAGAGGCTGGGGCAGTCCCTCCGACCTCCTCCATTACCTCGTCCTCAGGAAGAGCCGACGCACCAGCAGCTGAGACGAGACGCCGATCAGGAGAAGCTGGCTCCACGGCTCTGGCAGCCAGGCCAGCCGGGCTCTTTTCAGCTTCTGGCTCCTTGACCTGCGGAGAGGGACGAGCCGGGGAAGGCGGTGCTGGAGAAGAAGCCAGACCGCCTAGTGCAGGATCAACCTGTGCTGGCTCGGGGGCCGCGGTTTCCGTCTCGGCAGGAAGAGACGACGCCGCCGCGGAGTCCGGGCACACCGGAACAGGAGAAGTCGGCGCTGGCCTGGGGGCCGCGGCAGTTGCCCCTGGCTCCGAGCACATCGGCGCAGATTCCCCGCAAGACGGGGAAGGCCGGGAAGCGCGGACACTCCAGCGGGCTCTAAACCCCAACTTCCTAGCCGGGGTAGGACTTCCAGAGCCCGCAACCGTTGCCGACGACCGCTTCGCAGTCGCTTGGACTGGCGGAACAGGGGACGCCCCAGAGGCTTCGCCCAGCGCATCAACCCGGGGCCTCTTCGAGTCGCCACCGGAGGGGGTGTCAGGCACCCCGGAATCCCGACTTGGCACCGACGCCGTTTCTGGAGGAGATCGAGCGCGTTTCTTCTCTGGCAGCGGGTTGGAAGCCATGGCAAGGGAGAACTCAAAAGCACAAGAGTCCGAGAAGAAATGCTGAGAAGTGCGAAGGGAAGCTGCAATGGGGGTAAGACCTCCTCTAAAAAGCTTCCCGGTGCAATTCCAAGCGATTCGGAACTCTTCGAATATCCCGCACCGGCAACCGCTTCGGTTCCTAGACCGAATGCCGATGACGGGTGGGCCCAAACCGCTTAGCTAAAGCGGTGGGGTCAAGGAGTCAGCCTCCTGAGAAGATGAGCCGGCAAGGCACTTCGGCGGTTCCCGAAGAAAGCGCCGCAACGTGCAGAAGTGGCAGCCTTGGGAACCGCAGCAGTAAAAGCAATCATCAAGTGAGCGCATGCTCTCACGACCCCGGGGCCGTTCGTGCTCCGGCAGCGGCCAATTCGGGACTTAAAGAAAGTGCGCGGATCGGAAGAGACCGAGGTCCCACCTCGGGCTCGCTATCTCCCCCGAGATGGGCCCGGGGGCCACTATCGGTACCTGAGATATGGGGTACCCCCGCGCACAGGGTAAAATGCCTAAGGTACTCGCCCTTCTCCGCAGGGAGAGCTCCGAAGGCGCCACGCATCCGGCGGGGCCGGACCTCCCTCTCCTCAGAGGAGAGCTCCGGGCCCGCCACGTGGCATACAGAAGCCGGACCTCCCCCTCCGAGGGAGAGAGGTCCGAAGACGCCACGCGTCCAGCGGGGCCGGACCTCCCTCTCCGCAAAGGAGAGCTCCGGGCCCGCCACGTGGCATACAGAGGCCGGACCTCCCCCTCCGCGGGGAGAGGTCCGGAGGCTCCACGTGCCCCGCAGGCCGGACCCTTCTCACCTCAGAGAAGGGCTCCGGACACGCCACGTGGCCAGAAGAACGGTGCTGCCTGTCCCCGAGCGGTAGGCGGCGGGCGTAAAGGCGCTCCTCACCTTGCCTGTACAAGGTATTCAAGGCCCGCGTCTTCCCAAGACGAGGAAACGCGGAGCACGCGTCTGTCAGGTGCCGTTGCGCCCAGTCACATCACAGACTGGCGCGCGGTGTCAGAACCTGCCAGCCAATAAACTCTGCGACAAGACATCCCATCCCGCCTGCGCCGTCATCAACCACTACGACTAGCACGCGGCATGGGCAGGGCGGCAAGATGAAGACTCAGAAGCCTTCGACCAGAGGCAGCTACCGGCGTAACTACAGATACGGTAGATAATAAGCAATCTTCCCGGGACCACCTGTCGGGTCCCGGCTTCCCTTGTAAGCCGCCCGAGCCTTGGACTATAAAAGGCTCGGGCAGGCGTCGATAGCAAGGGTTCGCACTTTGCAACTCATACGCTAGCCATACACCCTCAAGCTGTAACTCACCCCCGAGCTCAGGCCCCCGGCCCTGAGCAGCAAGCAATACAGCGAGCTCCATAGCTCGCCGTGGACGTAGGGTTTTACGCTCCGGCGGCCTGAACCACGTAAAACTCGCCGTGTCAAGCTCTCGCTAACTCGTCCATCCGCGCAAGCTTTCCGCTAGGAGACTAGCCCCGCCGAAAAAAGAACCTTCGCGGGCTGCCCAGTGCAGGCCCGGGGGAAGTGTCGATCGCACACTTCGACATACTCATTTAAATTGTATATTAAGTTTTTTAACCACCCTTGCAGTGCATGGTTGCCATGTGCTCAGCTCCCCCTCTCTACAAGTCCCCAAGCACCAAGCATATGGTTAGGGGCTATAAGTCATATAAGACTATGAGATAAGGGAGGGGGAGCCCCCAAGGAGAATTACGTTTGCTCTACCTGTGTGCAGGGCTTCCAGGCTATGGCGACAAGGACTACATAAAGCGGGGGGAAAGGAGCCGTCAGCAGCACCGGCCCAGGACTGGAAGGACCGGGCCTCGCCCCATCGGCAGGGGCGAGGCCCGAAGGCCCCACGTGTCCAGCGGGCCGGAGCACTCTCTGAGGAGGGCTCCGGGCTCGCCACGTGGCAGGCGGAAACCGGACGTCCCCCCCCCCCCCCCCCCCCCCCCCGGTGGGAGGGCTCCAAAAGCCCTACGTGTCCAGCATGGCCGGAGCTCCCGCCTCTTAAGGAGGGGGTCCGGACCCGCCACGTGGCAGCAGATTTGGAGCTCCCCAAAGGGCGAGATCCGGAGACCCCCTGGGGCCCCTAACGCGGTTAGGACCCGGGGAGGGTGACTATGCAGAGCTCCGAGATTGGAGATGGCCTCTGAAGTACCTTGCGGAGCTAAGGACTCAGTCAGGCAAAACCGAGAAGGAGCATCACGATCACAAATATCTTAAAAGAGTCAAACTATGCGAGGCTCCATGAGCTGGACTACAGACTCGATAAAAAGAAAGAAACAAGTCCCAAGGGTCTCCCGACATGACCAGAATCCAGAAGTTGCAACAACGGCCGCGTCACCAGGCTTCAGTCCTGGCGGAACTCTGTCGCTCTATGACCAGAGCTCAGGAATCGCCTCCCTCAGCACCGGCGCAAAAACCAGTGACACCACGGGGGCTCTTGAGGCCCCCTCCGCAGTATTCAGCGGTCTTCCTGGAGACTCTTCCGTCTGGGATCCTCCATGGTGCATCGGCGATTTCCTTCTCCTGAAGTTCCCTCATCATCGGCACAAAAGCCGGTGTCGTCAAGGGTGCCCCTGGAGCCCCCATCCCTCATCACCTGCGCAAAAGCTTGAGTCATCAAGGGTGCTCCTGAGGCCCCCTCCGCAGTATTCAGCGGTCTTCTCGGAGACTCTGCCGCCTGGGATTCTCCTGGTGCTTCAGCGGTTCCATTGAAGACTCCACCACCTGGGACGGGACACAACGCCAAGGAGCTTTCTGCCTGCTGTCACCAAGGAAGGGCTCCGTCGGCAGGACAAACCAGAGACCCCTTGGCAGCGCCACCCTCAGAGGCAGGGCAGGCAGGCTCCCTGAGTCCCAGGCTTGGTGCAGACGCAACTGCTGGAGGGAACCGAGAGCAATTCTCCCCCCATAAGGCGGGTTAAGAGCCATGGAAGAAGACAAGACTGCAGAGACCCGAGGGAGGCGCAGGGGCTGGAAGCCTTATAAGGGGAACGTACCCACATGGGGGTTTCATTTCACACCTTCCCGGGTGCAATCCCATGCGATTCGAAACTCTTCGAATAGCCCGCGTCGGCGACCGCTTCGGTTCCTAGACTGAGTGCCGATGACGGGTGGGCCCAAGCCACCTAACTAAAGCGGTGGGGTCAAGGAGTCAGTCTCCTGAGAAGATGAGCCAGCAAGGCACTTCGGTGGTTCCCGAAGAAAGCGCTACAACGTGCAGAAGTGGCGGTCTTGGGAACCGCCACAGTAAAAGCAACCATCAATTGAGCGCACGCTCCCACGATCCCGCGGCCGTTCGTGCTCCGGCAGCGGTCAATTCGGGACTTAGAGAAAGTGCGCGGATCGGAAGAGACGGAGGTCCCACCTCGGGCTCGCTATCTCCCCTGAGATGGGCCCGGGGGCCACTGTCGGTACCTGAGATATGGGGTACCCCCGCGCACAGGGTAAAATGCCTGAGGAACTCGCCCTTCTCCGCAGGGAGAGCTCCGAAGGCGCCACGCGTCCGGCGGGGCCGGACCTCCCTCTCCTCAGAGGAGAGCTCCGGGCTAACCACGTGGCATACAGAAGCCGGATCTCCCCCTCCGTGGGAGAGAGGTCCGAAGGCGCCACGCGTCCAGCAGGGCCGGACCTCCCTCTCCTCAGAGGAGAGCTCCGGGCCTGCCACGTGGCCAATAGAAGCCGAGCCTCCCCCTCCGCGGGGAGAGGTCCGGAGGCTCCACGTGCCCTGTGGACCGGGCCCTCCTCTCCTCTGAGAAGGGCTCCGGGCCCGCCACGTGGCAGCAGAACGGCGCTGCCTGCCCCTGAGCGATAGGCAGCGGGCGTAAAGACGCCACATACCTTGCCCGTACAAGGTATTCAAGGCCCGCGTCTTCCCAAGACGCGGAGCATGCCTCTGTCAGGTGCCGTTGCGCCCAGTCGCATCACAGACTGGCGCGCGGTGTCAGAACCTGCCAGCTAATAAACACCGCGACAAGACATCCCATGCCGCCTGCGCCGTCATCAACCACTACGACTAGCATGCGGCATGGGCAGGGCGGCAAGATGAAGACTCAGAAGCCTTCGACCAGAGACAACTACCGGCATAACTGCAGATACGGTAGATGATAGACAATCTCCCCGGGACCACCTGTCGGGTCCCGGGCCCCCCTTGTAAGCCACCCGAGTCTTGGACTATAAAAGACTCGGGTAGGCGACGATAGCAAGGGTTCGCACCTCTGTAACTCATACGCTAGCCATTCACACCCAAGCTGTAACTCACCCCCAAGCTCAGGACCCCGGTTCTGAGCAGCAAGCAATACAGCGAGCTCCATAGCTCGCCGTGGACGTAGGGTTTTACGCTCCGGCGGCCTGAACCACGTAAAACTCACCGTGTCAAGCTCTTACTAACTCGTCCACACGCGCAATCTCTCCGCAAGGGACTAGCCCCACCGAAAAAAGAACCTCCGCGGACTGCCCAGTGCAGGCCCTGGGGAAGTGTCGACCGAAAACTTCGACACCATTGATTGTCCCAAAGGCCGGCGGCGAGCTCCGGAAGTGCATCGACTACACCGGTCTCAATAAGGCATGTCCTAAAGATCTATTCTCTCTCCCTATGATAGATCAAATAGTAGGCTCGATGTCAGGCTGCGATATACTGTGCTTCCTAGATGCTTGCTCGGGTTTCCACCAGACCCCTATGTCTAGAGAAGTTGAAGAGCACACCCCCTTCACCACAGTAGTCGGCCTGTACTGTTATGCCTCTATGCCTTATGGCCTAAGGAACGCTCTCCCTACCTTCGTATGTGCAATGCACAAGACCTTAGGAGAGCTAATGAGAGACTCAGTTGAGGTGTGTCTCAAAGACATTGTTGTTAAGGTCAGGCAGGGTTCGTCCCTACTAGATAACCTGGCCTTAGTCTTTGTCCGTCCGACAAATGTGAGCTTGGTGTACCCAGTGGAAAACCCTTAGAATTCCTGGCCTCACGCCAAGGAACTGAGGCTAACCCAGAGAGGGTCAAAGCCATTGGCTCGAAGTTCAGAAATTTGCGGGATGCCTAGCTGCGCTGAGTCGGTTTATACCGAGGTTAGCAAAGCGAACGCCCCACTTCTCTAGGCTCCTACGAAAATCCAGCCCATCCGCTTGGACCGATGGAGCGGAGGAAGCTCCCCTGGAGCTGAACCAGCTCCTGATGACCCCATACCACCGCAAACTTCTTCGGTACCGAGAAACAAGTGCCAGGAAACCCCAGAGGTCCGAGACGACCCCCCGGGTCTCCGAAGCAACCCCCCGGAGGTCCAAAACGGACCCCGGATCCCCGACACATCCTCCCGGAGGACCAGCAGGATCACCCGGAGGTGCAACCAGACCCCACGGAGCTCCCGGGGAATCAGCAGGACACCGCCCACCGGAGGTCCAAGACAGCCTGGGGGACCCCCGAGTATCAGCTCCCGGCGGCCTCCCCAGGCTGAAAGCTATCCCCCACAGCCCCGACGCGACGGACGATGCCGTCAAAAGGGCAGCGGAGCTGCTAGAGTTCGAGCTAGGCTTCCTTCCTCGTCACGCAGGCAACAGCCAAGCACTAGCTGACTTCGTGGCCGACGTACACGACCAACGCAGGCTGACTCAGGGGGCCATGGAGACGGTGCACCAGGACCCTGAGCCCTGGCCTTCACCGGGCCTTACTGGATGCTCTTCTTTGACGGCTCCTGGCGAAAGCAGGGGGCCAGTGCTAGCGTACTGTTCCTCATGCCATCGGGGGAACAGTCAGGGTATGTGGTGCGTCTCAATTCCAAGGCAACCAACAACATGGCAGAGTATGAAGCACTCATCCTTGGCCTAAAGACAGCCCTGTCTCTAGGCGCTCGCCAGTCGTTGGCACAGGGCGACTCCCAGCTGGTTATCAAACAAGATGGTGGAGACAGACTTCCTCGCCTTGGACCTGCACCACGTACCGCGCGCTAGCAAGGCCGCAGCTGACGACCTCTCAACGAAGACCCCCACCGGAGCCCCTGTGCCCGAAGGGGGCTTCGAGAGGACGGTGCCGCGGCCCACAGCCAGGCCCGCCGAGCCGGGCGAAGGGGGCTAGACCAGCACCTCGAAGCTGGCGGTCCCGGCAGCCATGGACGCCGGCAAAGATCGTAAGCGTCACTGGGGACTCTGTGCAACCCCAGCACTCAAGATCCAGATGCTCAAGTCAGACCCGATGCATGGATCACGGAGGACCGGCACTACTTGAAAGACAATATCCTCTCTGGTGAACGTGTATCCGCTGAACGGATCGTGCGTATGGCTAAGAGACACATGATGGTAGAGGTGGATCTCTACCGGCGCGGCGCCAACCACATCCTATTGCGGTGCATAACCCAGGGGGAAGGCTGCGACTTGCTCGCTGAGATCCATGGAGGCGAATGTGGGAGTCACTCTTCCTCACGCACGCTTGTCGGTAAAGCCTTTCGGCATGGCTTCTACTAGCCGGCAGCACTCCAGGATGCCGTCAAGCTGGTCTAGAGCTGCAAGGCGTGCCTGTTCCACGCCAAACAGATCCATACACCGGCTTGGACGGTACAGATGATCCAGACCACATGGCCATTTGCCATACGGGGGCTGGACATCCTGGTCCTGGGACCATTCCCCAGAACCGAGGATGGGGACCCGCTCCCGAACCTTCGGAACACAGAACACCTCTGTAAGTTCTACCCCTAGAGCAACAATAGGACAGACTCTTCTTTTTATAATAAATCCCATAAAGTCCAGGAACAGTGCTCGGTGCAGCTAAGCCTCAAGGGACGGTCCAGGACTACGTTCAGCTTTGCCTGGTTCCGACCCCAAGCGCGTAGAGTCTTGCTTCCCTTGAGGCGGGTCATGCCCACCATACTCAGCTTGCCTTCCTCCTATGGAAATTTATATGAAAAGAAACCTGTCCTACGTTGCTATTCTTTGGTGCTCATTTAATTTACATATTAAATTTTCACGATTGCACTGCCAGCGCGTGCTCGCCATGCGTTCAGCTCCCTCTTCTTATTCTCATCTTTAGTCGGCATTTGCTACCCTACGAAAGGCGGTTGCGTCGGAGGTACCGGCCAATAGTGAGGGGGGCCCCGAGCCCCCGGCACTTCGCGCACGGTAGTTCCCAAGCACCGTATAGGTGGACGGGGACCGTAAGCCAAATAAGACTATGAGATAGAGGGGGGAGAGCCCCCAAGGAGAATTACATTTCCTTTACTTGTGTGCAGGACCTCTCGGCTTCAGCTCCCCGCAGGAGTATGGTAGGCACATCCATCCAATGGAACGCACCTACCAGGGGGCCGCTACGGGATCGCGCAAGACCAAAACCCCAAGGTAAGATCAAAGAACTAGACCTCACAGGGGCGAGGCCCGAAAGTCCCACGTGTCCAGCGGGGCCAGACCTTCCACCTCCTTGAGGGGGAGCTCCGGGCCTGCCGTGTGGTCTACAGAAGCCGGACCTCGCCCCTCCGCGGGGAGAGGTCCGAGGACTCCACATGCTCCGCCAGCCCGGACCTCCCCTCAGAGGGGAGCTCTGGGCCCGCCACGTGGCCAACAGGCCCGGCTCCCCCCCCCCCCCCCGATCTCGTGAGGCGGGTCCTGGAGACCTCCGGGACCCTTAGTATACAGTGAGGACCCGGAGAAGGTGTCTATGCAGAGCTTCAAGATTGGTCAAGGCCTCCGAGTACCTTGCGGAGCTAAGGACTCGGCCAGGAAAAGCCAGGAAGAAGACTAGGACATGCAGACATAGAAAGAAACAGGAGTCTGCTCATACAAAGGCTCCACGAGCTGGGCTACAGACTCAACAAAAATAAAAAAGGAAGTACAGGGCCTTGTGGCCACGGGGGCAGATGCCTAAGAGTCCCCGGACTCCCGATGAAACCTAGAGGCCACGAGGGCAGCCAAGTCCTCGGCTTCGGCCCTGGCAGCTTCCTCCCGATCGGCAACGGGTCCTAGACGGACTGGCCCCAGAGAAAAGGAAGGGTCTCGGCTCAGGAAGCATGACAGTACATGCATAGCGACCTCCTTCACAAGGCCCCGACCTTCCGCTTCAAGCTCGTCGGCGATCACTGCTTCGAGCCGACCCAGCTTGTCGCCGATGGACTCAAGTGCCGCGATCGCTTCGGACATCAGCCACGCCGAAGCCTCCACCTGCACAGGGCTGAAACCAAGAGAAGCCAAGGCGGACCCCGCCTTGGCAATAAAGCCCCAGACTGCCTGGGCCTCAGTAGACCGCAAGGACTGGAGCTTCTCTACCTCTTGGCGAGCCGCCAGCTCGCAATCCATCACCGCGTGGCGCTCCTGGGAGAACTGTTCCTCCCTCGCGGCAACAGCCGACTCACGGAGCTCCAGCTCCTCGGTCCGAGCCCTTAGCTCCTCCACTTTGGCCCTCAGCCGGGCGGTGGTCTTCTCCTCCCCGGCCGAAGCGCGTTCCCGATCGGCGATGGCGCACTCTCGACGGGCTACCTGCAGCTGCAACTCCTCCACGGCGGCGGAACCCTCCTTGGCTTTGGCTTCAAAGTGGGCCGGACTTCTGGACCAGTGAAGGAGGGCGGAGAGGAGCACATGCGGCCACCACGGAGGGTGAACTCGCCAGCGCAGAGGGAGCCCCCGTCGATTTGGGGGCCATGGGAGCCACCACGGTCCCCAGGTGCTGAGGCGCGGAGCCTCCGTCGGTTGAAGGCGGCCGGGTAAGAGGCCCGCCCCCGGCAGCTGGTCGGTCCCTCCAAGAAGAGAAAGCCCTCAGGCTAAGAGAGGAGACAAGAGCTCTGCTCCTACAAGCCAGAAAGAGCAACACTTACTGGGCGGCATGAGCGCTCCAACGGGCTTGCAGCACTGGCCTCTGGGCTGTAGCTGAACCGCCGAGACCAGCGGCTGGAACGGTCATGGAACGTGACGCCTGGATCCCCGGCACACTCGCCGGCGTCGCCCCAACAGCATCCGTCCTGGAAACCCCTCCGCCTGAGGAAGGATGACGAGGTACTTGGGCTAACTCGGACGGCCGCTGTCCGGGGAGAGACCCGCCGGGGAGGGGCACCCGGGGCCTCTTCGGGTCGCCACCCGATCGACCAGCACCCCCGAGAGATGGTAGCAAGGTAGCTCCGGCACCCTGACTCGGCGCAGGCGGCGCCCTCAGAGGAGACCGGGCGCGTTTCTTCTCTGGATGCCCGGGGGCCGGCTCCTTTCCCTTCCTTTTGTCGGCGGCTTGAGTTCCGTCAGCTCTGGGGGAGGGTTTGACAGCCGCAGACGCCTCGTGCCCTGACCCGGAGCGCTCGGTTCCTGGAATAGTGATACCCCGGAAGGCATCCCCAACCTGCCGGACGGTGATCCCGATGTCGTCAAGGTTCGGCATCTTCCGCAGGATCTCTGACCTCCTCTGTGGCTCCAAGAAGAGGGGGGTGGCAGAGGGCGGAAGGGCGGGGTCGCCACTGGGAATGTAGTCACCGCTCACCTTGCCCACCATCTCGTTCAGCTCCTCGTCGGAAGGGTTAGAGCCGTGCCCCCTCTCCAGCCTGGTACAGTCCTGCTCGCCAGTATAGTACCACGCTGGGCGACTGCGCTGCTGCAAGGGTGCAATACGACGCGACATAAAGTCCATCAGCACCATCAGAGACGTCAGCCACTCGTTGGCCAAGAACCGGATCCGCTCCAAGACCGGGGAGTACTCCTGCTCCAGCTCAGGGATCTCCTCCCAGAAGCGACGATCGGTGGTTGGGCTGGCGGTTGGGAGTTGTAGGCGATCGTGCTCGTCGGTCTGCACTACCACCCAGCTCTCCCTCCAGTTTTCCAACCTTGATGCGCTGAAGGGCAGAAGGTATCCAGAGACCTTGGGGTCCTTGCAGCGATGCTGGAAGTAGTATGCCCCCATCTGAGTCTTCGAGCCGCGCCCAGTCGTCCGCAACACAAAGAAGTAGCGGAAGAGCATCACAGAAGCGTGCACCCCCACGAACATCTCGCAGAAGTGGACAAAAACAGAAGCCATTGCGAAAGAGTTGGGGGAAAGATGGTGGAGCTGGAGCCCATATGTCTCCAGCAGGGTGACAAAGAAGGAAGAAATCGGCGGAACAAACCCCGCCGGAGCATAAGCAGTGAAGAAGACTGTCGAAGTGTTCAGTCGACACTTCCCCCGGGCCTGCACTGGGAAGCCCGCGGAGATTCTTTTTTTGGTGGGGCTAGTCCCTAGCGGAGAGCTTGCGCAGATGGACGAGTTAGTAAGAGCTTGACACGGTGAGTTTTACGTGGTTCAGGCCGCCGGAGCGTAAAACCCTACGTCCACGGTTAGCTATGGAGCTCGCTGTATTGCTTGCTGCTCAGGACCGGAGGCCTGAGCTTGGGGGTGAGTTACAGCTTGAGAGTGTATGGCTAGCGTATGAGTTGCAAAGTGCGAACCCTTGCTATCGACGCCTACCCGAGCCTTTTATAGTCCAAGACTCGGGCGGCTTACAAGGGGAGCCGGGACCCGACAGGTGGTCCCGAGAAGATTGTCTATTATCTACCGTATCTGCAGTTATGCCGATAGTTGTCTCTGGTCGAAGGCTTCTGAGTCTTCATCTTGCCGCCCTGCCCATGCCGCATGCTAGTCGTAGTGGTTGATGACGGCGCAGGCGGCATGGGATGTCTTGTCGCGGTGTTTATTGGCTGACAGGTTCTGACACCACGCGCCAGTCTGTGATGCGACTGGGCGCAACGGCACCTGACAGAAGCTTGCTCCGCGTCTCCTCGTCTTGGGAAGACGCGGGCCTTGAATACCTTGTACGGGCAAGGTATGGGGCGTATTCACGCCTGCTGCCTATTGCTCGGGGCAGGCAGCGTCGCTCTGCTGCCAGGTGGCGGGCCCGGAGCCCTTCTCAGAGAAGAGAAGGGTCAGTCCCGCGGGGCACGTGGAGCCTCCGGACCTCTCCCCGCGGAGGGAGAGGCTCGGCTTCTGTTGGCCACATGGCGGGCCCGGAGCTCTCCTCTGAGGAGAGGGAGGTCCGGCCCCGCTGGACACGCGGCGCCTTCGGACCTCTCTCCCGCGGAGGTGGAGGTCCGGCTTCTGTATGCCACGTGGCGGGCCCGGGGCTCTCCTCTGAGGAGAGGGAGGTCGGGCCCCGCCGGACGCGTGGCGCCTTCGGAGCTCTCCCTGCGGAGAAGGGCGAGTTCCTTAGGCATTTTACCCTGTGCGCGGGGGTACCCCATATCCCAGGTACCGACAGTGGCCCCCGGGCCCATCTCGGGGGAGATAGCGAGCCCGAGGTGGGACCTCCGTCTCTTCCGATCCACGCACTTCCTCTAAGTCCCGAATTGACCGCTGCCGGAGCTCGAACGGCCACGGGATCGTGGGAGCGTGCGCTCAATTGATGGTTGCTTTTACTGCGGCGGTTCCCAAGACTGCCACTTCTACACGTTGCGGCGATTTCTTCGGGAACCGCCGAAGTGCCTTGCCGGCTCATCTTCTCAGGAGACTGACTCCTTGACCCACCGCTTCAGTTGGGCGGCTTGGGTCCACCTTTCATCAGCGCCCAGTCTCGGAGCCAACAAGGTCGCCGACGCGATGTTTCCGGAGGTTTTCGAATTACCCCAAACCATCCCTGGAAAGTTTTAAAAGGGGATCTCACCCGCATCGCGGCTTCCCTTCGCATTGCGCTCGTACTTCCCTTGAACTCTTGCGCCCCGGCTCTCCTGCCCTTACGCCCTCTTTCGCCATGGCTTCCAACTTGCTCCCGACGCGCCTCGTCCGCTCTTCCGAGCTCGGGCCAGTGCGCAGGTTGCTGGGCTGGCGTTCAGAAGAGCAGAAACATCGGCTTCACCGAGGATCTCTCCCCCTGGTCCTGGAAAAGGGGGAGATAGTCTTCTTCACCGCTTATGCTCTGGCGGGGTTCGTTGCGCTGATTTCTTCCTTCTTTGTCACCGTGCTGGAGACATACGGTCTCCAGCTCCACCATCTTTCCCCCAATTCCTTCGCAATGGCTGCTGTTTTTGTCCACTTCTGCGAGATGTTCGTGGGGGTGCACGCCTCCGTGACGCTCTTCCGCCACTTCTTTGTGCTGTGGACGACTGGGCGCGGCTCAAAGACTCAGATGGGGGCATACTACTTCCAGCATCGCTGCAAAGACCCCAAGATCTCCGGATACCTCCTGCCCTTCTGCGCATCAAGGTGGGAAAACTGGAGGGAGAGCTGGGTGGTAGTGCAGACCGACGAGCACGATCGCCTACAACTCCCAACCGCCAGCCCAACCACCGATCGCCGCTTCTGGGAGGAGATCCCTGAGCTGGAGCAGGAGTACACCCCGGTCTTGGAGCGGATCCGGTTCTTGGCCAACGAGGGGCTGACGTCTCTAATGGTGCTGATGGACTTTGTGTCGCGCCGTATTGCTCCCTTGCAGCAGCGTAGCCGCCCAGCGTGGTACTACACCGGCGAGCAGGACTGTACCAGGCTGGAGAGAGGCCCCGGCTCTGACCCTTCCGACGAGGAGCTGAACGAGATGGTGAGCAAGGTGAGCGGTGACTACATTCCCAGTGGCGACCCCGCCCTTCCGCCCTCTGCCACCCCCTCTTCTTGGAGCCTCAGAGGAGGTCAGAGCTCCTGCGGAAGATGCCGAACCTTGATGATATCGGGATCGCCATCCGACAGGTCGGGGATGCCTTCCGGGGTATCACCATTCCAGGAACCGAGCACCCAGGGTCAGGGCATGAGGCATCCGCTGCTGTCAAACCCTCCCCCCGAGCCGACGGAACCCAAGTCACTGACAACGGGAAAGGAAAAGAGCCGGCCCCCGGGCATCTAGAGAAGAAACGCGCCCGGTCTCCTCCGAGGGTGCCGCCTGTGCCGAGTCAGGGTGCCGGAGCTACTTTGCTCCCATCTTCCGGAGGCGCTGGTCCATCGGGTGGCGACCCGAAGAGGTCCCGAGTGTCCCTCCCCGGCGGGTCTCTCCCCAGACAGCAGCCGTCCGAATCAGCCCAAGTACCTCGCCATCCTTCCTCAAGCGGAGGGGCTCCCAGGACGGATGTTGGTGGGGCGACGCCGGCGAGTGCGCCGGGGATCCAGGCGTTCCATTCCGCGACCGTTCCAGCCGCTGGTCCTGGCGGTTCAGCTACAGCCCAGAGGCCAGTGCTGCAAGCTCGCTGGAGCGCTCATACCGCCCAGTAAGTGTTATTCTTTCTGGTTTATAGGAGCAGAGCTCTTGCCTCTTCTCTTATTCTGAGGGCTTCTTCTTCTTTGCAGGGACCAACCGGCTACCAGGGGCGGGCCTCTTATCCGGCCGCCTTCAACCAGCGGAAGCTCCGCGCCTCAGCACCTGGGGACCGTGGCGGGCCCCATGGCTCCCAAATCGATGGGGGCACCCTCTGCACCAGAGGGTTCATTTTCCGCGGTGGCCGCATCTGCTCCAACCCGCCCTCCTTCACCAGTCCAGAAGCCAGGTCTTGAGACCGGGAGAGCTGCTGTAGGTGCGCCTGCTGGCCCCCTGGCCTGCTTAGGACAGCGCCCCACCGTGGCCGCTGAGGCGCCGGCGCCCCCGCCGGTCTTAGACTCGTCAGGGGGGTCCAGCGGCGCACCTCCTATCCCCCTGCTCCGGCGCCCATGTGGGACGCCCTGGGGCGTGTCCAGACCAGCGCCCGGCAGCTCCAATCTGCCTTTGAGCAGGAGCGGAAGGCATTGGGCGAGAGGGAACGCCTTCTCAGCTGGCATCAGCGGGCCCGGGCGGACCTTGACTCAAGGCAGTCAAGGCTTGAGGCCATGAGTGCTCTGCTTGGCACTCAGAAGAAGGCCATTAGCCGCTTGGAGTCAGAGGCCCAGCGGGTTCGTGCCACCTACCGTGAGGCTCTGGCCCAAGCTGAAGCCAAAGCCAAGGAGTGTTCCGCCGCCGCGGAGGAGTTGCAGCTGCAGGTAGCCTGTCGGGAGCACGCCGTTGCTGATCGGGAACGCGCCGTTGCGGCCGTGGAGGAAAAGACCACCGCCCGGCTGAGGGCCAAGGTGGAGGAGCTAAGGGCTCGGTCCGAGGAGCTGGGGCTCCGTGAGTCGGCTGTCGCCGTGAGGGAGGAGAAGTTCTCCAAGGAGCGTCAGGCGGCGATGGATCGCGAGCTAGCGGCTCGCCAAGAGGTAGAGAGGCTCCAGTCCTTGCGGACTGCCGAGGCCCAGGCGGTCTGGTGCTTCATTGCCAAGGCGGGATCCGCCTTGGCTCCTCTTGGTTTCAGCCCTGTGCAGGTGGAGACCCCAGCGCGGCCGATGTCCGAAGCGGCCCCGGCCCTTGAGTCTCTTGGCGACGAGCTAGGTCGGCTCGAATCAGTGATCGCCGATGAGCTGGAAGCGGAAGGTCGGGGCCTCGCGAAGGAGGTTGCGATGCATGTTCTGTCGTGCTTCGTTAGCCGAGACCCCTCCTTTTCTCTGGGGCCGGTTCGTCTAGGACACGTCACTGATCGGGAGGAAGCTGCCAGGGCCGAAGTCAAGGACTTAGCTGCCCTCGTGGCCTCTAGGTTTCATCGGGAGTCCGGGGACCCCTAGGCATCTGCCCTCGTGTCCACAAGGCCCTGTACTTCCTTTTTTATTTTTGTTGAGTCTGTAGACCAGCTCGTGGAGCCTTCGTATGGACAGACTCCTGTTTCTTTCTATGTCTGCATGTCCTAGTCTTCTTCTTGGCCTTTCCTGACCGAGTCCTTAGCTCCGCAAGGACTCAGAGGCCTTGACCAATCTCGAAGCTCTGCATAGACACCTTCTCCGGGTCCTCACTGTATACTAAGGGTTCCGGAGGTCTCCAGGACCCGCCTCACGAGATCGGAGGGGGGTCCGGGCCTGTTGGTCATGTGGCGGGCCCGGAGCTCCCGCCTGAGGGGAGGTCCGGGCTTGCAGGGCATGTGGAGTCCTCGGGCCTCTCCCCGCAGAGGGGGGAGGTCCGACTTCTGTAGACCACGCGGCGGTCCCGGAGCTCCCACTCTCAAGGAGGTGGGAGGTCTGGCCCTGCTGGACACTGGGGCCTTCGGGGCTCGCCCCTGTGAGGTCTAGCTCTTTGGTCTTACCTTGGGGTTTTTTGGCCTTGCGCGATCCCGTAGCGGCCCCCTGGTAGGTGCGTTCTATTGGATGGATGCGCCTACCATACTTCTGCGGGGAGCTGAGGCTGAGAGGTCCAGCACAGAAGTAAGGAAAAAGTAATTCTCCTTGGGGGCTCCCCCCCCTCTATCTCTTAGTCTTATCTGGCTTACGGTACCCGTCCACTTATATGGTGCTTGGGAACTACCGTGCGCGAAGTGCCGGGGGCTTGGGTCCCCCTGGCTTTCGGCCGGTACCTCCCGCGCAACCGCCTTTGGCAGGGCAGCAAATTCCGACTAAAGATGAGAATGAGAAGAGGGAGTTGAACGCATAGTGAGCACGCGTTAGTAGGGTAATCATAAAAATTTAATAAGTAAATTAAATGAGTACCAATGAAGAGCAACATAGGGTAGGTTTCTTTTCATATAAATTTCCATACGGGGGAAGGCGGGCCGAATATGTAGGCCACGACCCACCTCAAGGGAAGCAAGACTCTACGCGCTTGGGGTCGGAACCAGGCGAAGCTGAACGTAGTCCTGGACCGTCCCCTGAGTCTTAGTTGCTCCAAGCCCTGTTCTTGGACTTTTATGGAATTTATTATAAAAAGAAGGGTCTGTCCTATTGTTGCTCTAGGGGTAGAACTTACAGCGGTGTTCCGTGTTCCAAAGGTTCGGGAGCGGGTCCCCGTCCTCGGTTCTGGGGAATGGTCCCAGGCCCGGGATGTCCAGCCCCAGTATGGCAAATGGCCATGTGGGCTGGATCATCTGTACTGCCCAAGCCGGTGTATGGATCTGCTTGGCGTGGAACAGGCACGCCTAGCAGCTCTCAACCAGCTCGACGGCATCCTGGAGTGTTGCCGGCTAGTAGAAGCCATGCCGAAAGGCTTTACCGACAAGCGTGCGTGAGGAAGAGTGACTCCCACATTCGCCTCCATGGATCTCAGCGAACAAGTCGCAGCCTTCCCCCTGGGTTATGCACCGCAATAGGATGTGGTTCGCGCCACGTCGGTAGAGATCCCCCTCTACCGCCATGTGTCTCTTAGCCATACGCACAATCCGTTCAGCAGATACACATTCATCAGAGAGGATATTGTCTTTCAAGTAGTCCCGGACCTCCGTGATCCATGCATCGGGTCTGACTTGAGCATCTGGATCTAGAGCGCTGGGTTGCACGGAGTCCCCAGTGACGCTTATGATCCTTGGCGGCGTCCATGGCCGCCGGGACCGCCAGCTTCGAGGTGCTGGTCTAGCCCCCTTCGCCCGGCTCGGCGGGCCGGGCTGTGGGCCGCGGCAACGTCCTCTCGAGGCCCCCTTCAGGCACAGTGGCTCCGGTGGGGGTCTTCGTTGAATGGTCGTCAGCTGCGGCCTTGCTAACGCGCGGTACGTGGTGCAGGTCCAAGGCGAGGAGGTCTGTCTCCACCGTCTTGGTTGATAACCAGACTGGGAGTTGCGCTGAGCCAACGACTAGCAAGGAGGATGAGCACTTCATACTTTGCTATGTTGTTGGCTGCCTTGGAATTGAAACACGCCACATACCCAGACTGCTCCCCCGATGGCGTGAGGAACAGTACGCTAGCATCGGCCCCCTGCTTTCGCAAGGAGCCGTCGACGAACATCATTCGGTAAGGCCTGGTGAAGGTCAGGGCTCAGGGTCCTGTTTCATCGTCTTCGTGGCCCCCTGAGCGTGCGTCTACTTCAGCCACAAGTCAACTAGTGCTCGGTTAATGTCTGCATGGCGGGAAAGGGAGCCTAGGTCAAACTTCAGTAGCTCCGCCGCCCATTTGGCGGCATTGTCCGCCGCGTGGGGGCTGTGGAGGATAGCTTTTAGCCTGGGGAGACCGCCGGGTGCTCGATACTCAGAGGTCCCCAGGCTGCTTTGGACCTTCCGGGAAGCTCCGCTGATGTCCCGGGAGCTCCAGGGAGGGGTCCCATTGCACCTCCGGGAGGTCCTGCTGGTCCTCCGGGAGGTTGTGTCAGGGATCCGAGGTCCGGTTTTGGCCTCCGGGTTTTTTTTTGGTGCTTGCTTCTTGGTAGCGAAACAGGTTACGGTGGTATGGGGTTAAAGCCATTGGCGCGAAGACCAGAAATTCGCGGGACCCCTAGCTATGCCGAGTCGGTTTATGCCGGGATTAGCAGGTAAAGGGTGCCCTTCAACTACTCCAGGCAAAGGGGTCTGATGGGAGCCCTAGCAAGCATTTGGGAAGCGCAGAATATCACAGCCTGGCATCGAGTCTACTATTTGGTCTATCATAGGGAAAGAAAATAGGTCTTTAGGGCATGCCTTATTGAGACTGGTGTAGTGGATGCGCTTCCAGAGCTTCTCGCTGGCCTTCGGGATAACAACACGGTTTGCCAAGCGCCGGGAGCGGCGGACTCTCCGTCTTGTCGGACGGCTGGACATCGGGAAAGACCTTTAAGTAGTGCTCAATCACCTCCCTAGGGATCTCTGGCCTCGGCGACGGCTGTCATGCAGCACATCGACCTTGTGCCGGAGGGGGGCAACGAGCGCGCCTTCCTATTTGCTATCCAGGCCCCCGGCTACCGGGTGGTCTGGGTGGCATCGGCGCTGATTCGGACGAGCCTTGTGGGGACGTCGTCCTCATCGAGGGGTTGCACGCGCGGTGCTGTGGTAGAGGCACGGTGGCGTGCACTCGGGTGGAGCTGGTTTGGTTCTGCGCTACCGAGGGTTGGCGCTCTAGTCGCTGTAAGCGCCAGAAGCTTTTCCATGGCTAACACTGCGGCAGCACGGTCTCCACAAATCTTGAGGACGCCTGTTGGTGTAGGCATCTTCAAGACAAGGTAGCCGTAGTGGGCTACTGCCATGCATCGGTACAGGGCTGGCCTGCCGATTATGGTGTTGAAGGGGAGGTCAATCTCGGCCACGTCGAGCAGAACGTACTCTGTCCGGTAGCTGTCCGGTGCCCCAAAGGTCACCTGGAGGCTGATGTGGCTGTAGGGAACGACCTGTCCCGGTCCCACCCCTGAGAACGGGCTCGATGGGACGAGCTTGGCCATCGGGATCTGCAGCTTCTGGAAGGCTGTGCGACTGATGAGGTTCAGCCCAGCCCCGCCATCCACCAAAACGTGGTACATCTTCATGTTGGCGATGGTGGGGGCCACCACGAGCGGCAGTTGGCCGGCCCCAGCCATGTTCCTGGGGCAGTCGGTGTCATCGAAGCTGATGGGGGTTCCCATCCACCTGAGGTGCGGTGCTGCACCTGGGAGGGGAGCCACCGACGCTACCGCTCGACGCAAGGCCTTAGCCGTGCTCCGGGACGGGGGGTCAGCGGACCCGCCGAAGATGACATAGAGCATCTTCCGGTGCTCGTCATCACTGGAACTGGAGCTCCCATGACTGCGCACTGCCGTTACGGCGTGCTGAAGCTCCTGGAACTCCACCCGGCGGTCGACGCCGTCTCGGGCCTCGACCTTCTGCTTGCCGCCCCTTTGATCGTTGGGTGGGGCATCAGTTAGAGGCTGCTTCCATTTCCGGAAGCGCTCCGCGAGCTTCTGGATTTCCCTGCATTCGGTAGCGGTATGATAGCCGGTGCCATGCACAGGGCATAATTCATCCTGGCCCCCGTCTAGGGCTGGTGGTTGTCGTGGCCTCTTGTCAGGGCGCGGCCCCCGAGCTCCACTGGGCGCCGCAGTTGCGACAACAGGGACCGTGGCTGATGTTTTTACGCTACTTCCGTACGAAGCGCCGCCGGATCCCGGCTGACCCCCTGGCTTGGGGGCCGGCAGAGAGTGCCAGTTCCGCCCTTCGGCTGCTCTGGCACACTTGTCCGCCAGGTTGAAGAGTTCTGAGGCATCGCGGACCTCCCTGGTCGCGAGCTTCTCGAGCATCTTCCTGTCCTGAACGCCTTGCCGGAACGCCACCACCACCGAAGCGTTCTGAATATGCGGGATGGTGTTGCGTACCTGAGAGAACCGCTGGATGAAAGAGCGCAGCGACTCCCCAGGTTGTTGCTTGACGGCGTGGAGGTCAAGCTCCGTGCCGGGACGGGTGTAGGAGCTGCCGAAGTTGGCGACGAACTGCCGGCAGAGCTCTCCCCAGGAGGTTATGGTCCCCTGAGGTAGATTCATGAGCCAAGACCGAGCTGGGCCGGTCAAGGCGACGGGGAAGTAGTTGGCCATGACAGCCTCATCCCCTCCTGCGGCAAGTACGGTGGTGGAGTAGATCTGGAGGAACTCCGCTGGGTTGACGCTGCCGTCGTACTTCTCGGTCAGGTGCGGGCAAAACTTGCATGGCCACCTTGCGAAGCGAAGGTGGGGTGCAAGGACCGCACATCCTGCACCTGCTGCTGCAGGTACTGGCGCTGCGAACGCTTGGTTCGCACTCGGCACCGCGTATCCCGGCATGGGCAAGGCTGCACCATAGACCGGGGCCGCTGCTTGCGGCGCATATAGTTGTGGCATATGCTGCGCAGCATATGCCTGAGGCAGGGCTCGCGTGGCGAAGGCCTGCCCTTCTGGTTGTGTCGAGGCCAACGACATGCTGTCACAAGCCTCATGGTTGCGACGCCTTTCTCGACGTCGCTCTAGGTACACCCGGGCGTCCTGGCCCAAGTGGCACCGTTCCAGTTCCCTTCGCAGGTCCGTCGACAGGAGCCTGGAGGAGCTGGAATCCGCCGTTAGCCCGTCAACCGTGGGTGTGCGCGTCAGCGACACAACCGGTTGTCCTGGGCGCCGTCCTCGCCGAAACCGAGGGTTCGCGGCGGCGACGACAAGGCGGTCCACCTCGCGGACCCATTGCTGGGTTGCTGAATGGGGCGCATCCCCCGCAGGTGGGTTGCGCAGCAGCGCTCTTGCTGCAGCTAGCGCACCTCCATGGTGTACGCTCAGCGCTGCAGAAGATCTCACACTGGTCGGGGCCTGCATAGCCGGAGTCGGTGTTGCCGGAGTCGGCTGCTGGCTACCAGTTTGTGCCGACACACTCCGTCCTGAGTGTGTCGACATGTACTCCCCAGTGGTCACGGTTTGCCATGAACGCGGAGGGGGAGAGTTTGCCGCTGAAGGAAGCTTGGTCATCTTCGTTGGCGGAAACTCGTCGTGCTAGGAGAAAAGCCCCCTACCTGGCGCGCCAAATGTCGAAGTGTTCAGTCGACACTTCCCCCGGGCCTGCACTGGGCAGCCCGCGGAGGTTCTTTTTTTGGTGGGGCTAGTCCCTAGCGGAGAGCTTGCGCAGATGGATGAGTTAGTAAGAGCTTGACACGGTGAGTTTTACGTGGTTCAGGCCGCCGGAGCGTAAAACCCTACGTCCACGGCGAGCTATGGAGCTCGCTGTATTGCTTGCTGCTCAGGACCGGAGGCCTGAGCTTGGGGGTGAGTTACAGCTTGAGAGTGTATGGCTAGGGTATGAGTTGCAAAGTGCGAACCCTTGCTATCGATGCCTACCCGAGCCTTTTATAGTCCAAGACTCGGGCGGCTTACAAGGGGAGCCGGGACCCGACAGGTGGTCCCGGGAAGATTGTCTATTATCTACCGTATCTGCAGTTATGCCGGTAGTTGTCTCTGGTCGAAGGATTCTGAGTCTTCATCTTGCCGCCCTGCCCATGCCGCATGCTAGTCGTAGTTATGATGACGGCGCAGGCGGCATGGGATGTCTTGTCGCGGTGTTTATTGGCTGACAGGTTCTGACACCGCGCGCCAGTCTGTGATGCGACTGGGCGCAACGGCACCTGACAGAAGCATGCTCCGCGTCTCCGCGTCTTGGGAAGATGCGGGCCTTGAATACCTTGTACGGGCAAGGTATGGGGCGTATTCACGCCTGCTGCCTATCGCTCGGGGCAGGCAGCGTCGCTCTGCTGCCATGTGGCGGGCCCGGAGCCCTTCTCAGAGAAGAGAAGGGTCAGTCCCACGGGGCACGTGGAGCCTCCGGACCTCTCCCCGCGGAGGGAGAGGCTCGGCTTCTGTTGGCCACGTGGCGGGCCCGGAGCTCTCCTCTGATGAGAGGGAGGTCCGGCCCCGCTGGACACGCGGCGCCTTCGGACCTCTCTCCCGCGGAGGGGGAGGTCCGGCTTCTGTATGCCACGTGGCGGGCCCGGGGCTCTCCTCTGAGGAGAGGGAGGTCCGGCCCCGCCGGACGCGTGGCGCCTTCGGAGCTCTCCCTGCGGAGAAGGGCGAGTTCCTTAGGCATTTTACCCTGTGCGCGGGGGTACCCCATATCCCAGGTACCGACAAAGACCATCTCCCCCTTTTCCAGGATCAGGGGGAGAGACCCTCGGCGAAACCGGTGTTTCTCTTCTTCTGAGCGCCAGCCCAGCAGCCTGCGCACTGGCCCAAGCTCGGAAGAACGAACGAGGCGCGTCGGGAGCAAGTTGGAAGCCATGGCGAAAGAGGGCACAAGGACAGGAAAGCCGGGGCGCAAGAGTTCAAGGGAAGAACGAGCGCTAGGAAATGCGAAGGGAAGCCACGATGCAGGTGAGATCCCCTTTTAAAAACTTTCCAGAGATGATCCGAGATGATTCGAAAATCTTCGAGAACATCGCATCGGCGACCTCGTTGGCTCCGAGACCGGGCGTCGATGACAGGTGGACCCAAGCCACCCAACTGAAGCGGCGGGTCGAGGAGCAGTCGCCCCAGAAGACAAGCCGATAAGGCGCTTCGGCGGTTCTGGAAGAAAGCGCCGCAACGTGCAGAAGTGGCAGTCTTGGGAACCGCCGCAGTAAAAGCAACAATCAAGTGGGCTCACGCTCCCACGATCCCGCGGCCGTTCGTGCTCCGGCAGCGGTCAATGCGGGACTTAGAGAAAGTGCGCGGATCAGAAGAGACGGAGGTCCCACCTTAGGCTCGCTATCTCCCCCGAGATGGGCCCGGGGGCCACTGTCGGTACCTGCGATATGGGGTACCCCCGCGCACAGGGGAAAATGCCTAAGGAACTCGCCCTTCTCCGCAGGGAGAGCTCCGAAGGCGCCACGCGTCCGGCGGGGCCGGACCTCCCTCTGCTCAGAGGAGAGCTCCGGGCCCGCTACGTGGCATACAGAGGCCGGACCTCCCCCTCCGCGGGAGAGAGGTCCGAAGGTGCCACGTATCCGGCGGGGCTGGACCTCCCTCTCCTTAGAGTGGAGCTCTGGGCCCGCCACGTGGCCGACAAAAGCCGAACCTCCCCCTCCGCGGGGAGAGGTCCGAAGGCTCCACGTGTCCAAGACTCGGGCGGCTTATAAGGGGGGCCGGGACCCGACAGGTGGTCCCGGGAAGATTTGTCTATTATCTACCGTATCTGCAGTTATGCCGGTAGTTGTCTCTGGTTGAAGGGTTCTGAGTCTTCATCTTGCCGCCCTGCCCATGCCGCATGCTAGTCGTAGTGGTTGATGACGGCGCAGGCAGCATGGGATGTCTTGTCGCGGTGTTTATTGGCTGGCAGGTTCTGACACCGAGCGCCAGTCTATGATGCGACTGGGCGCAACGGCACCTGACAGAGGCGTGCTCCGCGTCTCCACGTCTTGGAAAGACGCGGGCCTTGAATACCTTGTACGGGCAAGGTATGGGGCGTCTTTACGCCCGCTGCCTATCTCTCGGGGGCAGGCAGCACTATTCTTCTGGCCACGTGGCGGGCCCGGAGCCCTTCTCAGAGGAGAGGAGGGTCCGGCCTGCGGGGAACGTGGAGCCTCCGGACCTCTCCCCACGGAGGGGGAGGCTCGGCTTCTGTCAGCCACATGGCAGGCCCGAAGCTCTCCTCTGAGGAGAGGGAGGTCCGGCCCCGTTGGACGCTTGGCGCCTTCGGACCTCTCTCCCGCGGAGGGGGAGGTCCGGCTTCTGTATGCCACGTGGCGGGCCCGGAGCTCTCCTCTGAGGAGAGGGAGGTCCGGCCCCGCCGGACGCGTGGCGCCTTCGGAGCTCTCCCTGCGGAGAAGGGCGAGTTCCTTAGGCATTTTCTCCTGTGCGCGGGGGTACCCCATATCTCAGGTACCGACAGTGGCCCCCGGGCCCATCTCGGGGGAGATAGCGAGCCCGAGGTGGGACCTCCATCTCTTCCGATCCGCGCACTTTCTCTAAGTCCCGAATTGACCGCTGCCGGAGCACAAACGGCCGCGGGATCGTGGGAGCGTGCGCTCACTTGATGGTTGCTTTTACTGCGGCGGTTCCCAAGACTGCCACTTCTGCAAGTCGCGGCGCTTTCTTCGGGAACCGCCGAAGTGCCTTGCTGGCTCATCTTCTCAGGAGACTGACTCCTTGACCCACCGCTTCAGTTGGGCGGCTTGGGTCCACCCGTCATCGGCACTCGGTTTAGGAGCCGAAGCGGTTGCCGATGCAGTGTATCCGAAGAGTTCCGAATCGCTTGGGATTGCACCCGGGGAGGTGTGAAATGAAACCCCCATGTGGGTACGCTCCCCTTATAAGGCTTCCAGCCCCTGTGCTTCCCTCGAGTCTCTGCAGTCTTGTCTTCTTCCATGGCTCTTAATCAGCCTTATGGCGTCTGCACCAAGCCTGTGACTCAGGGAGCCTGCCTGCCTTGCCTCTGAGGGTGGCGCCACCAAGGGGTCTCTGGTTCGTCCTCCCGACGGTGCCCTTCCTTGGTGACGGCAGGCAGAAAGCTCCTTGGTGTTGCGTCCCTTCTCTGGTGGTGGAGTCTCCAAAGAAACCGCTGAAGCACCGAGGAGAATCCCAGGCAGCAGAGTCCCTGAGAAGGCCACTGAAGCTGCGGAGAGGGGGCCTCAGGAGCACCCTTAATGACACCGGCTTTTGCGCAGGTGATGAGGGAAGGAGGCTCCATGGGCACCCTTGATGACACCAGCTTTTGCGCCGGTGATGAGGGAACTTCAGGAGAAGGAAGCCGCCGATGCACCATGGAGGATCCCAGACGGCAGAGTCTCCAGGAAGACCGCTGAATACTGCAGAGGGGGCCCCAGAAGCTCCCTTGGTGACACTGGCTTTTGTGCCGGTGATGAGGGAGGCGATTCCTGCGCTCGGGTCATGGAGCGGGAGAGTGCCGCCAGGGCTGAAGCCTGGTGACGTGGCCGTCCTTGCAACTTCTAGATTCTGGTCATGTCAGGGGACCCTTAGGGCTTGTTTCTTTCTTTTTGTCGAGTCTGTAGTCCAGCTCAAGGAGCCTCGCATAGTTTGACTCTTTTAGATATTTGTTTCTGTGACGCTCTTTCTCTCCTTCTTGGCTTTGCCTGTCTGAGTCCTTAGCTCCGCAAGGTACTCAGAGGCCATCTCCAATCTCGGAGCTCTGCGTAGACACCTTCCCCGGGTCCTAACCGTGTTAGGGGTCCCTGGGGGTCTCCGGATCTCGCCCTATGGGGAGCTCCAAATCTGCCTGCCATGTGGCGGGTCCGGAGCCCCTCCTCAGGAGGTGGGAGCTCCGGCCATGCTGGACACGTAGGGCTTTCGGAATCCTCCCACCGGGGGGGGGGTGGAGGTCCGGTTTCTGCCTGCCACGTGGCAAGCCCGGAGCCCCTCTCTTGGGAGGCGGGAGCTCCGGACCTGCTGGACGCGCGGGGCCTTCGGGCCTCGCCCCTGCTGAAGGGGCGGGGCCCGGTCCTTCCAGTCCTGGGCCGGTGCTGTTGATAGCTCCTTTCCCCCCGCTTTATGTAGTCCCTGTTGCCCTAACCTGGAGGTCCTGCACACAGGTAGAGGAAACGTAATTCTCCTTGGGGGCTCCCCCTCCCTTATCTCATAGTCTTATTTGACTTATAGCCCCTAACCATATGCTTGGTGCTTGGGGACTGTAAGGAGGGGGAGCTGAGCACATGGCAACCATGCACTGCAAGGGTGGCTAAAAAACTCAATACACAATTTAAATGAGTACGAGGAAAGAGCAAAGTAGAGCAGGTTTCTTTTCGTACAACTTTCCACAGGAGGAAAGCAGGCTAAACATGGAGGCCACGAGCCGCCCCATTAAGAGGGGAAGCAAGACTCTACGCACTTGGAGTCGGAACCAGGCAAAGCTGAACGTAGTCCTGTACCGTCCCCTGGGGCTTAGCTGCTCCGAGCGCTGCTCCTGGACTCTATGGAGTTTATTACGAAAAGAAAGTACTTTCCTATTTTTGCTCTAGGGGTAGAACGTACGGAGGTGTTCTATGTTCCAAGGGTTTGGGAGCAGGTCCCCATCCTCGGTGGAAAGGCGCACACACCCGGGGCGGCATACTTTCGCGACTCGGAAGGGGCCTTACCAACTAGGGGAAACTTTGTGGGCCCCTTCGCGAGAAAGTATGCGCCGCAACACCAGGTCACCTTCCTGCAGCTCCCGGGCACACACAGATCTCTGGTGGTACCGCCGAAGCGCTTGTCTATACCGCGCGTTACGGAGTGCTGCATGTAATCGGACCTCGTCGACGAGGTCGATTTCTCCACGCCGGAGGATGTCCTGCGCGGCTTCGTCGTAAGCCCGGGCACGGTGAGACTTCATGGTGATTTCTGGGGGAAGTACAGCTTCGGCTCCATACACCATGAAGAAGGGTGTCTCCCCGGTGGCCCGGCTCTGGGATGTCCGGTTAGCCCATAGTGTGCTCGGAAGCTCATCTACCCAGTTTGCACCATGTTTCTTCAGGCTGGCGAAGGTGCGAGTCTTAAGACCCCGGAGAATCTCCGCGTTGGCCCTCTCAACTTGCCCATTGCTCCTTGGGTGGGCGACAGAGGCGTAGCACACCTGAATACCAAGGTCCTCGCAGTAGTCTTGGAATGCTGCGCTGGTGAACTGGGTCCCGTTGTCGGTGATGATTCCGTTCGGGACCCTGAACCGGCATACAATAGACTTGATGAACTTTACTGCGGATTGTTTGTTGATGGTGACAACTGGTGTAGCTTCCGGGCACTTGGTGAACTTGTCGATGGCGACATAGAGGTACCGGAATCCCCCGACGGCTCTGGGAAATGGTCCCAAGATGTCCAGCCCCCGTACGGCAAATGGCCACGAGGGCGGGATCATCTGTACCGCCTGAGCCGGTGTATGGATCTGCATGGCGTGGAACTGGCACGCCTTGCAGCTCTCGACCAGCTTGACGGCATCCTGGAGTGCTGTCGGCCAGTAGAAGCCATGACGGAATGCTTTACCGACAAGCGTTGTCGGTACCCGCGATATGGGGTACCCCCGCGCACAGGGGAAAATGCATAAGGATCTCGCCCTTCTCCGCAGGGAGAGCTCCGAAGGCGCCACGCGTCCGGCGGGGCCGGACCTCCCTCTCCTCAGAGGAAAGCTCTGGGCCCGCCATGTGGCATACAGAAGCCGGACCTCCCCCATCCGCGGGAGAGAGGTCCGAGGGTGCCGCGTGTCCAGCAGGGCCGGACCTCCCTCTCCTCAGAGGAGAGCTCCGGGCTTGCCACGTGGCCGACGGAAGCCGGACCTCCCCCTCCGTGGGGAGAGGTCCGAAGGCTCCACGTGTCCTGCGGGGCCAGACCCTCCTCTCCTCTGAGGAGGGCTCCGGGCCCGCCACGTGGCCAGCAGAAGAGCGCTGCCTGCCCCCGAGCGGTAGGCGGCGGGCGTAAAGACGCCCCATACCTTGCCCGTACAAGGTATTCAAGGCCCGTGTATTCCCAAGACGCGGAGATGCGGAGCACACCTCTGTCAGGTACCGTTGCGCCCAGTCGCATCACAGACTGGCGCACGGTGTCAGAACCTGCCAGCCAATAAGCGCAGCGCACGCCTGTCAGGAGGCGAGATGACCAGTCACAGCCAGGACAGGCGTACAGTGTCTGAAGCTGCAGGCCATTGAAGGCAGCGACAAGACCGGACAAGACACGCCCTGCCGCCCCTGCCATCGCCAACGACTACACGCTACACTTAGCCTGCGGCATGGGTAGGGCGGCAGGACGAGGACTTCGACGCCAGCGCCAAGACATAATAGCTGGTAGGAAATCACCCCGGGGCCACCTGTCGGGTCCCGGGCCCCCCTTGTAAGCCACTCGAGTCTTGGACTATAAATGGCTCGGGTAGGCAACGTTAACAAGGGTTCGAAGCCTGTTGGTTCGCACTTGGCAACTCATACGCTAGCCATACACTCTCAAGCTGTAACTCACCCCCGAGCTCCATAGCTCGCCGTGGACGTAGGGTTTTACGCTCCGGCGGCCTGAACCACGTAAACCTCGCCGTGTCAAGCTCTTACTAACTCGTCCATCTGCGCAAGCTCTCCGCTAGAGACTAGCCCCACCGAAAAAAGAACCTCCGCGGGCTGCCCAGTGCAGGCCCGGGGGAAGTGTCGACCGAACACTTCGACATTTGGCGCGCCAGGTAGGGGGCTTTTCCCTTGCGCGACGAGTTTCCGCCGACGAAGATGACCAAGCTTCCTTCAGAGGCAAACTCTCCTCCCCCGCGTCCGCGGCGAACCGCGACCAGGGGGGAGTACATGTCAACACACTCAGGACGGAGTGTGTCGGTACAAGCTGGGAGCCAGCAACCGGCTCTGGCAGCGCCGACCCCCGCAATGCAGGCTCCAACCAGCATCAGGTCTGCAGTAGCGCTGGGCGTACCCGGTGGGGGTGCGCTAGCTGCAGCAAGAGCGCTACTGCACAATCCGCGTGCTGGGGACACGCCTCAGGTAGCGACCCAGCAGTGGATAAGCGAGGTAGACCGTCTCGTCGTCACCGCCACAAACCCTCGACTTTGGCGGGGACGACGCTCTGGCCAACCGGCTGTGTCGCTGATGCGCACGCCAATGGTTGGCGAGCAGACGGCAGATTCCAGCTCCACCAGGCTCCAGTCGACGGATCTGAGGACAGAGCTGGAACGGTGTCACTTGGGCCAAGGTGCCCAGGTATACCTCGAGCAACGTCGAGAAAGGCGTCGCACTCAAGAGGCTGGCGACAACATGACGTCGGCCTCGACTCAGCCTGAAGGGCAGACCTTTGCCACGCGAGCTCTACCACAGGCGTACGCCACGCAGCATAAGCCGCAACCATGTGCTCTACAAGCAGTGTCCCCGGCCTATGGCGCAACCTTGCCCATACTGGGGTACACTGTGTCAGTCGCAACCAAGCGTTCACGGCACCAGTACCTGCACTGGGAGCCAGCAACCGGCTCTGGCAGCGCCGACCCCGGCAATGCAGGCTCCAACCAGCGTCAGGTCTTCAGTAGCGCTGGGCGTACCCGGCGGGGGTGCGCCAGCCGCAGCAAGAGCCTACTGCGCAATCCGCCTGCTGGGGACGCGCCTCAGGCAGCGACCCAGCAGTGGATTTGCGAGATATACCATCTCGTTGTCGCCGCCGCAAACCCTCGACTTCGGCGGGGACGGCGCTCCGGCCAACCGGCTGTGTCGCTGATGCGCGCGCCAATGGTTGCCGAGCAGACGGCGGACTCCAGCTCCACCAGGCTTCTGTCGACGGACCTGAGGGCAGAGCCGGAGCGATGCCACTTGGGCCAAGATGCCCGAGTGTTCTTCGAGCGACGTCGAGAAAGGCGTCGCAACCAAGAGGCTGGCGTCAGCAAGACGTTGGCCTCGACCCTGCCTGAAGGGCAGATCTTCGCCACGCGAGCTCTGCCCCAGGCATACGCCGCGCAGCATATGCCACAACCATATGCCCCGCAAACGGCGTCCCCGGTCTAGGGAGCAGCCTTGCCCATACCGGGGTACACTGTGCCAGCGGCGAACCAAGTGTTCGCGGCACCAATACCTGCACTGGGAGCCAGCAGCCGGCTCTGGCAGCACCGACCCCGGCAATGCAGGCTCCAACCAGCGTCAGGTCTTCAGTAGCGCTGGGCGTACCCGGCGGGGGTGCACTAGCTGCAGAAGAGTGCTACTGCACAATCCGCCTGCTGGGGACGCGCCTCAGGCAGCGACCCAGCAGTGGATTCACGAAGTAGACCGTCTTGTCATCGCCGCCGCAAACCCTTGACTTCGGCGGGGACGACGCTCCGGCCAACCGGCTGTGTCGCTGACGCGCACGCCGACGGTTGACGGACAGACGGCGGATTCCAGCTCCACCAGGCTTTCGTCGATGGACCTGAGGACTGAGCTGGAATGATGCCACCTGGGCCAAGACGCCCGAGTGTTCCTCGAGCGGCGATGAGAAAGGCGTCGCAGCCAAGAGGCCGGCGTCATCATGACGACTGCCTCAACCCTGCCTGAGGCGCAGACTTTCGCCACGTGAACTCTGCCCCAGACATACGCCACGCAGCATATGCCACAGCCATATGTCCTGCAAACGGCGCCCCCGGTCTATGGCGCAGCCTTGCCCATACCGGGGTACACTGTGCCAGCGGCGAACCAAGCGTTCGCGGCACCAACGCCTGCAGCAACAGGGGCAGGATGTACGGCCCTGG
This sequence comes from Neostapfia colusana, assembly GCA_030760725.1. NCBI lineage: Eukaryota > Viridiplantae > Streptophyta > Magnoliopsida > Poales > Poaceae > Neostapfia > Neostapfia colusana. The sequence goes on from JASWHV010000003.1 coordinate 95,793,721, forward strand.
ATCCCCACCTCCGCTTCACGAGGTGGCCGCGCAAGTTTTGGCCGCGCCTGCCGGAGAAGTACGACGGCAGCGTCAACCCGGCAGGTTTCCTCCAGATCCACTCCACCGCCGTACTTGCCGCAGGAGGGGATGAGGCCGTCATGGCCAAACTACTTCCCCGTCGCCTTGACCGGCCCAGCCCGGTCTTGGCGAATGAACCTCCCTCAGGGTTCCATAACTCCCTGGGAGAGCTCTGCCGGCAGTTCATCGCCAACTTCACTAGCTCCTACACCCGTCCCGGCACGGAGCCTGACCTCCACGCCATCAAGCAACAACCTGGGGAGTCGCTGCGCTCCTTCATCCAGCGGTTCTCCCAGTTACGCAACACCATTCCGCATATTCAAAGTGCTTCTCTGGTGGCGGCACTTCGACAGTGTCCGGGACGAGAAGATGCTTGAGAGGCTTGCAACCAGAGAGGTCTGTGATGCCTCCGAGATCTTCAGCCTGGCGGACAAGTGCGCCAGAGCAGCCAGAGGGCGGAGTTGGCACTCACTGCTGTAAAAGCCCAAGAAAAGGGACTTGCAAAAAACTTTTCTTCACCTCACAACACCACAGTTTTTATTGTGGACACCTTAGGAAATGTTGTGAAGAGCATGTAACCTCCATCAAAAGAATGATTAGAGGGGAAAGCCTTCACTTTCACAAAGTAGGGTTTCTACACATGAACATGAGAGGTTGAGCTCACCCCTAGAATTTGAAAAGCCTTGGGAAGGTTCAGTCCAAAGCTCATGCAAATTCAACACTTTTTGAGGCACTTTTGGGTTATTTCAAAAAGAGGCCAATTTGAATGTAAATTCAAATTGCAGCAACTTTCATCACCCAAATTCAAAAGTTAGCTCCATATCTATACTCAGCACATTTTTCTGAGTAAACCCACCAATTTTCATCTCCATTGGAGCTCATCTTGTCAAGAGCTAAATTTGCAAGAATTCAAAACTGAATTTGAATTTCAGTTTAAATATGAAGCAAATTTAACCAAACAAAGTTTGAATTTGAGAACTCAAATTCAAACCAATACTCGGAGGCTAAGTCTCTCATTAAATGGAGAGTAGCTGAGATATTTGCAGCAGAATTTGGAAAAAGAGATTAGGGGGAGAGGGGGCCCACAAGTCAGTGGGAGGACTGTTCTCCAAACCGAGCGTGGCCTGTTCTCCCCGACGCCGGTCGAACACAGGCCGCCAGCTCCTGCTCCCGCGCCCGAGAGGGAGGGACACCGCACGAGCCAGCGCGCCGTGGAGGACCGACTGCAGCGGCGGTAACACGCGCGGCCACGTGAAGATCATCACTGCTCCCGTGCCTCGCGCTGACCGACCCGACTGCCACCGATCGACTTCCCGTGAGGATTCGGCCGAGCTCTCGCATGCAGCACCCCCCCTAGCCAAAAACCACACCAGCTACTCGCCCTCTACCTCCTCCGGCTGAAGACAATCGAGTTTAGCTACCCAGAACCTAGCCCGGAGACTATTGGCGGTGACCGAGAAGAACAGTCGGCACGGGCTCACCGTGGGCAGCTCGAACCCGAGGCTTTTCTGGCCGAGCTAGGCCACTCGGAGACGCGCCGGATAGTCACGCTGCTACTAGCCATGCCACAGCCCCGACGGTGGACCATCGAGCGTCAATTTGACGTTTTTCTACCGGCACATCCACTCGGACCTCCGGGTAAGAATCCATCGAATTCATCCTTAATCTTCGTTCTTAGGCCACCAAATCGTGCACACAGGACCTAGACTGGCTAGCGTTCAAGTTCTCTTCGCAACCCTAGCTAGAAAACTGACACAGTTCGGGGTATTTCATGTCGTTCCACGCTCAAACGCGCGGCAGGAGTCGGGCGCACGGTGAGAACTCCTCTGGATGTGTTGCCATGCGCTGGCCTTTACTTGCCGGGTTTCCCTAGCATCCACTGGTGCTCTAGAACGGATGGGCTGAGTCGTTGGCAGGTTAGGACCACCGGGCGACGATGCCGATCGTTCCCCGAGGCCGCCGCACGCTGCCGGCACCGTTCCGATCCTCTAGCGCCTAAACCGAGCCCACAAACATGTTTCCCAACCCCATAAACCCCCAGGCGGCGAGCCTCCGGCCGGGAGACGGCCGGAGACACTCAGCCGGTGAGGCGCCGCCTCGGTCTGGCGAGGTTAGCGCGCGCGCGGGAAGGAGGGCTCGGAGGAAGAAGAAGGGTGGGGCAGGCCCACCAGTCAGTGAGGGCGAGTTTAAAACGGGATCGAATATGGACAGGATTCCGTGTGGCTGTGCACAGGAAAACCCAGTAACCCTGTGTGTTCTCGCTTCTCACTGGCTGCGATTTAAAGAGTGGGCCCAGGTTATTTTCCAATAGTAAAACAATTCCAGTTTCCACTCAAACTTTAGAAATCCATAACCTTTGCTAGGAAGCTCCAAATTTAGTGGTTCAAATTGGGTGGGATTCATCTTGCTTAGCTCTGTCCAGATATACAACCCAATTTGTAGGAAACCCATTAATTAATTCTGGAAAATTCTTTAAAGCTTTTCAGCAAAAGAATTTTAGAGGGAGTTTGGTTCATCCAAAAATCCCCAAATTTTGCTAGAATGTTCTTTAGGACATTAGTAAACCCCTGTAAAAGTTTCATACCATTTGGATTTGATTTGGTCAGAGGAATTCAAATTGGAAGGTGCTGTGTTCATTTGAATGCAGAAACATTTTCAGAGAATTTCCAAAACTTGGAAATTCAATTCTGGGCAAACCTTAACTCCAAAAATGCTAGGAAAATTCATGCAAACTCTAGGAGCTATAATTGAAATTGTAGTTCACTAAGTTGGGTATGAACAGGGGTCTGACCTCAGAATTAATTCCTCCTTGCTTAATTGCTAAGGAAATTATTCTGAGCAAACCACTCCATGAAAAGTGCTAAGGTTTGGTCCAGAGGGTTTTCTTGTGACAAGGAACTCACATAAAAATTCTCAGCTCCATTGGAGCTCTAGATCACCCCTGTCCTGTTTAACCAATTAAGGGATTAATATGGAAACAGGGGGAAAACCACTTAGCATTTAACCATGTGATTAAGTCCAAGCCAAACCACCAACACCAGTTCATCTTTAAATTCTGAAACAAAGTTCCAGGTGTTAGAGGCTGGTTATTATAACTAATAGTAGAAGTCTTACTCTAAAACTCACATTTGCATCTAAATTAACATGTAGTATTTCGTTAACGTGTAGCCGTTGAAGAAGAGACTCCGGAAGTGCTGGACTTCCTTCTTCTGGACGAAGATCTAACACCGGACCAGCAGCAACAAGGCAAGCCCCGGTTTGCATTAACCCTTTTATAAGTCTTACTTTGTTTACATGTGTCATATGAAGTATGTATGTGCATTAGGTATAGGATGAATGAAACCCCACTTGCATAACCAAAGGTTCCTAAAAGAGTGAGGGTAGTGTCAAGGACCTCGAGTAGACAGTCTATGCTTAAAGAGTCATAGGACTTGGGTACAAGTCGAGTAGTTGGAATCTACTCGCGAGATAGGCAGTGGGACACACGGGTTCGGTTGAGTGATGTGAGATCACCTTAGTAATGAAAATGAGACTAGGCAGGGGCTAGGGCACAGCAAGAAGAAGTCTTGTGTGCGCAGCCCTGCCCGTGTCGATTGAGGACCGATCCGTGTGCGGCCCTGCTGAACAAGTATTGAACGTACCAAAGGCATATCGGATATATGGGCCCCGATAAACAGATGTAGCCTAAACCTCCTGGCGTCGAGGCATAGCACACCGATTTATAGGTGTAGGTTGAGGGCAGCAAGGTGGAAATCTGCCAACGGGCATAGAGAGATGCTCCGTGTGGGGAACCTCCTGCTCGTTTCGGTGCGACCGGTTCGACGTTTGGGCTGTTGGGTGAAAGGTTTTCCCGTACGACATCGAGTGAGCATGCTGTGCAGCTCCACGGGTGGGCGTACGTGACGTGCTCTTTGGGTTTCCCTGCAGGTGTATATCGAGTCGATTCGCCGTCCCTCGCGGTGACGAGTACCGCTTGTTCACTGCGTCGTAACGTAGACTAATGGATGAAATATGTTGATTCAATGATGCTGATTGATATAATTGTACTGCTACATGTGTGCCACCAAATACTGCTTACTAAATTTCAGATTTCATGAACTGTTAACTTGTTGCTAAAAGATGAACTAAGAATGGACTTGTAGGCGTGTCCTTTTGCTGAAATGTTACTATCCTATGTCCATTGTACCCCTCATGTAGAGTTTCATGCCTAGGTGAGTCGGTTAAGCCTTGCTGAGCCTTTGTGCTCACGGTTGCTGCTTAAGTGTTTCTCAGGTGAGGAGCCACCCACGGACTCGGGGTACGAGTCCACCGGCGAGGGTTACCCTCCGTCGGGGACCATGGCTGAATGGGAGCCGTACACGCCGCGCTGAGCTGAGGAGTGCAGCTAGTGTGGGTGCCCTAGGGCTGGGCAACCAACTTTTGGTAAATAGGCGGGCGTGAGTTGTATAGTGTAGACTTCCGCTGTGTAACATAAACAATAGTTGTAACTGAAGTTTGTACCTGTTTGTACAGTTTCAGTTGTTTCCCATGTAATATATTATGTTCTTATGACGTGTGCTGTCGGGTGTCGCATCGCGCGGCACCACCCTCTGCGATCCTGGATGAGCGGATTCCGGTCCGCCACAGCCTGGTATCAGAGCTGCAGTTGGGGATAGCACAGTACTAAAGGACTGCATTATGGGAAAAACTTAGGTATACGGTGAGGAATCGGTAGCTGCCCAAGTAAGGACTATATTAGCATAGTTACTTAAAGTGGCAAAGAATAACCTATGTGTTATAATTCTGAATTTCAATTATGTAACGACGCACCTACGCTCTGGTAAGTATGGTAAGGAACGCCACCGAAAGCGGTTCAATTTCGGTTAGCTCTCCCTGACGAGGAAGGTGGTTCAGGGATTTGTCTCATAGCTTGGTGTGAGACGTCAATATGAAGCTCTTGAACTCTTCATGTTCCTGAGTTCATATGAAACGCTGATCCCTAGCGTGCATTAGGCAAGTAAGTGGAGACCCCATCGCGTGGTCAGTAACGCAAGAGTGTGTTCGTCTGGAAATAGCCCAGGAGGACATACGCAGCGCTTGCCATCGGCGTGCCCTGCAGGGCAGTAGGTGATATCTGTTGGGTTGATAACATTCCCAACCGTGACGACCCGTTCATGACATACTCGGGTTCCCCGTCGTGTGGTGTTGAAACACGATCACGTACCTTGAGACGTGACCTAACTCAAGGACGACCGTATGACAATGATACGGGCGTTTGTATTTACTTCCAAATATGGAACTGCCTGAAATGAATAACCATTGAGTGCACCATGATTGTGTGGTCTTCTGCAGGTACTAACCACATATGTATCCGTGTAGAAAACGTGTGCGAGAGACCGTTTAGTGCCACACTTGAGACGTATATACCGGTATGATCCGGTTAGGATTTTCTTTTGTGAGGAACGTAGTACCGAGACATTGTAGGCATATGCATGAAAACATTGAGAACAAGGAACTAAAATCAGTAGGTTCAACAATTAAGACCCTGGTTGGGTATGAGAATGGGATAGTGGACCAGGATAGCTAAGGGGATGAAAAACAGAGTGCTCTGTTTTGGACAGCGAGATTGCTGATCTTCAACAGGGCATAACTCACAGGTCTTTTAGCCGAGAGAGGTGTGCTATATATTTCTGGAAAGGCATTGAAGTACCCTACAACTTTGTTGTAGACTTCCAGAGCTGAAACTCACCGTAAGATGGCTTAAATCCCCGAGGAATGTAAACTGTCCAGAACCAGGACAGAGTTAAACATTCTCTGGACTGTTCTGTTTTTCAAACATAACTCCCAGTAGAAAAATCTAAAATTGTCATATAATACATCCTTAGAAAGAGTAGAAGATGTGTGACATCTTTGCAATTCAAAGTTTCTGAAATTTCAGCACGGATTTCAGTGGAAATCAGGGTTGAAAACAGCCACTTCCAAGGGAGGTGCTGCTAAAATTCTTCCAGAAATTCTGCTGAATTTGAATTAGCATAACTTTTTAACCAAAGCTGATCTGGGGGCAAATGAGTACTCGTTGGAAATATACTGAAGTTAACTTTAACTTTGGTATTCAACTTGAGTCATGAAAATGCCCAGAACCAGATCAAAACATGGAATAGGTAGAAACTGGTCATTCTGACAGAAGAATGACAGTTGAACTCACGGGAGAGGGTGTTGTACCCTAAGAGTGGTATACGTGATGACAAAGCGATAGTAATATCTCATAGAGACCAAACCTAGTTATGGTGAGCTTCAAAAGTAGAGGTTCATCAAGTTGGATTAAACTAGCTTGTGTTTGGTCTTGTAATGGTGTAGCTTGTGCAAAGTTATTACACTATCTACTTACGAGATGTATCGTATGTTTTCATTGTCATTATGTTTTACACCTATTTCTTTTAGACTGCATGCACTCTGTTGCGGGACTGATGTTATGGGCGTATGGTTGCAGATGGTTCGTACTAGGACCACGCACGAGGTTGGTGGCTCTAGCCAAGGTGGAGGCGATGACTCCCAGCCACCGGCCTACGACAGCACCCCGCAGCAGCAGCCACCACTGCCGCCTCCGCTTACTCTAGCGGATGTGATAGCGGCATTGGTGGGGGGTCGTGAGGAGCAGACCGACCTGCTCCGCACGATCGTGCAGAATACGTCCCAGGCGGGAGGACGTCAAGAGCGAGGGCCTCGTGAGCCCCGCGAAGTGTCGTACTCGGATTTCATGAGTACGCACCCTCCAGTGTTCACCGAAGCTGAAGAACCACTGGAGGCGGAACACTGGCTGCGGACTATCGAGTCCAAGTTCGGGCTGCTCCAGTGTACGGAGCGGCAGAAGACACTGTTCGCAGCACAGCAGCTCCACGGTGCCGCTGGTGCGTGGTGGGCGAATTATGTCGCCTCACGTCCGGCTGGCCATGCCGTGGAATGGCAAGAGTTCCGGGAGGCGTTCCGCGCCTACCACATTCCTCCCGGAATAATGAAGAGGAAGTTCCAAGAATTTTTGGAACTGAAGCAGGGCGGGAGGAGTGCCCACGACTACTCCCGTGCCTTCAACCATCTGGCGCAGTATGCGTCAGACTACATCTCCACGGAGGAGAAGAAGAGGGAGCACTTCTATCGGGGGTTACACCCCGAAATGAAGACCCACCTCGTACAGTGGAACCGCGGCACATTCAACGACTTAGTCAATGCCGCGATCATGCAAGAGGATGCTCAGCGGGAGTTGGCATCTGAGCAGCGGAAGCGCAGCGCTCCACCCAGCGGTGGGAGTGGCGCTCCCCAGAAGTACCGTATGGTGTATCGGACACCATCCGGGCAGCAGTGGCATCCACCGGCGCGACCTCAACAGTTCGGGGGACGTTCGTTCCAAGCACCCCCGTTCCGTCCGCCGATGCCACCACCAAGACAGCAGCAGCAGCAGACGGTACCCCCGGCGTTTCCACCGCCACAACGCGCCCCGGGTTTCCGTCCACCGATCAGCGGGGGACCGCCCTGTTTCACCTGCTTCACGTGTGGCCAGGCGGGCCACTTCGCGAAGGACTGTCCCCAAGGGCAGCAGAGCAGCGGGCAAGCCCAGTTCCAGGGCGGTGCTCGAGGCCGACCTCCGGTGAAGAAGGTTGGTCAACGGACTGGGGGTGTCCGCAACCTCGACAGTGAGGACGCCCCAGAGGGAGACAACGTGCTGGCGGGTACGTTTACTCTCAACAATCAAGCCATCGTCATATTATTTGATTCTGGTGCAACTCACAGCTTTATAAGTGCATCCTATGTGGCTAAACATCAATTGCAAGTCTTCCCAACCGACTGCACTTATATGATCTGCTCACCGGGAGGGAAGATTTCAGCTAATATGATGATTCCAAAGGCACCTCTGTGCTTAGGTGGGAAACTATATCCCACCACCTTGATAATCCTTATGGGACAAAAGATTGATGCAATCTTAGGGATGTCATGGCTACAATACCATGGCGCTGTCCTAGAGACTCGGACACGGGCGGTTCACTTAAATTCTCCATTCCACCGTCCGCATTCCATGGTGTTAGAGACGCCAGTCCGGGAAGTTTTAGCAATTAATAACGCTGAAGCTCTCAAGTTAGAAGACATCCCCGTAGTCCGGGAGTACCCCAACGTGTTCCCGGATGATCTTCCGGGCATGCCACCTGAGCGGGATGTCGAGTTCAAGATCGAGCTCGCACCCGGGACTACGCCCATATCACGGAGACCATACAAGATGGCTCCAAATGAGCTGGCTGAACTGAAAGAACAGCTCAATGATCTGTTGAGCAAGGGTTTCATTAGGCCGAGTTCCTCGCCTTGGGGATGCTCGGCGCTATTTGTAAAGAAGAAGGATGAAACCCTGAGGCTGTGTGTGGATTACCAGCCGCTCAATGCCGTCACCATCAAGAATAAGTACCCACTGCCCCGTATTGACATCTTGTTTGACCAACTTGTGGGGGCGAGTGTATTCTCAAAGATGGACCTTCGCTCTGGATATCACCAGATCAAGATCCGGGCGGAGGATATTCCGAAGACGGCATTCTCGACGAGATATGGACTATATGAATATCTCGTCATGTCATTTGGTCTCACAAATGCTCCAGCCCATTTCATGTATCTCATGAACTCGGTGTTCATGCCGGAGCTGGACAAGTTCGTGGTAGTGTTCATCGATGATATCTTGGTTTACTCCAAGACAGAAGCCGAGCATGCCGAACACTTACGGATCGTTCTTCAACTATTGCGAGACCACAAGCTCTATGCCAAGTTCAGTAAATGCGAATTTTGGATCAGCCAAGTGCCATTCTTGGGACATATCATCTCAGCTGAAGGCATTGCGGTTGACCCAAGCAAAATAGAGCAAGTGCTGAAATGGAAAGCTCCCACTTCAGTTCATGAAGTCAGAAGCTTCCTCGGGTTAGCGGGATACTACCGGAGATTCATTCCAAGCTTCTCCAAGCTCGCTAAGCCGATGACAGAGTTGCTGAAGAAAGGGACAAAATATGTTTGGAACACGGCGTGTGAAGGAGCGTTCCGAACACTGGTGAAGCATCTCACAACAGCCCCGGTATTAGCTCAGCCGGATACAACAAAGCCCTTCGACGTGTATTGTGATGCGTCCGGTATTGGGCTCGGCTGCGTGTTGATGCAGGAAGGACGTGTGGTCGCTTATGGCTCACGCCAACTTCGGAACCATGAGCAGCACTACCCGACTCACGATCTTGAACTTGCTGCCGTGGTGTTGGCGCTGAAAATGTGGAGGCACTATCTCCTGGGGAACTTGGTGCATCTCTACACCCACCACAAGAGCTTGAAATACATTTTCACCCAGAAGGAGCTGAACATGAGGCAGAGGAGGTGGTTAGAACTGATCAAAGATTATGAGATTGAGATCCATTACCACCCCGGCAAGGCGAATGTGGTTGCCGACGCGCTGAGTCGGAAATCGCATGTACATCACCTCACCATTACACCGGTGGAGGAGGAAGAGCCAAGTTTATACTTGGTTCCTTATGGATCGCTGTACAACCTTGCCCTCATCCCTACTATTAGGGAGGACATCATTGCAGCTCAGAAAACGGATAAAGGCATGGCACATCTCCGGAGACGGATAGACAATGGAGAAATTAAATGTTTCCGGAAAGATGATGAGGGGACGCTGTGGTTCAATGACCGCATAGTCGTACCCCGAGATATGGAGTTGAGGAGAAAGATCCTCGATGAAGCTCACTTGTCTAAATACTCCATTCATCCGGGCAGCAACAAAATGTACCATGATTTGAAAAAGAAATTTTGGTGGACACGGATGAAGCGGGAGGTATCTAAGTACGTATCCGAGTGCGATACGTGTAGACGAGTGAAAGCTGATCACATGAAGAAATCAGGGCTGCTGCAACCCCTGAAGATCCCGGCATGGAAATGGGAAGATGTGAGCATGGATTTCATTGTGGGATTACCCCTAACAGCCAACAAACATGATTCCATATGGGTAATCGTTGATCGGTTAACCAAGACGGCTCACTTCATTCCGGTGAATACACGTTACAATGCCGGCAAATATGCGGAGCTATACATAGCGAAGATTCTATGCCTATACGGGATACCCAAGACCATTGTCTCAGATCGAGGTGCATTGTTTGTATCTCGCTTTTGGGAGCAGTTGCACGCTTCCTTGGGTACTAAACTAATCAGGAGCTCCGCTTATCACCCTCAAACAGATGGCCAGACAGAGAGGGTGAATCAAGTTCTGGAAGACATGTTGAGAGCATGTGCCATCCACCATGGTAGGAACTGGGATAATCACCTACCATTGGCGGAATTCTCGTACAACAACGGCTATCAGGCGAGTATCAAGATGGCACCCTACGAGGCTCTCTACGGTCGCAAGTGCCGCACCCCATTAAATTGGTGCGAGTCCGGTGAAAGGGTCACATTCGGGGTTGATGTGGTGAACGACGCCGAAGAGCGCGTTCGGACAATTCAAGCCAATTTAAAAGCCGCTCAATCCCGGCAGAAGAGCTACGCTGATAAGAGGCGTAGACCGTTGCACTTTGGCGTTGGTGAACACGTGTACCTCCGCGTGTCTCCGATGAAGGGCGTGCATCGGTTCGGTGTGAAGGGGAAGCTCGCTCCCTGTTTCATTGGACCCTACACTATCACCGAGAAGTGTGGACCAGCAGCGTATCGATTTGAGCTACCGGCATATCTGGCTGGTGTCCATGATATTTTCCATGTTTCGCAACTGCGAAAATGCTTGAAGCATACAGCTGCTGTTCCTACCCAGGACATCGGTGAGCTGAAACCGGATTTAACATATGATGAATATCCGGTGGGAATTCTCGATGAGAAAGCCAGGACCACACGCAGCAGAACGTTGTGGTTCTACAAAATACTCTGGAGCAACCACACCGCTGAAGAAGCGACGTGGGAGAGCGAGGAGTTCCTTCGCTCAAATTACCCGGAGTTCATGGCTTCTCAACACGGGTAAGTCCCTATTACATCGCTATCTCTTCTTTTATAATCTCGGGACGAGATTCTTTTAAGGGGGGAGGGATGTAAAAGCCCAAGAAAAGGGACTTGCAAAAAACTTTTCTTCACCTCACAACACCACAGTTTTTATTGTGGACACCTTAGGAAATATTGTGAAGAGCATGTAACCTCCATCAAAAGAATGATTAGAGGGGAAAGCCTTCACTTTCACAAAGTAGGGTTTCTACACATGAACATGAGAGGTTGAGCTCACCCCTGGAATTTAAAAAGTCTTGGGAAGGTTCAGTCCAAAGCTCATGCAAATTCAACACTTTTTGAGGCACTTTTGGGTTATTTCAAAAAGAGGCCAATTTGAATGTAAATTCAAATTGCAGCAACTTTCATCACCCAAATTCAAAAGTTAGCTCCATATCTATACTCAGCACATTTTTCTGAGTAAACCCACCAATTTTCATCTCCATTGGAGCTCATCTTGTCAGGAGCTAAATTTGCAAGAATTCAAAACTGAATTTGAATTTCAGTTTAAATATGAAGCAAATTTAACCAAACAAAGTTTGAATTTGAGAACTCAAATTCAAACCAATACTTGGAGGCTAAGTCTCTCATTAAATGGAGAGTAGCTGAGATATTTGCAGCAGAATTTGGAAAAAGAGATTAGGGGGAGAGGGGGCCCACAAGTCAGTGGGAGGACTGTTCTCCAAACCGAGCGTGGCCTGTTCTCCCCGACGCCGGTCGAACACAGGTCGCCAGCTCCTGCTCCCGCGCCCAAGAGGGAGGGACACCGCACGAGCCAGCGCGCCGTGGAGGACCGACTGCAGCGGCGGTAACACGCGCGGCCACGTGAAGATCATCACTGCTCCCGTGCCTCGCGCTGACCGACCCGACTGCCGCCGATCAACTTCCCGTGAGGATTCGGCCGAGCTCTCGCGTGCAGCACCCCCCTAGCCAAAAACCACACCAGCTGCTCGCCCTCTACCTCCTCCGGCCGAAGACAATCGAGTTTAGCTACCCAGAATCTAGCCCGGAGACTATCGGCGGTGACCGAGAAGAACAGTCGGCACGGGCTCACCGTGGGCAGCTCGAACCCGAGGCTTTTCTGGCCGAGCTAGGCCACTCGGAGACGCGCCGGATAGTCACGCTGCTACTAGCCAAGCCACAGCCCCCACGGTGGACCATCGAGCGTCAATTTGACGTTTTTCTACCGGCACATCCACTCGGACCTCCGGGTAAGAATCCATCGAATTCATCCTTAATCTTCGTTCTTAGGCCACCAAATCATGCACACAGGACCTAGACTGGCTAGCGTTCAAGTTCTCTTCGCAACCCTAGCTAGAAAACTGACACAGTTCGGGGTATTTCATGTCGTTCCACGCTCAAACGCGCGGCAGGAGTCGGGCGCACGGTGAGAACTCCTCTGGAGGTGTTGCCATGCGCTGGCCTTTACTTGCCGGGTTTCCCTAGCACCCACTGGTGCTCTAGAACGGATGGGCTGAGTCGTTGGCAGGCTAGGACCACCGGGCGACGATGCCGATCGTTCCCCGAGGCCGCCGCACGCTGCCGGCACCGTTCCGATCCTCTAGCGCCTAAACCGAGCCCACAAACATGTTTCCCGACCCCATAAACCCCCAGGCGGCGAGCCTCCGGCCGGGAGACGGCCGGAGACACTCAGCCGGTGAGGCGCCGCCTCGGTCCGGCGAGGTTAGCGCGCGCGCGGGAAGGAGGGCTCGGAGGAAGAAGAAGTGTGGGGCAGGCCCACCAGTCAGTGAGGGCGAGTTTAAAACGGGATCGAATATGGCCAGGATTCCGTGTGGCTGTGCACAGGAAAACCCAGTAACCCTGTGTGTTCTCGCTTCTCACTGGCTGCGATTTAAAGAGTGGGCCCAGGTTATTTTCCAATAGTAAAACAATTCCAGTTTCCACTCAAACTTTAGAAATCCATAACCTTTGCTAGGAAGCTCCAAATTTAGTGGTTCAAATTGGGTGGAATTCATCTTGCTTAGCTCTGTCCAGATATACAACCCAATTTGTAGGAAACCCATTAATTAATTCTGGAAAATTCTTTAAAGCTTTTCAGCAAAAGAATTTTAGAGGGAGTTTGGTTCATCCAAAAATCCCCAAATTTTGCTAGAATGTTCTTTAGGACATTAGTAAGCCCCTGTAAAAGTTTCATACCATTTGGAGTTGATTTGGTCAGAGGAATTCAAATTGGAAGGTGCTGTGTTCATTTGAATGCAGAAACATTTTCAGAGAATTTCCAAAACTTGGAAATTCAATTCTGGGCAAACCTTAACTCCAAAATGCTAGGAAAATTCATGCAAACTCTAGGAGCTATAATTGAAATTGTAGTTCACTAAGTTGTGTATGAACAGGGGTCTGACCTCAGAATTAATTCCTCCTTGCTTAATTGCTAAGGAAATTATTCTGAGCAAACCACTCCATGAAAAGTGCTAAGGTTTGGTCCAGAGGGTTTTCTTGTGACAAGGAACTCACACAAAAATTCTCAGCTCCATTGGAGCTCTAGATCACCCCTGTCCTGTTTAAACAATTAATGGATTAATATGGAAACAGGGGGAAAACCACTTAGCATTTAACCATGTGATTAAGTCCAAGCCAAACCACCAACACCAGTTCATCTTTAAATTCGTAAACAAAGTTCCAGGTGTTAGAGGCTGGTTATTATAACTAATAGTAGAAGTCTTACTCTAAAACTCACATTTGCATCTAAATTAACATGTAGTATTTCGTTAACGTGTAGCCGTTGAAGAAGAGACTCCGGAAGTGCTGGACTTCCTTCTTCCGGACGAAGAACTAACTCCGGACCAGCAGCAACAAGGCAAGCCCCGGTTTGCATTAACCCTTTTATAAGTCTTACTTTGTTTACATGTGTCATATGAAGTATGTATGTGCATTAGGTATAGGATGAATGAAACCCCACTTGCATAACCAAAGGTTCCTAAAAGAGTGAGAGTAGTGTCAAGGACCTCGAGTAGACAGTCTATGCTTGAAGATTCATAGGACTTCGGTACAAGTCGAGTAGTTGGAATCTACTCGCGAGATAGGCAGTGGGACACACGGGTTCTGTTGAGTGATGTGAGATCACCTTAGTAATGAAAATGAGACTAGGCAGGGGCTAGGGCGCAGCAAGAAGAAGTCTTGTGTGCGCAGCCCTGCCCGTGTGGATTGAGGACCGATCCGTGTGCCGCCCTGCTGAACAAGTATTGAACGTACCGAAGGCATATCGGATATATGGGCCCCGATAAACCGATGTAGCCTAAACCTCCGGGCGTCGAGGCATAGCACACCGATTTATAGGTGTAGGTTGAGGGCAGCAAGGTGGAAATCTGCCAACGGGCATAGAGAGATGCTCCGTGTGGGGAACCTCCTGCTCGTTTCGGTGCGACCGATTCGACGTTTGGGCTGTTGGGTGAAAGGTTGTCCCGTACGACATCGAGTGAGCATGCTGTGCAGCTCCACGGGTGGGCGTACGTGACGTGCTCTTTGGGTTTCCCTGCAGGTGTATATCGAGTCGATTCGCCGTCCCTCGCGGTGACGAGTACCGCTTGTTCACTGCGTCGTAACGTAGACTAATGGATGAAATATGTTGATTCAATGATGCTGATTGATATAATTGTACTGCTACATGTGTGCCACCAAATACTGCTTACTAAATTTCAGATTTCATGAACTGTTAACTTGTTGCTAAAAGATGAACTAAGAATGGACTTGTAGGCGTGTCCTTTTGCTGAAATGTTACTATCCTATGTCCATTGTACCCCTCATGTAGAGTTTCATGTCTAGGTGAGTCGGTTAAGCCTTGCTGAGCCTTTGTGCTCACGGTTGCTGCTTAAGTGTTTTTCAGGTGAGGAGCCACCCACGGACTCGGGGTACGAGTCCACCGGCGAGGGTTACCCTCCGTCGGGGACCACGGCTGAGTGGGAGCCGTACACGCCGCGCTGAGCTGAGGAGTGCAGCTAGTGTGGGTTGCCCTAGGGCTGGGCAACCAACTTTTGCTAAATAGGCGGGCGTGAGTTGTATAGTGTAGACTTCCGCTGTGTAACATAAACAATAGTTGTAACTGAAGTTTGTACCTGTTTGTACAGTTTCAGTTGTTTCCCATGTAATATATTATGTTCTTATGACGTGTGCTGTCGGGTGTCGCATCGCGCGGCACCACCCTCTGCGATCCTGGATGAGCGGATTCCGGTCCGCCACAACTGCCAGCTTCCGAAGCCGGAAGACAGCCCGAAGATGGCGGAGTTCAAGCTGAGCTCCCGACCACATCAGACAGCCAAGTGCCAAGCACTGGCTGACTTCGTGGCTGAGTGGACGCCAACGAAGGCTGACCCAGGGGGCCGCGAAGACGGTGAACCAAAGTACCGAGCTCCGGTCTTCACCGGGCCTCACTGGACGCTCTTCTTCGACGGCTCCTCGCGAAAGCAGGGGGCCGGTGCCGGCGTACTGCTCCTCATGCCATCGGGGGAGCAGTCTGGGTACATGGTGCGTCTCAATTCCAAGGAAACCAACAACTTGGCAGAGTATGAAGCACTCATCTTTGGCCTAAAAGACAGTCCTGTCTCCGGGCGCTCGCCAGTTGTTGGCGCAGGGCGACTCCGAGCTAGTTATCAAGCAAGTTAAGGGTGAATGCCCCTGCAATGACCCACAGCTAGCTGCTTATCTGCTCCACGTGCGGATGTTGGAGAAAGACTTCTTCGCCTTGGACCTGCGCCATGTACCACGCGCTGGCACGGCTGCAGCTGACGACCTCTCAACGAAAGCCTCCATCAGAGCCCCTGCGCACGAAGGAGTCTTCGAGAGGACGTTGCTGCGGTCCACAGCCCGGCCCGCCGAGCCGGGCGAAGGGGGCTGAACCAGTGCCTCGAAGGTAGGCAGTCCCGGCGGCCCTGTATGCCGCCAAAGGATCGTAAGAGTCACTGGGGACTCCGTGCAACCCAGTGCTCAAGATCCAGAAGCTCAAGTAGTCCCGATGCATGGACCACGGAGGTCCGGGACTCCTGGAAGGACATCCTTCCTGATGAACGTGCATCCGCTGAACGGGTGGTGCGGATGGCTAAGTGCTACGTGCTGGTATCTTTACTGGCGTGGCGCCACGACATCCTATTGCGGTGCATAACCCAGGAGGAAGGCTGCGATTAGCTCGCAGTAGTCCAAGGAGGCGAGTGCTGGGAACGCTCATCGTCCTGCACGTTGGTCGGTTAAGCCACCGGCATGGCTCCTACCGACCGAGAGCCACCTGGACGCCGTCAAACCGGTTAGGGATGCAATGCGTGCCAGGTCCACGCCAAGCAGACCCACACAACCGGTGTAGACGCGCACCCAGAGCCGTCGGGGGATACCGGCTCCTCCATGTCGAGGGCCAGCCGGACTTCCCAGGGCCGGGTCACGGGAACTACCCTTCCACATGGTATGCGGGGCCGAAGCCATGCTTCCCCCTGATATAGCCATGGGGGCCCCCCCGTGTCCGGCGTACGACGAAGCCACGCATGACCCGCTCTGTGTGAAGACAGGCGCTCCGACGCTACCCAGTAAGTACACCATGCTTACTTAGGTGTTTATTTAAATTACGCATTAATTTATATGAACACCTCCCCACGCTCTAGACAGTGTGCGTCCATTGTACACTCGGTTCCCCTTTCCTGCTCTCATGCATAGTCGATATTTGCCATCCTGCCGAAGGCGGTAGTGCTTGGGGTACCTGCCAGAGGCTCGGTGGCCTTTTGGATCTCCCCCTGTAAGGGTACTGTACCGCCAGTTGGTCTCCTCCGAGAAAAGACCTACGCTAGACCGGGGGGTTAGGCGCCTTGCTTTGCCCGGTCTTGCACCCAAAGCATGCGCACTCTGCCCCCCCGGCGCTACGGTCTGAGTCCCAGGGGGCCGGACGGTTACACCCTGACTGGGGCTGGGGCCAGACCTCCGGGACCAAGTGCACTAGATTACCCAAGCCCCGTGTTCCGGCCTGGGACAGTAAGCCAAATGAGACTAAGGGACAGGAAAGGGGGGACCGCTGAGCAGTTCCGGACCTCCGCTCCCACAGCTGGGCCGAGCTCCGATGCAAGCCCTCGCCCTCCTTTCAAAGGCGAGCGCTGATGCCGGACCTCACGCCCTTCGTTGGCCTGAGCTCCGATGGCTGCCGGACTCCGCCTCCACAGCCAGGCCGAGCTCCGAGGCCAGCCCTCGCCCTCCTTTCAGAGGCGAGCGCTGATGCCGGACCTCACGCCCTTCGCTGGCCTGAGCTCCGATGACTTCTGGACTCCGCCTCCACAGCCAGGCCGAGCTCCGAGGCCAGCCCTCGCCCTCCTTTCAGAGGCGAGCGCTGATGCCGGACCTCACGCCCTTCGTTGGCCTGAGCTCTGATGGCTGCCGGACTCCGCCTCCACAGCCAGGCCGAGCTCCGAGGCCAGCCCTCGCCCTCCTTTCAGAGGCGAGCGCTGATGCCGGACCTCACGCCCTTCGCTGGCCTGAGCTCCGATGACTTCCGGACTCTGCCTCCACAGCCAGGCCGAGCTCCGAGGCCAGCCCTTGCCCTCCTTTCAGAGGCGAGCGCTGATGCCGGACCTCACGCCCTTCGCTGGCCTGAGTTCCGATGACTTCAGGACCTCCGCCCCCACAGCTGGGCCGAGCTCCGATGCCAGCCCTCGCCCTCCTTTCAGAGGCGAGCCCTGATGCCGGACCTCACGCCCTTCGTGGACCTGAGCTCAGATGACTTCCGGACCTCCGCCCCCACAGCCGGGCCGAGCTCTGATGCCAGGCTTCACCCTCTCCTAAGAGGCTGAACTCCGAAGCCGTCAGGACCCTGCCAGCACTGGGAGTACTCAAGACAAGAAAGTGCGCGGGTAGGAGAAGGCCTCACCTCGGGCTCGTTACCTCCCCCGAGGAGAGCCCGGGGGCCACTGTCGGTACCCGCGATATGGGGTACCCCCGCGAACAGGGGAAAATGCATAAGGATCTCGCCCTTCTCCGCAGGGAGAGCTCCGAAGGCGCCACGCGTCCGGCGGGGCCGGACCTCCCTCTCCTCAGAGGAAAGCTCCGGGCCCGCCACGTGGCATACAGAAGCCGGACCTCCCCCCTCCGCGGGAGAGAGGTCCGAGGGTGCCGCGTGTCCAGCAGGGCCGGACCTCCCTCTCCTCAGAGGAGAGCTCCGGGCTTGCCACGTGGCCGACGGAAGCCGGACCTCCCCCTCCGTGGGGAGAGGTCCGAAGGGTCCACGTGTCCTGCGGGGCCAGACCCCCCTCTCCTCTGAGGAGGGCTCCGGGCCCGCCACGTGGCCAGCAGAAGAGCGCTCCCTGCCTCCGAGCGGTAGGCGGCGGGCGTAAAGACGCCCCATACCTTGCCCGTACAAGGTATTTGTCGGTACCCTCGATATGGGGTACCCCCGCGCACAGGGGAAAATGCCTAAGGATCTCGCCCTTCTCCGCAGGGAGAGCTCCGAAGGCGCCACGCGTCCAGCGGGGCCGGACCTCCCTCTCCTCAGAGGAGAGCTCCGGGCCCACCACGTGGCATACAAAAGCCGTACCTCCCCCTCCGCGGGAGAGAGGTCCGAAGGTGCCGCGTGTCCGGAGAGGCCGGACCTCCCTCTCCTCAGAGAGGAGCTCCGGGCTCGCCGCGTGGCCAACAGAAGCCAAACCTCCCCCTCCGCGGGGAGAGGTCCGAAGGCTCCACGTGTCCTACGGGGCCGGACCCCCCTCTCTTCTGAGGAGGGCTCCGGGCCCGCCACGTGGCCAGCAGAACGGCGCTGCCTGCCCCCGAGCGATAGGCAGCGGGCGTAAATACGCCCCATACCTTGCCCGTACAAGGTATTCAAGGCCCACACCTTCCCAAGACGCGGAGACGCGGAGCACGCCTCTGTCAGGTGCCGTTGTGCCCAGTCGCATCACAGACTGGCGCGCAGTGTCAGAGGCTGCCATCCAATAAACGCAGAGACAAGACATCCCATGCCGCCCCCGCCGTCATCATCCACTACCACTAGCATGCGGCATGGGCAGAGCTACAAGACGAAGACTCAGAAGCCTTCGGCAGAGACAACTACCGGCATAACTGCAGATACGGTAGATATCAGTCAATCTCCCCGGGACCACCTGTCGGGTCCCCGCCCCCCTTGTAAGCCACCCGAGTCTTGAACTATAAAAGGCTCGGGTAGGCGACGTTAGCAGGGGTTCAGACTCTAGCCATCCGCACCCCTGGGTTCGCATTTTGCAACTCATACGCTAGCCATACACTCTCAATCTGTAACTCACCCCCGAGCTCAGGCCTCCGGTCCTGAGCAGCAAGCAATACAGCGAGCTCCATAGCTCGCCGTGGACGTAGGGTTTTACGCTCCGGTGGCCTGAACCACGTAAAACTCGCCGTGTAAAGCTCTTACTAACTCGTCCATCTGCGCAAGCTCTCCGCTAGAGACTAGCCCCACCGAAAAAAGAACCTCCGCGGGCTGCCCAGTGCAGGCCCGGGGGAAGTGTCGACTGAACACTTCGACATTTGGCGCGCCAGGTAGGGGGCTTTTCCCCTTGCGCAACGAGTTTCCGCTGACGAAGATGACCAAGCTTCCTTCAGCGGCAAACTCTCCCCCCTGCGTCCGCGGCAAACCGTGACCAGGGGAGAGTACATGATGACACACTCAGGACGGAGTGTGTCAGGGCAAGCTGGGAGCCAGCAACCGGCTCTGGCAGCGCCGACCCCGGCAATGCAGGCTCCAACCAGCGTCAGGCCTTCAGTAGCGCCGGGCGTACCCGGTGGGGGTGCGCTAGCAGCAGCAAGGGCGCTACTGCACAATCCGCCTGCTGGGGACGCGCCTCAGGCAGCGACCCAGCAGTGGATTCACGAGGTAGACCATCTTGTCGTCGCCGCCTGTGACACCCTCATCTCGGGTGTCAGCATATGTTCATACTTTATGAAGAAGAAAAACATTTTAAGAAGAGTAGAAACAGAGACAAGTACCAAAATGATAGCCAATAAAGCTCTCCGAGAGCACTGAAGGCAATTTCCACAGCCAGCAGACCACGTGGCGTGTTCGGAGCTCATCCCCGAGAAATTGGGAGAAGTCCGCCGCTAAACTAGCTACGTGGCAGGCTCGGGGGTCACCTCCGCAATTGGAAAGAGGTCCGACCCTGTGGGACACGTGCTGCCCGCGGAGATAGCCTCTGCGGAAGAAGCAAAGGCATTTTTCATAAGACACGTGTCATCCACGGAGCTAGTCCTCGCGGAAATCAGAGGACCATTCACGCAGGATATGTGTCAATCTCGGAGCTCATCTCACAGAAGTCCGGATCTATTGAACACGTGTCGCCACCGGAGCTTATCTCCGGAGGTCCGTCGCTGCTGAACATGTGTCGACCTCGGGGCATGTCCCTGAGGGAAGGAAAGGCGGAAAGACCGGCCACCACACGTGGCGTGCGTGGAGCTCATCTCTGCAAAAGAGGGAGGTCTCGATTGATTGACACATGGCACGACCGGAGCTCGTCTCTGTGGGAGAAGAGATACCAGGCTCTGAAGGACACGTGGAGCCTCCGGAGCTCATTACCGCGGAGGTAACGAGTCTGAAGCGGTTCTTACGTGTAAAGATACCGGTGCACAACGGAAACCGATCTAAACTCCACGATCCTTACCGAAGATAAGACGTCAGGATCTAACAAAGATCTGAATAAGACTCTTATTCGGGATCCAATCAGATTAGGACTCTTCTCTTCCCGATTATAAATAGAACCCAAAACCTCTGGCTGAAACTACAAACTTCTTTTTCAACTCCTAAGCCGACGACTTAGAGCCCTAGCCCTAACTCGCCGAGCAAAACATCGCCGAAAGCACAACAAGGGAGATCATCGGAGGAGAACCAAGCGGTCTGAGGAGGACCCCGAAGACAAGAAGAACGTGAGGTAGGACTTCAATACCACCTTACGACATCATGTTGCTCATCTCTTTGCATCTGTTCTTCGATTCCTTTCGAACAGAAGCGTTTTCATGGGCAGAACACTCAGTTTGATCTAAAGACAAGATCATCGCCACGTTCATCTTTGATCTGAACACCTCTGACCATGCAAGCCATGCAAGAACATCAGAACAATCTAATAGAACTAATCGTAGTATAGCATGCATGTGCATCATCGCATCTAGTTTAGGGTTTGTGCATAATATTGATTGCTGTGAATTTGTGTGCACGTGAATCCTACATAGCAGGACAAACTCAGGAAGCTGTCTACGACAAGCTGCAGCAACAAGGTTTTGAGAATCAAGAACAACCGGAACCGCAAGAACAAGACAAGTGCTCCTTGACCATGTTGATCCTATGCTTTGGGTAAAACTATTTTGTTTTGCGAAAAGGTTTGTGTGCTGAGTCAAACATGATGGGAAAACCCTTTTTATAGGAGTTTATTAGTTTGATTAAACCATCCTTGTCACCTGGGAAGTTTTATGAGTCGGGTATGGTTTTTGTTTATGCTTCGCTGAGTCCATGGGATTGGGAAGCGAGATAGATGTGTCTAGCTAATTGCATTCGTACTGATGATAAGTAACTGATGAGGTTAATAAACATGGATCGGAGGGAGATCTAGGCAAGCCTGGGTTTGTGAATGAGGTAGCATGAGATGGTGGTTTTACTTGCCATAGATCTAAGGACCGGTTCATGCATGCACATGCCAGGATAACAGTGCCACCACAAGGCCAAGTATGGGTGCGGCTTAGCTGAGTAATTAGGTAAGTTGCTAGGATGTTATGGACTATGGAAGGCGTGGGGAATGGGAGTCGAGTGAGGACTGCCCTGGGAACTGCATGGCACAAGAGGGGGCCCGTGGGTGGGAGAATTGGAGATTCTAGCCTGCCGGTGAAACCTTAGTGAGTCCATACATCTAGTAACCCCTTTGTAAAGGCTATTTTGTGATCTCTTGACCATACACCGACGGTTGTGTACTGGTATAATGGAGGTTCTGCAGTCGCCGACGGTTGACGAAATCACAAACTTGTGGGTAAAGAGGTGCAAACTCTGCAGAGTCAAAAACTATCATGATAGCCGAGCTTACGGTCATGAGCACCTGGCTAAACTGCCATGATTAGATGGGATGGTTATTGGAATGGTTATTGGGAAGGTTCTTGGTTATGGTTTTTGGTTATGGATGATGAAAGGGTTGCATGACTAATGGGTCATGACATGAGATTGGTCTCGGTGCGAGACGAGGTTGTTTTATGAGATGAGTTGGTAGCGAATACGAGGAAGTATTCGTGAGTATGAGTAAAGGATTGGTTAATGTTCGGATGGAACACGGGAAATGATGGAGGTATGTTGGTAATTTAACACATGCTGAGACTACATTCATCTAAAGTTAAGTTGCTGCTTTATCAATGGTTTTATAAATTTTCTTTTCTGCAAATAAGCCTTTTATACCTACCTTGTTTAAAAGCTGCATATCATGTGTTATTCCCACACTTGCTGAGTACATCATTGTGCTCAAACTTGCATTATTATTTCTCCATCAACAAAAAGAGAAGACTACTATGAAGACCTGGTAGAGCATTATGGCGTGTGATCTGTTCTCAACCTTGCCTGTGGAAGGATTAAAGATGGAGCCACTTCTGCTTAGTTTTGATTCCGCATTAGTTTTTGCTTCCGCATTTAAATAAGAATTCCGCTGCGTAGAAATAAGGACTTCCGCTGTGAGCATGAGTCCAAGACTCATGAGGTGCTGTAATAAACTCTGTTATTCGTGGTAATATATAATCTGAATTCAGTTTGTGGAACGTATGTGTATGTGTGATAAACATCCTGGGCACACATATGCATTAGTTCTCGGATCCGTGGTTTTCCACAGAATTGAGGGCGTCACAGATTGGTATCAGAGCCACGGGTTGACAGTAGGTTACACACCCAGATAGAAACCTTGGGTTGACATTAGAATCACGGGTTAACAGCAAGTTATACCACTAAATAGAAGCTACGCGGACCAAAGGAAGCATTGTAGGATGAATAGCTTAGATTGGCCTTGAAACCGCCTTGACATAGGAAACCATCCTTGAATAGGAGTTGAGTGGGCCCTTGTGATGATTACTTGTGAATATGTTCTTAGTGTGAGTTGTGGGGGCGTCTCGACAACGTTGCCCATATCCACACGTAAGAAGAAAGAGGAGTGAAATGCTTCGGCACTTGATCACATCCTCATAAGGACTATATAGTCCAAACTCCCCTTGATGCATATAGTTGAAAGGACCTATCTAATCTTCTAACCTTCTATTCTATTTCGTTCTCTCTCACAGATGGTGAGAGGAAACGCCAGCCGAAGGAACGTCCAGGAAGATGACCACGAAGAAGTTCCTGCTAACCCTGGAGCTGGCGAAAACAACCTAGAAAGGTTGATGGCCATGCAAAACCATCTTATGCAAACCATGATCCAAACTTTGGGTCAGTTGCAGGCCAATCAACACCCCGTTCCGGCACCACCGCCACCACCACCGCCGGCTCATAACAGGTTGGGAGAGTTCATGAGGACTCGACCGCCCACCTTTGCTCAAGCAAGCGATCCAATGGAGGCCGATGATTGGTTGAAATCCATGGAGAAGAAGCTTGCCATTGTACAGTGCAACGACCGAGAGAAGGTTCTCTTTGCGTCGCACCAACTGATGGGAGCAGCTGCTGACTGGTGGGATGCCTTGAGCAACGCCCATGCCAACCCGGAGACAATCACTTGGACTGAGTTCAAGGAAAGTTTCCGCTCCCACTACATCCCTGTTAGCGTAATGATGCTCAAGAGGCAGGAGTTTGAGGGTCTTCGCCAAGGGCAGAAGAGTGTGAACGAATACCTCAACAAGTTCATACAACTGTCCCGGTATGCCCCCGAAGATGTCAACTCAGATCAGAGGAAGCAGTACCTGTTCATGAGAGGGTTGAACAATGAGATCCAAGTTCAGCTCCTCAACAATGACTACGTAGGCTTCCAGAAGCTGGTTGACAAGGCTATTGTGGTGGAAAACAAGATCCGAGAGATCGAGCGCGAGTGCAAAAGGAAGATGCCATACCAGCCCCAAGGGAGCAACGTACGACCTAGGTACATGCCCCCTGCACCGCAGTATGGACAAACCACTCCTATGTACCGTCCTGGTAAGCCACCACAGCAACGGTTTGTTGCACCGGCACCTCGAGTGCCCATGCCTCCTGCGCCCCGGCCTAACAATGGCGCTCCTGTTCAGAACTCCCGCCCCAACGTACCTGCTGCCGTAGGCAACAGGGCATGCTTTGCATGCGGGGAAGTAGGCCACTTCGCTAACCAGTGCCCGAAGAGAGGCCCTGGACAGCAAAGTAACGTGCCCAAGCAGAACCAGCGACCAAACGGAGGGGACCACCAAGGGAACCGTGGACCGCAGAACTATGCTCGTGGCCATGTTAACCATGTCACTTCTGAGGAAGCACAACAGGCTGAGGACGTCGCAATTGGTATGTTCCTTGCCAACTCCAACCCAGCCACCATTTTATTTGATTCCGGAGCATCGCATTCCTTCATATCATCCAAATATGTTGCCAAGCATCATCTACCCGTATCCCACTTAGAAGGTGCTATGTTAGTTAATTCTCCCGGAGGAGAAATGAGGACTAATATAGTATGTCCTAAAGTAAGCCTTAAAATAAGGGGGGTAGACTTCCTTGCCAACCTTATTGTTTTGGACTCCCACGGAATTGACATCATACTCGGAATGGACTGGTTAAGCAAGCACAATGGGGTAATCCAATGTGCTGAGAGAAGCGTGCAGTTGACGAACGAACACGGTATCCGTGTCGAGTTTGAGTCAGCCCAGCAAGCAACCGAACGGGCGGATCTGAACCATGCTGAAGGAGTAGCCTTGGACAACATTCCAGTGGTTCAGGAATTTTCAGATGTGTTCCCGGAAGAACTTCCAGGTATGCCACCTGACCTGGACATTGAGTTTGCCATAGATTTGGTACCTGGAACTGCACCCATAGCTAAGAGACCATATAGGATGCCTGTCAACGAGTTAGTTGAACTCAAGAAGCAAATTCAAGAACAGTTGGAGAAGGGTTTTATCCATCCAAGTTCGTCACCATGGGGAGCCCCGATACTCTTCGTAGACAAGAAGGACGGAACCCAAAGAATGTGCGTGGACTACAGGTCTCTCAACGAGGTAACAATCAAGAATAAATACCCTCTGCCACGTATAGAGGACCTGTTCAATCAAATGAAAGGAGCCCAAGTGTTCTCCAAGATTGATCTTCGGTTGGGATATTTCCAGCTGAAGATTAAGCTCTCCGATATACCTAAGACAGCCTTTCGGACGCGGTGTGGTTCATATGAATATACCGTTATGTCTTTTGGATTGACGAATGCACCCGCATACTTCATGTACCTTATGAATAAGGTTTTCATGGAGTACTTGGACAAGTTCGTCGTAGTTTTCATCGACGACATTATGGTGTATTCAAAAAGTAAGGAGGAGCATGAAGAACATCTGAGATTGACCTTGCAGAAGTTGCGCGAGCATCAGTTGTATGCCAAGGTCAGCAAGTGTCAATTTTGGCTAAGGGAAATATCCTTCCTAGGCCACATCATCTCCAAGGAAGGGGTATCGGTTGATCCTGGAAAGGTGAGAGATATTTTGAAGTGGGACCAACCGAGGAGCGTGAAGGATATTCGGAGTTTCCTTGGGATGGCAGGAACTATCGGCGCTTCATTAAAGACTTCTCTAAGATAGCAAAACCTATGACGGAGTTGCTAATGAAGGGAAAAGTCTTTCAATGGACACAAGCCTGCAAAGAAAGTTTTGAGGAACTCAAGAAAAGGCTAACCACAGCACCAGTTCTGGTATTGCCAGACGTAAGCAAGAGCTTCGACATATATTGTGACGCATCCAGACAAGGGCTCGGATGTGTGCTCATGCAGGAAGGGCAAGTGGTAGCCTATGCCTCACGACAATTAAAGAAGCACGAGCTTAATTATCCTACACATGATTTGGAGTTAGCAGCAGTGGTGCATGCATTGAAGATTTGGAGACATTATATCCTTGGTCATCGATGTGAGATCTATACGGATCATAAAAGCCTCAAGTACATATTTACACAAACGGACTTGAATTTGAGGCAACGTCGATGGCTAGAACTCATAAAGGATTATGATGTGGGAATCAACTACCACCCCGGGAAGGCCAATGTGGTCGCTGACGCATTGAGCAGAAAGGGAGCATGCCACCAACTCACGGTTCGGGAGCTACCACCCGAACTACGTAAAGAGTTCGAACAGTTACACCTCGGATTCTTGAATAACATGGAAATGATGGAAATCCACTCCTTATTGGAGCAAGAAATAAGAAAGGGACAAGCAACGGACGAGGGGATTAAGGAGATCAAAGAAAGAATCCGACAAGGGATAGAAAAGGATTTCAAGGAGGATAAAAAGGGTACGCTTTGGCTAGGAAAAAGGATTTGTGTGCCAAACATAAAACACCTTCGCGACATAATATTGAAGGAGGCACATGATTCACCCTATTCCATACACCCAGGGAGCACCAAAATGTACAAGGATTTGAAAACTTGCTATTGGTGGGATGGTATGAAGAGGGATATAGCCGAATACGTTGCCCTATGCGACACATGCCAACGGGTAAAAGCCGAACATCAAAAACCCGCTGGATTGTTGCAACCCTTGAAAATACCTGAATGGAAATTGGAGGACATCAGTATGGACTTCATTGTCGGATTGCCACGAACTCAGTCAGGATACGACTCCATCTGGGTCATTGTGGACCGGTTGACGAAGACCGCCCATTTTCTTCCGGTAAAGACAAGTTACAACGTTACACAGCTGGCAGAATTGTACATGGAGCAGATCGTGTGCCGTCATGGAGTTCCAAAGAGGATAATCTCAGATCGAGGTTCTCAGTTTACCTCTAGATTCTGGAGGAAGTTGCAGAAAGCCATGGGTACACGACTGGATTTTAGCTCTGCCTACCACCCACAAACAGATGGACAAACCGAAAGGACGAACCAAATTTTGGAAGACATGTTGAGAGCTTGCGCCTTGAAATGTGGGCGTAGTTGGGATAGGAGTTTACCGTATGCCGAGTTCTCCTATAACAACAGCTATCAAGCTAGCTTGAAGATGTCGCCTTTCGAAGCCTTATATGGTAGACGGTGTAGAACGCCGCTGTTCTGGAACGAGACTGGAGAGAACCAGTTGTTTGGACCCGAAGTACTACAAGAGGCTGAAAAGCAAGTCCAAACAATACAGGAAAACTTAAAGGCTGCTCAGTCACGACAGAAAGGCTATGCGGACAATAGGCGTAGAAAGTTGACCTTTGAAGTTGGAGACTTCGTATACCTTAAGGTATCACCTATCCGAGGCCAACGACGTTTTAACGTCAGAGGCAAACTAGCGCCTCGCTACATCGGACCATTTAAGATTTTGGGTAAGCGAGGGGAAGTAGCCTACCAACTAAAGCTCCCAAACCACCTCTGCGACGTACATGACGTGTTTCATGTATCCCAGCTCAAGAAGTGCCTGAGAATACCAGAGGAACAGGTGTCAATGGGAGAACTTGAACTTCAAGAGGACCTAACTTACGCAGAACACCCTATCCGAATCTTGGACGTAAAAGAAAGGGTCACCCGAAACAAAGTGATTCGATGGTGCAAGGTACAATGGAGCCATCACACTGAAGCTGAAGCCACATGGGAACGTGAAGAGGATATCAAGGCAGAATTTCCCCATCTGTTTTCTACTAACGAATCTCGAGGGCGAGATTCAATTTAAGGGGGGTAGATTTGTGACACCCTCATCTCGGGTGTCAGCATATGTTCATACTTTATGAAGAAGAAAAACATTTTAAGAAGAGTAGAAACAGAGACAAGTACCAAAAGGATAGCCAATAAAGCTCTCCGAGAGCACCGAAGGCAATTTCCACAGCCAGCAGACCACGTGGCGTGTTCGGAGCTCATCCCCGAGAAATTGGGAGAAGTCCGCCGCTAAACTAGCTACGTGGCAGGCTCGGGGGTCACCTCCGCAATTGGAAAGAGGTCCGACCCTGTGGGACACGTGCTGCCCGCGGAGATAGCCTCTGCGGAAGAAGCAAAGGCATTTTTCATAAGACACGTGTCGTCCACGGAGCTAGTCCTCGCGGAAATCAGAGGACCATCCGCGCGGGATATGTGTAAATCTCGGAGCTCATCTCAGAGAAGTCCGGATCTATTGAACACGTGTCACCACCGGAGCTTATCTCCGGAGGTCCGTCGCTGCTGAACACGTGTCGACCTCGGGGCATGTCCCTGAGGGAAGGAAAGGCGGAAAGACCGGCACCCACACGTGGCGTGCGTGGAGCTCATCTCCGCAAAAGAGGGAGGTCTCGATTGATTGACACGCGGCACGACCGGAGCTCGTCTCTGTGGGAGAAGAGATACCAGGCTCGGAAGGACACGTGGAGCCTCCGGAGCTCATTACCGCGGAGGTAACGAGTCTGAAGCGGTTCTTACGTGTAAAGATACCGGTGCGCAACGGAAACCGATCTAAACTCCATGATCCTTACCGAAGATAAGACGTCAGGATCTAACAAAGATCTGAATAAGACTCTTATTCGGGATCCAATCAGATTAGGACTCTTCTCTTCCCGATTATAAATAGAACCCAAAACCTCTGGCCGAAACTACAAACTTCTTTTTCAACTCCTAAGCCGACGACTTAGAGCCCTAGCCCTAACTCGCCGAGCAAAACATCGCCGAAAGCACAACAAGGGAGATCATCGGAGGAGAACCAAGCGGTCTGAGGAGGACCCCGAAGACAAGAAGAACGTGAGGTAGGACTTCAATACCACCTTACGACATCATGTTGCTCATCTCTTTGCATCTGTTCTTCGATTCCTTTCGAACAGAAGCGTTTTCGTGGGCAGAACACTTAGTTTGATCTAAAGACAAGATCATCGCCACGTTCATCTTTGATCTGAACACCTCTGACCATGCAAGCCATGCAAGAACATCAGAACAATCTAATAGAACTAATCGTAGTATAGCATGCATGTGCATCATCGCATCTAGTTTAGGGTTTGTGCATAATATTGATTGCTGTGAATTTGTGTGCACGTGAATCCTACATAGCAGGACAAACTCAGGAAGCTGTCTACGACAAGCTGCAGCAACAAGGTTTTGAGAATCAAGAACAACCGGAACCGCAAGAACAAGGCAAGTGCTCCTTGACCATGTTGATCCTATGCTTTGGGTAAAACTATTTTGTTTTGCGAAAAGGTGTGTGTGCTGAGTCAAACATGATGGGAAAACCCTTTTTATAGGAGTTTATTAGTTTGATTAAACCATCCTTGTCACCTGGGAAGTTTTATGAGTCGGGTATGGTTTTTGTTTATGCTTCGCTGAGTCCATGGGATTGGGAAGCGAGATAGATGTGTCTAGCTAACTGCATTCGTACTGATGATAAGTAACTGATGAGGTTAATAAACATGGATCGGAGGGAGATCTAGGCAAGCCTGGGTTTGTGAATGAGGTAGCATGAGATGGTGGTTTTACTTGCCGTAGATCTAAGGACCGGTTCATGCATGCACATGCCAGGATAACAGTGCCACCACAAGGCCAAGTATGGGTGCGGCTTAGCTGAGTAATTAGGTAAGTTGCTAGGATGTTATGGACTATGGAAGGCGCGGGGAATGGGAGTCGAGTGAGGACTGCCCTGGGAACTGCATGGCACAAGAGGGGGCCCGTGGGTGGGAGAATTGGAGATTCTAGCCTGCCGGTGAAACCTTAGTGAGTCCATACATCTAGTAACCCCTTTGTAAAGGCTATTTTGTGATCTCTTGACCATACACCGACGGTTGTGTACTGGTATAATGGAGGTTCTGCAGTCGCCGACGGGTGACGAAATCACAAACTTGTGGGTAAAGAGGTGCAAACTCTGCAGAGTCAAAAACTATCATGATAGCCGAGCTTACGGTCATGAGCACCTGGCTAAACTGCCATGATTAGATGGGATGGTTATTGGAATGGTTATTGGGAAGGTTCTTGGTTATGGTTTTTGGTTATGGATGATGAAAGGGTTGCATGACTAATGGGTCATGACATGAGATTGGTCTCGGTGCGAGACGAGGTTGTTTTATGAGATGAGTTGGTAGCGAATACGAGGAAGTATTCGTGAGTATGAGTAAAGGATTGGTTAATGTTTGGATGGAACACGGGAAGTGATGGAGGTATGTTGGTAATTTAACACATGCTGAGACTACATTCATCTAAAGTTAAGTTGCTGCTTTATCAATGGTTTTATAAATTTGCTTTTCTGCAAATAAGCCTTGTATACCTACCTTGTTTAAAAGCTGCATATCATGTGTTATTCCCACACTTGCTGAGTACATCATTGTGCTCAAACTTGCATTATTATTTCTCCATCAACAGCAAGAGAAGACTACTATGAAGACCGGGTAGAGCATTATGGCGTGTGATCTGTTCTCAACCTTGCCTGTGGAAGGATTAAAGATGGAGCCACTTCTGCTTAGTTTTGCTTCCGCATTAGTTTTTGCTTCCGCATTTAAATAAGAATTCCGCTGCGCGCTGTGAGCATGAGTCCAAGACTCATGAGGTGCTGTAATAAACTCTGTTATTCGTGGTAATATATAATCTGAATTCAGTTTGTGGAACGTATGTGTATGTGTGATAAACATCCTGGGCACACATATGCATTAGTTCTCGGATCCGTGGTTTTCCACAGAATTGAGGGCGTCACAGATTGGTATCAGAGCCACGGGTTGACAGTAGGTTACACGCCCAGATAGAAACCTTGGGTTGACATTAGAATCACGGGTTAACAGCAAGTTATACCACTAAATAGAAGCTACGCGGACCAAAGGAAGCATTCTAGGATGAATAGCTTAGATTGGCCTTGAAAGCGCCTTGACATAGGAAACCATCCTTGAATAGGAGTTGAGTGGGCCCTTGTGATGATTACTTGTGAATATGTGCTTAGTGTGAGTTGTGGGGCGTCTCGACAACGTTGCCCATATCCACACGTAAGAAGAAAGAGGAGTGAAATGCTTCGGCACTTGATCACATCCTCATAAGGACTATATAGTCCAAACTCCCCTTGATGCATATAGTTGAAAGGACCTATCTAATCTTCTAACCTTCTATTCTATTTCGTTCTCTCTCACAGATGGTGAGAGGAAACGCCAGCCGAAGGAACGTCCAGGAAGATGACCACGAAGAAGTTCCTGCTAACCCTGGAGCTGGCGAAAACAACCTAGAAAGGTTGATGGCCATGCAAAACCAGCTTATGCAAACCATGATCCAAACTTTGGGTCAGTTGCAGGCCAATCAACACCCCGTTCCGGCACCACCGCCACCACCACCGCCGGCTCATAACAGGTTGGGAGAGTTCATGAGGACTCGACCGCCCACCTTTGCTCAAGCAAGCGATCCAATGGAGGCCGATGATTGGTTGAAATCCATGGAGAAGAAGCTTGCCATTGTACAGTGCAACGACCGAGAGAAGGTTCTCTTTGCGTCGCACCAACTGATGGGAGCAGCTGCTGACTGGTGGGATGCCTTGAGCAACGCCCATGCCAACCCGGAGACAATCACTTGGACTGAGTTCAAGGAAAGTTTCCGCTCCCACTACATCCCTGTTAGCGTAATGATGCTCAAGAGGCAGGAGTTTGAGGGTCTTCGCCAAGGGCAGAAGAGTGTGAATGAATACCTCAACAAGTTCATACAACTGTCCCGGTATGCCCCCGAAGATGTCAACTCAGATCAGAGGAAGCAGTACCTGTTCATGAGAGGGTTGAACAATGAGATCCAAGTTCAGCTCCTCAACAATGACTACGTAAGCTTCCAGAAGCTGGTTGACAAGGCTATTGTGGTGGAAAACAAGATCCGAGAGATCGAGCGCGAGTGCAAAAGGAAGATGCCATACCAGCCCCAAGGGAGCAACGTACGACCTAGGTACACGCCCCCTGCACCGCAGTATGGACCAACCACTCCTATGTACCGCCCTGGTAAGCCACCACAGCAACGGTTTGTTGCACCGGCACCTCGAGTGCCCATGCCTCCTGCGCCCCGGCCTAACAATGGCGCTCCTGTTCAGAACTCCCGCCCCAATGTACCTGCTGCCGTAGGCAACAGGGCATGCTTTGCATGCGGGGAAGTAGGCCACTTCGCTAACCAGTGCCCGAAGAGAGGCCCTGGACAGAAAAGTAACGTGCCCAAGCAGAACCAGCGACCAAACGGAGGGGACCACCAAGGGAACCGTGGACCGCAGAGCTATGCTCGTGGCCAT
Organism: Neostapfia colusana; assembly: GCA_030760725.1. Classification (NCBI taxonomy): domain Eukaryota; kingdom Viridiplantae; phylum Streptophyta; class Magnoliopsida; order Poales; family Poaceae; genus Neostapfia; species Neostapfia colusana. Next base: position 95,826,042 of record JASWHV010000003.1, read on the forward strand.
GTTAACCATGTCACTTCTGAGGAAGCACAACAGGCTGAGGACGTCGCAATTGGTATGTTCCTTGCCAACTCCAACCCAGCCACCATTTTATTTGATTCCGGAGCATCGCATTCCTTCATATCATCCAAATATGTTGCCAAGCATCATCCAAATATGTTGCCAACTTCGGCAGCTCCTACACCCGTCGCGGCACGGAGCTTGACCTCCAAGCCATCAAGCAACAACCTGGGGAGTCGCTGCACTCCTTCATCCAGCGGTTCTCCCAGGTACGCAACACCATTCCGCATATTCAAAGTGCTTCTGTGGTGGCGGCACTTCGACAGTGTCCAGGACAAGAAGATGCTTGGGAGGCTTGCAACCAGAGAGGTCTGCGATGCCTCCGAGCCCTTCAGCCTGGCGGACAAGTGCGCCAGAGCAGCCGGAGGGCGGAGCTGGCACTCACTGCCAGCTTCCGAAGCCGGAAGACAGCCCGAAGACGGCGGAGTTCAAACTGAGCTCCCGACCACGTTAGACAGCCAAGAGCCAAGCTGTCGGTACCTGAGATATGGGGTACCCCCGCGCACAGGGTAAAATGCCTAAGGTACTCGCCCTTCTCCGCAGGGAGAGCTCCGAAGGCGCCACGCGTCCGGTGGGGCCGGACCTCCCTCTCCTCAGAGGAGAGCTCCGGGCCTGCCACGTGGCATACAAAAGCCGGACCTCCCCCTCCACGGGAGAGAGGTCCGAAGACGCCACGCGTCCAGCGGGGCCGGACCTCCCTCTCCGCAGAGGAGAGCTCCGGACCCGCCACGTGGCATACAGAAGCTGGACCTCCCCCTCCGCGGGGAGAGGTCCGGAGGCTCCACGTGCCCCGCAGGCCGGACCCTTCTCGCCTCAGAGAAGGGCTCCGGACCCGCCACGTGGCCAGAAGAACGGTGCTGCCTGCCCCCGAGCGATAGGCAGCGGGCGTGAAGGCGCCCCACACCTTGCCCGTACAAGGTATTCAAGGCCCGCGTCTTCCCAAGACGCGGAAACGCGGAGCACACGTCTGTCAGGTGCCGTTGTGCCCAGTCGCATCACAGACTGGCGCGCGGTGTCAGAACCTGTCAGCCAATAAACACCACGACAAGACATCCCATGCCGCCTGCGCCGTCATCAACCACTACGACTAGCATGCGGCATGGGCAGGGCGGCAAGATGAAGACTCAGAAGCCTTCGTCCAGAGACAACTACCGGCATAACTGCAGATACGGTAGATAATAGACAATCTTCCCGGGACCACCTATCGGGTCCCGGCTTCCCTTGTAAGCCGCCCGAGTCTTGGACTATAAAAGGCTCGGGTAGGCGTCGATAGCAAGGGTTCGCACTTTGCAACTCATACGCTAGCCATACACTCTCAAGCTGTAACCCACCCCCAAGCTCAGGGCTCCGGCCATGAGCAGCAAGCAATACAGCGAGCTCCATAGCTCGCCGTGGACGTAGGGTTTTACGCTCCGGCGGCCTGAACCACGTAAAACTCGCCGTGTCAAGCTCTCGCTAACTCGTCCAACTGCGCAAGCTCTCCGCTAGGGACTAGCCCCTCCGAAAAAAGAACCTCCACGGGCTGCCCAGTGCAGGCCCGGGGGAAGTGTCGATCGCACACTTCGACATTTGGCGCGCCAGGAAGGGGGCTTTTCCCCTAGCGCGACGAGTTTCCGCCGACGAAGATGACCAAGCTTCCTTCAACGGCAAACTCTCCCCCTCCGTGTTCACGGCGAACCGTGACCACTGGGGAGTACATGTCGACACACTCAGGACGGAGTGTGTCGGCACAAGCGGGCAGCCAGAAGCCGACTCCGGCAACGCCAACTCCGGCTATGCAGGCCCCGACCAGCGTGAGGTCTTCTGCAGCGCTGAGCGTACACCATGGAGGTGCGCTAGCTGCAGCAAGAGCGCTGCTGCGCAACCCACCTGCGGGGGATGCGCCCCATTCAGCGACTCAGCAATGGGTCCGCAAGGTGGACCGCCTCGTCGTCGCTGCCACGAACCCTCGGTTTCGGCAAGGACGGCGCCCAGGGCAACCGGCTGTGTCGCTGACGCGCACACCCACGGTTGACGGGCTAACGGCGGATTCCAGCTCCTCCAGGCTCCTGTCGACAGACCTGCGAAGGGAACTGGAACGGTGCCACTTGGGGCAGGACGCCCGGGTGTACCTCGAGCGACGCTGAGAAAGGCGTCGCAACCATGAGGCAGGAGACAGCATGTCGTCGGCCTCGACACAACCAGAAAGGCAGGTCTTCACCATGCGAGCCCCGCCTCAGGCATATGCTGCGCAGCATATGCCACAACCATATGCGCCGCAAGTAGCGGCCCCGGTCTATGGTGCAGCCTTGCCCATGCCGGGATACGCGGTGCCAGGTGCGAACCACATGTTCGCAGCGCCAGTACCTGCAGCAGCAGGTGCAGGATATGCGGCCCTTGCACCCCACCTTCACTTCGCGAGGTGGCCACGCAAGTTTCGCCCGCACCTGCCCGAGAAGTATGACGGCAGCGTCAACCCAGCGGAGTTCCTCCAGATCTACTCCACCGCCGTACTTGCTGCAGGAGGGGACGAGGCTGTCATGGCCAACTACTTCCCCGTCGCCTTGACCGGCCCAGCCTGGTCTTGGCTCATGAATCTACCTCAGGGGTCCATAACCTCCTGTGGTGAGCTCAGCCGGCAGTTCGTCGCCAACTTCGGCAGCTCCTACACCCGTCCCGGCACAGAGCTTGACCTCCACACCGTCAAGCAACAACCTGGGGAGTCGCTGTGTTCTTTCATCCAGCGGTTCTCTCAGGTACGCAACACCATCCCGCATATCCAAAGTGCCTCTGTGGTGGTGGCGTTCCGACAGGGTGTCCAGGACGAGAAAATGCTTGAGAAGCTCGCGACCAGAGAGGTCCGCGACGTCTCGGAGCTCTTCAGCCTGGCGGACAAGTGTGCCAGAGCAGCTGAAGGGCGGAACTGGCACGCTCTGCCGGCCTCCGAGTCAGGAGGACAGCCCGGGTCCGGTGCTGCTGCCTATGGGGGTGGCAAGAAGACCAAGAACCGGGGGGGGGGTGGCAAGATGAAGTCACCATTCACGGCCCCCGTCGCCGCAGCTGCGACGACCAGTGGAGCTCGGGGGCCACGCCCCGACAAAAGGCAGCGGCAATCACCGGTCCCAGACAGTGGCCAAGGCGGGCTATGCCCCGTGCATGGCGCCTGCAACCATACTGCTGCTGAGTGCTGGGAGATCCAGAGGCTCGCAGAGCGCTTCCGCAATGGAAGACAGCAGAGGGCTGAAGCACCGCCCTACCCTCAGAGGGATGGCAAACAGAAGGCCGATGCCCCAGTCACCGCTGCCCACCAGGTGGGGTTCCAGGAGCCTCAGCGTGTCATAAAGACAGTGCATGACAGTGAGGACTCCAGTTCCGACGGTGACGGGCCAGGGCGTTAGTCAACTACAGCACGCCTCCGTGCCTCGAACATACCTCTCGGGGGCCGCCTAAGGTCCGTCAACCCCTTGAAGGCCTTGCCAGAAGGGGAAGACGCCTTAGGTCATCCAAGGCGAGCCCGGGTCCACCTACCCCTTGAAGGCCTTAGCCAGAAGGGGAGAACTCCCCGGGGGCCCCCGAGAGAAGCCGCGCAGGACCTGATCCAGCATGAAGATAACAACTTCGACAAGACTCGGCTTGCAGGGAACACCCCACAACGCACGGTCTCGGCTAATGCTCTAAGCACTACCGCCAAAGAACCAAACGCGACGGGGGCCCGCAAGAGGGCAACCTGGTGAAGCGGCACGCTATATTCCAAGAAGGACCCATAAGCTCTCCCCCAGCAGGGAAGGTCTCTTCCGAATCATGAAAGCTGCCGCCCCAGGCACACATGCCTTTCAACCGAGAGTGGGATCCATTCCCAAAAAATCCTTGCCATGAAGCAACACTGTAAGTCCTACTTACTGAGCATCGGTAGAACAGGGTTATTCACTTCTGTAATAGACCCCATAGAATTTAGGAACAGAGCTTGGGGTAGCTAAGTCTCAAGGGACGGTACAGGACTACGTCCAGTTTAGCCTGGTTCCGACCCTAAGCGCGTAGAGTCTTTCTTCCCTTGTAGACGAAGCGAAACATTGCCCCCATGTACAGCCAGAATTCCACCTATGGGCACGAATACAGAGACCTGTTCTACTTAGCTCTCTCTCATGCGCTCATTTAAATTATGCATTAATTTTTATGATCGCACTATCTCTGTATGTTTATCGTACATCTAGCTCCCCCTCTCCTGCGCTCATCCATAGTCGGCATTTGCTATCCTACCGAAGGCGGCTGCGCTTGAGGCACCTGCCGATGGCCGAGTGAGTTTCTCGGGCCTCCCCCAGTCAGGTGTTGCGGTGCCAGTTGGTTACCTCCAGGAAAGGCCAGCGTTGTGCATGGGGGGTCCAGGGTGCGTATTCAGCTTAGCCGGCCCAGAGCCCAAAGCATGCGCATCCTGCCCTCCGGAGGTCCAGGGGAGTACGTCCGCTTTGCCTGGTCATGAACCCAAAACGTGTGCACTCTGCTTCCCCAGCGCATGGCCCGGTACAAGGGATTGAACGGCGGTACCAAGACCTCGGAGGGAGCCGGAGCTCCGGCGCCTCGTGCACAGAATTGCCCAAGCCCCGTATAGCGGGTCAGGACCATAAGACGGATAAGACTAGGAGACGGGAGGGGAGGACCCCCTGAGGAGATTTACGTTTCCTCTACCTGTGTGCAGGACCTCCAGGTTACGGCAACAGGGACTGCATGAAGGGGGGGGAAAGGAGCTACCAGCTACTCCGGCCTGGGACTGGAAGGATCGGGACCTGCCCCTCCAGCAGGGGCGGGGCCCGGGGGCCCCACGTGTCCAGCAGGCCCGGAACTCTCTCCTTCCTTGAGGAGGGCTCCGGGCTCGCCATGTGGCAGGCAGGAACCGGACCTCCCCCCTCAGTGGGAGGGCTCCGAAAGCCCTACGTGTCCGACATGGCCAGAGCTCCCGTCTCTTGAGGAGGAGCTCCGGACCCGCCACGTGGCAGGCAGATTTGGAGCCCCCCATAGGGCGAGGTTCGGAGACCTCCGGGGGCCCCTAACACGGTTAGGACCCAGGGAGGGTGTCTGTGCGAAGCTCCGAGATTGGAAATGGCCTCTGAGTACCTTGCGGAGCTAAGGACTCAGTCAGGCAAAGCCAAGAAGGAGAGAAAAAGCATCACAGACACAAGTATCCAAGAGAGTCAATTTAAGCAAGGCTCCATGAGCTGGACTACAGACTCGATAAAAAAGGGAGAAACAAGTCCTAAAGACCTCCCGGCTCTCGCCGGAACCTTGCGGCTACAAGGGCGGCCACATCCTCGACTTCAGCCCTGGCAGCTTCATCCCGCTCCGCGGCTGGGCCCTCTCTCGCTGGCTCTAGCAAAAAAGAGGGGTCGCGGCTCTTGAAGCATGCCAGCACATGCGTAGCGACCTCTAAATCTAAGCCGCGGCCCTCGGCCTCAAGCTCGCTGGTGACCACCGAGTCGAGTCTGTCCAGCTTGGCGCCGATCGACTCCAACGCAGGGATCACCTCTGCCACCTTCAATGCGGGAGTCGCGGCCCTCACCGGACTGAAGCCAAGAGGGATCAGGGCGGACCCCGCTCGATCCATGAAGCTTGAGACCGCAAGAGCCTCGGAGGACCGCAAGGCTGAGAGCTCCTCCACCTCGCGGCGGGCCGCCTGCAGAGCCTCTAGGTTCCTCTCAGAGAATTCCTTCTCCTTGGCCGCCAGGGAACTCTCCCGAAGGTGGAGAGTCTTGGCTAGCTGCTCCAACTCAGCGGCCTTGAAGCCGGCGGTCAACTCCCGGTCCAAGACCGCCCGGCGATCATGGGAGACCTGTTCCTCCCTCAAGTCGAGGTCTGCCTTCAGAATCTCCAGCTCCTCCGTCCGAGCTCGGAGGTCATCCTCGCCCGCGGCCAGCTGCGCGGCGACCCTCTCTGCCTCAGCTGCCACGAAATGCTCCCGCTCCTCAACGGCGAGTTCATGGCGCTTCAACCGCTGCCGTATTTCCACAGCAGCAGAGAGGCTCTCTTCGGCCCGGGCGTGTGCCTCCAGGGCCTCCCTGTTGATCCGCCGCGACTGGGTGTCCATGCGGTCAACAACCCGCTTCATCCGGTCGACGAGCGCTTCCCTGAAATTGTGCAACTCGTGCCTTGAGTCGAGCTCACTCTTAACCTTTGCGGTCCTCTCCCGCAAAAGGTTCCCCCAGGTGAGGAGGCGATCCCGTTCAACCGTATATTCCTCCCGCTCGCGCCCTAATGCAGCCAAGACCTGCCGAACGCTTGTCTCGGCAAGCGCGAAGGCATCCGCCAGAGGCAATGGAGCAACAGAGGCCGGGGCAGTCCCCCTGACCTCCTCCATTACCTCTTCCTCAGGAAGAGTCGGCGCACCAGCAACTGAGACGAGACGCCGATCAGGTGAAGCTGGCTCCGAGGCTCTGGCAGCCAGGCCTGCCGGGCTCTCTTCAGCTTCTGGCTCCTTGATCTGAGGAGAGGGGCGAACCGGGGAAGGCGGTGCTGGAGAAAAGGCTGGGCCGCCTAGTGCAGGGTCGACCTGCGCCGGCTTGGGGGCCGCGGTGGCCGTCTCGGCAGGAAGAGACGACGCCGCCGCAGAGTCCGGGACCACCGGAACAGGAGAAGTTCGCGCTGGCCTGGGGGCTGCGGCAGTTGCCCCTGCCTCCGAACGCTGCGGCACAGATTCCCCACAATACGGGGAAGGCCGGGGAGCGCGGACACTCCAGCGAGCTCTGAACCCCGACTTCCGAGCCGGGGTAGGACTCCCAGAGCCCGCTATCGTCACTGACGGCAGCTCCGCAATCGCTTGGACTGGCGGAACAGGGGACGCCCCAGAAGCTTCCCCCAGCATGTCAACCCGGGGCCTCTTCGAGTCGCCACCGGAGGGAGTGTCAGGCACCCCAGAATCCCGACTTGGCACCGACGCCGTTGCTGGAGGAGATCAAGCGTGTTTCTTCTCTGGCAGCGGGTTGGAAGCCATGGCAAGGGAGAACTCAAAAGAAAAGCACAAGAGTCCGAGAAGAAACGCTGAGAAGTGCGAAGGGAAGCTGCAATGTGGGTAAGACCCCCTCTAAAAAGCTTCCCGGTGCAATTCCAAGCGATTCGGAACTCTTCGAATATCCCGCACCGGCAACCACTTCAGTTCCTAGACCGAATGCCGATGACGGGTGGGCCCGAGCCGCTTAACTAAAGCGGTGGGGTCAAGGAGTCAGTCTCCTGAGAAGATGAGCCGGCAAGGCACTTCGGCGGTTCCCGAAGAAAGCGCCGCAACGTGCAGAAGTGGCAGCCTTTGGGTCCGCCACAGTAAAAGCAATCATCAAGTGAGCGCACGCTCTCACGACCCCGCGGCCGTTCGTGCTCCGGCATCGGTCAATTCGGGACATAGAGAAAGTGCGCTGATCGGAAGAGACGGAGGTCCCACCTCGGGCTCGCTATCTCCCCCGAGATGGGCCCGGGGGCCACTGTCGGTACCTGAGATATGGGGTACCCCCGCGCACAGGGTAAAATGCCTAAGGTACTCGCCCTTCTCCGCAGGGAGAGCTCCGAAGGCGCCACGCGTCCGGCGGGGCCGGACCTCCCTATCCTCAGAGGAGAGCTCCGGGCCCACCACGTGGCATACAGAAGCCGGACCTCCCCCTCCGCGGGAGAGAGGTCCGAAGACGCCACGCGTCTAGCGGGGCCGGACCTCCCTCTCCGCAGAGGAGAGCTCCGGACCCGCCACGTGGCCAGAAGAACGGTGCTGCCTGCCCCCGAGCGGTAGGCAGCGGGCGTAAAGGCGCCCCACACCTTGTCCGTACAAGGTATTCAAGGCCCGCGTCTTCCCAAGACGCGGAAACGCAGAGCACGCGTCTGTCAGGTGCCGTTGTGCCCAGTTGCATCACAGACCGGCGCGCGGTGTCAGAACCTGTCAGCCAATAAACACCGTGACAAGACATCCCATGCCGCCTGCGCCGTCATCAACCACTACGACTAGCATGCGGCATGGGCAGGGCGGCAAGATGAAGACTCAGAAGCCTTCATCCAGAGACAACTACCGGCATAACTGCAGATACGGTAGATAATAGACATTCTTCCCGGGACCACCTGTTGGGTCCCGACTTCCCTTGTAAGCCGCCCGAGTCTTGGACTATAAAAGGCTCGGGTAGGCGTCGATAGCAAGGGTTCGCACTTTGCAACTCATACGCTAGCCATACACTCTCAAGCTGTAACCCACCCCCAAGCTCAGGCCTCCGGCCCTGAGCAGCAAGCAATACAGCGAGCTCCATAGCTCGCCGTGGACGTAGGGTTTTACGCTCCGGCGGCCTGAACCACGTAAAACTCGCCGTGTCAAGCTCTCGCTAACTCGTCCAACTGCGCAAGCTCTCCGCTAGGGACTAGCCCCTCCGAAAAAAGAACCTCCGCGGGCTGCCCAGTGCAGGCCCGGGGGAAGTGTCGATCGCACACTTCGACATTTGGCGCGCCAGGTAGGGGGCTTTTCCCCTAGCGCGACGAGTTTCCGCCGACGAAGATGACCAAGCTCCCTTCGGCGGCTAGCTCACCTCCCCCGCCTCCGCGGCGAACCGCGACCAGGAGGGAGTACAAGCCAACACACTCGGGACGGAGTGTGTCAGTACAAGCTGGGAGCCAGCAACCGGCTCTGGCAGCGCCGACCCCGGCAATGCAGGCTCCAACCAGCGTCAGATCTTCAGTAGCGCCGGGCGTACCCGGAGGGGGTGCGCTAGCTGCAGCAAGAGCGCTACTGCACAATCCGCCCGCTGGGGACGCGCCTCAGGCAGCGACCCAGCGGTGGATTCTCGAGGTAGACCGTCTTGTCGTCGCTGCCGCAAGCCCGCGACTCCGGCGGAGACGACACTATGACCAACCGGCCGTGTCGCTGATACGCATGCCGATGGTTGACGAACAGACGGCAGACTCCAGCTCTCCCAGCCCTCAATCAATGGATCTGAGGACAGAGCTGGAGCGGTGTCGCTCGGGTCAAGATGCCCGGGTATATCTCGAGCAACGCCGAGAAAGGCGTCGCTACCAAGAGGCTGACGACAGCATGACGTCGGCCTCGACCCAGTCTGAAGAGCAGACCTTCGCCATGCGATCTCTGCCCCAGGCCTGCGCCGTGCAGAATATGCCACAGTCATATGTACTGCAGATGGCGCCCCCGGCCTATGGTGCAGCCTTGCCCGTACCGGGGTACACTGTGCCTAGTGCGAACCCAGCGTTCGTGACACCAGAACCTGCGGTGACAGAAGCAGGGTGTGCAGCCCTCGCGCCCCATCTTTGCTTTGCGAAGTGGCCGCGCAAGTTTCGGCCACACCTTCCCGAGAAGTACAACGGCAGCGTCAACCCGGCGGAGTTCCTCCAGATCTACTCCACCGCCGTACTTGCCGCAGGAGGGAATGAAGCCGTCATGGCCAATTACTTCCCTGTCGCCTTGACCGGTCCAGCCCGGTCTTGGCAAATGAACCTCCCCCAGGGTTCCGTCACCTCCTGGGGAGAGCTTTGCCGACAGTTCGTAGCCAACTTTGGCAGCTCCTACACCCGGCCTGGCACGGAGCTCGACCTCCACGCCGTCCAGCAGCAACCTGGGGAGTCGCTGCGCTCTTTCATCCAGCGGTTCTCCCAGGTGCGGAACACCGTCCCGCACATTCAAAATGCTTCTGTGGTGGTTGCGTTCCGGCAAGGCGTCCGGGACAGGAAGATGCTCGAGAAGCTCGCGACCAGGGAGGTCCGCGACGTCTCAGAGCTCTTCAGTTTGGCAGACAAATGCGCCAGAGCAGCCGAAGGACGGAACTGGCACTCGCTGCCATCCTCTGAGTCAGGGGGACTGCCCGGATCTAGTCCTACTCCCTGTGGAGGCAGCAGGAAGGCCAAGAACCGAGGCAGAAGCAAGATAGAGTCACCGACCGCAGCCCCAGTCGTCACTGCAGCGACGCTCGGTGGGGCTCGGGGGCCGCGCCCCGACAAGAAGTAGCGAAGATCACCAATCCCAGAAGGTGATAAAGACAGTATGTGCCCCGTGCACGGCAGCTGTCGCCACACTGCTGCCGAGTGCCGGGAGATCCGAAGGCTCGCAGAGCGCTTCCGCAAGGAGAAGCGGCAGCGGGCTGATGCCCTGCCCTTCCGTCCAAAGGAAGATGAGCAGCGGGTGGATGTTCCAGACAACATCGACCACCCAGAGGAGATCCAGGAGCCTCCACGTGTCGTGAAGGCGGCACGCAATCACGAGGATTCCTGCTCCAGCGACGATGAGCGTCGGAAGAAGCTCTACGTCATATACGGCGGGTCCGCCGACCTCTCGTCCCGAAGCGCAGTCAAGACTCTGCGCCGAGCGATAGCGTCGGTGGCGCCACTCCCAAGTGCTGCACCGCACCTAAAGTGGATGGGGACCCCCATCAGCTTTGATGCCACCGACTGCCCCAGGAACATGGCTGGGGCCGGCCAACTACCGCTCCTGGTGGCCCCTACCATCGCCAACGTGAGAATGTACCACGTTTTGGTGGATGGAGGGGCTGGGCTGAACCTCATCAGCCTTGCAGCTTTCCAGAAGCTGCAAATCCCGATGGCCAAGCTCACCCCGTCGAGCCCGTTCTCAGGGGTAGGGCCGGGACAGGTTATCCCCTACGGCAACATTAGTCTCCCGGTGACCTTCGGGGCTCCGGGCAGCTATCGAACAGAGTACATTCTGTTCGACGTAGCGGAGATAGACCTCCCCTTCAACTCAATTGTCGAAGTGTGCGATCGACACTTCCCCCGGGCCTGCACTGGGCAGCCCGCGGAGGTTCTTTTTTCGGCGGGGCTAGTGTCCTAGCGGAAAGCTTGCGCGGATGGACGAGTTAGCAAGAGCTTGACACGGCAAGTTTTACGTGGTTTAGGCCGCCGGAGCGTAAAACCCTACGTCCACGGCGAGCTACGGAGCTTGCTGTATTGCTTGCTGCTCAGGGCCGGAGGCCTGAGCTTGGGGGTGAGTTACAGCTTGAGAGTGTATGGCTAGCGTTTGAGTTGCAAAGTGCGAACCCTTGCTATCGACGCCTGCCCGAGCCTTTTATAGTCCAAGACTCGGGCGGCTTACAAGGGGAGCCGGGACCCGACAGGTGGTCCCGGGAAGATTGCTTGTTATCTACCGTATCTGTAGTTACGCCTGTAGCTGCCTCTGGTCGAAGGCTTCTGAGTCTTCATCTTGCCGCCCTGCCCATGCCGCGTGCTAGTCGTAGTGGTTGATGACGGCGCAGGCGGCATGGGATGTCTTGTCGCGGCGTTTATTGGCTGGCAGGTTCTGACACCGCGCGCCAGTCTGTGATGCGACTGGGCGCAACGGCACCTGACAGACGCGTGCTCCGCGTTTCCGCGTCTTGGGAAGACGCGGGCCTTGAATACCTTGTACGGGCAAGGTGAGGAGCGCATTTACGTCCGCCGCCTACCGCTCGGGGGCAGGCAGCACCGTTCTTCTGGCCACGTGGTGAGTCCGGAGCCCTTCTCTGAGGAGAGAAGGGTCCGGCCTGCGGGGCACGTGGAGCCTCCGGACCTCTCCCCGCAGAGGGGGAGGTCCAGCCTCTGTATGCCACATGGCGGGCCCGGAGCTCTCCTCTGCGGAGAGGGAGGCCCGGCCCCGCTGGACGCGTGGCGTCTTCGGACCTCTCTCCCGCGGAAGGGGGAGGTCCGGCTTCTGTATGCCACGTGGCGGGCCCGGAGCTCTCCCCTGAGGAGAGGGAGGTCCGGCCCCGCCGGACGCGTGGCGCCTTCAGAGCTCTCCCTGCGGAGAAGGGCGAGTACCTTAGGCATTTTACCCTGTGCGCGGGGGTACCCCATATCTCAGGTACCGACAGTGGTCCCCGGGCCCATCTCGAGGGAGATAACGAGCCCGAGGTGGGACCTCCGTCTCTTCCGATCCGTGCACTTTCTCTAAGTCCCGAATTGGCCGCTGCCGGAGCATGAACAGCCGCGGGGTCGTGAGAGCGTGCGCTCACTTGATACTGCTTTTACTGCAGAGACGGGAGCCCCGGCCATGTTGAACACGCAGGGCTTTCGGAGCTCTCCCACCGTGGGGGCAGGTCCGGTTTCCACCTGCCACGTGGCGAGCCCGGAGCCCTTCTCAAGGGAGGAGAGAGTTCCGGGCCTGCTGGACACGTGGGGCCCCCGGGTCCAGCCCCCTCTAGCCCTGGGTCGAAGTAGTTGGTAGCTCCTTTCCCCCTACTTCATGCAGTCCCCGTTGCCGCAACCTGGAAGTCCTGCACACAGGTAGAGGAAACGTAATTTTCCTTGGGGGCTCTCCCTCCCTTATCTCATAGTCTTATTTGACTTATAGCCCCAACCATATGCTTGATGCTTGGGGACTTGTAGAGAGGGGGAGCAGAGCACATGGCAACCATGTACTGCAAGGGCGATAGAAAAGAACTCAATTCACAATTTAAATGAGTACAAGGAAAGAGAAAAGTAGGGCAGACTTCTTTTCGTACAACCTTCCATAGGAGGAAGGCAGGCTACACATGGAGGCCACGACCCACCCCATTAAGAGGGGAAGCAAGACTCTACGCGCTTGGAGTCGGAACCAGGCAAAGCTGAATGTAGTCCTGGACCGTCCCCTGGGGTTTAGCTGCTCCGAGCGCTGCTCCTGGACTCTATGGGGTTCATTACGAAAAGAAAGTACTGTCCTATTTTTGCTCTTAGGGGTAGAACTTACGGAGGTGTTCTATGTTCCAAGGGTTCGGGAGCAGGTGCCCATCCTCGGTGGAAAGGCGCACACACCCGGGGCGGCATACTTTCGCGACTCGGAAGGGGCCTTCCCAACTAGGGGAGAGTTTGTGGGCCCCTTCGCGAGAAAGTATGCGCCGCAACACCAGGTCACCTTCCCGCAGCTCCCGGGCACGCACAGACCTCTGGTGGTAGCGCCGAAGCGCCTGTATGTACCGCGCGTTACGGAGTGCCGCATGTAATCGGACCTCGTCGACGAGGTCGATTTCTCCACGCCGGAGGTTGTCCTGCGTGGCTTCGTCGTAAGCCCGGACACGGTGAGACTTCATGGTGATTTCTGGAGGGAGTACAGCTTCAGCCCCGTACACCATGAAGAAGGGTGTCTCCCCGGTGGCCCGGCTCTAGGATGTCCGGTTAGCCCATAGTGTGCTCGGAAGTTCATCTACCCAATTGGCACCATGTTTCTTCAGGCTGGCGAAGGTACGAGTCTTGAGGCCCCGGAGAATCTCCGCATTGGCCCTCTCGACTTGCCCATTGCTCTTCGGGTGGGCGACAGAGGCATAGCATACCTGAATGCCAAGGTCCTCGCAGTAGTCTTGGAACGCTGCGCTGGTGAACTGGGTCCCATTGTCAGTGATGATCCTGTTTGGGACCCCGAACCGGCAGACAATAGACCTGATGAATTTTACTGCGGATTGTTTATTGATGGTGACAACTGGTGTAGCTTCCGGCCACTTGGTGAACTTGTCGATAGCATCATAGAGGTACCGGAATCCCCCGACGGTTCTGGGAAATGGTCCCAGGATGTCCAGCCCCCACACGGCAAACGGCCACGAGGGCGGGATCATCTGTACCGCCTGAGCCGGTGTATGGATCTGCTTGGCGTGGAACTGGCACGCCTTGCAGCTCTCAACCAGCTTGACGGCATCCTGGAGTGCTGTCGGCCAGTAGAAGCCATGCCGGAAGGCTTTACCGACAAGCGTGCGTGAGGAAGAATGACTTCCACATTCGCCTCCATGGATCTCAGCAAGCAAGTCGCAGCCTTCCCCCTGGGTTATACACCGCAATAGGATGTGGTTGGCGCCACGCCGGTAGAGATCCCCCTCTACCAGCGCATACCTCTTAGCCATACGCACAATCCGTTCAGCGGTTGCATGTTCATTAGGGAGGATATTGTCCTTCAAGTAGTGACGGATCTCCGTGATCCATGCATCGGGTCTGACTTGAGCTTCTGGATCTTGAGCGCTGGGTTGCACGGAGTCCCCAGTGACGCTTACGATCCTTGGCGGCGCCCACGGTTGTAGGGCCGCCAGCTTCGAGGTGCTGGTCAAGCCCCCTTCGCCCGGCTCGGCGGGCCGGGCTGTGGGCCGCAACAACGTCCTCTCGAAGACTACTTCGGGCGCAGGGGCTCCGGTGGAAGCCTTCGTTGAAAGGTCGTCGGCTGCGGCATTACCGGCGCGCGGTACGTGGTGCAGGTCCAAGGCGAGGAATTCTTTCTCCAACATCTGCACGTGAAGCAGATATGCAGCTAGCTGGGGGTCATTGCAGGAGCATTCGCCCTCGACTTGCTTGATGACCAGCTGGGAGTCGCCCTGTGCCAACAACTGGCGAGCGCCTAAAGACAGGGCTGCCTGCAGGCCAAAGATGAGTGCTTCATACTCCGCCATGTTGTTGGTTGCCTTGAAATTGAGACGCACCATATACCCAAACTGTTCCCCCGATGGCATTAGGAGCAGTACGCCGGCACCGGCCCCCTGCTTTCGCGAGGAGCCGTCGAAGAAGAGTGTCCAGTGGGGTTCGGTGAAGACCGGAGCTCGGTGCTCCGGTTCTCCGCCCCCATGGCCCCCTGGGTCAGTCTCCGTTGGTGTCCACTCCGCCACAAAGTCAGCCAGTGCTTGGCTCTTGACTGCATGGCGTGGGAGGAAGTCCAGCTCAAACTCCGCCAGCTCCGCCGCCCATTTAGCAACGTTGCCAGTCGCATGGGGGCTGTGAAGAATTGTCTTCAGTGGATACGAGGTGACTACGGAGACCCGGTGGGCCTGGAAGTAATGACGGAGCTTTCTGGAGGCCACGAGCACCGCATACAGCAGCTTGTGGACTTCCAGGTACCTTGTCTTGGCATCATGAAGTACTTCGCTGATGTAGTAGACAGGCCTCTGGACGGTTCGAACCCTCTTTCTCAGGCCTGGGAGGTCCTCGTCCATTGGCCCTGGCCCACTGGAGGTGGGTGGACCCACGGGGGCCTCCGGGAGCTGGGACCAGGAGGCCCTTAAGCTATCTTGATTGTCCGGGAGCTCCGGGGGGTCTTGGGGGACCTCTGGGAGGTCCCATTTGGCCCCCGGGGGTCTCGCGGGGCCCCCGGGGGTTTATCTTGGAGGTCCAGGAGACTGCCCAGGACCTCCGGGAGGCCGACCTGGACCTCCGGGAGGTTGCCTTGGAGGCCCGGGAGACCGTCTTGGTCCTGCGGGGCCTCCTGGCGTCTGTCTTCTGCTACAGGAGCAGGTTGTGAAGATGAGGGGTCCGGCCGCTCTGCGACGAGGACCATACTCACTACTTCAGTTGTCGCCATGATGTAGAGCAACAGGTGCTCTCCGGGCTCAGGGGCTACCATGATTGGTAGGGACGTCAGGAGTCGCTTCAACTCCTAGAAAGCCTCTTCTGCTTTGTCAGTCCAGGCAAAAGGGCCTGACTTGCGCTGGAGCTTAAAGAATGGGAGTGCCCGCTCTGCTAGCCTCGGTATAAACCAACTCAGCGCGGCTAGACATCCTGTGAGTTTCTGGACAACCTTGACGCGGGCAGGGGGCCGCATCAAGTCGATGGCCTTGATCTTCTCTGGGTTGGCCTCAATCCCTCGGTGCGAGACCAGGAAACCTAAGAGCTTCCCAGAGGACACGCCGAACACACATTTATCTGGGTTCAGCTTGGTGCGCGTAGAGCGCAACTTGTCAAAGACTAAAGCTAGGTTATCTAGCAGGGACGGACCCTGCTTGACCTTGACAACTATGTCATCGACATACACCTCAACCAGGTCTCTTATTAAGTCCCCAAAGGTTTTGTGCATTGCCCGCACAAAGGTGGGGAGTGCATTCTTTAGGCCGTAAGGCATAGACACATAGCAATAAAGGCCGTCTACTGTGATGAAGGAGGTGTGCTCCTCGTCCTCCCTAGACATGGGGATCTGATGGAAACCCGAGTAGGCGTCTAGGAAGCACAGCATATCACAGCCTGACGTTGAGTCTACTATTTGATCTATTCTAGGGAATGGGAATGGATCTTTAGGACATGCCTTATTGAGACTGGTGTAGTCGATGCACATCGGGAGCTTCCCGCCAGCCTTCGGGACAACGACGGGGTTTGCCAACCATCGGGGGTGGTGGACTTCCCGTATGAAGCCAGCGTCCAGCAGCTTCTTGACTTCTTCACGGATAAAGTTTTGCCGCTCGATGGACTGCTTGCGGGGCTTCTGTTGAACCGGCCGGGCGTCGGGAAAGACTTTCAAGTGGTGCTCGATCACCTTCCTGGGGATCCCTGGCATCTGTGACGGCTGCCATGCAAACACGTCGACGTTGTGCCAGAGGAAGGTGACGAGCGCGCCTTCCTATTTACTATCCAGGCCCCCGGCTACCCGGGTGGTCTGGGTAGCTTCGGCACCGACTTGGACGACCTTTAAGGGGACGCCGCCCTCGTCGAGAGGTTGCACCCGGGGTGCTGTCGTGGAAGCACGGTGACGTGCGTTCGGGCGGAGCTGGTCCGACTCCGTATTGCCGGGGGTTGATGCTCCAGCTGCTGCGAGTGCTTGGAGCTTCTCCAGTGCCGACACTGCAGCAGTGCGGTCCCCTCGAATCCTGAGAACACCTGTCGGTGTCGGCATCTTCAGGACAAGGTAGCCGTAATGGGCTACAGCCATGAACCGGTACAGGGCTGGCCTGCCGATTATGGCGTTGAAGGGGAGGTCTATCTCCGCTACGTCGAACAGAATGTACTCTGTTCGATAGCTGTCCGGAGCCCCGAAGGTCACCAGGAGACTAATGTTGCCGTAGGGGATAACCTGTCCCGGCCCTACCCCTGAGAACGGGCTCGACGGGGTGAGCTTGGCCATCGGGATTTGCAGCTTCTGGAAAGCTGCACGGCTGATGAGGTTCAGCCCAGCCCCTCCATCCACCAAAACATGGTACATTCTCACGTTGGCGATGGTAGGGGCCACCAGGAGCGGTAGTTGGCCGGCCCCAGCCATGTTCCTGGGGCAGTCGGTGGCATCAAAGCTGATGGGGGTCCCCATCCACTTTAGGTGCGGTGCAGCACTTGGGAGTGGCGCCACCGACGCTACCGCTCGGCGCAGAGTCTTGACTGCGCTTCGGGACGAGGGGTCGGCGGACCCGCTGTATATGACGTAGAGCTTCTTCCGACGCTCATCGTCGCTGGAGCCAGAATCCTCGTGATTGCGTACCGCCTTCACGACACGCAGAGGCTCCTGGATCTCCTCTGGGTGGTCGATGTTGTCTGGAACATCCACCCTCTGCTCATCTTCCTTTGGACGGAAGGGCAGGTCATCAGCCCGCTGCCGCTTCTCCTTGCGGAAGTGCTCTGCGAGCCTTCGGACCTCCCGGCACTCGGCAGCAGTGTGGCGACAGCTGCCGTGCACTGGGCACATATTGTCTTTATCACCTTCTGGGATTGGTGATCTCCGCTGCTTCTTGTCGGGGCGCGGCCCCCGAGCCCCACCGAGCGTCGCTGCAGTGACGACTGGGGCTGCGGTCGGTGACTCTATCTTGCTTCTGCCTCAGTTCTTGGCCTTCCTGCTGCCTCCACAGGGAGTAGGACTAGATCCGGGCAGTCCCCCTGACTCGGAGGATGGCAGTGAGTGCCAGTTCCGTCCTTCGGCAGCTCTGGCGCATTTGTCTGCCAAGTTGAAGAGCTCTGAGACGTCGCGGACCTCCCTGGTCGAGAGCTTCTCGAGCATCTTCCTGTCCCGGATGCCTTGCCGGAACGCCACCACCACAGAAGCATTTTGAATGTGTGGGATGGTGTTCCGCACCTGGGAGAACCGCTGGATGAAAGAGCGCAGCGACTCCCCAGGTTGCTGCTGGACGGCGTGGAGGTCGAGCTCCGTGCCAGGCCGGGTGTAGGAGCTGCCGAAGTTGGCTACGAACTGTCGGCAAAGCTCTCCCAAGAGGTGACGGAACCCTGGGGGAGGTTCATGAGCCAAGACCGGGCTGGACCGGTCAAGGCGACAGGGAAGTAATTGGCCATGACGGCTTCATTCCCTCCTGCGGCAAGTACGGCGGTGGAGTAGATCTGGAGGAACTCCGCCGGGTTGACGCTGCCGTCGTACATCTCGGGCAGGTGTGGCCGAAACTTGCGCGGCCACTTCGCAAAGCGAAGATGGGGCGCGAGGGCTGCACACCCTGCTTCTGTCACCGCAGGTTCTGGTGCCGCGAACGCTGGGTTCGCACTAGGCACAGTGTACCCTGGTACGGGCAAAGCTGCACCATAGGCCGGGGGCGCCATCTGCAGTACATATGACTGTGGCATATTCTGCACGGCGCAGGCCTGGGGCAGAGATCGCATGGCGAAGGTCTGCTCTTCAGGCTGGGTCGAGGCCGACGTCATGCTGTCGTCAGCCTCTTGGTAGCGACGCCTTTCTCGGCGTTGCTCGAGGTATACCCGGGCATCTTGACCCGAGCGACACCGCTCCAGCTCTGTCCTCAGATCCATCGATTGAGGGCTGGCAGAGCTGGAATCTGCCGTCTGTTCGTCAACCATCGGCGTGCGTATCAGCGACACGGCCGGCTGGTCAGAGTGTTGTCTCCGCCGGAGTCGCGGGCTTGCGGCAGCGACGACAAGACGGTCTACCTCGAGAATCCACCACTGGGTCGCTGCCTGAGGCGCGTCCCCAGCGGGCGGATTGTGCAGTAGCGCTCTTGCTGCAGCTAGCGCACCCCCTCTGGGTACGCCCGGCGCTACTGAAGATCTGACGCTGGTTGGAGCCTGCATTGCCGGGGTCGGCGCTGCCAGAGCCAGTTGCTGGCTCCCAGCTTGTACTGACACACTCCGTCCCGAGTGTGTTGGCTTGTACTCCCCCCTGGTCGCGGTTCGCCGCGGAGGCGGGGGAGGTGAGCTTGCCGCCGAAGGGAGCTTGGTCATCTTCGTCGGCGGAAACTCGTCGCGCTAGGGGAAAAGCCCCCTTCCTAGCGCGCCAAATGTCGAAGTGTGCGATCGACACTTCCCCCGGGCCAGCACTGGGCAGCCCGCGGAGGTTCTTTTTTTGGCGGGGCTAGTCTCCTAGCGGAAAGCTTGCGCGGATGGACGAGTTAGCGAGAGCTTGACACGGCGAGTTTTACATGGTTCAGGCCGCCGGAGCGTAAAACCCTACGTCCACGGCGAGCTACGGAGCTCGCTGTATTGCTTGCTGCTCAGGGCCGGAGGCCTGAGCTTGGGGGTGAGTTACAGCTTGAGAGTGTATGGCTAGCGTATGAGTTGCAAAGTGTGAACCCTTGCTATCGACGCCTGCCCGAGCCTTTTATAGTCCAAGACTCGGGCGGCTTACAAGGGGAGCCGGGACCCGACATGTGGTCCCGGGAAGATTGCTTGTTATCTACCGTATCTGTAGTTACGCCGGTAGCTGCCTCTGGTCGAAGGCTTCTGAGTCTTCATCTTGCCGCCCTGCCCATGCCGCGAGCTAGTCGTAGTGGTTGATGACGGCGCAGGTGGCATGGGATGTCTTGTCGCGGCGTTTATTGGCTGGCAGGTTCTGACACCGCGCGCCAGTCTGTGATGCGACTGGGCGCAACGGCACCTGACAGACGCGTGCTCCGCGTTTCTGCGTCTTGGGAAGACGCGGGCCTTGAATACCTTGTACGGGCAAGGTGAGGAGCGTCTTTACGTCCGCCGCCTACCGCTCGGGGGCAGGCAGCACCGTTCTTCTGGCCACGTGGCGGGTCCGGAGCCCTTCTTTTAGGAGAGAAGGGTACGGCCTGCGGGGCACGTGGAGCCTCCGGACCTCTCCCCGCGGAGGGGGAGGTCCAGCCTCTGTATGCCACGTGGCGGGCACGGAGCTCTCCTCTGCGGAGAGGGAGGCCCGGCCCCGCTGGAAGCGTGGCGTCTTCGGACCTCTCTCCCGCGGAGGGGGAGGTCCGGCTTCTGTATGCCACGTGGCGGGCCCGGAGCTCTCCCCTGAGGAGAGGGAGGTCCGGCCCCGCCGGACGCGTGGCGCCTTCGGAGCTCTCCCTGCGGAGAAGGGCGAGTACCTTAGGCATTTTACCCTGTGCGCGGGGGTACCCCATATCTCAGGTACCGACAGTCGGGGGTACCCCATATCTCAGGTACCGACAGCCATAATCGGCAGGCCAGCCCTGTACCGGTTCATGGCTGTAGCCCATTACGGCTACCTTGTCCTGAAGATGCCAACACCGACAGGTGTTCTCAGGATTCGTGGGGACCGCACTGCTGCAGTGTCGGCCCTGGAGAAGCTCCAAGCACTCGCAACAGCTGGGGCATCAGCCCCCGGCAATACGGAGCCGGACCAGCTCCGCCCGAACGCACGTCACCGTGCTTCCACCACAGCACCCCGGGTGCAACCTCTCGACGAGGGCGGCGTCCCCTTAAAGGTCGTCCAAGTCGGCGCCGAAGCTACCTAGATCACCCGGGTAGCCGGGGGCCTGGATAGTAAATAGGAAGGCGCGCTCGTCACCTTCCTCCGGCACAACGTCGACGTGTTTGCATGGCAGCCGTCACAGATGCCGGGGATCCCCAGGAAGGTGATCGAGCACCACTTGAAAGTCTTCCCCGACGCCCGGCCGGTTCAACAGAAGCCCCGCAAGCAGTCCATCGAGCGGCAAAACTTCATCCGTGAAGAAGTCAAGAAGCTGCTGGACGCTGGCTTCATACGGGAAGTCCACCACCCCCGATGGTTGGCAAACCCCGTCGTTGTCCCGAAGGCTGGCGGGAAGCTCCGGATGTGCATCGACTACACCAGTCTCAATAACGCATGTCCTAAAGATCCATTCCCTCTTCCTAGAATAGATCAAATAGTAGACTCAACGTCAGGCTGTGATATGCTGTGCTTCCTAGACGCCTACTCGGGTTTCCATCAGATCCCCATGTCTAGGGAGGACGAGGAGCACACCTCCTTCATCACAGTAGACGGCCTTTATTGCTATGTGTCTATGCCTTACGGCCTAAAGAATGCACTCCCCACCTTTGTGCGGGCAATGCACAAAACTTTGGGGAGTTAATAAGAGACCTGGTTGAGGTGTATGTCGATGACATAGTTGTCAAGGTCAAGCAGGGTCCGTCCCTGCTAGATAACCTAGCTTTAGTCTTTGACAAGTTGCGCTCTACGCGCACCAACCTGAACCCAGATAAATGTGTGTTCGGCGTGTCCTCTGGGAAGCTCTTAGGGTTCCTGGTCTCGCACCGAGGGATTGAGGCCAACCCAGAGAAGATCAAGGCCATCGACTTGATGCGGCCCCCTGCCCGCGTCAAGGATGTCCAGAAACTCACGGGATGTCTAGCCGCACTGAGTTGGTTTATACCGAGCCTAGCAGAGCGGGCACTCCCTCTCTTTAAGCTCCTGCGCAAGTCAGGCCCTTTTGCCTGGACTGACGAAGCAGAAGAGGCTTTCCAGGAGTTGAAGCGACTCCTGACGACCCTACCAATCATGGTAGCCCCTGAGCCTGGAGAGCACCTGTTGCTCTACATCGCGGCGACAACTGAAGTAGCAAGTATGGTCCTCGTCGTAGAGCGGCCGGACCCCTCATCTTCACAACCTGCTCCGGTAGCAGAAGACAGACGCCAGGAGGACCCGCAGGACCAAGACGGTCTCCCGGACCTCCAAGGCAACCTCCCGGAGGCCCAGGTCGGCCTCCCGGAGGTCCTGGGCAGTCTCCCGGACCTCCAAGATAAACCCCCGGGGGCCCTGCGGGACCCCCCGGGGGCCAAATGGGACCTCCCAGAGGTCCCCAAGACCCCCGGAGCTCCCGGACAATCAAGATAGCTTAAGGGCCTCCGGGTCCCAGCTCCCGGAGGCCCCCGTGGGTCCACCCACCTCAAGTGGGCCAGGGCAAATGGACGAGGACCTCCCAGGCCTGAGAAAGAGGGTTCGAACCGTCCAGAGGCCTGTCTACTACATCAGCGAAGTACTTCATCATGCCAAGACAAGGTACCTGGAAGTCCACAAGCTGCTGTATGCGGTGCTCGTGGCCTCCAGAAAGCTCCGCCATTACTTCCAGGCCCACCAGGCTCGGTAGTCACCTCGTATCCGCTGAAGACAATTCTTCACAGCCCCCGTGCGACTGGCAACGTTGCTAAATGGGCGGCGGAGCTGGCGGAGTTTGAGCTGGACTTCCTCCCACGCCATGCAGTCAAGAGCCAAGCACTGGCTGACTTTGTGGCGGAGTGGACACCAACGGAGACTGACCCAGGGGGCCATGGGGGCGGAGAACCGGAGCACCAAGCTCCGGTCTTCACCGAACCCCACTGGACACTCTTCTTCGACGGCTCCTCGCGAAAGCAGTGGGCCGGTGCCGGCGTACTGCTCCTCATGCCATCGGGGGAACAGTTTGGGTATATGGTGCGTCTCAATTTCAAGGCAACCAACAACATGACGGAGTATGAAGCACTCATCTTTGGCCTGCAGACAGCCCTGTCTTTAGGCGCTCGCCAGTTGTTGGCACAGGGCGACTCCCAGCTGGTCATCAAGCAAGTCAAGGGCGAATGCTCCTGCAATGACCCCCAGCTAGCTGCATATCTGCTTCACGTGCAGATGTTGGAGAAAGAATTCCTCGCCTTGGACCTGCACCACGTACCGCGCGCCGGTAATGCCGCAGCCGACAACCTTTCAACGAAGGCTTCCACCGGAGCCCCTGCGCCCAAAGGAGTCTTCGAGAGGACGTTGCTGCGTCCCACAGCCCGGCCCGCCGAGCCGGGCGAAGGGGGCTTAACCAGCACCTCGAAGCTGGCGGTCCCGGCGGCCCTACAGCCGTGGGCGCCGCCAAGGATCGTAAGCGTCACTGGGGACTCCGTGCAACCCAGCGCTCAAGATCCAGAAGCTCAAGTCAGACCTGATGCATGGATCACGGAGATCCGGGACTACTTGAAGGACAATATCCTCCCTGATGAACATGCAACCGCTGAACGTATTGTGCGTATGGCTAAGAGGTACGCGCTGGTAGAGGGGGATCTCTACCGGCGTGGCGCCAACCACATCCTATTGCGGTGTATAACCCAGGGGGAAGGCTGCGACTTGCTCGCTGAGATCCATGGAGGCGAATGTGGAAGTCATTCTTCCTCACGCACGCTTGTCGGTAAAGCCTTCCGGCATGGCTTCAACTGGCCGACAGCACTCAAGGATGCCGTCAAGCTGGTCGAGAGCTGCAAGGCGTGCCAGTTCCACGCCAAGCAGATCCATACACCGGCTCAGGCGGTACAGATGATCCCGCCCTCGTGGCCGTTCGCCGTGTGGGGGCTGGACATCCTGGTACCATTTCCCAGAACCGTCGGGGGGTTCCGGTACCTCTATGTCGCTATCGACAAGTTCACCAAGTGGCCGGAAGCTACACCAGTTGTCACCATCAATAAACAATCCACAGTAAAATTCATCATGTCTATTGTCTGCCGGTTCGGGGTCCCAAACAGGATCATCACTGACAATGGGACCCAGTTCACCAGCGCAGCATTCCAAGACTACTGCGAGGACCTTGGCATTCAGGTATGCTATGCCTCTGTCGCCCACCCGAGGAGCAATGGGCAAGTTGAGAGGGCCAATGCGGAGATTCTCTGGGGCCTCAAGACTCGTACCTTCGCCAGCCTGAAGAAACATGGTGCCAATTGGGTAGATGAACTTCCGAGCACACTATGGGCTAACCGGACATCCCAGAGCCGGGCCACCGGGGAGACACCCTTCTTCATGGTGTACGGGGCTGAAGCTGTACTCCCTCCAGAAATCACCATGAAGTCTCACCGTGTCCGGGCTTACGACGAAGCCACGCAGGACAACCTTCGGCGTGGAGAAATCGACCTCGTCGACGAGGTCCGATTACATGCGGCACTCCGTAACGCGCGGTACAGACAGGCGCTTCGGCGCTACCACCAGAGGTCTGTGCGTGCCCGGGAGCTGCAGGAAGGTGACCTGGTGTTGCGGCGCATACTTTCTCGCGAAGGGGCCCACAAACTCTCCCCTAGTTGGGAAGGCCCCTTCCGAGTCGCGAAAGTATGCCGCCCCGGGTGTGTGCACCTTTCCACCGAGGATGGGGACCTGCTCCCGAACCCTTGGAACATAGAACACCTCCGTAAGTTCTACCCCTAAGAGCAAAAATAGGACAGTACTTTCTTTTCGTAATGACCTCCATAGAGTCCAGGAGCAGCGCTCGGAGCAGCTAAACCCCAGGGGACGGTCCAGGACTACGTTCAGCTTTGCCTGGTTCCGACTCCAAGCGCGTAGAGTCTTGCTTCCCCTCTTAATGGGGTGGGTCGTGGCCTCCATGTTTTGCCTGCCTTCCTCCTATGGAAGGTTGTACGAAAAGAAGTCTGCCCTACTTTGCTCTTTCCTTGTACTCATTTAAATTGTGAACTGAGTTCTTTTTTATCGCCCTTGCAGTACATGGTTGCCATGTGCTCAGCTCCCCCTCTCTACAAGTCCCCAAGCACCAAGCATATGGTTGGGGCTGTAAGTCAAATAAGACTATGAGATAAGGGAGGGGGAGCCCCCAAGGAGAATTATGTTTCCTCTACCTGTGTGCAGGACTTTCAGGTTGCGGCAACGGGGACTGCATGAAGTAGGGGGAAAGGAGCTACCAACTACTTCGACCCAGGGCTAGAGGGGGCGGGACCCTGGGGCCCCACGTGTCCAGCAGGCCCGGAACTCTCTCCTCCCTTGAGAGGGGCTCTGGGCTCACCACGTGGCAGTCAGAAACCGGACCTCCCCCCGCGGTGGGAGAGCTCCGAAAGCCCCGCGTGTTCAACATGGCCGGGGCTCCCATCTCCGCAGTAAAAGCAATCATCAAGTGAGCGCACGCTCTCACGACCCCGCGGCCGTTCGTGCTCCAGCAGCAGTCAATTCGGGACTTAGAGAAAGTGCGCGGATCGGAAGAGACAGAGGTCCCACCTCGGGCTCGCTATCTCCCCCGAGATGGGCCCGGGGGCCACTGTCGGTACCTGAGATATGGGGTACCCCCGCGCACAGGGTAAAATGCCTAAGGTACTCGCCCTTCTCCGCAGGGAGAGCTCCGAAGGCGCCACGCGTCTGGCGGGGCTGGACCTCCCTCTCCTCAGAGGAGAGCTCCGGGCCCGCCACGTGGCCTACAGAAGCCGGACCTCCCCCTCCGCGGGAGAGAGGTCCGAAGACGCGACGCGTCCAGCGGGGCCGGACCTCCCTCTCCGCAGAGGAGAGCTCCGGGCCAGCCACGTGGCATACAGAAGCTGGACCTCCCCCCTCCGTGGGGAGAGGTCCGGAGGCTCCACGTGCCCCGCAGGCTGGACCCTTCTCGCCTCAGAGAAGGGCTCCGGACCCGCCACGTGGCCAGAAGAACGGTGCTGCCTGCCCCCGAGCGGTAGGCAGCGGGCGTAAAGGCGCCCCACACCTTGCCTGTACAAGGTATTCAAGGCCCGCGTCTTCCCAAGACGCGGAAACGCGGAGCACGCATCTGTCAGGTGCCGTTGCGCCCAGTCGCATCACAGACTGGCGCGCGGTGTCAGAACCTGTCAGCCAATAAACACCGTGACAAGACATCCCATGCCGCCTGCGCCGTCATCAACCACTACGACTAGCATGCGGCATGGGCAGGGCGGCAAGATGAAGACTCAGAAGACTTCGTCCAGAGACAACTACCGGCATAACTGCAGATACGGTAGATAATAGACAATCTTCCCGGGACCACCTGTCGGGTCCCGGCTTCCCTTGTAAGCCGCCCGAGTCTTGGACTATAAAAGGCTCGGGTAGGCGTCGATAGCAAGGGTTCGCACTTTGCAACTCATACGCTAGCCATACACTCTCAAGCTGTAACTCACCCCCAAGCTCAGGCCTCCGGCCCTGAGCAGCAAGCAATACAGCGAGCTCCATAGCTCGCCGTGGACGTAGGGTTTTACGCTCCGGCGGCCTGAACCACGTAAAACTCGCCGTGTCAAGCTCTCGCTAACTCGTCCAACTGCGCAAGCTCTCCGCTAGGGACTAGCCTCTCCGAAAAAAGAACCTCCGCAGGCTGCCCAGTGCAGGCCCGGGGGAAGTGTCGATCGCACACTTCGACAGTCATCAACCACTACGACTAGCATGCTGCATGGGCAGGGCGTCAAGATGAAGACTCAGAAGCCTTCGACCAGAGACAACTACCGTCATAACTGCAGATATGGTAGATAATAGACAATCTTCCCGGGACCACCTGTTGGGTACCGGCTCCCCTTGTAAGCCGCCCGAGTCTTGGACTATAAAAGGCTCGGGTAGGCGTCGATAGCAAGGGTTCGCACTTTGCAACTCATACGCTAGCCATATACTCTCAAGCTGTAACTCACCCCCAAGCTCAGGCCTCCGGTCCTGAGCAGCAAGCAATACAGCGAGCTCCATAGCTCGCCGTGGACGTAGGGTTTTACGCTCCGGCGGCCTGAACCACGTAAAACTCGCCGTGTCAAGCTCTTACTAACTCGTCCATCTGCGCAAGCTCTCCGCTAGGGACTAGCCCCACCGAAAAAAGAACCTCCGCGGGCTGCCCAGTGCAGGCCCGGGGGAAGTGTCGACCGAACACTTCGACATTTGGCGCGCCAGGTAGGGGCCGAATCTAGGTCCTGGAGACCTCCGGAATCCTTAGTATACAGTGAGGACCCGGAGAAGGTGTCTATGCAGAGCTTCGAGATTGGTCAAGGCCTCCGAGTCCTTGTGGAGCTAAGGACTCGGTCAGGAAAGGCCAAGAAGAAGACTAGGACATGCAGACACAGAAAGAAACAGGAGTCTGTCCATACGAAGGCTCCACGAGCTGGGCTACAGACTCAACAAAAATAAAAAAGGAAGTACAGGGCCTTGTGGACACGAGGGCAGATGCCTAGGGGTCCCCGGACTCCCGATGAAACCTAGAGGCCACGAGGGCAGCTAAGTCCTCGACTTCAGCCCTGGCAGTTTCCTCCCGATCGGCGACGGGTCCCAGACGAACCGGCCCCAGAGAAAAGGAAGGGTATCGGCTAACGAAGCACGACAGAACGTGCATCGCAACCTCCTTCGCGAGGCCCCGACCTTCCGCTTCCAGCTCGTCGGCGATCACTGATTCGAGCCGACCTAGCTCGTCGCCAAGAGACTCAAGGGCCGGGGCCGCTTCGGACATCAGCCGCACTGGGGTCTCCACCTGCACAGGGCTGAAACCAAGAGGAGACAAGGCGGATCCCGCCTTGGCAATGAAGCACCAGACAGCCTGGGCCTCGGCAGTCCGCAAGGACTGGAGCCTCTCTACCTCTTGGCGAGCCGCTAGCTCGCGATCCATCGCCGCCTGACGCTCCTTGGAGAACTGCTCCTCCCTCACGGCGACAGCCGACTCACGGAGCCCCAGCTCCTCGGACCGAGCCCTTAGCTCCTCCACCTTGGCCCTCAGCCGGGCGGTGGTCTTCTCCTCCTTGGCCGCAACGGCGCATTCCCGATCAGCGACGGCGTGCTCCCGACGGGCTACCTGCAGCTGCAACTCCTCCACGGCGGCGGAACACTCCTTGGCTTTGGCTTCAGCTTGGGCCAGAGCCTCGCGGTAGGTGGCACGAACCCGCTGGGCCTCTGACTCCAAGCGGCTAATGGCCTTCTTCTGAGTGCCAAGCAGAGCACTCATGGCCTCAAGCCTTGACTGCCTTGAGTCAAGGTCCGCCCGGGCCCGCTGCTGCCAGCTGAGAAGGCGTTCCCTCTCGCCGGCCAATGCCTTCCGCTCCTGCTCAAAGGCAGATTGGAGCAGCCGGGCGCTGGTCTGGACACGCCCCATGGCGTCCCACACGGGCGCCGGAGCAGGTGGGATAGGAGTTGCGCCGCTGGACCCCCCTGACGAGTCTAAGACCGGCGGGGGCGCCGGCGCCTCAGCAGCCACGGTGGGGCGCTGTCCTAAGCAGGCCAGGGGGCCAGCAGGCGCACCTACAGCAGCCCTCCCGGTCTCAAGACCTGGCTTCTGGACTGGTGAAGGAGGGCGGGTAGGAGCAGATGCGGCCACCGCGGAAAATGAACCCGCTGGTGCAGAGGGTGCCCCCGTCGATTTGGGAGCCATGGGAGCCGCCACGGTCCCCAGGTGCTGAGGCGCGGAGCTTCCGCTGGTTGAAGGCGGCCGGATAAGAGGCCCGCCCCTGGTAGCCGGTTGGTCCCTGCAAAGAAGAAGAAGCCCTCAGAATAAGAGAAGAGGCAAGAGCTCTGCTCCTATAAGCCAGAAAGAATAACACTTACTGGGCAGCATGAGCGCTCCAGCGAGCTTGCAGCACTGGCCTCTGGGCTGTAGCTGAACCGCCAGGACCAGCGGCTGGAACGGTCGCGGAATGGAACACCTGGATCCCCGGCGCACTCGCCGGCGTCGCCCCACCAACATCCGTCCTGGGAGCCCCTTGGCGAGGTACTTGGGCTGATTCGGACGGCTGCTGTCTGGGGAGAGACCCGCCGGGGAGGGACACTCGGGACCTCATCGGGTCGCCACCCGATGGACCAGCACCTCCGGGAGATGGGAGCAAAGTAGCTCCGGCACCCTGACTCGGCACAGGCGGCATCCTCGGAGGAGACCGGGCGCGTTTCTTCTCTAGATGCCCGGGGGCCGGCTCTTTTCCTTTCCCTTTGTCGGCGGCTTGGGTTCCGTCGGCTCGGGGGGAGGGTTTGACAGCAGAGGATGCCTCATGCCCTGACCCGGGGTGCTCGGTTCCTGGAATGGTGATACCCCGGAAGGCATCCCCGACCTGTCGGACGGCGATCCCGATATCATCAAGGTTCGGCATCTTCCGCAGGAGCTCTGACCTCCTCTGAGGCTCCAAGAAGAGGGGGTGGCAGAGGGCGGAAGGGTGGGGTCGCCACTGGGAATGTAGTCACCGCTCACCTTGCTCACCATCTCGTTCAGCTCCTCGTCGGAAGGGTCAGAGCCGGGGCCTCTCTCCATCCTGGTACAGTCCTGCTCGCCGGTGTAGTACCACGCTGGGCGGCTACGCTGCTGCAAGGGAGCAATACGGCGGGACACAAAGTCCATCAGCACCATTAGAGATGTCAGCCCCTCGTTGGCCAAGAACCGGATCCGCTCCAAGACCGGGGTGTACTCCTGCTCCAGCTCAGGGATCTCCTCCCAGAAGCGGCGATCGGTGGTTGGGCTGGCGGTTGGGAGTTGTAGGCGATCGTGCTCGTCGGTCTGCACTACCACCCAGCTCTCCCTCCAGTTTCCCCACCTTGATGCGCTGAAGGGCAGGAGGTATCCGGAGATCTTGGGGTCTTTGCAGCGATGCTGGAAGTAGTATGCCCCCATCTGAGTCTTTGAGCCGCGCCCAGTCGTCCGCAGCACAAAGAAGTGGCGGAAGAGCGTCACGGAGGCGTGCACCCCACAAACATCTCGCAGAAGTGGACAAAAACAGCAGCCATTGCGAAGGAATTGGGGGAAAGATGGTGGAGCTGGAGACCGAATGTCTCCAGCAGGGTGACAAAGAAGGAAGAAATCGGCGGAACGAACCCCGCCAGAGCATAAGCGGTGAAGAAGACTATCTCCCCCTTTTCCAGGACCAGGGGGAGAGATCCTCGGCGAAGCCGATGTTTCTGCTCTTCTGAGCGCCAGCCCAGCAGCCTGGGCACTTGCCTGAGCTCGGAAGAGCGGACGAGGCGCGTCGGGAGCAAGTTGGAAGCCATGGCGAAAGAGGGCGCAAGGGCAGGAGAGCCGGGGCGCAAGATTCAAGGGAAGTACGAGGGCAATGCGAAGGGAAGCCGCGATGCGGGTGAGATCCCCTTTTAAAACTTTCCAGGGATGGTTCGGGGTACTTCAAAAACCTCCGGAAACATCGCGTCGGCGACCTCGTTGGCTCCGAGACCGGGCGCTGATGAAAGGTGGACCCAAGCCGCCCAACTGAAGCGGTGGGTCAAGGAGTCAGTCTCCTGAGAAGATGAGCCGGCAAGGCACTTCGGCGGTTCCCGAAGAAAGCGCCGCAACGTGTAGAAGTGGCAGTCTTGGGAACCGCTGCAGTAAAAGCAACCATCAATTGAGCGCACGCTCCCACGACCCGTGGCCGTTCGTGATCTGGCAGCGGTCAATTCGGGACTTAGAGGAAGTGCGCAGATCGGAAGAGACGGAGGTCCCACCTCGGACTCGCTATCTCCCCCGAGATGGTCCGGGGCCACTGTCGGAACCTGGGATATGGGGTACCCCCGCGCACAGGGTAAAATGCCTAAGGAACTCACCCTTCTCCGCAGGGAGAGCTCCGAAGGCGCCACGCGTCCGGCGGGGCCGGACCTCCCTCTCCTCAGAGGAGAGCTCCAGGCCCGCCACATGGCGTACAGAAGCCGGACCTCCCCCCCCCCCCCCCCCCCCCCCCCCCCGCGGGAGAGAGGTCCGAAGGCGCCACGCGTCCAGCGGGGCCGGACCTCCCTCTCCTCAAAGGAGAGCTCCGGGCCCGCCGCGTGGTCGACAAAAGCCGAGTCTCCCCCTCCGTGGGGAGGGGTCCGAAGGCGCCACGCGCCCAGCGGGGCCGGACCTCCCTCTCCTCAAAGGAGAGCTCTGGGCCCGCCGCGTGGCCAGAAGAACGGTGCTGCCTGCCCCCGAGAGATAGGCAGCGGGCGTAAAGACGCCCCATACCTTGCCCGTACAAGGTATTTGTCGAAGTGTGCGATCGACACTTCCCCCGGGCCTGCACTGGGCAGCCCACGGAGGTTCTTTTTTCGGCGGGGCTAGTCTCCTAGCGGAAAGCTTGCGCGGATGGACGAGTTAGCGAGAGCTTGACACGGCGAGTTTTACGTGGTTCAGGCCGCCGGAGCGTAAAACCCTACGTCCACGGCGAGCTATGGAGCTCGCTGTATTGCTTGCTGCTCAGGGCCAGGGGCCTGAGCTCAGGGGTGAGTTACAGCTTGAGGGTGTATGGCTAGCGTATGAGTTGCAAAGTGCCAACCCTTGCTATCGACGCCTATCCGAGCCTTTTATAGTCCAAGGCTCCGGCGGCTTACAAGGGAAGCCGGGACCCGACAGGTGGTCCCGGGAAGATTGTCTATTATCTACCGTATCTGTAGTTACGCCGGTGGTTGCCCCTGGTCAAAGGCTTCTGAGTCTTCATCTTGCCGCCCTGCCCATGCCGCATGCTAGTCGCAGTGGTTGATGACGGCGCAGGCGGCATGGGATGTCTTGTCGCGGCGTTTATTGGCTGGCAGGTTCTGACACCACGCGCCCGTCTGTGATGCGACTGGGCGCAACGGCACCTGACAGACGCGTGCTCCACGTTTCCGCGTCTTGGGAAGACGCGGGCCTTGAATACCTTGTACAGGCAAGGTGTGGGGCGCCTTTACGCCCGCCGCCTACCGCTCGGGGGCAGGCAGCACCGTTCTTCTGGCCACGTGGCGGGTCTGGAGCCCGTCTCTGAGGTGAGAAGGGTCCGGCCTGCGGGGCACGTGGAGCCTCTGGACCTCTCCCCGCGGAGGGGGAGGTCCAGCTTCTATATGCCACGTGGCGGGCCCGGAGCTCTCCTCTGCGGAGAGGGAGGTCCGTCCCCGCTGGACGCGTGGCGCCTTCGGACCTCTCTCCCGCGGAGGAGGGGGTCCGGCTTCTGTATGCCACGTGGTGGGCCCAAATCTCTCCTCGGAGGAGAGGGAGGCCCGGCCCCACCGGACGCGTGGCGCCTTCGGAGCTCTCCCTGCGGAGAAGGGCGAGTACCTTAGGCATTTTACCCTGTGCGCGGGTGTCGGTACCTGAGATATGGGGTACCCCCGCGCACAGGGTAAAATGGCTAAGGTGCTCGCCCTTCTCCGCTGGGAGAGCTCCGAAGGCACCATGCGTCCGGCGGGGCCGGACCTCCCTCTCCTCAGAGGAGAGCTCCAGGCCCGCCACGTGGCATACTGAAGCCGGACCTCCCCCTCCGCGGGACAGAGGTCCGAAGACACCACGCGTCCAGCGGGGCCGGACCTCCCTCTCCGCAGAGGAGAGCTCCGGGCCCGACACGTGGCATACAGAGGCCGGACCTCCCCCTCCGTGGGGAGGTCCGGAGGCTCCACGTGCCCCACAGGCCGGACCCTTCTCACCTCAGAGAGGGGCTCCGGACCCGCCACGTGGCCAGAAGAACGGTGCTGCCTGCCCCCGAGCGGTAGGCGGCAGGCGTAAAGGCGCTCCTCACCTTGCCCGTACAAGGTATTCAAGGCCCGCGTCTTCCCAAGACGCGGAAACGCGGAGCACGCGTCTGTCAGGTGCCGTTGCGCCCAGTCGCATCACAGACTGGCGCGCGGTGTCAGAACCTGCCAGCCAATAAACGCCGCGACAAGACATCCCATGCCGCCTGCGCCGTCATCAACCACTACGACTAGCACACGGCATGGGCAGGGCGGCAAGATGAAGACTCAGAAGCCCTCGACCAGAGGCAGCTACCGGCGTAACTACAGATACGGTAGATAATAGACAATCTTTCCGGGACCACCTGTCGGGTCCCGGCTTCCCTTGTAAGCCGCCCGAGCCTTGGACTATAAAAGGCTCGGGTAGGCGTCGATAGCAAGGGTTCGCACTTTGCAACTCATACGCTAGCCATACACTCTCAAGCTGTAACTCACCCCCAAGCTCAGGCCTCCGGCCCTGAGCAGCAAGCAATACAGCGAGCTCCGTAGCTCGCCGTGGACGTAGGGTTTTACGCTCCGGCGGCCTGAACCACGTAAAACTCGCCGTGTCAAGCTCTTGCTAACTCGTCCATCCGCGCAAGCTTTCCGCTAGGAGATTAGCCCCGCCGAAAAAAGAACCTCTGCGGGCTGCCCAGTGCAGGCCTGGTGGAAGTGTCGATCGCACACTTCGACATTTGGCACGCCAGGAAGGGGGCTTTTCCCCTAGCGCGACGAGTTTCCGCCGACGAAGATGACCAAGCTTACTTCAGCGGCAAACTCTCCCCCTCCGCGGTCACGGCGAACCGTGACCACAGGGGAATGTACATGATGACACACTCAGGACGCGCACGCCAACGGTTGACAGCCAGACGGGGGAGTTACAGCTCCACCAAGCTTCCGCCGACGGACCTGAGGACAGAGCTGGAACGGTGTCACCTAGGCCAAGATGCCCGAGTGTTCCTCGAGCGACGTCAAGAAGGGCGTCGCACTCAAGAGGCTGGCGACAACATGACGTCGTCCTCGACCCAGCCTGAAGGGCAGATATTCGCTACGCGAGCTCTGCCCCAGGCATACGTCGCGCAACATATGCCACAACCATATGCCCTGCAAACGGCGTCCCCGGTCTATAGAGCGACCTTGCCCATACCGGGGCATACTGTGCCAGCGGAGAACCAGGCGTTCGCGGCGCCGATACCTGCACTGGGAGCCAGCAACCGGCTCTGGCAGCGCTGACCCCGGCAATGCAGGCTCCGACCGGCGTCAGGTTTTCAGTAGCGCTGGGTGTATATAGTGAGGGTGCGCTAGCCGCAGCGAAGAGCACTGCTACTCAATATGCCACAGTCGTATGTCCTACGTATGGCGGCCAGAGCATGCGGTGCTCAGCGCGAACCAAGCATTCGCGGCATCTGAACCTGCGGCGACAGAAGCAGGGTGTGCGGCCCTCGCGCCCCGCCTTCACTTCTCAAAATGGCCGCGCAAGTTTCGGCCGCTCTTGCCTGAGAAGTACGACGGCAGCATCAACCCGGCAGAATTCCTCCAGAGGCCGGGAAATCCAGAAGCTCGCGGGGCGCTTCCGGAAGGGGAAGCAGCCCCTAGCTGATGCCCCATCCTATAGTAAGGGAGGGCAACCAGAAGGTCGAGGCCCGAGACGGCGACGAACGGCAGGTGGATTTCCAGGAGCTCCGGCGCACCGCAAAGGCAGCGCGCAATCATGGGAGCTCCATCTCCAGTGACGACGAGCACTGGAAGATGCCCTGTGACATCTTCGGCGGGTCCGCTGACCCCCCTGTCCAGAAGCATGGCTAAGGCCTTGCGCCGAGCGGTAGCGTCGGTGGCTCCCCTCCCAGAGGTAGTACCGCACCTCAGGTGGATGGGAACCCCCCATCAGCTTCGATGACACCGACTGCCCCAGGAACATGGCTGGGGCCGGCCAACTACCGCTCGTGGTGGCCCTTACCATCGCCAACGTGAAGATGTACCACATTTTGGTGGATGGTGGGGCTGGACTGAACCTCATCAGTCACGCAGCCTTCCAGAAGCTGCAGATCCCGATGGCCAAGCTCGCCCCATCAAGCCCGTTCTCAGGGGTAGGGCCGGGACAGGTCGTTCCCTACGGCCGCATCAGCCTCCCGGTGACCTTTAGGGCACCGGACAGCTACCGGACGGAGTACATTCTCTTCGACGTGGCCGAGATTGCCATGATCGGTAGGCCAGCCCTGTACCAATTCATGGCAGTAGCCCACTACGGCTATCTTGTCCTGAAGATGCCTACACCAACAGGCGTCCTCAAGGTTTGTGGAGAATGTGCTGCCGCAGTATTAGCCTTGGAAAGGCTTCAGGCGCTTACAGCAACTAGAGCGCCAGCCCTCAGCAGTACAGAACCAAACCAGCTCCACCTAAGTGCACGCCATCGTGCCCCTACCACTGCACCCCGCGTGCAACCCCTTGATGAGGACGACGTCCCCACAAGGCTCGTCCGAATCAGCGCCGATGCCACCCAGACCACCCGGGTAGCCGGGGGCCTGGGTAGCATATAGGAAGGCGCGCTCGTTGCCCCCTCCGGCATGAGGTCGATGTGCTGCATGAAAGCCATCACCGAGGCCAGAGATCACTAGGGAGGTGATGGAGCACTACTTAAAGGTCTTTCCCGAAGTCCAGCTGTCCGACGAGACGGAGAGTCCGCCGCTCCCGGCGCTTCGCAAACCGTGTTATTGTCCCGAAGGCCAGCGAGAAGCTCCGGAAGCGCATCCACTACACCAGTCTCAATAAGGCATGCCCTAAAGACCTATTTTTTCTTCCTATGATAGAGCAAATAGTAGACTCGATACCAGGCTGTGATATGCTGCGGTTCCCAAATGCTTGCTAGGACTCCCATCAGACCCCTGGGTCTGAAGTAGTTGGAGGGCGCCCTTTACCTGCTAATCCCGGCGTGAACCGACTCGGCATAGCTAGGGGTCCCGCAAATTTCCGGTCTTCGCGCAATGGCTTTAACCCCATACCACAGTAACCTGTTTCGCTACCGAGAAGCAAGCACCAGAAGACCAGACCTCGGATCCCCGACACAACCTCCCGGAGGACCAGCAGGACCTCCCGGAGCTCCCGGGACGTCAGCGGAGCTTCCCGCGAGGTCCAAAGCAGCCTGAGGACCCCCGAGTGTCGGGCACCCAGCAAACCCCCTAGGCTAAAAGCTACCCCCCACAGCTCCACGCGGTGGGCGATGCCGCCAAATGGGCGGCGGAACTACTGAAGTTTGATCTAGGTTCCCTTTCCCGTCATACAGACATTAACAAAGCATTAGTTCACTTATGGCTGAAGTAGACGCACGCTCAGGGGGCCACGGAGACGATGAAACAGTACCCTGAGCCCAGACCTTCACCAGGCCTTATCGAATGATGTTCATCGACGGCTCCTTGCAAAAGCAGGGGGCCGATGCTAGCACACTGTTCCTCACGCCATCGGGGGAGCAGTCTGGGTATGTGGTGCGTTTCAATTCCAAGACAACCAACAACATAGCAAAGTATGGAGTGCCCATCCTTCTCGCTAGTCGTTGGCTCAGGGCAATCCCCAGTCTGGTTAACAACCAAGACAGCGGAGACAGACCCCCTCGCCTTGGACCTGCACCACGTACCGCGCGCTAGCAAGGCCGCAGCTGACGACCTTTCAACGAGGGCCCCCACTGCCACCGGAGCCACTGTGCCTGGAGGGGGCCTCGAGAGGATGTTGCCGCGACCCACAGCCCGGCCCGCCGAGCCGGGCGAAGGGGGCTAGACCAGCACCTTGAAGCTGGCGGTCCCGGCGGCCATGAGCGCCGCCAAGGATCATAAGCGTCACGGGGGACTCCGTGCAACCCAGCGCTCAAGATCCAGATGCTCAAGTCAGACCCGATGCATGGATCACGGAGGTCCGGGACTGCTTGAAAGACAATATCCTCCCTGATGAACGTGTATCCGCTGAACGGATTGCGCGTGTGGCTAAGAGACACATGGCGGTAGAAGGGGATCTCTACCGACGTGGCGCCAACCACATCCTATTGCGGTGCATAACCCAGGGGGAAGGCTGCGACTTGTTCGCTGAGATCCATGGAGGCGAATGTGGGAGTCATTCTTCCTCACGCACGCTTGTCGGTAAAGCCTTTCGGCATGGCTTCTACTAGCCGGCAACACTCCAGGATGCCGTCGAGCTGGTCGAGAGCTGCTAAGCGTGCCTGTTCCACGCCAAGCAGATCCATACACCGGCTTGGACGGTACAGATGATCCAGCCCGCATGGCCATTTGCCGTACTAGGGCTGGACATCCCGGGCCTGGGACCATTCCCCAGAACCGAAGACAGGGACCCGCTCCCGAACCTTCGGAACACGGAACACCGCTGTAAGTTCTACCCCTAGAGCAACAATAGGGCAGGCCTTTCTTTTTGTAGTAATTTCCATAAAAGTCCGTGAACAGGGCTTGGAGCAACTAAGCCTCAGGGGACGGTCCAGGACTACGTTCAGCTTCGCCTGGTTCCGACCCCAAGCGCGTAGAGTCTTGCTTCCCTTGAGGTGGGTCGTGGCCTACATACGTGGCCCGCCTTCCCCCGTATGGAAATTTATATGAAAAGAAACCTACCCTACATTGCTCTACTTTGGTACTCATTTAATTTACTTATTAAGTTTTTAGGATTACCCAACTAACGCGTGCTCACTATGCGTTCAACTCCCTCTTACCATTCTCATCTTTAGTCGGAATTTGCTGCAGATATGACTAAGGAATAGAGGGGGGAGCCCCCAAGGAGAATTACTTTTTCCTTACTTGTGTGCAGGACTTCTCAGCCTCAGCTCCCCGCAGGAGTATGGTAGGCGCGTCCACCCAATAGAACGCACCTACCAGGGGGCCGCTACGGGATCGCGGTAGGCCAAAAACCCCAAGGTAAGATCAAAAGGGCTAGCCCTCACAGGGGCGAGGTCCGAAGGCCCCACGTGTCCAGCGGGGCCGGACCTCCCACCTTTTTGAGGGGAGCTCCGGGGCCGCCGCGTGGTCTACAGAAGTCGGACCTCCCCCCTCTGCGAGGGGAGGCCCGGGGCCTCCACGTGCCCTGCAAGCGCGGACCTCCTCTCAGGCGGGAGCTCCGGGCCCGCCACGTGGCCAACAGGCTCGGACCCCCCTCCGGTCTCGTAAGGCGGGTCCTGGAGACCTCCGAAACCCTTACTATACAGTGGGGACCCGGACAAGGTGTCTATGCGGAGCTTCGAGATCGGTCAAGGCCCCCGAGTCCTTGCGGAGCTAAGGGCTCGGTCAGGAAAGGCCAAGAAGAAGACTAGGGCATGCAGACATGGAAAAAAACAAGTCTGTCCATACAAAGGCTCCACGAGCTGGTCTACAGACTCAACAAAAATAAAAAAGGATGTACAGGGCCTTGTGGACACGAGGGCAGATGCTTAGGGGTCCCCGGACTCCCGATGAAACCTCGAGACCACAAGGGCAGCTAAGTCCTCGACTTCGGCCCTGGAAGCTTCCTCCCGGTCGGTGATGGGTCCTAAGCGGACCGGCCCCAGAGAAAAGGAAGGGTCTCGGCTAACGAAGCACGACAGAACGTGCATCGCAATCTCCTTCGCAAGGCCCCGACCTTCCGCTTCCAGCTCGTCGGCGATCACTGATTCGAGCCGACCTAGCTCGTCGCCGAGAATCTCAAGGGCTGGGACCGCTTCGGACACCGGTCGTGCTGGGGTCTCCACCTGCACAGGGCTAAAACCAAGAGGGATCAGGGCGGACCCCGCTCGATCCACGAAGCTTGAGACCGCAAGGGCCTCGGAGGACCGCAAGGCGGAGAGCTCCTCCACCTCGCGGCGGGCCGCATGCAGAGCCTCCAGGTTCCTCTCGGAGAATTCCTTCTCCTTGGCCGCCAGGGAACTCTCCCGAAGGTGGAGAGTCTTGGCTAGCCACTCCAACTCAGCGGCCTTGAAGCCGGCAGTCAACTCCCGGTCCAAGACCGCCCGGCGATCATGGGAGACCTGTTCCTCCCTCAAGTCAAGGTCTTCCTTCAGAATCTCCAGCTCCTCCATCCGAGCTCGGAGGTCATCCTCGCCCGCGGCCAGCTGCGCGGCGACCCTCTCTGCCTCAGCTGCCACGGAACGCTCCCGCTCCTCAACGGCGAGGTCGCGGCGTTCCAACCGCTGCCGTATTTCCACAGCAGCACAGAGGCTCTCTTCGGCCCGAGCGTGTGCCTCCAGGGCCTCCCTGTTGATCCGCCGTGACTGAGTGTCCATGCGGTCGACAGCCCGCTTCATCCGGTCGACGAGCGCTTCCCTGAAGTCGAGCAACTCCCGCCTGGAGTCGAGCTCGCTCTTAACCTTCATGGTCCTCTCCCGCAAAAGGTTCCCCCAGATGAGGAGGCGGTCCCGTTCAACCGTATGCTCCTCCCGCTCGCGCCCTAGTGCAGCCAAGACCTGCCGGACGCTCGACTCGGCAAGCGCGAAGGCGTCCGCCAGAGGCAATGGAGCAACAGAGGCTGGGGCAGTCCCTCCGACCTCCTCCATTACCTCGTCCTCGGAAGAGCCGACGCACCAGCAGCTGAGACGAGACGCTGATCAGGAGAAGCTGGCTCCGTGGCTCTGGCAGCCAGGCCAGCCGGGCTCTTTTCAGCTTCTGGCTCCTTGACCTGAGGAGAGGGACGAGCCGGGGAAGGCGGTGCTGGAGAAGAAGCCAGACCGCCTAGTGCAGGATCAACCTGTGCTGGCTCAGGGGCCGCGGTTGCCGTCTCCGCAGGAAGAGACGACGCCGCCGCGGAGTCCGGGCACACCGGAACAGGAGAAGTCCGCGCTGGCCTGGGGGCCGCGGCAGTTGCCCCTGGCTCCGAGCGCATCGACGCAGATTCCCCGCAAGACGGGGAAGGCCGGGAAGCGTGGACACTCCAGCGGGCTCTGAACCCCGACTTCCGAGCCGGGGTAGGACTTCCAGAGCCCGCAACCGTCGCCGACGACCGCTCCGCAGTCGCTTGGACTGGCGGAACAGGGGACGCCCCAGAGGCTTCCCCCAGCGCATCAACCCGGGGCCTCTTCGAGTCGCCACCGGAGGGGGTGTCAGGCACCCCGGAATCCCAACTTGGCACCGACGCCGTTGCTGGAGGAGATCGAGCGCGTTTCTTCTCTGGCAGCGGGTTGGAAGCCATGGCAAGGGAGAGCTCAAAAGCACAAGAGTCTGAGAAGAAATGCTGAGAAGTGCGAATGGAAGCTGCAATGGGGGTAAGACCTCCTCTAAAAAGCTTCCCGGCGCAATTCCAATCGATCGGAACTCTTCGAATATCCCGCACCGGCAACCGCTTCGGTTCCTACACCGAATGCCGATGACGGGTGGGCCCAAACCGCTTAGCTAAAGCGGTGGGGTCAAGGAGTCAGCCTCCTGAGAAGATGAGCTGGCAAGGCACTTCGGTGGTTCCCGAAGAAAGCGCCGCAACGTGCAGAAGTGGCGGCCTTGGGAACCGCCGCAGTAAAAGCAATCATCAAGTGAGCGCACGTTCTCACGACCCCGTGGCCGTTCGTGCTCCGGCAGCGGCCAATTCGGGACCTAAAGAAAGTGCGCGGATCAGAAGAGACGGAGGTCCCACCTCGGGCTCGCTATCTCCCCCGAGATGGGCCCGGGGGCCACTGTCGGTACCTGAGATATGGGGTACCCCCGCGCACAGGGTAAAATGCCTATGGTGCTCGCCCTTCTCCGCAGGGAGAGCTCCGAAGGCGCCACGCGTCTGGCGGGGCCGGACCTCCCTCTCCTCAGAGGAGAGCTCCAGGCCCGCCACGTGGCATACTGAAGCCGGACCTCCCCCTCCGCGGGACAGAGGTCCGAAGACGCCACGCGTCCAGCGGGGCCAGATCTCCCTCTCCGCAGAGGAGAGCTCCGGGCCCACCACGTGGCATACAGAGGCCGGACCTCCCCCTCCGCGGGGAGAGGTCCGGAGGCTCCACGTGCCCCGCAGGCCGGACCCTTCTCACCTCAGAGAGGGGCTCCGGACCCGCCACACGGCCAGAAGAACGGTGCTGCCTGCCCCCGAGCGGTAGGCGGCAGGCGTAAAGGCGCTCCTCACCTTGCCCGTACAAGGTATTAAAGGCCCGCGTCTTCCCAAGACGCGGAAACGCGGAGCACACGTCTGTCAGGTGCCGTTGCGCCCAGTCGCATCACAGACTGGCGCGCGGTGTCAGAACCTGCCAGCCAATAAACGCCGCGACAAGACATCCCATGCCGCCTGCGCCGTCATCAACCACTACGACTAGCACACGGCATGGGCAGGGCGGCAAGATGAAGACTCAAAAGCCCTCGACCAGAGGCAGCTACCGGCGTAACTATAGATACGGTAGATAATAAACAATCTTCCCGGGACCACCTGTCGGGTCCCGGCTTCCCTTGTATGCCGCCCGAGCCTTGGACTATAAAAGGCTCGGGTAGGCGTCGATAGCAAGGGTTCACACTTTGCAACTCATACGCTAGCCATACACTCTCAAGCTGTAACTCACCCCCAAGCTCAGGCCTCCGGCCCTGAGCAGCAAGCAATACAGCGAGCTCCGTAGCTCGCCGTGGACGTAGGGTTTTACGCTCCGGCGGCCTGAACCACGTAAAACTCGCCGTGTCAAGCTCTCGCTAACTCGTCCATCCGCGCAAGCTTTCCGCTAGGAGATTAGCCCCGCCGAAAAAAGAACCTCCGCGGGCTGCCCAGTGCAGGCCCGGGGGAAGTGTCGATCGCACACTTCGACAGCGGGGGTACCCCATATCTCAGGTACCGACAGTGGCCCCCGGGCCCATCACGGGTGAGATAACGAGCCCGAGGTGGGACCTCCATCTCTTCCGATCCGTGCACTTTCTCTAAGTCCCGAATTGGCCGCTGCCGGAGCACGAACGGCCGCGGGGTCGTGAGAGCTTGCGCTCACTCGATGACTGCTTTTACTGCAGAGACGGGAGCCCCGGCCATGTTGAACACGCAGGGCTTTTGGAGCTCTCCCACCGCGGGGGCAGGTCCGGTTTCCGCCTGCCACGTGGCGAGCCCGGAGCCCTTCTCAAGGGAGGAGAGAGTTCTGGGCCGGCTGGACACGTGGGGCCCCCGGGTCCCGCCCCCTCTAGCCCTGGGTCGAAGTAGTTGGTAGCTCCTTTCCCCCTACTTCATGCAGTCCCCGTTGCCGCAACCTGGAAGTCCTGCACACAGGTAGAGGAAACGTAATTCTCCTTGGGGGCTCCCCCTCCCTTATCTCATAGTCTTATTTGACTTACAGCCCCAACCATATGCTTGATGCTTGGGGACTTGTAGAGAGGGGGAGCTGAGCACATGGCAACCATGTACTGCAAGGGTGATAAAAAAGAACTCAATTCACAATTTAAATGAGTACAAGGAAAGAGCAAAGTAGGGCAGACTTCTTTTCGTACAACCTTCCATAGGAGGAAGGCAGGCTAAACATGGAGGCCACGACCCACCCCATTAAGAGGGGAAGCAAGACTCTACGCGCTTGGAGTCGGAACCAGGCAAAGCTGAACGTAGTCCTGGACCGTCCCCTGGGGTTTAGCTGCTCCGAGCGCTGCTCCTGGACTCTATGGGGTTCATTACGAAAAGGAAGTACTGACCTATTTTTGCTCTTAGGGGTAGAACTTACGGAGGTGTTCTATGTTCCAAGGATTCGGGAGCAGGTCCCCATCCTCGGTGGAAAGGCGCACACACCCGGGGCGGCATACTTTCACGACTCGGAAGGGGCCTTCCCAACTAGGGGAGAGTTTGTGGGCCCCTTCGCGAGAAAGTATGCGCCGCAACACCAGGTCACCTTCCTGCAGCTCCTGGGCACGCACAGACCTCTGGTGGTAGCGCCGAAGCGCCTGTCTGTACCGCGTGTTACGGAGTGCCACATGTAATCGGACCTCGTCGACGA
The DNA here is from genome assembly GCA_030760725.1 of Neostapfia colusana. Taxonomy (NCBI): domain Eukaryota; kingdom Viridiplantae; phylum Streptophyta; class Magnoliopsida; order Poales; family Poaceae; genus Neostapfia; species Neostapfia colusana. The sequence goes on from JASWHV010000003.1 coordinate 95,867,879, forward strand.
GGTTGATTTCTCCACGCCGGATGTTGTCCTGCGTGGCTTCGTCGTAAGCTCGGACACGGTGAGACTTCATGGTGATTTCTGGAGGGAGTACAGCTTCGGCCCCGTACACCATGAAGAAGGGTGTCTCCCCGGTGGCCCGGCTCTGGGATGTCCGGTTAGCCCATAGTGTGCTCGGAAGTTCATCTACCCAATTGGCACCATGTTTCTTCAGGCTGGCGAAGGTACGAGTCTTGAGGCCCGGGAGAATCTCCGCATTGGCCCTCTCGACTTGCGCATTGCTCTTCGGGTGGGCGACAGAGGCATAGCATACCTGAATGCCAAGGTCCTCGCAGTAGTCTTGGAACGCTGTGCTGGTGAACTGGGTCCCATTGTCAGTGATGATCCTGTTTGGGACCCCGAAGCGGCAGACAATAGACCTGATGAATTTTACTGCTGATTGTTTATTGATGGTGACAACTGGTGTAGCTTCTGGCCACTTGGTGAACTTGTCGATAGCGACATAGAGGTACCGGAACCCCCCGACGGTTCTGGGAAATGGTCCCAGGATGTCCAGCCCCCACACGGCAAACGGCCACGAGGGCGGGATCATCTGTACCGCCTGAGCCGGTGTATGGATCTGCTTGGCGTGGAACTGGCACGCCTTGCAGCTCTCGACCAGCTTGACGGCATCCTGGAGTGCTGTCGGCCAGTAGAAGCCATGCCGGAAGGCTTTACCGACAAGCGTTCATGAGGAAGAATGACTTCCACATTCGCCTCCATGGATCTCAGCGAGCAAGTCGCAGCCTTCCCCCTGGGTTATACACCGCAATAGGATGTGGTTGGCGCCACGCCGGTAGAGAATCCCCTCTACCAGCGCGTACCTCTTAGCCATACGCACAATCCGTTCAGCGGTTGCATGTTCATCAGGGAGGATATTGTCCTTCAAGTAGTCCCGGATCTCCGTGATCCATGCATCGGGTCTGACTTGAGCTTCTGGATCTTGAGCGCTGGGTTGCACGGAGTCCCCAGTGACGCTTATGATCCTTGGCGGCGCCCACGGTTGTAGGGCCGCCGGGACCGCCAGCTTCGAGGTGCTGGTCAAGCCCCCTTCGCCCGGCTCGGCGGGCCGGGCTGTGGGCCGCAGCAACGTCCTCTCGAAGACTCCTTCGAGCGCAGGGGCTCCGGTGGAAGCCTTCGTTGAAAGGTCGTCGGCTGCGGTATTACCGGCGCGCGGTACGTGGTGCAGGTCCAAGGCAAGGAATTCTTTCTCCAACATCTGCACGTGAAGCTGATATGCAGCTAGCTGGGGGTCATTGCAGGAGCATTCGCCCTTGACTTGCTTGATGACCAGCTGGGAGTCGCCCTGTGCCAACAACTGGCGAGCGCCTAAAGAAAGGGCTGTCTGCAGGCCAAAGATGAGTGCTTCATACTCCGCCATGTTGTTGGTTGCCTTGAAATTGAGACGCACCATATACCCAAACTGTTCCCCCGATGGCATGAGGAGCAGTACGCCGGCACCGGCCCCCTGCTTTCACGAGGAGCCGTCGAAGAAGAGTGTCCAGTGGGGTTCGGTGAAGACCGGAGCTTGGTGCTCCGGTTCTCCGCCTCCATGGCCCCCTGGGTCAGTCTCCGTTGGTGTCCACTCCGCCACAAAGTCAGCCAGTGCTTGGCTCTTGACTGCATGGCGTGGGAGGAAGTCCAGCTCAAACTCCGCCAGCTCCGCCGCCCATTTAGCAACGTTGCCAGTCACATGGGGGCTGTGAAGAATTGTCTTCAGTGGATACGAGGTGACTACTGAGACCCGGTGGGCCTGGAAGTAATGGCGAGCTTTCTGGAGCCCACGAGCACCGCATACAGCAGTTTGTGGACTTCCAGGTACCTTGTCTTGGCATCATGAAGTACTTCGCTGATGTAGTAGACAGGCCTCTGGACGGTTCGAACCCTCTTTCTCAGGCCTGGGAGGTCCTCGTCCATTGGCCCTGGCCCACTGGAGGTGGGTGGACCCACGGGGGCCTCCGGGAGCTGGGACCCCGAGGCCCTTAAGCTATCTTGATTGTCCGAGAGCTCCGGGGGGTATTGGGGGACCTCTGGGAGGTCCCATTTTGCCCCCGGGGGGTCCCGCGGGGCCCCCGGGGTTTATCTTGGAGGTCCGGGAGACTGCCCAGGACCTCCGGGAGGCCGACCTGGACCTCCGGGAGGTTGCCTTGGTGGCCCGGGAGACCGTCTTGGTCCTGCGGGGCCTCCTGGCGTCTGTCTTCTGCTACCGGAGCAGGTTGTGAAGATGAGGGGTCCGGCCGCTCTGCGACGAGGACCATACTCACTACTTCAGTTGTCGCCGCGATGTAGAGCAACAGGTGCTCTCCGGGCTCAGGGGCTACCATGATTGGTAGGGTCGTCAGGAGTTGCTTCAACTCCTGGAAAGCCTCTTCTGCTTCGTCAGTCCAGGCAAAAGGGCCTGACTTGCGCAAGATCTTAAAGAAAGGGAGTGCCCGCTCTGCTAGCCTCGGTATAAACCGACTCAGCGCGGCTAGACATCCTGTGAGTTTCTGGACATCCTTGACGCGGGCAGGGGGCCGCATCAAGTCGATGGCCTTGATCTTCTCTGGGTTGGCCTCAATCCCTCGGTGCGAGACCAGGAACCCTAAGAGCTTCCCAGAGGACACGCCGAACACACATTTATCTGGGTTCAGCTTGGTGCGCGTAGAGCGCAACTTGTCAAAGACTAAAGCTAGGTTATCTAGCAGGGATGGACCCTGCTTGACCTTGACAACTATGTCATCGACATACACCTCAACCAGGTCTCTTATTAACTCCCCAAAGGTTTTGTGCATTGCCCGCACAAAGGTGAGGAGTGCATTCTTTAGGCCGTAAGGCATAGACACATAGCAATAAAGGCCGTCTACTGTGATGAAGGAGGTGTGCTCCTCGTCCTCCCTAGACATGGGGATCTGATGGAAACCCGAGTAGGCGTCTAGGAAGCACAGCATATCACAGCCTGACGTTGAGTCTACTATTTGATCTATTCTAGGGAGAGGGAATGGATCTTTAGGACATGCCTTATTGAGACTGGTGTAGTCGATGCACATCCGGAGCTTCCCGCCAGCCTTCGGGACAACGACGGGGTTCGCCAACCATCGGGGGTGGTGGACTTCCCGTATGAAGCCAGCGTCCAGCAGCTTCTTGACTTCTTCACGGATGAAGTTTTGCCGCTCGATGGACTGCTTGCGGGGCTTCTGTTGAACCGGCCGGGCGTCGGGAAAGACTTTCAAGTGGTGCTCGATCACCTTCCTGGGGATCCCCGGCATCTGTGACGGCTGCCATGCAAACACGTCGACGTTGTGCCGGAGGAAGGTGACGAGCGCGCCTTCCTATTTACTATCCAGGCCCCCGGCTACCCGGGTGGTCTGGGTAGCTTCGGCGCCGACTTGGACGACCTTTAAGGGGACGCCGCCCTCGTCGAGAGGTTGCACCCGGGGTGCTGTGGTGGAAGCACGGTGACGTGCGTTCGGGCGGAGCTGGTCTGACTCCGTATTGCCGGGGGTTGATGCCCCAGCTGCTGCGAGTGCTTGGAGCTTCTCCAGGGCCGACACTGCAGCAGTGCGGTCCCCTCGAATCCTGAGAACACCTGTTGGTGTCGGCATCTTCAGGACAAGGTAGCCCGTAATGGGCTACAGCCATGAACCGGTACAGGGCTGGCCTGCCGATTATGGCATTGAAGGGGAGGTCTATCTCCGCTACGTCGAACAGAATGTACTCTGTTCGATAGCTGTCCGGAGCCCCGAAGGTCACCGGGAGACTAATGTTGCCGTAGGGGATAACCTGTCCCGGCCCTACCCCTGAGAACGGGCTCGACGGGGTGAGCTTGGCCATCGGGATTTGCAGCTTCTGGAAAGCTGCATGGCTGATGAGGTTCAGCCCAGCCCCTCCATCCACCAAAACGTGGTACATTCTCACGTTGGCGATGGTAGGGGCCACCAGGAGCGGTAGTTGGCCGGCCCCAGCCATGTTCCTGGGGCAGTCGGCGGCATCAAAGCTGATGGGGGTCCCCATCCACTTTATGTGCGGTGCAGCACTTGGGAGTGGCGCCACCGACGCTACCGCTCGGTGCAGAGTCTTGACTGCGCTTCGGACGAGGGGTCGGCGGACCCGCCGTATATGACGTAGAGCTTCTTCTGACGCTCATCGTCGCTGGAGCCGGAATCCTCGTGATTGCGTGCCGCCTTCACGACACGCAGAGGCTCCTGGATCTCCTCTGGGTGGTCGATGTTGTCTGGAACATCCACCCTCTGCTCATCTTCCTTTGGACGGAAGGGCAGGTCATCAGCCCGCTGCCGCTTCTCCTTGCGGAAGCGCTCTGCGAGCCTTCGGATCTCCCGGCACTCGGCAGCAGTGTGGCGACAACTGCCGTGCACGGGGCACATATTGTCTTTATCACCTTCTGGGATTGGTGATCTTCGCTGCTTCTTGTCGGGGCGCGGCCCCCGAGCCCCACCGAGCGTCGCTGCAGTAACGACTGGGGCTGCGGTCGGTGACTCTATCTTGCTTCCGCCTCGGTTCTTGGCCTTCCTGCTGCCTCCACAGGGAGTAGGACTAGATCCGGGCAGTCCCCCTGACTCGGAGGATGGCAGCGAGTGCCAGTTCCGTCCTTCGGCAGCTCTGGCGCATTTGTCTGCCAAGCTGAAGAGCTCTGAGACGTCGCGGACCTCCCTGGTCGCGAGCTTCTCGAGCATCTTCCTGTCCCGGACGCCTTGCCGGAACGCCACCACCACAGAAGCATTTTGAATGTGTGGGATGGTGTTCCGCACCTGGGAGAACCGCTGGATGAAAGAGCGCAGCGACTCCCCAGGTTGCTGCTGGATGGCGTGGAGGTCGAGCTCCGTGCCAGGCCGGGTGTAGGAGCTGCCGAAGTTGGCTGTGAACTGTCGGCAAAGCTCTCCCCAGGAGGTGACGGAACCCTGGGGGAGGTTCATGAGCCAAGACCGGGCTGGACCGGTCAAGGCGACAGGGAAGTAATTGGCCATGATGGCTTCATTCCCTCCTGCGGCAAGTACGGCGGTGGAGTAGATCTGGAGGAACTCCGCCGGGTTGACGCTGCCGTCGTACTTCTCGGGCAGGTGTGGCCGAAACTTGCGAGGCCACTTCGCAAAGCGAAGATGGGGCGCGAGGGCTGCACACCCTGCTTCTGTCACCGCAGGTTCTGGTGCCGCGAACGCTGGGTTCGCACTAGGCACAGTGTACCCTGGTACGGGCAAAGCTGCACCATAGGCCGGGGCCGCCATCTGCAGTACTTATGACTGTGGCATATTCTGCACGGCGCAGGCCTGGGGCAGAGATCGCATGGCGAAGGTCTGCTCTTCAGGCTGGGTCGAGGCCGATGTCATGCTGTCGTCAGCCTCTTGGTAGCGACGCCTTTCTCGGCGTTGCTCGAGGTATACCCGGGCATCTTGACCCGAGCGACACCGCTCCAGCTCCGTCCTCAGATCCATCGATTGAGGGCTGGCAGAGCTTAAATCTGCCGTCTGTTCGTCAACCATCGGGGTGCGTATCAGCGACACGGCCGTCTGGTCAGAGTGTCGTCTCCGCCGGAGTCACGGGCTTGCGGCAGCGACGACAAGACGGTCTACCTCGAGAATCCACCGCTGCGTCGCTGCCTGAGGCGCGTCCCCAGCGGGCGGATTGTGCAGTAGCGCTCTTGCTGCAGCTAGCGCACCCCCTCCGGGTACGCCCGGCGCTACTGAAGATCTGACGCTGGTTGGAGCCTGCATTGCCGGGGTCGGCGCTGCCAGAGCCGTTTGCTGGCTCCCAGCTTGTACTGACACACTCCGTCCCGAGTGTGTTGGCTTGTACTCCCCCCTGGTCGCGGTTCGCCGCGGAGGCGGGGGAGGTGAGCTTGCCGCCGATGGGAGCTTGGTCATCTTCGTCGACGGAAACTCGTCGCGCTAGGGGAAAATACCCCTACCTGGCGCGCCAAATGTCGAAGTGTGCGATCGACACTTCCCCCGGGCCTGCACTGGGCAGCCCGCGGAGGTTCTTTTTTCGGCGGGGCTAGTCTCCTAGCGGAAAGCTTGCGCAGATGGACGAGTTAGCGAGAGCTTGACACGGCGAGTTTTACGTGGTTCAGGCCGCTGGAGCGTAAAACCCTACGTCCACGGCGAGCTATGGAGCTCGCTGTATTGCTTGCTGCTCAGGGCCGGGGGCCTGAGCTCGGGGGTGAGTTACAGCTTGAGGGTGTATGGCTAGCGTATGAGTTGCAAAGTGCGAACCCTTGCTATCGACGCTTACCCGAGCCTTTTATAGTCCAAGGCTCGGGCGGCTTACAAGGGAAGCCGGGACCCGACAGGTGGTCCCGGGAAGATTGTCTATTATCTACCGTATCTGTAGTTACGCCGGTGGTTGCCCCTGGTCGAAGGCTTCTGAGTCTTCATCTTGCCGCCCTGCCCATGCCGCATGCTAGTCGCAGTGGTTGATGACGGCGCAGGCGGCATGGGATGTCTTGTCGCGGCGTTTATTGGCTGGCAGGTTCTGACACCGCGCGCCAGTTTGTGATGCGACTGGGCGCAACGGCACCTGACAGACGCGTGCTCTGCGTTTCCGCATCTTGGGAAGACGCGGGCCTTGAATACCTTGTACGGGCAAGGTGTGGGGCGCCTTTACGCCCGCCGCCTACCGCTCGGGGGCAGGCAGCACCGTTCTTCTGGCCACGTGGCGGGTCCGGAGCCCTTCTCTGAGGTGAGAAGGGTCCGGCCTGCGGGGCACGTGGAGCCTCCAGACCTCTCCCCGCGGAGGGGGAGGTCCAGCTTCTGTATGCCACGTGGCGGGCCCGGATCTCTCCTCTGCGGAGAGGGAGGTCCTGCCCCGCTGGACGCGTGGCGCCTTCGGACCTCTCTCCCGAGGAGGGGGGGGGTCCGACTTCTGTATGCCACGTGGCAGGCCCGGAGCTCTCCTCGGAGGAGAGGGAGGCCCGGCCCTGCCGGACGCGTGGCGCCTTCAGAGCTCTCCCTGCGGAGAAGGGCGAGTACCTTAGGCATTTTACCCTGTGCGCGGGGGTACCCCATATCTCAGGTACCGACAGTATTCAAGGCCCGCATCTTCCCAAGATGCGGAGACGCGGAGCACGCTTCTGTCAGGTTCCGTTGCGCCCAGTCGCATCACAGACTGGCACGCGGTGTCAGAACCTGCCAGCCAATAAACTCCGCGACAAGACATCCCATGCCGCCTGCTCCGTCATCAACCACTACGACTGGCATGCGGCATGGGCAGGGCGGCAAGATGAAGACTCAGAAGCCTTCGACTAGAGACAACTACCGGCATAACTGCAGATACGGTAGTGTCGGTACCTGAGATATGGGGTACCCCCGCGCACAGGGTAAAATGCCTAAGGTACTCGCCCTTCTCCGCAGGGAGAGCTCCGAAGGCGCCACACGTCCGGCGGGGCGGGACCTCCCTCTCCGCAGAGGAGAGCTCCGGGCCCGCCACGTGGCATACAGAGGCTGGACCTCCCCCTCCGCGGGGAGAGGTCCGGAGGCTCCACGTGCCCCGCAGGCCGGGCCCTTCTCGCCTCAGAGAAGGGCTCTGGACCTGCCACGTGGCCAGAAGAACGGTGCTGCCTGCCCCCGAGCGGTAGGCATCGGGCGTAAAGGCGCCCCACACCTTGCCCGTACAAGGTATTCAAGGCCCGCGTCTTCCCAAGACGTGGAAACGCAGAGCACGCGTCTGTCAGGTGCCATTGCGCCCAGTCACATCACAGACTGGCGCGCGGTGTCAGAACCTGCCAGTTAATAAACGCTGTGACAAGACATCCCATGCCGCCTGCACCGTCATCAACCACTACGACTAGCATGCCGCATGGGCAGGGCGGCAAGATGAAGACTCAGAAGCCTTCGACCAGTGCCAACTACCGGCGTAACTACAGATACGGTAGATAACAGACAATCTTCCCGGGACCACCTGTCGGGTCCCGGCTCCCATTGTAAGCCGCCCGAGTCTTGGACTATAAAACGCTCGGGTAGGCGTCGATAGCAGGGGTTCGCACTTTGCAACTCATACGCTAGCCATACACTCTCAAGCTGTAACTCACCCCCAAGCTCAGGCCTCCGGCCCTGAGCAGCAAGCAATACAGCGAGCTCCATAGCTCGCCGTGGACGTAGGGTTTTACGCTCCGGCGGCCTGAACCACGTAAAACTCGCCGTGTCAAGCTCTCGCTAACTCGTCCATCCGCGCAAGCTTTCCGCTAGGAGACTAGCCCCGCCGAAAAAAGAACCTCCGCGGGCTGCCCAGTGCAGGCCCGGGGGAAGTGTCGATCGCACACTTCGACATTTGGCACGCCAGGTAGGGGGCTTTTCCCCTAGCGCGACGAGTTTCCGCCGACGAAGATGACCAAGCTTCCTTCAACGGCAAACTCTCCCCCTCCGCGTTCACGGCGAACCGTGACCACTGGGGAGTACATGTCGACACACTCAGGACGGAGTGTGTCGGCACAAGCAGGCAGCCAGCAGCCGACTCCGGCAACGCCGACTCCGGCTATGCAGGCCCCGACCAGCGTGAGGTCTTCTGCAGCACTGAGTGTACACCGTGGAGGTGCGCTAGCTGCAGCAAGAGCGCTGCTGCGCAACCCACCTGCGGGGGATGCGCCCCATTCAGCGACCCAGCAATGGGTCCGCGAGGTGGACCGCCTCGTCGTCGCCGCCGCGAACCCTCGGTTTCGGCGAGGACGGCGCCCAGGGCAACCGGCTGTGTCGCTGACGCGCACACCCATGGTAGACGGGCTAACGGCGGATTCCAGCTCCTCCAGGCTCCTGTCGACGGACCTGCGAAGGGAACTGGAACGGTGCCACTTGGGGCAGGACGCCCGGGTGTACCTCGAGCGACACCGAGAAAGGCGTTGCAACCATGAGGCAGGCGACAGCATGTCGTCGGCCTCGGCACCGCCAGAAGGGCAGGTCTTCGCCATGCGAGCCCCGCCTCAGGCATATGCTGCACAGCATATGCCACAACCATATGGGCCGCAAGTAGTGGCCCCGGTCTATGGTGCAGCCATGCCCATGCCGGGATATGCGGTGCCAGGTGCGAACCAAGCGTTCGCAGCGCCTATACCTGCGGCAGCAGGTGCAGGATTTGCGGCCCTTGCACCCCACCTTCGCTTCGCAAGGTGGCCACGCAAGTTCCGCCCGCACCTGCCCGAGAAGTACGACGGCAGCGTCAACCCAGCGGAGTTCCTCCAGATCTACTCCACCGCTGTACTTGCCGCAGGAGGGGACGAGGCTGTCATGGCCAACTACTTCCCCGTCGCCTTGACCGGCCCAGCCCGGTCTGGGCTCATGAATCTACCTCAGGGGTCCATAACCTCCTGGGGTGAGCTCTGCCGGCAGTTCGTCGCCAACTTCGGCAGCTCCTACACCCGTCCCGGCACGGAGCTCGACCTCTACGCCGTCAAACAACAACCTGGGGAATCGCTGCTGTCGGTACCCTCGATATGGGGTACCCCCTCGCACAGGGGAAAATGCCTAAGGATCTCGCCCTTCTCAGCAGGGAGAGCTCCGATGGCGCCACGCGTCTAGAGGGGCCGGACCTCCCTCTCCTCAGAGGAGAGCTCCGGGCCCACCACGTGGCATACAGAAGCCAGACCTCCCCCTCCGCGGGAGAGAGGTCCGAAGGTGCCGCGTGTCTAGAGAGGCCGGACCTCCCTCTCCTCAGAGAGGAGCTCCGGGCTCGCCACGTGGCCAACAGAAGCCGAACCTCCCCCTCCGCGGGGAGAGGTCCGAAGGCTCCACGTGTCCTGCGGGGCCGGACCTCCCCCTCCTCAGAGGAGAGCTCCGGGCCCGCCACGTGTCCAGCAGAACAGCGCTGTCTGCCCCCGAGCGGTAGGCAGCAGGCGTAAAGACGCCCCATACCTTGCCCGTACAAGGTATTCAAGGCCCGCGCCTTCCCAAGACGCGGAGACGTGGAGCACACCTCTGTCAGGTGCCGTTGCGCCCAGTCGCATCACAGACTGGCGCGCGGTGTCAGGGCCTGCCAGCCAATAAACACAGCGACAAGACATCCCATGCCGCCCCCGCCGTCATCAACCACTACGACTAGCATGCGGCATGGGCAGGGCTGCAAGACAAAGACTCAGAAGCCTTCGCCAGAGACAACTACCGGCATAACTGCAAATACGGTAGATAATAGACAATCTCCCCGGGACAACCTGTCGGGTCCCGGGCCCCCCTTGTAAGCCACCCGAGTCTTGGACTATAAAAGGCTTGGGTAGGCAATGTTAGCAAGGGTTCGAACCCTGTTGGTTCGCACTTTGCAACTCATACGCTAGCCATACACTCTCAAGCTGTAACTCACCCCCAAGCTCAGGCCTCCGGCCCTGAGCAGCAAGGAATACAGCGAGCTCCGTAGCTCGCCGTGGACGTAGGGTTTTACGCTCCGGCGGCCTGAACCACGTAAAACTCGCCGTGTCAAGCTCTCGCTAACTCGTCCATCCGCGCAAGCTTTCCGCTAGGAGACTAGACCCGCCGAAAAAAGAACCTTCGCGGGCTGCCCAGTGCAGGCCCGGGGGAAGTGTCGATCGCACACTTCGACATTTGGCGCGCCAGGTAGGGGGCTTCTCCCCTAGCGCGACGAGTTCCCGCCGACGAAGATGACCAAGCTTCCTTCAGCGGTGAACTCTCCCCCCTCGCCTCAGCGGCAAACCGCGACCAGGGGGGAGTAAATGTCGACACACTCAGGACGGAGTGTGTCGGTACAAGCTGGGAGCCAGCAACCGGCTCTGGCAGCGCCGACCCCGGCAATGCAGGCTCCAACCAGCGTCAGGCCTTCAGTAGCGCCGGGCGTACCCGGTGGGGGTGCGCTAGCAGCAGCAAGTGCGCTACTGCACAATCCGCCTGCTGGGGACGCGCCTCAGGCGGCGACCCAGCAGTGGATTCGCGAGGTGGACCGTCTCGTCGTCACCGCCGCAAACCCTCGACTTCGACGGGGACGACGCTCCAGCCAACCGGCTGTGTCGCTGATGCGCGCGCCAACGGCTGACGGGCAGACGGCGGACTCCAGCTCCACCAGGCTTCCGTCGACGGATCTGAGGGCAGAGCTGGAGCGAAGCCGCTTGGGCCAAGATGCCCGAGTGCTCCTCGAACGACGTAGAGAAAGGTGTCGCATCCAAGAGGCTGGCGACAGCATGACGTCGGCCTCAACCCAGCCTAAAGGGCAGATCTTCGCCACGCGAGCTCTCCCCCAGGCGTACGCCGCGCAGAATATGCCACAGTCATATGTCCTGCAAACGGCGCCCCCGGCCTATGGCGCAGCCTTGCCCATACAGGGGTACACTGTGCCAGGCGCGAACCAAGCGTTCGCGGCACCAATACCTGCACTGGGAGCCAGCAACCGGCTCTGGCAGCGCCGACCCCGGCAATGCAGGCTCTGACCAGTGTCAGGTCTTCAGTAGCGCTGGACGTACCCGGTGGGGGTGCGCTAGCTGCAGCAAGAGCGCTACTGCACAATCCACCTGCTGGGGACGCGCCTCAGGCAGCGACCCGGCAGTGGATTCGCGAGGTAGACCGTCTCGTCGTCGCCGCCGCAAACCCTCGACTTCAGCGGGGACAACGCTCCGGCCAACCGGCTGTGCCGCTGATGCGCACACCAATGGTTGACGAGCAGACGGCAGATTCCAGCTCTACCAGGCCCCAGTCGACGGATCTGAGGACGGAGCTGGAACGATGTCACTTGGGCCAGGATACCTGCGTGTACCTCGAGCGACGTCAAGAAAGTCGCCGCACTCAAGAGGCTGGCGACAACATGACGTCGGCCTCGACCCTGCCTGAAGGGCGGACCTTCACCACGCGGGCTCTGCCCTAGGCGTACGCCGCGCAGCATAAGCCACAACCATGTGCTCTGCAAGCGGTGTCCCTTGCCTATGGCGCAACCTTGCCCATACCGGGGTACACTGTGTCAGGCGCAACCAAGCGTTCGCGGCACCAATACCTGCACTGGGAGCCAGCAACCGGCTCTGGCAGCGCCGACCCCGGCAATGCAGGCTCCGACCAGTGTCAGGTCTTCAGTAGCGCTGGACATACCCGGCGGGGGTGCGCCAGCCGCAGCAAGAGTGCTACCGCACGATCCGCCTGCTGGGGACGCGCCTCAGGCAGCGACCCAGCAGTGGATTCGCGAGATAGACAGGAGCAGGATGTACGGCCCTGGAGCCCCACCTCCGCTTCATGAGGTGGCCGCGCAAGTTTCGGCCGCACCTGCCCGAGAAGTACAACGGCAGCGTCAACCCGGCGGGGTTCCTCCAGATCTACTCCACCACCGTACTTGCCGCAAGAGGGGATGAGGCCGTCATGGCCAATCTACTTCCCCGTCACCTTGACCGGCCTGACCCGGTCTTGGCTAATGAACCTCCCTCGGGGTTCCATAACTTCCTGGGGAGAGCTCTGCCGGCAGTTCATCGCCAACTTCGGCAGCTCCTACACCCGTCCCGGCACGGAGCTTGACCTCCAAGCCATCAAGCAACAACCTGGGGAGTCACTGCGCTCCTTTATCCAGCGGTTCTCCCAGGTACGCAACACCATTCCACATATTCAAAGTGCTTCTGTGGTGGCGGCACTTCGACAGTGTCCAGGACAAGAAGATGCTTGAGAGGCTTGCAACCAGAGGTCTGCGATGCCTCCGAGCCCTTCAGCCTGGTGGACAAGTGCGCCAGAGCAGCCGGAGGGTGGAGCTGGCACTCACTGCCAGCTTCCGAAGCCGGAAGACAGCCCGAAGATGGCGGAGTTCAAGCTGAGCTCCCGACCACGTCAGACAGCCAAGAGCCAAGCACTGGCTGACTTCGTGGCTGAGTGGATGCCAACGAAGGCTGACCCAGGGGGCCACGAAGATGGTGAACCAAAGTACCGAGCTCCGGTCTTCACCGGGCCTCACTGGACGCTCTTCTTCGACGGCTCCTCACGAAAGCAGGGGGCCGGTGCCGGCGTACTGCTTCTCATGCCATCGGGGGAGCAGTTTGGGTACATGGTGCGTCTCAATTCCAAGGCAACCAACAACTTGGCAGAGTATGAAGCATTCATCTTTGGCCTAAAAGACAGTCCTTTCTTTGGGCGCTCGCCAGCTGTTGGCACAGGGCGACTCCCAGCTAGTTATCAAGCAAGTTAAGGGTGAATGCTCCTACAAAGACCCACAGCTAGCTGCTTATCTGCTTCACGTGCGGATGTTGGAGAAAGAATTCCTTGCCTTGGACCTGCACCATGTACCGCGCGCTGGCACGGCCGCAGCGGACAACCTCTCAACGAAGACCTCCATCGGAGCCCCCGCGCACGAAGGAGTCTTTGAGAGGTCGTTGCTGCGGTCCACAGCCCGGCCCGCCGAGCCGGGCGAAGGGGGCTGAACCAGTGCCATGAAGCTAGGCAGTCCCGGCGGCCCTGGATGCCGCCAAAGGATCGTAAGAGTCACTGGGGACTCCGTGCAACCCAGCGCTCGAGATCCAGAAGCTCAAGTAGCCCCGATGCATGGACCACGGAGGTCCGGGACTCCTTGAAGGACATCCTTCCTGATGAACGTGCATCCGATGAACGGGTGGTGTGGTGGCTAAGTGCTACGCGCTGGTATCTTTACTGGCGTGGCGCCACGACATCCTATTGCGGTGCATAACCCAGGAGGAAGGCTGCGACTAGCTCGCAGTAGTCCAAGGAGGCGAGTGCTGGGAACGCTCATCGTCCCGCACGTTGGTCAGATAAGCCACTCGGCATGGCTCCTACTGACCGAGAGCCACCTGGACGCCATCAAACTGGTTAGGGATGCAATGCGTGCCAAGTCCACGCCAAGCAGACCCACACAACCGGTGCAGACGCGCACCCAGAGCCGTCGGGGGATACCGGCCCCTCCATGTTGAGGGCCAGCCGGACTTCCCAGGGCCGGGTCACGGGAACTACCCTTCCACATGGTATGCAGGGCCGAAGCCATGCTTCCCCCTGATATAGCCATGGAGGGTCCCCCCGTGTCCGGCGTACGACGAAGCCACGCATGACCCGCTCTGCATGAAGACAGGCGCTCCGACGCCACCCCAGTAAGTTCACCATGCTTACTTAGGTGTTTATTTATTACGCATTAATTTATATGAACACCTCCCCACGCTCTAGACAGTGTGCGTCCATTGTACACTCGGTTCCTCTTTCCTGCTCTCATGCATAGTCGATATTTGCCGTCCTGCCGAAGGCGGTAGTGCTTGGGGTACCTGCCAGAGGCCCGGTGGACTTCTGGGTCTCCCCCTGTAAGGGTACTGTGCCGCCAGTTGGTCTCCTCTAAGAAAAGACCTATGCTAAACCGGGGGGTCAGGAGCCTTGCTTTGCCCAGTCTTGCACCCAAAGCATGCGCACTCTGCCCCCCGGCGCTGCGGTCTGAGTACCAGGGGGCCGGACGGTTACACCCTGACTGGGGCTGGGGCCAGACCTCCGGGACCAAGTGCACTGGATTACCCAGGCCCCGTATTCCGGCCTGGGACAGTAAGCCAAATGAGACTAAGGGACAGGAAAGGGGGGACCGCTGAGCAGTTCCGGACCTCCGGCCCCACAGCTGGGCCGAGCTCCGATGCCAGCCCTCGCCCTCCTTTCAGAGGCGAGCGCTGATGCCGGACCTCACGCCCTTCGTTGGCCTGAGCTCTGATGACTGCCAGACTCCGCCTCCACAGCCAGGCCGAGCTCCGAGGCCAGCCCTCGACCTCCTTTCAGAGGTGAGCGCTGATGCCGGACCTCACGCCCTTTGCTGGCCTGAGCTCCGATGACTTCCGGACTCCGCCCCCATAGCCGGGCTGAGCTCCGAGGCCAGCCCTCGCCCTCCTTTTAGAGGCGAGCACTGATGCCGGACCTCACGCCCTCCGCTGGCCTGAGCTCCGATGACTTCCGGACTCGGCCCCCACAGCTGGGCGAGCTCCGATGCCAGCCCTCGCCCTCCTTTCAGAGGCGAGCGCTGATGCCGGACCTCACGCCCTTCGCTGGCCTGAGCTCCGATGACTTCCGGACCTCGGCCCCCACAGCCGGGCCGAGCTCCGATGCCAGGCTTCACCCTCTCCTAAGAGGCTGAATACCGAAGCCGTCAAGACTCTGCCAGCACAGGGAGTACTCAAGACAAGAAAGTGCATGGATCAGAACAGACGAAGGTCCCACCTCGGGCTCGCTATCTCCCCCGAGATGGGCCCGGGGGCCACTGTCGGTACCCTCGATATGGGGTACCCCCGCGCACAGGGGAAAATGCCTAAGGATCTCGCCCTTCTCAGCAGGGAGAGCTCCGAAGGCGCCACGCGTCTAGAGGGGCCGGACCTCCCTCTCCTCAGAGGAGAGCTCCAGGCCCACCACGTGGCATACAGAAGCCGGACCTCCCCTCCGCGGGAGAGAGGTCCGAAGGTGCCGCGTGTCTAGAGAGGCCGGACCTCCCTCTCCTCAGAGAGGAGCTCCGGGCTCGCCACGTAGCCAACAGAAGCCAAACCTCCCCCTCCACGGGGAGAGGTCTGAAGGCTCCACGTGTCCTGCGGGGCCGGACCTCCCCCTCCTCAGAGGAGATCTCCGGGCCCGCCACGTGTCCAGCAGAATAGCGCTGCCTGCCCCCGAGCGGTAGGCAGCAGGCGTAAAGACGCCCCATACCTTGCCCGTACAAGGTATTCAAGGCCCGCGCCTTCCCAAGACGCGGAGACGTGGAGCACACCTCTGTCAGGCGCCGTTGCGCCCAGTCGCATCACAGACTGGCGCGTGGTGTCAGGGCCTGCCAGCCAATAAACACAGCGACAAGACATCCCATGCCGCCCCCGCCGTCATCAACCACTACGACTAGCATGCGGCATGGGCAGGGCTGCAACACGAAGACTCAGAAGCCTTCGCCAGAGACAACTACCGGCATAACTACAAATACGGTAGATAATAGACAATCTCCCCGGGACCACCTGTCGGGTCCCGGGCCCCCCTTGTAAGCCACCCGAGTCTTGGACTATAAAAGGCTTGGGTAGGCAACGTTAGCAAGGGTTCGAACCCTGTTGGTTCGCACTTTGCAACTCATACGCTAGCCATACACTCTCAAGCTGTAACTCACCCCCAAGCTCAGGCCTCCGGCCCTGAGCAGCAAGCAATACAGCGAGCTCCTTAGCTCGCCGTGGACGTAGGGTTTTACGCTCCGGCGGCCTGAACCACGTAAAACTCGCCGTGTCAAGCTCTCACTAACTCGTCCATCCGCGCAAGCTTTCCGCTAGGAGACTAGCCCCGCCAAAAAAAGAACCTCCGCGGGCTGCCCAGTGCAGGCCCGGGGGAAGTGTCGATCGCACACATCGACAGCTGCGCTCTTTCATCCAGCGGTTCTCTCAGGTGCGCAACACCATCCCACATATCCAAAGCGCCTCTGTGGTGGTGGCGTTCCGACAGGGTGTCCGGGACGAGAAAATGCTCAAGAAGCTCGCGACCAGAGAGGTCCGCGACGTCTCGGAGCTCTTCAGCCTGGCGGACAAGTGCGCCAGAGCAGCTGAAGGGCGGAACTGGCACGCACTGCCGACCTCCAATTCAGGAGGGCAGCCCGGGTCCGGTGCTGCTGCCTATGGGGGTGGCAAGAAGACCAAGAACCGGGGGGTGGCAAGATGAAGTCACCATTCACGGCCCCCGTCGCCGCAGCTGCAACGACCAGTGGAGCTCGGGGGCCACGCCCTGACAAAAGGCAGCGGCAGTAACCGGCCCCAGACAGTGTCGAAGTGTGCGATCGACACTTCCCCCGGGCCTGCACTGGGCAGCCCGCGGAGGTTCTTTTTTCGGCGGGGCTAGTCTCCTAGCGGAAAGCTTGCGCGGATGGACGAGTTAGCGAGAGCTTGACACGGCGAGTTTTACGTGGTTCAGGCCGCCGGAGCATAAAACCCTACGTCCACGGCGAGCTATGGAGCTCGCTGTATTGCTTGCTGCTCAGGGCCGGGGGCCTGAGCTCGGGGGTGAGTTACAGCATGAGGGTGTATGGCTAGCGTATGAGTTGCAAAGTGCGAACCCTTGCTATCGACGCCTACCCGAGCCTTTTATAGTCCAAGGCTCGGGGGCTTACAAGGGAAGCCGGGACCAGACAGGTGGTCCCGAGAAGATTGTCTATTATCTACCGTATCTGTAGTTATGCCGGTGGTTGCCTCTGGTCGAAGGCTTCTGAGTCTTCATCTTGCCGCCCTGCCCATGCCGCACGCCAGTCGTAGTGGTTGATGACGGCGCAGGCGGCATGGGATGTCTTGTCACGGAGTTTATTGGCTGGCAGGTTCTGACACCGTGCGCCAGTCTGTGATGCGACTTGCCGCAACGGCACCTGACAGAGGCGTGCTCCGCGTCTCCGCGTCTTGGGAAGACGCGGGCCTTGAATACCTTGTACGGGCAAGGTATGGGGCGTTTTTACGCCCGCTGCCTATCTCTCGGGGGCAGGCAGCACCGTTCTTCTGGCCACGTGGCGGGTCCGGAGCCCTTCTCTGAGGAGAGAAGGGTCCGGCCTGCGGGGCACGTGGAGCCTCCGGACCTCTCCCCGCGGAGGGGGAGGCTCGGCTTCTGTCGGCCACGTGGCGAGCCCGGAGCTCCTCTCTGAGGAGAGGGGGGTCCGGCCTCTCCGGACACGCGGCACCTTCGGACCTCTCTCCCGCGGAGGGGGAGGTCCGGCTTCTGTATGCCTCGTGGTGGGCCCGGAGCTCTCCTCTGAGGAGAGGGAGATCCGGCCCTGCTGGACGCGTGGCGCCTTTGGAGCTCTCCCTGCGGAGAAGGGCGAGATCCTTAGGCATTTTCCCCTGTGCACGGGGGTACCCCATATCGAGGGTACCGACAGTGGCCCCCGGGCCCATCTCGGGGGAGATAGCGAGCCCGAGGTGGGACCTTCGTCTCTTCTGATCCGCGCACTTTCTCGTCTTGAGTACTCCCTGTGCTGGCAGGGTCTTGACGGCTTCGATGTTCAGCCTGGCATCGGAGCTCGGCCCGGCTGTGGGGGGCGGAGGTCTGGAAGTCATCGGAGCTCAGGCCAGCGAAGGGCGTGAGGTCCGGTATCAGCGCTCGCCTCTGAAAGAAGGGCGAGAGCTGGCTTCGGAGCTCGGCCTGGCTGTGGAGACGGAGTCCGGAAGTCATCGGAACTCAGGCCAGCGAAGGGCGTGAGGTCCGGCATCAGCGCTCGCCTCTGAAAGGAGGGCGAGGGCTGGCCTCGGAGCTTGGCCTGGCTGTGGAGGCAGAGTCCGGAAGTCATCGGAGCTCAGGCCAGCGAAGGGCGTGAGGTCCGGCATCAGCGCTCGCCTTTGAAAGGAGGGCGAGGGCTGGCCTCGGAGCTCGGCCTGGCTGTGGAGTCGGAGTCCAGAAGTCATCGGAGCTCAGGCCAGCAAAGGGCGTGAGGTCTGGCATCAGCGCTCGCCTCTGAAAGGAGGGCGAGGGCTAGCCTCGGAGCTCGGCCCAGCTGTGGGGGCGGAGGTCCGGAACTGCTCAGTGGTCCCCCCTTTCCTATCCCTTAGTCTCATTTGGCTTACTGTCCCAGGCCGGAATACGGGGCTTGGGTAATCCAGTGCACTTGGTCCCGGAGGTCTGGCCCCAGCCCCAGTCACGGTGTAACCGCCCGACCCCCTGGTACTCAGACCGTAGCGCCGGGAGGCAGAGTGCGCATGCTTTTGGTGCAAGACCGGGCAAAGCAAGGCTCCTGACCCCCCGTTCTAGCGTAGGTCTTTTCTCGGAGGAGACCAACTGGCGGTGCAGTACCCTTATAGAGGGAGATCCAAAAGGCCACCGGGCCTCTGGCAGGTACCCCAAGCCCTACCGCCTTCGGCAGGACGGCAAATATCGACTATGCATGAGAGCAGGAAAGAGGAACCGAGTGTACAATGGATGCACACTGTCTAGAGTGTGGGGAGGTGTTCATATAAATTAATGCGTAATTTAAATAAACACCTAAGTAAGCATGGTGAACTTACAGGGGTGGCGTCGGAGCGCCTGTCTTCATGCAGAGCGGGTCATGCGTGGCTTCGTCGTACGTCGGACACGGGGGGACCCCCATGGCTATATCAGGGGGAAGCATGGCTTCGGCCCTGCATACCATGTGGAAGGGTAGCTCCCGTGACCCGGCCCTGGGAAGTCCGGCTGGCCCTCGACATGGAGGAGCCGGTATCCCCCGACGGCTCTGGGTGCGCGTCTGCACCGGTTGTGTGGGTCTGCTTGGCGTGGACTTGGCACGCATTGCATCCCTAACCGGTTTGACGGCGTCCAGGTGGCTCTCGGTCAGTAGGAGCCATGCCGGGTGGCTCATCTGACCAACGCGCGGGACAATGAGCGTTCACAGCACTCGCCTCCTTGGACTACTGCAAGCTAGTCGCAGCCTTCCTCCTGGGTTATGCACCGCAATAGGATGTCGAGGCGCCACGCCAGTAAAGATACCAGCACGTAGCACTTAGCCATCCGCACCACCCGTTCAGCGGATGCACGTTCATCAGGAAGGATGTCCTTCAAGGAGTCCCGGACCTCTGTGGTCCATGCATCGGGACTACTTGAGCTTCTGGATCTTGAGCGCTGGGTTGCACGGAGTCCCCAGTGACTCTTACGATCCTTTGGCGGCATCCAGGGCCGCCGGGACTGCCTAGCTTCGTGGCACTGGTTCAGCCCCCTTCGCCCGGCTCGGCGGGCCGGGCTGTGGATCGCAGCAACGTCCTCTCGAAGACTCCTCCGTGCACGGGGGCTCCGATGGAGGTCTTCGTTGAGAAGTTGTCAGCTGCGGCCGTGCCAGCGCGCGGTTCATGGCGCAGGTCCAAGGCGAGGAATTTTTCTCCAACATCCGCACGTGAAGCAGATAAGCAGCTAGCTGTGGGTCATTGCAAGGGCATTCACCATTAACTTGCTTGATAACTAGCTGGGAGTCGCCCTGTGCCAACAACTGGCGAGCGCCCAAAGACAGGACTGTCTTTTAGGCCAAAGATGAGTGCTTCATACTCTGCCAAGTTGTTGGTTGCCTTGGAATTGAAACGCACCATGTACCCAGACTGCTCCCCCGATGGCATGAGAAGCAGTACGCCGGCACGGGCCCCCTGCTTTTGTGAGGAGCCGTCGAAGAAGAGCGTCCAGTGAGGCCCGGTGAAGACCGGAGCTCGGTATATTGGTTCACCGTCTTCGCGGCCCCCTGGGTCAGCCTTCGTTGGCGTCCACTCAGCCACGAAGTCAGCCAGTGCTTGGCTCTTGGCTGTCTGACGTGGTCGGGAGCTCAGCTTGAACTCCGCCGTCTTCGGGCTGTCTTCCGGCTTCAGAAGCTGGCAGTGAGTGCCAGCTCCGCCCACCGGCTGCTCTGGCGCACTTGTCCGCCAGGCTGAAGTGCTCAGAGGCATCGCAGACCTCTTTGGTCGCAAGCCTCTCAAGCATCTTCTCGTCTCGGACACTGTCGAAGTGCCACCACCATAGAAGCACTTTGAATATGCGGGATGGTGTTGCGTACCTGGGAGAACCGCTGGATGAAGGAGCGCAGCGACTCCCCAGGTTGTTACTTGATGTCTTGGAGGTTAAGCTCCGTGCCGGGACGGGTGTAGGAGCTGCCGAAGTTGGCGATGAACTGCCGGCAGAGCTCTCCCCAGGAAGTTATGGAACCCCGAGGGAGGTTCATGAGCCAAGACCGGGTCGGGCCGGTCAAGGCGACGGGGAAGTAGTTGGCCATGACGGCCTCATCCCCTCCTACGGCAAGTACGGCGGTGGAGTAGATCTGAAGGAACTCCACCGGGTTGACGCTGCTGTCGAACTTTTCGGGCAGGTGCGGCCAAAACCGGAGCCTGGTGTAGCTGGAATCTGCCGTGTGCTCACCAACCATTGGCGTGCGCATCAGCGACACGGCCGGTTGGCCGGAGCGTTGTCCCCGCCGAGGTCGAGGGTTTGCGATGGCGACGACGAGACGGTCTACCTCACGAATCCGCTGCTGGGTCGCTGCCTGAAGCGCGTCCCCAGCAGGCGGATTGAGTAGCAGCGCTCTTGCTGCGGCTAGCGCACCCCCGCCTGGTACGCCCAGCGCTACTGAAGACCTGACGCTGGTCGGAGCCTGCATTCCCGGGGTCGGCGCTGCAAGAGCCGGTTGCTGGCTCCCAGTGCAGGTATTGGTGCCACGAACGCTTGGTTCGCCGCTGGCACAGTGTGCCCCGGTATGGGCAAGGCTGCTCCATAGACCGGGGACGCCGTTTGCGGGGCATATGGTTGTGGCATTTGCTGCGCGGCGTATGCCTGGGGCAGAGCTCGCGTGGCGAAGATCTGCCCTTCAGGCTGGGTCGAGGCCGACGTCATACTGTCGCCAGCCTCTTAGTTGCGACGCCTTTCTCGACGTTGCTCGAAGAACACTCGGGCATCTTGACCCAAGTGGCATCGCTCCGGCTCTGCCCCCAGGTCCGTCGACGGAAGCCTGGTGGAGCTGGAGTCCGCCGTCTGCTTGCCAACCATTGGCGTGCGCGTCAGCGGCACGGCCGGCTGGCTGGAGCGTAGTCCCCGCCGAAGTCGAGGGTTTGCGGCGGCGACGACGAGACGGTCTATCTCTCGAATCCACTGCTGGGTCGCTGCCTGAGGCGCGTCCCCAGCAGGCAGATTGCGTAGTAGCGCTCTTGCTGCGGCTAGCGCACTCCCGCCGGGTACGCCCAGCGCTACTGAAGATCTGACGCTGGGCGGAGCCTGCATTGCCGGGGTCGGCGCTGCCAGAGCCGGTTGCTGGCTCCCAGTGCAGGTATTGGTGCCGCGAACGCTTGGTTCGCCGCTGGCACAGTGTGCCCCGGTATGGGCAAGGCTGCTCCATAGACCGGGGACGCTGTTTGCGGGGCATATGGTTGTGGCATATGCTGCGCGGCGTATGCCTGGGGCAGAGCTCACGTAGCGAAGGTCTGCCCTCCAGGCTGGGTCGAGGCCGACGTCATGTTGTCGCCAGCCTCTTGAGTGCGACGCCTTTCTCGACGTCGCTCGAGGAACACTCGGGCATCTTGGCCCAAGTGGCACCGTTCCAGCTCTGTCCTCAGGCCCGTCGATGGATGCTTGGTGGAGCTGGAACCCGCCATCTGCCCGTCAACCGTTGGCGTGCGCGTCAGCGACACAGCCGGTTGGTCGGAGCGTCGTCCCCGCCGAAGTCAATGGTTTGCGGCGGCGATGACAAGACGGTCTACCTCGCGAATCCACTGCTGGGTCGCTGCCTGAGGCGCGTCCCCAGCAGGCGGATTGTGCAGGAGCACCCTTGCTGCGGCTAGCGCACCCCCACCGGGTACGCCCGGCGCTACTGAAGGCCTGACGCTGGATGGAGCCTGCATTGCCGGGGTCGGCGCTGCCAGAGCCGGTTGCTGGCTCCCAGCTTGCCCTGACACACTCCGTCCTGAGTGTGTCATCATGTACTCTCCCCTGGTCACGGTTTGCCACGGGCGCAGGGGGGGAAAGTTTGCCGCTGAAGGAAGCTTGGTCATCTTCGTCGGCGGAAACTCATCGCGCTAGGAGAAAAGCCCCTTTCCTGGCGCGCCAAAAGTCGAAGTGTGCGATCGACACTTCCCCCGGGCCTGCACTGGGCAGCCCGCGGAGGTTCTTTTTTCGGCGGGGCTAGTCTCCTAGCGGAAAGCTTGCGCGGATGGACGAGTTAGCGAGAGCTTGACACGGCGAGTTTTACGTGGTTCAGGCCGCGGGAGTGTAAAACCCTACGTCCACGGCGAGCTATGGAGCTCGCTGTATTGCTTGCTGCTCGGGGCCGGGGTCCTGACCTCGGGGGTGAGTTACAGCTTGAGGGTGTATGGCTAGCGTATGAGTTGCAAAGTGCGAACCCTTGCTATCGACGCCTACCCGAGCCTTTTATAGTCCAAGGCTCGGGCGGCTTACAAGGGAAGCCGGGACCCGACAGGTGGTCCCGGGAATATTGTCTATTATCTGCCGTATCTGTAGTTATGCCGGTGGTTGCCTCTGGTCGAAGGCTTCTGAGTCTTCATCTTGCCGCCCTGCCCATGCCGCACGCCAGTCGTAGTGGTTGATGACGGCGCAGGCGGCATGGGATGTCTTGTCAAGGAGTTTATTGGCTGGCAGGTTCTGACACCGCGCGCCAGTCTGTGATGCAACTGGTCGCAACGGCACCTGACAGAGGCGTGCTCCGCGTCTCCGCGTCTTGGGAAGACGCGGGCCTTGAATACCTTGTACGGGCAAGGTATGGGGCGTTTTTATGCCCGCTGCCTATCTCTCGGGGGCAGGCAGCACCGTTCTTCTGGCCACGTGGCGGGTCCGGAGCCCTTCTCTGAGGAGAGAAGGGTCCGGCCTGCGGGGCACGTGGAGCCTCCGGACCTCTCCCCGCGGAGGGGGAGGCTCGGCTTCTGTCGGCCATGTGGCGAGCCCGGAGCTCCTCTCTGAGGAGAGGGGGATCCGGCCTCTCCGGACACGCGGCACCTTCGGACCTCTCTCCCGCGGAGGGGGAGGTCCGGCTTCTGTATGCCTCGTGGTGGGCCCGGAGCTCTCCTATGGGGAGAGGGAGGTCCGGCCCTGCTGGACGCGTCGCGCCTTTGGAGCTCTCCCTGCGGAGAAGGGCGAGATCCTTAGGCATTTTCCCCTGTGCGCGGGGGTACCCCATATCGAGGGTACCGACAGACAGTGACCAAGGCGGGCTATGCCCCGTGCATGGCACCTGCAACCATACTGCTGCCGAGTGCTGGGAGATCCAGAGGATCGCAGAGCGCTTCCGCAAAGGAAGACAGCAGAGGGCTGAAGCACCGCCCTACCCTCAGAGGGATGGCAAACAGAAGGCCGATGCCCCAGTCACCGCTGCCCACCAGGTGGGGTTCCAGGAGCCTCAGCGTGTCATAAAGAAAGTGCATGACGGTGAGGACTCCAGTTCCGACGGTGACGGGCCTGGGCGTTAGCCAACTACAGCACGCCTCCGTGCCTCGAACATACCTCTCGGGACCCGCCTAAGGTCCGTCAACCCCTTGAAGGCCTTGCCAGAGGGGGAAGACGCCTTAGGTCATCCAAGGTGAGCCCGGGTCCACCTACCCCTTGAAGGCCTTAGCCAGAAGGGGAGAACTCCCCGGGGGCCCCCGAGAGAAGCCGCGCAGGACCTGATCCAGCGTGAAGATAACAACCTCGACAAGACTTGGCTTGCAGGGAACACCCCACAACGCACGGTCTCGGCTAATGCTCTAAGCACTACCGCCAAAGAACCAAACGCGACGGGGGCCCGCAAGAGGGCAACCTGGTGAAGCGGCACGCTATATTCCAAGAAGGACCCATAATCTCTCCCCCAGCAGGGAAGGTCCCTTCCGAATCATGAAAGCTGCCGCCCCAGGTGCACATGACTTTCAACCGAGAGTGGGACCCATTCCCAAAAAATCCTTGCCATGAAGCAACACTGTAAGTCCTACTTACTGAGCATCGGTAGAACAGGGTTATGCACTTCTGTAATAGACCCCATAGAATTTAGGAACAGAGCTTGGGGTAGCTAAGTCTCAAGGGACGGTACAGGACTACGTCCAGTTTAGCCTGGTTCCGACCCTAAGCGCGTAGAGTCTTGCTTACCTTGTAGACAAGGCGGAACATTGCCCCCATGTACAGCCAGAATTCCACCTATGGGCACGAATACAGAGACCAGTTCTACTTAGCTCTCTCTCATGCGCTCATTTAAATTGTGCATTAATTTTTATGATCGCACTATCTCTGTATGTTCATCGTACATATAGCTCCCCCTCTCCTGCGCTCATCCATAGTCGGCATCTGCTATCCTACTGAAGGCGGCTGCGCTTGAGGCACCTGCCGGTGGCTGAGTGAGTCTCTCGGGCCTCCCCCAGTCAGGTGTTGCGGTGCCAGTTGGTCACCTCCAGGAAAGGCCAGCGTTGTGCATGGGGGGTCGAGGGTGCGTATCCAGCTTAGCCGGCCCAGAGCCCAAAGCATGCGCATCCTGCCCTCCGGAGGTCCAGGGGAGTAGTCCGCTTTGCCTGGTCATGAACCCAAAGCGCGTGCACTCTGCTTCCCCAGCGCATGGCCCGGTACTAGGGATCGGACGGCCGTACCCGGACCTCGGAGGGAGCCGGAGCTCCGGCGCCTCGTGCACAGAATTGCCCAAGCCCCGTATAGCGGGTCAGGACCGTAAGACGGATAAGACTAGGAGACGGGAGGGGAGGACCCCCCGAGGAGAATTACGTTTCCTCTGCCTGTGTGCAGGACCTCCAGGTACGGCAACAGGGACTGCATGAAGCGGGGGAAGGGAGCTACCAGCTACTCCGGCCTGGGACTGGAAGGACCGGGACCTGCCCCTCCAGCAGGGGCGGGGCCCGGGGGCCCCACGTGTCCAGCGGGCCCGGAACTCTCTCCTTCCTTGAGGAGGGCTCCGGGCTCGCCACGTGGCAGGCAGGAACTGGACCTCCCCGTCAATGGGAGGGCTTCGAAAGCCCTACATGCCCAACATGGCCGGAGCTCCCGTCTCTTGAGGAGGAGTTCCGGACCCGCCACGTGGCAGGCAGATTTGGAGCCCGCCCCATAGGGCGAGGTTCGGAAACCTCCGGGGGCCCCTAACACGGTTAGGACCCGGGGAGGGTGTCTGTGCGAAGCTCCGAGATTGGAAATGGCCTCTGAGTACCTTGCGGAGCTAAGGACTCAGCCAGGCAAAGCCAAGAAGGAGAGAAAAAGCATCACAAACACAAGTATCCAAGAGAGTCAAATTAAGCAAGGCTCCATGAGCTGGACTACAGACTCGATAAAAAAGGGAGAAACAAGTCCTAAGGACCTCCCGGCTCTCGCCGGAACCTTGCGGCTACAAGGGCGGCCACATCCTCGACTTCAGCCCTGGCAGCTTCCTCCCGCTCCGCGGCTGGGCCCTCTCTCGCTGGCTCTAGCGGAAAAGAGGGGTCGCGGCTCTTGAAGCATGCCAGCACATGCGAAGCGACCTCTAAAGCTAAGCTGCGGCCCTCGGCCTCAAGCTCGCTGGCGACCACCGAGTCGAGTCTGTCCAGCTTGGCGCCGATCGACTCCAACGCAGGGATCACCTCTGCCACCTTCAATGCGGGAGTCGCGGCCCTCACCGGACTGAAGCCAAGAGGGATCAGGGCGGACCCCGCTCGATCCACGAAGCTTGAAACCGCAAGAGCCTCGGAGGACCGCAAGGCTGAGAGCTCCTCCACCTCGCGGCGGGCCGCCTGCAGAGCCTATAGGCTCCTCTCGGAGAATTCCTTCTCCTTGGCCACCAGGGAACTCTCCCGAAGGTGGAGAGTCTTGGCTAGCCGCTCCAACTCAGCGGCCTTGAAGCCGGTGGTCAACTCCCGGTCAAAGACCGCCCGGCGATCATGGGAGACCTGTTCCTCCCTCAAGTCGAGGTCTGCCTTCAGAATCTCCAGCTCCTCCATCCGAGCTCGGAGGTCATCCTCGCCCGTGGCCAGCTGCGCGGCGACCCTCTCTGCCTCAGCTGCCACGAAACGCTCCCGCTCCTCAACGGCGAGTTCACGGTGCTCCAACCGCTGCCGTATTTCCACAGCAGCAGAGAGGCTCTCTTCGGCCCGGGCGTGTGCCTCCAGGGCTTCCCTATTGATCCGCCGCGACTGGGTGTCCATGCGGTCAACAGCCCGCTTCATCCGGTCAACGAGCGCTTCCCTGAAGTCGAGCAACTCCTGCCTGGAGTCGAGCTCACTCTTAACCTTTGCGGTCCTCTCCCGCAAAAGGTTCCCCCAGGTGAGGAGGCGATCCTGTTCAACCGTATACTCCTCCCGCTCGTGCCCTAATGCAGCCAAGACCTGCAGAACGCTTGTCTTGGCAAGCGCTAAGGCATCCGCCAGAGGCAATGGAGCAACATAGGCCGGGGTAGTCCCCCCGACCTCCTCCATTACCTCTTCCTCAGGAAGAGTCGGCGCACCAGCAACTGAGACGAGACGCCGATCAGGTGAAGCTGGCTCCGAGGCTCTGGCAGCCAGGCCTGCCGGGCTCTCTTCAGCTTCTGGATCCTTGATCTGAGGAGAGGGGCGAACCGGCGAAGGCGGTTCTGGAGAAGAAGCCAGACTGCCTAGTTCAGGGTCGACCTGCGCCGGCTTGGGGGCCGCGGTTGCCGTCTCGGCAGGAAGAGACGACGCCTCCGCGGAGTCCGGACACACCGGAACAGGAGAAGTTCGCGCTGGCCTGGGGGCCGCGGCAGTTGCCCCTGGCTCTGAACGCTGCGGCACAAATTCCCCGCAAGACGGGGAAGGCAGGGAAGCGCGGACACTCCAGCGGGCTCTGAACCCCGACTTCCAAGCCGGGGTAGGACTTCCAGAGCCCGCAGCCGTCGCCGACGACCGCTCCGCAGTCGCTTGGACTGGCGGAACAGGGGACGCCCCAGAGGCTTCCCCCAGCGCATCAATCTGGGGCCTCTTCGAGTCGCCACCGGAGGGAGTGTCAGGCACCCCAGAATCCCAACTTGGCACCGACGCCGTTGCTGGAGGAGATCGAGCGCGTTTCTTCTCTGACAGCGGGTTGGAAGCCATGGCAAGGGAGAACTCAAAAGCACAAGAGTCCGAGAAGAAATGCTGAGAAGTGCGAAGGGAAGCTGCAATGAGGGTAAGACCCCCTCTAAAAAGCTTCCCGGTGCAATTCCAAGCGATTCAGAACTCTTCGAATTCCCGCACCGGCAACCACTTCGGTTCCTAGACCGAATGCCGATGACGGGTGGGCCCAAACCGCTTAACTAAAGCGGTGGGGTCAAGGAGTCAGCCTCCTGAGAAGATGAGCCGGCAAGGCACTTCGGCGGTTCCCGAAGAAAGCGCCGCAACGTGCAGAAGTGGCAGCCTTGGGAACCGCCGCAGTAAAAGCAATCATCAAGTGAGCGCACGCTCTCACGATCCCGCGGCCGTTCGTGCTCCGGCAGCGGTCAATTCGGGACTTAGAGAAAGTGCGCGGATCGGAAGAGACGGAGGTCCCACCTCGGGCTCGCTATCTCCCCCGAGATGGGCCCGGGGGCCACTGTCGGTACCTGAGATATGGTGTACCCCCGCGCACAGGGTAAAATGCCTAAGGTACTCGCCCTTCTCCGTAGGGAGAGCTCTGAAGGCGCCACGCGTCCGGCGGGGCGGGACCTCCCTCTCCGCAGAGGAGAGCTCTGGGCCCGCCACGTGGCATACAGAGGCTGGACCTCCCCCTC
This sequence comes from Neostapfia colusana, assembly GCA_030760725.1. NCBI lineage: Eukaryota > Viridiplantae > Streptophyta > Magnoliopsida > Poales > Poaceae > Neostapfia > Neostapfia colusana. The sequence continues at coordinate 95,895,914 of JASWHV010000003.1, forward strand.
CGTGGGGAGAGGTCCGGAGGCTCCACGTGCCCTGCAGGCCGGGCCCTTCTCGCCTCAGAGAAGGGCTCCGGACCCGCCACGTGGCCAGAAGAACGGTGCTGCCTGCCCCCGAGCGGTAGGCATCGGGTGTAAAGGTGCCCCACACCTTGCCCGTACAAGGTATTCAAGGCCCGCGTCTTCCCAAGACGCGGAAACGCGGAGCAAGCGTCTGTCAGGTGCCGTTGCGCCGAGTCACATTACAGACTGGCACGCGGTGTCAGAACCTGCCAGTTATTAAACGCCGTGACATGACATCCTATGCCGCCTGCACCGTCATCAACCACTACGACTAGCATGCGGCATGGGCAGGGCGGCAAGATGAAGACTCAGAAGCCTTCGACCAGAGGCAACTACCGGCGTAACTATAGATACGGTAGATAACAGACAATCTTCCCGGGACCACCTGTCGGGTCCCGGCTCCCCTTGTAAGCCGCCCGAGTCTTGGACTATAAAAGGCTCGGGTAGGCGTCGATAGCAGGGGTTCGCACTTTGCAACTCATACGCTAGCCATACACTCTCAAGCTGTAACTTGCCCCCAAGCTCAGGCCTCCGGCCCTGAGCAGCAATCAATACAGCAAGCTCCATAGCTCGTCGTGGACGTAGGGTTTTACGCTCCTGCGGCCTGAACCACGTAAAACTCGCCGTGTCAAGATCTCGCTAACTCGTCCATCCGCGCAAGCTTTCCGCTAGGAGACTAGCCCCGCCGAAAAAAGAACCTCCGAAGGCTGCCCAGTGCAGGCCCGGGGGAAGTGTCGATCGCACACTTCGACAGGTAGATAATAGACAATCTTCCCGGGACCACCTGTCGGGTCCCGGCTCCCCTTGTAAGCCACCCGATTCTTGGACTATAAAAGGCTCGGGTAGGCGACGATAGCAAGGGTTCGCACTTTGCAACTCATACGCTAGCCATACACTCTCAAGCTGTAACTCACCCCCAAGCTCAGGACTCCGGCCCTGAGCAGCAAACAATACAGCGAGCTCCATAGCTCGCCGTGGACGTAGGGTTTTACGCTCCGGCGGCCTGAACCACGTAAAACTCTCCGTGTCAAGCTCTTACTAACTCGTCCATCTGCGCAAGCTCTCCGCTAGGAACTAGCCCCACCGAAAAAAGAACCTCCGCCGGCTGCTCAGTGCAGGCCCGGGGGAAGTGTCGACAGAACACTTCGACATTTGGCGCGCCAGGTAGGGGCGGCTTTTCGCCTAGCGCGACGAGTTTCCGCCGACGAAGATGACCAAGCTTCCTTCAGCGGCAAACTCTCCCCCTCCGCGTTCACGGCGAACCGTGACCAGTGGGGAGTACATGTCGACACACTCAGGACGGAGTGTGTCGGCACAAGCTGGTAGCCAGCAGCCGACTCCGGCAACGCCGACTCCGGCGATGCAGGCTCAGACCAGTGTGAGATCTTCTGCAGCGTTGAGCGTACACCATGGGGGTGCGCTAGCTGCAGCAAGAGCACTGCTGCACAACCCACCTGCTGGGGATGCGCCCCATTCAGCGACCCAACAGTGGGTCCGCGAAGTGGACCGCCTCGTTGTCGCCGCCGCGAACCCTCGGTTTCGGCGAGGGCGACGCCCTGGTCAACCGGCTGTGTCGCTGATGCGCACGCCAACGGTTGACGGGCAAACGGCGGATTCCAGCTCCTCCAGGCTCCCGTCGACGGATCTGAGAAGGGAGCTGGAACTGTGCCACTTGGGCCAGGATGCCCGAGTGTACCTCGAGCGACGCCGAGAAAGGCGCCGCAACCATGAGGCTGGCGACAGCATGACGTCGGCCTCGACACAACCTGGAGGGCAGGTCTTCGCCACGCGAGCCCTGCCTCAGGCATATGCCGCGCAACATATGGCACAACCATATGCGCCACAAGCAGCGCCCCCGGTCTATGGTGCAGCCTTGCCCATGCCGGGATACGCGGTGCCAAGTGCGAACCAAGTGTTCGCAGCGCCAATACCTGCAGCAGCAGGTGCAGGATGTGCGGCCCTTGCACCCCACCTTCACTTTGCAAGGTGGCCGCGCAAGTTCCGGCCGCACCTGCCCGAGAAGTACGACGGTAGCGTCAACCCGGCGGAGTTCCTACAGATCTACTCCACCGCCGTACTTGCCGCAGGAGGGGATGAGGCTGTCATGGCCTACTATTTCCCCGTCGCCTTGACCGGCCCAGCTCGGTCTTGGCTCATGAATCTACCTCAGGGGTCCATAACTTCCTGGGGAGAGCTCTGCCGGCAGTTCGTCGCCAACTTCGGCAGCTCATACACCCGTCCCGGCAAGGAGCTCGACCTCCACGCCATCCAACAACAACCAGGGGAGTCGCTGCGCTCGTTCATCCAGCGGTTCTCCCATGTGCGGAACACCATCCCACACATCCAGAATGCTTCTGTGGTGGTGGCGTTCCGGCAAGGCGTTCGAGACAGGAAGATGCTCGAGAAGCTCGTGACCAGGGAGGTCCGCGATGTCTCAGAACTCTTCAGCCTGGCGGACAAGTGTGCCAGAGCAGCCGAAGGGCAGAACTGGCACTCTCTGCCGACCCCAAGCCAGGGGGTCAGCCGGGATCCGGCGACGCTTCGTACGGAAGTGGCAGGAAGATCAAGAGCGAAGGCGGAAGCAAGATAAAGCCATCAGCCGCGGTCCCCGTTGCCACAACGGCGGCGCCCAGTGGAGCTCGGGGGCCGCGCCCTGGCAAGAGGCCGCGACAATCACCGGCCCCAGACGGGGGCCAGGATGAATTATGCCCTGTGCATGGCACCAGTTATCATACCGCTGCTGAATGCCGAGAAATCCAGAAGCTCGCGGAGCGCTTCCGGAAAGGGAAGCAGCCCCTAACTGATGCCCCACCCTACAGTCAAAGGGAGGGCAAGCAGAAGGTCGAGGCCCGAGACGGCGTCGGCCGCCAGGTGGAGTTCCAGGAGATTCAGCACGCCGTAAAGGCAGTGCGCAATCATGGGAGCTCCAGCTCCAGTGATGACGAGCACCGGAAGATGCTCTATGTCATCTTCGGCAGGTCTGCTGACCCCCCGTCCCGAAGCATGGCTAAGGCCTTGCGCCGAGCGGTAGCGTCGGTGGCTCCCCTCCCAGGTGCAGCACCGCACCTCAGGTGGATGGGAACCCCCATCAGCTTCGATGACACCGACTGCCCCAGGAAAATGGCTGGGGCCGGCCAACTGCGGCTCGTGGTGGCCCCCACCATCGCCAACGTGAAGATGTACCACGTTTTGGTGGATGGCGGGGCTGGACTGAACCTCATCAGTCGCGCAGCCTTCCAGAAGCTGCAGATCCCGATGGCCAAGCTCGCCCCATCGAGCCCGTTCTCCGGGTAGGGCCGGGACAGGTCATTCCCTACGGCGACATCAGCCTCCGGGTCACCTTTGGGGCACCAGACAGCTATCGGACAGAGTACATTCTGTTCGACGTAGCCGAGATTGACCTCCCCTTCAACGCCATAATTGGCAGGCCAGCCCTGTACCGATTCATGGCAGTAGCCCACTACGGCTACCTTGTCTTGAAGATGCCTACACCAACAGGCGTCCTCAAGGTTTGTGGAGACCGTGCTGCCGCAGTGTTAGCCTTGGAAAAGCTTCAGGCGCTTGCAGCAACTAGAGCGCCAACCCTCGGCAGTGCAGAACCAAACCAGCTCCACCCAAGTGCACGCCACCGTGCCTCTACCACAGCACCCCGCGTGCAACCCCTCGATGAGGACGGCGTCCCCACAAGGCTCGTCCGAATCAGCGCCGATGCCACCCAGACCATCCGGGTAGCCGGGGGCCTGGATAGCAAATAGAAAGGCGCGCTCGTTGCCCCCCTCCGGCACAATGTCGATGTGCTGCATGACAGCCATCGCGGAGGCCAGAGATCCCTAGGGAGGTGATTGAGCACTATTTGAAGGTCTTTCCCGACGTCCAGCCAGTCCGACAGGACGGAAAGTCCGCCACCCCCGGTGCTTGGCGAACCATGTTGTCGTCCCAACGGCCGGCAAGAAGCTACGGAAGCGCATCGACTACACCAGCCTCAAAAAGGCATGCCCTAAAGACCTATTTTCTCTCCCTATGATAGACCAAATAGTAGACTCGATGCCAGGCTGTGATATGCTGTGCTTCCTAAATGCTTACTAGGGTTCCCACCAGACCCCTTTGTCTGGGGAAGTTGAAGGGCACCCTTTACCACAGTAGTCACCCTGTACTGTTGTGCCCCTATGCCTTATGACCTAAGGAATGCTCTCCCTACCTTCGTACGTGCAATGCACAAGACCTTAGGAGAGCTAATGGGAGACTTAGTTGGGGTGTGTGTCGAAGGCATTGATTGTCAAGATCAGACAGGGTTTGTCCCTACTAGATAACCTGGGCTTAGTCTTCGTCCGTCCGACAAATGTGAGCTTAGAATACCCTCAGAAGTGATGGCTGCAGAAGTGAGTGTGGTCCTCACTGCAGAGTGGCTGGACCCCATACCACCGTAACCTGTTTCGCTGCCAAGAAACAAGTACAAAGAAACCCCGGAGGCCCAAACCGGACCTCGGATCCCCGACACAACCTCCCGGAGGTCCAGCAGGACCTCCCGGAGGTGCAACAAGTCCCCCCCCCGGAGGCCCAACGGGACCTCTCGGACCCCCAACGGGACCCCCCTGAGCTCCCGGGTCATCAGCGGAGCTTCCTGGAAGGTCCAAGGCAGCCTGGGGACCTCCGAGTATCAAGCACCCGGCTGTCTCCCCAGGCAGAAAGCTATCCTCCACAGCCCCCACGCGACGGAAAATGCCGCCAAATGGGCGGCGGAGCTACTGAAGTTTGACCTAGGCTCCCTTTCCCGTCATGCAGACATCAGCCGAGCACTAGCTGACTTGTGGCTGAAGTAGACGCATGCTCAGGGGGCCACGAAGACGGTGAACCAGGACCCTGAACCCTGGCCTTCCCCAAGCCTTACTGAATGCTGCTCGTCAACGGCTCCTTGCGAAAGCAGGGGGCCGGTGCTAGCGTACTGTTCCCCACGCCATCGGGGGCAGTTAGGGTATGTGGTGCGTTTCAATTCCAAGGCAGCCAACAGCATAGCAAAGTATGAAGTGCTCATCCTTCTTGCTAGTCGTTGGCTCAGGGCAACCCCCTGTCTGGTTATCAACCAAGATGGTGGAGACAGACCTCCTCGCCTTGGACTTGCACCACGTACTGCGCGCTAGCAAGGCCGCAGCTGACGACCTTTCAACGAAGACCCCCACCGGAGCCACTGTGCCTGAAGGGGGCTTCGAGAGGACGTTGCTGCGGCCCACAGCCCGGCCTGCCGAGCCGGGCGAAGGGGGCTAGACCAGCACCTCGAAGCTGGCGGTCCCGGCGGCCATGGATGCCACCAAGGATCATAAGCGTCACTGGGGACTCCGTGTAACCCAGCGCTCAAGATCCAGATGCTCAAGTCAGACCCGATGCATGGATCACGGAGGTCAGGGACTACTTGAAAGACAATATCCTCCCTGATGAACGTGTATCCGCTGAACGGATTGTGCGTATGGCTAAGAGACACATGGCGGTAGAGGGGGATCTCTACCGACGTGGCGCCAACCACATCCTATTGCGGTGCATAACCCAGGGGGAAGGCTGCGACTTGTTCGCTGAGATCCATGGAGGCGAATGTGGGAGTCACTCTTCCTCACGCACGCTTGTCGGTAAAGCCTTTCGGCATGGCTTCTACTAGCCGGCAACACTCTAGGAAGCCGTCGAGCTGGTCGAGAGCTGCCAGGCGTGCCTGTTCCACGCCAAGCAGATCCATACACCGGCTTGGACGGTACAGATGATCCAGCCCACATGGCCATTTGCCATACTAGGGCTGGACATCCTGGGCCTGGGACCATTCCCCAGAACCGAGGATGGGGACCCGCTACCCGACCTTCGGAACACAGAACACCACTGTAAGTTCTACCCCTAGAGCAACAATAGGACAGACCCTTCTTTTTATAATAAATTCCATAAAAGTCAAGGAACAGTGCTTGGAGCAGCTAAGCCTCAGGGGACGGTCCAGGACTACGTTCAGCTTCGCCTGGTTCCGACCCCAAGCGCGTAGAGTCTTGCTTCCCTTGAGGTGGGTTGTGGCCTACACATTCGGCCCGCCTTCCCCCCATGGAAATTTATATGAAGAGAAACCTGTCCTACGTTGCTCTTCTTTGGTACTCATTTAATTTACTTATTAAATTTTTATGATTACCCTGCTAGCGCGTGCTCACCATGCGTTCAATTCCGTCTCCTCATTCTCATCTTTAGTCGGCATTTGCTGCCCTGCCAAAGGCGGTTGCGTGGGAGGTACCGGCCGAGAGCCAGGGGGGCCGCAAGCCCCCGGCACTTCACGCACGGTAGTTCCCAAGCACCGTATAAGTGGACGGGGACCGTAAGCCAGATAAGACTAAGAGATAGAGGGGGGGAGCCCCCAAGGAGAATTACGTTTTCCTTACTTGTGTGCAGGACCTCTCGGCCTCAGCTCCCCGCAGGAGTATGGTAGGCACATCCATTCAATGGAACGCACCTACCAGGGGGCCGCTACGGGATCGCGCAACACCAAAACCCCAAGGTAAGATCAAAGAACTAGACCTCACAGGGGCGAAGCCCGAAGGTCCCACGTGTCCAGCAGGGCCAGACCTTCCACCTCCTTGAGGGCAGCTCCGGGCCCGCCGCGTGGTCTGCAGAAATCGGACCTTCCCCCCTCTGCGGGGAGAGGCCCGAGGACTCCACGTGTCCCGCAAGCCCAGACCTCCCCTCAGGCGGGAGCTCCGGGCCCGCCACGTGACCAACAGGCCCGGACCCCCCTCCGATCTCGTGAGGCGGGTCCTGGAGACCCACAGAACCCTTAGTATACAGAGAGGACCCGGAGAAGGTGTCTATGCAGAGCTTCGAGATTGGTCAAGGCCTCCGAGTCCTTGCGGAGCTAAGGACTCGGCCAGGAAAAGCCAAGAAGAAGACTAGGACATGCAGACACAAAAAGAAACAGGAGTCTGTCCATACGAAGGCTCCACGAGCTGGGCTACAGACTCAACAAAAATAAAAAAAGGAAGTACAGGGCCTTGTGGCCACGGGGGCAGATGCCTAAGAGTCCCCGGACTCCCGATGAAACCTAGAGGCCACGGTGGCATATGCTGCGCGGCGTACGCCTGGGGCAGAAATCGCGTGGCGAAGGTCTGCGCTTCAGGCTGGGTCGAGGCCGACGTCATGCTGTCGCCAGCCTCTTGGTTGCGACGCCTTTCTCGACGTCGCTCGAGGAACACTTGGGCATCTTGGCCCAAGTGGCATTGTTCCAGCTCTGTCCTCAGGTCCGTCGACTGGAGCCTGGTGGATCTGGAATCTGCCGTCTGCCCATCAACCGTTGGCGTGCGCGTCAGCGACACAGCCGGTTGCGGGAGTTTCATCCCCGCTGAAGTCGAGGGTTTGCGGCGGCGACGACGAGGCGGTCTACCTCGCGTATCCACTGCTGGGTCGCTGCCTGAGGCGCGTCCCCAGCAGGCGGGTTGTGCAGTAGCGCTCTTGCTGCAGCTAGCGCACCCCCGCGGGGTACGCCCAGCGCTCCTGAAGACCTGACGCTGGTTGGAGCCTGCATTGCCGGGGTCGGCGCTGCCAGAGCCGGCTGCTGGCTCCCAGCTTGCGCCGACACACTCTGTCCTGAGTGTGTCGACATGTACTCCCCCCTGGTCACGGTTCGCCGCGAACGAGGGGGAGGAGAGTTTGCCACTGGAGGAAGCTTGGTCATCTTCATCGGTGGAAACTCATCGCACAAGGGAAAAGCCCCTACCTGGCACGCCAAATGTCGAAGTGTTCGGTCGACACTTCCCCCGGGCCTGCACTGGGCAGCCCGCGGAGGTTCTTTTTTCGGTGGGGCTAGACCCTTGCTGTAGGCACCCTCGATATGGGGTACCCCCACGCACAGGGGAAAATGCCTAAGTATCTCACCCTTCTCCGCAGGGAGAGCTCCGAAGGCGCCACGCGTCCAGCGGGGCCGGACGCTCTCCTCAGAGGGAGCTCCGGGCCCACCACGTGGCATACAGAAGCCGGACCTCCCCCCCCCCCCCCCCCCCCCCCCCCCCCGCGGGAGAGAGGTCCGAAGGTGCCGCGTGTCCGGAGAGGCCGGACCTCCCTCTCCTCAGAGAGGAGCTCCGGGCTCGCCACGTGGCCAACAGAAGCCGAACCTCCCCTCCGCGGGGAGAGGTCCCAAGGCTCCATGTGTCCTGCGGGGCCGGACCCCCCTCTCTTCTGAGGAGGGCTCCGGGCCCGCCACGTGTCCAGCAAAACGGCGCTGCCTGCCCCCGAGCAATAGGCAGCGGGCGTAAAGACGCCTCATACCTTGCCCGTACATGGTATTCAAGGCCCGCGCCTTCCCAAGACGCGGAGACGCAGAGCACGCCTCTGTCAGGTGCTGTTGCGCCCAGTCGCATCACAGACTGGCGCGCAGTGTCAGAGGCTGCCAGCCAATAAACGCAGCGACAAGACATCCCATGCCGCCCCGCCGTCATCATCCACTACGACTAGCATGCGGCATGGGCAGAGCTACAAGACGAAGACTCAGAAGCCTTCGGCAGAGACAACTACCGGCATAACTGCAGATACGGTAGATATCAGTCAATCTCCACGTGACCACCTGTCAGGGCTTTTCCCCTTGCGCGACGAGTTTCCGCCGACGAAGATGACCAAGCTTCCTTCAGCGGCAAACTCTCCCCCCCTGCGTCCGCGGCAAACCGTGACCAGGGGAGAGTACATGATGACACACTCAGGACAGAGTGTGTCAGGGCAAGCTGGGAGCCAGCAACCGGCTCTGGCAGTGCCGACCCCGGCAATGCAGGCTCCAACCAGCGTCAGGCCTTCAGTAGCGCCGGGCGTACCCGGTGGGGGTGCGCTAGCAGCAGCAAGGGCGCTACTGCACAATCCGCCTGCTGGGGACGCGCCTCAGGCAGCGACCCAGCAGGGGATTCGCGAGGTAGACCGTCTTGTCGTCGCCGCCGCAAACCATTGACTTCGGCAGGGACGACGCTCCGGCCAACAGGCTGTGTCGCTGACGCGCACGCCAACGGTTGACGGGCAGACGGCGGGTTCCAGCTCCACCAAACTTCCGTCGACGGACCTGAGGACAGAGCTGGAACGGTGCCACTTGGGCCAAGATGCCCGAGTGTTCCTCAAGCGACATCGAGAAAGGCGTCGCACTCAAGAGGCTGGCGACAACATGACGTTGGCCTTGACCCAGCCTGGAGGGCAGACCTTCGCTACGCGAGCTCTGTCCCAGGCGTACGCCGCACAGCATAAGCCACAACCATGTGCTCTGCAAGCGGCATCCCCGGCCTATGGCGCAACCTTGCCCATACCGGGGTACACTGTGCCAGGTGCAACCAAGCGTTCGCGGCACCAGTACCTGCACTGGGAGCCAGCAACTGGCTCTGGCAGCGCCGACCCTGGCAATGCAGGCTCCAACCAGCGTCAGGTCTTCAGTAGCGCTGGGCGTACCCGGCAGGGGTGCGCTAGCTGCAACAAGAGCGCTACTGCACAATCCGCCTGCTGGGGACGCGCCTCAGGCAGCGACCCAGCAGTGGATTCGCAAGGTAGACCGTCTTGTCGTCACCGCCGCAAACCCTTGACTTCGGCGGGGACGACGCTCCGGCCAACCGGCTGTGTCGCTGACACGCACGCCAACGGTTCACGGACAGACGGCGGATTCCAGCTCCACCAGGCTTCCGTCGACGGACCTGAGGACTGAGCTGGAACAATGCCACCTGGGCCAAGACGCCCGAATGTTCCTCGAGCGGCAACGAGAAAGGCGTCGCGGCCAAGAGGCCGGCGTCAGCATGACGACTGCCTCAACCCTGCCTGAGGCGCAGACTTTCGCCATGCGAACTCTGCCCCAGACATACGCCACGCAGCATATGCCACAGCCATATGTCCTGCAAACGGCGCCCCCGGTCTATGGCGCAGCCTTGCCCATACCGGGGTACACTGTGCCAGCGGCGAACCAAGTGTTCACGGCACCAACACCTGCAGCAACAGGGGCAGGATGTACAGCCCTGGAGCCCCACCTCCGCTTCACGAGGTGGCCGCGTAAGTTTCGGCCGCACCTGCCCGAGAAGTACGACGGCAGCGTCAACCCGGCGGGGTTCCTCCAGATCTACTCCACCGCCGTACTTGCCGCAGGAGGGGATGAGGCCGTCATGGCCAAACTACTTCCCCGTCGCCTTGAATGGCCCAGCCCGGTCTTGGCTAATGAACCTCCCTCGGGGTTCCATAACTTCCTGGGGAGAGCTCTGCCGGCAGTTCATCGCCAACTTCGGCAGCTCCTACACCCGTCCCGCCACGGAGCTTGACCTCCAAGCCATCAAGCAACAACCTGGGGAGTCGCTGCACTCCTTCATCCAGTGGTTCTCCCAGGTACGCAACACCATTCCGCATATTCAAAGTGCTTCCGTGGTCGCGGCACTTCGACAGTGTCCAGGACAAGAAGATGCTTGGGAGGCTTGCAACCAGAGAGGTCTGCGATGCCTCCGAGCCCTTCAGCCTGGCGGACAAGTGCGCCAGAGCAGCCGGAGGGCGGAGCTGGCACTCACTGCCAGCTTCCGAAGCCGGAAGACAGCCTGAAGACGGCGGAGTTCAAGCTGAGCTCCCGACCACGTCAGACAGCCAAGAGCCAAGCACTGGCTGACTTCGTGGCTGAGTGGACGCCAACGATGGCTGACTCAGGGGGCCGCGAAGACGGTGAACCAAAGTACCGAGCTCCGGTCTTCACCGGGCCTCACTGTACGATCTTCTTCGATGGCTCCCCACGAAAGCAGGGGGCCGGTGCCGGCGTACTGCTTCTCATGCCATCGGGGGAGCAGTCTGGGTACATGGTGCGTCTCAATTCCAAGGCAACCAACAACTTGGCAGAGTATGAAGCACTCATCTTTGGCCTAAAAGACAGTCCTGTCTCTGGGCGCTCGGGAGTTGTTGGCGCAGGGCGACTCCCAGCTAGTTATCAAGCAAGTTAAGGGTGAGTGCCCCTGCAATGACCCACAGCTAGCTGCTTATCTGCTTCACGTGCGGATGTTGGAGAAAGAATTCCTCGCCTTGGACCTGCGCCATGTACCGCGCGCTTGCACAGCCGCAGCTGACGACCTCTCAACGAAAGCCTCCATCGGAGCCCCTGCGCATGAAGGAGTCTTCGAGAGGACGTTGCTGTGGTCCACAGCCCGGCCCGCCAAGCCGGGCGAAGGGGGCTGAACCAGTGCCTCGAAGCTAGGCAGTCCCGGCGGCCCTGGATGCCGCCAAAGGATCGTAAGAGTCACTGGGGACTCCGTGCAACCCAGCGCTCAAGATCCAGAAGCTCAAGTAGTCCCGATGCATGGACCACGGAGGTCCGGGACTCCTTGAAGGACATCCTTCCTGATGAATGTGCATCCGCTGAACGGGTGGTGCGGATGGCTAAGTGCTACGCGCTGGTATCTTTACTGGCGTGGCGCCACGACATCCTATTGCGGTGCATAACACAGGAGGAAGGCTGCGATTAGCTCGCAGTAGTCCAAGGAGGCGAGTGCTGGGAACGCTCATCGTCCCGCACGTTGGTCGGTTAAGCCACCCGGCATGGCTCCTACTGATCGAGAGCCACCTGGACGCCATCAAACCGGTTAGGGATGCAATGCGTTCCGGGTCCACGCCAAGCAGACCCACACAACCGGTGTAGACGCGCACCCAGAGCCGTTGGGGGATACCGGCTCCTCCATGTCGAGGGCCAGCCGGACTTCCCAGGGCCGGGTCACGGGAACTACCCTTCCACATGGTATGCGGGGCCGAAGCCATGCTTCCCCCTGATATAGCCATGGGGGTCCCCCCGTGTGCGGCGTACGACAAAGCCACGCATGACCCGCTCTGCGTGAAGACAGGCGCTCCGACGCTACCCAGTAAGTTCACCATGCTTACTTAGGTGTTTATTTAAATTATGCATTAATTTATATGAACACCTCCCCACGCTCTAGACAGTGTGCATCCATTGTTCACTCGGCTCCTCATTCCGGCTCTCATGCATAGTCGATATTTGCCGTCCTGCCGAAGGCGGTAGTGCTTGGGGTACCTGCCAGAGGCCCGGTGGCCTTTTGGATCTCCCCCTATAAGGGTACTTGTGACACCCTCAATTCTGTGGAAAACCACGGAACCGAGAACTAATGCATATGTGTGCCCAGGATGTTTATCACACATACGTTCCACAAACTGAATTCAGATTATATATTACCACGAATAACAGAGTTTATTACAATTCCTCATGAGTCTTGGACTCATGCTCACAGCGGAAGTCTTATTTCTATGCAGCGGAAATCTTATTAAATGCGGAAGCAAAAACTAATGCGGAAGCAAAACTAAGCAGAAGTGGCTCCATCTTTAATCCTTCCACAGGCAAGGTTGAGAACAGATCACACGCCATAATGTTCTACCTGGTCTTCATAGTAGTCTTCTCTTGCTGTTGATGAAGAAATAATAAAGCAAGTTTGAGCACAATGATGTACTCAGCAAGTGCGGGAATAACACATGATATGCAGCTTATAAACAAGGTTGGTAATAAAAGGCTTATTTGCAGAAAAGCAATCTTGTAAAACCATGATAAAACGGCAACTTTACTTTAGATGAATGTAGTCCCAGCATATATCAAATTACCAACATACCTCCATAACTTCCCGTGATCCATCCGAACATTGACCAATCTTTTATTCATACTCACGAATACCTCCTCGTATTCACTACAATCTCACCTCATAAAACAACCACATCTCACACCGAGACCAATCTCATATCATGACCCATCAGTCATGCAACCATCTCATCTTCCGGACTCCACAGTGCAAACCAAACCATAATCAATAACCATAGCCAAGAACCTTTCCAATGACCATTCCAATAACTATCCCAATAACCATCCCATCTAATCATGGCAGTTTAGCCAGGTGCTCATGACCGTAAGCTCGGCTATCATGATAGTTTTTTGACTCTGCAGAGTTTGCACCTCTTTACCCACAAGTTTGTGATTTCGTCACCCGTCGGCGACTGCAGAACCTCCATTATACCAGTACACAACCGTCGGTGTATGGTCAAGAGATTACAAAATAGCCTTTACAAAGGGGTTACTAGATGTATGGACTCACTAAGGTTTCACCGGCAGGCTAGAATCTCCAATTCTCCCACCCACGGGCCCCCTCTTGTGCCATGCAGTTCCCAGGGCAGTCCTCACTCGACTCCCATTCCCCGCGCCTTCCATAGTCCATAACATCCTAGCAACTTACCTAATTACTCAGCTAAGCCGCACCCATACTTGGCCTTGTGGTGGCACTGTTATCCTGGCATGTGCATGCATGAACCGGTCCTTAGATCTATGGCAAGTAAAACCACCATCTCATGCTACCTCATTCACAAACCCAGGCTTGCCTAGATCTCCCTCCGATCCATGTTCATTAACCTCATCAGTTACTTATTATCAGTACAAGTGCAGTTAGCTAGACACATCTATCTCGCTTCCCGATCCCAGAGACTCAGCGAAGCATAAAGCAAAAACCATACCGACTCATAAACTTCCCAGGCGACAAGGATGGTTTAATCAAAACTAGTAAACTCCTATAAAAGGGTTTCCCATCATGTTTGACTCAGCACACACACTTTTTCGCAAAATAAAATAGTTTTACCCAAAACATAGGATCAACATGGTCAAGGAGCACTTGCCTTGTTCTTGCGGTTCCGGTTGTCCCTGATTCTCAAAACCTTGTTGCTGCAGCTCATTGTAGACAGCTTCCTGAGTTTGTCCTGCTTGTAGGATTCACGTGCATACAATATTCACAGCAATCAATATCATGCACAAAACCCTAAACTAGATGCGATGATGCACATGCATGCCATCCTATGATTAGTTTTATTAGATTGATCTGATGTTCTTGCATGGCTTGCATGGTCAGAGGTGTTCAGATCAAAGATGAACGTGGCGATGATCTTGTTTTTAGATCAAACTGATCATCGAGTGTTCTGCCCACGAAAACGCTTCTGTTCGAAAGGAATCGAAGAACAGATGCAAAGAGATGAACAACATGATGTCGTAAGGTGGTATTGAAGTCCTACCTCACGGTTTTCTTGACTTCGAGGTCCTCCTCAGACCACTCGGTTCTTCTCCGATGATCTCCCTTGTTGTGCTTCGGCGATGTTTTGCTCGGCGAGTTAGGGCTAGGGTTCTAAGTCGTCGGCTCAGGAGTTGAAAAAGAAGTTCGTAGTTTCGGCCAGAGGTTTCGGGTTCTATTTATAATCGGGAAGAGAAGAGTCCTAATCTGATTGGATCCCGAATAAGAGTCTTATTCATATCTTTGTTAGATCCGGACGTCTTATCTTCGGTAAGGATCGTGGAGTTTAGATCGGTTTTCGTTGCGCACCGGTATCTTTACACGTAAGAACCGCTTCAGACTCGTTACCTCCGCGGTAATGAGCTCCGGAAGCTCCTCGTGTCCTTCCGAGCCTGGTATCTCTTCTCCCGCAGAGACGAGCTCCGGTTGTGCCACGTGTCACGAGCGAGACCTCCCTCTTCTTTGGAGACGAGCTCCGCGCACGCCACGTGTTTTTGCGACGGACCTTCCGGTGATAAGCTCCGGTGGTGACACGTGTTTGATAGACCCGGATTTCTCTCTGAGATGAGCTCCGAGATTGACACGTATCCCGCGCGGATGGTCCTCTGATTTCCGCGAGGACTAGCTCCGTGGACGACACGTGTCTTATGAAAAATGCCTTTGCTTCTTCCGCAGATGCTAGCTCCGCGGGCAGCATGTGTCCCACAGGGTCGGACCTCTTTCCAATTGCGGAGGTGACCCCCGGTCCTGCCACGTAGCCTAGTTTAGCGTCGGACCTCTCCCAATCTCTCGGGGATGAGCTCCGAACGCGCCACGTGGTCTGCTGGCCGTGGAAGTTGCGTTTCGGTGTTCTCAGAGAGCTTTATTGGCCATCCTTTTGATACTTGTCTCTGTTCCTTCTTTTCTTAAAATGTTTTTCTTCTTCATATGCTGACACCCGAGATGAGGGTGTCACAGTACTGCACCGCCAGTTGGTCTCCTCCGAGAAAAGACCTACACTAGAACGGGGGGTCAGGAGCCCTGCTTTGCCCGGTCTTGCACCCAAAGCATGCGCACTCTGCCTCCCGGCACTACGGTCTGAGTACCAGGGGGCCGGGCGGTTACACCCTGACTAGGGCTGGGGCCAGACCTCCGGGACCAAGTGCACTGGATTACCCAAGCCCCGTATTCCGGCCTGGGACAGTAAGCCAAATTAGACTAAGGGATAGGAAAGGGGGGACCACTGAGCAGTTCCGGACCTCCGCCCCCACAGCTGGGCCGAGCTCCGAGGCCAGCCCTCGCCCTCCGTTCAGAGGCGAGCGCTGATGCCCGACCACACGCCCTTCGCTGGCCTGAGCTCCGATGACTTCCGGACTCCGCCTCCACAGCCAGGCCGAGCTCCGAGGCCAGCCCTCGCCCTCCTTTCAGAGGCGAGCGCTGATGCCAGACCTCATGCTCTTCGCTGTCCTGAGCTCCGATGACTTCCGGACTCCGCCTCCACAGCCAGGCCGAGCTCCGAGGCCAGCCCTCGCCCTCCATTCAGAGGCGAGCGCTGATGCCGGACCTCACGCCCTTTGCTGGCCTGAGCTCCGATGACCTCCGGACCTCACGCCCTTCGCAGGCCTGAGCCCCGATGACTTCCGGACTCCGCCCCCATAGCTGGGCTGAGCTCCGAGGCCAGCCCTCGCCCTCCTTTCAGAGGCGAGCGCTGATGCCGAACCTCACGCCCTTCGCTGGCCTGAGGTCCAATGACTTCCGGACCTCCGCCCCCACAGCCGGGCTGAGCTCCGATGCCAGGCTTCACCCTCTCCTAAGAGGCTGAACACTGAAGCCGTCAAGACCCTGCCAGCACAGGGAGTACTCAAGACAAGAAAGTGCGCGGATCAGAAGAGACGAAGGTCCCACCTCGGGCTCGCTATCTCCCCCGAGATGGGCCCGGGGGCCACTGTCAGTACCCTCGATATGGGGTACCCCCGCGCACAGGGGAAAATGCCTAAGGATATTGCCCTTCTCCGCAGGGAGAGCTCCGAAGGCGCCACGCGTCCAGCGGGGCCGGACCCTCTCCTCAGAGGAGAGCTCCGTGCCCACCACGTGGCATACAGAAGCCGGACCTCCCCCCCCCCCCCACGGGAGAGAGGTCCGAAGGTTCCGCGTGTCCGGAGAGGCCGGACCTCCCTCTCCTCAGAGAGGAGCTCCGGGCTCGCCACGTGGCCAACAGAAGCCGAACCTCCCCCTCCGCGGGGAGAGGTCCGAAGGCTCCACGTGTCCTGCGGGGCCGGACCCCCCTCTCTTCTGAGGAGGGCTCCGGGCCCGCCACGTGGCCAGCAGAACGGCGCTGCCTGCCCCCGAACGATAGGCAGCGGGCGTAAAGACGCCCCATACCTTGCCCGTACAAGGTATTCAAGGCCCGCGCCTTCCCAAGACGCGGAGACGCGGAGCACGCCTCTGTCAGGTGCCGTTGCGCCCAGTCGCATCACAGACTGGCGCGCAGTGTCAGAGGCTGCCAGCCAATAAACGCAGCGACAAGACATCCCATGCCGCCCGCCGTCATCATACACTACGACTAGCATGCGGCATGGGCAGAGCTACAAGACGAAGACTCAGAAGCCTTTGGCAGAGACAACTACCGGCATAACTGCAGATACGGTAGATATCAGTCAATCTCCCCGGTACCACCTGTCGGGTCCCGTCCCCCCTTGTAAGCCACCCGAGTCTTGGACTATAAAAGGCTCGGGTAGGCGACGTTAGCAGGGGTTTGGACTCTAGCCATTCGCACCCTGGGTTGGCACCTCTGCAACTCATGCGCTAGCCGTTCACACCCAAGCTGTAACTCACCCCCAAGCTCAGGACTCCGGCCCTGAGCAGCAAGCAATACAGCGAGCTCCATAGCTCGCCGTGGACGTAGGGTTTTATGCTCCGGCGGCCTGAACCACGTAAAACCCACAGTGTCAAGTTCTTACTAACTCGTCCATCCGCGCAAGCTCTCCGCAAGGGACTAGCCCCACCGAAAAAAGAACCTCCGCGGGCTGCCCAGTGCAGGCCCGGGTGAAGTGTCGACCAAACACTTCGACACTTGCGGAGAGCTTGCGCGTATGGACGAGTTAGTAAGAGCTTGACACGGCGAGTTTTACGTGGTTCAGGCCGTCGTAGTGTAAAACCCTACGTCCACGGCGAGCTATGGAGCTCGCTGTATTGCTTGCTGCTCAGAACCGGAGTCCTGAGCTTGAGGATGAGTTACAGCTTGGGGGTGAATGGCTAGAGTGCGAACTGCGGGAGTCCGAACTGCGGGAGTGCGAACGTTGCCTACCCGAGCCTTTTATAGTCCAAGACTCGTGTGGCTTACAAGGGGGGCCCGGGACCCGACAGGTGGTCCCGGGGAGATTGCCTGCAGACTACCATATCCGCAGTTATGTTGGTAGTTGTCTCTGGCGAGGGCTTCTGAGTCTTCGTCTTGCCGCCCTGCCCATGCCGCATGCTAGCCATAGTGGTTGATGACGGCGGGAGCGGCATGGGATGTCTTGTCGCTGTGTTTATTGGCTGGCAGGCTCTGACACTGCACGCCAGCCTGTGATGCGACTGGGCGCAACGGCACCTGACAGAGGCGTGCTCCGCGTCTCCGCGTCTTGGGAAGGCGCGGGCCTTGAATACCTTGTACGGGAAAGGTATGGGGCGTCTTTACTGCCGCTGCCTACCGCTCGGGGGCAGGCAGCGCTCTTCTGCTGGACACGTGGCGGGCCCGGAGCCCTCCTCAGAGGAGAGGGGGACTAGCCCCGCAGGACACGTGGAGCCTTCGGGCCTCTCCCCGCGGAGGGGGAGGTCAGGCTTCTGTTGGCCACGTGGCGGGCCCGGAGCTCTCCTCTGAGGAGAGGGAGGTCCGGCCCCTCTGGACACGTGGCGCCTTCGGACCTCTCCCCCGCGGAGGGGGGAGGTCCGGCTTCTGCAGGCCACGTGGCGAGCCCGGAGCTCTCTTCTGAGGAGAGGGAGGTCCGGCCCTGCCGGACGCGTGGTGCCTTCGGAGCTCTCCCTGGGGAGAAGGGCGAGTTCCTTAGGCATTTTCCCCTGTGCGCGGGGGTACCCCATATCGCGGGTACCGACAGACGAGTTAGTAACAGCTTGACACGGCGGGTTTTACGTGTTTCGGGCCGCCGGAGCATAAAACCCTACGCCACGGTGAGCTGGGGAGCTCGCTGTATTGCTTGCTGCTCAGAACCCGAGTCCTGAGCTTGAGGATGACTGATGTCTAGTGTATGAGTTGCTGGAGTGCGAACCAACAGAGTTCCAACCATTGCTAACGTTGCCTACCGAGCCTTTTATAGTCCAATCCTCGAGTGGCTTACAAGGGGGCCCCAGGACCCGACAGGTGGCCCCGCGGTGATTTCCTACCAGCTATTATGCCTTGGCGCTGGCGTCGATGTCCTCGTCCTGCCGCCCTACCCATGCCACAGGCTAAGTGTAGCGTGTAGTCGTTGGCGATGGCAGGGTCGGCAGGGCATGTCTTGTCCGGTCTTGTCGCTGCTTTCAATGGCCTGCAGCTTCAGACACTGTACGCCTGTTCTGACAGTGACTGGTCACAGCGCCTCCTGACAGGCGTGCGCTGTGCCTCTTCGTCTCGGAAAGGCGCGGTGTGACACCCTCATCTCGGGTGTCAGCATATGTTCATGTTTTATGAAGAAGAAAAACATTTTAAGAAAAGAAGGAACAGAGACAAGTATCAAAAATATAGCCAATAATGCTCTCCGAGAGCACCGAAGGCAACTTCCACGGCCAGCAGACCACTTGGCGTGTTCGGAGCTCATCCCTGAGACATTTGGGAGAGGTCCTCCGTTAAACTAGCTACGTGGCAGGCTTGAGGGTCACCTCCGCAATTGAAAAGAGGTCCGACCCTGTGGGACACGTGCTGCCCGCGGAGATAGCCTCTGCGGAAGAAGCAAAGGCATTTTTCATAGGACACGTGTCATCCACGGAGCTAGTCCTCGCGGAAATAAGAGGACAAGTCGCGGGGGATACGTGTCAATCTCGGAGCTCATATCAGAGAAGTCAGGATCTATCGAACACGTGTCGCCACCGGAGCTTATCACCGGAAGGTCCGTCGCAGCTAAACACGTGTCGACCTCGGGGCATGTCCCTGAGGAAAGGAGAGCGGAAAGACCGGCACCCACACATGGCGTGCGCGGAGCTCATCTCCGAAGAAGAGGGAGGTCTCAATCGATTGACATGCGGCACAACCGGAGCTCGTCTCTGCGGATGAGGAGATACCAGGCCCGGAGGACACGTGGAGCTTCCGGAGCTCATCATCACGGAGGTAATGAGTTCTGAAGCAGCTGTTACGCGTAAGGACACCTGTACGCAACAGAAACCAATCTAAAATACACAATGGTTACCGAAGATAAGACGTCAGGATCTAACAAAGATCTGAATAAGACTCTTATTCGGGATCCAATCAGATTAGGACTCTTCTCTTCCCGATTATAAATAGAACCCAAAACCTCTGGCCGAAACCACGAACTTCTCTTTCAACTCCTGAGCCGACGACTTAGCGCCCTAGCCCTAACTCGCCGAGCAAAACATCGCCGAAGCGCAACAAGGGAGATCATCGGAGAAGAACCGAGTGGTCTGAGGAGGACCTCGAAGACAAGAAGAGCGTGAGGTAGGACTTCAATACCACCTTACGACCTCATGGTGTTCATCTCTTGCATCTGTTCTTCAATCCCTTTCGAACAGAAGCTTTCTCGTGGGCAGAACACTCGATGATCAGTTTTATCTAAAGACAAGATCATCGCCACGACCACCTTTGATCCGAACACCTCTGTCCATGCAAGCCATGCAAGGGCACACCAATCTAATAAAAATCATAGGATAGCATGCATGAGCATCATCACATCTAGTTTAGGGTTTGTGTATGATATTGATTGCTGTGAATTTTGTATGCACGTGAATCCTACATAGCAGAACAAGCTCAGGGAGCTGTCTACGACGGGCTGCAGCAACAAGGTTTTGAGAATCAAGAACAACCGGAACCACAAGAACAAGGCAAGTGCTCCTTGACCATGTTGATCCTATGTTTTGGGTAAAACTATTTTGTTTTGTGAAAAGGTGTGCGTGCTGAGTCAAACATGATGGGAAACCCTTTTTATAGGAGTTTACTAGTTCTGATTAAACCACCCTTGTCGCCTGGGAAGTTTATGAGTCGGGTATGGTTTTTGCTTTATGCTTCGCTGAGTCCGTGGGATTGGGAAGCGAGATACATAGCTAACTGCACTCGTATTGATAAAAAGAAACTGATGTTAATAATGAACATGGATCGGGGGGGAGATCTAGGCAAGCCTGGGTTTGTGAATGTGGTAGCATGAGATGGTGGTTTTGCTTGCCGTAGATCTAAGGACCGGTTCATGCATGCACATGCCAGGATAACAGTGCCACCACAAGGCCAACTATGGGTGCAGCTTAGCTGAGTAATTAGGTAAGTTGCTAGAGTGTTATGGACTGTGGAAGGCGCGGGGAATGGGAGTCGAGTGAGGACTGCCCTGGGAACTGCATGGCACAAGAGGGGGCCCGTGGGTGGGAGAATTGGAGATTCTAGCCTGCCGGTGAAACCTTAGTGAGTCCATACATCTAGTAACCCCTTTGTAAAGGCTATTTTGTGATTTCTTGACCATACACCGACGGTTGTGTACTGGTATAATGGAGGTTCTGCAGTCGCCGACGGGTGACGAAATCACAAACTTGTGGGTAAAGAGGTGCAAATTCTGCAGAGTTATTAAAACTATCATGATAGCCGAGCTTACGGTCACGAGCACCTGGCTAAACTGCCATGATTAGATGGGATGTTTACTGGGATGGTTATTGGAATGGTCGTTGGGAAGGTTCTTGGATATGGATATTGATTGTGGTTCGGTTTGAGACTGTTGAGTCCGGATGATGAGATGTTTGCATGACTGGTGGGTCATAACATGAGATTGGTCTCAGTGCGAGACGAGGTTGTTTTATGAGATGAGATGGTAGCGAATACGAGGAGATATTCGTGAGTATGGGTAAAGGATTGGTTAATGTTCGGATGGAACATGGGAAGTGATGGAGGTATGTTGGTAATTTAGTACATGCTGGGACTACATTCATCTAAAGATAAGTTGCTGTTTTATCACGGATTTATAAATCTGCTTTTCTGCAAATAAGCCTTTTATACCTACCTTGTTTATGAGCTGCATGTCATGTGTTATTCCCGCACTTGCTGA
Organism: Neostapfia colusana; assembly: GCA_030760725.1. NCBI lineage: Eukaryota > Viridiplantae > Streptophyta > Magnoliopsida > Poales > Poaceae > Neostapfia > Neostapfia colusana. The sequence continues at coordinate 95,917,218 of JASWHV010000003.1, forward strand.
GTACATCATTGTACTCAAACTTGCATTATTATTTCTTCATCAACAGCAAGAGAAGACTACTATGAAGACCGAGTAGAGCATTATGGCGTGTGATCTGTTCTCAACCTTGCCTGTGGAGGGAGTAGAGATGGAGCCACTTCTGCTTAGTTTTGCTTCCGCATTAGTTTTTGCTTCCGCATTTAAATAAGAATTCCGCTGCGTAGAAATAAGGACTTCCGCTGTGAGCATGAGTCCAAGACTCATGAGGTGCTGTAATAAACTCTGTTATTCGTGGTAATATATAATCTGAATTCAGTTTGTGGAACGAATGTGTATGTGTGATGAACATCCTGGGCACACATATGCATTAGTTCTCGGTTTCGTGGTTTTCCACAGAATTGAGGGCGTCACAGATTGGTATCAGAGCCACGGGTTGACAGTAGGTCACACGCCTAGATAGAAACCTTAGATTGATATTAGAGCCACGGGTTAACAGCAAGTTACACCCCTGAATAGGAGTCATAGGTAGCTAAGCCACACTGACCAAAGGAAGCATCCTAGGATGAATAGCTTAGATTGGCCTTGAAACCACCTTGACATAGGAAACCATCCTTGAATAGGAGTTGAGTGGGCCCTTTGTGATGATTATTTGTGAATATGTGCTTAGTGTGAGTGGTGGGACATCTCAAAAACGTTGTCCATATCCACACATAAGAAGAAGGAGATGTGAGATGTTTCGGCACTTGCTCACATCCTCATAAGGGCTAATATATATAGTCCAACTCACCTTGATGCATATAGTTGAAAGGACCTACCTAACCTTCTAACCTTCTATTCTATTTCGTTCTCTCTCACAGATGGTGAGAGGAAACGCCAGCCGAAGGAACGTCCAGGAAGATGACCACGAGGAAGTTCCTGCCAACCCCGGAGCTCGCTGAAACAACGTAGAAAGGTTGATGGCCATGCAAAACCAGCTTATGCAAACCATGATCCAAACTTTGGGTCAGTTGCAGGCCAACCAACACCCCGTTCCGGCACCACCGCCACCACCACCGCCAGCTCATAACAGGTTGGGAGAGTTCATGAGGACTCGACCACCCACCTTTGCTCAAGCAAGCGATCCAATGGAGGCCGATGATTGGTTGAAATCCATGGAGAAGAAGCTTGCCATTGTCCAGTGCAACGACCGAGAGAAGGTTCTCTTTGCGTCACACCAACTGATGGGAGCAGCTGCTGACTGGTGGGATGCCTTGAGCAACGCCCATGCCAACCCGGAGACAATCACATGGACTGAGTTCAAGGAAAGTTTCCGCTCCCACTACATCCCTGTTGGCGTAATGATGCTCAAGAGGCAGGAGTTTGAAGGTCTCCGCCAAGGGCAGAAAAGTGTGAACGAATACCTCAACAAGTTCATACAACTGTCCCGGTATGCCCCTGAAAATGTCAACTCAGATCAGAGGAAGCAGTACCTGTTCATGAGAGGGTTGAACAATGAGATCCAAGTTCAGCTCCTCAACAATGACTATGTAAGCTTCCAGAAGCTGGTTGATAAGGCTATTGTGGTGGAAAACAAGGTCCGAGAGATCGAGCGCGAGTGCAAAAGGAAGATCCCATACCAGCCCCAAGGGAGCAACGTACGACCTAGATACATGCCCCCTGCACCGCAGTATGGATCGACCACTCCTACGTACCGCCCTGGTCAGCCGCCACAGCAACGGCTCGTTGCACCGGCACCTCGTGTGCCCATGCCTCCTGCGCCCCGGCCTAACAATGGCGCTCCTGTTCAAAACCCCCGCCCCAACGTACCTGCTGCCGTAGGCAACAGGGCATGCTTTGCATGCGGGGAAGTAGGCCACTTCGCTAACCAGTGCCCGAAGAGAGGCCCTGGACAGCAAGGTAACGTGCCCAAGCAGAATCAGCGACCAAACGGAGGGGACAACCAAGGGAACCGAGGACCGCAGAACTATGCTCGTGGCCACGTTAACCATGTCACTGCTGAGGAAGCACAACAGGCTGAGGACGTCGCAATTGGTATGTTCCTTGCCAACTCCAACCCAGCCACCATTTAATTTGATTCTGGAGCATCACATTCCTTCATATCATCCGAATATGTTGCCAAACATCATCTACCCGTATCCCACTTAGAATGTGCCATGTTAGTTAATTCTCCCGGAGGAGAAATGAGGACTAGTATAGTATGTCCTAAGGTAAGCCTTAAAATAAGGGGGGTAGACTTCCTTGCCAACCTTATTGTCTTGGACTCCCACGGAATTGACATCATACTCAGAATGGACTGGTTAAGCAAGCACAATGGAGTAATCCAATGCGCTGAGAGAAGCGTGCAGTTGACAAATGCACACGGTATCCGTGTCGAGTTTGAGTCATCCCAGCAAGCGACCGAACGGGCGGATCTGAACCATGTTGAAGGAGTAGCATTGGACAACATTCCAGTGGTTCAGGAATTTTTGGATGTGTTCCCGAAAGAACTTCCAGGTATGCCACCTGACCGGGACATTGAGTTTGCTATAGATTTGGTACCTGGAACTGCACCCATAGCTAAGAGACCATATAGGATGCCCGTCAACGAGTTAGTTGAACTAAAGAAGCAAATTCAAGAACATTTGGAGAAGGGTTTTATCCGTCCAAGTTCGTCACCATGGGGAGCCCCGGTGCTTTTCATGGACAAGAAGGACGGAACCCAAAGAATGTGCGTGGACTACAGGTCTCTCAACGAGGTAACAATCAAGAATAAATACCCTCTGCCCCGTATAGAGGACCTGTTCGATCAAATGAAAGGAGCCCAAGTGTTCTCCAAGATTGATCTTCGGTCGGGATGTTTCCAGCTGAAGATTAAGCCCTCCGATATACCTAAGACAGCCTTTCGGACGCGGTATGGTTCATATGAATATACCGTTATGTCTTTTGGATTGACGAATGCACCCGCATACTTCATGTACCTTATGAATAAGGTTTTCATGGAGTACTTGGACAAGTTCGTCGTGGTTTTCATCGATGACATTATGGTATATTCAAAAAGTGAGGAGGAGCACGAAGAACATCTGAGATTGACCTAGCAGAAGTTGCGAGAGCATCAGTTGTATGCCAAGCTCAACAAATGTCAATTTTGGCTAAAAAAATATCCTTCCTAGGCCACATCATCTCCAAGGAAGGGGTATCGGTTGATCCTGGAAAGGTGAGAGATGTTCTAAAGTGGGACCAACCGAAGAGCGTGAGGGATATTCGGAGTTTCCTTGGGATGGCAGGATACTATCGGCGCTTCATTAAAGACTTCTCTAAAATAGCAAAACCTATGACGGAGTTGCTAACGAAGGGGAAGATCTTTCAATGGACACAAGCCTGCCAAGAAAGTTTTGAGGAACTCAAGAAAAGGCTAACCACAGCACTAGTTCTGGTATTGCCAGACGTAAGCAAGAGCTTTGACATATATTGTGACGCATCCAGACAAGGGCTCGGGTGTGTACTCATGCAGGAAGGACAAGTGGTAGCCTATGCCTCACGACAATTAAAGAAGCACGAGCTTAACTATCCTACACATGATTTGGAGTTAGCAGCAGTGGTGCATGCATTGAAGATTTGGAGACATTATATCCTTGGTCATCGATGTGAGATCTATACAGATCATAAAAGCCTCAAGTACATATTTACACAAACGGACTTGAATTTGAGGCAACGTCGATCGTTAGAACTCATCAAGGATTATGACGTGGGAATCAACTACCACCCCGGGAAGGCCAATGTGGTCGCTGACGCATTGAGCAGAAAGGGAGCAGAAAAGGAGCTACCACCCGAACTACGTAAGGAGTTCGAACGGTTACACCTCGGATTCTTGAATAACATGGAAATGATGGAGATCCACTCCTCATTGGAGCAAGAAATAAGAAAGGGACAAGCAACGGACGAGGGGATCAAGGAAATCAAGGAAAGAATCCGACAAGGGATAGAGAAGGATTTCAAAGAGGATAAAAAGGGTACGCTTTGGCTAGGAAAAAGGATTTGTGTGCCAGACATAAGACACCTTCGCGACATGATATTGAAGGAGGCACATGATTCACCCTTTTCCATACATCCAGGGAGCACCAAAATGTACAAGGACTTGAAAACTTGCTATTGGTTGGATGGTATGAAGAGGGATATAGCCGAATACGTTGCCCTATGCGACACATGCCAACGGGTAAAGGCCGAACATCAAAAACCCGCTGGATTGTTGCAACCTTTGAAAATACCTGAATGGAAATGGGAGGACATCAGTCTGGACTTTATTGTCGGATTGCCAAGAACTCAGTCAGGATACGACTCCATCTGGGTCATTGTGGACCAGTTGACGAAAACCGCCCATTTTCTTCCGGTAAAGACCAGTTACAACGTAACACAGTTGGCAGAGTTGTACATGGAGCAGATCATGTGCCGTCACGGAGTTCCGAAGAGGATAGTCTCAGATCGAGGTTCTCAGTTTACCTCTAGATTCTGGAGGAAGCTGCAGAAAGCCATGGGTACACGACTAGATTTTAGCTCCGCCTATCACCCACAAGCAGATGGACAAACCGAGAGGACGAACCAAATTTTGGAGGACATGCTGAGAGCTTGCGCATTGAAACGTGGGCGTAGTTGGGATAGGAGTTTACCGTATGCCGAGTTCTCCTATAACAACAGCTATCAAGCTAGCTTGAAGATGTCGCCTTTCGAAGCCTTATATGGTAGACGGTGTAGAACGCCACTGTTCTGGAATGAGACTGGAGAGAACCAGGTGTTTGGACCCGAAGTACTACAAGAGGCTGAAAAGCAAGTCCAAACGATACGGGAGAACTTAAAGGCTGCTCAGTCACGACAGAAAGGCTATGCGGACAATAGGCGTAGGAAGTTGACCTTTGAAGTAGGAGACTTCGTATACCTTAAGGTATCGCCTATCCGAGGCCAACGACGTTTTAACGTCAAAGGCAAACTAGCGCCTCGCTACATCGGACCATTTAAGATTTTGGACAAGCGAGGAGAAGTAGCCTATCAACTAGAGCTCCCAAACCACCTCTGCGACGTACATGACGTGTTTCATGTATCCCAGCTCAAGAAGTGCTTGAGAGTACCAGAGGAACAAGTGTCAATGGGAGAACTTGAACTTCAAGAAGACCTGACCTACGCAGAACACCCTGTCCGAATCTTGGACGTAAAGGAAAGGGTCACCCGAAACAAAGTGATTCGATGGTGCAAGGTACAATGGAGTCATCATACTGAAGCTGAAGCCACATGGGAGCGTGAAGAGGATATTAAGGCTGAATTCCCCTATCTATTTTCTACTAATGAATCTCGAGGGCGAGATTCAATTTAAGGGGGGTAGATTTGTGACACCCTCATCTCGGGTGTCAGCATATGTTCATGTTTTATGAAGAAGAAAAACATTTTAAGAAAAGAAGGAACAGAGACAAGTATCAAAAAGATAGCCAATAATGGTCTCCGAGAGCACCGAAGGCAACTTCCACGGCCAGCAGACCACATGGCGTGTTTGGAGCTCATCCCCAAGACATTTGGGAGAGGTCCTCCGTTAAACTAGCTACGTGGCAGGCTTGAGGGTCACCTCCACAATTGAAAAGAGGTCCGACCCTGTGGGACACGCGCTGCCCCCAGGATAGCCTCTGCGGAAGAAGCAAAGGCATTTTTCATAGGACACGTGTCATCCACGGAGCTAGTCCTCGCGGAAATAATAGGACCAGTCGCGGGGGATACGTGTCAATCTCGGAGCTCATCTCAGAGAAGTCAGGATCTATCGAACACGTGTCGCCACCGGAGCTTATCACCGGAAGGTCCGTCGCAGCTAAACACGTGTCGACCTCGGGGCATGTCCCTGAGGAAAGGAGAGCGGAAAGACCGGCACCGACACGTGGCGTGCGCGGAGCTCGTCTCCGAAGAAGAGTGAGGTCTCGATCGATTGACACGCGGCACAACCGGAGCTCGTCTCTGCGGATGAGGAGATACCAGGCCCGGAGGACACGTGGAGCTTCCGGAGCTCATCATCACGGAGGTAATGAGTTCTGAAGCAGCTGTTACGCGTAAGGACACCGGTACGCAACAGAAACCAATCTAAAATACACAATGGTTACCGAAGATAAGACGTCAGGATCTAACAATGATCTGAATAAGACTCTTATTCGGGATCCAATCAGATTAGGACTCTTCTCTTCCCGATTATAAATAGAACCCAAAACCTCTGGCCAAAACCACGAACTTCTCTTTCAACTCCTGAGCCGATGACTTAGCGCCCTAGCCCTAACTCGCCGAGCAAAACATCGCCGAAGCGCAACTAGGGAGATCATCGGAGAAGAACCGAGTGGTCTGAGGAGGACCTCGAAGAAAAGAAGAGCGTGAGGTAGGACTTCAATACCACCTTACGACATCATGGTGTTCATCTCTTGCATCTGTTCTTCAATCCCTTTCGAACAGAAGCTTTCTCGTGGGCAGAACACTCGATGATCAGTTTTATCTAAAGACAAGATCATCGCCACGACCACCTTTGATCCGAACACCTCTGTCCATGCAAGCCATGCAAGGGCACACCAATCTAATAAAAATCATAGGATAGCATGCATGAGCATCATCGCATCTAGTTTAGGGTTTGTGCATGATATTGATTGCTGTGAATTTTGTATGCACGTGAATCCTACATAGCAGAACAAGCTCAGGGAGCTGTCTACGACGGGCTGCAGCAACAAGGTTTTGAGAATCAAGAACAACCGGAACCACAAGAACAAGGCAAGTGCTCCTTGACCATGTTGATCCTATGTTTTGGGTAAAACTATTTTGTTTAGCGAAAAGGTGTGCGTGCTGAGTCAAACATGATGGGAAACCCTTTTTATAGGAGTTTACTAGTTCTGATTAAACCACCCTTGTCGCCTGGGAAGTTTATGAGTCGGGTATGGTTTTTGCTTTATGCTTCGCTGAGTCCATGGGATTGGGAAGCGAGATACATAGCTAACTGCACTCGTATTGATAAAAAGAAACTGATGTTAATAATGAACATGGATCTGGGGGGAGATCTAGGCAAGCCTGGGTTTGTGAATGTGGTAGCATGAGATGGTGGTTTTGCTTGCCGTAGATCTAAGGACCGGTTCATGCATGCACATGCCAGGATAACAGTGCCACCACAAGGCCAAGTATGGGTGCGGCTTAGCTGAGTAATTAGGTAAGTTGCTAGAGTGTTATGGACTGTGGAAGGCGCGGGGAATGGGAGTCGAGTGAGGACTGCCCTGGGAACTGCATGGCACAAGAGGGGGCCCGTGGGTGGGAGAATTGGAGATTCTAGCCTGCCGGTGAAACCTTAGTGAGTCCATTCATCTAGTAACCCCTTTGTAAAGGCTATTTTGTGATCTCTTGACCATACACCGACGGTTGTGTACTGGTATAATGGAGGTTCTGCAGTCGCCGACGGGTGACGAAATCACAAACTTGTGGGTAAAGAGGTGCAAATTCTGCAGAGTTCTTAAAACTATCATGATAGCCGAGCTTACGGTCACGAGCACCTGGCTAAACTGCCATGATTAGATGGGATGTTTACTGGGATGGTTATTGGAATGGTCGTTGGGAGGTTCTTGGTTATGGATATTGATTGTGGTTCGGTTTGAGACTGTTGAGTCCGGATGATGAGATGTTTGCATGACTGGTGGGTCATAACATGAGATTGGTCTCAGTGCGAGACGAGGTTGTTTTATGCGATGAGATGGTAGCGAATACGAGGAGATATTCGTGAGTATGGGTAAAGGATTGGTTAATGTTCGGATGGAACATGGGAAGTGATGGAGGTATGTTGGTAATTTAGTACATGCTGGGACTACATTCATCTAAAGATAAGTTGCTGTTTTATCACGGATTTATAAATATGCTTTTCTGCAAATAAGCCTTTTATACCTACCTTGTTTATGAGCTGCATGTCATGTGTTATTCCCGCACTTGCTGAGTACATCATTGTACTCAAACTTGCATTATTATTTCTTCATCAACAGCAAGAGAAGACTACTATGAAGACCGAGTAGAGCATTATGGCGTGTGATCTGTTCTCAACCTTGCCTGTGGAGGGAGTAGAGATGGAGCCACTTCTGCTTAGTTTTGCTTCCGCATTAGTTTTTGCTTCCGCATTTAAATAAGAATTCCGCTGCGTAGAAATAAGGACTTCCGCTGTGAGCATGAGTCCAAGACTCATGAGGTGCTGTAATAAACTCTGTTATTCGTGGTAATATATAATCTGAATTCAGTTTGTGGAACGAATGCGTATGTGTGATGAACATCCTGGGCACACATATGCATTTGTTCTCGGTTCCGTGGTTTTCCACAGAATTGAGGGCGTCACACGCGGGTCTTGAATGCTTTGTACGGTAAAGGCATGGCGCGCCTTTACTCCCGCTGCCTACCGCGCCGGTCGGCAGCACTGTTCTGCTGGCCACGTGTCGGACCTGGAGCTCTCCTCTGAGGAGGGGGGAGCTCCGGCTCCGCTGGACATGTGGAGCCTTCGGAGCTCGCCCCCGCTGAGGGGGCGAGGTCCGGTCTTCCGGGCCACGTGGCAGGCTCGGAGCTATCCTTTGAGGAGAGGGGATCCCCGGCCCTGCCGGACACATGGTGCCTTTGGAGCTCGCCCTTGCGGAGGGGGTGAGGTCCGGCCTCCTGGGCCACTCGGCAGGCCCGGAGCTATCCTCCGTGGGGAGGGGAGCTCCGGCCCCGCTGGACACGTGGCGCCTTCAAACCTCGCCCCTGCAGAGGGAGCGAGGTCCTTAGGAAGTGTTACCCTGTGCGTGGGGGTACCCGGTATTGAGGGTACCGACAGTGGCCCCCGGGCTCACCTTGGGGGAGGTATCGAGCCCGAGGTGAGGCCTTCTCCTACCCGCGCACTTTCTTGTCTTGAGTACTACCTGTGCTGGCAGGGTCTTGACGGCTTCGGAGTTCAGCCTCTGAGGAGAGGGTGAAGCCTGGCATCGGAGCTCAGCCCTTGTGAAAGGGGGAGGTCCGGCTTCGGAGCTCGCCTCTAAGAAGAGGGGTGGTCTGGGAAGTCATCGGAGCTCAGGCCCACAAAGGGCGTGAGGTCCGGCATCAGGGCTCGCCTCTGAAAGGAGAGCGAGGGCTGGCGTCGGAGCTCGGCCCAGCTGTGGGGGCGGAGGTCCGGAAGTCATCGGAGCTCAGGCCAGCGAAGGGCGTGAGGTCCGGAGGTCATCGGAGCTCAGGCCAGCGAAGGGCGTGAAGTCCGGCTTCAGCGCTCGCCTCTGAAAGGAGGGTGAGGGATGGCCTCGGAGCTCGGCCCAGCTGTGGGGGGCGGAGGTCCGGAAGTCATCGGAGCTCAGGCCAGCGAAGGGCGTGAGGTCCGGAGGTCATCGGAGCTCAGGCCAGCGAAGGGCGTGAGGTCCAGCATCAGCGCTCGCCTCTGAAAGGAGGGCGAGGGCTGGCCTCGGAGCTCAGCCCAGCTGTGGGGGCGGAGGTCCGGAAGTCATCGAAGCTCAGGCTAGCGAAGGGCATGAGGTCCGGAGGTCATCGGAGCTCAGGCCAGCGAAGGGCGTGAAGTCCGGCATCAGCGCTCGCCTCTGAAAGGAGGGCAACGGCTGGCCTCGGAGCTTGGCCCAGCTGTGGGGGCGGAGGTCCGGAAGTCACCGGAGCTCAGGCCAGCGAAGGGCGTGAGGTCCGGATGTAATCGGAGCTCAGGCCAGCGAAGGGCGTGAGGTCCGGCATCAGCGCTCGCCTCTGAAAGGAGGGCGAGGGCTGGCCTCGGAGCTCAGCCCAGCTGTGGGGGCGGAGGTCCGGAAGTCATCGGAGCTCAGGCCAGCGAAGGGCGTGAGGTCCGGAGGTCATCGGAGCTCAGGCCAGCGAAGGGCGTGAAGTCCGGCATCAGCGCTCGCCTCTGAAAGGAGGGCGAGGGCTGGCCTCGGAGCTCGGCCCAGCTGTGGGAGCGGAGGTCCGGAAGTCACCGGAGCTCAGGCCAGCGAAGGGCGTGAGGTCCGGATGTAATCGGAGCTCAGGCCAGCGAAGGGCGTGAGGTCCGGCATCAGCGCTCGCCTCTGAAAGGAGGGCGAGGGCTGGCCACGAAGCTCAGCCCAGCTGTGGGGGCGGAGGTCCGGAAGTCATCGGAGCTCAGGCCAGCAAAGGGCGTGAGGTCCGGAGGTCATCGGAGCTCAGGCCAGCGCAGGGCGTGAAGTCTGGCATCAGCGCTCGCCTCTGAAAGGAGGGCGAGGGCTGGCCTCGGAGCTTGGCCCAGCTGTGGGGGCGGAGTCCGGCACTGCTCAGTGGTCCCCCCTTTCCTGTCCCTTAGTCTCATTTGGCTTACTGTCCCAGGCCGGAATACGGGGCTTGGGTAATCCAGTGCACTTGGTCCCGGAGGTCTGGCCCCAGCCCCAGTCACGGTGTAACCGTCCGGCCCCCTGGTACTCAGACCGTAGCGCCGGGTGGCAGAGTGCGCATGCTTTGGGTGCAAGACTGGGCAAAGCAAGGCTCCTGACCCCCCGGTCTATCGTAGGTCTTTTCTCGGAGGAGACCAACCGGCGGTACAGTACCCTTACAGGGGGAGATCCAAAAGGCCACCGGGCCTCTGGCAGGTACCCCAAGCACTACCGCCTTTGGCAGGACGGCAAATATCGACTATGCATGAGAGCAGGAAAGAGGAACTGAGTGTACAATGGACGCACACTGTCTAGAGCGTGGGGAGGTGTTCATATAAATTAATGCGTAATTTAAATAAACACCTAAGTAAGCATGGTGAACTTACTAGGGTAGCGTCGGAGCGCCTGTCTTCACGCAGAGCGGGTCATGCGTGGCTTCATCGTACGCCGGACACAGGGGGACCCCCATGGCGATCTCATGGGGAAGCATGGCTTCGGCCCCGCATACCATGTGGAAGGGTAGTTCCCGTGACCGGCCCTGGGAAGTCCGGCTGGCCCTCGACATGGAGGAGCCGGTATCCCCCGACGGCTCTGGGTGCGCGTCTACACCGGTTGTGTGGGTCTGCTTGGCGTGGACCTGGGACGCATTGCATCCCTAACCGGTTTGACGGCGTCCAGGTGGCTCTCGGTCAGTAGGAGCCATGCCAGGTGGCTTAACCGACCAGCGTGCAGGACGATGAGCGTTCCTAGCACTCGCCTCCGTGGACTACTGCGAGCTAGTCGCAGCCTTCCTCCTGGGTTATGCACCGCAATAGGATGTCGTGGCGCCACGCCAATAAAGATACCAGCGCGTAGCACTTAGCCATCCGCACCACCCATTCAGCGAATGCACGTTCATCAGGAAGGATGTCCTTCAAGGAGTCCAGGACCTCCGTGGTCCATGCATCGGGACTACTTGAGCTTCTGGATCTTGAGCGCTGGGTTGCACGGAGTCCCCAGTGACGCTTACGATCCTTTGGCGGCATCCATGGCTGCAGGGCCGCCGGGATTGCCTAGCTTCGAGGCACTGGTTCAGCCCCCTTCGCCCGGCTCGGCGGGCCGGGCTGTGGACCGCAGCAACGTCCTCTCGAAGACTCCTTCGGGCGCAGGGGCTCCAATGAAGGCCTTCATTGAGGGGTCGTCAGCTGCAGCATTGCCAGCGCGCGGTACGTTGCGCAGGTCCAAGGCGAGGAAGTCTTTCTCCAACATCTGCACGTGGAGCAGATAAGCAGCTAGCTGTGGGTCATTGCAGGGGCATTCACCCTTAACATGCTTGATAACTAGCTGGGAGTCGCCCTGCGCCAACAACTGGCGAGCGCCCAGAGACAGGACTGTCTTTTAGGCCAAAGATGAGTGCTTCATACTCTTCCAAGTTGTTAGTTGCTGTCGACGTGTTCAGTCGACACTTCCCCCGGGCCTGCACTGGGCCGCCCGCGGAGGTTCTTTTTTCGGTGGGGCTAGTCTCTAGCGGAGAGCTTGCGCAGATGGATGAGTTAGTAAGAGCTTGACACGGTGAGTTTTACGTGGTTCAGGCCGCCGGAGCGTAAAACCCTACGTCCACGGTGAGCTATGGAGCTCGCTGTGTTGCTTGCTGCTCAGGGCCGGAGGGCCTGAGCTCGGGGGTGAGTTACAGCTTGAGAGTGTATGGCTAGCGTATGAGTTGCAAAGTGCGAACCCTTGCTATCGACGCCTACCCGAGCCTTTTATAGTCCAAGACTCGGGCGGCTTACAAGGGGAGCCGGGACCCGACAGGTGGTCCCGAGAAGATTGTCTATTATCTACCGTATCTGCAGTTATGCCGGTAGTTGTCACTGGTTGAAGGCTTCTTAGTCTTCATCTTGCCGCCCTGCCCATGCCGCATGCTAGTCATAGTGGTTGATGACGGCGCAGGTGGCATGGGATGTCTTGTCGCGGTGTTTATTGGCTGACAGGTTCTGACACCGCGCGCCAGTCTGTGATGCGACTGGGCACAACGGCACCTGACAGAAGCATGCTCCGCGTCTCCGCGTCTTGGGAAGACGCGGGCCTTGAATACCTTGTACGGGCAAGGTATGGGGCATATTCACGCCTACTGCCTATCGCTCGGGGCAGGCAGCGTCGCTCTGCTGCCACGTGGCGGGCCCGGAGCCCTTCTCAGAGAAGAGAAGGGTCAGTGCCGCGGGGCACGTGGAGCCTCTGGACCTCTCCCCGCGGAGGGAGAGGCTCGGCTTCTGTTGGCCACGTGGCGGGCCCGGAGCTATCCTCTGAGGAGAGGGAGGTCCGGCCCCGCTGGACACGCGGCGCCTTCGGACCTCTCTCCCGCGGAGGTGGAGGTCCGGCTTCTGTATGCCACGTGGCGGGCCCGGAGCTCTCCTCTGAGGAGAGGGAGGTCCAGCCCCGCCGGACGCGTGGCGCCTTCGGAGCTCTCCCTGCGGAGAAGGGCGAGTTCCTTAGGCATTTTACCCTGTGCGCGGGGGTACCCCATATCCCAGGTACCGACAGTGGCCCCCGGGCCCATCTCGGGGGAGATAGCGAGCCCGAGGTGGGACCTCCGTCTCTTCCGATCCGCGCACTTCCTCTAAGTCCCGAATTGACCGCTGCTGGAGCACGAACGGCCATGGGATCGTGGGAGCGTGCGCTCAATTGATGGTTGCTTTTACTGCGGCGGTTCCCAAGACTGCCACTTCTACACGTTGCGGCGCTTTCTTCGGGAACCGCCGAAGTGCCTTGCCGGCTCATCTTCTCAGGAGACTGACTCCTTGACCCACCGCTTCAGTTAGGCGGCTTGGGTCCACCTTTCATCGGCGCCCGGTCTCGGAGCCAACGAGGTCGCCGACGCGATGTTTCCGGAGGTTTTCGAATTACCCCGAACCATCCCGGGAAAGTTTTAAAAGGGGATCTCACCCGCATCGCGGCTTCCCTTCGCATTGCGCTCGTACTTCCCTTGAACTCTTGCGCCCCGGCTCTCCTGCCCTTGCGCCCTCTTTTGCCATGGCTTCCAACTTGCTCCCGACGCGCCTCGTCCGCTCTTCCGAGCTCGGGCCAGTGCGCAGGCTGCTGGGCTGGCGCTCAGAAGAGCATAAACATCGGCTTCGCCGAGGATCTCTCCCCCTGGTCCTGGAAAAGGGGGAGATAGTCTTCTTCACCGCTTATGCTCTGGCGGGGTTCGTTCCGCCGATTTCTTCCTTCTTTGTCACCCTGCTGGAGACATACGGTCTCCAGCTCCACCATCTTTCCCCCAATTCCTTCGCAATGGCTGCTGTTTTTGTCCACTTCTGCGAGATGTTCGTGGGGGTGCACGCCTCCGTGATGCTCTTCCGCCACTTCTTTGTGCTGCGGACGACTGGGCGCGGCTCAAAGACTCAGATGGGGGCATACTACTTCCAGCATCGCTGCAAAGACCCCAAGATCTCCGGATACCTCCTGCCCTTCAGCGCATCAAGGTGGCAAAACTGGAGGGAGAGCTGGGTGGTAGTGCAGATCCCTTAGCTGGAGCAGGAGTACACCCCGGTCTTGGAGCGGATCCGGTTCTTGGCCAACGAGGGGCTGACGTCTCTAATGGTGCTGATGGACTTTGTGTCGCGCTGTATTGCTCCCTTGCAGCAGCGTAGCCGCCCAGCGTGGTACTACACCGGCGAGCAGGACTGTACCAGGCTGGAGAGAGGCCCCGGCTCTGACCCTTCCGACGAGGAGCTGAACGAGATGGTGAGCAAGGTGAGCGGTGACTACATTCCCAGTGGCGACCCCGCCCTTCCGCCCTCTGCCACCCCCCTCTTCTAGGAGCCTCAGAGGAGGTCAGAGCTCCTGCGGAAGATGCCGAACCTTGATGATATCGGGATCGCCGTCCGACAGGTCGGGGATGCCTTCCGGGGTATCACCATTCTAGGAACCGAGCACCCCGGGTCAGGGCATGAGGCATCCGCTGCTGTCAAACCCTCCCCCCGAGCCGACGGAACCCAAGCCGCCGACAAAGGGAAAGGAAAAGAGCAGGCCCCCGGGCATCTAGAGAAGAAACGCGCCCGGTCTCCTCCCAGGGTGCCGCCTGTGCCGAGTCAGGGTGCCGGAGCTACTTTGCTCCCATCTCCCGGAGGTGCTGGTCCATCGGGTGGCGACCCGAAGAGGTCCCGAGTGTCCCTCCCCGGCGGGTCTCTCCCCAGACAGCAGCCGTCCGAATCAGCCCAAGTACCTCGCCATCCTTCCTCAAGCGGAGGGGCTCCCATGACGGATGTTGGTGGGGCGACGCCAGCGAGTGCGCCGGGGATCCAGGCGTTCCATTCTGCGACCGTTCCAGCCGCTGGTCCTGGCGGTTCAGCTACAGCCCAGAGGCCAGTGCTGCAAGCTCGCTGGAGCGCTCATGCCGCCCAGTAAGTGTTATTCTTTCTGGCTTATAGGAGCAGAGCTCTTGCCTCTTCTCTTATTCTGAGGGCTTCTTCTTCTTTGCAGGGACCAACCGGCTACCAGGGGCGGGCCTCTTATCCGGCCGCCTTCAACCAGCGGAAGCTCCGCGCCTCAGCACCTGGGGACCGTGGCGGCTCCCATGGCTCCCAAATCGACGGGGGCACCCTCTGCACCAGCGGGTTCATTTTCCGCGGTGGCCGCATCTGCTCCTACCCGCCCTCCTTCACAAGTCCAGAAGCCAGGTCTTGAGACCGGGAGGGCTGCTGTAGGTGCGCCTGCTGGCCCCCTGGCCTGCTTGGGACAGCGCCCCACCGTGGCTGCTGAGGCGCCGGCGCCCCCGCCGGTCTTAGACTCGTCAGGGGGGTCCAGCGGCGCAACTCCTATCCCCCCTGCTCCGGCGCCCGTGTGGGACGCCCTGGGGCGTGTCCAGACCAGCGCCCAACAGCTCCAATCTGCCTTTGAGCAGGAGCGGAAGGCATTGGCCGGCGAGAGGTAACGCCTTCTCAGCTGGCAGCAGCGGGCCCGGGCGGACCTTGACTCAAGGCAGTCAAGGCTTGAGGCCATGAGTGCTCTGCTTGGCACTCAGAAGAAGGCCATTAGCCGCTTGGAGTCAGAGGCCCAGCGGGTTCGTGCCACCTACCGCGAGGCTCTGGCCCAAGCTGAAGCCAAAGCCAAGGAGTGTTCCGCCGCCGCGGAGGAGTTGCAGCTGCAGGTAGCCCGTCGGGAGCACGCCGTCGCTGATCGGGAACGCGCCATTGTGGCCGAGGAGGAGAAGACCACCGCCCGGCTGAGGGCCAAGGTGGAGGAGCTAAGGGCTCGGTCCGAGGAGCTGGGGCTCCGTGAGTCAGCTGTCGCCGCGAGGGAGGAGCAGTTCTCCAAGGAGCGTCAGGCGGCGATGGATCACGAGCTAGCGGCTCGCCAAGAGGTAGAGAGGCTCCAGTCCTTGCGGACTGCCGAGGCCCAGGCGGTCTGGTGCTTCATTGCCAAGGGGGATCCGCCTTGGCTCCTCTTGGTTTCAGCCCTGTGCAGGTGGAGACCCCAGCGCGGCCGATGTCCGAAGCGGCCCCGGCCCTTGAGTCTCTTGGCGACGAGATAGGTCGGCTCAAATCAGTGATCGCCGACGAGCTGGAAGCGGAAGGTCGGGGCCTCGCGAAGGAGGTTGCGATGCACGTTCTGTCGTGCTTCGTTAGCCGAGACCCTTCCTTTTCTCTGGGGCCGGTTCGTCCAGGACCCGTCGCCGATCGGGAGGAAGCTGCCAGGGCCGAAGTCGAGGACTTAGCTGCCCTCGTGGCCTCTAGGTTTCATCGGGAGTCCGGGGACCCCTAGGCATCTGCCCTCGTGTCCACAAGGCCCTGTACTTCCTTTTTTATTTTTGTTGAGTCTGTAGCCCAGCTCGTGGAGCCTTCGTATGGACAGACTCCTGTTTCTTTCTGTGTCTGCATGTCCTAGTCTTCTTCTTGGCCTTTCCTGACCGAGTCCTTAGCTCCGCAAGGACTCGGAGGCCTTGACCAATCTCGAAGCTCTGCATAGACACCTTCTACGGGTCCTCACTGTATACTAAGGGTTCCGGAGGTCTCCAGGACCCGCCTCACGAGATCGGAGGGGGGTCCGGGCCTGTTGGTCACGTGGCGGGCCCGGAGCTCCCGCCTGAGGGGAGGTCCGGGCTTGCAGGGCACGTGGAGTCCTCGGGCCTCTCCCCGCAGAGGGGGGAGGTCCGACTTCTGTAGACCACGCGGTGGTCCCGGAGCTCCCACTCTCAAGGAGGTGGGAGGTCTGGCCCTGCTGGACACGTGGGCCTTCGGGCCTCGCCCCTGTGAGGTCTAGCTCTTTGATCTTACCTTGCGGTTTTTTGGCCTTGCGCGATCCCGTAGCGGCCCCCTGGTAGGTGTGTTCTATTGGATGGATGCGCCTACCATACTGCTGCGGGGAGCTGAGGCTGAGAGGTCCTGCACACAAGTAAGGAAAAAGTAATTCTCCTTGGGGGCTCCCCCCTCTATCTCTTAGTCTTATCTGGCTTACGGTCACCGTCCACTTATATGGTGCTTGGGAACTACCGTGTGCGAAGTGCCGGGGGCTTGGGGCCCCCCTGGCTTTCGGCCGGTACCTCCCACGCAACCGCCTTTGGCAGGGCAGCAAATTCCGACTAAAGATGAGAATGAGAAGAGGGAGTTGAACGCATAGTGAGCATGCGTTAGTAGGGTAATCATAAAAATTTAATAAGTAAATTAAATGAGTACCAAAGAAGAGCAACATAGGGTAGGTTTCTTTTCATATAAATTTCCATACGGGGGAAGGCGGGCCGAATATGTAGGCCACGACCCACCTCAAGGGAAGCAAGACTCTACGCGCTTGGGGTCGGAACCAGGCGAAGCTGAAGTAGTCCTGGACCGTCCCCTGAGGCTTAGTTGCTCCAAGCCCTGTTCTTGGACTTTTATGGAATTTATTATAAAAAGAAGGGTCTGTCCTATTGTTGCTGTAGGGGTAGAACTTACAGCGGTGTTCCGTGTTCCGAAGGTTCGGGAGCGGGTCCCCGTCCTCGGTTCTGGGGAATGGTCCCAGGCCCGGGATGTCCAGCCCCAGTATGGCAAATGGCCATGTGGGCTGGATCATCTGTACCGTCCAAGCCGGTGTATGGATCTGCTTGGCGTGGAACAGGCACGCCTAGCAGCTCTCGACCAGCTCGACGGCATCCTGGAGTGTTGCCGGCTAGTAGAAGCCATGCCGAAAGGCTTTACCGACAAGCGTGCATGAGGAAGAGTGACTCCCACATTCGCCTCCATGGATCTCAGCGAACAAGTCGCAGCCTTCCCCCTGGGTTATGCACCGCAATAGGATGTGGTTGGCGCCACGTTGTTAGAGATCCCCCTCTACCGCCATGTGTCTCTTAGCCATACGCACAATCCGTTCAGCGGATACACGTTCATCAGGGAGGATATTGTCTTTCAAGTAGTCCCGGACCTCCATGATCCATGCATCGGGTCTGACTTGAGCATCTGTGTCGAAGTGTGCGATCGACACTTCCCCCGGGCCTGCACTGGGCAGCCCGCGGAGGTTCTTTTTTCGGAGGGGCTAGTCCCTAGCGGAGAGCTTGCACAGATGGACGAGTTAATAAGAGCTTGACACGGCGAGTTTTACGTGGTTCATGCCGCCGGAGCGTAAAACCCTACGTCCACGGCGAGCTATGGAGCTCGCTGTATTGCTTGCTGCTCAGGGCCGGAGGCCTGAGCTTGGGGGTGAGTTACAGCTTGAGAGTGTATGGCTAGCGTATGAGTTGCAAAGTGCGAACCCTTGCTATCGACGCCTACCCGAGCCTTTTATAGTCCAAGACTCGGGCGGCTTACAAGGGAAGCCGGGACCCGACAGGTGGTCCCGGGAAGATCGTCTGTTATCTACCGTATCTGCAGTTATGCCGGT
This sequence comes from Neostapfia colusana, assembly GCA_030760725.1. NCBI lineage: Eukaryota > Viridiplantae > Streptophyta > Magnoliopsida > Poales > Poaceae > Neostapfia > Neostapfia colusana. The sequence continues at coordinate 95,935,385 of JASWHV010000003.1, forward strand.
AGTTGTCTCTGGTCGAAGGCTTCGGAGTCTTCATCTTGCCGCCCTGCCCATGCCGCATGCTAGTCGTAGTGGTTGATGACGGTGCAGGCGGCATGGGATATCTTGTCGTGGTGTTTATTGGCTGACAGGTTCTGACACCGCGCGCCAGTCTGTGATGCGACTGGGCGCAACGGCACCTGACAGAAGCGTGCTCCGCGTCTCCGCATCTTGGGAAGACGCGGGCCTTGAATACCTTGTACGGGCAAGGTATGGAGCGTATTTACGCCCACTGCCTATCGCTCGGGGCAGGCAGCGTCGCTCTGCTGCAACGTGGCGGGCCCGGAGCCCTTCTCAGAGAAGAGGAGGGTCAGCCCCGCGGGGCAAGTGGAGCCTCCGGACCTCTCCCCGCGGAGGGGGAGGTCCGGCTTCTGTATGCCACGTGGCGGGTCCGGAGCTCTCCTCTGAGGAGAGGGAGGTCCGGCCCTGCTGGACACGCGGCACCTTCGGGCCTCTCTCCCGCGGAGGGGGAGGTCCGACTTCTGTATGCCACGTGGCGGGCCCGGAGCTCTCCTCTGAGGAGAGGGAGGTCCGGCCCCGCCGGACGCGTGGCGCCTTCGGAGCTCCCCCTGCGGAGAAGGGCGAGTACCTTAGGCATTTTACCCTGTGCGCGGGGTACCTCATATCTCAGGTACCGACAGTGGCCCCCGGGCCCATCTCGTGGGAGATAGCGAGCCCGAGGTGGGACCTCCGTCTCTTGCGATCCGTGCACTTTCTCTAAGTCCCGAATTGACCGCTGCCGGAGCACGAACGGCCACGAGATCGTGGGAGCGTGCGCTCACTTGATGGTTGCTTTTACTGCGGCGGTTCCCAAGACTGCCACTTCTGCACGTTGTGGCGCTTTCTTCGGGAACCGCCGAAGTGCCTTGCCGGCTCATCTTCTCAGGAGACTGACTCCTTGCCCCCACCGCTTCAGTCAGGCGGCTTGGGCCCACCCATCATCGGCACTCGGTTTAGGAACCGAAGCGGTCACCGACGCGGGGTATCCGAAGAGTTCCGAATTGCTTGGGATCGTATCCGGGAAGGTGTTAAATTAAACCTCCATGTGGGTACATTCCTCTTATAAGGCTTCCAACCCCTGCGCCTCCCTCAGGTCCCTGCAGCCTTGTCTTCTTCCATGGCTCTCAACCCGCCTTATGGGGGAAGAATTGCTCTCGGTTCCCTCCAGCGGTCGCGTCTGCACCAAGCCTAGGACTCAGGGAGCCCGCCTGCCTTGCCCCTGAGGGTAGTGGAGTCTTCAAAAGAACCGCTGAAGCATCGAAGAGAATCCCAGGCGGCAGGGTCTCCAAGAACACCGCTGAATACTGCGGAGAGGGCCTCAGGAGCACCCTTGATGACTCCGACTTTTGCGCAGATGATGAAGGTTGGGGGCTCCAGGGGCACCCTTGTCGACACCGGCTTTTGCGGAGGTGATGAGGGAACTTCAGGAGAAGGAAACCGCCGATGCACCGTGGAGAATCCCAGGAGGTAGAGTCTCCAAGAAGGCCGCTGAATACTGCGGAGGGGGCCTCAGGAGCTCCTGTGGTGTCACTGGTTTTTGGGACGGTGAGGAGGAAGGTGATTCCTGCGCTCTGGTCATAGAGCGAGAGAGTTCCGCCAGGGCTGAAGCCTGGTGATGCGGCCGTTGTTGCAACTTCTGGATTCTGGTCATGTCGGGAGACCCTTGAGGCTTGATCCTTTCTTTTTATCGAGTCTGTAGTCCAGCTCATGGAGCCTCGCTTAATTTGACTCTTTTGGATACTTGTGTCTGCGATGCTTTTTCTCTCCTTCTTGGCTCTGCCTGGCCGAGTCCTTAGCTCTGCAAGGTACTCAGAGGCCATTTCCAATCTCGGAGCTTTCAGGGACACCCTCCCCGGGTCCTAACCGTGTTAGGGGCCCCCGGAGGTCTCCGGATCTCGCCCTATGGGGAGCTCCAGATCTGCCTGCCATGTGGCGGGCCTGGAGCTCATTCCTAAGAGGCGGGAGCTCCGGCCATGTTGGACACGTAGGGCTTCTGGAGCCCTCCCACCGAGGGGGAGGTCCGGCTTCCGCCGACCACGTGGCGAGCTCGGAGCCCTCCTCAAGGGAGGAGAGAGTTCCGGGCCTGCTGGACACGTGGGGCCCCCGGGCCCTGCCCCTACTGGAGGGGCAGGTCCCGGTCCTTCCAGTCCCAGGCCGGAGTAGCTGGTAGCTCCTTCCCTCCTGCTTCATGCAGTCCCTGTTGCCGTAACCTGGAGGCCCTGCACATAGGTAGAGGAAACGTAATTCTCCTTGGGGGCTCCCCCTCCCTCATTTCATAGTCTTATTTGACTTATAGCCCCTAACCATATGCTTGGTGCTTGTGGACTTGTAGAGAGGGGGAGCTGAGTACATGGCAACCATGCACTGCAAGGGTGATTAAAAAACTTAATTCACAATTTAAATGAGTACAAAGAAAGAGCAAAGTAGAGCAGATTTCTTTTCGTACAACTTCCTATAGGAGGAAGGCAGGCTAAACATGGAGACCATGACCCACCCCATTAAGAGGGGAAGCAAGACTCTACGCGCTTGGAGTCAGAACCAGGCAAAGCTGAACGTAGTCCTGGACCGTCCCCTGGGGTTTAGCTGCCCCGAGCGCTGCTCCTGGACTCTATGGAGTTTATTACGAAAAGAATGTATTGTCCTATTTTTGCTCTGGGGGTAGAACTTACGGAGGTGTTCTATGTTCCAAGGGTTTGGGAGCAGGTCCCCATCCTCGGTGGAAAGGCGCACACACCCGGGGCGGCATACTTTCGTGACTCGGAAGGGGCCTTCCCAACTAGGGGAGAGTTTGTGGGCCCCTTTGCAAGAAAGTATACGCCGCAACTCCAGGTCACCATCCTGCAGCTCCCGGGCACACACAGACCTCTGGTGGTAGCGCCGAAGCGCTTGTCTATACCGCGCGTTACGGAGTGCCGCATGTAATCGGACCTCGTCGACGAGGTCGATTTCTCCACGCCGGAGGTTGTCCTGCATGGCTTCGTCGTAAGCCCGGACACGGTGAGACTTCATGGTGATTTCTGGGGGAAGTACAGCTTCATCCCCGTACACCATGAAGAAGGGTGTCTCCCCGGTGGCCCGGCTCTGGGATGTCCGGTTAGCCCATAGTGTGCTCGGAAGCTCATCTACCCAATTGGCACCATGTTTCTTCAGGTTGGCGAAGGTGCGAGTCTTAAGGCCCCCGGAGAATCTCCGTGTTGGCCCTCTCAACTTGCCCATTGCTCCTCGGGTGGGCGACAGAGGCATAGCATATCTAAATGCCAAGGTCCTCGCAGTAGTCTTGGAATGCTGCGCTGGTGAACTGGGTCCCGTTGTCAGTGATGATCCTGTTTGGGACCCCGAACCGGCAGATAATAGACTTAATGAATTTTACTGCGGATTGTTTGTTGATGGTGACAACTGGTGTAGCTTCCGGCCACTTGGTGAACTTGTCGATAGCGACATAGAGGTACCGGAATCCCCCGACGGTTCTGGGGAATGGTCCCAGGATGTCCAGCCCCCATACGGCAAACGGCCATGAGGGCGGGATCATCTGTACCGCCTGAGCCGGTGTATGGATCTGCTTGACGTGGAACTGGCACGCCTTGCAGCTCTCGACCAGCTTGACGGCATCCTGGAGTGCTGTCGGCCAGTAGAAGCCATGCCGGAAGGCTTTACCGACAAGCGTGCGTGAGGAAGAATGACTTCCACATTCGCCTCCATGGATATCAGCGAGCAAGTCGCAGCCTTCCCCCTGAGTTATGAACCGCAATAGGATGTGGTTGGTGCCACGCCGGTAGAGATCACCCTCTACCAGTGCGTACCTCTTAGCCATACGCACAATCCGTTCAGCGGTTACACGTTCATCAGGGAGGATGTTGTCTTTCAAGTAGACCCGGATCTCCGTGATCCATGCATCGGGTCTGACTTGAGCGTCTGGATCTTGAGCGCTGGGTTGCACGGAGTCCCCAGTGACGCTTACGATCCTTGGCGGCATCCATGGCTGTAGGGCCGCCGGGACCGCCAGCTTCGAGGTGCTGGGCAAGCCCCCTTCGCCCGGCTCGGCGGGCCGGGCTGTGGGCCGCAGCAACGTCCTCTCGAAAACTCCTTCGGGCGCAGGGGCTCCGGTGGAAGCCTTTGTTGAAAGGTTGTCGGCTGCGGCATTACCAGCGCGCGGTACGTGGTGCAGGTCCAAGGCGAGGAATTCTTTCTCCAACATCTGCACGTGAAGCAGATACGCAGCTAGCTGTGGGTCATTGCAGGAGCATTCGCCCTTGACTTGCTTGATGACCAGCTGGGAGTCGCCCTATGCCAACAGCTGGCGAGCGCCTAATGACAGGGCTGTCTGCAGGCCAAAGATGAGTGCTTCATACTCCGCCATGTTGTTGGTTGCCTTGAAATTGAGACGCACCATATACCCAAACTGCTCCCCCGATGGCATGAGGAGCAGTACGCCGGCACCGGCCCCCTGCTTTCGCGAGGAGCCGTCAAAGAAGAGTGTCCAGTGGGGTTCGGTGAAGACCGGAGCTTTGGGCTCTGGCTCACCGCCTTCATGGCCCCCTGGGTCGGTCTTCGTTGGTGTCCATTCCGCCACAAAGTCAGCCAGTGCTTGGCTCTTGACTGCATGACGTGGGAGGAAGTCCAGCTCAAACTCCGCCAGTTCCGCCGCCCATTTGGCAACGTTGCCAGTCGCATGGGGGCTGTGAAGAATCGTCTTCAGCGGATACAAGGTGACTACCGAGACCTGGTGGGCCTGGAAGTAGTGGCGGAGCTTCCTGGAGGCCACGAGCACCGCATACAGCAGCTTGTGGACTTCTAGGTACCTTGTCTTGGCCTCATGAAGTACCTCACTGATGTAGTAGACAGGCCTCTGTATGGTTTGGACCCTCTCTCTTAGGCTTGGGAGCTCCTCGTCCATTGGCCCCGGCCCGCCGGAGGTGGGTGGACCCTCGGGGGCCTCCGGGAGCTGGGACCTGGAGGCCCTTAAGCTTTCTCGATCATCCGGGAGCTCCGGGGGGTCTTGAGGGACCTCCGGGAGATCCCAATTGGACCCTGGAGATTTATCTTGGGGGTCCGGGAGGCCGTCCTGGGCCTCCGGGTGGTCGTCTTGGACCTCCAGGGGGTCCGGGAGACCGTCTTGGCCCTGCGTGCCCCCCTGGTGTCTGACTTCTGCTACCGGAGCAGGTTGCGAGGGCAAGAGGTCTGGCCGCTCTGCGATGAGGACCATACTCACCACTTCAGTTGTCGCCCCGATGTAGAGCAGCAGGTGCTCTCCGGGCTCAGGGGCTACCATGATAGGCAGGGTCGTCAGGAGTCGCTTCAACTCCTGGAAAGCCTCTTCTGCTTTGTTAGTCCAGGCAAAGGGGCCTGACTTGCGCAGGAGCTTAAAGAAAGGGAGTGCCCGCTCTGCTAGCCTCGGTATAAACCGACTCAGCGCGGCTAGACATCCCGTGAGTTTCTGGACATCCTTGACGCGGGCAGGGGGCCGCATCAAGTCGATGGCCTTGATCTTCTCTGGGTTGGCCTCAATTCCTTGGTGGGAGACCAGGAACCCTAAGAGCTTCCCAGAGGACACGCCGAACACACATTTATCTGGGTTCAGCTTGGTGCGCGTAGAGCGCAACTTGTCAAAGACTAAAGCTAGGTTATCTAGTAGGGATGACCCCTGCTTGACCTTGACAACTATGTCATCGACATACACCTCAACCAGGTCTCTTATTAACTCCCCAAAGGTTTTGTGCATTGCCCGCACAAAGGTGGGGAGTGCATTCTTTAGGCCGTAAGGCATAGACACATAGCAATAAAGGCCGTCTACTGTGATGAAGGAGGTGTGCTCCTCGTCTTCTCTAGACATGGGGATCTGATGGAAACCCGAGTAGGCGTCTAGGAAGCACAGCATATAACAGCCTGACGTTGAGTCTACTATTTGATCTATTCTAGGGAGAGGGAATGGATATTTAGGACATGCCTTATTGAGACTGGTGTAGTCGATGCACATCCGGAGCTTCCCGCCGGCCTTCGGGACAACGACGGGGTTCGCCAACCATCGTGGGTGGTGGACCTCCCGTATGAAGCCAGCGTCCAGCAGTTTCTTGACTTCTTCACGGATGAAGTTTTGCCGCTCGATGGACTGCTTGCGGGGCTTCTGTTGAACCGGCCGAGCGTCGGGGAAAACTTTCAAGTGGTGCTCGATCACCTCCCTGGGGATCCCCGGCATCTGCGACGGCTGCCCTGCAAACACGTCGACGTTGTGCCGGAGGAAGGTGACGAGCGCGCCTTCCTATTTGCTATCCAGGCCCCCGGCTACCCGGGTGGTCTGGGTAGCTTCGGCGCCGACTTGGACGACCTTTAAGGGGACGCCGCCCTCGTCGAGAGGTTGCACCCGGGGTGCTGTGGTGGAAGCACGGTGACGTGCGCTCGGGCGGAGCTGGTCCGGCTCCGTATTGCCGGGGGCTGATGCCCCAGCTGTTGCGAGTGCTTGGAGCTTCTCCAGGGCCGACACTGCAGCAGTGCGGTCCCCACGAATCCTGAGAACGCCCGTCGGTGTTGGCATCTTCAGGACGAGGTATCCGTAGTGGGCTACAGCCATGAACCGGTACAGGGCTGGCCTGCCGATTATGGCGTTGAAGGGGAGGTCTATCTCCGCTACGTCGAACAGAATGTACTCTGTTCGATAGCTGTCCAGAGCCCCGAAGGTCACCGGGAGACTAATGTTGCCGTAGGGGATAACCTGTCCCGGCCCTACCCCTGAGAACGGGCTCGACGTGGTGAGCTTGGCCATCAGGACCTGCAGCTTCTGGAAAGCTGCACGGCTGATGAGGTTCAGCCCAGCCCCTCCATCTACCAAAATGTGGTACATTCTCACGTTGGCGATGGTAGGGGCCACCAGGAGCGGTAGATGGCCGGCCCCAGCCATGTTCCTGGGGCAGTCGATGGCGTCAAAGCCGATGGGGGTCCCCATCCACTTAAGGTGCGGTGCAGCGCTCGGGAGTGGCGCCACCGACGCTACCGCTCGGCGCAGAGTCTTGACTGCGCTTCGGGACGAGGGGTCGGCGGACCTGCCGTATATGACGTAGAGCTTCTTCCGACGCTCGTCGTCGCTGGAGCCAGAGTCCTCACGATTGCATGCCACCTTCACGACACGCTGAGACTCCTGGATCTCCTCTGGGTGGTCGATGTTGTCTGGAACATCCACCCCCTGCTCATCTTCCTTTGGACGGAAGGGCAGGGCATCAGCCCGCTGCCGCTTCCCCTTGCGGAAGCGCTCTGCGAGCCTTCGGATCTCCCGGCACTCGGCAGTAGTGTGGCGACAGCTGCCGTGCACGGGGCACATGTTGTCCTGGCTATCTTCCGGGGTCGGTGACTTTCGCTGCCTCTTGTCAGGGCGCGGCCCCCGAGCCCCACTGAACGCCGCTGCAGTGACGACTTGGGTCACGGCCGGCGGCCTTATCTTGCTTCTGCCCCGGTTCTTGGTCTTCCTGCTACCTCCATTGGGAGTAGGACCAGATCCGGGCAGCCCTCCTGACTCGGAGGATGGCTGTGAGTGCCAGTTCCATCCCTCGGCTGCTCTGGCGCACTTGTCCACCAAGCTGAAGAGCTCAGAGGCATCGCGGACCTCCCTGGTCGCGAGTTTCTCCAGCATCTTCTTGTCTCGGAAGCCTTGTCGGAACGCCACCATCACAGAAGCATTTTTAATGTGTGGGATGGTGTTCCGCACCTGGGAGAACCGCTGGATGAAAGAGCGCAGCGACTCCCCAGGTTGTTGTTGGATGGCGTGGAGGTTGAGCTCCGTGCCAGGCCGGGTGTAGGAACTGCCGAAGTTGGCTATGAACTGTCGGCAAAGCTCTCCCCAGGAAGTTACGGAGCCCTGGGGGAGGTTCATGAGCCAAGACCGAGCTGGTCCAGTCAAGGCGACAGGGAAGTAATTGGCCATGACGGCTTCATTCCCTCCTGCGGCAAGCACGGCGGTGGAGTAGATCTGGAGGAATTCCGCCGGGTTGATGCTGCCGTCGTACTTCTCGGGCAGGAGCGGCCGAAACTTGTGCGGCCATTCCGCGAAGCGAAGGTGGGGCACGAGGGCCGCACACCCTGCTTCTGTCGCCGCAGGTTCTGATGCCGCGAACGCTTGGTTCGCACTGAGCACCGCATGCCCCGGCATGGGCAAGGCTGCACCATAGGCCGGGGGCGCCATATGCAGGACATACGACTGTGGCATATTCTGCACGGCACAGGCCTGGGGCAGAGATCGCGTGGCGATGGTCTGCTCTTCAGGCTGGGTCAAGGCCGACGTCAGACTGTCGTCAGCCTCTTGGTGGCGACACCTTTCTCGGCGCCGCTCGAGGTATACCCGGGCATCTTGACCCAGGTGACACTGTTCCAGCTCTGTCCTCAGATCTGTTGACTGGGGGCTGGTAGAGCTGGAGTCTGCCGTCTGCTCGCCATTCAATGGTGCGCGCATCAGCGACGCGACCGATTGGCGAGAGCGTCGTCCCCGCCGAGGTCGAGGGCTTGTGGCAGCGATGACGAGACGGTCTACCAATCGGATCCACTGCCGGGTCGCTGCCTGAGGCGCGTCCCCAGCGGGAGGATTGTACAGTAGCGCTCTCGCCGCAGCTAACGCACCCCCACTGGGCACGTCGAGCGCTACTGGAGACTTGAAGCTGGTTGGAGCCTGCATTGCCAGGGTCGGCGCTGCCAGATCCGGTTGCTGGCTCCCAGCTCGTACCGACACACTCCATCCCGAGTGTGTCGACATGTACTCCCCCCTGGTCGCGGTCTGCCACAGAGGCGAGGGGGGAGAGTTCGCCGCTGAAGGAAGCTTGGTCATCTTCGTCGGCGGGAACACGTCGCGCTAGGGGAAAAGCCCCCCTACCTGGCGCGCCAAATGTCGAAGTGTGCGATCGACACTTCCCCCGGGCCTGCACTGGGCAGCCCGCGGAGGTTCTTTTTTCGGAGGGGCTAGTCCCTAGCGGAGAGCTTGCGCAGATGGACGAGTTAGTAAGAGCTTGACACGGCGAGTTTTACGTGGTTCAGGCCGCCGGAGCGTAAAACCCTACGTCCACGGCGAGCTATGGAGCTCGCTGTATTGCTTGCTGCTCAGGGCCAGAGGCCTGAGCTTGGGGGTGAGTTACAGCTTGAGAGTGTATGGCTAGCGTATGAGTTGCAAAGTGTGAACCCTTGCTATCGATGCCTACCCGAGCCTTTTATAGTCCAAGGCTCGGGCGGCTTACAAGGGAAGCCGGGACCCGACAGGTGGTCCCGTGAAGATCGTCTATTATCTACCGTATCTGCAGTTATGCCGGTAGTTGTCTCTGGTCGAAGGCTTCTGAGTCTTCATCTTGCCGCCCTGCCCATGCCACATGCTAGTCGTAGTGGTTGATGACGGCGCAGGCGTCATGGGATGTCTTGTCGTGGTGTTTATTGGCTGACAGGTTCTGACACCGCGCGCCAGTCTGTGATGCGACTGGGCGCAACGGCACCTGACAGAAGCGTGCTCCGCGTCTCCGCGTCTTGGGAAGACGCGGGCCTTGAATACCTTGTACGGGCAAGGTATGGAGCGTATTTACGCCCACTGCCTATCGCTCGGGGCAGGCAGCGTCGCTCTGCTGCCACGTGGCGGGCCCGGAGCCCTTCTCAGAGAAGAGGAGGGTCAGCCCCGCGGGGCACGTGGAGCCTCCGGACCTCTCCCCGCGGAGGGGGAGGTCCGGCTTCTGTATGCCACGTGGCGGGCCTGGAGCTCTCCTCTGAGGAGAGGGAGGTCCGGCCCCGCTGGACACGCGGCGCCTTTGGGCCTCTCTCCCGCGGAGGGGGAGGTCCGGCTTCTGTATGCCACGTGGCGGGCCCGGAGCTCTCCTCTGAGGAGATGGAGGTCCGGCCCCACCGGACGCGTGGCGCCTTCAGAGCTCCCCCTGCGGAGAAGGGCGAGTACCTTAGGCATTTTACCTTGTGCGCGGGGGTACCCCATATCTCAGGTACCGACAATCTGGATCTTGAGCGCTGGGTTGCACGGAGTCCCCAGTGACGCTTATGATCCTTGGCGGCGTCCATGGCCGCCGGGACCGCCAGCTTCGAGGTGCTGGTCTAGCCCCCTTCGCCCGGCTCGGCGGGCCTGGCTGTGGGCCGCGGCAACGTCCTCTCGAGGCCCCCTTCAGGCACAGTGGCTCCGGTGGGGGTCTTCGTTTAAAGGTCGTCAGCTGCGGCCTTGCTAGCGCGTGGTACGTGGTGCAGGTCCAAGGCGAGGAGGTCTGTCTCCACCGTCTTGGTTGATAACCAGACTGGGAGTTGCCCTGAGCCAACGACTAGCAAGGAGGATGAGCACTTCATACTTTGCTATGTTGTTGGCTGCCTTGGAATTGAAACGCGCCACATACCCAGACTGCTCCCCCGATGGCGTGAGGAACAGTACGCTAGCATCGGCCCCCTGCTTTCGCAAGGAGCCGTCGACGAACATCATTCGGTAAGGCCTGGTGAAGGTCAGGGCTCAGGGTCCTGTTTCATCGTCTTCGTGGCCCCCTGAGCATGCGTCTACTTCAGCCACAAGTCAACTAGTGCTCGGCTAATGTCTGCATGACGGGAAAGGGAGCCTAGGTCAAACTTCAGTAGCTCCGCCGCCCATTCGGCAGCATTGTCCGCCGCGTGGTGGCTGTGGAGGATAGCTTTTAGCCTGGGGAGACCGCCGGGTGCTCGATACTCGGAGGTCCCCAGGCTGCTTTGGACCTTCCGGGAAACTCCGCTGATGTCCCGGGAGCTCCGGGGAGGGGTCCCATTGCACCTCCGGGAGGTCCTGCTGGTCCTCCGGGAGGTTGTGTCGGGGATCCGAGGTCCGGTTTGGGCCTCCGGGGTTTTTTTTTGGTGCTTGCTTCTTGGTAGCGAAACAGGTTACGGTGGTATGGGGTTAAAGCCATTGGCGCGAAGACCGGAAATTCGCGGGACCCCTAGCTATGCCGAGTCGGTTTATGCCGGGATTAGCAGGTAAAGGGTGCCCTTCAACTACTCCAGGCCAAGGGGTCTGATGGGAGCCCTAGCAAGCATTTGGGAAGCGCAGCATATCACAGCCTGGCATCGAGTCTACTATTTGGTCTATCATAGGGAGAGAAAATAGGTCTTTAGTGCATGCCTTATTGAGACTGGTGTAGTGGATGCGCTTCCGGAGCTTCTCGCTGGCCTTCGGAATAACAACACGGTTTCCCAAGCGCCGGGAGCGGCGGACTCTCCGTCTTGTCGGACGGCTGGACGTCAGGAAAGACCTTTAAGTATTGCTCAATCACCTCCCTAGGGATCTCTGGCCTCGGCGACGGCTGTCATGCAGCACATCGACCTTGTGCCGGAGGAGGGCAACGAGCGCGCCTTCCTATTTGCTATCCAGGCCCCCGGCTACCGGGGTGGTCTGGGTGGCATCGGCGCTGATTCGGACGAGCCTTGTGGGGACGTCGTCCTCATCGAGGGGTTGCACGCGGGGTGCTGTGATAGAGGCACGGTGGCGTGCACTTGGGTGGAGCTGGTTTGGTTCTGCGCTGCCGAGGGTTGGCGCTCTAGTCGCTGTAAGCGCCTGAAGCTTTTCCAAGGCTAACACTGCGGCAGCACGGTCTCCACAAACCTTGAGGACGCCTGTTGGTGTAGGCATCTTCAAGACAAGGTAGCCGTAGTGGGCTACTGCCATGAATCGGTACAGGGCTGGCCTGCCGATTATGGCATTGAAGGGGAGGTCAATCTCGGCCACGTCGAACAGAACGTACTCTGTCCGGTAGCTGTCCGGTGCCCCAAAGGTCACCGGGAGGCTGATGTGGCCGTAGGGAACAACCTGTCCCGATCCCACCCCTGAGAACGGGCTCGATGGGGCGAGCTTGGCCATCGGGATCTGCAGCTTCTGGAAGGCTGCGCGACTGATGAGGTTCAGCCCAGCCCCGCCATCCACCAAAACGTGGTACATCTTCATGTTGGCGATGGTGGGGGCCACCACGAGCGGCAGTTGGCCGGCCCCAGCCATGTTCCTGGGGCAGTCGGTGTCATCGAAGCTGATGGGGGTTCCCATCCACCTGAGGTGCGGTGCTGCACCTGGGAGGGGAGCCACCAACGCTACCACTCGACGCAAGGCCTTAGCCGTGCTCCGGGACGGGGGGTCAGCGGACCCGCCGAAGATGACATAGAGCATCTTCCTGTGCTCGTCATCACTGGAGCTGGAGCTCCCATGACTGCGCACTGCCTTTACGGCGTGCTGAAGCTCCTGGGACTCCACCTGGCGGTCGACGCCGTCTCGGGCCTCGACCTTCTGCTTGCCGCCCCTTTGATCGTTGGGTGGGGCATCAGTTAGAGGCTGCTTCCCTTTCCGGAAGCGCTCCGCGAGCTTCTGGATTTCTCGGCATTCGGTAGCGGTATGATAGCTGGTGCCATGCACAGGGCATAATTCATCCTGGCCCCCGTCTGGGGCCGGTGGTTTTTGCGGTCTCTTGTCAGGGTGCGGCCCCCGAGCTCCACTGGGCGCCGCCGTTGTGACAACAGGGACCGCGGCTGATGTTTTTATGCTACTTCCGTACGAAGCGCCGCCGGATCCCGGCTGACCCCCTGGCTTGGGGGCCGGCAGAGAGTGCCAGTTCCGCCCTTCGGCTGCTCTGGCACACTTGTGCGCCAGGTTGAAGAGTTCTGAGGCATCGCGGACCTCCCTGGTCGCGAGCTTCTCGAGCATCTTCCTGTCACGAACGCCTTGCCGGAACGCCACCACCACCGAAGCGTTCTGAATATGCGGGATGGTGTTGCGTACCTGGGAGAACCGCTGGATGAAAGAGCGCAGCGACTCCCCAGGCTGTTGCTTGACGGCATGGAGGTCAAGCTCCGTGCCGGGGCGGGTGTAGGAGCTGCCGAAGTTGGCGACGAATTGCCGGCAGAGCTCTCCCTAGGAGGTTATGGACCCCTGAGGTAGATTCATGAGCCAAGACCGAGCTGGGCCGGTCAAGGCGACGGGGAAGTAGTTGGCCATGACAGCCTCGTCCCCTCCTGCGGCAAGTACTGCGGTGGAGTAGATCTGGAGGAACTCCGCCGGGTTGACGCTACCGTCGTACTTTTTGGGCAGGTGCGGCCGGAACTTGCGCGGGCACCTCGCGAATCGAAGGTGGGGTGCAAGGGCCGCACACCCTGCACCTGCTGCTGCAGGTACCGGTGCTGCGAACGCTTGGTTCGCACTTGGCACCGCGTATCCCGTCATGGGCAAGGCAGCACCATAGACCGGGGCCGCTGCTTGCGGCACATATGGTCGTGGCATATGCTGCGCAGCATATGCCTGAGGCAGGGCTCGCGTGGCGAAGGCCTGCCCTTCTGGCTGTGTCGAGGCCGACGACATGCTGTCGCCAGCCTCATGGTTGCGACGCCTTTCTCGGCGTCGCTCGAGGTACACCCGGTCGTCCTGGCCCAAGTGGCACCGTTCCAGTTCCCTTCGCAGGTCCGTCGACAGGAGCTTGGAGGAGCTGGAATCCGCCATTAGCCCGTCAGACGTGGGTGTGCGCGTCAGCGACACAGCCGGTTGTCCTGGGCGCCGTCCTCGCCGAAACCGAGGGTTCGCGGCAGCGACGACGAGGCGGTCCACCTCGCGGACCCATTGCTGGGTCACTGAATGGGGCGTATCTCCCGCAGGTGGGTTGCGCAGCAGCGCTCTTGCTGCAGCTAGCGCACCTCCATGGTGTACGCTAAGCGCTGCAGAAGATCTCACACTGGTCGGGGCCTGCATAGCCAGAGTCGGCGTTGCCGGAGTCGGGTGCTGGCTACCAGCTTGTGCCGACACACTACGTCCTGAGTGTGTCGACATGTACTCCCCAGTGGTCACGGTTCGCCGTGAATGCGGAGGGGGAGAGTTTGCCGCTGAAGGAAGCTTGGTCATCTTCATCGGCGGAAACTCGTCACGCTAGGTGAAAAGCCCCCTACCTGGCGCGCCAAATGTCGAAGTGTTCATTCGACACTTCCCCCGGGCCTGCACTGGGCAGCCCGCGAAGGTTCTTTTTTCGGTGGGGCTAGTCTCTAGCGGAGAGCTTGCGCAGATGGACGAGTTAGTAAGAGCTTGACACGGTGAGTTTTACGTGGTTCAGGCCGCCGGAGCGTAAAACCCTACGTCCACGGCGAGCTATGGAGCTCGCTGTGTTGCTTGCTGCTCAGGACCGGAGGGCCTGAGCTCGGGGGTGAGTTACAGCTTGAGAGTGTATGGCTAGCGTATGAGTTGCAAAGTGTAAACCCTTGCTATCGACGCCTACCCGAGCCTTTTATAGTCCAAGACTCAGGCGGCTTACAAGGGGAGCCGGGACCCGACAGGTGGTTCCGGGAAGATTGTCTATTATCTACCGTATCTGCAGTTATGACGGTAGTTGTCTCTGGTCGAAGGCTTCTGAGTCTTCATCTGGCCGCCCTGCCCATGCTGTATGCTAGTCGTAGTGGTTGATGATGGCGCAGGCGGCATGGGATGTCTTGTCATGGTGTTTATTGGCTGACAGGTTCTGACACCGCGCGCCAGTCTGTGATGCGACTGGGCACAACGGCACCTGACAGAAGCGTGCTCCACGTCTCCGCGTCTTGGGAAGACGTGGGCCTTGAATACCTTGTACGGGCAAGGTATGGGGCGTATTCACGCCCGCTGCCTATCGCTCGGGGCAGGCAGCGTCGCTCTGCTGCCACGTGGCGGGCCCAGAGCCCTTCTCAGAGAAGAGAAGGGTCAGTCCCGCGGGGCACGTGGAGCCTCCGGACCTCTCCCCGCGGAGGGAGAGGCTCGGCTTCGGTTGGCCACGTGGCGGGCCCGGAGCTCTCCTCTGAGGAGAGGGAGGTCCGGCCCTGCTGGACACGCGGCGCCTTCGGACCTCTCTCCCGCGGAGGGGGAGGTCCGGCTTATGTATGCCACGTGGCGGGCCCGGAGCTCTCCTCTGAGGAGAGGGAGGTCCGGCCCCGCCGGACGCGTGGCGCCTTCGGTGCTCTCCCTGCGGAGAAGGGTGAGTTCCTTAGGCATTTTACCCTGTGCGCGGGGGTACCCCATATCCCAGATACCGACAGTTGCCTTGGAATTGAGACGCACCATGTACCCTGTCGGTACCCGTGATATTAGGTACCCCCGCGCAAAGGGGAAAATGCCTAAAGAACTCGCCCTTCTCCACAGGGAGAGCTCTGAAGGCGCTACGCGTCCGGCGGGGCCGGACCTCCCTCTCCTCAGAGGAGAGCTCCGGGCCCGCCACATGGCTTACAGAAGCCGGACCTCCCCCTCCGCGGGAGAGAGGTCCGAAGGTGCCACGTTTCCGACGGGGTCGGACCTCCCTCTCCTCAGAGAGGAGCTCCGGGCCCGCCACGTGGCCGACAGAAGCCGAACCTCCCCCTCCGCGGGGAGAGGTCCGAAGGCTCCACGTGTCCCGCGGGGCCGGACCCCCCTCTCCTCTGAGGAGGGCTCCGGGCCCGCCACGTGGCCAGCAAAACGGCGCTGCCTGCCCCCAAGCGATAGGCAGCGGGCGTAAAGGCACCCCATACCTTGCTCGTACAAGGTATTCAAGGCCCGCGTCTTCCCAAGACGCGGAGACGCGGAGCACCCCTCTGTCAGGCGCCGTTGCGCCCAGTCGCATCACAGACTGGCGCGCGGTGTCAGAGCCTGCCAGCCAATAAACGCAGCGACAAGACATCCCATGCCTCCCCCGCCATCATCATCCACTACGACTAGCATGCGGCATGGTCAGGGCTGCAAGACGAAGACTCAGAAGCCTTCGCCAGAGACAACTACCGGCATAACTGCAGATACGGTAGATCACAGTCAATCTCCCCGGGACCACCTGTCGGGTCCCGGGCCCCCCCTTGTAAGCCACCCGAGTCTTGGACTATAAAAGACTCGGGTAGGCGACGATAGCAAGGGTTCACACTCCCGCAACTCATACGCTAGACATCAGTCATCCCAAAGCTCAGGACTCCGGTTCTGAGAAGCAAGCAATACAGCGAGCTCCTCAGCTCACCGTGGTCGTAGGGTTTTACGCTCCGGCGGCCTGAACCACGAAAAACTCGCCGTGTCAAGCTCTTACTAACTCGTCCATACGCGCAAGCTCTCCGCAAGTGACTAGCCCAACCGAATAAAGAACCTCCGTGGGCTGCTTAGTGCAGGCCCGGGGGAAGTGTTGACAGAACACTTCGACATTTGGCGCGCCAGGTAGGGGGGGCTTTTTCCCTTGCGCGGCGAGTTTCCGCCGACGAAGATGACCAAGCTTCCTTCAGCGGCAAACTCTCCTCCTCCGCGTTCACGGCTGTCGAAGTGTTCGGTCGACACTTCCCCCGGGCCTGCACTGGGCAGCCCGCGGAGGTTCTGTTTTTGGTGGGGCTAGTCCCTAGCGGAGAGCTTGCACAGATGGACGAGTTAGTAAGAGCTTGACATGGCGAGTTTTACGTGGTTCAGGCCGCCGGTGCGTAAAACCCTACGTCCACGGCGAGCTATGGAGTTCGCTGTATTGCTTGCTGCCTAGGACCGGAGGCCTGAGCTTGGGGGTGAGTTACAGCTTGAGAGTGTATGGCTAGCGTATGGGTTGCAAAGTACGAACCCTTGCTATCGACGCCTACCCGAGCCTTTTATAGTCCAAGACTCGGGCGGCTTACAAGGGGAGCCGGGACCCGACAGGTGGTCCCGGGAAGATTGTCTATTATCTACCGTATCTGCAGATATGCCGGTAGTTGTCTCTGGCCGAAGGCTTCTGAGTCTTCATCTTGCCGCCCTGCCCATGCCGCATGCTAGTCGTAGTGGTTGATGACGGCGCAGGCGGCATGGGATGTCTTGTCGCGGTGTTTATTGGCTGACAGGTTCTGACACCACGCGCCAGTGTGTGATGCGACTGGGCGCAACGGCACCTGACAGGAGCGTGCTCCACGTCTCCGCGTCTTGGAAAGACGCGGGCCTTGAATACCTTGTACGGGCAAGGTATGGGGCATATTTATGCCGCTGCCTATCGCTCGGGGCAGGCAGCGTCGCTCTGCTGCCACGTGGTGGGCCCGGAGCCCTTCTCAGAGAAGAGAAGGGTCAGTCCCGCGGGGCACGTGGAGCCTCCGGACCTCTTCCCGCGGAGGGAGAGGCTCGGCTTCTGTTGGCCACGTGGCGGGCCCGGAGCTCTCCTCTGAGGAGAGGGAGGTCCGGCCCCGCTGGACACGCGGCGCCTTCGGACCTCTCTCCTGCGGAGGGGGAGGTCCGGCTTCTGTATGCCACGTGGCGGGCCCGGAGCTCTCCTCTGAGGAGAGGGAGGTCCGGCCCCGCCGGACACGTGGCGCCTTCGGAGCTCTCCCTGCGGAGAAGGGCGAGTTCCTTAGGCATTTTACCCTGTGCGCGGGGGTACCCCATATCTCAGGTACCGACAGTGGCCCCCGGGCCCATCTCAGGGGAGATAGCGAGCCCGAGGTGGGACCTCCGTCTCTTCCGATCCGCACACTTTCTCTAAGTCCCGAATCGACCGCTGCCGGAGCACGAACGGCCACGGGATCGTGGGAGCGTGCGCTCAATTGATGGTTGCTCTTACTGCGGCGGTTCCCAAGACTGCCACTTCTGCACGTTGCGGCGCTTTCTTCGGGAACCGCCGAAGTGCCTTGCCGGCTCATCTTCTCAGGAGATTGACTCCTTGACCCCACCGCTTCAGTTAGGCGGCTTGGGCCCACCCGTCATCGGCACTCGGTCTAGGAACCGAAGCGGTTGCCGGTGCGGGGTATTCGAAGAGTTCCGAATCTCTTGGAATTGCACCCGGGAAGTTTTTTAGAGGGGGTCTTACCCACATTGAAGCTTCCCTTCGCACTTCTCTGCGTTTCTTCTCGGACTCTTGTGCTTTTGCTCTCTTGCCCTTGAGTTCTCCCTTGCCATGGCTTCCAACCCACCACCAGAGAAGAAGCGCGCTCGATTTCCTCCAGCAGCGGCGTCTGTGCCAAGTCGGGATTCTGGGGTGCCTGACACTCCCTCCGGTGGCGACTCGAAGAGGCCCCGGGCTGATGCGCTGGGGGAAGCTTCTGGGGCGTCCCCTGTCCCGCCAGTTCAAGCGACTGCGGAGCGGCCGTCAGTGACGGTAGCGGGCTCTGGGAGTCCTACCCCGGCTCTGAAGTCGGGGTTCAGAGCCCGCTGGAGTGTCCACGCTTCCCGGCCTTCCCCGACTTGCGGGGAATCTGTGCCGCTGCGCTCGGAGCCAGGGGCAACTGCCGCGGCCCCCAGGCCAGCGCGAACTTCTCCTGTTCCAGTGTGCCTGGACTACGCGGTGGCATCGTCTCTTCCTGCCGAGACGGCCACCGTGGCCCCCAAGCCAGCGCAGGTTGACCCTGCACTAGGCGGCCCGGCCTCTTCTCCAGCACCGCCTTCCCCGGCTCGCCCCTCTCCTCAGGTCAAGGAGCCAGAAGCTGAAGAGAGCCTGGCTGGCCTGGCTGCTAGAGCCTCGGAGCCATCTTCTCCTGATCGGCGTCTCGTCTCGGTTGCTGGTGTGTCGGCTCTTCCTGAGGACGAGGTAATGGAGGAGGTCGGGGGGACTGCCCCGGCCTCTGTTGCTCCATTGCCTCTGGCGGATGCCTTCGCACTTGCCGAGACGAGCGTCCGGCAGGTCTTGGCTGCACTAGGGCGCGAGCGGGAGGAGTATACGGTTGAACGGGACCGCCTCCTCACCTGGGGGAACCTTTTGCGGGAGAGGACCGCGAAGGTTAAGAGTGAGCTCAACTCCAGGCGGGAGTTGCTCCACTTCAGGGAAGCGCTCCTCGACCGGATGAAGCGGGCTGTCGACCGCATGGACACCCAATCGCGTCGGATCAACAGGGAGACCCTGGAGGCACACACCCGGGGCGAGGAGAGCCTCTCTGCTGCTGTGGAGATACGGCAGCGGTTGGAGCGCCGTGAACTCGCCGTTGAGGAACGGGAGCGTTGCATGGCAGCTGAGGCGGAGAGGGTCGCCACGCAGCTGGCTGCGGGCAAGGATGACCTCCAAGCTCGGATGGAGGAGCTGGAGATCCTGAAGGCAGACCTCGACTTGAGGGAGGAACAGGTCTCCCGTGATCGCCGGGCGGTCTTGGACCGGGAGTTGACCGCCAACTTCAAGGTCGCTGAGTTGGAGCGGCTCGCCAAGACTCTCCACCTTCGGGAGAGCTCCCTAGCGGCCAAGGAGAAGGAATTCTCCGAGAGGAACCTGGAGGCTCTGCAGGCGGCCCGCCGCGAGGTGGAGGTGCTTTTGGCCTTGCGGTCCTCCGAGGCTCTTGCGGTCTCGAGCTTCGTGGATCGAGCGGGGTCCGCCCTGATCCCTCTTGGCTTCAGTCCGGTGAGGACCGCGGCCCCTGCGTTGGAGGTGATCCCCGCGCTGGAGTCGATCGGCGCCAAGCTGGACAGGCTAGACTCGGTGGTCGCCAGCGAGCTTGAGGCCGAGGGGCGCGGCCTAGCCTTAGAGGTCGCCTCACATGTGCTGGCATGCTTTAAGAGCCGCGACCCCTCTTTTTCGCTAGAACCAGCGAGAGAGGGCCCAGCCGCAGAGCGGGAGCAAGCTGCCAGGGTAGAAGTCGAGGATGTGGCCGCCCTTATAGCCGCAATGTTCCGGCGGGAGCCGGGAGGTCCTTAGGACTTGTTTCTCCCTTTTTATCGAGTCTGTAATCCAGCTCATGGAGCCTCGCTTAATTTGACTCTTTTGGATATTTGTGTCTGTGATGCTTTTTCTCTCCTTCTTGGCTTTGCCTGACTGAGTCCTTAGCTCCGCAAGGTACTCAGAGGCCATCTCCAATCCCGGAGCTTTGCACAGACACCCTCCCGGGTCCTAACCGTGTTAGGGGCCCCCGGAGGTCTCCGGATCTCACCCTATGGGGAGCTCCAGATCTGCCTGCCACATGGCGGGTCCGGAGCTCCTCCTTAAGAGGCGGGAGCTCCGGCCATGTTGGACACGTAGGGCTTTTGGAGCCCTCCCACCGAGGGGGGAGGTCCGGTTTCCGACTGCCACGTGGCAAGCCCGGAGCCCTCCTCAAGGGAGGAGAGAGTTCCGGGCCCGCTGGACATGTGGGGCCCCCGGGTCCCGCCCCTGCTGGAGGGGCAGGTCCCGGTCCTTCCAGTCCTAGGCCGGAGTAGCTGGTAGCTCCTTTCCCCCTGCTTCATGCAGTCCCTGTTGCCGTAACCTGGAGGTCCTGCACACAGGCAGAGGAAACGTAATTCTCCTCAGGGGGTCCTCCCCTCCCGTCTCCTAGTCTTATCCGTCTTACGATCCAGATTCGCTATACGGGGCTTGGGCAATTCTGTGCACGAGGCGCCGGAGCTCCGGCTCCCTCCGAGGTCCGGGTACGGCCGTCTGATCCCTAGTACCGGGCCATGCGCTGGGGAAGCAGAGTGCACGCGCTTTGGGTTCATGACCAGGCAAAGCGGTCGTACTCCCCTGTACCTCCGGAGGGCAGGATGCGCATGCTTTGGGCTCATGGCCGGCTAAGCTGGATACGCACCCTGGACCCCCCATGCACAACGCAAGCCTTTCCTGGAGGTAACCAACTGGCACCGCAACACCTGACTGGGGGAGGCCCAAGAGACTCACTCGGCCACCGGCAGGTGCCTCAAGCGCAGCCGCCTTTGGTAGGATAGCGAATGCCGACTATGGATGAGCGCGGGAGAGGGGAGCTAGATGTACGATGAACATACAGAGATAGTGCGATCATAAAAATTAATGCATAATTTAAATGAGCGCATGTGAGAGAGCTAAGTAGAACATGTCTCTGTATTCGTGCCCATAGATGGAATTCTGGCTGTACATGGAGGCAATGTTCCGCCTCGTCTACAAGGGAAGCAAGACTCTACGCGCTTAGGGTCGGAACCAGGCTAAACTGGACGTAGTCCTATACCGTCCCTTGACACTTAGCTGCCCCAAGCTCTGTTCCTAAATTCTATGGGATCCATTACAGAAGGGAATGACCCTGTTCTACTGATGCTCAGGAAGTAGTACTTACAGTGTAGCTCCATGCCAAGGGTTTTGGGAACGGATCCCACACTCGGTTGAAAGACATGTGTACCTGGGGCGGCAGCTTTCGTGATTCGGAAGGGACCTTCCCTGGTGGGGGAGAGTTCATAGGTCCTTCTTGGGAAAGAGCGTGCCGCGACACCAGGTTGCCCTTCTGCAGGTCCCTGACGCGTTTGGTTCTTTGGCGGTAGTGCTTAGAGCATCAGCCGAGACCGTGCATTGTGGGATGTTACCTGCAGCCGAGTCTCGTCGACGAGGCCGTCATCTTCACGCTGGACCAGGTCCTGCGCAGCTTCTCCTGGGCGCCCCCGGGGAGTTCTCCCCTTCTGGCTAAGGC
Organism: Neostapfia colusana; assembly: GCA_030760725.1. Classification (NCBI taxonomy): domain Eukaryota; kingdom Viridiplantae; phylum Streptophyta; class Magnoliopsida; order Poales; family Poaceae; genus Neostapfia; species Neostapfia colusana. The sequence continues at coordinate 95,956,658 of JASWHV010000003.1, forward strand.
CTTCTAGGGGTAGTTGGACCCGGGCTCATCTTGGAAGACCTAAGGCGTCTTCCCCTTCTGGCAAGGCCTTCAAGGGGTTGACAGACCTTGGGCGGCCCCCGGGAGGTATGTCCGAGGCACGGAGGCGTGCTCTCGGGTGAGGCTGGCCCGACCTTGCACCATTGTGACCGGTGCTTGGGCTGCCGTGACTACTTGGGGCTTCTCCAAGGTTGACGCCGCAGCAGTGCAGCCTCCACTGACCTGGGATGGCAGCCACAGCCGGCTACCGCCCCGGCCTGTCACCCTTGGAGCAGGAGTCCTCACCGTTATGCACTGTCTTTATGACACGCTGAGGCTCCTGAAACCCCATCTGGTGGGCGGCGCTGACTGGAGCATCGACCATCTGCTTGCCCTCCCTCTGAGGGTAGGGCGGTGCTTCAGCTCTCTGCTGTCTTCCTTTGCGGAAGCGCTCTGTGAGCCTCTGGATATCCCAGCACTCGGCAGCAGTATGGTTGCCGGCGCCATGCACGGGGCATAGCCCTCCCTGGTCACTATCTGGGGCCAGTGACTGCCGCTGCCTTTTGTCGGGGCGTGGCCCCCGAGCTCCACTAGTCGTCGCTGCTGCGGCGACGGGAGCCGTGAACGATGACTTCATCTTGCCACTGCCCCGGTTCTTGGCCTTCTTGCCACCCCCATAGGAAGCAGCGCCAGACCCGGGCTGTCCTCCTGACTCGGAGGTCGGCAGAGAGTGCCAGTTCTGCCCTTCAGCTGCTCTGGCGCATTTGTCCCCCAGGCTGAAGAGCTCAGAGACGTCCCGGACCTCTCTGGTCGCGAGCTTCTCAAGCATTTTCTCGTCCCGGACACCCTGCCGGAACGCCACCACCATAGAAGCACTTTGGATATGCGGGATGGTGTTGCGTACCTGGGAGAACCGCTGGATGAAAGAGAGCAGCGACTCCCCAGGTTGTTGCTTGACGGCGTGGAGGTCAAGCTCCATGCCGGGATGGGTGTAGGAGCTGCCGAAGTTGGCGAAGAACTGCTGGCAGAGCTCTCCCCAGGAAGTTATGGAACCCTGTGGGAGATTCATGAGCCAAGACCAGGCTGGGCCGGTCAAGGCGACGGGGAAGTAGTTGGCCATGACAGCCTCATCCCCTCCTGCTGCAAGTACGGCGGTGTAGATCTGGAGGAACTCCGCCGGGTTGACGCTGCCGTCGTACTTCTCGGGCAGGTGCGTCCGAAACTTGCGTGGCCACCTCGCGAAGCGAAGGTGGGGTGCAAGGGCCGCACATCCTGCACCTGCTGCCGCAGGTATTGGCGCTGCGAACGCTTGGTTCGCACTTGGCACCGTGTACCCCGGCATGGGCAAGGCTGCACCATAGACCGGGGGCGCTGCTTGCGGCGCATATGGTTGTGGCATATGCTGCGCGGCATATGCCTGAGGCAGGACTCGCGTGGTGAAGATCTGCCCTCCAGGCTGTGTCGAGGCCGACGTCATGCTGTCGCCAGCCTCATGGTTGCGACGCCTTTCTCGACGTCGCTCGAGGTACACCGGGGCATCCTGGCCCAAGTGGTACCGTTCCAACACCCTTCTCAGGTCCGTCGACGGGAGCCTGGAGGAGCTGGAATCCGCCGTCTGCCCGTCAACCGTTGGCGTGCGAGTCAGCGACACAGCCGGTTGGCCGGGGCGTCGCCCTCGCCGAAACCGAGGGTTCGCGGCGGCGACGACTAGGCGGTCCACCTCGCGGACCCACTGTTGGGTCGCTGAATGGGGCGCATCCCCAGCAGGTGGGTTGCGCAGTAGTGCTCTTGCCGCAGCTAGCGCACCCCCATGGTGTACGCTCAGAGCTGCAGAAGATCTCACACTGGTCGGAGCCTGCATTGCCGGAGTCGGCTGCTGGCTACCAGCTTGTGCCGACACACTCCGTCCTGAGTGTGTCGACATGTACTCCCCGCTTGTCACGGTTCGCCATGAACGCGGAGGAGGAGAGTTTGCCGCTGAAGGAAGCTTGGTCATCTTCGTCGGCGGAAACTCATCGCGCAAGGGGAAAAGCCCCCCTACCTGGCGCACCAAATGTCGAAGTGTTCGGTCGACAGTTCCCCCGGGCCTGCACTGGGCAGCCCGCGGAGGTTCTTTTTTCGGTGGAGCTAGTCCCTTGCGGAGAGCTTGAGCGTATGGACGAGTTAGTAAGAGCTTGACACGGCGAGTTTTACGTGGTTCAGGCCGCCGGAGCGTAAAACCTTACGTCCACGGCGAGCTATGGAGCTCGCTGTATTGCTTGCTGCTCAGAACTGGAGTCCTGAGCTTGAGGGTGAGTTACAGCTTGGGGGTGAATGGCTAGAGTGCGAACCCCTGCTATCGTCGCCTACCCGAGTCTTTTATAGTCCAAGACTCGGGTGGCTTACAAGGGGGGCCCGGGACCAGACAGGTGGTCCCGGGGAGATTGTCTACCATCTACCGTATCTGCAGTTATGCCGGTAGTTGTCTCAGACGAAGGCTTCTGAGTCTTCGTCTTGCAGCCCTGCCCATGCCGCATGTTAGTCGTAGTGGATGATGACGGCGGGGGCGGCATGGGATGTCTTGTCGCTGCGTTTATTGGCTGGCAGGCTCTGACACCGCGTTCCAGTCTGTGATGCGACCGGGCGCAACGGCACCTGACAGAGGCGTGCTCCGTGTCTCCACGTCTCGGGAAGACACGGGCCTTGAATACTTGTATGGGCAAGGTATGGGGTGTCTTTATGCCCGGTTCCTATCGCTCGGGGGCAGGCAGCGCCGTTCTGCTGGCCACGTGGCGGGCTCGGAGCCCTCTTCAGAGGAGAGAGAGGGGGTTCCGGCTCCGCAGGACATGTGGAGCCTTCGGACCTCTCCCCGCGGAGGGGGAGGTCCGGCTTCTGTCGGCCATGTGGCGGGCCCGGAGCTCCTCTCTGCGGAGAGGGAGGTCCGGCCCCACCGGATACGTGGCGCCTTCGGACCTCTCTCCCGCGGAGGGGGAGGTCCGGCTTCTGTATGCCACATGGCAGGCCCGGAGCTCTCCTCTGAGGAGAGGAAGGTCCGGCCCCGCCGGACGCGTGGCGTCTTCGGAGCTCTCCCTGCGGAGAAGGGCGAGTTCCTTAGGCATTTTCCCCTGTGCGCGGGGGTACCCCATATTCCGGGTACCGACAAAGACCATATCCCCCTTTTCAAGGATCAGGGGGAGAGATCGCCGGCAAAGCCGGTGTTTCTGTTCTTCTGAGCGCCAGCCCAGCACCCTGCGCACTGGCCCAAGCTCAGAAGAACGAACGAGGCGCGTCGGGAGCAAGTTGGAAGCCATGGCAAAAGAGGGCACAAGGACAGGAAAGCCGGGGCGCAAGAGTTCAAGGGAAGAGCGAGTGCTAGGAAATGCGAAGGGAAGCCGCGATGCGGGTGAGATCCCCTTTTAAAACTTTCCAGGAATGATTCGAGGTGATTCGAAAATCTTCAAGTACATCACATCGGCGACCGCGTTGGCTCCGAGACCGGGCGCCGATGACAGGTGGACCCAAGCCGCCTAACTGATGCGGTGGGTCGAGGAGTCAGTCACCCCAGAAGACAAGCCGGCAAGGCGCTTCGGCGGTTCCGGAAGAAAGCGCCGCAGCGTGCAGAAGTGGCAGTCTTGGGAACCACTGCAGTAAAAGCAACCATCAAGTGGGCGCACGCTCCCACGATCCCGCGGCCGTTCGTGCTCAGGCAGCGGTCAATGCGGGACATAGAGAAAGAGCGCGGATCAGAAGAGACGGAGGTCCCACCTCGGGCTCGCTATCTCCCCTGAGATGGGCCCGGGGGCCACTGTCGGTACCCGCGATATGCGGTACCCCCACGCACAGGGGAAAATGCCTAAGGAACTCGCCATTCTCCGCAGGGAGAGCTCCTAAGGACCTCCCTCTCCTCAGAGGAGAGATCCGGGCACGCCACGTGGCATACAGAAGCCGGATCTCCCCCTCCGCGGGAAAGAGGTCCGAAGGTGCCACGTATCCGGCGTGGCCGGACCTCCCTCTCCTCAGAGAGGAGCTCCGGGCCCGCCACATGGCCGACAGAAGTCGAACCTCCCCCTCCGAGGGGAGAGGTCTGAAGGCACCACGTGTCCCGCGGGGCCGGACCCCCCTCTCCTCTGAGGAGGGCTCCGGGCCTGCCACGTGGCCAGCAGAACGGCGCTGCCTGCCCCCGAGCGATAGGCAGCGGGCGTAAAGGCGCCCCATACCTTGCCCGTACAAGGTATTCAAGGCCCGCGTCTTCCCAAGACGCGGAGACGCGGATCACGCCTCTGTCAAGCGCCGTTGCGCCCAGTCACATCACAGACTGGCGCGCGGTGTCAGAGCCTGCCAGCCAATAAACGCAGCGACAAGACATCCCATGCCGCCCCCGCCATCATCATCCACTACGACTAGCATGCGGCATGGGCAGGGCTGCAATACGACGACTCAGAAGCCTTCGCCAGAGACAACTACCGGCATAACTGCAGATACGGTAGATCAAAGTCAATCTCCCCGGGACCACCTGTCGGGTCCCGGGCCCCCCTTGTAAGCCACCCAAGTCTTGGACTATAAAAGACTCGGGTAGGCGACGATAGCAAGGGTTCGCACTCCCGCAACTCATACGCTAGACATCAGTCAGCCCCAAGCTCAGGACTCCGGTTCTGAGCAGCAAGCAATACAGCGGGCTCCTCAGCTCACCGTGGACGTAGGGTTTTACGCTACGGCGGCCTGAACCACGTAAAACTCGCCGTGTCAAGCTCTTACTAACTCATCCATACGCGCAAGCTCTCCGCAAGTGACTAGCCCCACCAAAAAAAGAACCTCCGCTGGCTGCCCAGTGCAGGCCCGGGGGAAGTGTCGACCGAACACTTCGACATACCCAGACTGCTCCCCCAATGGCATTAGAAGCAGTACGCCGGCACAGGACCCCTGCTTTCGCGAGGAGCCGTCGAAGAAGAGCGTCCAGTGAGGCCCGGTGAAGACCGGAGCTCGGTACTTTGGTTCACCGTCTTCGCGGCCCCCTGGGTCAGCCTTCGTTGGCATCCACTCAGCCACGAAGTCAGCCAGTGCTTGGCTCTTGGATGTCTGACGTGGTCGAGAGCTCAGCTTGAACTCCGCCGTATTCGGGCTGTCTTCCTGCTTCAGAAGCTGGCAGTGAGTGCCAATTCCGCCCTTCGGCTGCTCTGGCGCACTTGTCCGCCAGGCTGAAGAGCTCAGAGGCATCGTAGACCTCTCTGGTCGCAAGCTTCTCAAGCATCTTCTCATCCCGGACACCCTGCTGGAACGCCACCACCACAGAAGCACTTCGAATGTGCGGGATGGTGTTCCGCACCTGGGAGAACCGCTGGATGAAGGAGCGCAGCGACTCCCCTGGTTGTTGCTGGATGGCGTGGAGGTCGAGCTCCGTGCCAGGACGGGTGTAGGAACTGCCGAAGTTGGCGATGAACTGCCGGCAGAGCTCTCCCCAGGAGGTTATGGAACCCTGGGGTAGGTTCATGAGCCAAGACCGGGCTGGGCCGGTCAAGGCAACGGGGAAATAGTTGGCCATGACGGCCTCATCCCCTCCTGCGGCAAGTACGGCGGTGGAGTAGATCTGGAGGAACTCCACTGGGTTGACGCTGCCATCGTACTTCTCGGGCAGGTGCGGCCGAAACTTGCGCGGCCACCTCGCGAAGCGAAGGTGGGGCGTCAGGGCTGCACATCCTGCTCCTGTTGCCGCAGGTATTGGTGCCGCGAACGCTTGGTTCGCACCTGGCACAGTGTACCCAGTATGGGGAAGACCGCGCCAAAGACCGGGGACCCCGTTTGCAAAGCATATGGCTGTGGCATATGCTGCGCGGCGTATGCCTGGGGCAGAGCTCGCGTGGCGGAGATATGCTCTTCAGGCTGGGTCGAGGCTGATGCCATGCTGTCGCCAGCCTCTTGGTTGCGACGCCTTTCTCGACGTTGCTCGAGGTACACCCGGGCATCTTGGCCCAAGTGGCACCGTTCCAGCTCTGCCCTCAGGTCCTTCGATGGAAGCCTGGTGGAGCTGGAGTCCGCCGTCTGCCCGTCAACCGTTGTCGTGTGCGTCAGCGACACAGCTGGTTGACCGGAGTGTCGTCCCCGCCGAAGTCGAGGGTTTGCGGCGGTGACGACGAGACGGTCTACCTCGCGAATCCACTGCTGGGTCGCTGCCTGAGGCACGTTCCCAGCAGGCGGATTGTGCAGTAGTGCTCTTGCTGCAGCTAGCGCACCCCCGTGGGGTACGCCCAGCGCTGCTGAAGACATGACGCTGGTTGGAGCCTGCATTGCCGGAGTCGGCGTTGCCGGAGTCGGCTGCTGGCTCCCAACTTGCGCTGGGTGTGTCGACATGTACTCCCCCCCTGGTCACGGTTCGCCGGGAATGCGGGGGAGAAGAGTTTGCCGCTGAGGGAATCTTGGTCATCTTCGTCGGCGGAAACTCGTCACGCAAGGGAAAAGCCCCCTACCTGGCGCGCCAAATGTCGAAGTCTGCGGTCGACACTTCCCCCGGACCTGCACTGGGCAGCCCGTGGAGGTTCTTTTTCAGAGGGGCTAGTCATTTGCGGAGAGCTTGAGCGTATGGACGAGTTAGTAAGAGCTTATCCGGCGGGTTTTACGTGGTTCGGGCCACCGGAGCGTAAAAGCCTACGTCCACAGTGAGCTGGGGAGCTCGCTGTATTGCTTGCTGCTCAGAACCGGAGTCCTGAGCTTGGGGATGACTGATGTCTAGCGTATGAGTTGCTGGAGTGGGAACCAACAGAGTTCCAACCCTTGCTAACGTTGCCTACCGAGCCTTTATAGTCCAAGGCTCGAGTGGCTTACAAGGGGGGCCCGGGACCCGACAGGTGGCCCCGGGGTGATTTCCTACCAGCTATTATGCCTTGGCGCTGGCGTTGAAGTCCTCGTCCTGCCACCCTACCCATGCTGCAGGCTAAGTGTAGCGTGTAGTCGTTGGCGATGGCAGGGGCGGCAGGGCATGTCTTGTCCGGTCTTGTCGCTGCCTTCAATGGCCTGCAGCTTCAGACACTGTAGGCCTGTCCTGACTGTGACTGGTCACAACGCCTCCTGACAGGCGTGCGCTGCGCCTCTTCGTCTCAGGAAGGCGCGGGTCTTGAATGCTTTGTACGGTAAAGGCATGGCGCGCCTTTACTCCTGCTGCCTACCGCGCCGGTCGGCAGCACTGTTCTGCTGGCCACGTGTCGGACCCGGAGCTCTCCTCTGAGGAGGGGGGAGCTCCGGCTCCACTGGACATGTGGACCCTTCGGAACTCACCCCTGCGGAGGGGGCAAGGTCCGGTCTTCCGGGCCACGTGGCAGGCTCGGAGCTATCCTTTGAGGAGAGGGGAGCCCCGGCCCTGACGGACACGTGGTGCCTTCGGAGCTCGCCCTTGCGGAGGGGGCGAGGTCCAGCCTCCTGAGCCACGCGGCTGGCCCGGAGCTATCCTCCGTGGGGAGGGGAGCTCTGGCCCCGCTGGACATGTGGCGCCTTCAAACCTCGCCCCTGCAGAGGGAGCGAGGTCCTTAGGAAGTTTTACCCTGTGCGCGGGGGTACCCGGTATTGAGGGTACCGACAGGCACGCCTTGCAGCTCTCGACCAGCTTGACGGCATCCTGGAGTGCTGTCGGCCAGTAGAAGCCATGCCGGAAGGCTTTACCGACAAGCGTGCGCGAGGAAGAGTGAATCCCACATTCGCCTCCATGGATCTCAGCGAGCAAGTCGCAACCTTCCCCCTGGGTTATGCACCGCAATAGGACGTGGTTGGCGCCACGCCAGTAGAGATCCCATTCTACCAGCGCGTATCTCTTAGCCATACGCACAATCCGTTCAGCGGTTGCATGTTCATCAGGGAGGATGTTGTCTTTCAAGTAGTCCCGGATCTCCGTGATCTATGCATCGGGTCTGACTTGAGCTTCTGGATCTTCAGCTCTGGGTTGCACGGAGTCCCCAGTGACGCTTACGATCCTTGGTGGCATCCATGGTTGCAGGGCCGCTGGGACCGCCAGCATCGAGGTGCTGGTCCAGCCCCTTCGGCCGGCTCGGCGGGCCGGGCTGTGGGCCGCAGCAACGTCCTCTCGAAGACTCTTTTGGGCACGGGGGCTCCGGTGGAAGCCTTTGCTGAAAGGTCGTCAGCTGCGGCATTGCCAGCGCGCGGTACGTGGCGCAGGTCCAAGGCGAGGAAGTCTTTCTCCAACATCTGCACATGAAGCAGATAAGCAGCTAGCTGCACATCATTGCAGGAGCATTCGCCCTTGACTTGCTTGATAACCAGCTGGGAGTCGCCCTGTGCCATCAACTGGCGAGCGCCCAGAGACAGGGCTGTCTGTAGGCCAAATATGAGTGCTTCATACTCTGCCATGTTGTTGGTTGCCTTGAAATTGAGACGCACCATGTACCCAAACTGCTCCCCCGATGGCATGAGAAGCAGTATGCCGGCACCGGCCCCCTGCTTTCGTTAGGAGCCGTCGAAGAAGAGCGTCCAGTGGGGCTCGGTGAAGACCGGAGCTCGGTGCTCTTGTTCACCGTCTTTGTGGCCCCCTGGGTCAGCCTTCGTTGGTGTCCACTCTGCCACGAAGTCAGCCAGTGCTTGGCTTTTGACCGCATGGCGAGGAAGGAAGTCCAGCTCGAACTCCGCCAGCTACGGTGCCCATTTAGCGACGTTGCCAGTGGCATGGGGGCTGTGAAGGATCGTCTTCAGCGGATAGGAGGTGACCACCGAGACCCGGTGGGCCTGAAAGTAGTGGCGGAGCTTCCTGGACGCCACGAGCACTGCATACAGCAGTTTGTGGACTTCTAGGTACCTTGTCTTGGCATCGTGAAGGACTTCGCTGATGTAGTAGACAGGCCTCTGGATGGTTCAAACCCTCTCTCTTAGGTCTGAGAGGTCTTCATCCATTGGTCCTGGCCCGCTGGAGGTGATTGGGTCCAGGGGGGTTTCCGGGGGTTGGAACCCGGAGTCCCTTAAGCCATCTTGGCCCTCCGAGGGGCCCCGCTGGTTCTCCAGGAGCTCCGGAGGGTCCTGCTGGACCTCCGGGAGGTCCCGTTGGGCCCCCGGGAGGTGCCTCCGGTCCCCCGGGAGGTTGTCTTGGGGGTCCGGGAGGCTGCCCTGGACCTCCGGGAGGTTGTCTTGGAGGTCCGGGAGACTGCCTTGGACCTGCGGGGTTTCCTGGCGTCTGTCTTCTGCTGCTGGAGCAGGATGTGAAGATGAGAGGTCCGGCCGCTCTGCGACGAGGACCATGCTCACCACTTCAGTTGTCGCCGCGATGTAGAGCAGCAGGTGCTCTCCAGGCTCAGGGGTACCATGATAGGTAGGGTCGTCAGGAGTCGCTTCAACTCCTGGAAAGCCTCTTCTGCTTTGTCAGTCTAGGCAAATGGTCCGGATTTGCGCAGGAGCTTAAAGAAGGGAAGTGCCCGCTCTGCTAGCCTCGGTATAAACCGACTCAGCGCGGCTAGGCATCCCGTGAGCTTCTGGATATCTTTGATGCGGGAAGGAGGCCGCATCAAGTCGATGGCCTTGATCTTCTCTGGGTTGGCCTCAATCCCATGGTGCAAGACCAGGAATCCTAAGAGCTTCCCAGAGGATACACTGAACACACATTTGTCGGGGTTCAGCTTGGTGCGCGTAGAGCGCAATTTGTCAAAAACTAAGGCTAGGTTATCTAACAAAGATGAACCCTGCCTGACCTTGACAACGATGTCATCGACGTACACCTCAACTAAGTCTCTTATTAACTCTCCAAAGGTTTTGTGCATTGCACGCACAAAGGTGGGGAGAGCATTCTTTAGGCCGTAAGGCATAGAGACATAACAATAGAGGCCATCTACTGTGATGAAGGAGGTGTGCTCTTCATCTTCCCTAGACATGGGGATCTGATGGAAACCCGAGTAGGTGTCTAGGAAGCACAGCATATCGCAGCCTGATGTTGAGTCTACTATTTGATCTATTCTAAGGAGAGGGAATGAATCTTTGGGACATGCCTTATTGAGACTGGTGTAGTCGATGCACATCCGGAGCTTCCCGCCGGCCTTCGGGACAACGACGGGGTTCGCCAACCACCGGGGGTGGTGGACTTCCCGTATGAAGCCAGCGTCCAGCAGCTTCTTGATTTCTTCAGGAATGAAGTTTTGCCGCTTGATGGACTGCTTGCGGGGCTTCTGCTGAACTGGCCGGGCGTCGGGGAAGACCTTTAAGTGGTGCTCGATCACCTCCCTAGGGATCCTTGGCATCTGTGATGGCTGCCATGCAAACACGTCAACGTTGTGCCAGAGGAAGGTGATGAGCGCACCTTCCTATTTGCTATCCAGGCCCCCGGCTATCCGGGTGGTCTGGGTGGCTTCGGCGCCAACTTGGACAACCTTTAAGGGGATGTCGCCCTCGTCGAGGGGTTGCACCCGAGGTGCGGTGGCGGAGGCACGGTGGCGTGCACTCGGGTGGAGCTGGTCTGGTTCTGCACTGCCAGGGGCTGGTGCTCCAGCTGTTGCAAGCGCTTGGAGTTTTTCCAAGGCCGACACTGCAGCAGTGCGGTCTCCACGAATCCTGAGGACGCCTGTTGGTGTAGGCATCTTCAGGACGAGGTAGCTGTAGTTGGCTACTGCCATGAATCGGGGAGGTCGATCTCCGCTACGTCGAACAGAATGTATTCTGTCCGATAGCTGTCCGGAGCTCCGAAGGTCACCGGGAGGCTGATGTTGCCGTAGGGAACGACCTGTCCCGGCCCTACCCCTGAGAACGGACTCGACGGGGTGAGCTTGGCCATCGGGATCTGCAGCTTCTGGAAAGCTGCACGGCTGATGAGGTTCAGCCCAGCTCCGCCATCTACCAAAACGTGGTACATCCTCACGTTGGCGATGGTGGGTGCTACCAAGAGCGGTAGTTGGCCGGCCCCAGCCATGTTCCTGGGGCAGTCGGAGGCGTATAAGCTGATGGGGGTTCCCATCCACTTGAGGTGCGGTGCGGCACTTGGGAGTGGAGCCACCGACGTGACACGACCCCAATGGTCCTGTCGAGCCAGGATCACGCTGAGGGGTGCTGCGTTGCACAGCACCGGATAACACACGTCAAAGGTACAAAGCAGAAGCGGAATTTTTATTACATAAACAAGTTATGAACATGTTTACATCAAAATAAGTCCAGTCTACACTCACGGGCGTAGACTAAGCATCAAGTGCACGTTCAGCCCTTGAACGTGTCCTTGCTAGCACACACGCACACTAACTCTGTGGCGTGCACGACTCCCACTCGACGGGGTTCCCCTCCTGGGGTTCCGTCTCCTCTTCGGGAGTCCCTTCCTCATAGAACCCTGCAAAAGCTTCAAACACAAGCAGTGAGCACGAAGGCTCAGCAAGTCTGACCCGTCTCACCTAAACATGGAACTTCTACATGAGGGTAATGGGTTACATGAGGTAAAAATCAGTTGCAAGGACTCGCCTAATTAGTAGAACCTTACTTTCAAGTTTTAGCAGCAGGTTGTGGAGAACCTTACGCTAAGGCACATGAGAGAGCCGCAATCAAACAAGAAACGCATTTCTCTCATGTACTTTGCCCAAAGTTGAAAAGAACTTTAGTTAGCTCTAAGCTACAGCATATCATTAACAATCAATGTCCAGCTTTCAATCAGCAACATTTTAACATGTGACTAGCCTGTTCTTTCTACGTCACGGTACAGTGAACAAGTGGTACTCACTGACCGTGAGGGACGGCGATTATAATCGATTTACACCTGCAGGGTTACCCGAACAACCCGTCATGTACGCCCGTACTCGATGTTGCCTACAACAACCATCACGGACGCCGTACGCGACTACCTTTCACCCGTTAGCCAAATGTTGAACCGGTCCAATCGTCCCGAGCAAGAGGTCTCTGCACACGCATCTCAGTGCCGCCAGCCAATTTACACCTCGAGCTCTCAACCTACCCTCTGAACGACCAGCTATGCCTCAACACCCAGCTACCCGAGTTACATCAGTTTCCCGGTTCCCATATAGCCGGTAGGTCTTCGGTACTGTTCTAGCTTGTTCAACAGGCCCGCACACGGCTCGGTCCTCAATCGACACAAGTGGAGCTACAGCACGCAGGCCCCAAAGTCCTGCTGCCCTTAACCTCTGCTTGGTCTCATTTTCTTGCCATGTGTTTCATGTGCTATTACTACCCGAGTCGAGTGCCTCTAGCCTATGCTCGCGAGTAGTTCCAACTACTCGACTTGTACCGAATCCTACTCTATCCTAGCAATGCAGTAGCTAACGGGGTTTGCAATCCTAAACCCAACGCGTGGTTTTCTTGGCTATGCAGTGGGGCTTCCAAACAAGACTCTAATGCACAGAATAAAGGAAACAAGTATGTGCTCAAAACAATAAAAATTTGTAAAAATGGTTAATGCAAACCGGGGCTTGCCTTGCTGCTCTTGGTCGTAGGCTAGCTGCTCCTCCGGAGTTACGAAGTCTAGGACTTCGGGTTCCTCCTCGACCTTAGCGACTACATGATAGAAGCAATATATGTATCAATTTAAATGCATTTATATGAATTTTGAAGTTGTGAAGTCTACAACCCTTGCTATACAGACCTAATAACTGTGAAACTTTTACTGTGGCTTGGTTACAACCTAAACAGAGATTTGGTCAAGTTCTAGTTGCAGCAAATCTCGTTTGAGCCATCCACAATTAATTATATCCTTGACCTTAATTGGAACTCTTAGGGTGTTCTAGGAATTTTCATGAAGCAAACTATGCCTTTCTGAAAACTAGATTTTCAGAGGGTTCTAATGGAGTTGGTCTCACTTAATTTGAAGGTTCCTAGCTAAAGTTATGAGCTAAACAATTTCAGAGAAAATTCTGAAAATGTTTCTGAACATTTTCTATTTTCTCTGGAACAGTTTCACTAATCACACCATTAGGTGGATCAGATGAGCTCAAATGGATCTGAAATTTTTATGGTAGTTCAGGGATATTTTGGTGAATATACCAGCAAAATTTCAGGATTTTCCTCCAAAGGATTCTCCAGTTAAAATTCCTAACAGTTTAAACTTTGAGGAATTAATTGTGGAGAATTAAGGGTTTTCGTGAAGTGAAACTTGATTTGCTGGAAAGTACTCGGAGAGCTGAATCCAGCAAAATTTGGTTCACTCAATTTGGAGCTTTCTAGCCAAAGTTATGAGGATTTGAAGTTTGAAGGAAAACTGAAAATCGGGGAAAAGTTTAAACTCGCACGTGGGCCCCGGGACACGCAACGCACACTGAGGCGACAGCACACCGCAGTCCACAAGGATTTTGCGCGCCAAAACACCCGATCCCGGCCGCAGCCGGATCCCGATTCAAAATATCTCCCGCTAACAGCTGGGGTCCACCCCCTTCTTCAACCTCGCGACGCCCGCGCTCCGCCGCCGAGGGACCTCGCCGGAGAGCTCGCCGCCGGCTGCTGTACAGCTCCAAACTTCTCGATTATGGCCGCCCCTGCCTACTTTTACTCGGGGAACAGGATTCTAGGGTCAGCTGCTCATGACAATGACCGGAGCATGGTCGGCAACGAGCCGCCACCTCGGAACAACATTGACCATGTCGGCTGACCCCTCTAGCACCTCAGCTACTTGGGAAATCGGTCGGGGAGCATCAGTGGACCTCAGAGAAGGTCGACATGAGCTCGAGGCAGCTCGGGGAAGGCCCGAAATAGGTCCTCACCGTGCGCCCGATGCCGCCCGTTCATTCCGCCATTGGTAGACCTCAAATTACGCCGGGTACAGAGGTTCTCCGGCCCAGAGTTGTGAAGGCAACTTGTGCGTTACCGTGTCTAGCTCATGTGAGAGCGGCTTGAGGCCCTCTAATCCTTTCTAGAGCATGAATTAAACAGAATCGTACCCGAAGGTCGTTCTGCACACAGAAAGGGGAAAAGTGGAAATTCACCGCCGGTGAGCAACCACTCGAGCTGTGGCTCGGGTATGAGCAGCACCGGTCACCAGCGTGTCCAAGGGTGCCTTGGCTCGAGCGTGACAACGCCCTGGTTGGGCTGTCCACGAGAGCACGAGGTGCGGTGGTTCCAAGTCCCCAATTTGATCTTTCGGCACAGCCGATATCAATCGGTTTCAACCGAATTCTAGCAACGGGGAGGACGGAGGAAGGTTTCTAGTACCTTGCTGGGGCTCTGGAGTGGACGGAGGGAGCTGCGATCAGCGTTCTCCGATCGAGTCCGAGCTGCGGAAGTTTTTGGCCGGCGCTGAGTTCTTGCGGGGAAGAACGGCGGTGCCTCGGCCGAGGAGGGGGGGGGGGGCAGGCGCCTTAAGAAGGCTCTGCACCGCCTCACGCCCGCGCGTGGGCAAGCAGCTGCTGGCGCGGCGGCTGCCCTCGGTGGCGATCACTGCTGCGGCTCGGCGACGCGAGTGAAAAAGTCTCAGTCGGTTTGATCTGAGCAGTGGCTGAAATGTGGGTCCCACTTCCAGTTTTAACCTCTGAAATTTACTCCTAACCCCTGTTGTAAACAGTGAACCCCATACTACCCTTGGCAATTCAAATTATTCACCCATGAGCCATTTGAATTGATCAAAGTTCAAATGAGGTTTGGATTGAATGAATTTCAGCACAAGTTCAGTTTGAAATTCAAATAAAGTTTGAATTTCTCCCACTTAGCTCATGTCAAGATCAACTCCAAATGGAGTGAAAATTGGGGTGTGAGCTCACAAAAATGTGCTGAGTAAGAATATGCCTCCCACTTTTAAATTCATGGGATAAAAACAGTTTGAATTTGAATATGGTTTCAAACTGCCCTCTTCCTAACTATACCCAAAATGACCTCAAAAGGGTTTTGAATTTGGGTGAAACTTGGCATGGACATCCTTAGTAAAGTGTAGGAGTTTTCATATGTCCAGCCCATCCATATCACATGTGGGAAATACCACTTTTGCAATGTGTGAGTTTGTTCTCTAATGAGCATGTTGATAATTGTTACTTGCTCTTCATTTGTGTTCATCATTCTTCCTCAAATGAGGTGTGTGGTGTGGTGATGAACACTGCAAATGTGTGTCAACAACTGAGGCCCTTACATTCCTCCCCCCTTAAAAGAATCTCGTCCCGAGATTATAAGGTGAAAATGAGAGAGGACGGTGGAAAATTACCGGATATGCGACGTGAAAAAGTCGGGGTAGTTAGTGCGAAGGAATTCTTCGCTCTCCCATGTCGCTTCGTCCATGGAGTGATTACTCCATAGAACCTTGTAGAACCACAACGTACGGTTGCGTGTGGTTCGGGCCTTTTCATCAATAATCTGCATCGGTTCCTCTCGATAGTGAGATCCGGTTGCAGTTCTTCAATGTCTTCCAGCTGAACGGTAGTTGATAGCTTGAGACACTTCCTCAGCTGGGAAATGTGAAAGACGTCGTGCACACCGGAAAGTGCTTCTGGTAATTTCAGCCGGTATGCCACCGATCCACATCTTTCGGTAATCTGGAATGGACCGATGAAGCAGGGTGCTAACTTTCCCCTCACCCCAAATCTGTTTACGCCCTTCATTGGAGACACCTTTAGGTATACGTGATCTCCAACTTCGAATTGTAATGGGTGCCTTCTCCGGTCCGCATACTGTTTCTGACGGGATTGAGCGGCTTTTAGGTTCGCTTGAATTAGTCGAACCTTTTCTTCCGAGTTGTTGACAAGGTCAATCCCGAAGGTAACCCTTTCGCCAGACTCACACCAGTTCAATGGTGTGCGGCATTTCCTTCCGTATAGCGCCTCGTAGGGCGCCATCTTGATGCTGGCTTGGTACCCATTGTTGTACGAGAACTCAGCTAACGGCAAGTGATCATCCCAATCCTTGCCGTGGTTGATAGCGCAAGCTCGTAGCATGTCTTCTAGAATCTGATTTACCCGCTCGGTTTGTCCATCCATCTGCGGGTGGTATGCTGAACTACGGATCAGCTTCGTCCCCAAGGCAGCGTGCAGCTGCTCCCAAAAACGGGACACAAATAAAGTGCCCCGATCCGAAATGATAGTACGGGGTACGCCGTACAAGCATAGGATCCGTGAGATGTACAGTTCAGCGTACTTCTTGGCGTTGTAGTTGGTGTTGACCGGGATGAAATGGGCAACTTTGGTGAGCCGATCGACGATCACCCACACCGAATCATGTTTCTGCAAGGTGGTGGGTAAACCGACGATGAAGTCCATGCTCACATCCTCCCACTTCCAGGCAGGAATGCCCAGTGGTTGCAACAGTCCCGGTTTCCGCATGTGGTCTGCCTTCACCCTTCGACATGTATCACACTCGGACACGTATTTTGCAGTCTCACGCTTCATCCGTGTCCACCAAAACTTGCTTCTGAGTTCTTGATACATTTTGTTGCTGCCGGGGTGAATAGAAAACTTTGATAAGTGAGCCTCATCAAAGATTTTCTTCCGTAACTCCGGGTTTCGGGGTACGACGATCCGGTCCATGAACCATAGGACGCCGTCTCCGTCCTTCCGGAAACATTTCAACTCCCCACTGTCTACACGTCTCCGTAAATGTGACATGCCCTTGTCATTCTTCTGGGCTGCCGCTATCTCTTCACGGATGGTGGGGATCAAAGCTAGGTTGTGGAGAGCTCCGTGTGGAATCACATGTACTGGTGGTTCGCTCTCTTCCAACGGTGTGATGGTCAGTGTATTGACGTGTGACTTGCGGCTCAGCGCATCTGCCACTACGTTTGCCTTGCCCAGATGATAATGGATTTCTATCTCGTAATCCTTTATCAGTTCTAACCATCTTCGTTGCCTCATGTTCAGCTCCTTCTGAGTGAATATATACTTGAGGCTTTTGTGGTCGGTATATAAATGTACGAGGTTACCGAGTAGGTAGTGCCTCCACATTTTTAGTGCAAGCACCACGGCAGCGAGCTCCAAGTCGTGAGTTGGATAATTTTGCTCATGTTTTTTAAGCTGCCGTGATCCATACGCGACCACTCTTCGGTCTTGCATCAGCACACATCCGAGCCCAATGCCGGATGCATCGCAGTACACATCGAACGGTTTTGTTGTGTCTGGCTGCGCCAAAACCGGTGCTGATGTCAGGTGCTTGACTAAAGCCTTGAATGCTGCTTCACATGTTGGACTCCAAACATATTTGGTAGCCTTCTTCAGCAGCTCCGTCATTGGCTTGGCAATCTTCGAGAAGTTCAGAATGAACCTCCGATAATATCCCGCGAGTCCGAGGAAACTCCGTACCTCATGAACAGTTCTCGGGGACTTCCAATTCAGCACTTGCGTGATCTTGCTCGGGTCCACAGCGATACCCTCCGCTGAGATGATATGCCCGAGGAAAGGCACTTGCGATATCCAAAACTCGCATTTGCCGAATTTTGCGTATAACTTGTGATCCCGCAGCCGTTGCAAGACTATACGCAGATGTTTCTTGTGATCTTCCTCCGACTTGGAATATACCAGGATGTCATCGATGAAGACCACGACAAACTTGTCCAGCTCCGGCATGAATACCGAGTTCATCAAGTACATGAAGTGAGCTGGAGCATTGGTGAGGCCGAAGGACATGACCAGGTACTCAAAAAGTCCGTACCTCGTCGAGAAAGCCGTCTTCGGAATGTCCTCAGCCCTTATCTTAATCTGATGGTACCCGGATCTTAAATCCATCTTGGAAAAGATCTTTGCTTCGACCAACTGATCAAACAACATGTCGATCCGTGGCAACGGGTACTTGTTCTTGATGGTCACGGCATTTAAGGGACGATAGTCCATGCAAAGCCGCAACGTCTCATCCTTTTTCTTGACAAATAATGCCGAACAGCCCCATGGCGAGGAGCTCGGCCTAATAAAACCCTTCTCCAGAAGGTCCGTGAGCTGAGTCTTCAGTTCAGCCAACTCCTTGGGCGCCATCTTGTACGGCCTTCGGGCTATTGGCATGGTTCCTGGTGCAAGTTCAATCTTGAACTCCACCTCTCTATCGGGTGGCATCCCCGGCAAATCATCCGGGAATACATCAGGGAACTCTCGGACCACCGGAATATCGTCCAATCTGATGATTGTGGCTTGATAGACACTTGGAAGTTTTATTTCCGGACTGTCCAGAAATAATGAGTGAGAGTCGTGCACTTCTGAGTTCAAGTGCACGACTCGGAGGATGGTGTCTAAAACAGCGCCGTGGCGGGTTAACCACGACATCCCTAAGATGACATCGACCTTTTGTCCCTCTAAGCTTATGAGAGACGTAGGGTAAACTCTACCCTCTAAGCACAATGGCGCTTTTGGGACCATTATGCTTGCTGAAATTTTCCCACCCGGTGAACAGATCACATAGGGACTATCGGTGGGTAGTATTTGCAAGCTATATTTATCAATGAAAGCTTGACTAATGAAGCTATGCGTGGCGCCTGAATCAAATAGTACTATAGCGGGATGCTGATGGAGTTGGAACATACCCGCAAGGATTGGCTCGCCCGCCGGCACGTCCTCAATGGCAAGCTGGTGGACGGTGCCGGGCCTAGGGTTTGCCCGCCGCGCATTAGTAGGGTTCCGGGGTTGATTCCTCCCCGGAAACTGTGGTGCCACTCCGCCGCCTTGCCTCTCCGGGCAACTGCTCACGAAGTGCCCTGGACGACCACACTTGTAACATGTGGCCGCTGCAGGTGGAGTGCTCGGTGGACGAAAGCCCGGCATGTGTTGCTGAGGTGCAAACGCACGCGGCATCGCCCGCTGCTGTTGCTGTTGTTGCGGTGGTGCTGGCAGTGCCGGCCGGAATGCCGGTGAAGGATACGGCCGACTGCGGAACGGCATCGACCGCTGTGGTGGCTGCCAGCGTGGACCTGATGGTGGGCGATTCACCATCCGAAACTTCTGAGAAGGACCACCTCCTTCTCCGCTGCTCTGCAGCGCGCTTCGCTTTCGCTCTGCCGCCGCCAACTCCTTGCAGGAGTCCTCCTGAACAATCGCAGCATCAATGATGTCGTTGAGGCTGCCGCGATTGAACATCACCAACTTGTCTCTCAGGAGCGGGTTAAGCCCCTGGTAGAAGTGGTCTCGCCGCTTCTCGTCCGTATCGGCGTGATACGACGCGTAGAGCGCGAGATCGTTGAACGCTCTGGAGTATTCCAGCGCGTTCCGGCTCCCTTGTTGCAGGTGTAGGAACTCCTGCGTCTTCCTCTTCATCAGACCTGGTGGTATATGATAGGCCCTGAAGGCCGTCCGGAACTCCGCCCAGGTCATCACTCGGACGGTGGGCTGTGAAGCACAGAAGTTGGCCCACCACGCGCTCGCGGATCCTTGGAGCTGCTGGACCGCGAACTGAGTCTTGCGCTGCTCGCTGATTTGGAGCAGCCCGAACTTCATCTCTATGGCGCGGAGCCAGTTGTCCGCGTCAAGTGGTTCATCCGCCCTTGAGAATACAGGGGGATGAGTCGCCAGGAAGTCGGAGTAGGAGCTCTGTTGGCGCTCCTCACGATCTTGACGTCTCTCTGGGCGAGACGTATTCACAATTAAAGTTTGCAGCAGCTCCGTGTGCTGCTGATGTGAACCCGCCATTGCCGTGACTATGTCGGCCAATGTAACTGTTGGCAGTGGCGGTGGCGGTGTTTGCGGTTGCTGTTGCTGCTGCTGTCCCGAGGAGTCCTCGGGAGGTGGTTGGGAGGGCTCTCCCCCTTGGCTAGTACCTCCAACATCAGGGTTGGCACGAGTACGCGTCATTCTGAAATTCAAAACAGCAGCAATTAGCACATGTCTTACTTAAAATTCCATAAGCAACCGTAGGTATTGCAGGGACACATGATTAATTTGCACAACATTCACATATATTGCTAAAGAATAAACTTTATACAAGATACATTATTCTCGGATCTCCGAGAAGTCGTGCTCATTTCGTCACTACCTATACATACGCTACTGTTTACACGACATGTCACCGATTACAAAAGTCGGGTTACGCTACCCTAGCTGCCCTACTTGGCAACCGTAACCCCCTACTCGGAGTAGAACTCGACCTCCTGTGGGTCGTCCTCCTCCGGTACCTCTGCTGGTGGCTCTGGGTCTACCACCTCTTCTCCCATCCCGGGTTCTCCCATTGCTGGAAGACCCAAGACTACCGGTACGCCTAACACCGGGGGCACGAGGTCCTGCAAAGCATGCACCTCGTCCATAACTTGGTTGTAGTCCTCTTCCCAGCCTTGTCCTTCCTCAATAGCGTCGTCCCGCTCTTGAGCAAGGTCCTCATTCTGCTGGGTTAGGGTCTGCACCAGCTCTTGCAACGCCGTGACGTCCACACGGCCCTTCTTCCTTGCCTTCTTCAGACGACGCAACTGATTGTGTTGTTCATTCAGTCGCTTGATCGTCGGATGGAGCACATTGTGGAGTGCGCTGTGAGCACTCTCGTAATGATCTCCACGGCTTGTGCTCTCCTTGAGCTTTGTGGCGAGATGCTCCATATGAACAGCTTGGCTGTCCATCACGGCGTTTCCCGCCCTCATCTGGAGGCTGAGATTTGCCTCCGCGGGGTTGTACCTTGGGCAACTAGGGTCCGTTGCCCCCAGGTACCTCTCTTCCCACACATGCTGAGCTCGCCCCTCCACCGGAACGAGGGCGTATGGAGTACCCTCCATAGCCTGCACGTGTAGTTGGCAGAAACGTGACATAGTGTCACGGGCTGCCACCTGCCACATCCCTTCCGGTTGTCTTCCCCTCACCGTGACGGTGAATGGCACCCAACCGGGTGGCGTAGGTCCTGCAGGAACCTCGACATGGATCGTCCACGTCTTGTTCCCCTCTTCGCCTTCTTCCTTGGCGAAGTACTGCGGCATCTGATTGTACCCGAAATATTGGAGCATTTGCCACAATGCTTCCGGGTAGCCGCTACGGTGAGAACAGTGGGAAACCATCCACCCGTTCTTCAACCGTTTATCTGCTGTCATCTGTAAAAAATATATTTGAGAAATGTCAAATATTTATTTAAACAGTAAACCATTGAGTTATAACATAAGACATGTCATTGAACCCACAAAATTTGGAAACATAGTTCAAATTTTAAATAAATTTGACTGCTGATCTGCTGTTCCCATGACAGCCCTGACCAGTTTCCATTTCAACCTGATTTAGGCCATGTTAAAGGCAAAACCAATTCTGGAGCTCAACATCAAAGTTAAATCTAACTTCAATAGTTTTCCAGAAAGTATTTGCTTGGCCTAAGATCTGTCCTGGTTCAAAAGTTATGAGGTGTCAAAGTTAACAGAATTTCTGGAAACAATTGGACAGCACCTCCCTGCCTTAGGCACTGATTTGATCCAAGAATCCCAGTTATTCCTATTCCTAATCTGACAAAACTTTCTGTTAGAAAGTTGTAACCCATCTCATAAGATTTCCAGAACTACCTCATTTTCTACTTTTGGATTTTTATGCAGGAAGTTATGCTTAATTTACAGAGAGTCTACAGAGAGTCTTTGCTCTGCCCTGTTTTCTGGACAGTTGCAACTCTACTGCATTTTTCGATTGGTTAAGGGATGAAACACCTCTGCACCTCAACAGAAGAGATGTAAAGCTCTTCCAAAGCTTTCCAGAAATGTATCATATGACCCCAACCTCGAAAGAACTCAACCTCTAACCTCTGATTAACTTCAGCCTTGATTCAGCTGAAAACAGAGTGCTCTGTCCTTAACAACCTATAAGTTGAGAACTCGTTAACTTTGAATATCCTGTTCAAGGGAAGGAGTTACATCAAGTTTTACTACTTTGGATCAAAACTTTCAAGTTTTTAAATGAAGTTGTTCATTTAATGGGGTGTGACGTCGATGCGTCACCAGATTATGTCGGTACTACGTCCTCACAAAAGAAAAACCTATACCGGACTTAGCCGGCTTCGTTATTTCAGTGGCACTAAACGTCACTCGCACACGGATGCTACACGTCTACCGTTTCGTGGTAAGGCTACCTGCAGAAGCTCAAACAATCATCAGACTCGGCTGCACACCGAGCCCGGAATCCATACAGTTAGTACACCCGGCCGTCATGACTCGCCCGGATGTTCTCAAGCCAAACATGCCTTGAGTTACGTGTTCACGTTTCAGACCATGTGACGGGGTCTCCCAAGTTGCACCACGCACGCCAGGGACAGACGTTGCTCGAATATCCCAAACGACATGAAGAGTCGTAGAGGATATCAAAGCGGGTCGGGTTACCTGCCACCCGGGGGGCTCCACCGTTCAGCTTGTGCGCACTGGTGGACAGCGCTTACTTGTACCCCCAAGACATAAACGTCCCGAGATGCACAATTTTCCGACATAACAAATAGGTTAATATGCCACTTTCTATATACTAATAACATCCTTATACGGGCTACTAACTCGTTCCTCACTGGATTTTTGAAAAAGAAGACCTTTGTACTGTGTTAAACCTCAAGCGAGCTCTGATACCAACGCTGACACGACTCCAATGGTCCTGTCGAGCCAGGATGACGCTGAGGGGTGCTGCGTTGCACAGCACCGGATAACACACGTCAAAGGTACAAAGCGGAAGTGGAATTTTTATTACATAAACAAGTTATGAACATGTTTACATCAAAATAAGTCCAGTCTACACTCACGGGCGTAGACTAAGCATCAAGTGCACGTTCAGCCCTTGAACGTGTCCTTGCTAGCACACACGCACACTAACTCTGCGGCGTGCACGACTCCCACTCGACGGGGTTCCCCTCATGGGGTTCCGTCTCCTCTTCGGGAGTCCCTTCCTCATAGAACCCTGCAAAAGCTTCAAACACAAGCAGTGAGCACGAAGCCTCAGCAAGTCTGACCCGTCTCACCTAAACATGGAACTTCTACATGAGGGTAATGGGTTACATGAGGTAAAAATCAGTTGCAAGGACTCGCCTAATTAGTAGAACCTTACTTTCAAGTTTTAGCAGCAGGTTGTGGAGAACCTTACGCTAAGGCACATGAGAGAGCCGCAATCAAACAAGAAACGCATTTCTCTCATGTACTTTGCCCAAAGTTGAAAAGAACTTTAGTTAGCTCTAAGCTACAGCATATCATTAACAATCAATGTCCAGCTTTCAATCAGCAACATTTTAACATGTGACTAGCCTGTTCTTTCTACGTCACGGTACAGTGAACAAGTGGTACTCACTGACCGCTAGGGACGGCGATTATAATCGATTTACACCTGCAGGGTTACCCGAACAACCCGTCACGTACGCCCGTACTCAATGTTGCCTACAACAACCATCACGGACGCCGTACGCGACTACCTTTCACCCGTTAGCCAAATGTTGAACCGGTCCAATCGTCCCGAGCAAGAGGTCTCTGCACGCGCATCTCAGTGCCGCCAGCCGATTTACACCTCGAGCTCTCAACCTACCCTCTTAACGACCAGCTATGCCTCAACACCCAGCTACCCGAGTTACATCAGTTTCCCGGTTCCCATATAGCCGGTAGGTCTTCGGTACTGTTCTAGCTTGTTCAACAGGCCCGCACACGGCTCGGTCCTCAATCGACACAAGTGGAGCTACAGCACGCATGCGCCAAAGTCCTGCTGCCCTTAACCTCCGCTTGGTCTCATTTTCTTGCCATGTGTTTCATGTGCTATTACTACCCGAGTCGAGTGCCTCTAGCCTATGTTCGCGAGTAGTTCCAACTACTCGACTTGTACCAAATCCTACTCTATCCTAGCAATGCAGTAGCTAGCGGGGTTTGCAATCCTAAACCCAACCCATGGTTTTCTTGGCTATGCAGTGGGGCTTCCAAACAAGACTCTAATGCACAGAATAATGGAAACAAGTATGTGCTCAAAACAATAAAAATTTGTAAAAACGGTTAATGCAAACCGGGGCTTGCCTTGCTGCTCTTGGTCGTAGGCTAGCTGCTCCTCCGGAGTTACAAAGTCTAGGACTTCGGGTTCCTCCTCGACCTTAGCGACTACATGATAGAAGCAATATATGTATCAATTTAAATGCATTTATATGAATTTTGAAGTTGTGAAGTCTACAACCCTTGCTAGACAGACCTAATGACTGTGAAACTTTTACTGTTGCTTGGTTACAACTTAAACAGAGATTTGGTCAAGTTTTAGTTGCAGCAAAGCTCGTTTGATCCCTCCACAATTAATTATATCCTTGACCTTAATTGGAACTCTTAGGGTGTTCTAAGAATTTTCATGAAGCAAACTATGACTTTCTGAACACTAGATTTTCAGAGGGTTCTAATGGAGTTGGTCTCACTTAATTTGATGGTTCCTAGCTAAAGTTATGAGCTAAACAATTTCAGAGAAAATTCTGAAAATGTTTCTGAACATTTTCTATTTTCTCTGGAACAGTTTCACTAATCACACCATTAGGTGGATCCGATGAGCTCAAATGGATTTGAAATTTTTATGGTAGTTCAGGGATATTTTGGTGAACACCCCAGCAAAATTTCAGGATTTTCCTCCAAAGGATTCTTTAGTTAAAATTCCTAACAGTTTAAATTTTGAGGAATTAATTTTGGAGAATTAAAGGTTTTCATGAAGTGAAACTTGATTTGCTGGAAAGTACTCGGAGAGCTGAATCCAGAAAAATTTGGTTCACTCAATTTGGAGCTTTCTAGCCAAAGTTATGAGGATTTGAAGTTTGAAGGAAATCTGAAAATCGGGGAAAAGTTTAAACTCGCGCGTGGGCCCCGGGACACGCGTCGCACGCTGAGGCGACATCTCACCGCGGTCCACAAGGATTTTGCGCGCCAGCACACCCGATCCCGGCCGCAGCCGGATCCCGATTCAAAATATCTCCCGCTGACAGCTGGGGTCCACCCCCTTCTTCAACCTCGCGACGCCCGCGCTCCGCCGCCGAGGGACCTCGCCGGAGAGCTCGCCGCCGGCTGCTGTACAGCTCCAAACTTCTCGATTCTAGCCGCCCCTGCCTACTTTTACTCGGGGAACAGGATTCTAGGGTCAGCTGCTCATGACAATTACTGGAGCATGGTCGGCGACGAGCCGCCACCTCGGAACAACTTCGACCATGTCGGCTGACCCCTCTAGCACCTCAGCTACTTGGGAAATTGGTCGGGGAGCATCAGTGGACCTCAGAGAAGGTCGACATGAGCTCGAGGCAGCTCGGGGAAGGCCCGAAATAGGTCCTCACCGTGTGCCCGATGCCGCCCGTTCATTCCGCCATTGGTAGACCTCAAATTACGCCGGGTACAGAGGTTCTCCGGCCCAGAGTTGTGAAGGTAACTTGTGCATTACCGTGTCTAGCTCGTGTGAGAGCGGCTTGAGGCCCTCTAATCCTTTCTAGAGCACGAATTAAACAGAATCGTACCCGAAGGTCGTTCTGCACACAGAAAGGGGAAAAGTGGAAATTCGCCGCCGGTGAGCAACCACTCGAGCTGTGGCTCGGGTATGAGCAGCACCGGTCACCAGCGCGTCCAAGGGTGCCTTGGCTCGGGCGTGACAACGCCCTGGTTGGGCTGTCCACGAGAGCCCGAGGTGCGGCGGTTCCAAGTCCCGAATTTGATCTTTCGGCACAGCCGATATCAATCGGTTTCAACCGAATTCTAGCAACGGGGAGGATGGAGGAAGGTTTCTAGTACCTTGCTGGGGCTCTGGAGTGGACGGAGGGAGCTGCGATCGGCGTTCTCCGATCGAGTCCGAGCTGCGGAAGTTTTCGGCCGGCGCTGAGTTCTTGCGGGGAAGAACGGCGGTGCCTCGGCCGAGGAGGGGGGGCAGGCGCCTTAAGAAGGCTCTGCACCGCCTCACGCCCGCACGTGGGCAAGCAGCTGCTGGCGCGGCGGCTGCCCTCGGTGGCGATCACCGCTGCGGCTCGGCGACCCGAGTGAAAAAGTCTCAGTTGGTTTGATCTGAGCAGTGGCTGATATGTGGGTCCCACTTCCAGTTTTAACCTCTGAAATTTACTCCTAACCCCTGTTGTAAACAGTGAACCCCATACTACCCTTGGCAATTTAAATTATTCACCCATGAGCCATTTGAATTGATCAAAGTTCAAATGAGGTTTGGTTTGAATGAATTTCAGCACAAGTTCAGTTTGAAATTCAAATAAAGTTTGAATTTCTCCCACTTAGCTCATGTCAAGATCAACTCCAAATGGAGTGAAAATTGGGGTGTGAGCTCACAAAAATGTGCTGAGTAAGAATATGCCTCCCACTTTTAAATTCATGGGATAAAAACAGTTTGAATTTGAATATGGTTTCAAACTGCCCTCTTCCTAACTATACCCAAAATGACCTCAAAAGGGTTTTGAATTTGGGTGAAACTTGGCATGGACATCCTTAGTAAAGTGTAGGAGTTTTCATATGTCCAGCCCATCCATATCACATGTGGGAAATACCACTTTTGCAATGTGTGAGTTTGTTCTCTAATGAGCATGTTGATAATTGTTACTTGCTCTTCATTTGTGTTCATCATTCTTCCTCAAATGAGGTGTGTGGTGTGGTGATGAACACTGCAAATGTGTGTCAACAACTGAGGCCCTTACACGACGCTACCGCTCGGCACAGAGTCTTAACTGCGCTTCGGGACGAGGGGTTGGCAGACCCACCGTATATGATGTAGAGCTTCTTTCGATGCTCATCATCGCTGGATCTGGAGTCCTCATGGTTGCGCACCGCCTTCACGGCGCGCTGAGGCTCCTGGAACTCCACTTGGTGGTCGATGCTGTCTGGGACGTCGACCTTCTGCTTGCCCTCCCTCTGGCGGGAGGGTGGAGCTTCAGTCCGCTGCTGCTTCCCTTTGCGGAAGCGCTCCGCGAGCTTCTGGATCTCCCGGCACTCGGCAGTAGTATGGCGACAGCTGCCGTGCACGGGGCATAGCTTGTCTTCGTCACCTTCTGGGGCTGGTGACTGTCGCTGCCTCTTGTCGGGGCGCGGCCCCCGAGCTCCACTGGGTGCCGCTGCTGCGGCGACGGGGGCTGCGGTCAGCAATTCCATCTTGCCTCTGCCTCGGTTCTTGGTCTTCTTTCTGCCCCCATAGGAAGCAGCGCCAGACCCGGGCTGTCCTCCTTACTCGGAGGTCGGCAGTGAGTGCCAGCTCCGCCCTTCAGCTGCTCTGGCACACTTGTCTGCCAGGCTGAAGAGCTCGGAGACATCGCGGACCTCTCTGGTCGCGAGCTTCTCGAGCATCTTCTTGTCCCGGACGCCTTGCCGGAACGCCACCACCACAGAAGCGTTCTGGATGTGTGGGATGGTGTTCCGCACCTGGGAGAACCGCTGGATGAAGGAGCGCAGCGACTCTCCAGGTTGTTGCTGGATGCCGTGGAGGTCGAGCTCCGTGCCAGGCCGGGTGTAGGAACTGCCGAAGTTGGCGATGAACTGCCGGCAGAGCTCTCCCCAGGAAGGTATTGAGCCCGGGGGAGGTTCTTGAGCCAAGACCGGGCTGGGCCGGTTAAGGCAACGGGGAAGTAGTTGGCCATGCCGGCCTCATCCCCTCCTGCAGCAAGTACGGCGGTGGAGTAGATCTGGAGAAACTCCGCCGGGTTGACGCTGCCGTCGTACTTCTCGGGCAGGTGCTGCCAAAACTTGCGCAGCCACCTCGCGAAGCGAAGGTGGGGCGCCAGGGCTCCACACCCTGCCCCTGTTGCTGCAGGCGTTGGTGCTACGAAGGCTTGATTCGCCGCTGGCACAGTGTACCCCGGTACGGGCAAGGCTGCGCCATAGACCGGGGGCGCCTTTTGCAGGGCATATGGCTGTGGCATATGCTGCGCGGCATACGCCTGGGGCAGAGATCGCGTGGCGAAGGTCTGTGCCTCAGGCTGGGTCGAGACTGACGTCATGCTGTCGCCAACCTCTTGGTTGCGACGCCTTTCTCGACGTCGCTCGAGGTACACCCGGGCATCCTGGCCCAAGTGGCACCGTTCCAGCTCTGTCCTTCGGTCCGTCGAATGAAGCCTGGTGGAGCTGGAATCCGCCGTCTGTCCGTCAACCGTTGGCGTGCGCGTCAGCGACACTGCCGGTTGGCCGGGGCGTCGTCCCCGCCAAAGTCCAGGGTTTGGTGCGGCGACGACTAGACGGTCTACCTCGCGAATCCACCGCTGGGTCGCTGCCTGAGGCGCGTCCCCAGCAGGCGGATTGCGCAGTAGTGCTCTTGCTGCAGCTAGCGCACCCCCATGGGGTACGCTCAGCGCTGCAGAAGATCTGACGCTGGTTGGAGCCTGCATTGCCGGAGTCGGCGTTGCCGGAGTCGGCTGCTGGCTACCAGCTTGCGCCGACACACTCCGTCCTGAGTGTGTCGACACGTATTCCCCGCTGGTCACGGTTCTCCGTGAACTCAGGGGAAGAGAGTTTGCCGCTGAAGGAAGCTTGTTCATCTTCGTCGGCGGAAACTCGTCGCGCAAGGGAAAAGCCCCCTACCTGGCGCGCCAAATGTCGAAGTGTGTTGTCGACACTTCCCCCGGATCTGCACTGGGCAGCCCGTGGAGGTTCTTTTTCGGAGGGGCTAGTCACTTGCGGAGAGCTTGAGCGTAGGGACGAGTTAGAGAGGAGCTTGACACGGCGAGTTTTACGTGGTTCGGGCCGCCGGAGCATAAAACCCTACATCCACGGCGAGCTGGGGTGCTCGCTGTATTGCTTGTTGCTCAGAACCGGAGTCCTGAGGGTGCGAATGGCTAGATTGCGAACCCTTGCTAACTTTGCCTTCCCGAGCCTTTTATAGTCCAAGGCTCGCGTGGCTTACAAGGGGGGCCTGGGACCCGACAGGTGGTCCCGGGGAGATAGCCTGCCGATTATCGTATCCGCAGTTACCTCGGTAGTTGTCTCTGGCGAAGGCTTCTGAGTCTTCGCCTTGCCGCCCTGCCCATGCCGCCTGCTAGTCGTAGTGGTTGATGACGGTGGGTGCGGCAGGGGATGTCTTGTCGCTGTGTTTATTGACTGGCAGGTTCTGACACCGCGCGCCAGTCTGTGATGCGACTGGGCGCAACGGCACCTGACAGAGGCGTGCTCCGCGTCTCCGCGTCTTGGGAAGGCGCGGGCCTTGAATACCTTGTACGGGCAAGGTATGGGGCGTCTTTACACCCGCTGCCTACCGCTCGGGGGCAGGCAGCGCTCTTCTGCTGGACACATGGCGGGCCCGGAGCCCTCCTCAGAGAAGAGGGAGGTCCGGCCCTGCAGGACACGTGGAGCCTTCGGACCTCTCCCAGCGGAGGGGGAGGTCCGGCTTCTGAAGGCCACATGTGTAAGGGCCTCAGTTTTTGACACTCATTTGCAGTGTTCATCACCACACCACACACACCATTTGAGGAAAAATGATGAACACAAATAAAGAACAAGTAACAATTATCAACATGCTCATTAGGGGACAAACTCACACATTGCAAAAGTGGTACTTCCCACATGTGATATAGATGGGCTGGACATATGAAAACTCCTATACTTTGCTAAGGATGTCCATGCCAAGTTTCACCCAAATTCAAAACATTTTTGAGGTCATCTTGGGTGTAGATAGGAAAGGGGCAGTTTGAAAACATATTCAAATTCAAACTGTTTTCACCCACTGAATTTAAAAGTGGAAGGCATATTCTTGCTCAGCACATTTTTGTGAGCTCACACACCAATTTTCACTCCATTTGGAGTTGATCTTGACATGAGCTAAGGGGGAGAAATTCAAACTTTATTTGAATTTCAAACTGCACTTGTGCTGAAATTCATTCAAACCAAACCTCATTTGAACTTTGATCAATTCAAATGGCTCTTGGGTGAATAGTTTGAATTGCCAAGGGTAGAATAGGGTTCACTGTTTACCACAGCTGTTAGGAATAAATTTCAGAGGTTAAAAGAGGAGTGGGACCCACATGTCAGCCTCAGCCTCAAAGCAAACCAACTGAAACACAGTTCAGTCGGTTCCCGGCAGCTGTGCGCGCGCGCCACCGAAGGGGGCAGCCGGCGCCAGCTCCTGCTGCGTGCCCCAAGCCGGAGGCCAGCCGGCCGAGCTATTTATTCCCTCCCCGGCGTGCCTCAGTCACCATTTCCCCGAGCTACCGACGTGCGCGACTGCTTTTTCCCACTGCCATCGCCGCCGCTCGAGTTCCTGCTTGATCAAGCCGATCGCAGCTCCCTCTTTCCATTCCAAGGTCCCAGCAAGGTACTAGCAACCATCCTCCATCCTCCCCATTGCTGGAAATCAATTGAAACCGAGTGATATCGGCTGTGCCGAAAGATCAAACTCGGAACTGGAAACCGCCGCACCTCGGGCTCTCGTGGACAGCCCAACCTGGGCGTTGTCACGCCCGAGCCAAGGCACCCTTGGACGCGCAAGTGATCGGTGCTGCTCATCCCCGAGCCACAGCTCGAGTGGTTGCTCACCGGCGGCGAATTTCCATTTTTCCCCTTTCTGTGTGCAGAACGACCCTCGGGTACGATTCTGTTTAATTCGTGCTCTAGAAAGGATTAGAGGGCCTCAGGCCACTCCCACACGAACTAGACACGGTGACGCACAAGTTGCCTTCACAACTCTGGGCCGGAGAACTTCTGTGCCCGGCGTAATTCAAGGTCTACTAATGGCGGAACGCACGGGGGGTATCGGGCGCACGGTGAGGACCTATTTCGGGCC
Source organism: Neostapfia colusana (assembly GCA_030760725.1). Classification (NCBI taxonomy): domain Eukaryota; kingdom Viridiplantae; phylum Streptophyta; class Magnoliopsida; order Poales; family Poaceae; genus Neostapfia; species Neostapfia colusana. The sequence goes on from JASWHV010000003.1 coordinate 95,987,095, forward strand.
TTCCCCGAGCTGCCCCGAGTTCATGTCGACCTTCTCTGAGGTCCACTGATGCTCTCCGACCGATTTCCCAAGTAGCTGAGGCACTAGGAGCATCAGCCGACATGGCCGAAGTCGTTCCGATATGGCGGCTCGTCGCCGACCATGCTCCGGCCGTTGTCATGAGCAGCTGACCCTCGGATCATGTTCCCCAAGTAAAAGTAGGCAGGGGCGGCCAGAATCAAGGAGTTTGAAGCTGTACAGCAGCCAGCGGCGAGCTCTCCGGCGAGGTCCCTCGGCGGCGGAGCGCGGGTGTCGCGAGGTTGAAGAAGGGGGTGGACCCCAGCTGTCAGCGGCCGATATTTTGAATCGGGATCCGGCTGCGGCCGGGATCGGGTGTGCTGGCGCGCAAAAGCCTTGTGGGCCGCGGTGTGCTGTCGCTTCGGCGTGCGACGCGTGTCCCCTGGGCCCACGCGCGAGTTTAAACTTTTCCCCGATTTTCAGATTTCCTTCAAACTTCAAATCCTTATAACTTTGGCTAGAAAGCTCCACATTGAGTGAACCAAATTTTGCTGGATTCAGCTCTCTGAGTACTTGCCAGAAAATCAAGTTTCACTTCATGAAATTCCTTAATTCTCCAGAATTAATTCCTTAAAGTTTAAACTGTTAGGAATTTTAACTGGAGAATCATTTGGAGGAAAATCCTGAAATTTTGCTGAGATGTTCACCAAAATATCCTTGAACTACCATAAAAATTTCAGATCCATTTGAGCTCATTTAGTCCACCTAATGGTGTGATTAGTAAAACTGTTCCAGAGAAAATAGAAAATGTTCAGAAACATTTTCAGAATTTTCTCTGAAATTGTTTAGCTCATATCTTTAGTTAGAGACTTCCAAATTAAGTGAGACCAATTCCATTAGAACCCTCTGAAAATCTAGTTTTCAGAAAGTCATAGTTTGTTTCATGAAAATACCTAGAACACCCTAAAAGCCTTTAATTAAGGTCAAGGACATAATTAATTGTGGAGGGCTCAATTGAGCTTTGCTGCAACTAAAACTTGACCAAGTCTCTGTTTAGGTTGTAACCAAGCCACAGTAAAAGTTTCACAGTCATTAGGTCTATCTAGCAAAAGTTATAGACTTCACAACTTCCAACTTAATACAAATGCATTAACTTAATACATACATTGTTCTTATCATGTAGTCGCTAAGGTCGAGGAGGAACCCGAAGTCCTAGACTTCGTTACTCCGGAGGAACAGCTAGCCTACGACCAAGAGCAGCAAGGCAAGCCCCGGTTTGCATTAACCATTTTATAAATTTTTATTGTTTTGAGCACATATTTGTTTTCTTTATGTTGTGCATCAGAGTCTTGTTTGGAAACCCCACTGCATAGCCAAGAAAACCATGGGTTGGGGTTTAGGATTGCAAACCCCGTTAGCCACTGCATTGCTAGGATAGAGTAGGATTCGGTACAAGTCGAGTAGTTGGAGCTACTCGCGAGAATAGGCTAGAGGCACATTGCTCGGGTAGAGATAGCACATGACACACATGGCAAGAAAATGAGACCGAGCGGAGAGTAAGGGCAGCAGGACTTTGGGGCCTGTGTGCTGTAGCTCCGCTTGTGTCGATTGAGGACCGAGCCGTGTGCGGGCCTGATGAACAAGCTAGAACAGTACCGAAGACCTACCGGCTATATGGGAACCGGGAAACTGATGTAACTCGGGTAGCTGGGTGTTGAGGCATTGCCCGTCGTTCAGAGGGTAGGTTGAGAGCTCGAGGTGTAAATCAGCTGGCGGCACAGAGATGCGCGTGCAGGGACCTCTTGCTCGGGACGATGGGACCGGTTCAATATTTGGCTAACGGGTGAAAGGTAGTCGCGTACGGCGTCCGTGATGGTTGTTGTAGGCAACATCGAGTACGGGCGTACGTGACGGGTTGTTCGGGTAACCCTGCAGGTGTAAATCGATTATAATCGCCGTCCCTCGCGGTCAGTGAGTACCACTTGTTCACTGTACCGTGACGTAGAAAGAACAGGCTAGTTACATGTTAAAATGTTGCTGATTGAAAGTTGGATATTGATTGTTAATGATATGTTGTAGCTTAGTGCTAACTAAAGTTCTTTTCAACTTTGGGCAAAGTACATGAGAGAAATGCGTTTCTTGTTTGATTGCGGCTCTCTCATGTGCCTTAGCGTAAGGTTCTCTACAACCTGCTGCTAAAACTTGAAAGTAAGGTTCTACTAATTAGGCGAGTCCTTGCAAATGATTTTTACCTCATGCAACCCATCACCCTCATGTAGAAGTTTCATGTTTAGGTAAGACGGGTCAGACTTGCTGAGCCTTCGTGCTCACTGCTTGTGTTTGAAGCTTTTGCAGGGTTCTATGAGGAAGGGACTCCCGAAGAGGAGACGGAACCCCAGGAGGGGAACCCCGTCGAGTGGGAGTCGTGCACGCCGCAGAGTTAGTGTGCGTGTGTGCTAGCAAGGACACGTTCGAGGGCTGAACGTGCACTTGATGCTTAGTCTACGCCCGCGAGTGTGGACTAAACTTATTTTGATGTAAACATGTTGATAAACTTGTTTATGTAATAAAGCTTCCGCTTCCGCTTTGTACCTTTGACGTGTGTTATGCGGTGCTGTGCAACGCAGCACCCCTCAGCGTGATCCTGGCTCGACAGGACCCAAAGGGGTCGTGTCAGCGTGGTATCAGAGCTCGCTTGAGGTTTAACACAGTACAAAGGTCTCCCTTTTAAAAAAATCCAGTGAGGAACGAGTTAGTAGCCCGTATAAGGATGTTATTAGTATATAGAAAGTGGCTTAGTAACCTATTTGTTATGTCGGAAAATCGTGCATCTCGGGACGTCCATGTCTTGGGGGGTGCACGTAAGCGCTGTCCACCAGTGCGCACAAGCTGAAGGGTGGAGCCCCACGGGTGGCAGGTAACCCGACCCGCTTTGATATCCTCTACGACTCTTCATGTCGTTTGGGGTATTCGAGCAACGTCTGTCCCTGGCGTGCGTGGTGCAACATGGGAGACCCCGTCACGTGGTCTGAAACGTGAACACGTAACTCAAGGCGTGTTTGGCTTGAGAACATCCGGGCGAGTGATGACGGCCGGGTGTACCAACTGTATGGATTCCGGGCTCGGGGTGCCGCCGAGTCTGATGATTGGTTGAATTTCTGCAGGTAGCCTTACCACGAAACGGTAGACGTGTAGCATCCGTGTGCGAGTGACGAGTAGTGCCACTGAACTAACGAAGCCGGCTAAATCCGGTATAGGTTTTTCTTTGTGAGGACGTAGTACCGACATGATCTGGTGACGCATCGACGTCACACCCAACTAAATGAACAACTTCATTTAAAAACTTGAAGGTTTTGATCCAAAGTAGTAAAACTTGATGTAACTCCTTCCCTTGAACAGGACATTCAAAGTTAATAAGTTTTCAACTTATAGGATGTTAAGGACAGAGCACCCTGTTTTCAGCTAAATCAAGGCTGAAGTTAATCAGAGGTTAGAGGTTGAGTTCTTTCGAGGTTGGGGTCGTATGATACATTTCTGGAAAGCTTTGGAGGAGCTTTACAACTTTTCTGTTGAGTTCCAGAGGTGTTTCATCCCTTAACCACTCGAAAAATACAGTAGAGTTGAAACTGTCCAGAAAACAGGACGTAGTAAAGACTCTCTGTAGACTCTCTGTAAATTAAGCATAACTTCCTGCATAAAAATCCAAAAATAGAAAATGAGGTGGTTCTGGGAAGCTTATGAGATGGGTTACAACTTTGTAACAGAAAGTTTTGTCAGATTAGAAACAGAATTAACTGGAATTCTTGGATCAAATCAGTACCTAAGGCAGGGAGGTGCTGTCCAATTGGTTCCAGAAATTCTGTTAACTTTGACATCTCATAACTTGTGAACCAGGACAGATCTTAGGCCAACCAAATACTTTCTGGAAAGCTATTGAAGTTAACTTTAACTTTGATGTTGAGCTCCAGGACTGATTTTGCTTTTAACCTGGCCTAAATCAGATTAATATGGAAACTGGTCAGGGCTGTCATGGGAACAGCAGATCAGCAGTCAAATTTGTTTGAAAATTTGAACTATGTTTCCAAGTGTTGAGGGTTCAATGACATATCTTATGTTATAACTCAATGGTTTACTGTTTAAATAAATATTTGACATTTCTCAAATATATTTTTACAGATGGCAGCAGATAAACGGTTGGAGAACGGGTGGGTAGTTTCCCACTGTTCTGACCGTAGCGGCTACCCGGGAGCATTGTGGCTAATGCTCCAATATTTCGGGTACAACCAGATGCCGCAATACTTCGCCAAGGAAGAAGGCGAAGAGGGGAACAAGACGTGGACGATCCATGTCGAGGTTTCTGCAGGGCCTACGCCACCCGGTTGGGTGCCATTCACCGTCACGGTGAGAGGAAGACAACCGGAAGGGATGTGGCAAGTGGCAGCCCGTGACACTATGTCACGTTTCTGCCAACTACACGTACAGGCTATGGAGGGAACTCCATACGCACTCGTTCCGGTGGAGGGACGAGCTCAGCATGTGTGGGAAGATTTCAGCAAGCGTAATGGTCTCCAAAGCACCATTATGCTTAGCGGGTAGAGTGTACCCCACGTCTCTCATTATCTTAGAGGGACAGAAGGTCGATGTCATCCTAGGGATGTCGTGGTTAACCCGCCACGGCGCTGTTTTAGACACCGTCCTCCGAGTCGTGCACTTAAACTCAGGAGTGCACGGTTCTCACTCATTATTTCTGGACAGTCCAGAAATAAAACTTCCAAGTGTCTATCAAGCCACAACCATCAGATTGGAAGACATTCCAGTGGTCCGAGAATTCCCTGATGTATTCCCGGATGATTTGCCGGGGATGCCACCCGATAGAGAGGTGGAGTTCAAGATTGAACTTGCACCGGGAACCATGCCAATATCCCGAAGGCCGTACAAGATGGCGCCCAAGGAGTTGGCTGAACTGAAGACTCAGCTCACGGACCTTCTGGAGAAGGGTTTTATTAGGCCGAGCTCCTCGCCATGGGGCTGTTCGGCATTATTTGTCAAAAAGAAGGATGAAACGTTGCGGCTTTGCGTGGACTACCGTCCATTAAATGCCGTAACCATCAAGAACAAGTACCCGTTGCCACGGATCGACATGTTGTTTGATCAGTTGGTCGAAGCAAAGGTCTTTTCCAAGATGGATTTAAGATCCGGGTACCATCAGATTAAGATCAGGGCTGAGGACATTCCAAAGACAGCTTTTTCGACAAGGTACGGACTTTATGAGTACCTGGTCATGTCCTTCGGCCTCACCAATGCTCCAGCTCACTTCATGTACTTAATGAACTCGGTGTTCATGCCGGAGCTGGACAAGTTTGTCGTGGTCTTCATCGACGACATCCTGGTATATTCCAAGTCGGAGGAAGATCACAAGAAACATCTGCGTATAGTCTTGCAACGGCTGCGGGATCACAAGTTATACGCAAAGTTCAGCAAATGCGAATTTTGGATATCGCAAGTGCCTTTCCTCGGGCATATCATCTCAGCGGAGGGTATCGCTGTGGACCCGAGCAAAATCACGCAAGTGCTGAATTGGAAATCCCCGAGAACTGTTCATGAGGTACGGAGTTTCCTCGGACTCGCGGGATATTATCGGAGGTTCATTCCGAACTTCTCGAAGATTGCCAAGCCAATGACAGAGCTGCTAAAGAAGGCTACCAAATATGTTTGGAGTCCAGCGTGTGAAGCAGCATTCAAGGCTTTAGTCAAGCACCTAACATCAGCACCGGTTTTGGCGCAGCCAGACACAACAAAACCGTTCGATGTGTACTGCGATGCATCCGGCATTGGGCTCGGATGTGTGCTGATGCAAGGCCGAAGAGTGGTTGCGTATGGATCACGACAGCTTAGGAACCATGAGCAAAATTATCCAACTCACGATTTGGAGCTCGCTGCCGTGGTACTTGCACTGAAAATGTGGAGGCACTACCTACTCGGTAACCTCGTACATTTATATACCGACCACAAAAGCCTCAAGTACATATTCACTCAGAAGGAGCTGAACATGAGGCAACGAAGATGGTTAGAACTGATAAAGGATTATGAGATAGAGATCCATTATCATCCGGGCAAGGCAAACGTTGTGGCAGACGCGCTAAGCCGCAAGTCACACGTCAATAATCTGACCATCACACCGTTGGAAGAGAGCGAACCACCACTACATGTGATTCCACATGGAGCTCTCTACAACCTAGCTTTGATCCCCACCATCCGTGAAGAGATAGCGGCAGCCCAGAAGAATGACAAGGGCATGTCACATTTGCGGAGACGTGTAGACAGTGGGGAGTTGAAATGTTTCCGGAAGGACGGAGACGGCGTCCTATGGTTCAAGGACCGGATCGTCGTACCCCGAAACCCGGAATTACGGAAGAAAATCTTTGATGAGGCTCACTTATCAAAGTTTTCTATTCACCCCGGCAGCAACAAAATGTATCAAGAACTCAGGAGAAAGTTTTGGTGGACACGGATGAAGCGAGAGACGGCAAAATACGTGTCCGAGTGTGATACATGTCGACGGGTGAAGGCAGACCACATGCGGAAACCGGGACTGCTGCAACCACTGGGCATTCCTGCCTGGAAGTGGGAGGACGTGAGCATGGATTTCGTCGTCGGTTTACCCACCACCTTACAGAAACATGATTCTGTGTGGGTAATCGTCGATCGGCTCACCAAAGTTGCCCATTTCATCCCGGTCAACACCAACTACAACGCCAAGAAGTACGCTGAACTGTACATCTCACGGATCCTATGCTTATACGGCGTACCCCGTACTATCGTATCGGACCGGGGCACTTTATTTGTGTCCCGTTTTTGGGAGCAGCTACACGCTGTCTTGGGGACGAAGCTGATCCGTAGTTCAGCCTACCACCCGCAGACGGATGGGCAAACGGAGCGGGTAAATCAAATCCTAGAAGACATGCTACGAGCTTGCGCTATCGACCACGGCAAGAGTTGGGATGATCACTTGCCATTAGCCGAGTTCTCGTACAACAATGGGTACCAAGCCAGCATCAAGATGGCGCCCTACGAGGCGCTATACGGCAGGAGATGCCGCACACCACTGAACTGGTGTGAATCTGGCGAGAGGGTTACCTTCGGGACTGATCTTGTCAACAACGCGGAAGAAAAGGTTCGATTAATTCAAGCGAACCTAAAAGCCGCTCAATCCCGACAGAAACAGTATGCGGACCGGAGGAGGCGCCCATTACAATTCGAAGTTGGAGATCACGTATACCTACGAGTGTCTCCAATGAAGGGCGTAAACAGATTTGGGGTGAGAGGAAAGTTAGCACCCCGATTCATCGGTCCATTCCAGATTACCGAAAGATGTGGATCGGTGGCATACCGGCTAAGATTACCAGAAGCACTTTCCGGTGTGCACGACGTCTTTCACGTTTCCCAGCTGAGGAAGTGTCTCAAGCTATCAACTACCGTTCAGCTGGAAGACATTGAAGAACTGCAACCGAATCTCACCTATCGGGAGGAACCGGTGCAGATTATTGATGAAAAGGCCCGAACCACACGCAACCGTACGTTGTGGTTCTACAAGGTTCTATGGAGTAATCACTCCATGGACGAAGCGACATGGGAGAGCGAAGAATTCCTTCGCACTAACTACCCCGACTTTTTCACGTCGCATATTCGGTAATTTTCCACCGTCCTCTCTCTCTCATTTCACCTTATAATCTCGGGACGAGATTCTTTTAAGGGGGGAGGAATGTAAGGGCCTCAGTTTTTGACACTCATTTGCAGTGTTCATCACCACACCACACACACCATTTGAGGAAAAATGATGAACACAAATAAAGAACAAGTAACAATTATCAACATGCTCATTAGGGGACAAACTCACACATTGCAAAAGTGGTACTTCCCACATGTGATATAGATGGGCTGGACATATGAAAACTCCTATACTTTGCTAAGGATGTCCATGCCAAGTTTCACCCAAATTCAAAACATTTTTGAGGTCATCTTGGGTGTAGATAGGAAAGGGGCAGTTTGAAAACATATTCAAATTCAAACTGTTTTCACCCACTGAATTTAAAAGTGGAAGGCATATTCTTGCTCAGCACATTTTTGTGAGCTCACACACCAATTTTCACTCCATTTGGAGTTGATCTTGACATGAGCTAAGGGGGAGAAATTCAAACTTTATTTGAATTTCAAACTGCACTTGTGCTGAAATTCATTCAAACCAAACCTCATTTGAACTTTGATCAATTCAAATGGCTCTTGGGTGAATAGTTTGAATTGCCAAGGGTAGAATAGGGTTCACTGTTTACCACAGCTGTTAGGAATAAATTTCAGAGGTTAAAAGAGGAGTGGGACCCACATGTCAGCCTCAGCCTCAAAGCAAACCAACTGAAACACAGTTCAGTCGGTTCCCGGCAGCTGTGCGCGCGCGCCACCGAAGGGGGCAGCCGGCGCCAGCTCCTGCTGCGTGCCCCAAGCCGGAGGCCAGCCGGCCGAGCTATTTATTCCCTCCCCGGCGTGCCTCAGTCACCATTTCCCCGAGCTACCGACGTGCGCGACTGCTTTTTCCCACTGCCATCGCCGCCGCTCGAGTTCCTGCTTGATCAAGCCGATCGCAGCTCCCTCTTTCCATTCCAAGGTCCCAGCAAGGTACTAGCAACCATCCTCCATCCTCCCCATTGCTGGAAATCAATTGAAACCGAGTGATATCGGCTGTGCCGAAAGATCAAACTCGGAACTGGAAACCGCCGCACCTCGGGCTCTCGTGGACAGCCCAACCTGGGCGTTGTCACGCCCGAGCCAAGGCACCCTTGGACGCGCAAGTGATCGGTGCTGCTCATCCCCGAGCCACAGCTCGAGTGGTTGCTCACCGGCGGCGAATTTCCATTTTTCCCCTTTCTGTGTGCAGAACGACCCTCGGGTACGATTCTGTTTAATTCGTGCTCTAGAAAGGATTAGAGGGCCTCAGGCCACTCCCACACGAACTAGACACGGTGACGCACAAGTTGCCTTCACAACTCTGGGCCGGAGAACTTCTGTGCCCGGCGTAATTCAAGGTCTACTAATGGCGGAACGCACGGGGGGTATCGGGCGCACGGTGAGGACCTATTTCGGGCCTTCCCCGAGCTGCCCCGAGTTCATGTCGACCTTCTCTGAGGTCCACTGATGCTCTCCGACCGATTTCCCAAGTAGCTGAGGCACTAGGAGCATCAGCCGACATGGCCGAAGTCGTTCCGATATGGCGGCTCGTCGCCGACCATGCTCCGGCCGTTGTCATGAGCAGCTGACCCTCGGATCATGTTCCCCAAGTAAAAGTAGGCAGGGGCGGCCAGAATCAAGGAGTTTGAAGCTGTACAGCAGCCAGCGGCGAGCTCTCCGGCGAGGTCCCTCGGCGGCGGAGCGCGGGTGTCGCGAGGTTGAAGAAGGGGGTGGACCCCAGCTGTCAGCGGCCGATATTTTGAATCGGGATCCGGCTGCGGCCGGGATCGGGTGTGCTGGCGCGCAAAAGCCTTGTGGGCCGCGGTGTGCTGTCGCTTCGGCGTGCGACGCGTGTCCCCTGGGCCCACGCGCGAGTTTAAACTTTTCCCCGATTTTCAGATTTCCTTCAAACTTCAAATCCTTATAACTTTGGCTAGAAAGCTCCAAATTGAGTGAACCAAATTTTGCTGGATTCAGCTCTCTGAGTACTTGCCAGAAAATCAAGTTTCACTTCATGAAATTCCTTAATTCTCCAGAATTAATTCCTTAAAGTTTAAACTGTTAGGAATTTTAACTGGAGAATCATTTGGAGGAAAATCCTGAAATTTTGCTGAGATGTTCACCAAAATATCCTTGAACTACCATAAAAATTTCAGATCCATTTGAGCTCATTTAGTCCACCTAATGGTGTGATTAGTAAAACTGTTCCAGAGAAAATAGAAAATGTTCAGAAACATTTTCAGAATTTTCTCTGAAATTGTTTAGCTCATATCTTTAGTTAGAGACTTCCAAATTAAGTGAGACCAATTCCATTAGAACCCTCTGAAAATCTAGTTTTCAGAAAGTCATAGTTTGTTTCATGAAAATACCTAGAACACCCTAAAAGCCTTTAATTAAGGTCAAGGACATAATTAATTGTGGAGGGCTCAATTGAGCTTTGCTGCAACTAAAACTTGACCAAGTCTCTGTTTAGGTTGTAACCAAGCCACAGTAAAAGTTTCACAGTCATTAGGTCTATCTAGCAAAAGTTATAGACTTCACAACTTCCAACTTAATACAAATGCATTAACTTAATACATACATTGTTCTTATCATGTAGTCGCTAAGGTCGAGGAGGAACCCGAAGTCCTAGACTTCGTTACTCCGGAGGAACAGCTAGCCTACGACCAAGAGCAGCAAGGCAAGCCCCGGTTTGCCTTAACCATTTTATAAATTTTTATTGTTTTGAGCACATATTTGTTTTCTTTATGTTGTGCATCAGAGTCTTGTTTGGAAACCCCACTGCATAGCCAAGAAAACCATGGGTTGGGGTTTAGGATTGCAAACCCCGTTAGCCACTGCATTGCTAGGATAGAGTAGGATTCGGTACAAGTCGAGTAGTTGGAGCTACTCGCGAGAATAGGCTAGAGGCACATTGCTCGGGTAGAGATAGCACATGACACACATGGCAAGAAAATGAGACCGAGCGGAGAGTAAGGGCAGCAGGACTTTGGGGCCTGTGTGCTGTAGCTCCGCTTGTGTCGATTGAGGACCGAGCCGTGTGCGGGCCTGATGAACAAGCTAGAACAGTACCGAAGACCTACCGGCTATATGGGAACCGGGAAACTGATGTAACTCGGGTAGCTGGGTGTTGAGGCATTGCCCGTCGTTCAGAGGGTAGGTTGAGAGCTCGAGGTGTAAATCAGCTGGCGGCACAGAGATGCGCGTGCAGGGACCTCTTGCTCGGGACGATGGGACCGGTTCAATATTTGGCTAACGGGTGAAAGGTAGTCGCGTACGGCGTCCGTGATGGTTGTTGTAGGCAACATCGAGTACGGGCGTACGTGACGGGTTGTTCGGGTAACCCTGCAGGTGTAAATCGATTATAATCGCCGTCCCTCGCGGTCAGTGAGTACCACTTGTTCACTGTACCGTGACGTAGAAAGAACAGGCTAGTTACATGTTAAAATGTTGCTGATTGAAAGTTGGATATTGATTGTTAATGATATGTTGTAGCTTAGTGCTAACTAAAGTTCTTTTCAACTTTGGGCAAAGTACATGAGAGAAATGCGTTTCTTGTTTGATTGCGGCTCTCTCATGTGCCTTAGCGTAAGGTTCTCCACAACCTGCTGCTAAAACTTGAAAGTAAGGTTCTACTAATTAGGCGAGTCCTTGCAAATGATTTTTACCTCATGCAACCCATCACCCTCATGTAGAAGTTTCATGTTTAGGTAAGACGGGTCAGACTTGCTGAGCCTTCGTGCTCACTGCTTGTGTTTGAAGCTTTTGCAGGGTTCTATGAGGAAGGGACTCCCGAAGAGGAGACGGAACCCCAGGAGGGGAACCCCGTCGAGTGGGAGTCGTGCACGCCGCAGAGTTAGTGTGCGTGTGTGCTAGCAAGGACACGTTCGAGGGCTGAACGTGCACTTGATGCTTAGTCTACGCCCGCGAGTGTGGACTAAACTTATTTTGATGTAAACATGTTGATAAACTTGTTTATGTAATAAAGCTTCCGCTTCCGCTTTGTACCTTTGACGTGTGTTATGCGGTGCTGTGCAACGCAGCACCCCTCAGCGTGATCCTGGCTCGACAGGACCCAAAGGGGTCGTGTCAACATGGTGGGTCCAGAGCTCTCCTCTGAGGAGAGGGAGGTCCGGCCCCGCTGGACATGTGGCGCCTTCGGACCTCTCTCCCGCGGACGGGGAGGTCCGGCTTCTGCAGGCCACGTGGCGAGCCCGGAGCTCTCCTCTGAGGAGAGGGAGGTCCGGCCCCGCCGGACACGTGGCGCCTTCGGAGCTCTCCCTGCGGATAAGGGCGAGATCCTTAGGCATTTTCCCCTGTGCGCGGGGGTACCCTATATCGCAGGTACCGACAGCCGTATATGACGTAGAGCTTCTTTCGATGCTCATCATCACTGGAGCTGGAGTCCTCATGGTTGCCCACCGCCTTCACGGCGCGCTGAGGCTCCTGGAACCCCACTTGGTGGTCGACGCTGTCTGGGGCGTCGACCTTTTGCTTGCCCTCCCTTTGGCGGAAGGGTGGAGCATCAGTCCGCTGCTGCTTCCCTTTGCGGAAGCGCTCCGCGAGCTTCTGGATCTCCCGGCACTCGGCTGTAGTATGGCGACAGCTGCCGTGCACGGGGCATAGCTTGTCTTGGTCACCTTCTGGGGCTGGTGACTGTCGGTGCCTCTTGTCGGGGCGCGGCCCCCGAGCTCCACTAGGTGCCGCTGCTGCGGCGACGGGGGCCGCGGCCGGCGATTCCATCTTGCTTCTGCCCCGGTTCTTGGCCTTCTTGCTGCCTCCATAGGAAGCAGCACCAGACCCGGGCTGTCCTCCTGACTCGGAGGCTGGCAGAGAGTGCCAGTTCCGCCCTTCGGCTGCTCTGGCGCACTTGTCCGCCAGGCTGAAGAGCTCTGAGACGTCGCGGACCTCTCTAGTCGCGAGCTTCTCGAGCATCTTCTTGTCCCGAACGCCTTGCCGGAACGCCACCACCACAGAAGCATTTTGGATGTGTGGGATGGTGTTCCGCACCTGGGAGAACCGCTGGAAGGAGCGCAGCGACTCCCCAGGTTGTTGCTGGATGGCGTGGAGGTCGAGCTCCGTGCCAGGCCGGGTGTAGGAACTGCCGAAGTTGTTGGTGAACTGCCAGCAGAGCTCTCCCAAGGAAGTTACGGAACCCTGGGGGAGTTTCATGAGCCAAGACCGGGCTGGGCCGGTCAAGGCGATGGGGAAGTTGTTGGCCATGAAGGCCTCATCCCCTCCTGCGGCAAGTACGGTGGTGGAGTGGATCTGGAGAAACTCCGCCGGGTTGACACTGCCGTCGTACTTCTCGGGCAGGTGCGGCCGAAACTTGCGCGGCCACCTCGTGAAGCAAAGGTGGGGCGCCAGGGCCGCACACCCTGCCCCTGCTGCCGCAGGCGTTGGTGCCGCGAACGCTTGGTTCGCCGCTGGCACAGTGTATCCTGGTATGGGCAAGGCTGCGCCATAGACTGGGGACGCCGTTTGTAGGGCATATGGCTGTGGCATATGCTGCACGGCGTATGCCTAGGGCAGAGACCGCGTGGCGAAGGTCTGCGCCTCAGGCTGGGTCGAGGCTGACGTCATGCTGTCGCCAGCCTCTTGGTTGCGGCGCCTTTCTCAACGTCGCTGGAGGTACACCCGGGCATCCTGGCCCAAGTGGCACCGTTCCAGCTCTGTCCTCAGGTCCGTCAACTGAAGCCTGGTGGAGCTGGAATCCGCCGTCTGCCCGTCAACTGTTGGCGTGCGCGTCAGTGACACAGCCGGTTGGCCGAAGCGTCGTCCCCGCCAAAGTCGAGGGTTTGCGGCGGCGACGACGAGGCGGTCTACCTCGCGAATCCACTGCTGGGTCGCTGCCTGAGGCGCGTCCCCAGTAGGCAGATTGCGCAGTAGCGCTCTTGCTGCAGCTAGCGCACTCCTGTGGGGTACGCTTAGCGCTGCCAAAGATCTCACGCTGGCTGGAGCCTGCATTGCCAGAGTCGGTGTTGCCGGAGTCGGCTGCTGGCTTCCAGCTTGCGCCGACACACTCCGTCCTGAGTGCGTCGACACGTATTCCCCGTTGGTCACGGTTCGCCATGAACGCGGGGGAGGAGAGCTTGCCGCTGAAGGAAGCTTGGTCATCTTCGTCGGCAGAAACTCATCGCGCAAGGGAAAAGCCCTATACCTGGCGCGCCAAATGTCGAAGTGTGTGGTCGACACTTCCCCCGGACCTGCTCTGGGCAGCCCGCGGAGGTTCTTTTTTGGAGGGGCTAGTCGCTTGCAGAGAGCTTAAGAGTAAGGATGAGTTAGGGAGGAGCTTGACACGGCGAGTTTTACGTGGTTCGGGCCGCCGGAGCGTAAAACCCTACGTCCACGGTGAGCTGAGGTGCTCGCTGTATTGCTTGTTGCTCAGAGCTGGAGTCCTGAGCTTGAGGATGAGTTATGCCTCGGGTGTGAGTTGCTGGAGTGCAAACCCTTGCTAACGTCGCCTACCCGAGCCTTTTATTGTCCAAGGCTTGTGTGGCTTACAAGGGGGGCCCGGGACCCAATAGGTGGTCCCGGGGTGATTGCCTGCCGACCATTGTATCCACAGTTATGTCGGTAGTTATCCCGAAGGCTTCTGAGTCTTCGTCTTGCCTCCCTTCCCATGCCGCATGCTAGTTGTAGTGGTTGATGATGGCGGAGGCGGCCGGGGATATCTTGTCGCTGTGTTTATTGGCTGGCAGGTTCTGACACCGCGCGCCAGTCTGTGATGCGACTGTGCGCAACGGCACCTGAAAGAGGCGTGCTCCGCGTCTCCGCGTCTTGGGAAGGCGTGGGCCTTGAATACCTTGTACGGGCAAGGTATGGGGCATCTTTACTCCCGCTGCCTACCGCTCGGGGGCAGGCAGCGCTGTTCTGCTGGACACGTGGCGGGCCCGGATCCCTCCTCAGAGGAGAGGGGGGTCCGGCCCCGCAGGACACGTGGAGCCTTCGGACCTCTCCCCGCGAAGGGGGAGGTTCGGCTTCTGTCGGCCACGTGGCGGGCCCGGAGCTCTCCTCTGAGGAGAGGGAGATCCGGCCCCACTGGACATGTGGCGCCTTCGGACCTCTCCCCCGCAGAGGGGGGAGGTCCGGCTTCTGTAACACGTGGCGAGCCCGGAGCTCTCCTCTGAGGAGAGGGAGGTCCGTCCCCGCTGGACGCATGGCGCCTTCGGAGCTCTCCCTGTGGAGAAGGGCGAGATCCTCAAGACTTTTCCCCTGTGCGCCGGGGTACCCCATATCACGGGTACCGACATGCGCCCACTTGATGGTTGCTTTTACTGCGGCGGTTCCCAAGGCTGCCACTTCTGCACGTTGTGGCGCTTTCTTCGGGAACCGGCGAAGTGCCTTGCCTGGTCGTCTTCTTGGGAGACTGACTCCTTGACCCACCGCCTCAGCTGGGCAGCTTGGGCCCACCTGTCATCGGCGCTCGGTCTTGGAGCCGATGCGGTTGCCGATGTGGTGTATTCGAAGAGTTTCGAATTGCATGGAATCGCACCTGGGAAGTGTGAAAAAAAGCCACAATGTGGGTTGGTTCCATTTATAAGGTTTCCAGCACTTGCACTGTCGAAGTGTTCGGTCGACACTTCCCCCGGGCCTGCACTGGGCAGCCCGCGGAGGTTCTTTTTTCGGTGGGGCTAGTCCCTTGCGGAGAGCTTGAGCGTATGGACGAGTTAGTAAGAGCTTGACACGGCGAGTTTTACGTGGTTCAGGCCGCCGGAGCGTAAAACCCTACGTCCACGGCGAGCTATGGAGCTCGCTGTATTAATTGCTGCTCAGAACCGGAGTCCTGAGCTTGAGGATGAGTTACAGCTTGGGGATGAATGGCTAGAGTGCGAACCCTTGCTATCGTCGCCTACCCGAGTCTTTTATAGTCCAAGACTCGGGTGGCTTACAAGGGGGGCCCGGGACCCGACAGGTGGTCCTGGGGAGATTGTCTATCATCTACCGTCTCTACAGTTATGCCGGTAGTTGCCTCTGGCAAAGGCTTCTGAGTCTTCGTCTTGCAGCCCAGCCCATGCCGCATGCTAGTCGTAGTGGTTGATGACGGCGCGGGCGGCATGGGATGTCTTGTCGCTGCGTTTATTGGCTGGCAGGCTCTAACACTGTGCGCTAGTCTGTGATGCGACTGGGCGCAACGGCACCTGACAGAGGCGTGCTCCGCGTCTCCGCATCTTGGGAAGACGCGGGCCTTGAATACCTTGTACGGGCAAGGTATGGGGCGTCTTTACGCCAGCTGCCTATCGCTCGGGGGCAGGCAGCGCCATTCTGCTGGTCACGTGGCCGGCCCGGAGCCCTCCTCAGCGGAGAGGAGGGTCCAGCCCCGCGGGACACGTGGAGCCTTCGGACCTCTCCCTGTGGAGGCGGAGGTTCGGCTTCTGTCGGCCACGTGGCGGGCCCAGAGCTCCTCTCTGAGGAGAGGGAGGTCCGGCCCCGCCGGATATGTGGGACCTTCGGACCTCTCTCCCGCGGAGGGGGAGGTCCGGCCTCTGTATGCCACGTGGCAGGCCCGGAGCTCACCTCCGAGGAGAGGGAGGTCCGGCCCCGCCGGACGCGTGGCGCCTTCGGAGCTCTCCCTGCAGAGAAGGGCGAGTTCCTTAGGCATTTTCCCCTGTGCGCGGGGGTACCCCATATCGCAAGTACCGACAGTGGCCCCCGGGCCCATCTCGGGGGAGATAGCGAGCCCGAGGTGGACCTCCGTCTCTTCTGATCTGCGCACTTTCTCTAAGTCCCGCATTGACCGCTGCCGGAGCACGAACGACCGTGGGATCGTGGGAGCGTGCGCCCACTTGATGGTTGCTTTTACTACGGCGGTTCCCAAGACTGCCACTTCTGCACGTTGCGGCGCTTTCTTCCAGAACCGCCGAAGCGCCTTGCCGGCTTGTCTTCTGGGGCGACTGACTCCTCGACCCACCGCTTCAGTTGGGCGGCTTGGGTCCACCTGTCATCGGCGCTCGGTCTCGGAGCCGAAGCGGTTGCCGATGCGGCGTATTCAAAGAGTTTCGAATTGCTTTGACTCGTACCTAGAAGGTGTGAAAAGAAACCGCCACGTGGGTGCGCTCCCCTTATAAGGATTCCAGCCCTTGCACCTCCCTTGAGTCTCTGCGGTCTTGTCTTCTACCATGGCTTCTAACCCACTTTTTGGTGGGGGGGGGGGAATCGCTCTCGATTTCCTCTAGCGACGGCGTCTGCACCAAGTCTGGGACCCAGGGAACCTGCCTGCCTTGCCTCTGGAGGTGGTGCCTCCAAGGGGTCTCAGGTTTGTCCTCCCGACGGGGCCCTTCCTCGGTGATGGCAGGCAGAAAGCTCCCTGGCGTTGCGTCCCTTCTCAGATGGTGGAGTCTTCAAAGAAACCGCTGAAGCACCAAGGGGAATTCCAGGCGGCAGAATCTCCGAGAAGACCACTGAAGCTGCGGAGGGGGCCTCAGGAGCACCCTCGATGACATCGGCTTTTGCGCCGGTGATGAGGGAACTTCAGGAGAAGGAAACCGCTGATGCACCAAGGAGAATTCCAGGCGGCAGAGTCTCCAAGAAGACCGCTGAAACTGTGGAGGGGGCCTCAGGAGCACCCTTGATGACACCGGCTTTTGCGCTGGTGATGAGGGAGGCGATTCTTGCGCTCGGGTCATGGAGCGGGAGAACGCTGCCAGGGCTGAAGCCTGGTGGCACGGCCGTTCTTGCAACTTCTAGACCCTGGTCGTGTTAGGGGATCCTTGGGGCTTGTTTCTTTCTTTTTCATCGAGTTTGTAGCCCAGCTCATGGAGCCATGAATACATGAACTCTTATGACCCTTCGTACCTGCGATGTTTCCCGTCTTCTTCTTGGTTTTGCCTGGCCGAGCCCTTAGCTCCACAAGGTGCTCAGAGGCCTTCACCAATCTCGACGTTGTGCTCCGGCACCTTCCCCGAGTCCTTATTATATTAAGGGCCCCGGAGGTCCTCGGGGCCCGCCTCATGAGGATGGGGAGGCCCGGATCAGCCGGCCACGTGGCGGACCCGGAGCTCTCCTCTGAGGAGAGGGAGGTCCGGACCTGCGGTACACGTGGGGCCTTCGGGCCCCTCACCTCAGAGTGGGGGGTCCGGTCCCGCTGGACCCGTGGATCCTTCGGTCTTGCCTTGGAGTTCCGGTCTTGCGTGATCCCGTAGTGGCCCCCTGGCAGGGGCGTCCCATTGGTGAGGCGCTCCTACCACATTCCTGTAGGGATTTGAGGCCGAGAGGTCCTGCACACAAGTATGGGAAACGTAATTCTTCTTGGGGGCTCCCCCTCCCTTATCTCATAGTCTTATTTGACTTACGGTCCCTAACCATACGCACGGTGCTCGGGGACTGTAGTGCGCGAAGTGCGGGGGACTCGGGGCCCCTTCGACTATCGGCAGGTACCTCCGGTGCAACCGCCTCTGGTAGGGCAGCAAATGCTGACTAGTGTTGAGAATGAGAAGAGGGAGATGAGCACATGGCAGCCATGCACCGCAAGGGTAGTCATAAAAAACTTAGTACACAATTTAAATGAGTACGAGGAAAGAGCAAAGTAGAACAGGTTTCTTTTCGTATAACTTTTCACAGGAGGAAGGCAGGCTAAACATGGAGGCCACGACCCGCCCCATTAAGAAGGGAAGCAAGACTCTACGCGCTTGGAGTCGGAACCAGGCAATGCTGAACGTAGTCCTGTACCGTCCCCTGAGGCTTAGTTGCTCCGAGCGCTGTTCCTGGACTCTACGGAAGTTATTACAAAAAGAAAGGACTGTCCTATCTTTGCTCCAGGGGTAGAACTTATGGAGGTGTTCTATGTTCCAAGGGTTTGGGAGCAGGTCCCCATCCTCGGTCGACAGGCGCACACACCCGGGGCGGCATACTCTCGCGACTCGGAAAGGGCCTTCCCAACTAGGGGAGAGTTTGTGGGTCCCTTCGCGAGAAAGTATGCGCCACAGCACCGGGTCACCTTTCTGCAGCTCCCGGGCACGCACAGATCTATGGTGGTAGCGACAAAGCGCTTGTCTGTATCGTGCGTTACGGAGTACTGCATGCAATCGGACCTCGTCGACGAGGTCGATTTCTCCACGCCGGAGGTTGTCCTGCACGGCTTCGTCGTAAGCCCGGACACGGTGAGACTTCATGGTGATTTCTGGGGGAAGTACGGCTTCAGCCCCATACACCATGAAGAAGGGTGTCTCTCTGGTGGCCCGGCTCTGGGATGTCCGGTTAGCCCATAGTGTGCTCGGAAGCTCATCTACCCAATTGGCACCATGTTTCTTCAGACTGGCGTAGGTGCGAGTCTTAAGGCCCCGGAGAATCTCCGCGTTGGCCCTCTCGACTTGCCCATTGCTCTTTGGATGGGCGACAGAGGCATAGCACACCTGAATGCCAAGGTCTTCGCAGTAGTCTTGGAAGGCTGCGCTGGTGAACTGGGTCCCGTTGTCTGTGATGATTCTGTTCGGGACCCCGAACCGGCCGACAATAGACTTGATGAACTTTACTGCGGATTGCTTGTTGATGGTGACAACTGGCGTGGCTTCCGGCCACTTGGTGAACTTGTCGATGGCGACATAGAGGTACCGGAATCCCCCGACGGTTCTGGGAAACGGTCCCAAGATGTCCAGCCCCCATACGGCAAATGGCCACGAGGGCGGGATCATCTGTACCGCCTGAGCCGGTGTATGGATCTTCTTGGCGTGGAACTGGCACGCCTTGTAGCTCTCGACCAGCTTGACGGCATCCTGGAGTTCTGTCGGCCAGTAGAAGCCATGCCGGAAGGCTTTACCGACAAGCGTGCGTGAGGAAGAGTGACTTCCACATTCGACTCCATGGATCTCAGCGAGCAAGTCGCAGCCTTCCCCCTGGGTTATGCACCGCAATAGGATGTGGTTGGCGCCACGCCGGTAGAGATCCCCCTATACCAGCGCATATCTCTTAGCCATACGCACAATCCGTTCAGCGGTTGCATGTTCATCAGGGAGAATGTTGTCCTTCAAGTAGTCCCGGACCTCCGTGATCCATGAATCGGGTCTGACTTGAGCTTCTGGATCTTGAGCGCTGGGTTGCACGGAGTCCCCAGTGACGCTTACGATCCTTGGCGGCATCCATGGCTGTAGGGCCGCCGGGACCGCCAGCTTTGAGGTGCTGGTCAAGCCCCCTTCGCCCGGCTCGGTGGGCCGGGCTGTGGGCCACAGCAACGTCCTCTCGAAAACTCCTTCGGGCGCGGGGGCTCCGGTGGAGGCCTTCATTGAAAGGTTGTCAGCTGCGGCATTGCCAGCGCGCGGTACGTCGCGCAGGTCCAAGGCAAGGAATTCTTTCTCCAACATCTGCACGTGAAGCAGATACGCAGCTAGCTGTGGGTCATTGCAGGAGCATTCGCCCTTGACATGTTTGATGACCAGCTGGGAGTCGCCCTGTGCCCACAACTGGCGAGCGCCTAAAGACAGGGCTGTCTGCAGGCCAAAGATGAGTGCTTCATACTCTGCCATGTTGTTGGTTGCCTTGAAATTGAGACGCACCATGTACCCAAACTGTTCCCCCGATGGCATGAGGAGCAGTACGCCGGCACCGACCCCCTGCTTTCGCGAGGAGCCGTCGAAGAAAAGTGTCCAGTGGGGCTCGGTGAAGACCGGAGCTTGGTGCTCTGGTTCACCGTCTTCATGGCCCCCTGGGTCAGTCTTCGTTGGTGTCCACTCTGCCACAAAGTCAGCCAGTGCTTGGCTTTTGACTGCATGGCGTGGAAGGAAGTCCAGCTAAAACTCCGCCAGCTCCGCCGCCCATTTAGCAACGTTGCCAGTCACATGGGGGCTGTGAAGAATTGTCTTCAGCGGATACGAGGTGACTACCGAGACCCGGTGGGCCTGGAAGTAATGGCGGAGCTTCCTGGAGGCCACGAGCACCGCATACAGCAGCTTGTGGACTTCTAGGTACCTTGTCTTGGCATCATGAAGTACTTTGCTGATGTAGTAGACAGGCCTCTGGATGGTTCAAACCCTCTCTCTTAGGCCTGGGAGGTCTTCGTCCATTCGCCCTGGCCCGCTGGAGGTGAATGGACCCACGGGGGCCTCTGGGAGCTGGGACCCGGAGGCCCTTAAGCTATCTTGGTTATCCAGGAGCTCCGGGGGGTCTTGAGGGACCTCCGGGAGGTCCCATTTGGCCCCCGGGGGGTCCCGCAGGACCCCCGGGGGTTTATCTTGGGGGTCTGGGAGACCGCCCTGGACCTCCGGGAGGCTGACCTTGACCTCCGGGAGGTTGCCTTGGAGGTCCGGGAGACCGTCTTGGTCCTGCGGGGCCTCCTGGCGTCTGTCTTCTGCTACCGGAGCAGGTTGTGAAGATGAGGGGTCCGGCCGCTATGCGACGAGGACCATACTCACCACTTCAGTTGTCGCCGCGATGTAGAGCAGCAGGTGCTCTCTGGGCTCAGGGGCTACCATAATTGGTAGGGTCGTCAGGAGTCGCTTCAACTCCTGGAAAGCCTCTTCTGCTTCGTCAGTCCAGGCAAATGGGCCTGACTTGCGCAGGAGCTTAAAGAAAGGGAGTGACCGCTCTGCTAGCCTCGGTATAAACCGACTCAGCGCGGCTAGGCATCCTGTTAGTTTCTAGACATCCTTGACGCGGGCAGGAGGCCGCATCAAGTCGATGGCCTTGATCTTCTCTGGGTTGGCCTCAATCCCTCGGTGCGAGACCAGGAATCCTAAGAGCTTCCCAGAGGACACACCGAACACAAATTTGTCGGGGTTCAGCTTGGTGCGCGTAGAGCGCAACTTGTCAAAAACTAAGGCTAGGTTATCTAACAAAGATGAACCCTGCTTGACCTTGACAACTATGTCATTGACGTACACCTCAACTAGGTCTCTTATTAACTCCCCAAAGGTTTTGTGCATTGCTCGCACAAAGGTGGGGAGTGCATTCTTTAGGCCGTAAGGCATAGACACATAACAATAAAGGCCATCTACTGTGATGAAGGAGGTGTGCTCCTCATCCTCCCTAGACATGGGGATCTGATGGAAACCCGGGTAGGCGTCTAGGAAGCACAGCATATCACAGCCTGATGTTGAGTCTACTATTTGATCTATTCTAGGGAGAGGGAATGGATCTTTGGGACATGCCTTATTGAGACTGGTGTAGTCGATGCACATCCGGAGCTTCCCGCCGGCCTTCGGGACAACGACGGGGTTTGCCAACCACCGGGGGTGGTGGACCTCCTGTATCAAGCAAGCGTCCAGCAGCTTCTTGACTTCTTCACGAATGAAGTTTTGCCGCTCGATGGACTGCTTGCGGGGCTTCTGTTGAACCGGCCGGGCGTCGGGGAAGACTTTTAAGTGGTGCTCGATCACCTCCCTGGGGATCCCCAGCATCTGTGACGGCTGCCATGCAAACACGTCAACGTTGTGCCGGAGGAAGGTGACGAGCGCGCCTTCCTATTTGCTATCCAGGCCCCCGGCTACCCGGGTGGTCTGGGTGGCTTCGGCGCCGACTTGGACGACCTTTAAGGGGATGCCGCCCTCGTCGAGAGGTTGCACCCGGGGTGCTGTGGCGGAGGCACGGTGGCGTGCGCTCGGGCGGAGCTGGTCCGGCTCTGCACTGCCGGGGGCTGATGCCCCAGCTGTTGAGAGTGCTTGGAGTTTCTCTAAGGCCGACACTGCAGCAGTGCGGTCTCCATGAATCCTGAGGATGCCCGTCAGTGTAGGCATCTTCAGGACGAGGTAGCCGTAGTGGGCTACTGCCATGAATCGATACAGGGCTGGCCTGCCGATTATGGCGTTGAAGGGGAGGTCTATCTCCACTACATCGAACAGAATGTACTCTGTCCGATAGCTGTCCGGAGCTCCGAAGGTCACCAGGAGGCTAATGTTGCCGTAAGGAACAACCTCTCCCGGCCCTACCCCTGAGAACGGGCTCGACGGGGTGAGCTTGGCCATCGGGATCTGCAGATTCTGGAAAGCTGCACGGCTGATGAGGTTCAGCCCAGCTCCACCATCTACCAAAACGTGGTACATCCTCACGTTGGCGATGGTCGGAGCTACCAAGAGTGGTAGTTGGCCGGCCCCAGCCATGTTCCTGGGGCAGTCGGTGGTGTCAAAGCTGATGGGGGTCCCCATCCACTTGAGGTGCGGTGCGGCACTTGGGAGTGGAGCCACCGACGCTACCGCTCGGCGCAGAGTCTTGACTGCGCTTCGGGACGAGGGGTTGGCGGACCCGCCGTATATGACGTAGAGCTTCTTTCGACGCTCATCGTCGCTGGAGCTGGAGTCCTCATGGTTGCATGCCACCTTCACGGCGCGCTGAGGCTCCTGGAACTCCTCTGGGTGGTCGATGCTGTCTGGTACATCGACCCTCTGCTTGCCATCCTTTGGACGGAAGGGTGGGGCATCAGTCCGCTGCTGCTTCCCATTGCGGAAGCGCTCTGCGAGCTTTTGGATCTCCCGGCACTCGGCAGTAGTGTGGCGACAGCTGCCGTGCAAGGGGCATATATTGTCTTGATCACCTTCTGGGATTGGTGATCTTCGCTGCCTCTTATCGGGGCGCGGCCCCCGAGCCCCACTGAGCGCCGCTGCAGTGACGACTGGAGCTGTGGTCGGTGATTCTATCTTGCCTCTGCCTCGGTTCTTGTCCTTCTTGCTGCCTCCATAAGGAGTAGGACCAGATCCGGGCTGTCCTCCTGACTCGGAGGACGGCAGTGAGTGCCAGTTTCCCCCTTCGGCTGCCCTGGCGCACTTGTCTGCCAGGCTGAAGAGCTCGGAGACATCGCGGACCTCTCTGGTCGCGAGCTTCTCGAGCATCTTCTTGTCCTGGACGCCTTGCCGGAACGCCACCACCACAGAAGCATTTTGAATGTGTGGGATGGTGTTCCACACCTGGGAGAACCGCTGGATGAAGGAGCGCAGTGACTCCCCGGGTTGTTGCTAGATGGCGTGGAGGTCGAGCTCCGTGCCAGGCCGGGTGTAGGAACTGCCGAAGTTGGCGATGAACTGCTGGCAGAGCTCTCCCAGGAAGTTATGGATCCCTGGGGGAGGTTCATGAGCAAAGACCGGGCTGGACCGGTCAAGGCGACAGGGAAGTAATTGGCCATGACGGCTTCATTCCCTCCTGCGGCAAGTACGGCGGTGGAGTAGATCTGGAGGAACTCCGCCGGGTTGACGCTGCCGTCGTACTTCTCGGGCAGGTGCGGCCGAAACATGCGCGGCCACTTCGCGAAGCAAAGGTGGGGCGCGAGGGCCACACATCCTGCTTCTGTCGCCGCAGGTTCTGGTGCCGCGAACGCTCGGTTCGCAGCGGGCACAGTGTACCCCGGTATGGGCAAGGCTGCGCCATAGGCCGGGGGCGCCATCTGCAGGACATATGACTGTGGCATATTCTGTACGGCGTAGGCCTGGGGCAGAGATCACGTGGCGAAAGTCTGCTGTTCAGGCTGGGTCGAGGCCGACGTCATGCTGCCGCCAGCCTCTTGGTTGCGACGCCTTTCTCGGCGTTGCTCGAGGTATACCCGGGCATCTTGACCCAAGTGACACCGCTCCAGCTCTGTCCTCAGATCCATCGACTGGAGCCTGGTAGAGCCGGAATCTGCCGTCTGCTCGTCAACCATTGGCGTGCGCATCAGCGACACGGCCGGTTGGCCAGAGCATCGTCCCCGCCGAAGTCGAGGGTTTGCGGCTGCGACGATGAGACGGTCTACCTCGTGAATCCACTGCTGGGTCGCTGCCTGAGATGCGTCCCCAGCAGGCGGGTTGTGCAGTAGCGCTCTTTCTGCAGCTAGCGCACCCCCACCGGGTACGCCCAGCGCTACTGAAGACCTGACGCTGGTTGGAGCCTGCATTGGCGGGGTCAGCGCTGACAGAGCCAGTTGCTGGCTCCAAGCTTGTACCGACACACTCCATCCCGAGTGTGTTGACATGCACTCCCCCCTGGTCGCGGTTCCCCGCGGAGGCGGGGGAGGAGAGTTTGCTGCTGAAGGAAGCTTGGTCATCTTCGTCGGCGGAAACTCATCGCGCAGGGGAAAAGCCCCCTTCCTGGCGCGCCAAATGTCGAAGTGTTCGGTGGACACTTCCCCCGGGCCTGCACTGGGCAGCCCGCGGAGGTTCTTTTTTCGGTGGGGCTAGTCCCTTGTGGAGAGCTTGAGCGTGTGGACGAGTTAGTAAGAGCTTGACACGGCGAGTTTTACATGGTTCAGGCCGCCGGAGCGTAAAACCCTACGTCCACGGCGAGCTATGGAGCTCGCTGTATTGCTTGCTGCTCAGAACCGGAGTCCTGAGCTTGAGGATGAGTTACAGCTTGGGGGTGAATGTCTAGAGTGCGAACCCTTGCTATCGTCGCCTACCCGAGTCTTTTATAGTCCAAGACTCGGGTGGCTTACAAGGGGGGCCCAGGACCCGACAGGTGGTCCCGGGGAGATTGTCTATCATCTACCGTCTCTGCAGTTATGCCGGTAGTTGTCTCTGGCGAAGGCTTCTGAGTCTTCGTCTTGCAGCCCGGCCCATGCCGCATGCTAGTCGTAGTGGTTGATGACGGCGCGGGCGGCATGGGATGTCTTGTCGCTGCGTTTATTGGCTGGCAGGCTCTGACACTGCGCGCCAGTCTGTGATGCGACTGGGCGCAACGGCACCTGACAGAGGCGTGCTCCACGTCTCCACGTCTTGGGAAGACGCGGGCCTTGAATACCTTGTACGGCCAGGTATGGGGCGTCTTTACGCCCTGTCGAAGTGTTCGGTCGACACTTCCCCTGGTCCTGCACTGGGCAGCCCGCGGAGGTTCTTTTTTCGGTAGGGCTAGTCCCTTGCGTAGAGCTTGCGCGGATGGACGAGTTAGTAAGAGCTTGACACTGAGAGTTTTACGTGGTTCAGGCTGCCGGAGCGTAAAACCCTACTGTTGGTACCCTCGATATGGGGTACCCCCTCGCACAGGGGAAAATGCCTAAGGATCTCGCCCTTCTCCGCAGGGAGAGTTTCGAAGGCGCCACGCGTCCAGCGGGGCCGGACCTCCCTCTCCTCAGAGGAGAGCTCCGGGCCCACCACATGGCATACAGAAGCCGGACCTCACCCTCCGCGGGAGAGAGGTCCGAAGGTGCCGCGTGTCCAGAGAGGCCGGACCTCCCCCTCCTTAGAGAGGAGCTCTGGGCTCGCCACGTGGCCAACAGAAGCCGAACCTCCCCCTCCGCGGGGAGGGGTCCGAAGGATCCACATGTCCTGCAGGGCCGGCCCCCCTCTCTTCTGAGGAGGGCACCAGGCCCGCCACGTGGCCAGCAGAACGGCGCTGCCTGCCCCCGAGCCATAGGCAGCGGGCGTAAAGACGCCCCATACCTTACCCATACAAGGTATTCAAGGCCCGCGCCTTCCCAAGACGCGGAGACGCGGAGCACGCCTCTGTCAGGTGCCGTTGCGCCCAGTCGCATCATAGACTGGCGTGCAGTGTCAGAGCCTGCCAGCCAATAAACGCAGCGACAAGACATCCCATGCCGCCCCCACCGTCATCATCCACTACGACTAGCATGCGGCATGGGCAGAGCTACAAGACGAAGACTCAGAAGCCTTCGGCAGAGACAACTACCGGCATAACCGCAGATACGGTAGATATCAGTCAATCTCCCCGAGACCACCTGTCGGGTCCCGGCCCCCTTGTAAGCCACCCGAGTCTTGGACTATAAAAGGCCCGGGTAGGCAACGTTAGCAAGGGTTCGCACTCTGCAACTCGCACTCTAGCCATTCACTCCCAAGCTGTAACTCACCCCCAAGCTCAGGACTCCGGCCCTGAGCAGCAAGCAATACAGCGAGCTCCATAGCTCGCCGTGGACGTAGGGTTTTACGCTCCGGCGGCCTGAACCACGTAAAACTCACCGTGTCAAGCTCTTACTAACTCGTCCATCCGCGCAAGCTCTCCGCAAGGGACTAGCCCCACCGAAAAAAGAACCTCCGCGGGCTACCCAGTGCAGGCCCGGGGGAAGTGTCGACCGAACACTTCGACATTTGGTGCGCCAGGAAGGGGGCTTTTCCCCTTGCGCGACAAGTTTCCGCCGACGAAGATGACCAAGCTTCCCTCAGCGGCAAACTCTCCCCCTCCGCGTTCACGGCGAACCGCGACCAGGGGGGAGTACATGTCGACACGCTCAGGACGGAGTGTGTCGAAACAAGCTGGGAGCCAGTAACCGGCTCTGGCAGCGCCGACCCTGGCAATGCAGGCTCCAACCAGCATCAGGTCTTCAGTAGCGCTTGGCGTACCCAGTGGGGATGCGCTAGCCGCAGCAAGAGCGCTACTGCACAATCCGCCTGCTGGGGACGCGCCTCAGGCAGCGATCCAGCAGTGGATTCGCGAGATAGACCGTTTCGTCGTCGCCGCCGCAAACCATCGACTTCGGCGGGGACGACGCTCCGGCCAACCGGCTGTGTCGCTGATGCGCACGCCAATGGTTGGTGAGCAGACGGCGGACTCCAGCTCCACTAGGCTTCCGTCGACGGACCTGAGGACAGAGCTGGAACGGTGCCACTTGGGCCAAGATGCCCGAGTGTTCCTCGAGCGACGTCGAGAAAGGCGTCGCACTCAAGAGGCTGGTGACAACATGACGTCGGCCTCGACCCAGCCTGGAGGGCAGACCTTCGCTACGCGAGCTCTGCCCCAGGCGTACGCCGCACAGCATAAGACACAACCATGTGCTCTGCAAGCGGCGTCCCCGGCCTATGGCGCAACCTTGCCCATACCGGGGTACACTGTGCCAGGCGCAACCAAGCGTTCGCGGCACCAGTACCTGCACTGGGAGCTAGCAACCGGCTCTGGCAGCGCCGACCCCGGCAATGCAAGCTCCAACCAGCTTCAGGTCTTCAGTAGCGCTGGGCGTACCCAGCGGGGGTGCGCCAGCCGCAGCAAGAGTGCTACTGCACAATCCGCCTGCTGGGGACGCGCCTCAGGCAGCGACCCAGCAGTGGATTCGCGATATAGACCGTCTCTTCGTCGCCGCCGCAAACCCTCGTCTTCGGCGGGGACGACGCTCCGGCCAACCGGCTGTGTCGCTGATGCGCTCGCCAATGGTTGGCGAGCAGACGGTGGACTCCAGCTCCACCAGGCTTCCGTCGACGGACCTGAGGACAGAGCTGGAACGGTGCCACTTGGGCCAAGATGCCCGAGTGTTCCTCGAGCGACGTCGAGAAAGGCGTCGCACTCAAGAGGCTGGCGACAACATGACGTCGGCCTCGACCCAACCTGGAGGGAAGACCTTCGCTACTCGAGCTCTGCCCCAGGCGTACGCCGCACAGCATAAGCCACAACCATGTGCTCTGCAAGCAGCGTCCCCGGCCTATGGCGCAACCTTGCTCATACCGGGGTACACTGTGCCAGGCGCAACCAAACGTTCGCGGCACCAGTACCTGCACTGGGAGCCAGCAACCGGCTCTGGCAGCGCCGACCCCGGCAATGCAGGCTCCAACCAGCGTCAGGTCTTCAGTAGCGCTGGGCGTACCCGGCGGGGGTGCGCTAGCCGCAACAAGAGCGCTACTGGACAATCCGCCTGCTGGGGACGCGCCTCAGGCAGCGAAACCGCAGTGGATTCGCGAGGTAGACCGTCTTGTCGTCGCCGCCGCAAACCCTTGACTTCGGCGGGGATGACGCTCCGGCCAACCGGCTGTGTCGCTGACGCGCACACCAACGGTTGACGGACAGACGGCGGATTCCAGCTCCACCAGGCTTCCGTCGACGGACCTGAGGACTGAGCTGGAACGATGCCACCTGGGCCAAGACGCCCGAGTGTTCCACGAGCGGCGACGAGAAAGGCGTCGCAGCCAAGAGGCCGGCGTCAGCATTACGACTCCCTCAACCCTGCCTGAGGCGCAGACTTTCGCCACGCGAACTCTGCCCCAGACATATGCCACGCAGCATATGCCACAGCCATATGTCCTGCAAACAGCGCCCCCGATCTATGGCGCAGCCTTGCCCATACCGGGGTACACTGTGCCAGCGGCGAACCAAGCGTTCGCGGCACCAACACCTGCAGCAACAGGGGCAGGATGTACGGCCCTGGAGCCCCACCTCCGTTTCACGAGGTGGCCGCGCAAGTTTCGGCCACACCTGCCCGGGAAGTACGACGGCAGCGTCAACCCGGCGGGGTTCCTCCAGATCCACTCCACCGCCGTACTTGCCGCAGGAGGGGATGAGGCCGTCATGGCCAAACTACTTCCCCGTCACCTTGACCGGCCCAGCCCGGTCTTGGCTAATGAACCTCCCTCAGGGTTCCATAACTTCCTGGGGAGAGCTCTGCCGGCAGTTCAGCGCCAACTTCGGCAGCTCCTACACCCGTCCCGACACGGAGCTTGACCTCTGTCGGTACCCGCGATATGGGGTACCCCCGCGCACAGGGGAAAATGCCTAAGGGTCTCGCCCATCTCCGCAGGGAAAGCTCCGAAGGCGCCATGTGTCCAGTGGGGCCGGACCTCCCTCCCCTCAGAGGAGAGCTTCGAGCTCGCCACGTGGCCTACAGCAGCCAGACCTCCCCCTCAGAGGAGAGCTCCGGGCTCGCCACGTGGCCTACAGCAGCAAGACCTCCCCCCTCCGTGGGGAGAGCTCCGAAGGTGCCACATGTCCTGGGCCGGACCTCCCCCTCCTTAGAGGAGAGCTCCGGACCCGCCACGTGGCAGACAGAAGCCGGACCTCCCCCCTCCGCGGGGGAGAGGTCCGAAGGCTCCACGTGGGGAAGACGCCTTAGGTCATCCAAGGTGAGCCCGGGTCCACATACCCCTTGAAGGCCATAGCCAGAAGGGGCGAACTCCCCGGGGGCCCCCGAGAGAAGCCACGCAGGACCTGATCCAGCGTGAAGATAACAACCTCGACAAGACTTGGCTTGCAGGGAACACCCCACAACGCACGGTCTCGGCTAATGCTCTAAGCACTACCGCCAAAGAACCAAACGCGACGGGGGCCCGCAAGAGGCCAACCTGGTGAAGCGGCACGCTATATTCCAAGAAGGACCCATAAGCTCTCCCCCAGCAGGGAAGGTCCCTTCCGAATCATGAAAGCTGCCGCCCCAGGTGCACATGCCTTTCAACCGAGAGTGGGATCCATTCCCAAAAAATCCTTGCCATGAAGCAACACTGTAAGTCCTACTTACTGAGCATCGGTCAAACAGGGTTATGCACTTCTGTAAAAGACCCATTAGAATTTAGGAACAGAGCTTGGGGTAGCTAAGTCTCAAGGGACGGTACAGGACTACGTCCAGTTTAGCCTGGTTCCGACCCTAAGCGCGTAGAGTTTTGCTTCCCTTGTAGACAAGGCGGAACATTGCCCCCATGTACAGCCAGAATTCCACCTATGGGCACGAATACAGAGACCTGTTCTACTTAGCTCTCTCTCAGGCGCTCATTTAAATTATGCATTAATTTTTATGATCGCACTATCTCTGTATGTTCATCGTACATATAGCTCCCCCTCTCCTGCGCTCATCTATAGTCGGCATCTGCTATCCTACTGAAGGCGGCTGCGCTTGAGGCACCTGCCGGTGGCCGAGTGAGTCTCTCGGGCCTCCCCCAGTCAGGTGTTGCGGTGCCAGTTGGTCACCTCCAGGAAAGGCCAGCGTTGTGCATGGGGGGTCCAGGGTGCGTATCCAGCTTAGCCGGCCCAGAGCCCAAAGCATGCGCATCCTGCCCTCCGGAGGTCCAGGGGAGTACGTCCGCTTTGCCTGGTCATGAACCCAAAGCCCGTGCACTCTGCTTCCCCAGCGCATGGCCCGGTACTAGGGATCGGACGGCCGTACCCGGACCTCGGAGGGAGCCAGAGCTCCGGCGCCTCGTGCACAGAATTGCCCAAGCCCCGTATAGCGGGTCAGGACCGTAAGACGGATAAGACTAGGAGACAGGAGGGGAGGACCCCCCGAGGAGAATTACGTTTCCTCTGCCTGTGTGCAGGACCTCCAGGTACGGCAACAGGGACTGCATTAAGCGGGGGGAAGGGAGCTACCAGCTACTCCGGCCTGGGACTGGAAGGACCGGGACCTGCCCCTCCAGCAGGGGCGGGGCCCGGGGGCCCCACGTGTCCAGCAGGCCCGGAACTCTCTCCTTCCTTGAGGAGGGCTCCGGGCTCGCCACGTGGCAGGCAGGAACCGGACCTACCCCCTCAATGGGAGGGCTCCGAAAGCCCTACGTGCCCAACATGGCCGGAGCTCCCGTCTCTTGAGGAGGAGCTCCGGACCCGCCATGTGGCAGGCAGATTTGGAGCCCCCCCATAGGGCGAGGTTCGGAAACCTCCGGGGGCCCCTAACACGGTTAGGACCCGGGAAGGGTGTCTGTGCGAAGCTCCGAGATTGGAAATGGCCTCTGAGTACCTTGCGGAGCTAAGGACTCAGCCAGGCAAAGCCAAGAAGGAGAGAAAAAGCATCACAGACACAAGTATCCAAGAGAGTCAAATTAAGCAAGGCTCCATGAGCTGGACTACAGACTCGATAAAAAAGGGAGAAACAAGTCCTAAGGACCTCCCGGCTCTCGCCGGAACCTTGCGGCTACAAGGGCGGCCACATCCTCGACTTCAGCCCTGGCAGCTTCCTCCCGCTCCGCGGCTGGGCCCTCTCTCGCTGGCTCTAGCGAAAAAGAGGGGTCGCGGCTCTTGAAGTATGCCAGCACATGCGAAGCGACCTCTAAAGCTAAGCTGCGGCCCTCGGCCTCAAGCTCGCTGGCGACCACCGAGTCGAGTCTGTCCAGCTTGGCGCCGATCGACTCCAACGCAGGGATCACCTCTGCCACCTTCAATGCAGGAGTCGCGGCCCTCACCGGACTGAATCCAAGAGGGATCAGGGCGGACCCCGCTCGATCCACAAAGCTTGAAACCGCAAGAGCCTCGGAGGACCGCAAGGCTGAGAGCTCCTCCACCTCGCGGCGGGCCACCTGCAGAGTCTCCAGGCTACTCTCGGAGAATTCCTTCTCCTTGGCCGCCAGGGAACTCTCCCGAAGGTGGAGAGTCTTGGCTAGTCGCTCCAACTCAGCGGCCTTGAAGCCGGTGGTCAACTCCCGGTCCAAGACCGCCCGGCGATCATGGGAGACCTGTTCCTCCCTCAAGTCGAGGTCTGCCTTCAGAATCTCCAGCTCCTCCATCCGAGCTCGGAGGTCATCCTCGCCCGCGGCCAGCTGCACGGCGACCCTCTCTGCCTCAGCTGCCACGAAACGCTCCCGCTCCTCAACGGCGAGTTCACGGCGCTCCAACCGCTGCCGTATTTCCACAGCAGCAGAGAGGCTCTCTTCGGCCCGGGCGTGTGCCTCCAGGGCCTCCCTGTTGATCCGCCGTGACTGGGTGTCCATGCGGTCAACAGCCCGCTTCATCCGGTCGACGAGCGCTTCCCTGAAGTCGAGCAACTCCTGCCTGGAGTCGAGCTCACTCTTAACCTTTGCGGTCCTCTCCCGCAAAAGGTTCCCCCAGGTGAGGAGGCGATCCCGTTCAACCGTATACTCCTCCCGCTCGCGCCCTAATGCAGCCAAGACCTGCCGAACGCTAGTCTCGGCAAGCGCTAAGGCATCCGCCAGAGGCAATGGAGCAACATAGGCTGGGGTAGTCCCCCCGACCTCCTCCATTACCTCTTCCTCAGGAAGAGTCGGCGCACCAGCAACTGAGACGAGACGCCGATCAGGTGAAGCTGGCTCCGAGGCTCTGGCAGCCAGGCCTGCCGGGCTCTCTTCAGCTTCTGGATCCTTGATCTGAGGAGAGGGGCGAACCGGGGAAGGCGGTGCTGGAGAAAAGGCCGGGCCGCCTAGTGCAGGGTCAACCTGCGCCGGCTTGGGGGCCGCGGTGGCCGTCTCGGCAGGAAGAGACGACGCCTCCGTGGAGTCCGAACACACCAGAACAGGAGAAGTTCGCGCTGGCCAGGGGGCCGCGGCAGTTGCCCCTGGCTCCGAACGCTGCGGCACAAATTCCGCGCAAGACGGGGAAGGCCGGGAAGCGCGGACACTCC
Organism: Neostapfia colusana; assembly: GCA_030760725.1. Lineage (NCBI taxonomy): Eukaryota > Viridiplantae > Streptophyta > Magnoliopsida > Poales > Poaceae > Neostapfia > Neostapfia colusana. The sequence goes on from JASWHV010000003.1 coordinate 96,019,688, forward strand.
AGCGGGCTCTGAACCCCGACTTCCGAGCCGGGGTAGGACTTCCAGAGCCCGCAACCGTCACCGACGACCGCTCCGCAGTCGCTTGGACTGGCGGAACAGGGGACGCCCCAGAGGCTTCCCCCAGCGCATCAACCCGGGGCCTCTTCGAGTCGCCACGGGAGGGAGTGTCAGGCACCCCAGAATCCCAACTTGGCACCGACGCCGTTGCTGGAGGAGATCGAGTGCGTTTCTTCTCTGGCAGCAGGTTGGAAGCCATGGCAAGGGAGAACTCAAAAGCACAAGAGTCCAAGAAGAAATACTGAGAAGTGCAAAGGGAAGCTGCAATGAGGGTAAGACCCCCTCTAAAAAGCTTCCCGGTGCAATTCCAAGCGATTTGGAACTCTTCAATATCCCGCACCGGCAACCACTTCGGTTCCTAGACCGAATGCCGATGACGGGTGGGCCCAAACCGCTTAACTAAAGCGGTGGGGTCAAGGAGTCAGCCTCCTGAGAAGATGAGCCGGCAAGGCACTTCGGCGGTTCCCGAAGAAAGCGCCGCAACGTGCAGAAGTGGCAGCTTTGGGAACCGCCGCAGTAAAAGCAATCATCAAGTGAGCGCACGCTCTCACGATCCCGCGGCCGTTCGTGCTCCGGCAGCGGTCAATTCAAGACTTAGAGAAAGTGCGCGGATCGGAAGAGACGGAGGTCCCACCTCGGGCTCGCTATCTCCCCCGAGATGGGCCCGGGGGCCACTGTCGGTACCTGAGATATGGGGTACCCCCGCGCACAGGGTAAAATGCCTAAGGTACTCGCCCTTCTCCGCAGGGAGAGCTCCGAAGGCACCACGCATCCGGCGGGGCCGGACCTCCCTCTCCTCAGAGGAGAGCTCCGGGCCCGCCACGTGGCATACAGAAGCCGGACCTCCCCCTCCGCGGGAGAGAGGCCCGAAGACGCCACGCGTCCAGCGGGGCGGGACCTCCCTCTCCGCAGAGGAGAGCTCCGGGCCCGCCACGTGGTATACAGAGGCTGGACCTCCCCCTCCGCGGGGAGAGGTCAGGAGGCTCCACGTGCCCCGCAGGCCGGGCCCTTCTCGCCTAACAGAAGGGCTCCGGACCCGCCATGTGGCCAGAAGAACGGTGCTGCCTGCCCCCGAGTAGTAGGCATCGGGCGTAAAGGCGCCCCACACCTTGCCCGTACAAGGTATTCAAGGCCCGCGTCTTCCCAAGACGCGGAAACGTGGAGCACGCGTCTGTCAGGTGCCGTTGCGCCCAGTCACATCACAGACTGGCGTGCGGTGTCAGAACCTGCCAGTTAATAAACGTCGTGACAAGACATCCCATGCCGCCTGCACCGTCATCAACCACTATGACTAGCATGCGGCATGCGCAGGGCGGCAAGATGAAGACTCAGAAGCCTTCGACCAGAGGCAACTACCGGCGTAACTACAGATACGGTAGATAACAAACAATCTTCCCGGGACCACCTGTCGGGTCCCGGCTCCCCTTGTAAGACGCCCGAGTCTTGGACTATAAAAGGCTCGGGTAGGCGTCGATAGCAAGGGTTCACACTTTGCAACTCATACGCTAGCCATACACTCTCAAGCTGTAACTCACCCCCAAGCTCAGGCCTCCGGCCCTGAGCAGCAAGCAATACATCGAGCTCCATAGCTCGCCGTGGACGTAGGGTTTTACGCTCCGGCAGCCTGAACCACGTAAAACTCGCCGTGTCAAGCTCTCGCTAACTCGTCCATCCGCGCAAGCTTTCCGCTAGGAGACTAGCCCCGCCGAAAAAAGAACCTCCGCGGGCTGCCCAGTGCAGGCCCGGGGGAAGTGTCGATCGCACACTTCGACAATGACCAAGCTTCCTTCAGCGGCAAACTCTCCCCCCCCTGCGTCCGCGGCAAACCGTGACCAGGGGAGAGTACATGATGACACACTCAGGACGGAGTGTGTCAGGGCAAGCTGGGAGCCAGCAACCGGCTCTGGCAGCGCCGACCCTGGCAATGCAGGCTCCAACCAGCGTCAGGCCTTCAGTAGCGCTGGGCGTACCCGGTGGGGGTGCGCTAGCAGCAGCAAGGGCGCTACTGCACAATCCGCCTGCTGGGGACGCGCCTCAGGCAGCAACCCAGCAGTGGATTCGCGAGGTAGACCATCTTGTCGTCGCTGCCGCAAACCCTCGACTTCGGCGGGGACGACACTCCGGCCAACCGGCTGTGTCGCTGACGCCACGCCAACGGTTGACGGGCAGACGGCGGGTTCCAGCTCCACCAAACTTCCGTCGACGGACCTGAGGACAGAGCTGGAACGGTGCCACTTGGGCCAAGATGCCCGAGTGTTCCTCGAGCGACGTCGAGAAAGGCGTCGCACTCAAGAGGCTGGTGACAACATGACGTCGGCCTCGACCCAGCCTGGAGGGCAGACCTTCACTACGCGAGCTCTGCCCCAGGCGTACGCCGAACAGCATAAGCCACAACCATGTGCTCTGCAAGCGGCGTCCCCGGCCTATGGCGCAACCTTGCTTATACTGGGGTACACTGTGCCAGGCGCAACCAAGCGTTCGCGGCAACAGTACCTGCACTGGGAGCCAGCAACCGGCTCTGGCAGCGCCGACCTCGGCAATGCAGGCTCCAACCAGCGTCAGGTCTTCAGTAGCGCTGGGCGTACCCGGCGGGGGTGCGCTAGCCGCAACAAGAGCGCTACTGCACAATCGTCCTGCTGGGGACGCGCCTCAGGCAGCGACCCAGCAGTGGATTCGCGTAGTAGACCATCTTGTCGTCGCCGCTGCAAACCCTTGACTTCAGCGGGGACGACGCTCCGGCCAACCGGCTGTGTCGCTGACGCGCACGCCAACGGTTGACGGACAGACGGCGGATTCCAGCTCTGTCGGTACCTGAGATATGGGGTACCCCCGCGCACAGGGTAAAATGCCTGAGGAACTCGCCCTTCTCCGCAGGGAGAGCTCCGAAGGCACCACGCGTCCGGCGGGGCCGGACCTCCCTCTCCTCAGAGGAGAGCTCCGGGCTCACCACGTGGCATACAGAAGCCGGACCTCCCCCTCCGTGGGAGAGAGGTCCGAAGGCACCACGCGTCCAGCGGGGCCGGACCTCCCTCTCCTCAGTGGAGAGCTCCGGGCCTGCCACGTGGCCAACAGAAGCCAAGCCTCCCCCTCCGCGGGGAGAGGTCCGGAGGCTCCACGTGCCCCGCGGACCGGGCCCTCCTCTCCTCTGAGAAGGGCTCTGGGCCCGCCACATGGCAGCAGAACGGCGCTGCCTGCCCCTGAGCGATAGGCAGCGGGCGTAAAGACGCCCCATACCTTGCCCGTACAAGGTATTCAAGGCCCGCGTCTTCCCAAGACGCGGAGACGCGGAGCATGCCTCTGTCAGGTGCCGTTGCGCCCAGTCGCATCACAGACTTGCGCGTGGCGTCAGAACCTGCCAGCTAATAAACACCGCGACAAGACATCCCATGCCGCCTGCGCCGTCATCAACCACTACGACTAGCATGCGGCATGGGCAGGGCGGCAAGATGAAAACTCAGAAGCCTTCGACCAGAGGCAACTACCGGCATAACTGCAGATATGGTAGATGATAGACAATCTTCCCGGGACCACCTGTCGGGTCCCGGCCCCCCTTATAAGCTGCCCGAGCCTTAGACTATAAAAGGCTCGGGTAGGCGTCGATAGCAAGGGTTCGCACTTTGCAACTCAAACGCTAGCCATACACTCTCAAGCTGTAACTCACCCCCAAGCTCAGGCCTCCGGCCCCGAGCAGCAAGCAATACAGCGAGCTCCATAGCTCGCCGTGGACGTAGGGTTTTACGCTCTGTCGGCCTGAACCACGTAAAACTCACCGTGTCAAGCTCTTACTAACTCGTCCATCTTCGCATGCTCTCCGTTAGAGACTAGCCCCACCCAAAAAAGAACCTCCGCGGGCTGCCCAGTGCAGGCCCTGGGGAAGTGTCGACTGAACACTTCGACATTTGGCGCGCCAGGTAGGGGGCTTTTCTCCTAGTGCGACGAGTTTCCGCCGACGAAGATGACCAAGCTTCCTTCAGCGGCGAACTCTCCCCCTCGCCTCTGCAGCAGACCGCGACCAGGGGGGAGTACATGTCGACACACTCGGGACGGAGTGTGTCGGTACAAGCTGGGAGCCAGCAACCGGCTCTGGCAGCGCCGACCCCGGCAATGCAGGCTCCAACCAGCTTCAAGTCTTCAGTAGCGCTGGGCGTGCCCAGTGGGGGTGCGCTAGCTGCAGCGAGAGCGCTACTGTACAATCCGCCCGCTGGGGACGCGCCTCAGGCAGCGACCCGGCAGTGGATCCGCGAGGTAGACCGTCTCGTCGTCGCCGCCGCAAACCCTCGACCTCAGCGGGGACGACGCTCTGGCCAACCGGTCATGTCGCTGATGCGCGCACCATTGGTTGACGAGCAGACGGAAGACTCCAGCTCTACCAGCCCCCAATCGACAGATCTGAGGACAGAGCTGGAGCGGTGTCACCTGGGTCAAGATGCCCGGGTATACCTCGAGCGGCGCCGAGAAAGGCATCGCCACCAAGAGGCTGCCGACAGCATGACATCGGCCTCGACCCAGCCTGAAGAGCAGACCTTCGCCACGCGATCTCTGCCCCAGGCCTGCGCCGTGCAGAATATGTCACAGTCATATGTCCTGCATATGGCGCCCCCGGCCTATGGTACAGCCTTGCCAATGCCGGGGCACGCGGTGCTCAGTGCGAACCAAGCGTTCGCGGCACCAGAACCTGCGGCGACAGAAGAAGGGTGTGCGGCCCTCGCGCCCCACCTTCGCTTCGCAAAGTGGCCGCGCAAGTTTCGGCCGCACCTGCCCGAGAAGTACGACGGCAGCTTCAACCCGCCGGAGTTCCTCCAGATCTACTCCACTGCCGTACTTGCCGCAGGAGGGAATGAAGCCGTCATGGCCCATTACTTCCCTGTCGCCTTGACTGGCCCAGCTCGGTCTTGGCTCATGAACCTCCCCCAGGGTTCCGTAAGTTCCTGGAGAGAGCTTTGCCGACAGTTCATAGCCAACTTCGGCAGTTCCTACACCCGGCCTGGCACGGAGCTCGACCTCCACGCCATCCAACAACAACCTGGGGAGTCGCTGCGCTCTTTCATCCAGCGGTTCTCCCAGGTGCGGAACACCATCCCACACATTCAAAATGCTTCTGTGGTGGTGGCGTTCCGGCAAGGCATCCGAGACAAGAAGATGCTTGAGAAACTCGCGACCAGGGAGGTCCGCGATGCCTCAGAGCTCTTTAGCTTGGCAGACAAGTGCACTAGAGCAGCTGAAGGACGGAACTGGCACTCACAGCCGTCCTCCGAGTCAGGAGGCAGCAGGAAGACCAAGAGCCGAGGCAGAAGCAAGATAAGATCACCGGCCGCGACCCCAGTCGTCACTGTAGCGACGCTTAGTGGGGCTCGGGGGCCGCGCCCTGGCAAGAGGCAGCGAAAGTCACCGATCCCGGAAGATAGCCAGGACAATATGTGCCCCGTGCATGGCAGCTGTCGCCACACTACTGCCGAGTGCCGGGAGATCCGAAGGCTCGCAGAGCGCTTCCGCAAGGGGAAGCGGCAGCGGGCTGATGCCCTGCCCTTCTGTCCAAAGGAAGACGAACAGGGGGTGGATGTTCCAGACAACATCGACCACCCAGAGGAGATCCAGGAGCCTCAGCGTGTCGTGAAGGCAGCACACAATCATGAGGACTGCGTCTCCAGTGACGATGAGCGTCGGAAGAAGCTCTACGTCATATACGGCGGGTCCCCCGACCCCTCGTCCCGAAGCGCAGTCAAGACTCTGCGCCGAGCTGTAGCGTCGGTGGCGCCACTCCCAAGTGCTGCACCGCACCTTAAGTGGATGGGGACCCCCATCAGCTTTGACGCCACCGACTGCCCCAGGAACATGGCTTGGGCCGGCCAACTGCCACTCCTGGTAGCCCCTACCATTGCCAACGTGAGAATATACCACGTTTTGGTAGATGGAGGAGCTGGGCTGAACCTCATTAGCCGTGCAGCTTTCCATAAGCTGCAGGTCCCGATGGCCAAGCTCACCCCGTCGAGCCCGTTCTCAGGGGTAGGGCCGGGACAGGTTATCCCCTACGGCAACATTAGTCTCCCGGTGACCTTCGGAGCTCCGGACAGCTATCGAACAGAGTACATTCTGTTCGACGTAGCGGAGATAGACCTCCTCTTCAACGCCATAATCAGCAGGCCAGCCCTGTACCGGTTCATGGCTGTAGCCCACTATGGCTACCTCGTCCTGAAGATGCCAACACCGATGGGCGTTCTCAGGATCCGTGGGGACCGCACTGCTGCAGTGTCGGCCCTGCAGAAGCTCCAAGCGCTCGCAAAAGCTGGGGCATCAGCCCCCGGCAATACGGAGCCGGATCAGCTCCGCCCCAGCGCACGTCACCGTGCTTCTGCCACAGCACCCCGGGTGCAACCTCTCGACGAGGGCGGCGTCCCCTTAAAGGTCGTCCAAGTCGGCGCCGAAGCTACCCAGACCACCCGGGTAGCCGGGGGCCTGGATAGCAAATAGGAAAGCGCGCTCGTCACCTTCCTCCGGCACAACGTCGACCTGTTTGCATGGCAGCCGTCACAGATGCAGGGGATCCCCAGGGAGGTGATCGAGCACCACTTGAAAGTCTTCCCCGACGCCCGGCCGGTTCAACAGAAGCCCCGCAAGCAGTCCATCGAGCGACAAAACTTCATCCGTGAAGAAGTCAAGAAGCTGCTGGACGCTGACTTCATACGGGAGGTCCACCACCCCCGATGGTTGGCGAACCCCGTATGTCGAAGTGTGCGGTCGACACTTCCCCCGGGCCTGCACAGGGCAGCCCGCGGAGGTTCTTTTTTCGGAGGGGCTAGTCCCTAGCGGAGAGCTTGCGCAGATGGACGAGTTAGTAAGAGCTTGACACGGCGAGTTTTACGTGGTTCAGGCCGCCGGAGCGTAAAACCCTACGTCCACGGCGAGCTATGGAGCTCGCTGTATTGCTTGCTGCTCAGGGCCGGAGGCCTGAGCTTGGGGGTGAGTTACAGCTTGAGAGTGTATGGCTAGCATATGAGTTGCAAAGTGCGAACCCCTGCTATCGACGCCTACCCGAGCCTTTTATAGTCCAAGACTCGGGCGGCTTACAAGGGAAGCCGGGACCCAACAGGTGGTCCCGGGAAGATTGTCTATTATCTACCGTATCTGCAGTTATGCCGGTAGTTGTCTCTGGTCGAAGGCTTCTGAGTCTTCATCTTGCCGCCCTGCCCATGCCGCATGCTAGTCGTAGTGGTTGATGACGGCGCAGGCTGCATGGGATGTCTTGTCGCGGTGTTTATTGGCTGACAGGTTCTGACACCGCACGCCAGTCTGTGATGCGACTGGGCGCAACGGCACCTGACAGAAGCATGCTCCGCGTCTCCGCGTCTTGGGAAGGCGCGGGCTTTGAATACCTTGTACGGGCAAGGTATGGGGCGTATTTACGCCCGCTGCCTATCGCTCGGGGCAGGCAGCGTTGCTCTGCTGCCACGTGGCGGGCCCGGAGCCCTTCTCAGAGAAGAGGAGGGTCAGCCCCGCGGGGCACGTGGAGCCTTCGGACCTCTCCCCGCGGTGGGGGAGGCCCGGCTTCTGTTGGCCACGTGGCAGGCCCGGAGCTCTCCTCTGAGGAGAGGGAGGTCCGGCCCCGCTGGACACGCGGCGCCTTCGGGCCACTCTCCCGCGGAGGGGGAGGTCCGGCTTCTGTATGCCACATGGCGGGCCAGGAGCTCTCCTCTGAGGAGAGGGAGGTCCGGCCCCGCCGGACGCGTGGCGCCTTCGGAGCTCTCCCTGCGGAGAAGGGCGAGTTCCTTAGGCATTTTACCCTGTGCGCGGGGGTACCCCATATCTCAGGTACCGACACCGTCATTGTCCTGAAGACCGGCGGGAAGCTCCGGATGTGCATCGACTACACCAGTCTCAATAAGGCATGTCCCAAAGATCCATTCCCTCTCCATAGAATAGATCAAATAGTAGACTCAACGTCAGGCTGTGATATGCTGTGCTTCCTAGACGCCTACTCGGGATTCCACCAGATCCCCATGTCTAGGGAGGACGAGGAGCACACCTCCTTCATCACAGTAGACGGCCTTTATTGCTATGTGTCTATGCCTTACGGCCTAAAGAATGCACTCCCCACCTTTGTGCGGGCGATGCACAAAACCTTTGGGGAGTTAATAAGAGACCTAGTTGAGGTGTATGTCGATGACATAGTTGTCAAGGTCAAGCAGGGTTCATCCTTACTAGATAACCTAGCATTAGTCTTTGACAAGTTGCGCTCTACGCGCACCAAGCTGAACCCAGATAAATGTGTGTTCGGCGTGTCCTCTAGGAAGCTCTTAGGGTTCCTAGTCTCGCACCGAGGGATTGAGGCCAACCCAGAGAAGATCAAGGCCATCGACTTGATGCGGCCCCCTGCCCGCGTCAAGGATGTTCAGAGACTCACGGGATGTCTAGCCGCGCTGAGTCGGTTTATACCGAGGCTAGCAGAACGGGCACTCCCTTTCTTTAAGCTCCTGCGCAAGTCAGGCCCTTTTGCCTGGACTGACGAAGCAGAAGAGGCTTTCCAGGAGTTGAAGCGACTCCTGACGACCCTACCTATCATGGTAGCCCCTGAGCCCGGGGAGCACTTGCTGCTCTACATTGCGGCGACAACAGAAGTGGTGAGTATGGTCCTTGTCGCGGAGCGGCTAGACCCCTCACCCTCGCAACCTGCTCCGGTAGCAGAAGACAGACGCCAGGAGGCCCCGCAGGGCCAAGACGGTCTCCCGGACCCCCCCCGGAGGTCCAGGTCGACCTCCCGGAGGCCCAGGACGGTCTCCCGGACCCCCAAGATAAATCTCCAGGGTCCAATTGGGATCTCCCGGAGGTCCCTCATGACCCCCCGGAGCTCCCGGATGATCAAGATAGCTTAAGGGCCTCCGGGTCCCAGTTCCTGGAGGCCCCCGTGGGTCCACCCACCTCCAGCAGGCCGGGGCCAATGGATGAGGACCTCCCAAGCCTAAGAGAGAGGGTTCGAACCATACAGAGGCCTGTCTACTACATCAGCGAAGTACTTCATGATGCCAAGACATGGTACCTAGAAGTCCACAAGCTGCTGTATGCGGTGCTCGTTGCCTCCAGGAAGCTCCGCCATTACTTCCAGGCCCACCGGGTCTCGGTAGTCACCTCGTATCCGCTGAAGACAATTCTTCACAGCCCCCATGCGACTGGCAACGTTGCTAAATGGGCGGCGGAGCTGGCAGAGTTTGAGCTGGACTTCCTCCCACGCCATGCAGTCAAGAGTCAAGCACTGGCTGACTTTGTGGCGGAGTGGAGACCAACGAAGACTGACCCAGGGGGCCATGAAGGCGGTGAGCCAGAGCACCAAGCTCCGGTCTTCACCGAACCCCACTGGACACTTTTATTCGACGGCTCCTCGCGAAAGCAGGGGGCCGGTGCCGGTGTACTGCTCCTCATGCCATCGGGGGAACAGTTTGGGTATATGGTGCGTCTAAATTTCAAGGCAACCAACAACATGGCGGAGTATGAAGCACTCATCTTTGGCCTGCAGACAGCCCTGTCTTTAGGCGCTCGCCAGTTGTTGGCACAGGGCGACTCCAACTGGTCATCAAGCAAGTCAAGGGCGAATGCTCCTGCAATGACCCGCAGCTAGCTGCGTATCTGCTTCACGTGCAGATGTTGGAGAAAGAATTCCTCGCCTTGGACCTGCATCACGTACCGCGCGCTGGTAATGCCGCAGCTGACAACCTTTTAACGAAGGCTTCCACCGGAGCCCCCGCGCTCGAAGGAGTTTTCGAGAGGACGTTGCTGCGGCCTACAGCCCGGCCCGCCGAGCCGGGCGAAGGGGGCTTGACCAGCACCTCGAAGCTGGCGGTCCCGGCGGCCCTACAGCCATGGATGCCGCCAAGGATCATAAGCGTCACTGGGGACTCCGTGCAACCCAGCGCTCAAGATCCAGAAGCTCAAGTCAGACCCGATGCATGGATCACGGAGATCCGGGACTACTTGAAGGACAATATCCTCCCTGATGAACATGCAACCGCTGAACGGATTGTGCATATGGCTAAGAGGTACACGCTGGTAGAGGGGGATCTCTACCGGCGTGGCGCCAACCACATCCTATTGCGGTGCATAACCCAGGGGAAGGCTGCGACTTGCTCGCTGAGATCCATGGAGGCGAATGTGGAAGTCATTCTTCCTCACGCACGCTTGTCGGTAAAGCCTTCCGGCATGGCTTCTACTGGCCGACAGCACTCCAGGATGCCGTCAAGCTGGTCGAGAGCTGCAAGGCGTGCCAGTTCCACGCCAAGCAGATCCATACACCGGCTCAGGCGGTACAGATGATCCCGCCCTCGTGGCCGTTTGCCGTATGGGGGCTGGACATCCTGGGACCATTTCCCAGAACCGTCGGGGGATTCCGGTACTTCTATGTCGCCATCGACAAGTTCACCAAGTTACCAGAAGCTACACCAGTTTTCACCATCAACAAACAATCCACAGTAAAGTTCATCAAGTCTATTGTCTGCCGGTTTGGGGTCCCAAACAGAATCATCACCGACAACGGGACCCAGTTCACCAGCGCAGCATTCCAAGACTACTGCGAGGACCTTGGTATTCAGGTGTGCTATGCCTCTGTCGCCCACCCGAGGAGCAATGGGCAAGTTGAGAGGGCCAACGCGGAGATTCTCCGGGGCCTTAAGACCCGCACCTTCGCCAGCCTGAAGAAACATGGTGCCAATTGGGTAGATGAGCTTCCGAGCACACTATGGGCTAACCGGACATCCCAGAGCCGGGCCACCGGGGAGACACCCTTCTTCATGGTGTATGGGGCTGAAGCTGTACTTCCCCCAGAAATCACCATGAAGTCTCACCGTGTCCGGGCTTACGACGAAGCCACGCAGGACAACCTCCGGCGTGGAGAAATCGACCTCGTTGACGAGGTCCGATTACATGCGGCACTCCGTAACGCGCGGTACAGACAAGCGCTTCGGCGCTACCACCAGAGGTCTGTGCGTGCCCGGGAGCTGCAGGAAGGTGACCTGGTGTTGCAGCGCATACTTTCTCGCGAAGGGCCCCACAAACTCTCCCTTAGTTTGGAAGGCCCCTTCCGAGTCGCGAAAGTATGCCGCCTCGGGTGTGTGCGCCTTTCCACCAAGGATGGGGACCTGCTCCCGAACCCTTGGAACATAGAACACCTCCGTAAGTTCTACCCCTAGAGCAAAAATAGGACAGTACTTTCTTTTCGTAATAAACTCCATAGAGTCCAGGAGCAGCGCTCGGAGCAGCTAAGCCCCAGGGGACGGTACAGGACTACGTTCAGCTTTGCCTGGTTCCGACTCCAAGCACGTAGAGTCTTGCTTCCCCTCTTAATGGGGTGGGTCGTGGCCTCCATGTTTAGCCTGCCTTCCTCCTGTGGGAAGTTGTGCGAAAAGAAATCTGCTCTACTTTGCTCTTTCCTCGTACTCATTTAAATTTTGTATTGAGTTTTTTAACCACCCTTGCAGTGCATGGTTGCCATGTGCTCAGCTCCCCCTCTCTACAAGTCCCCAAGCACCAAGCATATGGTTAGGGGCTATAAGTCAAATAAGACTATGAGATAAGGGAGGGGGAGCCCCCAAGGAGAATTACGTTTCCTCTACCTGTGTGCAGGGCTTCCAGGCTATGGCGACAGGGACTACATAAAGCGGGGGGAAAGGAGCCGTCAGCAGCACCGGCACAGGACTGGAAGGACTGGGCCCCGCCCCTTCGGCAGGGGCGAGGCCCGAAGGCCCCATGTGTCCAGCGGGCCCGGAGCACTCTCTGAGGAGGGCTCCAGGCTCGCCACGTGGCAGGTGGAAACCGGACCTCCCCCCCCTCTCGATGGGAGGGCTCTGAAAGCCCTACGTGTCCAGCATGGCCGGAGCTCCCGCCTTTTAAGGAGGGGGTCCGGACCCGCCACGTGGCAGCAGATTTGGAGCTCCCCAAAGGGCGAGATCCAGAGACCCCCTGGGGCCCCTAACGCGGTTAGGACCCAGGGAGGGTGACTATGCAGAGCTCCAAGATTGGAGATGGCCTCTGAAGTACCTTGCGGAGCTAAGGACTCAGTCAGGCAAAACCGAGAAGGAGCATCACGATCACAAATATCTTAAAAGAGTCAAACTATGCGAGGCTCCATGAGCTGGACTACAGACTCGATAAAAAGAAAGAAACAAGTCCCAAGGGTCTCCCGACACGACCAGAATCCAGAAGTTGCAACAACGGCCGCGTCACCAGGCTTCAGCCCTGGCGGAACTCTCTCGCTCTATGACCAGAGCGCAGGAATCGCCTCCCTCATCACCGGCGCAAAAACCAGTGACACCACAGGGGCTCCTGAGGCCCCCTCCGCAGTATTCAGCGATCTTCCTGGAGACTCTGCCGTCTGGGATCCTCCATGGTGCATCGGCGGTTTCCTTCTCCTGAAGTTCCCTCATCATCGGCGCAAAAGCCGGTGTCATCAAGGGTGCCCCTGGAGCCCCCATCCCTCATCACCTGCGCAAAAGCTGGAGTCATCAAGGGTGCTCCTGAGGCCCCCTCCGCAGTATTCAGCGGTCTTCTCGGAGACTCTGCCGCCTGGGATTCTCCTCGGTGCTTCAGCGGTTCCTTTGAAGACTCCACCACCTGGGAAGGGACACAACGCCAAGGAGCTTTCTGCCTGCTGTCACCAAGGAAGGGCTCCGTCGGGAGGACAAACCAGAGACCCCTTGGCGGCGCCACCCTCAGAGGCAGGGCAGGCAGGCTCCCTTAGTCCCAGGTTTGGTGCAGACGCAACCGCTGGAGGGAACCGAGAGCAATTCTCCCCCCATAAGGTGGGTTAAGAGCCATGGAAGAAGACAAGACTGCAGAGACCCGAGGGAGGCGCAGGGCTGGAAGCCTTATAAGGGGAATGTACCCACATGGGGGATTCATTTCACACCTTCCCGGGTGCAATTCCAAGCGATTCGGAACTCTTCGAATACCCCGCGTCGGCGACCGCTTCGGTTCCTAGACCGAGTGCCGATGACGGGTGGGCCCAAGCCGCCTAAGTAAAGCGGTGGGGTCAAGGAGTCAGTCTCCTGAGAAGATGAGCCGGCAAGGCACTTCGGCGGTTCCCAAAGAAAGCGCTACAACGTGCAGAAGTGGCAGTCTTGGGAACCACTGCAGTAAAAGCAAGCATCAAGTGAGCGCACGCTCCCACGATCCCGCGGCCGTTCGTGCTCCGGCAGCGGTCAATTCGGGACTTAGAGAAAGTGCGCGGATCGGAAGAGACGGAGGTCCCACCTCGGGCTCGCTATCTCCCCCGAGATGGGCCCGGGGGCCACTGTCGGTACCTGAGATATGGGGTACCCCCGCGCACAGGATAAAATGCCTGAGGAACTCGCCCTTCTCCGCAGGGAGAGCTCCGAAGGCACCACGCGTCCGGTGGGGCCGGACCTCCCTCTCCTCAGAGGAGAGCTCCGGGCTCACCACGTGGCATACAGAAGACGGACCTCCCCCTCCGTGGGAGAGAGGTCCGAAGGTGCCACGCGTCCAGCGGGGCCGGACCTCCCTCTCCTCAGAGCAGAGCTCCGGGCCTGCCACGTCGCCAACAGAAGCCGAGCCTCCCCCTCCGCGGGGAGAGGTCCGGAGGCTCCACGTGCCCCGCGGACCGGGCCCTCCTCTCCTCTGAGAAGGGCTCCAGGCCCGCCACGTGGCAGCAGAACGGCGCTGCCTGCCCCTGAGCGATAGGAAGTGGGCGTAAAGACGCCCCATACCTTGCCCGTACAAGGTATTCAAGGCCCGCGTCTTCCCAAGACGCGGAGACGCGGAGCACGCCTCTGTCAGGTGCCGTTGCGCCCAGTCGCATCACAGACTGCCGCGCAGCGTCAGAACCTGCCAGCTAATAAACACCGCGACAAGACATCCCATGTCTCTTGCGCCGTCATCAACCACTACGACTAGCATGCGGCATGGGCAGGGCAGCAAGATGAAGACTCAGAAGCCTTCGACCAGAGGCAACTACCGGCATAACTGCAGATACGGTAGATGATAGACAATCTTCCCGGGACCACCTGTCGGGTCCCGGCCCCCCTTGTAAGCTGCCCGAGCCTTGGACTATAAAAGGCTCGGGTAGGCGTCGATAGCAAGGGTTCGCAATTTGCAACTCATACGCTAGCCATACACTCTCAAGCTGTAACTCACCCCCAAGCTCAGGCCTCCGGCCCCGAGCAGCAAGCAATACAGCGAGCTCCATAGCTCGCCGTGGACGTAGGGTTTTACGCTCCGGCGGCCTGAACCACGTAAAACTCGCCGTGTCAAGCTCTTACTATCTCGTCCATCTGCGGAAGCTCTCCGCTAGAGACTAGCCCCACCGAAAAAAGAACCTCCGCGGGCTGCCCAGTGCAGGCCCGGGGGAAGTGTCGACTGAACACTTCGACAAGCTCCACCAGGCTTCCGTCGACGGACCTGAGTACTGAGCTGGAACGATGCCACCTAGGCCAAGACGCCCGAATGTTCCTCGAGCGGCGACGAGAAAGGCGTCGCAGCCAAGAGGCCGGCGTCAGCATGAAGATTGCCTCAACCCTTCCTGAGGCGCAGACTTTCACCACGCGAACTCTGCCCCAGACATACGCCACGCAGCATATGCCACAGCCATATGTCCTCCAAACGGCGCCCCCGGTCTATGGCGCAACCTTGCCCATACCGGGGTACACTGTGCCAGCGGCGAACCAAGCGTTCACGGCACCAACATCTGCAGCAACAGGGGCAGGATGTACGGTCCTGGAGCCCCACCTCCGCTTCACGAGGTGGCCACGCAAGTTTCGGCCACACCTGCCCGAGAAGTACGACGGCAGCGTCAATCCGGCGGGGTTCCTCCAGATCTACTCCACCGCCGTACTTGCCGCAGGAGGGGATGAGGCCGTCATGGACAAACTACTTCCCCGTCGCCTTGACAGGCCCTGGCCGGTTTTGGCTAATGAACCTCCCTCGGGGTTCCATAACTTCCAGGGGAGAGCTCTGCCGGCAGTTCATCGCCAACTTCGGCAGCTCCTACACCCGTCCCGGCACAGAGCTTGACCTCCAAGCCATCAAGCAACAACCTGGGGAGTCGCTGTGCTCCTTCATCCAGCGGTTCTCCCAGGTACGCAACACCATTCCACATATTCAAAGTGCTTCTGTGGTGGCGGCACTTCGACAGTGTCCAGGACAAGAAGATGCTTGAGAGGCTTGCAACCAGAGAGGTCTGCGATGCCTCCGAGCCCTTCAGCCTGGTGGACAAGTGCGCCAGAGCAGCCGGAGGGCGGAGCTGGCACTCACTGCCAGCTTCCGAAGCCGAAAGACAGCCCGAAGACGGCGGAGTTCAAGCTGAGCTCCCGACCACGTCAGACAGCCAAGAGCCAAGCACTGGCTGACTTCGTGGCTGAGTGGACGCCAACGAAGGCTGACCCAGGGGGCCGCGAAGACGGTGAACCAAAGTACCGAGCTCCGGTGTTCACCGGGCCTCACTGGATGCTCTTCTTCAACGGCTCCTCGCAAAAGCAGGGGGCCGGTGCCGGCGTACTGCTTCTCATGCCATCGGGGGAGCAGTCTGGGTACATGGTGCGTCTCAATTCCAAGGCAACCAACAACTTGGCAGAGTATGAAGCACTCATCTTTGGCCTAAAAGACAGTCCTGTCTCTGGGCGCTCGCCAGTTGTTGGCGCAGGGCGACTCCCAGCTAGTTATCAAGCAAGTTAAGGGTGAATGCCCCTGCAATGACCCACAGCTAGCTGCTTATCTGCTTCACGTGCGGATGTTGGAGAAAGAATTCCTCGCCTTGGACCTGCGCCATGTACCGCGCGCTTGCACGGCCGCAGCTGACGATCTCTCAACGAAAGCCTCTATCGGAGCCCCTGCACACGAAGGAGTCTTCGAGAGGACGTTGCTGCAGTCCACAGCCCGGCCCGCCGAGCCAGGCGAAGGGGGCTGAACCAGTGCCTCGAAGCTAGGCAGTCCCGGCGGCCCTGGATGCCGCCAAAGGATCGTAAGAGTCACTGGGGACTCCGTGCAACCCAGCGCTCAAGATCCAGAAGCTCAAGTAGTCCCGATGCATGGACCACGGAGGTCCGGGACTCCTTGAAGGACATCCTTCCTGATGAACGTGCATCCGCTGAACGGGTGGTGCGGATGGCTAAGTGCTACGCGCTGGTATCTTTACTGGCGTGGTGCCACGACATCCTATTGCGGTGCATAACCCAGGAGGAAGGCTGTGATTAGCTCGCAGTAGTCCAAGGAGGCGAGTGCTGGGAACGCTCATCGTCCCGCACGTTGGTCAGTTAAGCCACCCGGCATGGCTCCTACTGACCGAGAGCCACCTGGACGCCGTCAAACCGGTTAGGGATCCAATGCGTGCCAGGTCCACGCCAAGCAGACCCACACAACCAGTGCAGACGCGCACCCAGAGCCGTCGGGGGATACCGGCTCCTCCATGTCGAGGGCCAGCCGGACTTCCCAGGGCCGGGTCACGGGAACTACCCTTCCACATGGTATACGGGGCCGAAGCCATGCTTCCCCCTGAGATCGCCATGTGGGTCCCCCCGTGTCCGGCGTACGACGAAGCCACGCATGACCCGCTCTGCGTGAAGACAGGCGCTCCGACGCTACCCCAGTAAGTTCACCATGCTTACTTAGGTGTTCATTTAAATTACGCATTAATTTATATGAACACCTCCCCACGCTCTAGAAAGTGTGCGTCCATTGTACACTTGGTTCCTCTTTCCTGCTCTCATGCATAGTCGATATTTGCTGTCCTGCCGAAAACGGTAGTGCTTGGGGTACCTGCCAAAGGCCCGGTGGCCTTTTGGATCTCCCCCTGTGAGGGTACTGTACCGCCAGTTGGTCTCCTCTGAGAAAAGACCTATGCTAGACCGGGGGGTCAGGAGCCTTGCTTTGCCCGGTCTTGCACCCAAAGCATGCACACTCTGCCCCCCAATGCTACGGTCTGAGTACCAGGGGGCCGGACGGTTACACCCTGACTGGGGCTGGGGCCAGACCTTCGGGACCAAGTGCATTGGATTACCCGAGCCCCGTATTCCGGCCTGGGACAGTAAGCCAAATGAGACTAAGGGACAGGAAAGGGGGACCACTGAGCAGTGCCGGACTTCGCCCCCACAGCTGGGCCGAGCTCTGATGCCAGCATTCGCCCTCCTTTCAGAGGCAAGCGCTGATGCCGGGCCTCACGCCCTTCGCTGGCCTGAGTTCCGATGACTTTCGGACTCCGCCTCCACAGCCAGGCAGAGCTCCGAGGCCAGCCCTCGCCCTCCTTTCAGAGGTGGGCGCTGATGCCGGACCTCATGCCCTTCGCTGGCCTGAGCTCCGATGACTTCCGGACTCCGCCTCCACAGCCAGGCCGAGCTCCGAGGCCAACCCTCGCCCTCCTTTCAGAGGCGAGCGCTGATGCCGGACCTCACGCCCTTCGCTGGCATGAGCTCCGATGACTTCCGGACCTCCGCCCCCGCAGCTGGGCCGAGCTCCGAGGTCAGCCCTCGCCCTCCTTTCAGAGGCGAGCGCTGATGCCGGACCTCACGCCGTTCGTTGGCCTGAGCTCCGATGACTTCCGGACTCCGCCTCCACAGTCAGGCCGAGCTCTGAGGCCAGCCCTCACCCTCCTTTCAGAGGCGAGCGCTGATGCCGGACCTCACGCCCTTCGCTGGCCTGAGCTCTGATGACTTCCGGACATTCGCCCCCACGGCTGGGCCAAGTTCCGAGGCCAGCCCTCGCCCTCCTTTCAGAGGCGAGCGCTGATGCCGGACCTCACGCACTTCGCTGGCCTGAGCTCCGATGACCTCCGGACCTCACGCCCCTCGCTGGCCTGAGCTCCGACGACTTCCGGACTTCCGCCCCCGCAGCTGGGCCGAGCTCCGATGCCAGCCCTTGCCCTCCTTTCAGAGGCGAGCCCTGATGCCGGACCTCACGCCCTTCGTGGACCTGTGCTCCGATGACTTCTGAACCTCCGCCCCCACAGCCGGGCCGAGCTCCGATGCCAGGCTTCACCCTCTCCTAAGAGGCTGAACTCCGAAGCCGTCAAGACCCTGCCAGCACAGGGAGTACTCAAGACAAGAAAGTGCGCGGGTAGGAGATGGCCTCACCTCGGGCTCGTTACCTCCCCCGAGGTGAGCCCGGGGGCCACTGTCGGTACCCGCGATATGGGGTACCCCCGCGCACAGGGGAAAATGCCTAAGGGTCTCGCCCTTCTCCGCAGGGAAAGCTCCGAAGGCGCCACGTGTCCAGTGGGGCCGGACCTCCCTCCCCTCAGAGGAGAGCTCCGGGCTCGCCACGTGGCCTACAGCAGCCAGACCTCCCCCTCAGAGGAGAGCTCCGGGCTCGCCACGTGGCCTACAGCAGCCAGACCTCCGCCCTCCGTGGGGAGAGCTCCGAAGGTGCCACATGTCTGGGGCCGGACCTCCCCCTCCTTAGAGGAGAGCTCCGTACCCGCCACGTGGCCGACAGAAGCCGGACCTCCCCCCTCCGCGGGGGAGAGGTCTGAAGGCTCCACGTGTCCTGCGGTGCCGGACCTCCCCCTCCTCAGAGGAGAGCTCCGGGCCCGCCACGTGTCCAGCAGAACAGCGCTGCCTGCCCCCGAGCGGTAGGCAGCGGGCGTAAAGACGCCCCATACCTTGCCCGTACAAGGTATTCAAGGCCCGCGCCTTCCCAAGACGCGGAGACGCGGAGCACACCTCTGTCAGGTGCCGTTGCGCCCAGTCGCATCACAGACTGGCGCGCGGTGTCAGGGCCTGCAAGCCAATAAACACAGGGACAAGACATCCCATGCCGCCCCCGCCGTCATCCACCACTACGACTAGCATGCGGCATGGGCAGGGCTGCAAGACGAAGACTCAGAAGCCTTCGCCAGAGACAACTACCGGCATAACTGCAGATACGGTAGATAATAGACAATCTCCCCGGGACCACCTGTCAGGTCCTGGGCCCCCCTTGTACGCCACCCGAGTCTTGGACTATAAAAGGCTCGGGTAGGCAACGTTAGCAAGGGTTCGAACCCTGTAGGTTCGCACTTTGCAACTCATACGCTAGCCATACACTCTCAAGCTGTAACTCACCCCCAAGTTCAGGACTCCGGCCCTGAGCAGCAAGCAATACAGCGAGCTCCATAGCTCGCCGTGGACGTAGGGTTTTACGCTCCGGCGGCCTGAACCACGTAAAACTCGCCGTGTCAAGCTCTTACTAACTCGTCCATCTGCGAAAGCTCTCCGCTAGAGACTAGCCCCACCAAAAAAAGAACCTCCGCGGGCTGCCCAGTGCAGGCCCGGGGGAAGTGTCGACTGAACACTTCGACAACCTCCAAGCCGTCAAGCAACAACCTGGGGAGTCGCTGCGCTCCTTCATCCAGCGGTTCTCCCAGTTAAGCAACACCATTCCGCATATTCAAAGTGCTTCTGTGGTGGCGGCACTTCGACAGTGTCCAGGACAAGAAGATGCTTGAGAGGCTTGCAACCAGAGAGGTCTGCGATGCCTCCGAGCTCTTCAGCCTGGCGGACAAGTGCGCCAGAGCAGCCGGAGGGCGGGGCTGGCACTCACTGCCAGCTTCCGAAGCCGGAAGACAGCCCGAAGACGGCGGAGTTCAAGCTGAGCTCCCGACCACGTCAGACAGCCAAGAACCAAGCACTGGCTGACTTCGTGGCTGAGTGGACGCCAACGAAGGCTGACGCAGGGGGCCGCGAAGACGGTGAACCAAAGTACCGAGCTCTGGTCTTCACCGGGCCTCCCTGGACGCTCTTCTTCGACAGCTCCTCGCGAAAGCAGGGGCCCGGTGCCGGCGTACTGCTTCTCATGCCATCGGGGGAGCAGTCTGGGTACATGTTGCGTCTCAATTCCAAGGCAACCAACAACTTGGCAGAGTATGAAGCACTCATCTTTGGCCTAAAAGACAGTCCTGTCTCTGGGCGCTCGCCAGTTGTTGGCGCAGGGCGACTCCCAGCTAGTTATCAAGCAGGTTAAGGGTGAATGCCCCTGCAATGACCCACAGCTAGCTGCTTATCTGATTCACGTGCGGATGTTGGAGAAAGAATTCCTCGCCTTGGACCTCCACCATGCACCGCGCGCTTGCACGGCCGCAGCTGACGACCTCTCAACGAAAGCCTCCATCGGAGCCCCTGCGCACGAAGGAGTCTTTGAGAGGACGTTGCTGCGGTCCACAGCCCGGCCCGCCGAGCCGGGCGAAGGGGGCTGAACCAGTGCCTCGAAGCTAGGCAGTCCCGGCGGCCCTGGATGCCGCCAAAGGATCGTAAGAGTCACTGGGGACTCCGTGCAACCCAGCGCTCAAGATCCAGAAGCTCAAGTAGTCCCGATGCATGGACCACGGAGGTCCGGGACTCCTTGAAGGACATCCTTCCTGATGAACGTGCATCCGCTGAACGGGTGGTGCGGATGGCTAAGTGCTACGCGCTGGTATCTTTACTGGCGTGGTGCCACGACATCCTATTGCGGTGCATAACCCAGGAGGAAGGCTGCGATTAGCTCGCAGTAGTCCAAGGAGGCGAGTGCTGGGAACGCTCATCGTCCCGCACGTTGGTCGGTTAAGCCACCAGGCATGGCTCCTACTGACCGAGAGCCACCTGGACGCCGTCAAACCGGTTAGGGATGCAATGCGTGCCAGGTCCACCCCAAGCAGACCCACACAACCGGTGCAGACGCGCACCCAAAGCCGTCGGGGGATACCGGCTCCTCCATGTCGAGGGCCAGCCGGACATCCCAGGGCCGGGTCACGGGAACTACCCTTCCACATGGTATGCGGGGCCGAAGCCATGCTTCCCCCTGATATAGCCATGGGGGTCCCCCCGTGTCCGGCGTACGACGAAGCCACGCATGACCCGCTCTGCGTGAAGACTGGCGCTCCAACGCTACCCAGTAAGTTCACCATGCTTACATAGGTGTTTATTTAAATTACGCATTAATTTATATGAACACCTCCCAATGCTCTAGACAGTGTGCGTCCATTGTACACTCGGCTCCTCTTTCCGGCTCTCATGCATAGTCGATATTTGCCGTCCTGCCGAAGGTGGTATTGCTTGGGGTACCTGCCAGAGGCCCGGTGGCCTTTTGGATCTCCCCCTATAAGGGTACTGCACCGCCAGTTGGTCTCCTCCGAGAAAAGACCTACGCTAGAACGGGGGGTCAGGAGCCTTGCTTTGCCCGGTCTTGCACCAAAAGCATGCGCACGCTGCCTCCCGGCGCTACGGTCTGAGTACCAGGGGGCCGGGCGGTTACACCCTGACTGGGGCTGGGGCCAGACCTCCAGGACCAAGTGCACTGGATTACCCAAGCCCCATATTCCGGCCTGGGACAGTAAGCCAAATGAGACTAAGGGATAGGAAAGGGGGGACCACTGAGCAGTGCCGGACTCCGCCCCCACAGCTGGGCCGAGCTCCGAGGCCAGCCCTCGCCCTCCTTTCAGAGGCGTGCGCTGATGCCGGACCTCACGACCTTCGTTGGCCTGAGCTCCGATGACTTCTGGACTCCGCCTCCACAGCCAGACCGAGCTCCGAGGCCAGCCCTCGCCCTCCTTTCAGAGGCGAGCGCTGATGCCAGACCTCACGCCCTTCGCTGGCCTGAGCTCCGATGACTTCCGGACCTCCGCCCCCACAGCCGGGCCGAGCTCCGATGTCAGGCTTCACCCTGCCAGCACAGGGAGTACTCAAGACAAGAAAGTGCGAGGATCAGAAGAGACAAAGGTCCCACCTCGGGCTCGCTATCTCCCCGGAGATGGGCCCGGGGGCCACTGTCGGTACCCTCGATATGGGGTACCCCCGCGCACAGGGGAAAATGCCTAAGGATCTCACCCTTCTCCGCAGGGAGAGCTCCGAAGGCGCCACGCGTCCGGTGGGGCCGGACCTCCCTCTCCTCAGAGGACAGCTCCGGGCTCGCCACGTGGCCTGCAGAAGCCGTACCTCCCCCTCTGCGGGGGAGAGGTCCGAAGGCGCCACGTGTCCAGCGGGGCCGGACCTCCCTCTTCTCAGAGGAGAGCTCCGGGCTTGCCACGTGGCCAACAGAAGCCGGACCTCCCCCTCCACGGGGAGAGGTCCGAAGTCTCCACGTGTCCTGCGGGGCCGGACCCCCTCTCCTCTGAGGAGGGCTCCGGGCCCGCCACGTGGCCAGCAGAACGGCGCTGCCTGCCCCCGAGCGGTAGGCAGCGGGAGTAAAGACGCCCCATACCTTGCCCGTACAAGGTATTCAAGGCCCGCGCCTTCCCAAGACGCGGAGTGTGGCGGACCGGAATCCACTCATCCAGGATCGCACAGGGTGGTGCCGCGCGATGTGACACCCGATAGCACAGGTCATAAGGACATAATATGTTACATGGGAAAAACAACTGAAACTGTACAAACAGGTACAAACTTCAGTTACAACTATTGTTTTATATTACACAGCGGAAGTCTACACTATACAACTCACGCCCGCCTATCTAGCAAAAGTGGTTGTCCAGCCCTAGGACAACCCACACTAGCTGCACTCCTCAGCTCAGCGCGGCGTCTACGGCTCCCACTCAGCCGTTGTCCCCGACAGAGGGTAACCCTCGCCGGTGGACTCGTACTCCGAGTCCGTGGGTGGCTCCTCACCTGAAAAGCACTTAAGCAGCAACCGTGAGCACGAAGGCTCAGCAAGGCTTAACCGACTCACCTAAGCACGCAACTCTACATGAGGGGTACAATGGACATAGGATAGTAACATTTTAGCAAAAGGACACGCCTACAAGTTCATCCTTAGTTCATCTTTTAGCAACAAGTTAACAGTTCATGAAATCTGAAATTTAGTAAGCAGTATTTGGTGGCACACATGTAGCATTACAATTATATCAACCAGCAATATTGAATCAACATGTTTCATCCATTAATCTACGTCACGACTCAGTGACCAAGTGGTACTCTTCACCGCGAGGGACGGCGAATCGACTCGATATACACCTGCAAGGAAACCCAAAGAGCATGTCACGTACGCCCACCCGTGGAGCTGCACAGCACGCTCACTCGATGTCGTACGGGACAACCTTTCACCCAACAGCCCAAACGTCGAACCGGTCGCACCGAAACGAGCAGGAGGTTCCCCACAGGGAGCATCTCTCTATGCCCGTTGGCAGATTTCCACCTTGCTGCCCTCAGCCTACACCTATAAATCGGTGCATTATGCCTCGGCGCCCGGAGGTTTAGGCTACATCGGTTTATCGGGGCCCATATATCCGATATGCCTTCGGTACGTTCAAACTTGATCAGCGTGGGCCGCACACGGCTCGGTCCTCAATCAACACGGACAGGGCTGCGCACACAAGACTCCCTCTTGCTGCGCCCTAGCCCCTGCCCAGCCTCATTTTCATTACTAATGTGATCTCACATCGCTCAACCGAACCCCTGCGTCCCAAGCCTATCTCGCGAGTAGATTCCAACTACTCGACTTGTACCGAAGCCCTATGAATCTTTAAGCATAGCCTATCTACTCGAGGTCTTAGACACTACCCTCACTCTTTAAGGAACCTTTGGTTATGCAAGTGGGGTTTCATTCATCCTATACCTAATGCACATACATACTTCATGTGACACGTGTAAACAAAGGAAAAACTTATAAAAAGGTTAATGCAAACCGGGGCTTTCCTTGTTGCTGCTGGTCAGGGGTTAGTTCCTCTTCCGGAAGGAGGAAGTCCAGCACTTCTGGAGTCTCTTCTTCAATGGCTACACGTTTAACACAATACTACATGTTAATTTGAATGCAATGTGTGAACTGGAATACCTCATTGCTAATAACTCTAGCTAGCCCTTCCCTTTGGTTCTGAAATTTTTATGGTGGACTGGTAGGGTCCTAACCAGAGTTGTGACCATGTTATATTTGAAACAAAGTTCATTTGAACCTTGTACAAATAGAAGCCCATTTGGTCAATAATTGAGCCTCTGGATGATTCCAGGGGTTTTCATGGTTCCAACCATTACTTTCTGGAAACTAGACTTTAAGATGGTTTTAATGGAGTTGGTTTTATGTCATTTGAAGAATTCTACAGAATGTTATGCCCTAATTAAGATTTGAGAAAAATCTGAAAAATGTTTCTGTACATTTTTCTATTTTCTCAGGGCAGTTCTTTTAATCACCCCATCAGAGTAACTAAATGAACTTGGATGAGTCTGAAATTTTTACTGGGATTCAGGGATTGTCTAATGAACCTCTCATCCAAATTTCAGAATTTTTCATAAAATAGTTCTCCAGATAAAATTCCCGACAGTTTAAACATTAGGGAGTTAATTCTGGAAAACTATTCACTTTCATGAGCTGAATTTGGTATTGCTGGAAAGTGCTCAAAGAGCTAAATCCAACCAAATTTGGTTCACTCGATTTGGAGCTTTCTAGCCAAAGTTATGAGGATTTGAAGTTTGGAAGAATCCTGAAAATCGGGGGAAAAGTTTAAACTCTCGGGCCCGCGGGGACACGTGTCGAGCGCGGAGGTGTCCGGCACACCAGAGATACCACACGTGTCAAGCGCGGAGGTGTCCGGCACACCGGAGATACCACAGGGTATTTTGCACACCAGCACAGCCGATCCCCGGCCACACCCGATCACGGTTTAAATTCTTCAGCCGCTGACACGTGGGCCAGCCGGCTTCTTCTTCCTCCCGCCGTTCTCTCACGCCCGCGCCGCCGACCTCGCCGGAGCAGGCTCGGGGCTCGCCGGCTCGCCGCTGCCGGACCTCCCAGGGGCTGAAACTCGCCGCCAGGGGGGTGTCGACGTCGAGGAACACGTCGGTGGTGTCAGGTCGGGCTGGGGGTGACCGGAAATAGCTCGGCGACGTGCCGCTGCCTCGGTTGAGGTTTGACACCGTCGACCGTGGTTTCTAAACCCGCCAACACCTCGAACAAACGGCCCTACAGCATCAGTGTACCTCTAGGAAGCTCGACAAGGTGTCAAAAGGGTTCAGGGATGGCGGCAAGTCGGTCGGCACAGTGTGACCGATCGTGCCCGCCATGACCGCCCTCGATCAAGCTCGAAATTTGTCACTCCTAGACAGTTTCACGCTACGGATGCAGAAACGAACTTGATCGTCGGCTAGTCCAGCGTCTACGTGCAAGATTTGATGACCTCCGAAAGATCATAGAGCGAGAATTTAAAGAAGCCGTACCGGAAGCTTGGGTTACGGTTGCCGGAGCAAAAACTAGAAATTATCTGCGGATTCTTCACGGTTGGCTTCCAAACTTGGAGGAGAGCAGCACGGTGGTCGCGCGCCCTGTTGCCTCTCTCGCTGGACCGTGAAAACGCCTGTGGAACGCTGCCCACGGGTGCCTGACCCTCGGCTGAGGCTAGGTCACCGCGGTGGCGATCGTCTTTGGGCAAAGGAGGTCGGAGCTCGAGGTTTCTGGCGTTGGAGAGGTGGAGTGCGAGCTCAGGTGGCTGTCTAACAGCTCAGGGACGAAGGAGGAGATGGTTTTGCTGGTTTTCCCGATTGAGCAGAGAGCTGCGGCGAGAAACAATGCCGCTGCTCGGGTTTGCCCGCGGGAAGATAAAGCCGGCCGACTCCTGCTCGGCTGAGGCGGTGCCGGTCGCGTGGGGGCGCGAGCCAGCCGCCCTGGGCGCCAGCGCGCGGAGAGGGAAGCAGCTGGTGGCGCCGGTAGCTGCTCGGTGGCACAGCCGACAGCTGCTCGGTGGAATTTCCCACCGAGACTCTGACTTTGGGTGCAAGTTTCTCCTTCTCCCCTCTATGACATGTGGGTCCCACACGGGGTTTTAACCTCTGAAATTTACTCTTAATCACTGTTGTAAACAGTGAGCCCCATAATACCCCTGGTGAATCAAATTATTCACCCCTGAGCCATTTGAATCGAATAGAATTCAAATTGGGTTCGGCTTGAGTGAATTTCAGCACAAGTTCAGTTTTGAATTCAAATAAAGTTTGAATTCGTCCCACTTAGCTCATGTCAAGATCAACTCCGAATGGAGTGAAAATTGGTGTGGTGTGGTGATGAACACTTCAAATGTGTGCCAAAACTGAGGCCCTTACATTCCTCCCCCCTTAAAAGAATCTCGTCCCGAGATTACAGAAGAAGAGATAGCGGTGTAGTAGGGACTTACTCGTGTTGAGAAGCCATGAACTCCGGGTAATTTGAACGAAGGAATTCCTCGCTCTCCCACATCGCTTCTTCCATGGTGTGGTTACTCCAGAGGATCTTGTAGAACCACAACGTTCTGCTACGCGTGGTTCGGGCTTTCTCATCAAGGATTTCCACCGGATACTCATCATATGTTAAATCCGGTTTCAACTCGCCGATGTCTTCGGTAGGAACAGCAGCTGTATGCTTCAAACATTTTCGCAGTTGCGAAACATGGAAAACATCATGGACACCAGCAAGAGATGCCGGTAGTTCCAATCGATACGCCGCGGGACCCCACTTCTCGGTGATAGCGTAGGGTCCAATAAAACGGGGAGCGAGCTTCCCCTTGACGCCAAACCGGTGCACGCCCTTCATCAGAGACACGCGGAGGTACACGTATTCACCGACGTCGAAGTGCAACGGTCTACGCCTCTTATCAGCGTAGCTCTTCTGCCGGGATTGAGCGGCTTTTAAATTGGGTTGAATTGTCCGAACGCGGTCTTCGGCGTCGTTCACCACATCAACCCCGAATTTGACTCTTTCACCGGACTCGCACCAATTTAATGGGGTGCGGCACTTGCGACCGTAGAGAGCTTCTTAGGGTGCCATCTTGATACTCGCCTGATATCCGTTGTTGTACGAGAATTCCGCCAATGGTAGGTGATTATCCCAGTTCCTACCATGGTGGATGGCACATGCTCTCAACATGTCCTCCAGAACATGATTCACCCTCTCTGTCTGGCCATCTGTCTGAGGGTGGTAGGCGGAGCTCCTAATCAGTTTAGTACCCAAAGCAGCGTGCAACTGCTCCCAAAAGCGAGATACAAACAATGCACCTCGGTCTGAGACTATGGTCTTGGGTACACCGTGCAGGCATAGAATCCTGGCAATGTATAACTCCGCATACCGGTTGACATAGAAATGTGTCTGCACGGGAATGAAGTGAGCTGACTTGGTCAGTCGGTCAACGATCACCCATATGGAATCATGCTTGTTGGCTGTTAGGGGTAATGCCACAATGAAATCTATGCTCACATCTTCCCATTTCCATGCTGGAATTTTCAGGGGTTGCAGCAGCCCTGATTTCCTCATATGATCAGCCTTCACTCGTCTAAACGTATCACACTCGGATACGTACTTAGCTACCTCCCGCTTCATCCGTGTCCACCAAAATTTCTTTTTCAAATCTTGGTACATTTTGTTGCTGCCCGGATGAATGGAGTACTTGGACAAGTGAGCTTCATCGAGGACCTTCTTTCTCAACCCCATATCCCGGGGTACGACTATGCGGTCATTGAACCACAGCGTCCCCTCATCATCCTTCCGGAAACATTTGATTTCCCCGTTGTCTATCCGTCTCCGGAGATGTGCCATGCCTTTATCCGTCTTCTGAGCTGCAATGATGTCCTCCCTAATAGTAGGGATGAGGGCAAGGTTGTACAGCGATCCATAAGGAACCAAGTATAAACTTGGCTCTTCCTCCTCCACCGGTGTAATGGTGAGGTGATGGACATGTGATTTCTGACTCAACGCGTCGGCAACCACATTCGCCTTGCCGGGGTGGTAGTGAATCTCAATTTAATAGTCCTTGATTAATTCTAACCACCTCCGTTGCCTCATGTTCAGCTCCTTCTGGGTGAAAATGTATTTCAAGCTCTTGTGGTCGGTGTAGAGATGCACCAAGTTCCCCAGGAGATAGTGCCTCCACATTTTTAGCGCCAACACCACGGCAGCAAGCTCCAGATCATGAGTCGGGTAGTGCTGCTCATGGTTCCGAAGTTGGCATGAGCCATAAGCGATCACACGTCCTTCCTGCATCAACACGCAGCCGAGCCCAATACCGGACGCGTCACAATACACGTCGAAGGGCTTTGTTGTATCCGGCTGAGCTAAGACCGGGGCTGTTGTGAGATGCTTCACCAATGTTCGGAACGCTCCTTCACACGCCGTGTTCCAAACATATTTTGTCCCTTTCTTCAGCAACTCTGTCATCGGCTTAGCGAGCTTGGAGAAGCTTGGAATGAATCTCCGGTAGTATCCCGCTAACCCGAGGAAGCTTCTGACTTCATGAACTGAAGTGGGAGCTTTCCATTTCAACACTTGCTCTATTTTACTTGGGTCAACCGCAATGCCTTCAGCTGAGATGATATGTCCCAAGAATGGCACTTGGCTGATCCAAAATTCGCATTTGCTGAACTTGGCGTAAAGCTTGTGGTCTCGCAATCGTTGAAGAACGATCCGCAAGTGTTCGGTATGTTCGGCTTCTGTCTTGGAGTAAACTAAGATATCGTCGATGAACACTACCACGAACTTGTCCAGCTCCGGCATGAACACCGAGTTCATGAGATACATGAAATGGGCTGGAGCATTTGTGAGACCAAAGGACATGACGAGATATTCATATAAGCCGTATCTCTTCGAGAACGCCGTCTTCGGGATATCCTCCGCCCGGATCTTGATCTGGTGATATCCAGAGCGAAGGTCCATCTTTGAGAATACACTTGCCCCCACAAGTTGATCAAACAAGATGTCAATACGGGGCAGTGGGTACTTATTCTTGATGGTGACGGCGTTGAGCGGCCGGTAGTCCACACACAGCCTCAGGGTTTCATCCTTCTTCTTTACAAACAGCGCAGAGCATCCCCAAGGCGAGGAACTTGGCCTAATGAAACCCTTGCTCAACAGATCATTGAGCTGTTCTTTCAGTTCCGCCATCTCATTTGGAGCCATCTTGTATGGTCTCCGTGATATGGGCGTAGTCCCGGGTGCGAGCTCGATCTTGAACTCGACATCCCGCTGAGGTGGCATGCCCGGAAGGTCATCAGGGAACACGTCGGGATACTCCCGGACTACGGGGATGTCCTCTAACTTGAGAGGTTCAGTATTGTTGATTTCTGAAACCTCCCGGACTGGATTATCTAATAGGAGGGACTGCGGACGGTGTAATGGGGAGTTGAGGTGAACCACCCGTGATAGTGTTTCCAGGACAGCGCCATGGTAGCTTAGCCATGACATTCCCAAGATTACATCAATCTTCTGCCCCCCTAGGATAATCATAGTGGTGGGATATATCTTCCCACCTAAGCACAGTGGTGCTTTTGGAACCATCATCGTTGCTGAAATCTTTCCTCCCGGTGAGCAGATCATATATGAACACTCGGTTGGAAAGGCTTCCAGCTGATGCTTAACCACGTACGATGCACTTATAAAGTTGTGGGTTGCACCAGAATCAAAAAGTATGACGATTGATTTATGGTTGAGAGTAAATGTACCCGCCAGCACGTTGTCTCCCTCCGGGGTGTCCTCATTGTCGAGGTTGCGGACGCCTCCAGTCCGCTGAGCAACCTTCTTCACCGGAGGTCGGCCTCGAGCACCGCCCTGGAACTGGGCTTGCCCGCTGCTCTGCTGCCCCTGGGGACAGTCCTTCGCGAAGTGGCCCGCCTGGCCACACGTGAAGCAGGTGAAACGGGGCGGTCCCCCGCTGATCGGTGGACGGAAACCCGGGGCGTGTTGTGGCGGTGGAAACGCCCGGGGTACCGTCTGCTGCTGCTGTTGCTGTTGCTGTCGGTGGCATCGGCGGACGGAACGGGGGTGCTTGGAACGAACGTCCCCCGAACTGTTGAGGTCGCGCCGGTGGACGCCACTGCTGCCCGGATGGTGTCCGATACACCATACGGTACTTCTGAGGCGCGCCACCACCGCTGCTAGGTGGAGCGCTGCGCTTCCTCTGCTCAGCTGCCAACTCCCGCTGAGCGTCCTCTTGCATGATCGCGGCATTGACTAAGTCGTTGAATGTGCCGCGATTCCACTGAACGAGGTGCGTCTTCATTTCGGGGTGTAACCCCCGATAGAAATGCTCCCTCTTCTTCTCCTCCGTGGAGATATAGTCTGATGCATACTGTGCCAGATGGTTGAAGGCACGGGAGTAGTCGTGGGCACTCCTCCCACCCTGCTTCAGCTCCAAGAATTCTTGGAACTTCCTCTTCATTATTCCGGGAGGAATGTGGTAGGCGCGGAACGCCTCCCGGAACTCTTGCCATTCCACGGCATGGCCAGCCGGACGTGAGGCGACATAGTTCGCCCACCACGCACCAGCGGCACCGTGGAGCTGCTGTGCTGCGAACAGGGTCTTCTGCCGCTCCATACATTGGAGCAGCCCAAACTTGGACTCGATGGTCCGCAGCCAGTTGTCAGCCTCCAGTGGTTCTTCAGCTTCGGTGAACACTGGAGGGTGCGTACTCATGAAATCCGAGTACGACACTTCGCGGGGCTCACGAGGCCCTTGCTCTTGACGTCCCCCCGCCTGGGACGTATTCTGCACGATCGTGCGGAGCAGGTCGGTCTGCTCCTCACGACCTCCCACCAGTGCCGCTATCACATCCGCTAGAGTAAGCGGAGGCGGCGGTGGTGGCTGCTGCTGCGGGGTGCTGTCGTAGGGCGGTGGCTGGGAGTCATCACCTCCCTGTTGGCTAGAGCCACCAACCTCGTGCGTGGTCCTAGTACGAACCATCTGCAACCACACGACAATAATCATCAGTCCCGAAACATTTTGCATGTAGCCCCATAAAAATAGGCGTAAAAACATAATGACAATAAAACATACGATACATCTCGTATGTAGATAATGTAATAACTTTGCACAAGCTACACCATTACCAGACCAAACATAAGCTAGTTTAATCCAACTTGATGAACCTCCTCTTTGAAAGCTCACCATAACTAAGTTTGGTCAGTATGAGATATTACTATCGCTTGTCATCACGTATACCATCCTTAGGGTACAACACCCTCTCCAATGAGTTCAACTGTCATTCTTATGTCAGAATGACCAGTTTCTACCTATTCCAAGTTTTGATCTGGTTCTGGGCATTTTCATGACTCAAGTTGAATACCAAAGTTAAAGTTAACTTCAGTATCTTTCCAACGAGTATTCATTTGCCCTCAGATCAGCTATGGTTAAAAAGTTATGCTAATTCAAAGTCAGCAGAATTTCTGGAAGAATTTTAACAGCACCTCCCTTGAGAAGTTGCTGTTTTCAACTCTGGTTTTCACTGAAATCTGTGCTGAAATTTCAGAAACTTTGAACTGCAAAAATGTCAGACATCTTCTACTATTTCTAAGGATGTATCATATGAAAATTTTAAAATTTTCTACTGGGAGTTATGTTTGAAAAACAGAACAGTCCAGAGAGTGTTCCACTCTGTCCTGGTTCTGGACAGTTTACATCCCTCTGGGTTTTTAGGCCATCTCAAGGTGTGTTTCAGCTCTGGAAGTCTACAACAAAGTTGTAGAGTACTTCAATACCTTTCCAGAACTATATGCCACACCTCCCTGGCTAAAAGACCTGTGAGTTATGCTCTGTTGAAGATCAGCAACTTGTTGGCCAAAACAGAGCACTCTGTTTTTCAGTCTTTTGGAACTACACTCAACACCCTCCAATTTTTTTCAACCCAACCAGGGTCCTAGATGTTGAACCTAATGATTTTAATTCCTTTTTATCATTATTTTTTTATGCATATGCCTACACTATCTCGGTACTACGTTCCTCACAAAAGAAAATCCTAACCGGATTATACCGGCATATACGTCTCAAATGTGGCACTAAACGGTCTCTCGCACACGTTTACTACACGGATACATACGGGGTTAATACCTGCAGAAGACCACACAATAGTGATGCAGTCAAAGGTTGTTCATTTCAGGCAGTACCATATTTGAAAGTAAATACAAACGCCCGTATCATTTCCATACGGCCGTCCTTGAGCTAAGTCACGTCTCAAGGTACATGATCGTGTTTCAACACCACACGACGGGGAACCTGAGTAGGTCATGAACGGGTCGTCAAGGTTGGGAATGTTATCAACCCAACAGATACCACCTACTGCCCTGCAGGGCACGCCGATGGCAAGCGCTGCGTATGTCCCCCTGGACTACTTCCAGACGAACACACTCTCGTGTTACTGACCACGCGATGGGGTCTCCACTTACTTGCCTAATGCACGCTAGGGATCAGCGTTTCATATGAACTCAGGAACATGCAGAGTTCAAGAGTTTCATATTGACATCTCACACCAAGCTGTGAGACTCTATCCCTGAACCACGTTCCTCGTCAGGGGGAGCTCACCGAAATTGAACCGCTTTCGGTGGCGTTCCTTACCATACTTACCAGAGCGTAGGTGCGTCGTTACATAATTGAAATTCAGAATTATAACACATTAGTCTTTGCCACTTTAAGTAACTATGCTAGTATAGTCCTTACTTGGGCAACTACCGAATCCTCACCGTATACCTAAGTTTTTCCCCATAATGCAGTCCTTAAG
Organism: Neostapfia colusana; assembly: GCA_030760725.1. Taxonomy (NCBI): domain Eukaryota; kingdom Viridiplantae; phylum Streptophyta; class Magnoliopsida; order Poales; family Poaceae; genus Neostapfia; species Neostapfia colusana. The sequence continues at coordinate 96,052,111 of JASWHV010000003.1, forward strand.
TACTGTGCTATCCCCACTGCAGCTCTGATACCAGGCTGTGGCGGACCGGAATCCGCTCATCCAGGATCGCAGAGGATGGTGCCACGCGATGCGACACCCGACAGCACACGTCATAAGGACATAATATGTTACATGGGAAAAACAACTGAAACTGTACAAACAGGTACAAACTTCAGTTACAACTATTGTTTTATATTACACAGCGGAAGTCTACACTATACAACTCACGCCCGCCTATCTAGCAAAAGTGGTTGTCCAGCCCTAGGACAACCCACACTAGCTGCACTCCTCAGCTCAGCGCGGCGTGTACGGCTCCCACTTAGCCGTGGTCCCCGACGGAGGGTAACCCTCGCCGGTGGACTCGTACTCCGAGTCCGCGGGTGGCTCCCCACCTGAAAAACACTTAAGCAGCAACCGTGAGCACGAAGGCTCAGCAAGGCTTAACCGACTCACCTAAGCATGAAACTCTACATGAGGGGTACAATGGACATAGGATAGTAACATTTCAGCAAAAGGACACGCCTACAAGTTCATCCTTAGTTCATCTTTTAGCAACAAGTTAACAGTTCATGAAATCTGAAATTTAGTAAGCAGTATTTGGTGGCACACATGTAGCATTACAATTATATCAACCAGCAATATTGAATCAACATGTTTCATCCATTAATCTACGTCACGACTCAGTGACCAAGTGGTACTCTTCACCGCGAGGGACGGAGAATCGACTCGATATACACCTGCAGGGAAACCCAAAGAGCACGTCACGTACGCCCACCCGTGGAGCTGCACAGCACGCTCACTCGATGTCGTACGGGACAACCTTTCACCCAACAGCCCAAACGTCGAACCGGTTGGCAGATTTCCACCTTGCTGCCCTCAGCCTACACCTATAAATCGGTGTGTTATGCCTCGTCGCCCGGAGGTTTAGGCTACATCGGTTTATCGGGGCCCATATATATGATATGCCTTCGGTACGTTCAAACTTGATCAGCGTGGGCCGCACACGGCTCGGTTATCAATCGACACGGACAGTGCTGCGCACACAAGACTCCCTCTTGCTGCGCCCTAGCCCCTGCCCAGCCTCATTTTCATTACTAATGTGATCTCACATCGCTCAACCGAACCCGTGCGTCCCAAGCCTATCTCGCTAGTAGATTCCAACTACTCGACTTGTACCGAAGCCCTATGAATCTTTAAGCATAGCCTATCTACTCGAGGTCTTAGACACTACCCTCACTCTTTAAGGAACCTTTGGTTATGCAAGTGGGGTTTCATTCATCCTATACCTAATGCACATACATACTTCATATGACACGTGTAAACAAAGGAAAAACTTATAAAAAGGTTAATGCAAACCGGGGCTTGCCTTGTTGCTGCTGGTCAGGGGTTAGTTCCTCTTCCGGAAGGAGGAAGTCCAGCACTTCCGGAGTCTCTTCTTCAATGGCTACACGTTTAATACAATACTACATGTTAATTTGAATGCAATGTGTGAACTGGAATACCTCATTGCTAAACTCTAGCTAGCCCTTCCCTTTGGTTCTGACATTTTTATGGTGGACTGGTAGGGTCCTAACCAGAGTTGTGACCAAGTTTTATTTGAAACAAAGTTCATTTGAACCTTGTACAAATAGAAGCCCATTTGGTCCATAATTGAGCCTCTGGATAATTCCAGGGGTTTTCATGGTTCCAACCATTACTTTCTGGAAATTAGACTTTAAGATGGTTCTAATGGAGTTGGTTTTATGTCATTTGAAGAATTCTACCGAAAGTTATGCCCTAATTAAGATTTGAGAAAAATCTGAAAAATGTTTCTGTACATTTTTCTATTTTCTCAGGGCAGTTCTTTTAATCACCCCATCAGAGTAAATAAATGAACTTGGATGAGTCTGAAATTTTTACTGGGATTCAGGGATTGTCTAATGAACCTCTCAGCCAAATTTCAGAATTTTTCATAAAGTAGTTCTCCAGATAAAATTCCCGACAGTTTAAACTTTAGGGAGTTAATTCTGGAAAACTATTCACTTTCATGAGCTGAATTTGGTATTGCTGGAAAGTGCTCAGAGAGCTAAATCCAACCAAATTTGGTTCACTCGATTTGGAGCTTTCTAGACAAAGTTATGAGGATTTGAAGTTTGGAAGAATCCTGAAAATCGGGGGAAAAGTTTAAACTCTCGGGCCCGCGGGGACACGTGTCGAGCGCGGAGGTGTCCGGCACACCAGAGACACCACACGTGTCGAGCGCGGAGGTGTCCGGCACACCGGAGATACCACAGGGTATTTTGCGCGCCAGCACAGCCGATCCCCGGCCACACCCGATCCCGGTTTAAATTCTTCAGCCGCTGACACGTGGGCCAGCCGGCTTCGTCTTCCTCCCGCCGTTCTCTCACGCCCGCGCCGCCAACCTCGCCGGAGAAGGCTCGGGGCTCGCCGGCTCGCCGCTGCCGTATCTCCCAGGGGCTGAAACTCGCCGCCAGGGGGGTGTCGACGTCGAGGAACACGTCGGTGGTGTCAGGTCGGGCTGGGGGTGACCTGAAATAGCTCGGCGACGTGCCGCTGCCTCGGTTGAGGTTCGACACCGTCGACCGTGGTTTCTAAACCCGCCAACACCTTGAACAAACGGCCCTACAGCATCAGTGTACCTCTAGGAAGCTCGACAAGGTGTCAAAAGGGTTCAGGGATGGCGGCAAGTCGATCGGCACCGTGTGACCGATCGTGCCCGCCATGACCGCCCTCGATCGAGCTCGAAATTCGTCACTCCTAGACAGTTTCACGCTACGGATGCAGAAACGAACTTGATTGTCGGCTAGTCCAGCGTCTACGTGCAAGATTTGATGACTTCCGAAAGATCATAGAGCGAGAATTTAAAGAAACCGTACCGGAAGCTTGGGTTACGGTCGCCGGAGCAAAAACTAGAAATTCTCTGCGGATTCTTCACGGTTGGCTTCCAAACTTGGAGGAGAGCAGCACGGTGGTCGCGCGCCCTGTTGCCTCTCTCGCTGGACCGTGAAAACGCCTGTGGAACGCTGCCCACGGGCGCCTGACCCTCCGCTGAGGCTAGGTCGCCGCGGTGGCGATCGTCTTTGGGCAAAGGAGGTCGGAGCTCGAGGTTTCTGGCGTTGGAGAGGTGGAGTGCGAGCTCAGGTGGCTGTCTAACAGCTCAGGGACGAAGGAGGAGATGGTTTTGCTGGTTTTCCCGATTGAGCAGAGAGCTGCGGCGAGAAACAATGCCGCTGCTCGGGTTTGCCCGCGAGAAGATAAAGCCGGCCGACTCCTGCTTGGCTGAGGCGGTGCCGGTCGCGTGGGGGCGCGAGCCAGCCACCCTGGGCGCCAGCGCGCGGAGAGGGAAGCAGCTGGTGGCGCCGGTAGCTGCTCGGTGGCACAGCCGACAGCTGCTCGGTGGAATTTCCCACCGAGACTCTGACTTTGGTTGCAAGTTTCTCCTTTCTCCCCTCTATGACATGTGGGTCCCACCCGGGGTTTTAACCTCTGAAATTTACTCCTAATCACTGTTGTAAACAGTGAGCCCCATAATACCCCTGGTGAATCAAATTATTCACCCCTGAGCCATTTGAATCGAATAGAATTCAAATTGGGTTCGGCTTGAGTGAATTTCAGCACAAGTTCAGTTTTGAATTCAAATAAAGTTTGAATTCGTCCCACTTAGCTCATGTCAAGATCAACTCCGAATGGAGTGAAAATTGGTGTGGTGTGGTGATGAACACTTCAAATGTGTGCCAAAACTGAGGCCCTTACACGGAGCACGCCTCTGTCACGTGCCGTTGCGTCCAGTCATATCACAGACTGGCGCGCGATGTCAGAGCCTGCCAGCCAATAAACGCAGCGACAAGACATCCCATGCCGCTCCCGCCGTCATCAACCACTACGACTAGCATGCGGCATGGGCAGGGCGGCAAGACAAAGACTCAGATGCCTTCGCCAGAGACAACTACCAACATAACTGCGGATACGATAGTCTGCAGGCAATCTCCCCAGGACCACATGTCGGGTCTCGGGCCCGCCTTGTAAGCCACCCGAACCTTGGACTATAAAAGGCTCGGGTAGGCAACGTTAGCAAGGGTTCGCTCTCCAGCAACTCATACGCTAGACATCAGTCATCCCCAAGCTCAGGACTCCGGTTCTGAGCAGCAAGCAATACAGCGAGCTCCTCAGCTCACCGTGGACGTAGGGTTTTACGCTCCGGCGGCCCGAACCACGTAAAACCCACCGTGTCAAGCTTTTCCTTAACTCGTCCATACGCTCAAGCTCTCCTCAAGTGACTAGCCCCTCCGAAAAAGAACCTCCGCGGGCTGCCCAGTGCAGGTCCGGGGAAAGTGTCGACCGCACACTTCAACACGGGCTGATGCGTCGGGGGGAGCTTCTGGAGCGTCCCCTGCTCTGCCAGTCCAGGCGACTGCGGAGCGGCCGTTAGTGACGACGGCGGGCTCTGGGAGTCCTACCCCGGCTCGGAAGTGCCTAAGGATCTCGCCCTTCTCCGCAGGGAATGCTCCGAAGGTGCCACGTGTCCAGTGGGGCCGGACCTCCTGTGACGCCCTCAATTCTGTGGAAAACCACGGAACCGAGAACTAATGCATATGTGTGCCCAGGATGTTCATCACACATACACATACGTTCCACAAACTGAATTCAGATTATATATTACCACGAATAACAGAGTTTATTACAATTCCTCATGAGTCTTGGACTCATGCTCACAGCGGAAGTCTTATTTCTATGCAGCGGAAATCTTATTTAAATGGGGAAGCAAAAACTAATGCGGAAGCAAAACTAAGCAGAGGTGTCTCCATCCCTACTCCATCCACAAGCAAGGTTGAGAACAGATCACACGCCATAATGCTCTACTCGGTCTTCATAGTAGTCTTCTCTTGCTGTTGATGAAGAAATAATAATGCAAGTTTGAGCACAATGATGTACTCAGCAAGTGCGGGAATAACACATGATATGCAGCTCATAAACAAGGTAGGCGATAAAAGGGCTATTTGCAGAAAAGCAGATTTATTCATACTCACGAATACCTCCTCGGATTCGCTACCATCTCACCTCATAAAACAACCACATCTCACACCGAGACCCATCTCATGTCATGACCCATCAGTCATGCAACCATCTTATCTCCCGGACTCAACAGTTCCAAACCAATAACCATAACCAATAACCATAACCAAGAACCCTCCCAATAACCATTCCAATAACCATCCCAGTAATCGTCCCATCTAATCATGGCAGTTTAGCCAGGTGCTCGTGACCGTAAGCTCGGCTATCATGATAGTTTTTGACTCTGCAGAGTTTGCACCTCTTTACCCACAAGTTTGTGATTTCGTCACCCGTCGGCGACTGCAGAACCTCCATTATACCAGTACACAACTGTCGGTGTATGGTCAAGAGATCACAAAATAGCCTTTACAAAGGGGTTACTAGATGTATGGACTCACTAAGGTTTCACCGGCAGGCTAGAATCTCCAATTCTCCCACCCACGGGCCCCCTCTTGTGCCATGCAGTTCCCAGGGCAGTCCTCACTCGACTCCCATTCCCCGCGCCTTCCATAGTCCATAACATCCTAGCAACATACCTAATTACTCAGCTAAGCCGCACCCATACTTGGCCTTGTGGTGGCACTGTTATCCTGGCATGTGCATGCATGAACCGGTCCTTAGATCTGCGGCAAGCAAAACCACCCTCTTATACTACCTCATTCACAAACCCAGGCTTGCCTAGATCTCCCTCCGATCCATGTTTATTAACCTCATCAGTTACTTGTTATCAGTACGAATGCAGTTAGCTAGACACATCTATCTCGCTTCCCAATCCCATGGACTCAGCGAGGCATAAAACAAGAAAACCATACCCGACTCATAAACTTCCCAGGCGTCAAGGATGGTTTAATCAAAACTAGTAAACTCCTATAAAAAGGGTTTCCCATCATGTTTGACTCAGCACACACACCTTTTCGCAAAACAAAATAGTTTTACCCAAAACATAGGATCAACATGGTCAAGGAGCACTTGCCTTGTTCTTGCGGTTCCGGTTGTCCTTGATTCTCAAAACCTTGTTGCTGCAGCTCGTCGTAGACAGCTTCCTGAGTTTGTCCTGCTATGTAGGATTCATGTGCACACAAATTCACAGCAATCAATATTATGCACAAACCCTAAACTAGATGCGATGATGCACATGCATGCTATACTACGATTAGTTCTATTAGATTGATCTGATGTTCTTGCATGGCTTGCATGGTCAGAGGTTTTCAGATCAAAGATGAACGTGGCGATGATCTTGTCTTTAGATCAAACTGATCATCGAGTGTTCTGCCCACGAAAACGCTTCTGTTTGAAAGGAATTGAAGAACAGATGCAAGAGATGAACACCATGATGTCGTAAGGTGGTATTGAAGTCCTACCTCACGCTCTTCTTGACTTCTAGGTCCTCCTCAGACCACTCGGTTCTTCTCCGATGATCTCCCTTGTTGCGCTTCGGCGATGTTTTGCTTGGCGAGTTAGGGCTAGGGTGCTAAGTCGTCGGCTCAGGAGTTGAAAGAGAAGTTCGTAGTTTCGGCCAGAGGTTTCGGGTTCTATTTATAATCGGGAAGAGAAGAGTCCTAATCTGATTGGATCCCGAATAAGAGTCTTATTCAGATCTTTGTTAGATCCTGACGTCTTATCTTCGGTAAGGATCGTGGAGTTTAGATCGGTTTTTGTTGCGCACCGGTATCTTTACACGTAAGAACCGCTTCAGAATCGTTACCTCCGCGGTAATGAGCTCCGGAAGCTCCACGTGTCCTTCCGAGCCTGGTATCTCTTCTCCCGCAGAGACGAGCTTCGGTTGTGCCACGTGTCACGAGCGAGACCTCCCTCTTCTTCGGAGACGAGCTCCGCGCATGCCACGTGTTTTGCGACGGACCTTCCGGTGATAAGCTCCGGTGGCGACGCTTGTTCGATAGACCCGGACTTCTCTCTGAGATGAGCTCCGAGATTGACACGTGTCCTATAAAAATGCCTTTGCTTCTTCCGCAGAGGCTAGCTCCGCGGGCAGCACGTGTCCCACAGGGTCGGACCTCTTTCCAATTGCGGAGGTGACCCCCGAGCCTGCCACGTAGCCTAGTTTAGCGTTGGACCTCTCCCAATCTCTCGGGAATGAGCTCCAAACGCGCCACGTGGTCTGCTGGCCGTGGAAGTTGCGTTTCGGTGTTCTCGGAGAGCTTTATTGGCTATCCTTTTGGTACTTGTCTCTGTTTCTACTCTTCTTAAAATGTTTTTCTTCTTCACATGCTGACACCCGAGATGAGGGTGTCACAAATCTACCCCCTTAAATTGAATCTCGTCCTCGAGATTCGTTAGTAGAAAATAGATGGGGAAATTCTGCCTTGATATCCTCTTCTTGCTCCCATGTGGCTTCAGCTTCAGTGTGATGGCTCCATTGTACCTTGCACCATCGAATCACCTTGTTTCGGGTGACCCTTTCCTTTACGTCCAAGATTCGGACAGGGTGCTCTGCGTAAGTCAGGTCCTCTTGAAGTTCAAGTTCTCCCATCGACACTTGTTCCTCTGGCATTCTCAAGCACTTCTTCAGCTGGGATACATGAAACACGTCATGTACGTTGCAGAGGTGGTTTGGGAGCTCTAGTTGGTAGGCTACTTCCCCTTGCTTACCCAAAATCTGAAATGGTCCGATGTAGCGAGGCGCTAGTTTGCCTCTGACGTTAAAACGTCGTTGGCCTGGGATAGGCGATACCTTAAGGTATACGAAGTTTCCAACCTCAAAGGTCAACTTTCTACGTCTATTGTCCGCATAGCCTTTCTGTCGTGACTGAGCAGCCTTTAAGTTTTCCTTTATTGTTTGGACTTGCTTTTCAGCCTCTTGTAGTACTTCGGGTCCAAACACCTGGTTCTCTCCAGTCTCGTTCCAGAACAGCGGCGTTCTACACCGTCTACCATATAAGGCTTCGAAAGGCGACATCTTCAAGCTAGCTTGATAGCTGTTGTTATAGGAGAACTCGGCATACGGTAAACTCCTATACCAACTACGCCCACGTTTCAAGGCGCAAGCTCTCAACATGTCTTCCAAAATTTGGTTCGTCCTTTCGGTTTGTCCATCTGTTTGTGGGTGGTAGGCAGAGCTAATATCCAGTCGTGTACCCATGGCTTTCTGCAACTTCCTCCAGAATCTAGAAGTAAACTGAGAACCTCGATCTAAGATTATCCTCTTTGGAACTCCATGACGGCACATGATCTGCTCCATGTACAATTCTGCCAGCTGTGTAACGTTGTAACTTGTCTTTACCAGAAGAAAATGGGCGGTCTTCGTCAACCGGTCCACAATGACCCAGATGGAGTCGTATCCTGACTGAGTTCGTGGCAATCCGACAATGAAGTCCATACTGATGTCCTCCCATTTCCATTCAGGTATTTTCAAGGGTTGCAACAATCCAGTGGGTTTTTGATGTTCGGCTTTTACCCGTTGGCATGTGTCGCATAGGGCAACGTATTCGGCTATATCCCTCTTCATACCATCCCACCAATAGCAAGTTTTCAAATCCTTGTACATTTTGGTGCTCCCTGGGTGTATGGAATAGGGTGAATCATGTGCCTCCTTCAATATTACGTCGCGAAGGTGTTTTATGTTTGGCACACAAATCCTTTTTCCTAGCCAAAGCGTACCCTTTTTATCCTCCTTGAAATCCTTTTCTATCCCTTGTCGGATTCTTTCTTTGATCTCCTTAATCCCCTCGTCCGTTGCTTGTCCCTTTCTTATTTCTTGCTCCAATGAGGAGTGGATTTCCATCATTTCCATGTTATTCAAGAATCCGAGGTGTAACTGTTCGAACTCTTTACGTAGTTCGGGTGGTAGCTCCCGAACCGTGAGTTGGTGGCATGCTCCCTTTCTGCTCAATGCGTCAGCGACCACATTGGCCTTCCCGGGGTGGTAATTGATTCCCACATCATAATCCTTGATGAGTTCTAATCATCGACGTTGCCTCAAATTCAAGTCTGTTTGTGTAAATATGTACTTGAGGCTTTTATGATCCTTATAGATCTCACATCGATGACCAAGGATATAATGTCTCCAAATCTTCAATGCATGCACCACTGCTGCTAACTCCAAATCATGAGTAGGATAGTTAAGCTCATGCTTCTTTAATTGTCGTGAGGCATAGGCTACCACTTGTCCTTTCTGCATGAGTACACACCCGAGCCCTTGCCTGGATGCGTCACAATATATGTCAAAGCTCTTGCTTACGTCTGGTAATACCAGAACTGGTGCTGTGGTTAGCCTTTTCTTGAGCTCCTCAAAACTTTCTTGACAGGCTTGTGTCCATTGAAAGACTTTTCCCTTTATTAGCAACTCCGTCATAGGTTTTGCTATCTTAGAGAAGTCTTTAATGAAGCGCCGATAGTATCCTGCCATCCCAAGGAAACTCCGAATATCCCTCACGCTCCTCGGTTGGTCCCACTTCAAAATATCTCTCACCTTTCCAGGATCAACCGATACCCCTTCCTTGGAGATGATGTGGCCTAGGAAGGATATTTCCCTTAGCCAAAATTGACACTTGTTGAGCTTGGCATACAACTGATGCTCGCGCAACTTCTGCAAGGTCAATCTCAGATGTTCTTCATGCTCCTCCTTACTTTTTGAATACACCATAATGTTGTCGATGAAAACTACGACGAACTTGTCCAAGTACTTCATGAAAACCTTATTCATAAGGTACATGAAGTATGCGGGTGCATTCGTCAATCCAAAAGACATCACGGTATATTCATATGAACCATACCGCGTCCGAAAGGCTGTCTTAGGTGTATCGGAGGGCTTAATCTTCAGCTGGAAATATCCCGACCGAAGATCAATCTTGGAGAACACTTGGGCTCCTTTCATTTGATCGAACAGGTCCTCTATACGGGGCAGAGGGTATTTATTCTTGATTGTTACCTCGTTGCGAGACCTGTAGTCCACGCACATTATTTGGGTTCCGTCCTTCTTGTCTACGAAGAGTACCGGGGCTCCCCATGGTGACGAACTTGGACGGATAAAACCCTTCTCCAACTGTTCTTGAATTTGTTTCTTTAGTTCAACTAACTCGTTAACGGGCATCCTGTATGGTCTCTTAGCTATGGGTGCAGTTCCAGGTACCAAATCTATGGCAAACTCAATATCCCGGTCAGGTGGCATACCTGGAAGTTCTTCCGGGAATACATCCAAAAATTCCTGAACCACTGGAATGTTGTCCAATGCTACTCCTTCAACATGGTTCAGATCCGCCCGTTCGGTTGCTTGCTGGGCTGACTCAAACTCGACACGGATACCGTGTTCGTTCGTCAACTGCACGCTTCTCTCAGCACATTGGATTACCCCATTGTGCTTGCTTAACCAGTCCATTCCGAGTATGATGTCAATTCCGTGGGAGTCCAAAACAATAAGGTTGGCAAGGAAGTCTACCCCCCTTATTTTAAGGCTTACTTTAGGACATACTATATTAGTCCTCATTTCTCCTCTGGGAGAATTAACTAACATAGCATATTCTAAGTGAGATACGGGTAGATGATGCTTGGCAACATATTTGGATGATATGAAGGAATGTGATGCTCCGGAATCAAATAAAATGGTGGCTGGGTTGGAGTTGGCAAGGAACATACCAATTGCGACGTCCTCAGCCTGTTGTGCTTCCTCAGCAGTGACATGGTTAACATGGCCACGAGCATAGTTCTGCGGTCCACGGTTCCCTTGGTGGTCCCCTCCGTTTGGTCGCTGGTTCTGCTTGGGCACGTTACCTTGCTGTCCAGGGCCTCTCTTCGGGCACTGGCTAGCGAAGTGGCCTACTTCCCCGCATGCAAAGCATGCCCTGTTGCCTACGGCAGCAGGTACGTTGGGGCGGGGGTTTTGAACAGGAGCGCCATTGTTAGGCCGGGGCGCAGGAGGCATGGGCACCCGAGGTGCCGGTGCAACGAGCCGTTGCTGTGGTGGCTGACCATGGCGGTACGTAGGAGTGGTCGATCCATACTGCGGTGCAGGGGGCATGTATCTAGGTCGTACGTTGCTCCCTTGGGGCTGGTATGGGATCTTCCTTTTGCACTCGCGCTCGATCCCTCGGATCTTGTTTTCCACCACAATAGCCTTATCAACCATCTTCTGGAAGCTTACGTAGTCATTGTTGAGGAGATGAACTTGGATCTCATTGTTCAACCCTCTCATGAACAGGTACTGCTTCCTCTGATCTGAGTTGACATCTTCGGGGGCATACCGGGACAGTTGTATGAACTTGTTGAGGTATTCGTTCACACTCTTCTGCCCTTGGCAGAGACTTTCAAACTCCTGCCTCTTGAGCATCATTACGCCAACAGGGATGTAGTGGGAGCAGAAACTTTCCTTGAACTCAGTCCAAGTGATTGTCTCCGGGTTGGCATGGGCGTTGCTCAAGGCATCCCACCAGTCAGCAGCTGCTCCCATCAGTTGGTGCAACGCAAAGAGAACCTTCTCTCGGTCGTTGCACTGTACAATGTCAAGCTTCTTCTCCATGGATTTCAACCAATCATCGGCCTCCATTGGATCGTTTGCTTGAGCAAAGGTGGGCGGTCGAGTCCTCATGAACTCTCCCAACCTGTTATGGGCCGGCGGTGGTGGTGGCGGTGGTGCCGGAACGGGGTGTTGATTGGCCTGCAACTGACCCAAAGTTTGGATCATGGTTTGCATAAGCTGGTTTTGCATGGCCATCAACCTTTCTAGGTTGTTTTCGCCAGCTCCAGGGTTAGCAGGAACTTCTTCGTGGTCATCTTCCTGGACGTTCCTTCGGCTGGCGTTTCCTCTCACCATCTGTGAGAGAGAACGAAATAGAATAGAAGGTTAGAAAGTTAGGTAGGTCCTTTCAACTATATGCATCAAGGGGAGTTTGGACTATATATATATTAGTCCTTATGAGGATGTGATCAAGTGCCGAAGCATTTCACTCCTCTTTCTTTTTACGTGTGGATATGGGCAACGTTGTTGAGACGCCCCACAACTCACACTAAGCACATAAATAATCATCACAAGGGCCCACTCAACTCCTATTCAAGGATGGTTTCCTATGTCAAGGTGGTTTCAAGGCCAATCTAAGCTATTCATCCTAGGATGCTTCCTTTGGTCCGCGTAGCTTCTATTTAGGGGTATAACTTGCTGTTAACCCATGATTCTAATATCAACCCAAGGTTTCTATCTAGGCGTGTAACCTACTGTCAACCCGTGGCTCTGATACCAATCTGTGACGCCCTCAATTCTGTGGAAAACCACGGAACCGAGAACAAATGCGTATGTGTGCCCAGGATGTTCATCACACATACACATACGTTCCACAAACTGAATTCAGATTATATATTACCACGAATAACAGAGTTTATTACAATTCCTCATGAGTCTTGGACTCATGCTCACAGCGGAAGTCTTATTTCTATGCAGCGGAAATCTTATTTAAATGGGGAAGCAAAAACTAATGCGGAAGCAAAACTAAGCAGAGGTGTCTCCATCCCTACTCCATCCACAAGCAAGGTTGAGAACAGATCACACGCCATAATGCTCTACTCGGTCTTCATAGTAGTCTTCTCTTGCTGTTGATGAAGAAATAATAATGCAAGTTTGAGCACAATGATGTACTCAGCAAGTGCAGGAATAACACATGATATGCAGCTCATAAACAAGGTAGGCGATAAAAGGGCTATTTGCAGAAAAGCAGATTTATTCATACTCACGAATACCTCCTCGGATTCGCTACCATCTCACCTCATAAAACAACCACATCTCACACCGAGACCCATCTCATGTCATGACCCATCAGTCATGCAACCATCTTATCTCCCGGACTCAACAGTTCCAAACCAATAACCATAACCAATAACCATAACCAAGAACCCTCCCAATAACCATTCCAATAACCATCCCAGTAATCGTCCCATCTAATCATGGCAGTTTAGCCAGGTGCTCGTGACCGTAAGCTCGGCTATCATGATAGTTTTTGACTCTGCAGAGTTTGCACCTCTTTACCCACAAGTTTGTGATTTCGTCACCCGTCGGCGACTGCAGAACCTCCATTATACCAGTACACAACTGTCGGTGTATGGTCAAGAGATCACAAAATAGCCTTTACAAAGGGGTTACTAGATGTATGGACTCACTAAGGTTTCACCGGCAGGCTAGAATCTCCAATTCTCCCACCCACGGGCCCCCTCTTGTGCCATGCAGTTCCCAGGGCAGTCCTCACTCGACTCCCATTCCCCGCGCCTTCCATAGTCCATAACATCCTAGCAACTTACCTAATTACTCAGCTAAGCCGCACCCATACTTGGCCTTGTGGTGGCACTGTTATCCTGGCATGTGCATGCATGAACCGGTCCTTAGATCTGCGGCAAGCAAAACCACCCTCTCATACTACCTCATTCACAAACCCAGGCTTGCCTAGATCTCCCTCCGATCCATGTTTATTAACCTCATCAGTTACTTGTTATCAGTACGAATGCAGTTAGCTAGACACATCTATCTCGCTTCCCAATCCCATGGACTCAGCGAGGCATAAAACAAGAAAACCATACCCGACTCATAAACTTCCCAGGCGTCAAGGATGGTTTAATCAAAACTAGTAAACTCCTATAAAAAGGGTTTCCCATCATGTTTGACTCAGCACACACACCTTTTCGCAAAACAAAATAGTTTTACCCAAAACATAGGATCAACATGGTCAAGGAGCACTTGCCTTGTTCTTGCGGTTCCGGTTGTCCTTGATTCTCAAAACCTTGTTGCTGCAGCTCATCGTAGACAGCTTCCTGAGTTTGTCCTGCTATGTAGGATTCATGTGCACACAAATTCACAGCAATCAATATTATGCACAAACCCTAAACTAGATGCGATGATGCACATGCATGCTATACTACGATTAGTTCTATTAGATTGATCTGATGTTCTTGCATGGCTTGCATGGTCAGAGGTTTTCAGATCAAAGATGAACGTGGCGATGATCTTGTCTTTAGATCAAACTGATCATCGAGTGTTCTGCCCACGAAAACGCTTCTGTTCGAAAGGAATTGAAGAACAGATGCAAGAGATGAACACCATGATGTCGTAAGGTGGTATTGAAGTCCTACCTCACGCTCTTCTTGACTTCTAGGTCCTCCTCAGACCACTCGGTTCTTGTCCGATGATCTCCCTTGTTGCGCTTCGGCGATGTTTTGCTCGGCGAGTTAGGGCTAGGGTGCTATGTTGTCGGCTCAGGAGTTGAAAGAGAAGTTCGTAGTTTTGGCCAGAGGTTTCGGGTTCTATTTATAATCGGGAAGAGAAGAGTCCTAATCTGATTGGATCCCGAATAAGAGTCTTATTCAGATCTTTGTTAGATCCTGACGTCTTATCTTCGGTAAGGATCGTGGAGTTTAGATCGGTTTTCGTTGCGCACCGGTATCTTTACACGTAAGAACCGCTTCAGAATCGTTACCTCCGCGGTAATGAGCTCCAGAAGCTCCACGTGTCCTTCCGAGCCTGGTATCTCTTCTCCCGCAGAGACGAGCTCCGGTTGTGCCACGTGTCACGAGCGAGACCTCCCTCTTCTTCGGAGACGAGCTCCGCGCATGCCACGTGTTTTGCGACGGACCTTCCGGTGATAAGCTCCGGTGGCGACGCGTGTTCGATAGACCTGGACTTCTCTCTGAGATGAGCTCCGAGATTGACACGTGTCCTATAAAAATACCTTTGCTTCTTCCGCAGAGGCTAGCTCCGCGGGCAGCACGTGTCCCACAGGGTCGGACCTCTTTCCAATTGTGGAGGTGACCCCCGAGCCTGCCACGTAGCCTAGTTTAGCGTCGGACCTCTCCCAATCTCTCGGGAATGAGCTCCGAACGCGCCACGTGGTCTGCTGGCCGTGGAAGTTGCGTTTCGGTGTTCTCGGAGAGCTTTATTGGCTATCCTTTTGGTACTTGTCTCTGTTTCTACTCTTCTTAAAATGTTTTTCTTCTTCACATGCTGACACCCGAGATGAGGGTGTCACACCTCCCTCTCCTCAGAGGAGGGCTCCGGGCTCGCCACATGGCCTACAGCAGCCAGACCTCCCCCCTCCAAGGGGAGAGCTCCGAAGGTGCCACATGTCCCGCAAGGCCGGACCTCCCTCTCCTCAGAGGAGAGCTCCGGGCCTGCCACGTGGCCGGCAGAAGCCGGACCTCCCCCTCCGCAGGGAGAGGTCCGAAGGCTCCACGTGTCCTGCGGGGCCGGACCTCCCTCTCCACTGAGGAGGGCTCCGGGCCCGCCACGTGTCCAGCAGAACAGCGCTGCCTGCCGCCGAGCGGTAAGCAGCGGGCGTAAAGACACCCCATACCTTGCCCGTACAAGGTATTCAAGGCCCGCGCCTTCCCAAGACGTGGAGACGCGGAGCACACCTCTGTCAGGTGCCGTTGCGCCCAGTCGCATCACAGACTGGCGCGCGGTGTCAGAGCCTGCCAGCCAATAAACGCAGCGACAAGACATCCCATGCCGCCCCCGCCGTCATCAACCACTACGACTAGCATGCGGCATGGGCAGGGCAGCAAGACGAAGACTCAGAAGCCTTCGCCAGAGACAACTACCGGCATAACTGCGGATACGGTAGATAACAGTCAATCTCTCCGGGACCACCTGTCGGGTCCTGGGCCCCCCTTGTAAGCCACCCGAATCTTAGACTATAAAAGGCTCGGGTAGGCGACGTTAGCAAGGGTTCGCACTCTAGCCATTCACACCCAAGCTGTGACTCATCTTCAAGCTCAGGACTCCGGTTCTGAGCAACAAGCAATACAGCGAGCTCCATAGCTCGCCGTGGACGTAGGGTTTTACGCTCCGGCGGCCTGAACCACGTAAAACTCGCCGTGTCAAGCTCTTACTAACTCGTCCATACGCTCAAGCTCTCCGCAAGTGACTAGCCCCACCGAAAAAAGAACCTCCGCGGGCTGCCCAGTGCAGGCCCGGGGGAAGTGTTGACCGAACACTTCGACATTTGGTGCGCCAGGTAGGGGACTTTCCCTTGCGCGACGAGTTTCCGCCGACGAAGATGACCAAGCTTCCTTCAGCGGCAAACTCTCCTCCCTCGCGTTCGCGGCGAACCGTGACCAGGGGGAAGTACATGTCGACACACTCAGGACGGAGTGTGTCGGCGCAAGCTGGGAGCCAGCAGCCGGCTCTGTCAGCGCCGACCCCAGCAATGCAGGCTCCAACCAGCGTCAGGTCTTCAGTAGCGCTGGGTGTAACCGGCGGGGGTGCGCTAGCCGCAGCAAGAGCGCTACTGCACAATCCGCCTGCTGGGGACACGCCTCAGGCAGCGACCCAGCAGTGGATTCACGAGGTAGACCGTCTCGTTGTCGCCACCGCAAACCCTCGACTTTGGCGGGGACGACGCTGCGGCCAACCTGCTGTGTCGCTGATGCGCACGCCAATGGTTGGCGAGCAGACGGCAGATTCCAGCTCCACCAGGCTCCAGTCAACGGATCTGAGGACAGAGCTGGGACGGTGTCACTTGGGCCAAGATGCCCGGGTATACCTCGAGCAACGTCGAGAAAGGCGTCGTAACCAAGAGGCTGGCGACAAACTCTCCTCCCCCGCATTCGCGGCAAACCGTGATCAGGGTGGAGTACATGTCGACACACTTAGGACGGAGTGTGTCGGCGCAAGCTGGGAGCCAGCAGCCGGCTCTGGCAGCGCCGACCCCGGCAATGCAGGCTCCGACCAGCATGGGATCTTCTGCAGCGATAAGCGAACCCCACAGGGGTGCGCTAGCTGCGGCAAGAGCGCTACTGCGCAACCCACCTGCTGGGGACGCACCTCATTTGGTAACCCAGCAGTGGATACGCGAGGTGGACCGCCTCGTCGTCGCCGCCGCAAACCCTCGACTTCGGCGGGGACGACGCTCCGGTCAACCGGCTGTGTCGCTGATGCGCACGCCAACGGTTGACGGGCAGACGGCGGACTCCAGCTCCACCAGGCTTCCGTCGACGGATCTGAGGGCAGAGCTGGAGCGATGCCACTTGGGCCAAGATGCCCGAGTGTTCCTCGGGTGACGTCGAGAAAGGCGTCGCATCCAAGAGGCTGGAGACAGCATGACGTCGGCCTCGACCCAGCCTGAAGGGCAGATCTTCGCCACGCGAGCTCTGCCCCAGGCGTACGCCGCGCAGCATATGCCACAACCATATGCCCTGCAAACGGCACCCTCGGTCTATGGAGCAGCCTTGCCCATACCGGGGTACACTGTGCCAGCGGCGAACCAAGCGTTCGCGGCGCCAACACCTGCAGCAACAGGAGCAGGATGTGCGGCCCTGGCGCCCCACCTTCGCTTCGCGAGGTGGCCGCACAAGTTTCGGCCGCACCTGCCCGAGAAGTACGACGGCAGCGTCAACCCGGCGGGGTTCCTCCAGATCTACTCCACCACCGTACTTGCCGCAGGAGGGGATGAGGCCGTCGTGGCCAAGCTACTTCCCCGTCGCCTTGACCGGCCCAGCCCGGTCTTGGCTAATGAACCGTCCTCAGGATTCCATAACTTCCTGGGGAGAGCTCTGCCGGCAGTTCATCGCCAACTTCGGCAGCTCCTACACCCATCCCGGCACGGAGCTTGACCTCCAAGCCATCAAGCAACAACCTGGGGAGTCGCTGTGCTCCTTCATCCAGCGGTTCTCCCAGGTACGCAACACCATTCCACATATTCAAAGTGCTTCTGTGGCGGCGACACTTCGACAGTGTCCAGGACAAGAAGATGCTTGGGAGGCTTGCAACCAGAGAGGTCTGCGATGCCTCCGAGCCCTTCAGCCTGGCGGACAAGTGCGCCAGAGCAGCCGGAGGGCGGAGCTGGCACTCACTGCCAGCTTCCGAAGCCGGAAGACAGCCCGAAGACGGCGGAGTTCAAGCTGAGCTCCCGACCACGTTAGACAGCCAAGAGCCAAGCACTGGCTGACTTCTTGGCTGAGTGGACGCCAACGAAGGCTGACCCAGGGGGCCGCGAAGACGGTGAACCAAAGTACCGAGCTCCGGTCTTCACCGGGCCTCAGTGGACGCTCTTCTTCGATGGCTCCTCGCGAAAGCAGGGGGACGGTGCCGGCGTACATCTTCTAATGCCATCGGGGGAGCAGTCTGGGTACATGGTGCGTCTCAATTCCAAGGCAACCAACAACTTGGCAGAGTATGAAGCACTCATCTTTTGCCTAAAAGACAGTCCTGTCTCTGGGCGCTCGCCAGTTGTTGGCGCAGGGCGACTCCCAGCTAGTTATCAAGCAAGTTAAGGGTGAATGCCCCTGCAATGACCCACAGCTAGCTGCTTATCTGCTTCACGTGCGGATGTTGGAGAAAGAATTCCTCGCCTTGGAATAGCGCCATGTACCGCGCGCTTGCACAGCCGCAGCTGACGACCTCTCAATGAAAGCCTCCATCGGAGCCCCTGCGCATGAAGGAGTCTTCGAGAGGACGTTGCTGTGGTCCACAGCCCGGCCCGCCGAGCCGGGCGAAGGGGGCTGAACCAGTGCCTCGAAGCTAGGCAGTCCCGGCGGCCCTGGATGCCGCCAAAGGATCGTAAGAGTCACTGGGGACTCCGTGCAACCCAGCGCTCAACATCCAGAAGCTCAAGTAGTCCCGATGCATGGACCACGGAGGTCCGGGACTCCTTGAAGGACATCCTTCCTGATGAACGTGCATCCGCTGAACGGGTGGTGCGGATGGCTAAGTGCTACGCGCTGGTATCTTTACTGGCATGGCGCCACGACATCCTATTGCGGTGCATAACCCAGGAGGAAGGCTGCGATTAGCTCGCAGTAGTCCAAGGAGGCGAGTGCTGGGAACACTCATCGTCCCGCACGTTGGTCGGTTAAGCCACCCGGCATGGCTCCTACTGACCGAGAGCCACCTGGACACCATCAAACCGGTTAGGGAGGCAATGCGTGCCAGGTACACGCCAAGCAGACCCACACAACCGGTGCAGACGCGCACCCAGAGCCGTCGGGGGATACCGGCTCCTCCATGTCGAGGGCCAGCCGGACTTCCCAGGGCCGGGTCACGAGAACTACCCTTCCACATGGTATGCGGGGCCGAAGCCATGCTTCCCCCTGATATAGCCATGGGGGTCCCCCCGTGTCCGACGTACGACGAAGCCACGCATGACCCGCTCTGCGTGAAGACAGGCGCTTCGACGCTACCCAGTAAGTTCACCATGCTTACTTAGGTGTTTATTTAAATTACCCATTAATTTATATGAACACCTCCCCACGCTCTAGACATTGTGCGTCCATTGTACACTCGGCTCCTCTTTCCGGCTCTCATGCATAGTCGATATTTGCCGTCCTGCCGAAGGCGGTAGAGCTTGGGGTACCTGCCAGAGGCCCGGTGGCCTTTTGGATCTCCCCCTATAAGGGTACTGCACCGCCAGTTGGTCTCCTCCGAGAAAAGACCTACGCTAGAACGGGGGGTCAGGAGCCTTGCTTTGCCCGGTCTTGCACCAAAAGCATGCGCACTCTGCCTCCCGGCGCTACGGTCTGAGTACCAGGGGGCCGGGCGGTTACAACCTGACTGGGGCTGGGGCCAGACCTCCGGGACCAAGTGCACTGGATTACCCAAGCCCCGTATTCCGGCCTGGGACAGTAAGCCAAATGAGACTAAGGGATAGGAAAGGGGGGACCACTGAGCAGTTCCGGACTCCGCCTCCACAGCCAGGCCGAGCTCCGAGGCCAGCCCTCGCCCTCCTTTCAGAGGCGAGCGCTGATGCCGGACCTCACGCCCTTCGCTGGTCTGAGCTCCGATGACTTCCGGACTCCGCCTCCACATACAGGCCGAGCTCCGAGGCCAGCCCTCGCCCTCCTTTCAGAGGCGAGCACAGATGCCGGACCTCACGCCCTTCGCTGGCCTGAGCTCCGATGACTTCCGGACTCCGCCCCCATAGCTGGGCCGAGCTCCGAGGCCAGCCCTCGCCATCCTTTTAGAGGCGAGCGCTGATGCCGGACCTCACGCCCTTCGCTGGCCTGAGCTCCGATGACTTCCAGACTCCGCCTCCACAGCCAGACCGAGCTCCGAGGCCAGCCCTCGCCCTCCTTTCAGAGGTGAGCGCTGATGCCGGACCTCACGCCCTTCGCTGGCCTGAGCTCCGATGACATCCGGACCTCCACCCCCACAGCCGGGCCGAGCTCCGATGCCAGGCTTCACCCTCTCCTAAGAGGCTAAACACCGAAGCCGTCAATACCCTGCCAGCACAGGGAGTACTCAAGACAAGAAAGTGCGCGGATCAGAAGAGATGAAGGTCCCACCTCGGGCTCGCTATCTCCCCCGAGATGGGCCCGGGGGCCACTGTCGGTACCCTTGATATGGGGTACCCCCGCGCACAGGGGAAAATGCCTAAGGATCTCGCCCTTCTACGCAGGGAGAGCTCCGAAGGCGCCACGCGTCCAGCGGGGCTGGACCTCCCTCTCCTCAGAGGAGAGCTCCGGGCCCACCACGTGGCATACAGAAGCCGGACCTCCCCCTCCGCGGGAGAGAGGTCCGAAGGTGCCACGTGTCCGGAGAGGTCGGACCTCCCTCTCCTCAGAGAGGAGCTCCGGGCTCGCCGCGTGGCCAACAGAAGCCGAACCTCCCCCTCTGCGGGGAGAGATCCGAAGGCTCCACGTGTCCTGCGGGGCTGGACCCCCCCTCTCTTCTGAGGAGGGCTCTGGGCCCGCCACGTGGCCAGCAGAACGGCGCTGCCTGCCCCCGAGCGATAGGCAGCGGGCGTAAAGATGCCCCATACCTTGCCCGTACAAGGTATTCAAGGCCCGCACCTTCCCAAGACGCGGAGACGCGGAGCACGCCTCTGTCAGGTGCCGTTGCGCCCAGTCGCATCACAGACTGGCGCGCAGTGTCAGAGGCTGCCAGCCAATAAACGCAGCGACAAGACATCCCATGCCGCCCCCGCCGTCATCATCCACTACGACTAGCATGCGGCATGGGCAGAGCTACAAGATGAAGACTCTGAAGCCTTCGGCAGAGACAACTACCGGCATAACTGCAGATACGGTAGATATCAGTCAATCTCCCCGGGACCACCTGTCGGGTCCCGGCCCCCCTTGTAAGCCACCCGAGTCTTGGACTATAAAAGGCTCGGGTAGGCGACGTTAGCAGGGGTTCGGACGCTAGCCATCCGCACCCCTAGGTTCGCACTTTGCAACTCATACGCTAGCCATACACTCTCAAGCTGTAACTCACCCCCGAGCTCAGGCGTTTGGCCCCGAGCAGCAAGAAATACAGCGAGCTCCATAGCTCGCCGTGGACGTAGGGTTTTATGCTCCGGCGGCCTGAACCACGTAAAACTCGCCGTGTCAAGCTCTTACAAACTCGTCCATCTGCGCAAGCTCTCCGCTAGAGACTAGCCCCACCGAAAAAAGAACCTCCGCGGGCTGCCCAGTGCAGGCCCGGGGGAAGTGTCGACTGAACACTTCGACAGACTGCTTCCTTCTCCACTGCTTTGCGGCGCGCTTCGCTTTCGCTCCGCCGCCGCTAACTCCTTGCCGGAGTCCTCCTGAACATTCGCAGCATCAATGATGTCGTTGAGGCTGCCGCGATTGAACATCGCCAACTTGTCTTTCAGGAGCGGGTTAAGCCCCTGGTAGAAGTGGTCCCGCCGCTTCTCGTCAGTATCAGCATGATATGACGCGTAAAGCGCGAGATCGTTGAACGCCCTGGAGTATTCCAGCGCGTTCCGGCTCCCTTGCTGCAGGTGCAGGAACTACTGCGTCTTTCTTTTCATCAGACCTGGCGGTATATGATAGGCCCTGAAGGCCGTCCGGAACTCCGTCCAGGTCATCACTCGGTCGGTGGGCTGTGAAGCACAGAAGTTGGCCCACCACGCGCTCGCGGATCCTTGGAGCTGCTGGACCGCGAACTGAGTCTTGCGCTGCTCGCTTATCTGGAGCAGCCCAAACTTCATCTCTATGGCGCGGAGCCAATTGTCGGCGTCAAGTGGTTCATCCGCCCTTGAGAATACAGGGGGATGAGTCGCCAGGAAGTCGGAGTAGGAAATCTGTTGACGCTCCTCACGATCTTGACGTCTCTCTGGGCGAGACGTATTGGCGATGAGAGTCTGCAGCAACTCTGTGTGCTGCTGATGTGAACCCGCCATTGCCGCAACGATGTCGGCCAATGTAACCGTTGGCAGTGGCGGTGGCGGTGTTTGCTGTTGCTGTTGCTGCTGTTGTCCCGAGGAGTCCTCGGGAGGCTGTTGAGAGGTCTCTCCCCCTTGGCTAGTACCCCCAACATCAGGGTTGGCACGAGTACGCGTCATTCTGAAATTCAAAACAGCAGCAATTAGCACATGTCTTACTTAAAATTTCATTTGTAACAGTAGGTATTGAAGTGACACATGAATAATTTGCACAACATTCACATATATTGATAAATCATAAACTTTATATAAGATACATTATTCTCGGATCTCCGAGAAGCCATGCTCATGTCGTCACTACCTATACATATGCTACTGTCTACACGACATGTCACCGATTACAAAAGTTGGGTTATGCTACCCTAGCTGCCCTACTTGACAACCGTAACCCCCTACTCAGAGTAGAACTCGACCTCCTGTGGGTCGTCCTCCTCCGGTACCTCTGCTGGTTGCTCTGGATCTACCACCTCTTCTCCCATTCCGTGTTCTCCCATTGCTGGAAGACCCAAGGCCACCGGTACGCCTAACACCGGAGGTACGAGGTCCTGCAATGCATGCACCTCGTCCATGGATTGGTTATAATCTTCTTCCCAGCCTTGCCCTTCCTCAATAGCGTCGTCCCGCTCTTGAGTAAGTTCCTCGTTCTGCTGGGTCAGATTTTGTACCAGTTCTTGTAACGCCGCGATGTTGACACGGCTTTTTCTCTTCGCCTTCTTCAGACGATGCAACTGATTATGCTGTTCATTCAGTCGCTTAATCGTCGGGAGGAGCACATTGCGGAGTGCGCTGTGAGCACTCTCGAAATGGTCTCCACGGCTCGTGCTCTCCTTGAGCTTAGTGGCGAGATGCTCCGTATGAACAGCTTGGCTGTCCATCACGGCGTTTCCCGCCCTCATCTGGAGGCTAAGGTTCGCCTCCGCGGGGTTGTACCCTGGGCAACTCGGGTTCGTTGCCTCCCGGTACCTCTCTTCCCACACATGCTGAGCTCGTCCCTCCACCGGAATGAGCGCGTATGGAGTACCCTCCATAGCTTGCACGTGTAGTTGGCAGAAACGTGACATAGTGTCACGGGCTGCCACTTGCCACATCCCTTCCGGTTGTCTTCCTCTCACCGTGACGGTGAACGGCACCCAACCGGGTGGCGTAGGTCCTGAAGGGACTCCGACATGGATCGTCCACGTCTTGTTCCCCTCTTCGCTTTCTTCCTTGGCGAAGTATTGCGGCATCTGGTTGTACCCGAAATATTGGAGCATTTGCCACAATGCTTCCGGGTAGCCGCTACGGTGAGAACAGTGGGACATCACCCACCCGTTCTCCAACTACTGATCTGCTGTCATCTGTAAAAATATATTTGATAAATGTCAAATATTTATTTAAACAGTAAACCATTGAGTTATAACATAATACATGTCATTGAACTCATAAAACTTGGAAACATAGTTCAAATTTTAAACAAATTTGACTGCTGATCTGCTGTTCACATGACAGCCCTGATCAGTTTCCATTTCAACCTGATTTAGGCCATGCTAAAAGCAAAACCAGTTCTGGAGGCCAACATCAAAGTTAAAGCTAACTTCAATAGCTTTCCAGAAAGTATTTGCTTGGCCTAAGATCTGTCCTGGTTCAAAATTTATGAGATGTCAAAGTTAACAGAATTTCTGGAGAAAATTGGACAGCACCTCCCTGCTTTAGGTACTGATTCGATCCAAGAATCCCAGTTAATTCTGTTCCTGATCTGACAAAACTTTTTGTTACAAAGTTGTAACCTATCTCATAAGCTTTCCGGAACTACCTCATTTTCTATTTTTGGATTTTTATGCAGGAAGTTATGCTTAATTTACAGAGAGGCTACAGAGTGTCTTTACTCTGTCCTGTTTTCTGGACAGTTTCAACTCTACTGCATTTTTCGAGTGGTTAAGGGGTGAAACACCTCTGGACCTCAACAGAAGAGCTGTAAAGCTCTTCCAAAGCTTTCCAGAAATGTATCATATGACCCCAACCTCGAAAGAACTCACCCTCTAACCTCTGATCAACTCCAGCCTTGATTCAGCTGAAAACAGAGTGCTCTGTCCTTAACAACCTATAAGTTGAAAACTTGTTAACTTTGAATATCTTGTTCAAGGGAAGGAGTTACATCAAGTTTTACTACTTTAGATCAAAACCTTCAAGTTTTAAATGAAGTTGTTCATTTAATGGGGTGTGACGTCGATGCGTCACCAGATTATGTCGGTACTACGTCCTCACAAAGAAAAACCTATACCGGACATAGCCGGCTTCGTTATTTCAGTGGCACTAAACGTCACTCGCCCACGGATGCTACACGTCTACCGTTTCGTGGTCAGGCTACCTGCAAAAACTCAAACAATCGTCAGACTCGGCTGCACACCGAGCCCAGAATCCATACAGTTAGTACAACCGGCTGTCATCACTCGCCCGGATGTTCTCAAGCCAAACACGCCTTGAGTTACGTGTTCACGTTTCAGACCACGTGACGGGGTCTCCCAAATTGCACCATGCACGCCAGGGACAGACGTTGCTCGAATACCCCAAATGACATGAAGAGTCGTAGAGGATATCAAAGCGGGTCGGCTTACCTGCCACCCGTGGGGCTCCACCCTTCAGCTTGTGCGCACTGGTGGACAGCGCTTACGTGCACCCCCCAAGACATGAACGTCCCGAGATGCACAATTTTCCGACATAAACAAAAAGGTTAATATGCCACTTTCTATATGCTAATAACATCCTTATACGGGCTACTAACTCGTTCCTCACTGGATTTTTGAAAAAGAAGACCTTTGTACTGTGTTAAACCTCAAGCGAGCTCTGATACCAACGCTGACACGACCCCAGTGGTCTTGTCGAGCCAGGATCACGCTGAGGGGTGCTGCGTTGCACAGCACCGTATAACACACGTCAAAGGTACAAAGCGGAAGCGGAAATTTTATTACATAACAAGTTATGAACATGTTTACATCAAAATAAGTTCAGTCTACACTCACTGACGTAGACTAAGCATCAAGTGCACGTTCAGCCCTTGAACATGTCCTTGCTAGCACACACGCACACTAACTCTGCGGCGTGCACGACTCCCACTCGACGGGGTTCCCCTCCTGGGGTTCCGTCTCCTCTTCGGGAGCCCCTTCCTCATAGAACCCTGCAAAAGCTTCAAACACAAGCAGTGAGCACGAAGGCTCAGCAAGTCTGGCCCGTCTCACCTAAACATGGAACTTCTACATGAGGGGTGATGGGTTACATGAGGTAAAAATCATTTGCAAGGGACTCGCCTAATTAGTAGAACCTTACTTTCAAGTTTTAGCAGCAAGTTGTGGATAACCTTACGCTAAGGTACATGAGAGAGCCGCAATCAAACAAGAAACGCATTTCCCTCATGTACTTTGCCCAAAGTTGAAATGAACTTTAGTTAGCTCTAAACTACAGCATATCATTAACAATCAGAGTCCATCTTTCAATCAGCAACATTTTAACATGTAACTAGCCTGTTCTTTCTACGTCACGGTACAGTGAACAAGTGGTACTCACTGACCGCGAGGGACGGCGATTATAATCGATTTACACCTGCAGGGTTACCCGAACAACCAGTAACGTACGCCCGTACTCGATGTTGCCTACAACAACCTTTCACCGGTCAGCCAAATATTGAACCGGTCCCATCGTCCCGAGCAAGAGGTCTCTGCATGCGCATCTCCGTGCCGCCAGCCGATTTACACCTCAAGCTCTCAACCTACCCTCTGAACGACGGGCAATGCCTCAATACCCAGCTACCCGAGTTACATCAGTTTCCCGGTTGCCATATATCCGGTAGGTCTTCGGTACTGTTCTAGCTTGTTCAACAGGCCCGCACACGGCTCGGTCCTCAATCGACACAAGCGGAGCTACAGCACACAGGCCCCAAAGTCCTGCTGCCCTTACCCTCCGCTTGGTCTCATCTTCTTGCCATGTGTTTCATGTGCTATCACTACCCGAGTCGAGTGCCTCTAGCCTATGCTCGCGAGTAGTTCCAACTACTCGACTTCTACCGAATCCTACACTATCTTAGCATTGCAGTAGCTAACGGGGTTTGAGATCCTAAACCCAACCCATGGTTTTCTTGGCTATGCAGTTGGATTTCCAAACAAGACTCTATTGCAAAGAATAAAGTAAACCAGAATGTGCTCAAAACAATAAAAATTTGTAAAAAGGTTAATGCAAACCGGAGCTTGCCTTGCTGCTCTTGGTCGTAGGCTAGCTGTTCCTCCAGAGTAACGAAGTCTAGGACTTTGGGTTCCTCCTCGACCTTAGCGACTACATGTTAGAAGAAACATATGTATCAATTTAAATGTGTTTGTATTAAGTTTTAAACTTGTGAAGCTTATAAGTCCCACTAGACAGACTCTATGACTGTGAAACTTTTACTGTCGCTTGGTTACAACCTAAATAGAGACTTGGTCAAGTTCTAGTTGCAGCAAAGCTCATTTGAGCCCTCCACAATTAATTATGTACTTGACCTTATTTGAAGGCTTTTGGGGTGTTCTAAGGATTTTCATGAAACAAACTATGACTTTCTGAAAACTAGATTTTCAGAGGGTTCTAATGAAGTTGGTCTCCCTTAATTTGAATGTTTCTAGCTAAAGATATGAGCTAAACAATCTCAGAGAAAATCCCGAAAATGTTTCTAAACATTTTCTACTTTCTCTGGAACAGTTTCACTAATCACACCATTAGATGGATTAAATGAGCTCCAATGGGTCTGAAATTTTTATGGTAGTTCAGGGATATTTTGGTGAACATCCCAGCAAAATTTCAGATCTCCCTCTAAAGGATTCTCCAGTAAAAATTCCAAACAGTTTAAATTTTGAGGAATTAATTCCGGAGAATTAAGGGTTTTCGTGAAGCGGAACTTGATTTGCTGAAAAGTGCTCAAAGAGCTGAATCCAGCAAAATTTGGTTCACTCGATTTGGATCTTTCTAGCCAAAGTTATGAGGATTTGAAGTTCGGAAGAATTCTGAAAATTGGGGGGGGGGAAGTTTAAACTCTCGGGGCCCGCGGGGACACGTGTTGAACGCGGAGGTGTCCGGCACACCGGGGATACCACACGTGTCGAGCGCGGAGGTGTCCGGCACACCGGAGCTCACAGGGTATTTGCGCGCCAGCACAGCCGATCCCCGGCCACACCCGATCCCGATTTAAATTCTTCAGCCACTGACACGTGGGCCAGCCGGCTTCGTCTTCCTCCTGCCGTTCTCTCGCGCCGGCGCCGCCAACCTCGCCGGAGCAGACTCGGGGCTCGCCGGCTCACTGCTGCCGGACCTCCCATGGTCTGAAACTCGCCGCCAGGGGGTTGTCGACGTCGAGGAACACGTCGGTGGTGTCAGGTCAGGCTGGGGGTGACCGGAAATAGCTCGGCGACGTGCCGCGGCCTCGGTTGATGTTCGGCACTGTCGACCGTGGTTTCTAAACCCGCCAACACCTCGAACAAACGGTCCTACAGCATCAGTGTACCTCTAGGAAGCTCGACGAGGTGTTCAAAGGGTTCAGGGATGGCGGTAAGTCGGTCGGCACCGTGTGACCGATCGTGCCCGCCATGACCGCCCTCGATCGAGCTCAAAATTCGTCACTCCTAGACGGTTTCATGCTACGGATGCAGAAAAGAACTTGATCGCCGGCTAGTCCAGCGTCTATGTGCAAGATTTGATGACCTCCGAAAGATCATAGAGCGAGAATTTAAAGAAACCGTACCGGAAGCTCGGGTTACGGTCGCCGGAGCAAAAACTAGAAATTCTCTGTGGATTCTCCACGGTTGGCTTCCAAACTTGGAGGAGAGCAGCACGGTGATCGCGCGCTCCTGTTGCCTCTCTCGCTGGACCGTGAAAACACCTGTGGAACGCTGCCCACGGGCGCCTGACTCTCGGCTGAGGCTAGGTCGCCGCGGTGGCGATCGTTTTCGGGCAAAGGAGGTCGGAGCTCTGGGTTTCTGGCGTTGGGGAGGTGGAGTGCGACCTCAGGTGGCTGTCTAGCAGCTCAGGGACGAATGAGGAGATGGTTTTGCTGGTTTTCCCGATTGAGCAGAGAGCTGCGGCGAGAAACAATGCCGCTGCTCGGGTTTGCCCGCGAGAAGATAAAGCCGGCCGACTCCTGCTAGGCTGAGGCGGTGCCTGTCGTGTGGGGGCGCGAGCAAGCCGCCCTGGGCGCCAGCGCGAGGAGAGGGAAGCAGCTGGTGACGCCGGGAGCTGCTCGGTGGCACAGCCGATAGCTTCTCGGTGGAATTTCCCACCGAGACTCTGACTTTGGGTGCAAGTTTCTCCTTCTTCCCTCTATGACATGTGGGTCCCACCCGGGGTTTTAACCTCTGAAATTTACTCCTAATCACTGTAGGGAACAGTGAACCCCATAATACCCCTGGTGATTCAAATTATTCACCCTTGAGCCATTCGAATTGAATAGGATTCGAATTGGGTTTGGTTTGAGTGAATTCCAACACAAGTTCAGTTTTGGAATTCAAATAAAGTTTGAATTTGTCCCACTTAGCTCATGTCAAGATCAACTACAAATGGAATGAAAATTGGTGTGTGAGCTCACAAAAATGTGCTGAACAAGAATATGCCTCCCACTTTTAAATTCATGGGATAAAAACAGTTTGAATTTGAATGTGGTTTCAAACTGCTCTCTTTCTATCTATACCCAAAATGACCTCAAAAAGGTTTTGAATTTGGGTGAAACATAGCATGGACATCCTTAGCAATGTGTAGGAGTTTTCATATGTCAAGCTCACCTATATCACATGTGGGAAATACCACTTTTGCAATATGTGAGTTTGTTCTCTAATGAGCATGTTGATAATTGTTACTTGCTCTTCATTTGTGTTCATCATCCTTCCTCAAATGAGGTGTGTGGTGTGGTGATGAATACTGCAAATGTGTGTCAAAAACTGAGGCCCTTACAACGGCTTTGGCTGAAACTCGGGGGAGAGCAGCGTGACGTCCCGGCGCGTCTCGGAGGGTGCTTGCTCCGCCGTGAAAAGCCTCGGTATGAGCTCTCCACGGTGACCCGAGTTGCCCTTTCGCCGGTGAGCGTTAGTACCTCACGTTGATCGTTGAGTTGGGCGCCCCACGAGCCAGGAACGACGGGGCCGAGCTGTGGAGGATCTTGTGCACTCGATTGCGCTCCCTTTTTGTGTGGACGGCTCGAGCAGAAGAGGGCGCGAGCTGGTGTACAACCGAGGGAAACGGAGGCATCGCCGGCGGTTGTTTTTCGGGCGCGGAAGCAAAAGGAGGCCCCGGTACGAGTGAGAGGCTTCGTGTTTGCTTCGGTGGGAGGGATAAGCGCCGGATGAACCGCCTCTGGTGCCCGCGCATGGGGGGGGGGGCAGCTCGAGCAGGAGGTGGCGGTGGCTGCCGCCTCGGTGGTGCCGGGAGCTCGGTCTAACCCGAGAGCAAAGACTTATGTGCTAAGTTTTTCCCTCCTCTTCTATGACAATTGGGTCCCACTCACCTCCTCTCCTAAATATCCCAATTTTTGGCACATTGTAAACTTCAGCTCTGAGGAACTTAAATCCAAAAGTCATTTGGCAATTTGATAAGTTATTCCTCAGTTTTGAGTTTAGATTCAAATTTGGATGAAATTTACATGTTCCTTTGATATTCCTATCAAAGCACCTCCAAGTTTGCTCCAAATTTGCCCCCTCTACAATTTGAACCTGGGGAGATTGAATTTGCCCTCTGATATATGAGTTGGTCATTGCAAATACAACTTTTTAAACATCAGTTTGCATTTTTCTTTTTGGAGATGGCCCCTCCTCTTTTGGGAGTGACCCTCTTAATTCAAACTGAATTCAAAGTTTTTATTGCTCATGCCAACACTTTCATGAGTAAACAAAAGTTTTTGTAAGTCCCATTTCTTGCATATAAACTCAACTTTATTCATAGCTTAACTTTTCTATTCACAAATTTTGGGCCTTTTACAAGGTGGGGTGCAAGAGCCGCACATCCTGCTCCTGTTGCCGCAGGTATCGGTGCCGCGAACGCTTGATTCGCACTTGGCACTGTGTACCCCGGTACGGGCAAGGCTACACCATAGACCGGGGACGCCATTTGCAGGGCATATGGTTGCGGCATATGCTGTGCAGCGTACGCCTGGGGCAGAGCTCACGTGGCGAAGATCTGCCCTTCAGGCTGGGTTGAGGCCGACGTCATGCCGTCACCAATCTCTTGGATGCGACGCCTCTCTAGACGTCACTCGAGGAACACTCGGGCATCTTGGCCCATGTGGCATCGCTCCAGCTCCGCCCTCAGGTCCGTCGTCGGAGGCCTGGTGAAGCTGGAGTCCGCCGTCTGCCCGTCAACCGTGGGCGTGCGCGCCAGCGACACTGCCGGTTGACTGGAGCATCGTCCCCGCCGAAGTCGAGGGTTTGCTGCGGCGACGACGAGACGGTCTACCTAGCGAATCCACTGCTGGGTCGCTGCCTGAGGCGCATCCCCAGAAGGCGGATTGTGCAGTAGCGCTCTTGCTGCGGCTAGCGCACCCCCACTGGGTACGCCTAGCGCTACTGAAGACCTGACGCTGGTTGGAGCCTGCATTGCCGGGGTCGGTGCTGCCAGAGCCGGTTGCTGGCTCCCAGCTTATTTCGACACACTCCGTCCTGAGCGTGTCGACATGTACTCCCCCCTGGTCGCGGTTTGCCGCGGACGTGGGGGGGGGGGTGGGGGAGAGTTTGCCGCTGAAGGAAGCTTGGTCATCTTCGTCGGCAGAAACTTGTTGCGCAAGGGGAAAAGTCCCCTACCTGGCGCGCCAAATGTCGAAGTGTTCGGTCGACACTTCCCCCGGGCCTGCACTGGGCATCCCGCGGAGGTTCTTTTTTCGGTGGGGCTAGTCCCTTGCGGAGAGCTTGCGCGTATGGACGAGTTAGTAAGAGCTTGATACGGTGAGTTTTACATGGTTCAGGCCGCCGGAGCGTAAAACCCTACGTCCATGGCGAGCTATGGAGCTCGCTGTATTGCTTGCTGCTCAGAACCGGAGTCCTGAGCTTGGGGGTGAGTTACAGCTTGGGTGTGAATGGCTAGCGTATGAGTTGCAGAGGCGAAGGCTTCTGAGTCTTCGTCTTGCAGCCCTGCCCATGCCGCATGCTAGTCGTAGTGGATGATGACGGCGGGGGCGGCATGGGATGTCTTGTCGCTGCGTTTATTGGCTGGCAGGCTCTGACACCGCGCGCCAGTCTGTGATGCGACTGGGCGCAACGGCACCTGACAGAGGCGTGCTCCGCATCTCCGCGTCTTGGGAAGACGCGGGCCTTGAATACCTTGTACGGGCAAGGTATGGGGCGTCTTTACGCCCGCTGCCTATCGCTCGGGGGCAGGCAGCGCCGTTCTGCTGGCCACGTGGCGGGCCCGGAGCCCCCCTTAGAGGAGAGGGGGGGTCCGGCCCCGCGGGACATGTGGAGCCTTCGGACCTCTCCCCGCGGAGGGGGAGGTTCGGCTTCTGTCGGCCACGTGGTGGGCCCGGAGCTCTCCTCTGCGGAGAGGGAGGTCCGGCCCCGCTGGACGCGTGGCGTCTTCGGACCTCTCTCCCGCGGAGGGGGAGGTCCGGCTTCTGTATGCCACGTGGCGGGCCCGGAGCTCTCCTCTGAGGAGAGGGAGGTCCGGCCCCACCGGACACATGGCGCCTTTGGATCTCTCCCTGCGGAGAAGGGCGAGTTCCCTAGGCATTCTCTCCTGTGCGCGGGGGTACCCCATATCGCAGGTACCGACAGCTGTCTTTAGGCCAAAGATGAGTGCTTCATACTCTGCCATGTTGTTGGTTGCCTTGAAATTGAGACGCACCATATACCCAAACTGCTCCCCCGATGGCATGAGAAGCAGTATGCCAGCACCGGCCCCCTGCTTTCGCGAGGAGCTGTCAAAGAAGAGCGTCCAGTAAGGCCCAGTGAAGGGCGGAGTTCGGGGCCCTGGTTCACCGTCTTCATGGCCCCCTGGGTCAGTCTTCATTGGCGTCCACTCAGCCACGAAGTCAGCCAGTGCTTGGCTGTTGACTGCGTGACGAGGAAGGAAGTCCAGCTCAAACTCCGCCAGCTCCGCTGCTCATTTGGCGAAATTGCCAGTCGCGTGGGGGCTGTGGAGGACAGCCTTCAGCGGATAGGAGGTGACCACCGAGACCCGGTGGTCTTGGAAGTAGTGGCGGAGCTTCCTGGATGCCACGAGCACTGCATACAGCAGCTTATGGACCTCCAGGTACATTGTCTTGGCGTCATGGAGGACCTTGCTGATGTAGTAGACAGGCCCCTGGATGGTCGGGACCCTCCCTCCCAGGTCAGAGATATCTTCATCCATGGGCTCAGGCCTGCGAGAGGTGGGTGGGCCCAGGGAGGCTCCCGGGAGCTGATACTCGAAGGCCCCTGTCGAAGTGTGCGATCGACACTTCCCCTGGGCCTGCACTGGGCAGCCCGCGGAGGTTCTTTTTTCGGCGGGGCTAGTCTCCTAGCGGAAAGCTTGCGCGGATGGACGAGTTAGCGAGAGCTTGACACGGCGAGTTTTATGTGGTTCAGGCCGCCGGAGCATAAAACCCTACGTCCACGGCGAGCTATGGAGCTCGCTGTATTGCTTGCTGCTCAGGGCCGGAGGCCTGAGCTCGGGGGTGAGTTACAGCTTGAGAGTGTATGGCTAGCGTATGAGTTGCAAAGTGCGAACCCTTGCTATCGACGCCTACCCGAGCCTTTTATAGTCCAAGACTCGGGCGGCTTACAAGGGAAGCCGGGACCCGACAGGTGGTCCCGGGAAGATTGTCTATTATCTACCGTATCTGTAGTTACGCCGGTAGTTGCCTCTGGTCGAAGGCTTCTGAGTCTTCATCTTGCCGCCCTACCCATGCCGCATGCTAGTCGTAGTGGTTGATGACGGTGCAGGCGGCATGGGATGTCTTGTCACGGCGTTTATTAGCTGGCAGGTTCTGACACCGCGCGCCAGTCTGTGATGCGACTGGGCGCAACGGCACCTGACAGATGCGTGCTCTGCGTTTCCGCGTCTTGGGAAGACGCGGGCCTTGAATACCTTGTACGGGCAAGGTGTGGGGCGCCTTTACGCCCGCCGCCTACCGCTCGGGGGCAGGCAGCACCGTTCTTCTGGCCACGTGGCGGGTCCGGAGCCCTTCTCTGAGGCGAGAAGGGTCTGGCCTGCGGGGCACGTGGAGCCTCCGGACCTCTCCCCGCGGAGGGGGAGGTCCAGCCTCTGTATGCCACGTGGCGGGCCCGGAGCTCTCCTCTGCGGAGAGGGAGGTCCGGCCTCGCTGGACGCGTGGTATCTTTGGACCTCTCTCCCGCGGAGGGGGAGGTCCGGCTTCTGTATGCCACGTGGTGGGCCCGGAGCTCTCCTCTGAGGAGAGGGAGGTCCGGCCCCGCCGGACGCGTGGCGCCTTCGGAGCTCTCCCTGCGGAGAAGGGCGAGTACCTTAGGCATTTTACCCTGTGCGCGGGGGTACCCCATATCTCAGGTACCGACAGTGGCCCCCGGGCCCATCTTGGGGGAGATAGCGAGCCCGAGGTGGGTCCTCCGTCTCTTCCGATCCGCGCACTTTCTCTAAGTCCCGAATTGGCCGCTGCCGGAGCACGAACGGCCGCGGGGTCGTGAGAGCGTGCGCTCACTTGATGATTGCTTTTACTGTGGCGGTTCCCAAGGCTGCCACTTCTGCACGTTGCGGCGCTTTCTTCGGGAACCGCCGAAGTGCCTTGCCGGCTCATCTTCTCAGGAGGCTGACTCCTTGACCACACCGCTTTTGTTAAGCGGTTTGGGCCCACCCGTCATCGGCATTCGGTCTAGGAACCGAAGCGGTTGCCGGTGCGGGATATTCGAAGAGTTCCGAATCGCTTGGAATTGCACCGGGAAGCTTTTTAGAGGGGGTCTCACCCCCATTGCAGCTTCCCTTCGCACTTCTCAGCATTTCTTCTCGGACAATTGTGCTTTTGAGTTCTCCCTTGCCATGGCTTCCAACCCGCTGCCAGAGAAGAAACGCGCTCGATCTCCTCCAGCAACGGCGTCTGTCGAAGTGTGCGATCGACACTTCCGCCGGGCCTGCACTGGGCAGCCCGTGGAGGTTCTTTTTTTGGCGGGGCTAGTCTCCTAGTGGAAAGCTTGCGCGGATGGATGAGTTAGCGAGAGCTTGACACGGCGAGTTTTACGTGGTTCAGGCCGCCGGAGCGTAAAACCCTACGTCCACGGCGAGCTATGGAGCTCGCTGTATTGCTTGCTGCTCAGGGCCGGAGGCCTTAGCTTGGGGGTGAGTTACAGCTTGAGAGTGTATGCTAGCGTATGAGTTGCAAAGTGCGAACCCTTGCTATCGACGACTGCCCGAGCCTTTTATAGTCCAAGACTCGGGCGGCTTACAACGGGAGCCGGGACCCGACAGGTGGTCCCGGGAAGATTGTCTATTATCTACCGTATCTGTAGTTACGCCGGTAGTTGCCTCTGGTCGAAGGCTTCTGAATCTTCCTCTTGCCGCCCTGCCCATGCCGCATGCTAGTCGTAGTGGTTGATGACGGCGCAGGCGGCATGGGATGTCTTGTCGCGGCGTTTATTAGCTGGCAGGTTCTGACACCGCGCGCCAGTCTGTGATGCGACTGGGCGCAACGACACCTGACAGACGCGTGCTCCGCGTTTCCGCGTCTTGGGAAGACGCGGGCCTTGAATACCTTGTACGGGCAAGGTGTGGGGCGCCTTTACGCCCGCCGCCTACCGCTCGGGGGCAGGCAGCACCGTTCTTCTGGCCACGTGGCGGGTCCGGAGCCCTTCTCTGAGGCGAGAAGGGTCCGGCCTGCGGGGCACGTGGAGCCTCCGGACCTCTCCACGCGGAGGGGGAGGTCCAGCCTCTGTATGCCACGTGGCGGGCTCGGAGCTCTCCTCTGCGGAGAGGGAGGTCCGGCCCTGCTGGACGCGTGGTGTCTTCGGACCTCTCTCCCGGGGGGGGGGGGAGGTCCGGCTTCTGTATGCCACGTGGCGGGCCCGGAGCTCTCCTCTGAGGAGAGGGAGGTCCGGCCCCGCCGGACGCGTGGCGCCTTCGGATCTCTCCCTGCGGAGAAGGGCGAGTACCTTAGGCATTTTACCCTGTGCGCGGGGGTACTCCATATCTCAGGTACCGACAGTGGCCCCCGGGCCCATCTCGGAGGAGATAGCGAGCCCGAGGTGGGACCTCCGTCTCTTCCGATCCGCGCACTTTCTCTAAGTCCCGAATTGACCGCTGCAGGAGCACGAACGGCCTCGGGGTCGTGAGAGCGTGCGCTCACTTGATGATTGCTTTTACTGCGGCGGTTCCCAAGGCTGCCACTTCTGCACGTTGCGGCGCTTTCTTCGGGAACCGCCGAAGTGCCTTGCCGGCTCATCTTCTAAGGAGGCTGACTCCTTGACCCCACCGCTTTAGTTAAGCGGTTTGGGCCCACCCGTCACCGGCATTCGGTCTAGGAACCGAAGCGGTTGCCGGTGCGGGATATTCGAAGAGTTCCGAATCGCTTGGAATTGCACCGGGAAGCTTTTTATAGGGGGTCTTACCCCCATTGCAGCTTCCCTTCGCACTTCTCAGCATTTCTTCTCGGACTCTTGTGCTTTTGAGTTCTCCCTTGCCATGGCTTCCAACCCGCTGCCAGAGAAGAAACACGCTCGATCTCCTCCAGCAACGGCGTCGGTGCCAAGTCGGGATTCTGGAGTGCCTGACACTCCCTCCGGTGGTGACTCGAAGAGGCCCCGGGTTGATGCGCTGGGGGAAGCCTCTGGGGCGTCCCCCGTTCCGCCAGTCCAAGCGACTGCGGAGCGGTCGTCGGCGATGGTTGCGGGCTCTGGAAGTCCTACCCCGGCTCGGAAGTCGGGGTTCAGAGCCCGCTGGAGTGTCCGCGCTTCCCGGCCTTCCCCGTCTTGCGGGGAATCTGTGCCGCAGCGTTCGGAGCCAGGGGCAACTGCCGCGGTGTGGCGGACTGGAATCCGCTCATCCAGGATCGCAGAGGGTGGTGCCACGCGATGCGACACCCGACAGCACACGTCATAAGAACATAATATATTACATGGGAAAAACAACTGAAACTGTACAAACAGGTACAAACTTCAGTTACAACTATTGTTTATCTTACACAGCGGAAGTCTACACTATACAACTCACGCCCGCCTATTTAGCAAAAGTTGGTTGCCCAGCCCTAGGGCAACCCACACTAGCTGCACTCCTCAGCTCAGCGCGGCGTGTACGGCTCCCACTCAGCCGTGGTCCCCGACGTAGGGTAACCCTCGCCGGTGGACTCGTACTCCGAGTCCGTGGGTGGCTCCTCACCTGAAAAACACTTAAGCAGCAACCGTGAGCACGAAGGCTCAGCAAGGCTTAACCGACTCACCTAAGCATGAAACTCTACATGAGGTGTACAATGGACATAGGATAGTAACATTTCAGCAAAAGGACACGCCTACAAGTTCATCCTTGGTTCATCTTTTAGCAACAAGTTATCAGTTCATGAAATCTGAAATTTAGTGAGCAGTATTTGGTGGCACACATGTAGCAATACAATTATATCAATCAGCATCATGGAATCAACATATTTCATCCATTAATCTATGTCACGACTCAGTGACCAAGTGGTACTCTTCACCGCGAGGGACGGCGAATCGACTCGATATACACCTGCAGGGAGACCCAAAGAGCACGTCACGTACGCCCATCCGTGGAGCTGCACAGCACGCTCACTCGATGTCGTACGTGACAACCTTTCACCCAACAGCCCAAACGTCGAACCGGTCGCACCGAAACGAGCAGGAGGTTCCCCACACGGAGCATCTCTCTATGCCCGTTGGCAGATTTCCACCTTGCTGCCCTCAACCTACACCTATAAATCGGTGTGCTATGCCTCGACGCCCGGAGGTTTAGGCTACGTCGGTTTATCGGGGACCATATATCCGATATGCCTTCGGTACGTTCAAACTTGATCAGCGTGGGCCGCACATGGCTCGGTCCTCAATCGACACGGACAGCGCTGCGCACACAAGACTCCCTCTTGTTGCGCCCTAGCCCCTGCCTAGTCTCATTTTCATTACTAAAATGACCTCACATCACTCAACCGAACCCGTGTGTCCCAAGCCTGTCTCGCGAGTAGATTCCAACTACTCGACTTGTACCGAAGTCCTATGACTCATTAAGCCTAGCCTGTCTACTCGAGGTCTTAGACACTACCCCCACTCTTTTAGGAACCTTTGGTTATGCAAGTGGGGTTCCATTCCTTCTACACCTAATACACAATCATACTTCACATGACTCATGTAAACAAAAGAAAACTTATAAAAAGGTTAATGCAAACCGGGGCTTGCCTTGTTGCTGCTGGTCAGGAGTTAAGTCTTCGTCCGGAAGGAGGAAGTCCAGCACCTCCGGGGTCTCTTCTTCAACGGCTACACGTTTATGCAATATTACATGTTAATTAATATGCATACAAGTTATTGTAAGGTTACTGTTATTAGTTTTAATAACCAGCCTCTAACACCTGGAACTTTGTTTAAGAATTTAAAGATGAACTGGTGTTGGTGGTTTGGCTTGGACTTAGTCACATGGTTAAATGCTAAGTGGTTTTCCCCCTTTTCCATCTTAATCCCTTAAGTGGGTAAACAGGACAGGGGTGATCTAGAGCTCCAATGGAGCTGAGAATTTTCGTGTGAGTTCCTTGTCACAAGAAAACCCTCTGGACCAAACCTTAGCACTTTTCATGGAGTGGTTTGCTCAGAATAATTTTCTTAGCAAATAAGCAAGGAGGAATTAAATCTGAGGTCAGACCCCTGTTCATACCCAACATAGTGAACTAAAATTTCAATTATAGCTCCTAGAGTTTGCATGAATTTTCCTAGCATTTTTGGAGTTAAGGTTTGCCCAGAATTGAATTTCCAAGTTTTGGAAATTCTCTGAAAATGTTTCTGCATTCAAATGAACACAGCACCTTCCAATTTGAATTCCTCTGACCAAATCAACTCGAAATGGTATGAAACTTTTACAGGGGTTTACTATTGTCCTAAAGAACATTCTGGCAAAATTTGGGGATTTTTGTATGAACCAAACTCCCTCTAAAATTCTTTTGCTGAAAAGCTTTAAAGAATTTTCCAGAATTAATTAATGGGTTTCATACAAATTGGGTTGTATATCTGGACAGAGCTAGGCAAGATGAATCCAACCCAATTTGAATCACTAAATTTGGAGCTTCCTAGCAGAAGTTATGGAGCTCTAAAGTTTGGGAAATTTCTGGAATTCGAATTAACCGGGAAAGTTCAAATTTCTGACAGCGGGCCCGGGTTCCACGTGTCATCACCTCGGCTGCGCCACACGGGGCCACAGGATTGTTTTCCGCGCGTTCACAGCCGATCCGGTGCAACAGAAAATCCCCACACTGTGCCGCGAGAGACTGACGAGCGGGCCTGGCCGGCTCGTCTTCTTCCTCGCGCCCGCCCTTTTTCCCGCGCCGCCCCCTCGCCGGCACACCTCGGCTGCTCGCCGGACTTGGCTTCCCGACCGCCTCCCGGCCGGAAACTCGCCGCCTGGGCCTATTTTTGCGCGCTGAACACGCTGGTACCACCTGCTCTGGTCGGCGGTGGCCCTAACCTAGCTGGCGACGGTGCAGCGGCTCGGACTCTCTTCAGTTATGGCGCCCGGTCATCGTAGCCCACCAAAACCTCGGTGGAAAGGCTCTACAGCACCGGGGGATCTCATGGAAGGTCGACAAGGCAATGCTAGGGCTCGGGGAGAGCTCTAACCTAGTCGTCACCGTGAGCCCGACCTTTCCCGCCATAACCGCGGCTGGAAAACCGGGAAATACGCCGGCTATAGCCAAAATTAAGCTAGGGTTGCGGAGCAAACTTGGGCGCCATCCAGTCTAGCTCCTGTGTGTGCAGTTTGATAAACTCTAAGCAATCATACGTCGGGAATTTGTGGGTTTCTTACCTAAGGGTAGTTCTGCACCGGTTGAAGACGTTTTGCGAAATTCGCCGGCGATGATCGGTCACTGGTTCTAGGCTTTGGGGTCGAGCAGCGTGGAGTCTAGGCGTGTCCAAAACTGCTCCTCCTTGGTCGTGACAAGTCTTCTGCCGAGCTGCCCACGGGAGCACCTTTGCTCGGTTCTCCCCGGCGGCCACGAAAACGTGGTTTTTCTCGGTGGGTAGTGGTTCAACTCGACTGGAAGTGATGCGGGGAGGGTGTGGGAGGTCTGAGGATGTTGGTTTGCTGAGTTGCCGACGTTGGTACACGAGAGACGATCGCTCCAGAGCGAGTGGATCACAGCGGCGGCTCCTCGGCGCTCTGTCGTGCGAGAAAGCGGTGACTGGGGGTCGGTTCGTGGTCGTGGCGAGCTGGGGCACGGCTGGGAGTTACTGCGCCCCCACAAGGAGCTTGCCAGCGCGCGAGGGGAGAGCAGGAGGTGGCGCCCGGCGTTTTCATGGTGTGTCATGGTGGAGCCTCGGCTCTGTTCCGAGTGCAACACTTAGCCCCTAAGGCTGTTGACTTTTGTGCCATTTTAACCACTCCAATGACATGTGGGACCCACTTGTCAGTGCTCTCCCACCCCTCAAATGATCTCCAAAGCTTAGCCAGAGATGAATTCAAATATTTGGAGTTTGAAACTGACCTACATTTGTATGGTTGAGCTCATTTCCCCCAAATTCAAATGTATATTTGAATTCTTTGCATATTTGGATCCTTTTTGGAAAAATGGGTGGCCAACCTTTTCAAAAATTATTGAGACTCTGCCTCCCCACTAATTTGAACCTGAGGAATCCAAGTACGCCCTTTACTCCTTGTTTTAGCTGCTGCAATCCTGAATTTGAATGCAACAGTTTGGAAACACCCTCTCATGTGTGATCATATGTGTAGAATTTTCCCATGTTGTGAAAGTGTAAGTTTCCCCTCTAACCACTTCTTTGATAGAGGTTACTTGCTCTTCCTATTTTTTTTACCAGCTATCCACAACAAGAACTGAGGTGTGGTGAAGTGAAGAAAAGTTTTTGCATGTCCCATTTCTTGGGCCTTTTACATCCCTCCCCCCTTAAAAGAATCTCGTCCCGAGATTACAAACGAATAGATGGCGATGTAATGGGGACTTACCCGTGTTGAGAAGCCATGAACTCCGGGTAGCTTGAGCGAAGGAACTCCTCGCTCTCCCACGTCGCTTCTTCGGCGGTGTGGTTGTTCCAGAGTATTTTGTAGAACCACAACGTTCTGCTGCGTGTGGTCCTGGCTTTTTCATCAAGAATAGCCACCGGATACTCATCATAAGTTAAATCCGGTTTCAGCTCGCCGATATCTTCGGTAGGAACAGCAGCTGTATGCTTCAAACATTTTCTCAGTTGTGAAACATGGAAAACGTCATGGACACCAGTAAGTGGTGCCGGTAACTCCAATCGATACGCCGCTGGTCCACACTTCTCGGTGATAGCGTAGGGTCCAATAAAACGGGGAGCGAGCTTCCCCTTCACACCGAACCGGTGCACGCCCTTCATCGGAGACACGCGGAGGTACACGTGTTCCCCAACGTCAAAGTGCAACGGTCTACGCCTCTTATCAGCGTAGCTCTTCTGTCGGGATTGAGCGGCCTTCAAATTGGCTTGAATGGTCCGAACGCGCTCTTCGGCGTCGTTCACCACATCAACCCCGAATGTGACCCTTTCACCGGACTCGCACCAATTTAATGGGGTGCGGCATTTACGACCGTAGAGAGCTTCGTAGGGTGCCATCTTGATACTCGCCTGATAGCCATTATTGTACGAGAATTCCGCCAATGGTAGGTGATCATCCCAGTTCCTACCATGGTGGATGACACATGCTCTCAACATGTCTTCCAGAACTTGATTCACCCTCTCTGTCTGGCCATCTGTTTGAGGGTGATAAGCGGAGCTCCTGATTAGTTTAGTACCCAAGGCAGCGTGCAACTGCTCCCAAAAGCGAGATACAAACAATGCACCTCGGTCTGAGACTATGGTCTTGGGTACACCGTGCAGGCATAGAATCCTGGCAATGTATAACTCCGCATATCAGTTGGCATGGAAGTGTGTATGTACGGGGATGAAGTGAGCTGACTTGGTCAGTCGGTCAAAAATCACCCAAATGGAATCATGTTTGTTGGATGTTAAGGGTAATCCCACGATGAAATCCATGCTCACATATTCCCATTTCCATGCTGGAATCTTCAGGGGTTGCAGCAGCCCTGATTTCCTCATATGATCCGCCTTCACTCGTCTACACGTATCACATTCGGCTACGTACTTAGCTATCTCCCGCTTCATCCGTGTCCACCAAAATCTCTTTTTCAAATCTTGGTACATCTTGTTCCTGCCCGGATGAATGGAGTATTTAGACATGTGAGCTTCATCGAGGATCTTTCAACTCCATATCTCGGGGCACGACTATGCGCTCATTAAACCATAGCGTCCCCTCCTCATCCTTCCGGAAACATTTGATCTCCCCGTTGTCTATTCGTCTCCGGAGATGTGCCATGCCTTTATCCGTCTTCTGAGCTGCAATGATGTCCTCCCTAATAGTAGGGATGAGGGCAAGGTTGTATAGCGATCCATAAGGAACCAAGTATAAACTTGGCTCTCCCTCCTCCACCGGTGTAATGGTGAGGTGATGGACATGTGACTTCCGACTCAGCGCGTCGGCAACCACATTCGCCTTGCCAGGGTGGTAATGGATCTCAATCTCATAATCTTTGATCAGTTCTAACCACCTCCTCTGCCTCATGTTCAGCTCCTTCTGGGTGAAAATGTATTTCAAGCTCTTGTGGTCGGTGTAGAGATGTACCAAGTTCCCCAGGAGATAGTGCCTCCACATTTTCAGCGCCAACACCACGGCAGCAAGTTCAAGATCGTGAGTCGGGTAGTGCTGCTCATGGTTCCGAAGCTGGCGTGAGCCATAAGCGACCACACGTCCTTCCTGCATCAACACGCAGCCAAGCCCAATACCGGACGCGTCACAATACACGTCGAAGGGCTTTGTTGTATCCGGCTGAGCTAACACCGGGGCTGTTGTGAGATGCTTCACCAATGTTCGGAACGCTCCTTCACACGCCGTGTTCCAAACGTATTTCGTCCCTTTCTTCAGCAACTCTGTCATCGGCTTAGCGAGCTTGGAGAAGCTTGGAATGAACCTCCGGTAGTATCCCGCTAACCCGAGGAAACTTCTGACTTCATGGACTGAAGTGGGAGCTTTCCATTTCAGCACTTGCTCTATTTTGCTTGGGTCAACCGCAATGCCTTCAGCTGAGATGATATGTCCCAAGAATGGCACTTGGCTGATCCAAAATTCGCATTTACTGAACTTAGCGTAGAGTTTATGGTCTCGCAATGGTTGAAGAACGATCTGCAAGTGTTTGGCATGTTCGGCTTCCGTCTTGGAGTAAACCAAGATATCATCGATGAACACTACCACGAATTGTCCAGCTCCGGCATGAACACCGAGTTCATGAGATACATGAAATGGGCTGGAGCATTTGTGAGACCAAATGACATGACGAGGTATTCATATAGTCCATATCTCGTCGAGAATGCCGTCTTCGGAATGTCCTCCGCCCGGATTTTTATTTGGTGATATCCAGAGCGAAGGTCCATCTTGGAGAACACACTGGCACCCACAAGTTGGTCAAACAATATGTCGATGCGGGGCAGTGGGTACTTATTCTTGATGGTGACGGCGTTGAACGGCCGGTAATCCACACACAGCCTCAGGGTCTCATCCTTCTTCTTCACGAATAGCGCCGAGCATCCCCAAGGCAAGGAACTCGGCCTAATGAAACCCTTGCTCAACAGATCATTGAGCTGTTCTTTCAGTTCCGCCAGCTCATTTGGAGCCATTTTGTATGGTCTCCGTGCTATGGGTGTAGTCCCGGGTGCAAGTTCAATCTTGAACTCGACATCCCGCTCAGGTGGCATGCCCGGAAGATCATCCGGGAACACATCAGGATACTCCCGGACTACGGGGATGTCTTCTAACTTGAGAGCTTCAGCATTATTAATTGCTAAAACTTCCCGGACTGGCGTGTCTAATACCATGGAATGTGGACAGTGGAATGGAGAATTTAAGTGAACCGTCCGTGTCCGAGTCTCTAGGACAGCGCCATGGTATTGTAGCCATGACATCCCTAAGATTGCATCAATCTTCTGCCCCATAAGGATTATCAAGGTGGTGGGATATAGTTTCCCACCTAAACACAGAGGTGCCTTTGGAATCATCATATTAGCTGAAATCTTCCCTCCCGGTGAGCATATCATATAAGTGCAGTCGGTTGGGAAGACTTGCAATTGATGTTTAGCCACATAGGATGCACTTATAAAGCTGTGGGTTGCACCAGAATCAAATAATATGACGATGGCTTGATTGTTGAGAGTAAACGTACCCGCCAGCACGTTATCTCCCTCTGGGGCGCCCTCATTGTCGAGGTTGCGGACGCCTCCAGTGCGCTGACCAACCTTCTTCGCCGGAGGTCGGCCTCGAGCACCGCCCTGGAACTGGGCTTGCCCGCTGCTCTGCTGCCCCTGGGGACAGTCCTTCGCGATGTGGCCCGCCTGGCCACACGTGAAGCAGGTGAAACGGGGCGGTCCCCCGCTAATCGGTGGACGGAAACCCGGGGCGCGTTGCGGCGGTTGAAACGCCCGGGGTACCGTCTGCTGCTGCTGCTGTGTTGGTGGTGGCATCGGCGGACGGAATGGGGGTGCTTGGAACGAACATCCCCCGAACTGTTGAGGTCGCGCCGGTGGACGCCACTGCTGCCCGGATGGTGTCCGATACACCATATGGTACTTCTGGGGAGCGCCACTCCCACCGCTGGGTGGAGCGCTGCGCTTCCGCTGCTCAGCTGCCAACTCCCGCTGAGCATCCTCTTGCATGATCGCGGCATTGACTAAGTCGTTGAATGTGTCGCGGTTCCACTGTACGAGGTGGATCTTCATTTCGGGGTGTAACCCCCGATAGAAGTGCTCCCTCTTCTTCTCCTCCGTGGAGATGTAGTCTGACGCATACTGTGCCAGATGGTTGAAGGCACGGGAGTAGTCGTGGGCACTCCTCCCGCCCTGCTTCAGTTCCAAAAATTCTTGGAACTTCCTCTTCATTATTCCGGGAGGGATGTGATAGGCGCGGAACGCCTCCCGGAACTCTTGCCATTCCACGGCATGGCCAGCCGGACGTGAGGCGACATAATTCGCCCACCACGCACCAGCGGCACCGTGGAGCTGCTGTGCTGCGAACAGGGTCTTCTGC
Organism: Neostapfia colusana; assembly: GCA_030760725.1. Lineage (NCBI taxonomy): Eukaryota > Viridiplantae > Streptophyta > Magnoliopsida > Poales > Poaceae > Neostapfia > Neostapfia colusana. Next base: position 96,096,483 of record JASWHV010000003.1, read on the forward strand.
CGCTCCGTACACTGGAGCAGCCCAAACTTGGACTCGATGGTCCGCAGCCAGTTGTCAGCCTCCAGTGGTTCTTCAGCTTCGGTGAACACTGGAGGGTGCGTACTCATGAAATCCGAGTACGACACATCACGGGGCTCCCGAGGCCCTCTATCTTGACGTCCCCCCGCCTGGGACGTATTCTGCACGATCGTGCGGAGCAGGTCGGTCTGCTCCTCACGACCTCCCACCAATGCCGCTATCACATCCGCTAGAGTAAGCGGAGGCGGCGGTGGTGGCTGCTGCTGCGGGGTGCTGTCGTAGGCCGGTGGCTGGGAGTCATCACCTCCCTGTTGGCTAGAGCCACCAACCTCGTGCGTGGTCCTAGTACGAACCATCTGCAACCACACGACATTAAACATCAGTCCCGCAACATTTTGCATGCAGTCTAAATGAAATAGGTGTAAAACATAATGACAATGAAAACATGCGATACATCTCGTAAGTAGATAGTGTAATAACTTTGCACCAGCTACACCATTAGCAGACCAAACACAAGCTAGTTTAATCCAACTTGATGAACCGCCTCTTTGGAAGCTCACCATAACTAGGTTTGGTCACTACGAGATATTACTATTGCTTTGTCATCACGCATACCACCCTTAGGGTACAACACCCTCTCCAATGAGTTCAACTGTCCTTCTTCCTTCAGAATGACCAGTTCCTACCTATTCCAAGTTTTTACCTGGTTCTGGGCATTTTCATGACTCAAGTTGAATCCCAAAGTTAAAGTTAACTTCAGTATCTTTCCAACGAGTACTCATTTGCCCCCAGATCAGCTTTGATTAAAAAGTTATGCTAATTCAAAGTTAGCAGAATTTCTGGAAGAATTTCAACAGCACCTCCCTCAGCTACAAAACCTGTGAGTTGTGCTCTGTTGAAGTTCGGCAACCTTGCTGCCCAAAACAGAGCACTCTGCTTTTCATACTTTTGGCTATACTGCTCCACTATCCCATTCTTATACCCAACCAGGGTCCTAAATGTTGAACCTATAGATTTTAATTCTTTGTTTTCATTATTCTCATGCATATGCCTACCATATCTCGGTATTACGTTCCTCACAAAAGAAAATCCTACCCGGATCATACCGGCATATACGTCTCAAATGTGGCACTAAACGGTCTCTCGCACACGTTTTCTACACGGATACATACGTGGTTAGTACCTGCAGAAGGCCACACAATAATGGTGCACTCAATGGTTATTCATTTCAGGCAGTTCCATATTTAGAAGTAAATACATACGCCCGTATCATTGTCATACGGCCGTCCCTGAGTTAGGTCACGTCTCAAGGTACGTGATCGTGTTTCAACACCACACGACGGGGAACCCGAGTATGTCATGAACGGGTCGTCACGGTTGGGAATGTTATCAACCCAACAGATACCACCTACTGCCCTGCAGGGCACGCCGATGGCAAGCGCTGCGTATGTCCTCCTGGGCTATTTCCAGACGAACACACTCTTGCGTTACTGACCACGCGATGGGGTCTCCACTTACTTGCCTAATGCACGCTAGGGATCAGCGTTTCATATGAACTCAGGAACATGAAGAGTTCAAGAGGTTCATATTGACGTCTCACACCAAGCTATGAGACAAATCCCTGAACCACGTTCCTCGTCAGGGAGAGCTAACCGAAATTGAACCGCTTTCGGGGGCGTTCCTTACCATACTTACCAGAGCGTAGGTGCGTCGTTACATAATTGAAATTCAGAATTATAACACATAGGTTAGTCTTTGCCACTTTAAGTAACTATGCTAATATAGTCCTTACTTGGGCAGCTACCGATTCCTCACCGTATACCTAAGTTTTTCCCATAATGCAGTCCTTTAGTACTGTGCTATCCCCACTGCAGCTCTGATACCAGGCTGTGGCGGACCGGAATCCGCTCATCAAGGATCGCAGAGGGTGGTGCCACGCGATGCGACACCCGACAGCACACGTCATAAGAACATAATATATTACATGGGAAAAACAACTGAAACTGTACAAACAGGTACAAACTTCAATTACAACTATTGTTTATCTTACACAGCGGAAGTCTACACTATAGAACTCACGCCCGCCTATTTAGCAAAAGTTGGTTGCCCAGCCCTAGGGCAACCCACACTAGCTGCACCCCTCAGCTCAGCGCGGCGTGTACGGCTCCCACTCAGCCGTGGTCCCCGACGGAGGGTAACCCTTGCCGGTGGACTCGTACTCCGAGTTTGTGGGTGGCTCCTCACCTGAAAACACTTAAGCAGCAACCGTGAGCACGAAGGCTCAGCAAGGCTTAACCGACTCACCTAAGCATGAAACTCTACATGAGGTGTACAATGGACATAGGATAGTAACATTTTAGCAAAAGGACACGCCTACAAGTTCATCCTTCGTTCATCTTTTAGCAACAAGTTAACAGTTCATGAAATCTGAAATTTAGTGAGCAGTATTTGGTGGCACACATGTAGCAATACAATTATATCAATCAGCATCATGGAATCAACATATTTCATCCATTAATCTACGTCACGACTCAGTGACCAAGTGGTACTCTTCACCGCGAGGGACGGCGAATCGACTCGATATACACCTGCAGGGAGACCCAAAGAGCACGTCACGTACGCCCATCCGTGGAGCTGCACAGCACGCTCACTCGATGTCGTACGGGACAACCTTTCACCCAACAGCCCAAACGTCGAACCGGTCGCACCGAAACGAGCAGGAGGTTCCCCACACGGAGCATCTCTCTATGCCCGTTGGCAGATTTCCACCTTGCTGCCCTCAACCTACACCTATAAATCGGTGTGCTATGCCTCGACGCCCGGAGGTTTAGGTTACGTCGGTTTATCGGGGCCCATATATCCGATATGCCTTCGGTACGTTCAAACTTGATCAGCGTGGGCCGCACACGGCTCGGTCCTCAATCGACACAGACAGGGCTGCGCACACAAGACTCCCTCTTGCTGCGCCCTAGCCCCTGCCTAGTCTCATTTTCATTACTAAAATGACCTCACATCACTCAACCAAACCCGTGTGTCCCAAGCCTATCTCGCGAGTAGATTCCAACTACTCGACTTGTACCGAAGTCCTATGACTCATTAAGCCTAGCCTGTCTACTCGAGGTCTTAGACACTACCCCCACTCTTTTAGGAACCTTTGGTTATGCAAGTGGGGTTCCATTCCTTCTACACCTAATGCACAATCATACTTCACATGACTCATGTAAACAAAAGAAAACTTATAAAAAGGTTAATGCAAACCGGGGCTTGCCTTGTTGCTGCTGGTCAGGAGTTAAGTCTTCGTCCGGAAGGAGGAAGTCCAGCACCTCCGGGGTCTCTTCTTCAACGGCTACACGTTTATGCAATATTACATGTTAATTAATATGCATACAAGTTATTGTAAGGTTACTGTTATTAGTTTTAATAACCAGCCTCTAACACCTGGAACTTTGTTTAAGAATTTAAAGATGAACTGGTGTTGGTGGTTTGGCTTGGACTTAGTCACATGGTTAAATGCTAAGTGGTTTTCCCCCTTTTCCATCTTAATCCCTTAAGTGGGTAAACATGACAGGGGTGATCTAGAGCTCCAATGGAGCTGAGAATTTTCGTGTGAGTTCCTTGTCACAAGAAAACCCTCTGGACCAAACCTTAGCACTTTTCATGGAGTGGTTTGCTCAGAATAATTTTCTTAGCAAATAAGCAAGGAGGAATTAATTCTGAGGTCAGACCCCTGTTCATACCCAAATTAGTGAACTACAATTTCAATTATAGCTCCTAGAGTTTGCATGAATTTTCCTAGCATTTTTGGAGTTAAGGTTTGCCCAGAATTGAATTTCCAAGTTTTGGAAATTCTCTGAAAATGTTTCTGCATTCAAATGAACACAGCACCTTCCAATTTGAATTCCTCTGACCAAATCAACTCTAAATGGTATGAAACTTTTACAGGGGTTTACTAATGTCCTAAAGAACATTCGGGCAAAATTTGGGGATTTTTGGATGAACCAAACTCCCTCTAAAATTATTTTGCTGAAAAGCTTTAAAGAATTTTCCAGAATTAATTAATGGGTTTCATACAAATTGGGTTGTATATATGGACAGATCTAGGCAAGATGAATCCAACCCAATTTGAATCACTAAATTTGGAGCTTCCTAGCAGAAGTTATGGAGCTCTAAAGTTTGGGAAATTTCTGGAATTCGAATTAACCGGGAAAGTTCAAATTTCTGACAGCGGGCCCGGCTTCCACGTGTCATCACCTTGGCTGCGCCACACGGGGCCACAGGATTGTTTTCCGCGCGTTCACAGCCGATCCGGTGCAACAGAAAATCCCCACACTGTGCCGCGAGAGACTGACGAGCGGGCCCGGCCGGCTCGTCTTCTTCCTCGCGCCCGCCCTTTTTCCCGCGCCGCCCCCTCGCCGGCACACCTCGGCTGCTCGCCGGACTTGGCTTCCCGACCGCCTCCCAGCCGGAAACTTGCCGCCTGGGCCTATTTTTGCGCGCTGAACACGCTGGTACTGCCTGCTCTGGTCGGCGGTGGCCCTAACCTAGCTGGCGACGGTGCAGCGGCTCGGACTCTCTTCAGTTATGGCGCACGGTCATCGTAGCCCACCAAAACCTCGGAGGAAAGGCTCTACAGCACCGGGGGATCTCATGGAAGGTCGACAAGGCCATGCTAGGGCTCGGGGAGAGCTCTAACCTAGTCGTCACCGTGAGCCCGACCTTTCCCGCCATAACCGCGGCTGGAAAACTGGGAAATACGCCGGCTATAGCCAAAATTAAGCTAGGGTTGCGGAGAAAACTTGGGCGCCATCCAGTCTAGCTCCTGTGTGTGCAGTTTGATAAACTCTAAGCAATCACACGTCGGGAATTTGTGGGTTTCTTACCCGAGGGTAGTTCTGCACCGGTTGAAGACGTTTTGCGAAATTCGCCGGCGATGATCGGTCACTGGTTCTAGGCTTTGGGGTCGAGCAGCGTGGAGTCTAGGCGTGTCCAAAACTGCTCCTCCTTGGTCGTGACAAGTCTTCTGCCGAGCTGCCCACGGGAGCACCTTTGCTCGGTTCTCCCCGGCGGCCACGAAAATGTGGTTTTTCTCGGTGGGTAGTGGTTCAACTCGACTGGAAGTCATGCGTGGAGGGTGTGGGAGGTCTGAGGATGTTGGTTTGCTGAGTTGCCGACGTTGGTACACGAGAGACGATCGCTCTCGAGCGAGTGAATCACAGCGGCGGCTCCTCGGCGCTCTGTCGTGCGAGAGGGCGGTGACTGGGGGTCGGTTCGTGGTCGTGGCGAGCTGGGGCACGGCTGGGAGTTACTGCGCCCCCACAAGGAGCTTGCCAGCGCGCGAGGGGAGAGCAGGAGGTGGCGCCCGGCGTTTTCGCGGTGTGTCATGGTGGAGCCTCGGCTCTGTTCCGAGTGCAACACTTAGCCCCTAAGGCTGTTGACTTTTGTGCCATTTTAACCTCTCCAATGACATGTGGGACCCACTTGTCAGTGCTCCCCCACCCCTCAAAAGATCTCCAAAGCTTAGCTAGAGATGAATTCAAATATTTGGAGTTTGAAACTGACCTACATTTGTATGGTTGAGCTCATTTCCCCCAAATTCAAATGTATATTTGAATTCTGTGCATATTTGGATCCTTTTTGGAAAAATGGGTGGCCAACCTTTTCAAAAATTATTGAGACTCTGCCTCCCCACTAATTTGAACCTGAGGAATCCAAGTATGCCCTTTACTCCTTGTTTTAGCTGCTGCAATCCTGAATTTGAATGCAACAGTTTGGAAACACCCTCTCATGTGTGATCATATGTGTAGAATTTTCCCATGTTGTGAAAGTGTAAGTTTCCCCTCTAACCACTTCTTTGATAGAGGTTACTTGCTCTTCCTATTTTTTTTACCAGCTATCCACAACAAGAACTGAGGTGTGGTGAAGTGAAGAAAAGTTTTTGCAAGTCCCATTTCTTGGGCCTTTTACACGCGGCCCCCAGGCCAGCGTGAACTTCTCCTGTTCCGGTGTGCCCGGACTCCGCGGCGGCGTCGTCTCTTCCTGCCGAGACGGCCACCGCGGCCCCCAAGCCGGCGCAGGTCGACCCTGCACTAGGCGGCCCAGCCTTTTCTGCAGCACCCCCTTCCCCTGTTCGCCCCTCTCCTCAGATCAAGGAGCCAGTAGCTGAAGAGAGCCCGGCAGGCCTGGCTGCCAGTGCCTCAGAGCCAGCTTCACCTGATCGGCGTCTCGTCTCAGTTGCTGGTGCGTCAACTCTCCCTGAGGACGAGGTAATGGAGGAGGTCGGGGGGACTGCCCCGGCCTCTGTTGCTCCATTGCCTCTAGCTGATGCCTTCGCGCTTGCCGAGACGAGCGTTCGGCAGGTCTTGGCTGCATTGGGGCGCGAGCGGGAGGAGTATACGGTTGAACGGGATCACCTCCTCACCTGGGGGAACCTTTTGCGGGAGAGGACCGCCAAGGTTAAGAGTGAGCTTGACTCCAGGCAGGAGTTGCTCGACTTCAGGGAAGCGCTCGTCGACCGGATGAAGCGGGCTGTTGACCGCATGGACACCCAATCGCGGCGGATCAACAGGGAGGCCCTGGAGGCACATGCCCGGGCCGAAGAGAGCCTCTCTGCTGCTGTGGAAATACGGCAGCGGTTGGAGCGCCGTGAACACGCCGTTGAGGAGCGGGAGCGTTCCGTGGCAGCTGAGGCAGAGAGGGTCGCCGCGCAGCTGGCTGCGGGCGAGGATGACCTCCGAGCTCAGATGGAGGAGCTGGAGATTCTGAAGGCAGACCTCGACTTGAGGGAGGAACAGGTCTCTCATGATCGCCGGGTGGTCTTGGACCGGGAGTTGACCGCCGGCTTCAAGGCCGCTGAGCTGGAGCGGCTAGCCAAGACTCTCCACCTTCGGGAGAGTTCCCTGGCGGCCAAGGAGAAGGAATTCTCCGAGAGGAACCTGGATGCTCTGCAGGCGGCCCGCCGCGAGGTGGAGGAGCTCTCAGCCTTGCGGTCCTCCGAGGCTCTTGCGGTCTCAAGCTTCGTGGATCGAGCGGGGTCCGCCCTGATCCCTCTTGGCTTCAGTCCGGTGAGGGCCGCGACTCCCGCACTGAAGGTGGCAGAGGTGATCCCTGCGTTGGAGTCGATCGGCGCCAAGCTGGACAGACTCGACTCGGTGGTCGCCAGCGAGCTTGAGGCCGAGGGCCGCAGCTTAGCTTTAGAGGTCGCTTCGCATGTGCTGGCATGCTTCAAGAGCCGCGACCCCTCTTTTTCGCTAGAGCCAGCGAGAGAGGGCCCAGCCGCGGAGCGGGAGGAAGCTGCCAGGGCTGAAGTTGAGGATGTGGCCGCCCTTGTAGCCGCAAGGTTCCGGCGAGAGCCGGGAGGTTCTTAGGACTTGTTTCTCCCTTTTTTATCAAGTCTGTAGTCCAGCTCATGGAGCCTTGTTTAATTTCACTCTCTTAGATGCTTGTGTCTGTGATGCTTTTCCTCTCCTTCTTGGCTTTGCCTGGATGAGTCATTAGCTCCTTAAGGTACTAAGAGGCCATTTCCAATCTCGGAGCTTTGCACAGACACCCTCCCCGGGTCCTAACCGTGTTAGGGGCCCCCGGAGGTCTCCGAACCTCGCCCTATGGGGGGCCCCAAATCTGCCTGCCACGTGGCGGATCCGGAGCTCCTCCTCAAGAGACGGGAGCTCCGGCCATGTTGGACACGTAGGGCTTTCGGAGCCCTCCCACTGAGGGGGGGGGGGAGGTCCGGTTCCTGCCTGCCACGTGGCGAGCCCGGAGCCCTCCTCAAGGAAGGAGAGAGTTCCGGGCCTGCTGGACACGTGGGGCCCCCAGGCCCCGCCCCTGCTGGAGGGGCAGGTCCCGGTCCTTCCAGTCCCAGGCCGGAGTAGCTGGTAGCTCCTTTCCCCCCGCTTCATGCAATCCCTGTTGCCGTAACCTGGAGGTTCCTGCACACAGGCAGAGGAAACGTAATTCTCCTCGGGGGGTCCTCCCCTCCTGTCTCCTAGTCTTATTCGTCTTATGGTCCTGACCCGCTATACGGGGCTTGGGCAATTCTGTGCGCGAGGCGCCGGAGCTCCGGCTCCCTCCGAGGTCCGGGTACGGCCGTCCGATCCCTAGTACCGGGCCATGCGCTGGGGAAGCAGAGTGCACGCGCTTTGGGTTCATGACCAGGCAAAGCGGACGTACTCCCCTGGACCTCCGGAGGGCAGGATGCGCATGCTTTGGGCTCTGGGCCGGCTAAGCTGGATACGCACCCTGGACCCCCCATGCACAACGCTGGCTTTTCCTGGAGGTGACCAACTGGCACCGCAACACCTGACTGGGGGAGGCCCGAGAGACTCACTCGGCCATCGGCAGGTGCCTCAAGCGCAGCCGCCTTTGCTAAGATAGCAAATGCCGACTATGGATGAGCGCAGGAGAGAGGGAGCTAGATGTACGATGAACATACAGAGATAGTGCGACCATAAAAATTAATGCATAATTTAAATGAGCGCATGAGAGAGAGCTAAGTAGAACAGGTCTCTGTATTCGTACCCATAGGTGGAATTCTGGCTGTACATGGGGGCAATGTTCCGCCTCGTCTACAAGGGAAGCAAGACTATATGCGCTTAGGGTCGGAACCAGGCTAACCTGGACGTAGTCCTGTACCGTTCCTTGAGACTTAGCTACCCCAAGCTCTGTTCCTAAATTCTATGGGGTCTATTACAGAAGTGAATAACCCTGTTCTACCGATGCTCAGTAAGTAGGACTTACAGTGTTGCTTCATGGCAAGGATTTTTTGGGAATGGATCCCACTCTCGGTTGAAAGGCATGTGTACCTGGGGCGGCAGCTTTCATGATTCGGAAGGGACCTTCCCTGCTGGGGGAGAGCTTATGGGTCCTTCTTGGAATATAGCGTGCCGCTTCACCAGGTTGCCCTCTCGCGGGCCCCCGTCGCGTTTGGTTCTTTTGCGGTAGTGCTTAGAGCATTAGCCGAGACCGTGCGTTGTGGGGTGTTCCCTGCAAGCCGAGTCTTGTCGAGGTTGTTATCTTCACGCTGGATCAGGCCCTGCGCGGCTTCTCTCGGGGGCCCCCGGGGAGTTCTCCCCTTCTGGCTAAGGCCTTCAAGGGGTAGGTGAACCCGGGCTCACCTTGGATGACCTAAGGCGTCTTCCCCTTCTGGCAAGGCCTTCAAGGGGTTGACGGACCTTAAGCGGCTCCCGAGAGGTATGTTCGAGGCACGGAGGCGTGCTGTAGTTGGCTAACGCCCAGGCCCGTCACCGTCGGAACTGGAGTCCTCACCGCCATGCACTGTCTTTATGACACGCTGAGGCTCCTGGAACCCCACCTGGTGGGCAGCGGTGACTGGGGCGTCGGCCTTCTGTTTGCCATCCCTCTGAGGGTAGGGCGGTGCTTCAGCCCTCTGCTGTCTTCCTTTGCGGAAGCGCTCTGCGAGCCTCTGGATCTCCCAGCACTCGGCAGCAGTATGGTTGCAGGTGCCATGCACGGGGCATAGCCCGCCTTGGTCACTGTCTGGGGCCGGTGACTGCCGCTGCCTTTTGTCAGGGCGTGGCCCCCGAGCTCCACTGGTCGTCGCAGCTGCGGCGACGGGGGCCGTGAATGGTGACTTCATCTTGCCAGCCCCCCGGTTCTTGGTCTTCTTGCCACCCCCATAAACAGCAGCACCGGACCCGGGCTGCCCTCCTGACTCGGAGGTCGGCAGTGCGTGCCAGTTCCGCCATTCAGCTGCTCTGGCGCACTTGTCCGCCAGGCTAAAGAGCTCCGAGACGTCGCGGACCTCTCTGGTCGCGAGCTTCTCGAGCATTTTCTCGTCCCGGACACCCTGTCGGAACGCCACCACCACAGAGGCGCTTTGGATATGTGGGATGGTGTTGCGCACCTGAGAGAACCGCTGGATGAAAAAGCGCAGCGACTCCCCAGGTTGTTGTTTGACGGCGTGGAGGTCGAGCTCCGTGCCGGGACGGGTGTAGGAGCTGCCAAAGTTGGCGACGAACTGCCGGCAGAGCTCACCCCAGGAGGTTATGGACCCCTGAGGTAGATTCATGAGCCAAGACCGGGCTGGGCCGGTCAAGGCGACGGGGAAGTAGTTGGCCATGACAGCCTCGTCCCCTCCTGCGGCAAGTACGCGGTGGAGTAGATCTGGAGGAACTCCGCCGGGTTGATGCTGCCGTCGTACTTCTCGGGCAGGTGCGGGCGGAACTTGCGTGGCCACCTTGCGAAGCGAAGGTGGGGTGCAAGGGCCGCACATCCTGCACCTGCTGCGGCAGGTATAGGTGCTGCGAACACTTGGTTCGCACCTGGCGCTGCGTATCCCGGCATGGGCAAGGCTGCACCATAGACCGGGGCCGCTACTTGCGGCGCATATGGTTGTGGCATATGCTGCGCAGCATATGCCTGTGGCGGGGCTCGCATGGCGAAGACCTTCCCTTCTGGTTGTGTCGAGGCCGACGACATGCTGTCGCCTGCCTCATGGTTGCGACGCCTTTCTCGGCGTCGCTCGAGGTACACCCGGGCGTCCTGCCCCAAGTGGCACCGTTCCAGTTCCCTTCGCAGGTCCGTCGACAGGAGCCTGGAGGAGCTGGAATCCGCCGTTAGCCCGTCAACCGTGGGTGTGCGCGTCAGCGACACAGCCGGTTGCCCTGGGCGCCGTCCTCGCCGAAACCGAGGGTTCGCGGCGGCGACGACGAGGTGGTCCACCTCGCAGACCCATTGCTGGGTCGCTGAATGGGGCGCATCCCCTGCAGGTGGGTTGCGCAGCAGCGCTCTTGCTGCAGCTAGCGCACCTCCATGGTGTACGCTCAGCGCTGCAGAAGACCTCACGCTGGTCGGGGCCTGCATAGCCGGAGTCGGCTGCTGGCTACCAGCTTGTGCCGACACACTCCGTCCTGAGTGTGTCGACATGTACTCCCCAGTGGTCACGGTTCGCCGTGACCGCGGAGGGGAAGAGTTTGCCGCTGAAGGAAGCTTGGTCATCCTCGTCGGCGGAAACTCGTCGCGCTAGGGGAAAAGGCCCCTACCTGGCGCGCCAAATGTCGAAGTGTGCGATCGACACTTCCCCCGGGCCTGCACTGGGCAGCCCGCGGAGGTTCATTTTTCGGCGGGGCTAGTCTCCTAGCGGAAAGCTTGCGCGGATGGACGAGTTAGCGAGAGCTTGACACGGCGAGTTTTACGTGGTTCAGGCCGCCGGAGCGTAAAACCCTACGTCCACGGCGAGCTATGGAGCTCGCTGTATTGCTTGCTGCTCAGGGCCGGAGGCCTGAGCTCGGGGGTGAGTTACAGCTTGAGAGTGTATGGCTAGCGTATGAGTTGCAAAGTGCGAACCCTTGCTATCGACGCCTACCCGAGCCTTTTATAATCCAAGACTCGGGTGGCTTACAAGGGAAGCCGGGACCCGACAGGTGGTCCCGGGAAGATTGTCTATTATCTACCGTATCTGTAGTTACGCCGGTAGTTGCCTCTGGTCGAAGGCTTCTGAGTCTTCATCTTGCCGCCCTACCCATGCCGCATGCTAGTCGTAGTGGTTGATGACGGTGCAGGCGGCATGGGATGTCTTGTCACGGCGTTTATTAGCTGGCAGGTTCTGACACCGCGCGCCAGTCTGTGATGCGACTGGGTGCAACGGCACCTGACAGACGCGTGCTCCGCGTTTCCACGTCTTGGGAAGATGCGGGCCTTGAATACCTTGTACGGGCAAGGTGTGTGGCGCCTTTACGCCCGCCGCCTACCGCTCGGGGGCAGGCAGCACCGTTCTTCTGGCCACGTGGCGGGTCCGGAGCCCTTCTCTGAGGCGAGAAGGGTCCGGCCTGCGGGGCACGTGGAGCCTCCGGACCTCTCCCCGCGGAGGGGGAGGTGCAGCCTCTGTATGCCACGTGGAAGGCCCGGAGCTCTCCTCTGCGGAGAGGGAGGTCCGGCCCCGCTGGACGCGTGGTATCTTCGGACCTCTCACCCGCGGAGGGGGAGGTCCGGCTTCTGTATGCCACATGGCGGGCCCGGAGCTCTCCTCTGAGGAGAGGGAGGTCCGGCCCCGCCGGACGCGTGGCGCCTTCGGAGCTCTCCCTGCGGAGAAGGGCGAGTACCTTAGGCATTTTACCCTGTGCGCGGGGGTACCCCATATCTCAGGTACCGACAGCCCCCGAGCCGTCTTGGACCTCCGGGAGGTCCCGCTGATTTCCCGGGAGCTCCGGGAGGTCCCGTTGGACATACGGGAGGTTCCGTTAGACCTCCGGGGGGTCCCGTTGCACCTCCGGGAGGTCCTGCTGGTCCTCCGGGAGGTTGTTTTGGGGGTCCGGGGGTCCGTTTTGGACCTCCGGGGGGTTGCCTCGGAGACCTGGGGTGTCGTCTTGGACCTCCGGGGTTTCCTGGCGCCTGTCTCCCGCTACCGGAGCAGGCTGTGGCGATGAGAGGTCCGGCCGCTCTGCGACGAGGACCATACTCACCACTTCAGCCGTCGCCCCGATGTAGAGCAACAGATGCTCTTCGGGCTCGGGGGCTACCATTACGGGTAGGGTCGTCAGGAGTTGCTTCAGCTCCTGGAAAGCTTCTTCTGCTTCGTCGGTCCAAGCAAATGGCCGGATTTGCACAGGAGCTTAAAGAATGGGAGCGCTCGCTCTGCTAACCTCGGTATAAACCGACTCAGCGCGGCTAGGCATCCCGTGAGTTTCTGGACTTCTTTGATGCGGGCGGGGGGCCGCATCAAGTCGATGGCTTTGATCTTCTCTGGGTTAGCCTCAATTCCTCGGTGTGAGACCAGGAATCCTAAGAGTTTTCCAGAGGATACACCGAACACACACTTGTCGGGGTTCAGCTTGGTACGCGTAGAGCGCAGTTTATCGAAGACTAAGGCCAGGTTATCTAGTAGGGATGAACTCTGCCTGAACTTAACAATGATGTCATCGACATACACCTCAACTAAGTCTCTTATCAGCTCCCGAAGGTTTTGTGCATTGCACGTACGAAGGTAGGGAGAGCATTCTTTAGGCCATAAGGCATAGAGACATAACAGAACAGACCGTCTACTGTGATGAAGGAGGTGTGCTCTTCATCTTCTCTAGACATAGGGATCTGATGGAAACCCGAGTAAGCTTCTAGGAAGCACAGCTGTCGAAGTGTTCAGTCGACACTTCCCCCGGGCCTGCACTGGGCAGCCCGCGGAGGTTCTTTTTTCGGTGGGGCTAGTCTCTAGCGGAGAGCTTGCGCAGATGGACGAGTTAGTAAGAGCTTGACACGGCAAGTTTTACGTGGTTCAGGCCGCCGGAGGGTAAAACCCTACGTCCACGGCGAGCTATGGAGCTCGCTGTATTGCTTGCTGCTCGGGGCTGGAGGCCTGAGCTCGGGGGTGAGTTACAGCATGAGAGTGTATGGCTAGCGTATGAGTTGCAAAGTGTGAACCCTTTCTATCGTCGCCTACCCGAGCCTTTTATAGTCCAAGACTTGGGCGGCTTACAAGGGAAGCCGGGACCCGACAGGTGGTCCCGGGAAGATTGTCTATTATCTACCGTATCTGCAGTTATGCCGGTAGTTGTCTCTGGTCGAAGGCTTCTGAGTCTTCATCTTGCCGCCCTGCCCATGCCGCATGCTAGTCGTAGTGGTTGATGACGGCGCAGGCGGCATGGGATGTCTTGTCGTGGTGTTTGTTGGCTGGCAGGTTCTGACACCGCGCGCCAGTCTGTGATGCGACTGGGTGCAACGGCACCTGACAGAGGCGTGCTCCGTGTCTCCGCGTCTTGGGAAGACGCGGGCCTTGAATACCTTTTACCGGCAAGGTATGGGGCGTCTTTACGCCCGCTGCCTATCTCTCGGGGGCAGGCAGCGCCGTTCTGCTGCCACGTGGCGGGCCCGGAGCCCTTCTCAGAGGAGAGGAGGGCCCGGTCCGCGGGGCACGTGGAGCCTCCGGACCTCTCCCCGCGGAGGGGGAGGCTTGGCTTCTGTCGGCCACGTGGCGGGCCCGGAGCTCTCCTGTAAGGAGAGGGAGGTCCGGCCCCGCTGGACGCGTGGCGCCTTCGGACCTCTCTCCCGCGGATGGGGAGGTCCGGATTCTGTATGCCACATGGCGGGCCCGGAGCTCTCCCTGCGGAGAAGGGCGAGATCCTTAGGCATTTTCCCCTGTGCGCGGGGGTACCCCATATCGAGGGTACCGACAGTGGCCCCCGGGCCCATCTCGGGGGAGATAGCGAGCCCGAGGTGGGACCTTCGTCTCTTCTGATCCGCGCACTTTCTTGTCTTGAGTACTCCCTGTGCTGGCAGGGTCTTGACGGCTTCAGTGTCCAGCCTCTTAGGAGAGGGTGAAGCCTGGCATCGGAGCTCGGCCCGGCTGTGGGGGCGGAGGTCCGGAAGTCATCGGAGCTCAGGCCAGCGAAGGGCGTGAGGTCCAGCATCAGCGCTCGCCTCTGAAAGGAGGGCGAGGGCTGGCCTCGGAGCTCGGTCTGGCTGTGGAGGCGGAGTCCGGAAGTCATCGGAGCTCAGGCCAGCGAAGGGCGTGAGGTCCGGCATCAGCGCTCGCCTCTGAAAGGAGGGCGAGGGCTGGCCTCGGAGCTCGGCCCAGATATAGGGGCGGAGTCCGGAAGTCATCGGAGCTCAGGCCAGCGAAGGTCGTGAGGTCCAGCATCAGCGCTCGCCTCTAAAAGGATGGCGAGGGCTGGCCTCGGAGCTCGGCCCAGCTGTGGGGGAGGAGGTCCGGAACTGCTCAGTGGTCCCCCCTTTCCTATCCCTTAGTCTCATTTGGCTTACTGTCCCAGGCCGGAATACGGGGCTTGGGTAATCCAGTGCACTTGGTGCCGGAGGTCTAGCCACAGCCCCAGTCAGGGTGTAACTGCCCGGCCCCCTGGTACTCAGACCGTAGCGCCGGGAGGCAGAGTGCGCATGCTTTGGGTGCAAGACCGGGCAAAGCAAGGCTCCTGACCCCCCGTTCTAGCGTAGGTATTTTCTCGGAGGAGACCAACTGGCGGTGAAGTACCCTTATAGGGGGAGATCCAAAAGGCCACCGGGCCTCTGGCAGGTACCCCAAGCACTACCGCCTTCGGCAGGACGGCAAATATCGACTATGCATGAGAGCCAGAAAGAGGAGCCGAGTGTACAATGGACGCACACTGTATAGAGCGTGGGGAGGTGTTCATATAAATTAATGCGTAATTTAAATAAACACCTAAGTAAGCATGGTGAACTTACTGGGTAGCGTCGGAGCGCCTGTCTTCATCCAGAGCGGGTCATGCGTGGCTTCGTCGTACGCCGGACACGGGGGGACCCCCATGGCTATATCAGGGGAAGCATGGCTTCGGCCCCGCATACCATGTGGAAGGGTAGTTCCCATGACCCGGCCCTGGGAAGTCCGGCTGGCCCCCGACATGGAGGAGCCGGTATCCCCCGACGGCTCTGGGTGCGCGTCTGCACCGGTTGTGTGGGTCTGCTTGGCGTGGACCTGGCACGCATTGCATCCCTAACCGGTTTGACAGCGTCCAGGTGGCTCTCGGTCAGTAGGAGCCATGCCGGGTGGCTTAACCGACCAACGTGCGGGACGATGAGCGTTCCCATCACTCGCCTCCTTGGACTACTGCGAGCTAATCGCAGCCTTCCTCCTGGGTTATGCACCACAATAGGATGTCGTGGCGCCACGCCAGTAAAGATACCAGCGCGTAGCACTTAGCCATCCGCACCACCCGTTCAGCGGATGCACGTTCATCAGGAAGGATGTCCTTCAAGGAGTCCCGGACCTCCGTGGTCCATGCATCAGGACTACTTGAGCTTCTGGATCTTGAGCGCTGGGTTGCACGGAGTCCCCAGTGACTCTTACGATCCTTTGGCGGCATCCAGGGCCGCCGGGACTGCCTAGCTTCGAGGCACTGGTTCAGCCCCCTTCGCCCGGCTCGGCGGGCCGGGCTGTGGACCGCAGCAACGTCCTCTCAAAGAATCCTTCATGCGCAGGGGCTCCGATGGAGGCTTTCGTTGAGAGGTTGTCAGCTGCGGCCGTGCAAGTGCGCGGTACATGGCGCAGGTCCAAGGAGAGGAATTCTTTCTCCAACATCTGCACGTGAAGCAGATAAGCAGCTAGCTGTGGGTCATTGGAGGGGCATTCACCCTTAACTTGCTTGATAACTAGCTGGGAGTCGCCCTGCGCCAACAACTGGCGAGCGCCCAGAGACAGGACTGTCTTTTAGGCCAAAGATTAGTGCTTCATACTCTGCCAAGTTGTTGGTTGCCTTGGAATTGAGACGCACCATGTACCCAGACTGCTCCCCAGATGGCATGAGAAGCAGTACGCCGGCACCGGCCCCCTGCTTTCGCGAGGAGCTGTCGAAGAAGAGCGTCCAGTGAGGCCCGGTGAAGACCGGAGCTCGGTACTTTGGTTCACCGTCTTCGTGGCCCCCTAGGTCAGCCTTCGTTGGCGTCCACTCAGCCACGAAGCCAGCCAGTGCTTGGCTCTCGGCTGTCTGACGTGGTCGGGAGCTCAGCTTGAACTCCGCCGTCTTCGGGCTGTCTTCCGGCTTTGGAGGCTGGCAGTGAGTGCCAGCTCCGCCCTCCGGCTGCTCTGGCGCACTTGTCCGCCAGGCTGAAGGGCTCGGAGGCATCGCAGACCTCTCTGGTTGCAAGCATCCCAAGCATCTTCTTGTCCTGGACACTGTCGAAGTGCCGCCACCACAGAAGCGCTTTGAATATGCGGAATGGTGTTGCGTACCTGGGAGAACCGCTGGGTGAAGGAGCGCAGCGAATCCCCAGGTTGTTGCTTGATGGCTTGGAGGTCAAGCTCCGTGCCGCGACGGGTGTAGGAGCTGCCGAAGTTGGCGATGAACTGCCGGTAGAGCTCTCCCCAGGAAGTTATGGAACCCTGAGGGAGGTTCATTAGCCAAGACCGGGCTGGGCCGGTCAAGGCGACGGGGAAGTAGCTTGGCCATGACGGCCTTATCCCCTCCTGAGGAAAGTACGGCGGTGGAGTAGATCTGGAGGAACCCCGCCGGGTTGACGCTGCCATTGTACTTCTCGGGCAGGTGCAGCCGAAACTTGCGCGGCCACCTCCTGAAGCGGAGGTGGGGCTCCAGGGCCGTACATCCTGCCCCTGTTGCTGCAGGTGTTGGTGCCGTGAACGCTTGGTTCGCCGCTGGCACAGTGTACCCTGGTATGGGCAAAGCTGCGCCATAGACCGGGGGCGCCGTTTGCAGGACATATGGCTGTGGCATATGCTGCGCGGCGTATGTCTGGGGCAGAGTTTGCGTGGCTAAAGTCTGCGCCTCAGGCAGGGTTGAGGCAGTCGTCATGCTGACACCGGCCTCTTGGCTGCGACGCCTTTCTCGTCGCCGCTCGAGGAACATTCGGGCGTCTTGGCCCAGGTGGTATCGTTCCAGCTCAGTCCTCAGGTCCGTCGACGGAAGCCTGGTGGAGCTGGAATCCGCCGTCTGTCCGTCAACCGTTGGCGTGCGCGTCAGCGACACAGCCGGTTGGCCGGAGCGTCGTCCCCGCCGAAGTCAAGGGTTTGCGGCGGCGACGACAAGACGGTCTACCTCGCGAATCCACTGCTGGGTCGCTGCCTGAGGCGCGTCCCCAGCAGGTGGATTGTGCAGTAGCGCTCTTGTTGCGGCTAGCGCACCCCCGGCGGGTACGCCGAGCGCTACTGAAGACCTGACGCTGGTTGGAGCCTGCATTGCCGGGGTCGGTGCTGCCAGAGGCGGTTGCTGGCTCCCAGTGCAGGTACTGGTGCCGCGAACGCTTGGTTGCGCCTGGCACAGTGTACCCCGGTATGGGCAAGGTTGCGCCATAGGCCGGGGACGCCGCTTGCAGAGCACATGGTTGTGGCTTATGCTGTGCGGCGTACGCCTGGGGCAGAGCTCGCGTAGCGAAGGTCTGCCCTCCAGGCTGGGTCGAGGCCGACGTCATGTTGTCGCCAGCCTCTTGAGTGTGACGCCTTTCTCGACGTCGCTCGAGGAACACTCGGGCATCTTGGCCCAAGTGGCACCGTTCCAGCTCTGTCCTCAGGTCCGTCGACGGAAGTTTGGTGGAGCTGTAACCCTCCGTCTGCCTGTCAACCGTTGGCGTGCGCGTCAGCGACACAGCCGGTTGGCTGGAGCGTCGTCCCCGCCGAAGTCAATGGTTTGCGGCGGCGATGACAAGACGGTCTACCTCGCGAATCCACTGCTGGGTCGCTGCCTGAGGCGCGTCCCCAGCAGGCGGATTGTGCAGTACCGCCCTTGCTGCTGCTAGCGCACCCCCACCCGGTACGCCCGGCGCTACTGAAGGCCTGACGCTGGTTGGAGCCTGCATTGCCGGGGTCGGCGCTGCCAGAGCCGGTTGCTGGCTCCCAGCTTGCCCAGACACACTCCGTCCTGAGTGTGTCATCATGTACTCTCCCCTGGTCACGGTTTGCCGCGGACGCAGGGGGGAGAGTTTGCCGCTGAAGGAAGCTTGGTCATCTTTGTCGGCGGAAACTCGTCGCGCAAGGGGAAAAGCCCCCTACCTGGCGCGCCAAATGTCGAAGTGTTCAGTCGACACTTCCCTCGGGCCTGCACTGGGCAGCCCGCGGAGGTTCTTTTTTCGGTGGGGCTAGTCTCTAGCGGAGACCTTACGCAGATGGACGAGTTAGTAAGAGCTTGACACGGCGAGTTTTACGTGGTTCAGGCCGCCGGAGCATAAAACCCTACGTCCACGGCGAGCTATGGAGCACGCTGTATTGCTTTCTGCTCGGGGCCGGAGGCCTGAGCTCGGGGGTGAGTTACAGCTTGAGAGTGTATGGCTAGCGTATGAGTTGCAAAGTGCGAACCCTTGCTATCGTTGCCTACCCGAGCCTTTTATAGTCCAAGACTCGGGCGGCTTACAAGGGGAGCCGGGACCCGACAGGTGGTCCTGGGAAGATTGTCTATTATCTACCGTATCTGCAGTTATGCCGGTAGTTGTCTCTGGTCGAAGGCTTCTGAGTCTTCATCTTGCCGTGCTGCCCATGCCGCTTGCTAGTCGTAGTGGTTGATGACGGCGCAGGCGGCATGGGATGTCTTGTCGCGGTGTTTATTGGCTGGCAGGTTCTGACACCACGCGCCAGTCTGTGATGCGACTGGGCGCAACGGCACCTGACAGAGGCGTGCTCCGCGTCTCCGCGTCTTGGGAAGATGCGGGCCCTGAATACCTTGTACGGGCAAGGTATGGGGCGTCTTTTTGCCCGCTGCCTATCTCACGGGAGCAGGCAGCGCCGTTCTGCTGCCACGTGGCGGGCCCGGAGCCCTTCTCAGAGGAGAGGAGGGCCCGGTCCGCGGGGCACGTGGAGCCTCCGGACCTCTCCCCGCGGAGGGGGAGGCTTGGCTTCTGTCGGCCACGTGGCGGGCCCGGAGCTCTCGTCTGAGGAGAGGGAGGTCCGGCCCCACTGGACGCGTGGCGCCTTCGGACCTCTCTCCCGCGGAGGGGGAGGTCCGGCTTCTGTATGCCACGTGGCGGGCCCGGAGCTCTCATCTGAGGAGAGGGAGGTCCGGCCCCGCCGGACGCGTGGCGCCTTCAGAGCTCTCCCTGCGGAGAAGGGCGAGATCCTTAGGCATTTTACCCTGTGCGCGGGGGTACCCCATATCGAGGGTACCGACACCGACTAGGGATGAGCGCGGGAGAGGGGGAGCTAGATGTACGATGAACATACATAGGTAGTGCGACCATAAAAATTAATGCATAATTTAAATGAGCGCATGAGAGGGAGCTAAGTAGAACAGGTTTCTGTATTCATGCCCATAGGTGGAATTCTGGCTGTACATGGAGGCAATATTCCGCCTCATCTGCAAGGGAAGCAAGACTCTACGCGCTTAGGGTCGGAACCAGGCTAAACTGGATGTAATCCTGTACCGTCCCTTGAGACTTAGCTGCCCCAAGATCTGTTCCTAAATTCTATGGGATCCATTACAGAAGGGAATAACCCTGTTCTACTGATGCTCGGGAAGTAGGACTTACAGTGTTGCTTCATGGCAAGGATTTTTGGGAATGGATCCCACTCTCGGTTGAATGGCATGTGTACCTGGGGCGGCAGCTTTCATGATTCGGAAGGGACCTTCCCTGCTGGGGGAGAGCTTATGGGTCCTTCTTGGAATAGAGCGTGCCGCTACACCAGGTTGCCCTCCTGCAGGCTCCCGACGCGTTCGGTTCTTTGGCGGTAGTGCTTAGAGCATCAGCCGAGACCGCGCGTTGTGGGGTGTTACCTGCAGCCGAGTCTTGTCGACGAGGTTGTTATCTTCGCGCTGGATCAGGTCCTGCGCGGCTTCTCCTGGGGGCCCCCGGGGAGTTCTCCCCTTCTGGCTAAGGCCTTCAAGGGGTAGGTGGGCCCAGGCTCGTCTTGGATGACCTAAGGCGTCTTCCCCTTCTGGCAAGGCCTTCAAGGGGTTGACAGACCTTGGGCGGCTCCCGAGAGGTATGTTCGAGGCACGGAGGCGCGCCGCAGTTGGCTAACGCCCTGGCCCGTCACCGTCGGAACTGGAGTCCTCACCGTTATGCACTGTCTTTATGACACGCTGAGGCTCCTGGAACCCCACCTGATGGGCATCGGTGACTGGGGCATCGACCTTCTGTTTGCCATCCCTCTGAGGGTAGGACGGTGCTTCAGCCCTCTGCTGTCTTCCTTTGCGGAATCGCTCTGCGAGCCTCTGGATATCCCAGCACTCGGCAGCAGTATGGTTGCCGGTGCTGTGCACGGGGCATAGCCCGCCCTTGTCACTTTCTGGGGCCGGTGATTGCCGCTGCCTTTTGTTGGGGCGTGGCCCCCGAGCTCCACTAGTCGTCGCAGCTGCGGCGACGGGGGCCGTGAACGGTGACTTCATCTTGCCACTCCCCCGGTTCTTGGCCTTCTTGCCACCCCCATAGGCAGCAGCGCCGGACCCGGGCTGTCCTCCTGACTCGGAGGTCGGCAGAGCGTGCCAGTTCCGCCCTTCAGTTGCTCTGGCGCATTTGTCCGCCAGGCTGAAGAGCTCAGAGACGTCGCGGACCTCTCTGGTGGCGAGCTTCTCAAGCATTTTCTCGTCCCGGACACCCTGACGGAACGCCACCACCACAGAGGCACCTTGAATATGCGGGATGGTGTTGCGTACCTGGGAGAACCGCTGGATGAAAGAGCGCAGCGACTCCCCAGGCTGTTGCTTGACGGCGTGAAGGTCAAGCTCCGTGCCGGGATGGGTGTAGGAGCTGCCGAAGTTGGCGACGAACTGCCGGCAAATCTCTCCCCAGGAAGTTACGGAACCCTGGGTGAGGTTCATGAGCCAAGACCGGGCTGGGCCAGTCAAGGCGACGGGGAAGTAATTGGCCATGACAGCTTCATTCCCTCCTGCGGCAAGTACGGCGGTGGAGTAGATCTGGAGGAACTCTGCCGGGTTGACGCTGCCGTCGTACTTCTCGGGCAGGTGTGGCCGAAACTTGCGCGGCCACTTTGCGAAGCGAAGGTGGGGCGCGAGGGCCGCACATCCTGCTTCTGTCGCCGCAGGTTCTGGCGCCGCGAACGCTTGGTTCGCACTGAGCACCGCGTGCCCCGGTATGGGCAAGGCTGCACCATAGGCCGGGGGCGCCATCTGCAGGACATATGACTGTGGCATATTCTGCACGGCGTAGGCCTGGGGCAGAGATCGCGTGGCGAAGGTCTGCTCTTCAGGCTGGGTTGAGGCCGACGTCATGCTGTCGTCAGCCTCTTGGTAGCGGCGCCTTTCTCGGCGCTGCTCGAGGTATACCCGGGCATCTTGACCCAGGCGACATCGCTCCAGCTCTGTCCCCAGATCTGTCGATTGGGGCCAAGTAGAGCTGGAGTCTGCCGTCTGCTCGTCAACCAATGGTGCGCGCATCAGCGACATGACCGGTTGGCCAGAGCGTCGTCCCCGCCGAAGTTGAGGGTTTGCGGCGGTGACGACGAGACGGTCTACCTCGCGGATCCACTGCCGGGTCGCTGCCTGAGGCGCGTCCCAGCGGGCGGATTGTACAGTAGCGCTCTCGCTGCAGCTAGCGCACCCCCACTGGGTACGCCCAGCGCTACTGAAGAATTGATGCTGGTTGGAGCCTGCATTGCCGGGGTCGGCGCTGCCAGAGCCGGTTGCTGGCTCCCAGCTTGTACCGACACACTCCGTCCCGAGTGTGTCTACATGTACTCCCCCCTGGTCGCGGTTGGCTGCAGAGGCGAGGGGGGAGAGTTCGCCGCTGAAGGAAGCATGGTCATCTTCGTCGGCGGAAACTCGTCGCGCTAGGAGAAAAGCCCCCTTCCTGGCGCGCCAAATGTCGAAGTGTTCTATCGACAATTCCCCCGGGCCTGCACTGAGCAGCCCGCGGAGGTTCTTTTTTTGGTGGGGCTAGTTCCTAGTAGAGAGCTTGCGCAGATGGACAAGTTAGTAAGAGCTTGACACGGCAAGTTTTACGTGGTTCAGGCCGCCGGAGCGTAAAACCCTACGTCCACGGCGAGCTATGGAGCTCGCTGTATTGCTTGCTGCTCAGGGCCGGAGTCCTGAGCTTGGGGGTGAGTTACAGCTTGAGAGTGTATGGCTAGCGTATGAGTTGCAAAGTGCGAACCCTTGCTATCGTCGCCTACCCGAGCCTTTTATAGTCCAAGACTCGGGCGGCTTACAAGGGGAGCCGGGACCCGACAGGTGGTCCCGGGAAGATTGTCTATTATCTACCGTATCTGCAGTTATGATGGTAGTTGTCTCTGGTCGAAGGCTTCTGAGTCTTCATCGTGCCGCCCTGCCCATGCCGCATGCCAGTCGTAGTGGTTGATGACGGCGCAGGTGGCATGGGATGTCTTGTCGCGGAGTTTATTGGCTGACAGGTTCTGACACCGCGCGCCAGTTTGTGATGCGACTGGGCGCAACGGCACCTGACAGAAACGTGCTCCGCGTCTCCGCGTCTTGGGAAGACGCGGGCCTTGAATACCTTGTACGGGCAAGGTGTGGGGCGTCTTTATGCCCGCTGCCTATCTCTCGGGGGCAGGCAGCACCGTTCTTCTGGCCACGTGGCGGGCCCGGAGCCCTTCTCTGAGGACAGGAGGGTCCGGCCTGCGGGGCACGTGGAGCCTCTGGACCTCTCCCCACGTAGGGGGAGGCTCGGCTTCTGTCGGCCACGCGGCGGGCCCGGAGCTCTCCTCTGAGGAGAGGGAGGTCCGGCCCCGCTGGATGCGTGGCGCCTTCGGACCTCTCTCCCGCGGAGGGGGAGGTCCGGCTTCTGTATGCCATGTGGCGGGCCCGGAGCTCTCCTCTGAGGAGAGGGAGGTCCGGCCTCGCCGGACGCGTGGCGCCTTCGGAGCTCTCCCTGCAGAGAAGGGCGAGTTCCTTAGGCATTTTCCCCTGTGCGCGGGGGTACCCCATATCTCAGGTACCGACAGCCTGGCTGTGGAGGCGGAGTTCAGAAGTCATCGGAGCTCAGGCCAGCGAAGGGCGTGACGTCCAGCATCAGCGCTCACTTCTGAAAGGATGGCGAGGGCTGGCCTCGGAGCTCAGCCCAGCTGTGGGGGCGGAGTCCGGAAGTCATCGGAGCTCAGGCCAGCGAAGGGCGTGAGGTCCGGAGGTCATCGGAGCTCAGGCCAGCGAAGGGCGTGAGGTCCGGCATCAGCGCTCGCCTCTAAAAGGAGGGCGAGGGCTGGCCTCGGAGCTCGGCCTGGCTGTGGAGGCGGAGTCCGGAAGTCATCGGAGTTCAGGCCAGCGAAGGGCGTGAGGTCCGGCATCAGCGCTCGCTTGTGTAAGGAGGGCGAGGGCTGGCGTCGGAGCTCGGCCCAGCTGTGGCGGTGGAGTCCGGAAGTCGTCGGAGCTTAGGCCAGTGAAGGGCGTGAGGTCCAGAGGTCATCGGAGCTCAGGCCAGCGAAGGGCGTGAGGTCCGGCATCAGCGCTCGCCTCTGAAAGGAGGGCTAGGGCTGGCCTCGGAGCTCGGCCTGGCTGTGGAGGCGGAGTCCGGAAGTCATCGGAGCACAGGCCAGCGAAGAGCGTGAGGTCCGGCATCAGCGCTTGCCTTTGAAAGGAGGGCGAGGGCTGGCCTCGGAGCTCGGCCTGTCTGTGGAGGCGGAGTCCAGAAGTCATCGGAGCTCAGGGCAGCGAAGGGCATGAGGTCCGGCATCAGCGCTCGCCTCTGATAGGAGGGCGAGGGCTGGCCTCGGAGCTCGGCCCAGCTGTGGGGGCGAAGGTCCGGAGCTGCTCAGTGGTCCCCCCTTTCCTGTCCCTTAGTCTCATTTGGCTTACTGTCCCTGGCCGGAATTTAGGGCTTGGGTAATCCAGTGCACTTGGTCCCGGAGGTCTGGCCCCAGCCCCAGTCAGGGTGTAACCGTCCGGCCCCCTGGTACTCAGACCGTAGCGTCGGGAGGCAGAGTGCGCATGCTTTGGGTGCAAGACCGGGCAAAGCAAGGCTCCTGACCCCCCGGTCTATCGTAGGTCTTTTCTCGGAGGAGACCAACTGGCAGTACAGTACACTTATAGGGGGAGATCCAAAAGGCCACCGGGCCTCTGGCAGGTACCCCAATCACTACCGCCTTCGGTGGGACGGCAAATATCGACTATGCATGAGAGCCGGAAAGAGGAGCCGAGTGTACAATGGACGCACACTGTCTAGAGCGTGGGGAGGTGTTCATATAAATTAATGCGTAATTTAAATAAACACCTAAGTAAGCATGGTGAACTTACTGGGTAGCGTCGTAGCGCCTGTCTTCATGCAGAGCGGGTCATGCGTGGCTTCGTCGTACGCCGGACACGGGGGGACCCCCACGGCTATATCAGGGGGAAGCATGGCTTCGGCCCCGCATACTATGTGGAAGGGTAGTTCCCGTGACCCGGCTCTCGGAAGTCCGGCTGGCCCTCGACATGGAGGAGCCGGTATCCCCCGACGGCTTTGGGTGCGCGTCTGCACCGGTTGTGTGGGTCTGCTTAGCGTGGACCTGGCACGCATTGCATTTCTAACCGGTTTGACGGTGTCCAGGTGGCTCTCGGTCAGTAGGAGCCATGGCGGGTGGCTTAACCGACCAACGTGCGGGACGATGAGCGTTCCCAGTACTCGCCTCCTTGGACTACTGCGAGCTAATCACAGCCTTCCTCCTGGGTTATGCACCGCAATAGGATGTCGTGGCGCCACGCCAGTAAAGATACCAGCGCGTAACACTTAGCCATCCGCACCACCCGTTCAGCAGATGCACGTTCATCAGGAAGGATGTCCTTCAAGGAGTCCCGGACCTCCGTGGTCCATGCATCGGGACTACTTGAGCTTCTGGATCTTGAGCGCTGGGTTGCACGGAGTCCCCAGTGACTCTTACGATCCTTTAGCGGCATACAGGGCCGCCGGGACTGCCTAGCTTCAAGGCACTGGTTCAGCCCCCTTCGCCCGGCTCGGCAGGCCGGGCTGTGGACCGCAGCAATGTCCTCTCGAAGACTCCTTCTGCGCAGGGGCTCTGATGGAGGCTTTCGTTGAGAGGTCGTCAGCTGCGGCCGTGCCAGCGCGCGGTACATGGCGCAGGTCCAAGGCGAGGAAGTCTTTCTCCAACATCCGCACGTGGAGCAGATAAGCAGCTAGCTGTGGGTCATTGCAGGGGCATTCACCGTTAACTTGCTTGATAACTAGCTGGGAGTCGCCCTGCGCCAACAACTGGCGAGCGCCCAGAGACAGGACTGTCTTTTAGGCCAAAGATGAGTGCTTCATACTCTGCCAAGTTGTTGGTTGCCTTGGAATTGAGACGCACCATGTACCCAGACTGCTCCCCCGATGGCATGAGGAGCAGTACGCCGGCACCGGCCCCCTGCTTTGGCGAGGAGCCGTCGAAGAAGAGCGTCCAGTGAGGCCCGGTGAAGACCAGAGCTCGGTACTTTGGTTCACCGTCTTCGTGGCCCCCTGGGTCAGCCTTCGTTGGCGTCCACTCAGCCACGAAGTCAGCCAGTGCTTGGCTCTTGGCTGTCTGACGTGGTCGGGAGCTCAGCTTGAACTCCGCCGTCTTCGGGCTGTCTTCCAGCTTCGGAAGCTGGCAGTTAGTGCCAACTCCGCCCTCCGGCTGCTCTAGCGCACTTGTCCGCCAGGCTGAAGATCTCGGAGGCATCGCAGACCTCTCTGGTTGCAAGCGTCTCAAGCATCTTCTCGTCCCGGACACTGTCGAAGTGCCGCCACCACAGAGGCACTTTGAATATGCGGAATGGTGTTGCGTACATGGGAGAACCGCTGGATGAAGGAGCGCAGCGACTCCCCAGGTTGTTGCTTGATTGCGTGGAGGTCAGGCTCCGTGCCGGGACGGGTGTAGGAGCAGCCGAAGTTGGCGATGAACTGCCGGCAGAGCTCTCCCCAGGAAGTTATGGAACCCTGAGGGAGGTTCATTAGCCAAGACCGGGCTTGGCCGGTCAAGGCGATGGGGAAGTAGTTTGGCCATGACAGCCTCATCCCCTCCTGCGGCAAGCACGGCGGTGGAGTAGATCTGGAGGAACCCCGCCGGGTTGACGCTGCCGTCGTACTTCTCGGGCAGGTGCGGCCCAAACTTGCGCGGCCACCTCGCGAAGCGGAGGTGGGGCTCCAGGGCCGTACATCCTGCCCCTGTTGCTGCAGGTGTTGCTGCCACGAACGCTTGGTTTGCCTCCGGCACAGTGTACCCCGGTATGGACAAGGCTGCGCCATAGACCGGGGGCGCCGTTTGCAGGACATATGGCTGTGGCATATGCTGCGTGGCGTATGTCTGGGGCAGAGTTCGCGTGGCGAAAGTCTGCGCCTCAGGCAGGGTTGAGGCAGTCGTCATGCTGACGCCGGCCTCTTGGCTGCGACGCCTTTCTCGTCGCCGCTCGAGGAACACTCGGGCGTCTTGGCCCAGGTGGCATCGTTCCAGCTCAGTCCGCAGGTCCGTCGACGGAAGCCTGGTGGAGCTGGAGTCTGCCGTCTGCTCGCCAACCATTGGCGTGCGCATCAGCGACACAGCCGGTTGGCCGGAGCATCGTCCCCGCTTGGTCATCTTCGTCGGCGGAAACTCGTCGCGCAAGGGGAAAAGCCCCCTTCCTGTCGCGCCAAATGTCGAAGTGTTTGGTCGACACTTCCCCCGGGCCTGCACTGGGCAGCCCGCGGAGGTTCTTTTTTCGGTGGGGCTAGTCCCTTGCGGAGAGCTTGCGCGGATGGACGAGTTAGTAAGAGCTTGACACGGTGAGTTTTACGTGGTTCAGGCCGCCGGAGCGTAAAACCCTACGTCCACGGCGAGCTATGGAGCTCTCTGTATTGGTTGCTGCTCAGAACCGGAGTCATGAGCTTGGGGGTGAGTTACAGCTTGGGTGTGAATGGCTAGCGTATGAGTTGCAGAGGTGCAAACCCTTGCTATCGTCGCCTACCCGAGTCTTTTATAGTCCGAGACTCGGGTGGCTTACAAGGGGGCCCGTAGCTCTCCTGTGAGGAGAGGGAGGTCCGGCCCCGCCGGACGCGTGGCGCCTTCGGAGCTCTCCCTGCGGAGAAGGGCGAGTTCCTTAGGCATTTTCCCCTGTGCGCGGGGGTACCCCATATCACGGGTACCAACAACAGCATATCGAACCCTGATGTCGAGTCTACTATTTGATCTATTCTAGGGAGAGGGAATGGATCTTTAGGACATGCCTTATTGAGACTGGTGTAGTCGATGCACAACCGGAGCTTCGCGCCGGCCTTCGGGACAACAACAGGGTTCGCCAACCACCGGGGGTGGTGGACTTCCCGTATGAAGCCAGCGTCCAGCAGCTTCTTGATTTCTTCGCGGATAAAGTTTTGCCGCTCGATGGACTGCTTGCGGGGCTTCTGTTGGACTGGCCAGGCGTCGGGGAAGACCTTTAGGTGGTGCTCGATCACCTCCCTAGGGATCCCCGGCATCTGCGACGGCTGCCATGCAAACACGTCGACGTTGTGCCGGAGGAAGGTGACAAGCGCGCCTTCCGATTTGCTATCAAGGCCCCCGGCTACCCGGGTGGTCTGGGTGGCATCGGCGCCGATTTGGAAGAGCCTCAAGGGGACGTCGCCCTCGTCGAGGGGTTGCACACGGGGTGCTGTGGTAGAGGCACGGTGGCGTGCACTCGGGTGGAGCCGGTTTGGTCCTGCACTGCCGGGGGTTGGTGCTCTAGCTGTTGTAAGCGCTTGGAGCTTTTCCAAGGCTGACACTGCAGCAGTACAGTCTCCACGAATCCTGAGGACGCCTGTTGGTGTAGGCATCTTCAAGACGAGGTAGCCGTAGTGGGCTACTGCCATGAATCGGTACAGGGCTGGCCTGCCAATTTTGGCGTTGAAGGGGAGGTCGATCTCCGCCACGTCGAACAGAATGTACTCTGTCCGATAGCTGTCCGGTGCCCCAAAGGTCACCGGGAGGCTGATGTGGCCATAGGGAACGACCTGTCCCGGCCCTACCCCTGAGAACGGGCTCGATGGGGTGAGCTTGGCCATCGGGATCTGCAGCTTCTGGAAAGCTGCGCGACTGATGAGGTTCAGTCCAGCCCCGTCATCCACAAAAACGTGGTACATCCTCACGTTGGCGATGGTGGGGGCCACCAAGAGCGGTAGTTGGCCGGCCCCAGCCATGTTCCTAGGGCAGTCGGTGGCATCGAAGCTGATAGGAGTTCCCATCCACCTGAGGTGCGGTGCGGCACTGGGGAGGGGAGCCACCGACGCTACCGCTCGGCGCAAGGTCTTAACCGCGCTTCGGGACGAGTTGTCAGGGGACCCACCGTAGATGATGTAGAGCATCTTCCGGCGCTCGTCATTACTGGACTGGAGCGCTCATTATTGCGCACCGCCTTCACGGTGCGTTGAGGCTACTGCAACTCCACCTGGTGGTCGACGTCGTCCGGGGCCTCAACCTTCTGCTTGCCCTCCCTTTGATGGTAGGGTGGGGCATCAGTTAGAAGCTGCTTCCCTTTCCGGAAGCGCTCCGTGAGCTTCTGTATTTGCCGGCACTCGGCAGCAGTATGGTAACTGGTGCCGTGCACGGGGCATAGCTCGCCCTGGCCCCCGTCTGGAGCCGGTGACTGTCGCGGCTTTTTGTCGGGGCGCGGCCCCCGAGCTCCACTGGTTGCCGCTGCTGTGGCAACGGGGGCCATGGCCAGCAGGTTTATCTTGCCACCGCCCCTGTTCTTGATCTTCCAGCCGCTTCCATAGGAAGCGGCGCCAGATCCTGGCTGCCCCTCTGGCTCGGAGGCTGGCAGTGAGTGCCAGTTCCGCCCTCCGGCTGCTCTGGCGCACTTGTCTGCCAGGCTGAAGAGCTCTGAGACGTCGCGGACCTCTCTAGTCATGAGCTTCTCGAGCATCTTCTTGTCCCGAACGCCTTGCCGGAACGCCACCACCACAGAAGCGTTCTGGATGTGTGGGATGGTGTTCCGCACCTGGGAGAACAGCTGGATGAAGGAGCGCAGCGACTCCCCAGGTTGTTGCTGGATGGCGTGGAGGTCGAGCTTCGTGCCAGGCCGGGTGTAGGAACTGCCGAAGTTGGCGGTGAACTGCCGGTAGAGCTCTTCCCAGGAAGTTATGGCACCCTGGGGGAGGTTCATGAGCAAGGACCGGGCTGGACCTGTCAAGGCGACGGGGAAGTAGTTGGCCATGACGGCCTCATCCCCTCCTGCGGCAAGTACGGCGGTGGAGTAGATCTGGAGAAACTCCGCCGGGTTGACGCTGCCGTCGTACTTCTCGGGCATGTGCGGCCGAAACTTGCGCGGCCACCATGCGAAGCGAAGGTGGGGCGCCAGGGCCGCACACCCTGCCCCTGCTGCTGCACGCATTGGTGCCGCGAACGCTTGGTTCGCCGCTGGCACAGTGTACCCCGGTATGGGCAAGGCTGCGCCATAGACCGAGGACGCCGTTTGCAGAACATATGGCTGTGGAATATGCTGCGCGGTGTATGCCTGGGGCAGAGATCGCGTGGCGAAGGTCTGCGCCTCAGGCTGGGTCAAGGCTGACGTCATGCTGTCGCCAGCCTCTTGGTTGCGGCGCCTCTCTCGACCTCGCTCGAGGTACACCCGGGCATCCTGGCCCAAGTGGCACCGTTCCAGCTCTGTCCTCAGGTCCGTCGACTGAAGCCTGCTGGAGCTAGAATCCGCCGTCTGCCCGTCAACCGTTGGTGTGCGCGTCAGCGACACAGCCAGTTGGCCGGAGCGTCGTCCCCGCCGAAGTCGAGGGTTTGCGGCGGCGACGACAAGGCGGTCTACCTCTCGAATCCACTGCTGGGTCGCTGCCTGAGGTGCATCCCCAGCAGGCGGATTGCGCAGTAGCGCTCTTGCTGCAGCTAGCGCATCCCCGTGGGGAACGCTCAGCGCTGCAGAAGATCTCACGCTGGTTGGAGCCTGCATTGCCGGAGTCAGCGTTGCCGGAGTCTGCTGCTGGCTTCCAGCTTGCGCCGACACACTCCGTCCTGAGTGCGTCGACATGTATTCCCCGCTGGTCACGGTTCTCGGTGAACACGGGGGAGGAGAGCTTGCCGCTGAAGGATGCTTGGTCATCTTCATCAGCAGAAACTCGTCGCGCAAGGGAAAAGCCCCCTTCCTGGCGCGCCAAATGTCGAAGTGTGTGGTCGACACTTCCCCTGGACCTGCTCTGGGCAGCCCGCGGAGGTTCTTTTTCGGAGGGGCTAGTCGCTTGCGGAGAGCTTAAGCGTAGGGACGAGTTAAGGAGGAGCTTGACACGGTGAGTTTTACGCGGTTCGGGCCGCCGGAGCGTAAAACCCTACGTCCACGGTGAGCTGAGGTGCTCGCTGTATTGCTTGTTGCTCAGAACCGGAGTCCTGAGCTTGAGGATGAGTTATGCCTAGGGTATGAGTTGCTGGAGTGTGAACCCTCGCTAACGTCGCCTACCCGAGCCTTTTATAGTCCAAGGCTCAATTGGCTTACAAAGGGGGGCCTGGGACCCGACAGGTGGTCCCGGGGAGATTGCCTGCCGACTATCGTATCTGCAGTTATGTTGGTAGTTGTCTCTGGCGAAGGCTTCTGAGTCTTCGTCTTGCCGCTCTGCCCATGCCGCATGCTAGTCGTAGTGGTTGATGACGTCGGGTGCGGCAGGAGATGTCTTGTAGCTGTGTTTATTGGCTGGCAGGTTCCGACACCGCGCGCCAGTCTGTGATGCGACTGGGCCCAACGGCACCTGACAGAGGCGTGCTCCGCGTCTCCGCGTCTTGGGAAGGCGCGGGCCTTGAATACCTTGTACGGGAAAGGTATGGGGCGTCTTTACGCCCGCTGCCTACCGCTCGGGGGCAGGCAGCGCTGTTCTGCTGGACTCGTGGCGGGCCCGGAGCCCTCCTCAGAGGAGAGGGAGGTCCGGCCCCGCAGGACACGTGGGGTCTTCGGACCTCTTCCCGCAGAGGGGGAGGTCCGGCTTCCGTCGGCTACGTGGCGGGCCCAGAGCTCTCCTCTGAGGAGAGGGAGGTCCGGCCCCGCTGGACACGTGGCGTCTTCGGACCTCTCCCCCACGGAGGGGGGAGGTCCGGCTTCTACAGGCCACGTGGCGAGCCCGGAGCTCTCCTCTGAGGAGAGTGAGGTCCGGCCCCGCTGGACGCGTGGTGCCTTTGGAGCTCTCCCTGCGGAGAAGGGTGAGATCCTCAGGCATTTTCCCCTGTGCGCTGGGGTACCCCATATCGCGGGTAGCGACATCCTCCATCACATCGTCTTCAAGAAAAGACGACGCACCAGCAACCCGGACGAGATGCCGGTCAGGAGAAGCCGGCGCCGGGACGGACTCGCTCTGTCGAAGTGTGCGATCGACACTTCCCCCGGGCCTGCACTGGGCAGCCCGCGGAGGTTCTTTTTTCGGCGGGGCTGGTCTCCTAGCGGAAAGCTTGCGCGGATGGACGAGTTAGCGAGAGCTTGACACGGCGAGTTTTACGTGGTTCAGGACGCCGGAGCGTAAAACCCTACGTCCACGGCGAGCTATGGAGCTCGCTGTATTGCTTGCTGCTCAGGGCCGGAGGCCTGAGCTCGGGGGTGAGTTACAGATTGAGAGTGTATGGCTAGCGTATGAGTTGCAAAGTGCGAACCCTTGCTATCGACGCCTACCCGAGCCTTTTATAGTCCAAGGCTCGGGCGGCTTACAAGGGAAGCCGGGACCCGACAGGTGGTCCCGGGAAGATTGTCTATTATCTACCGTATCTGTAGTTACGCCGGTGGTTGCCTCTGGTCGAAGGCTTCTGAGTCTTCATCTTGCCGCCCTGCCCATGCCGCGTGCTAGTCGTAGTGGTTGATGATGGCGCACGCGGCATGGGATGTCTTGTCGCGGCGTTTATTGGCTGGCAGGTTCTGACACCGCGCGCCAGTCTGTGATACGACTGGGCGCAACGGCACCTGACAGACGCGTGCTCCGCATTTCCGTGTCTTGGGAAGACGCGGGCCTTGAATACCTTGTATGGGCAAGGTGAGGAGCGCCTTTACGCCCGCCGCCTACCGCTCGGGGGCAGGCAGCACCGTTCTTCTGGCCACGTGGCGGGTCCGGAGCCCTCCTCTAAGGTGAGAAGGGTCCGGCCTGCGGGGCACGTGGAGCCTCCGGACCTCTCCCCGCGGAGGGGGAGGTCTAGCCTCTGTATGCCACGTGGCGGGCCCGGAGCTCTCCTCTGCGGAGAGGGAGGCCCGGCCCCGCTGGACGCGTGGCGCCTTCGGACCTCTCCCCCGCGGAGGGGGAGGTCCGGCTTCTGTATGCCACGTGGCGGGCCCTGAGCTCTCCTCTGAGGAGAGGGAGGTCCGGCCCCACCGGACGCGTGGCGCCTTCGGAGCTCTCCCTGCGGAGAAGGGCGAGTACCTTAGGCATTTTACCCTGTGTGCGGGGGTACCCCATATCTCAGGTACCGACAGTGGCCCCTGGGCCCATCTCGGGGGAGATAGCGAGCCCGAGGTGGGACCTCCATCTCTTCCGATCCACGCACTTTCTCTAAGTCCCGAATTGGCCGCTGCCGGAGCATGAACGGCCGCGGGGTCGTGAGAGCGTGCGCTCACTTGATGATTGCTTTTACTGCGGCGGTTCCCAAGGCTGCCACTTCTGCATGTTGCGGCGCTTTCTTCGGGAACCGCCGAAGTGCCTTGCCGGCTCATCTTCTCAGGAGGCTGACTCCTTGACCCCACCGCTTTAGCTAAGCGGTTTGGGCCCACCCGTCATCGGCATTCGGTCTAGGAACCGAAGCGGTTGCCGGTGCGTGATATTCGAAGAGTTCCGAATCGCTTGGAATTGCACCGGGAAGCTTTTTAGAGGGGGTCTCACCCCCATTGCAGCTTCCCTTCGCATTTCTCAGCATTTCTTCTCGGACTCTTGTGTTTTTGAGTTCTCCCTTGTCATGGCTTCCAACCCGCTGCCATAGAAGAAACGCGCTCGATCTCCTCCAGCAACGGCGTCGCCAAGTCGGGATTCTGGGGTGCCTGACACTCCCTCCGGTGGCGACTCGAAGAGGCCCCGGGTTGATGCGCTGGGGGAAGCCTCTGGGGCGTCCCCTGTTCCGCCAGTCCAAGCGACTGCGGAGCGGTCGTCGGCGACGGTTGCGGGCTCTGGAAATCCTACCCCGGCTCGGAAGTCGGGGTTTAGAGCCCGCTGGAGTGTCCGCGCTTCCCGGCCTTCCCCGTCTTGCGGGGAATCTGTTCCGATGCGCTCGGAGCCAGGGGCAACTGCCGCGGCCCCCAGACCAGCGCAGACTTCTCCTGTTCCGGTGCGCCCGGACTCCGCGGCGGCGTCGTCTCTTCCTGCCGAGACGGCAACCACGGCCCCCGAGCCAGCACAGGTTGATCCTGCACTAGGCGGTCTGGCTTCTTCTCCAGCACCGCCTTCCCCGGCTCGTCCCTCTCCTCAGGTCAGGGAGCCAGAAGCTGAAAAGAGCCCGGCTGGCCTGGCTGCCAGAGCGGCGGAGCCAGCTTCTCCTGATCGGCGTCTCGTCTCGGCTGCTGGTGCGTCGGCTCTTCCAGAGGACAAGGTAATGGAGGAGGTCGGAGGGACTGCCCCAGCCTCTGTTGCTCCATTGCCTCTGGCGGACGCCTTCGCGCTTGCCGAGTTGAGCGTCCGGCAGGTCTTGGCTGCGCTAGGGCGCGAGCGGGAGGAGTATACGGTTGAACGGGACCGCCTCCTCATCTGGGGGAACCTTTTGTGGGAGAGGACCGCGAAGGTTAAGAGCGAGCTCGACTCCAGGCGGGAGTTGCTCGACTTCAGGGAAGCGCTCGTCGACCGGATGAAGCGGGCTGTTGACCGCATGGACACCCAGTCGTGGCGGATCAACAGGGAGGCCTTGGAGGCACACGCCCGGGCCGAAGAGAGCCTCTCTGCTGCTGTGGAAATACGGCAGCGGTTGGAGCGCCGCGAACTCACCATTGAGGAGCGGGAGCGTTCCGTGGCAGCTGAGGAAGAGAGGGTCGCCGCGCAGCTGGCCGCGGGCGAGGATGACCTCCGAGCTCGGATGGAGGAGCTGGATATTCTGAAGGCAGACCTTGACTTGAGGGAGGAACAGGTCTCCCATGATCACCGGGCGGTCTTGGACCGGGAGTTGACTGCCAGCTTCAAGGCCGCTGAGTTGGAGCGGCTAGCCGAGACTCTCCACCTTCGGGAGAGTTCCCTGGCAGCCAAGGAGAAGGAATTCTCCGAGAGGAACCTGGAGGCTCTGCAGGCGGCCCGCCGCGAGGTGGAGGAGCTCTCAACCTTACGGTCCTCCGAGGCCCTTGCGGTCTCAAGCTTCGTGGATCGAGCGGGGTCCGCCCTGATCCCTCTTGGCTTCAGTCCGGTGAGGGCCGCAACTCCCGCACTGAAGGTGGCAGAGGTGATCCCTGCATTGGAGTCCATCGGCGCCAAGCTGGACAGACTCTACTCGGTGGTCGCCAGCGAGCTTGAGGCCGAGGGCCGCAGCTTAGCTTTAGAGGTCGCTTCGCATGTGCTGGCATGCTTCAAGAGCCGTGACCCCTCTTTTTCGCTAGAGCCAGCGAGAGAGGGCCCAGCCGCGGAGAGGGAGGAAGTTGCCAGGGCTGAAGTTTAGGATGTGGCCGCCCTTGTAGCCGCAAGGTTCCGGCGAGAGCCGGGAGGTCCTTAGGACCTGTTTCTCCCTTTTTTATCGAGTCTGTAGTCCAGCTCATGGAGCCTTGCTTAATTTGACTCTCTTGGATACTTGTGTCTGTGATGCTTTTTCTCTCCTTCTTGGCTTTGCCTGGCTGAGTCCTTAGCTCCGCAAGGTACTCAGAGGCCATTTCCATTCTCGGAGCTTCGCACAGACACCCTCCCCGGGTCCTAACCGTGTTAGGGGCCCCCGGAGGTCTCCGAACCTCGCCCTATGGGGGGCTCCAAATCTGCCTGCCACGTGGCGGGTCCGGAGCTCCTCCTCAAGAGACGGGAGCTCCGGCCATGTTGGACACGTAGGGCTTTCGGAGCCCTCCCACTGAGGGGGGGAGGTCCGGTTCCTGCCTGCCACGTGGCGAGCCCGGAGCCCTCCTCATGGAAGGAGAGAGTTCCAGGCCCGCTGGAAACGTGGGGCCCCCAGGCCCCGCCCCTGCTGGAGGGGCAGGTCCCGGTCCTTCCAGTCCCAGGCTGGAGTAGCTGGTAGCTCCTTTCCCCCCGCTTCATGCAGTCCCTGTTGCCGTAACCTGGAGGTCCTGCACACAGGTAGAGGAAACGTAATTCTCCTCGGGGGTCCTCCCCTCCTGTCGCTTAGTCTTATTCGTCTTATGGTCCTGACCCGCTATACGGGGCTTGGGCAATTCTGTGCACGAGGCGCCGGAGCTCCGGCTCCCTCCGAGGTCCGGGTACGGCCGTCCGATCCCTAGTACCGGGCCATGCGCTGGGGAAGCAGAGTGCACGCGCTTTGGGTTCATGACCAGGCAAAGCGGACGTACTCCCCTGGACCTCCGGAGGGCAGGATGCGCATGCTTTGGGCTCTGGGCCGGCTAAGCTGGATACGCACCCTGGACCCCCCCCATGCACAACGCTGGCCTTTCCTGGAGGTGACCAACTGGCACCTCAACACCTGACTGGGGGAGGCCCTAGAGACTCACTCGGCCATCGGCAGGTGCCTCAAGCGCAGCCGCCTTCGGTAGGATAGCAAATGCCGACTATGGATGAGCGCAGGAGAGGGGGAGCTAGATGTACGATGATCATACAGATATAGTGCGATCATAAAAATTAATGCATAATTTAAATGAGCGCATGAGAGAGAGCTAAGTAGAACAGGTCTCTGTATTTGTACCCATAGGTGGAATTCTGGCTGTACATGGGGGCAATGTTCCGCCTCGTCTACAAGGGAAGCAAGACTCTACGCGCTTAGGGTCGGAACCAAGCTA
Source organism: Neostapfia colusana (assembly GCA_030760725.1). Lineage (NCBI taxonomy): Eukaryota > Viridiplantae > Streptophyta > Magnoliopsida > Poales > Poaceae > Neostapfia > Neostapfia colusana. The sequence goes on from JASWHV010000003.1 coordinate 96,132,614, forward strand.
AACTGGACGTAGTCCTGTACCGTCCCTTGAGACTTAGCTACCCCAAGCTCTGTTCCTAAATTCTATGGGGTCTATTACAGAAGTGAATAACCCTGTTCTACCGATGCTCAGTAAGTAGGACTTACAGTGTTGCTTCATGGCAAGGATTTTTTGGGAATGGATCCCACTCTCGGTTGAAAGGCATGTGTACCTGGGGCGGCAGCTTTCATTATTCGGAAGGGACCTTCCCTGCTGGGGGAGAGCTTATGGGTCCTTCTTGGAATATAGCGTGCCGCTTCACCAGGTTGCCCTCTTGCGGGCCCCCGTCGCGTTTGGTTTTTTGGCGGTAGTGCTTAGAGCATTAGCCGAGACCGTGCGTTATGGGGTGTTCCCTGCAAGCCGAGTCTTGTCGAGGTTGTTATCTTCACGCTGGATCAGGCCCTGTGCGGCTTCTCTCAGCGGGCCCCCGGGGAGTTCTCCCCTTCTGGCTAAGGCCTTCAAGGGGTAGGTGAACCCGGGCTCACCTTGGATGACCTAAGGCGTCTTCCCCTTCTAGCAAGGCCTTCAAGGGGTTGACGGACCTTAGGCGGCTCCCGAGAGGTATGTTTGAGGCACAGAGGCGTGCTGTAGTTGGCTAACGCCCAGGCCCGTCATCGTCGGAACTGGAGTCCTCACCGCCATGCACTGTCTTTATGACACGCTGAGGCTCCTGGAACCCCACCTGGTGGGCAGCGGTGACTGGGGCGTCGGCCTTCTGTTTGCCATCCCTCTGAGGGTAGGGCGGTGCTTCAGCCCTCTGCTGTCTTCCTTTGCGGAAGCGCTCTGCGAGCCTCTGGATCTCCCAGCACTCGGCAGCAGTATAGTTGCAGGTGCCGTGCACGGGGCATAGCCCGCCTTGGTCACTGTCTGGGGCCGGTGACTGCCGCTGCCTTTTGTCAGGGCGTGGCCCCCGAGCTCCACTGGTCGTCGCAGCTGCGGCGACGGGGGCCGCGAATGGTGACTTCATCTTGCCACCCCCCCCCCCCCCCGGTTCTTGGTCTTCTTGCCACCCCCATAGGCAGCAGCACCGGACCCAGCCTGCCCTCCTTACTCGGAGGTCGGCAGTGCGTGCCAGTTCCGCCCTTCAGCTGCTCTGGCGCACTTGTCCGCCAGGCTGAAGAGCTCCGAGACGTCGCGGACCTCTCTGGTCGCGAGCTTCTCGAGCATTTTCTCGTCCCGGACACCCTGTCGGAACGCCACCACCACAGAGGCGCTTTGGATATGTGGGATGGTGTTGCGCACCTGAGAGAACCGCTGGATGAAAGAGCGCAGCGGCTCCCCAGGTTGTTGTTTGACGGCGTGGAGGTCGAGCTCCGTGCCGGGACGGGTGTAGGAGCTGCCGAAGTTGGCGACGAACTGCCGGCAGAGCTCACCCCAGGAGGTTATGGACCCCTGAGGTAGATTCATGAGCCAAGACCGGGCTGGGCCGGTCAAGGCGACGGGGAAGTAGTTGGCCATGACAGCCTCGTCCCCTCCTGCGGCAAGTACGGCGGTGGAGTAGATCTGGAGGAACTCCGCCGGGTTGACGCTGCCGTCGTACTTCTCGGGCAGGTGCGGGCAGAACTTGCGTGGCCACCTTGCGAAGCGAATATGGGGTGCGAGGGCCGCACATCCTGCACCTGCTGCGGCAGGTATAGGCGCTGCGAACGCTTGGTTCGCACCTGGCGCTGCGTATCCCGGCATGGGCAAGGTTGCGCCATAGACCGGGGCCGCTACTTGCAGCGCATATGGTTGTGGCATATGCTGCGCAGCATATGCCTGTGGCGGGGCTCGCATGGCAAAGACCTGCCCTTCTGGTTGTGTCGAGGCCGACGACATGCTGTCGCCTGCCTCCTGGTTGCGACGCCTTTCTCGGCGTTGCTCGAGGTACACCCGGGCGTCCTGCCCCAAGTGGCACCGTTCCAGTTCCCTTCGCAGGTCCGTCGACAGGAGCCTGGAGGAGCTGGAATCCGCCGTTAGCCCGTCAACCGTGGGTGTGCGCGTCAGCGACACAGCCGGCTGCCCTGGGCGTCGTCCTCGCCAAAACCGAGGGTTCGCGGCGGCGACGAAGAGGCGGTCCACCTCGCGGACCCATTGCTGGGTCGCTGAATGGGGCGCATCCCCCGCAGGCGGGTTGCGCAGCAGCGCTCTTGCTGCAGCTAGCGCACCTCTATGGTGTACGCTCAGCGCTGCAGAAGACCTCACGCTGGTCGGGGCCTGCATAGCTGGAGTCGGCGTTGCCGGAGTCGGCTGCTGGATGCCCGCTTGTGCCGACACACTCCGTCCTGAGTGTGTCGACATGTATCCCCAGTGGTCACGGTTCGCCGTGAACGCGGAGGGGGAGAGTTTGCCGTTGAAGGAAGCATGGTCATCTTCGTCGGCGGAAACTCGTCGCGCTAGGGGAAAAGCCCCCTTCCTGGCGTGCCAAATGTCGAAGTGTGCGATCGACACATCCCCCGGGCCTGCACTGGGCAGCCCGTAGAGGTTCTTTTTTCGGCGGGGCTAGTCTCCTAGCGGAAAGCTTGCGCGGATGGACGAGTTAGCGAGAGCTTGACACGGCGAGTTTTACGTGGTTCAGGCCGCCGGAGCGTAAAACCCTACGTCCACGGCGAGCTATGGAGCTCGCTGTATTGCTTGCTGCTCAGGAACGGAGGCCTGAGCTCGGGGGTGAGTTACAGCTTGAGAGTGTATGGCTAGCGTATGAGTTGCAAAGTGCGAACCCTTGCTATCGACGCCTACCCGAGCCTTTTATAGTCCAAGGCTCGGGCGGCTTACAAGGGAAGCCGGGACCCGACAGGTTGTCCCGGGAAGATTGTCTATTATCTACCGTATCTGTAGTTACGCCGGTGGTTGCCTCTGGTCGAAGGCTTCTGAGTCTTCATCTTGCCGCCCTGCCCATGCCGCGTGCTAGTCGTAGTGGTTGATAACGGCACAGGCGGCATGGGATGTCTTGTCGCGGCGTTTATTGGCTGGCAGGTTCTGACACCGCGCGCCAGTCTGTGATGCGACTGTGCGCAACGGCACCTGACAGACGCGTGCTCCGCGTTTCCGCGTCTTGGGAAGACGCGGGCCTTGAATACCTTGTATGGGCAAGGTGAGGAGCGCCTTTACGCCCGCCGCCTACCGCTCGGGGGCAGGCAGCACCGTTCTTCTGGCCACGTGGCGGGTCCGGAGCCCTCCTCTGAGGTGAGAAGGGTCCGGCCTGCGGGGCACGTGGAGCCTCCGGACCTCTCCCCGCGGAGGGGGAGGTCCAGCCTCTGTATGCCACGTGGCGGGCCTGGAGCTCTCCTCTGCGGAGAGGGAGGCCCGGCCCCGCTAGACGCGTGGCGCCTTCGGACCTCTCCCCCGCGGAGGGGGAGGTCCGGCTTCTGTATGCCACATGGCGGGCCCGGAGCTCTCCTCTGAGGAGAGGGAGGTCCGGCCCCGCCGGACGCGTGGCGCCTTCGGAGCTCTCCCTGCGGAGAAGGGCGAGTACCTTAGGCATTTTACCCTGTGCACGGGGGTAGCCCATATCTCAGGTACCGACACGCTCTCATCACGCCCTGGTTCGATGCCCCCCGTAAGGCCGGTGGCAGTTCTATCCGATCCGGCAACAGGAGGCGGGACTTCGACAGACGGACCCACCGAACCCTCACCGACAGCTGGCTCCTGAGCCAGTGAAGAAGGACAACTGGAGGGAGTTGACGCTGCCATAGAAGCCGGGTTGACTGGTACAGGAGGAACTTGCGCTGGCTTGGGGGCCGTGGCATCCGACTCGGCAAGAGGAGTCGACGCTGCCATAGAATCCGGCCTGACCGGTACAGGAGGAACTTGCGCTGGCTTGGGGGCCACGGCAACCGACCCGGCTTCCGAGCGCTGCGGCGCAGACCCCCCATCAGTCGGGGATGGCTGAGAAACACGAGCACTCCAACGGGCTCTGAACCCCGGCTTCCGAGCCGGGGTAGGACCACTAGAGCCCGCTGTCACCGCCGACGGCTGCCCCGCAGTCACCTAGGCTAACGGAGCAGGGGATGCTTCTGAAGCCCCGCTCGACACGTCAGCAGTTTCCTTGGAGACTCCACCGTCTAAAGACACCCTCGACGCTTCAGCAGTTTCCTTGGAGACTCCACCACCTGAGAAGGGAGGACGCGACGCCTGGGAACCATCAGCCCGTCGTCGATCAAGAGGAGTCCCGTCAGGATGATGAGCCCGAGACCTCTTGGGGTCGCCACCGGACGGGGCGCCATCCCTAGAAACAGGGCGTGCAGGCGCCCTGGATCCCTGACTCAACGTAGACGCCGCTGCCGGAGGAGATCGAGTGCGCTTTTTCTCCGGAGGCAGGTTGGGAGTTCAAGAACAGGAAGACAAAGGCTCAAGAGCTCAAGGAAGGTGCAAGCACTGGGAAGTGCGAAGGGAAGACGCGATGCGGGTAAGATACCCTTTTAAAACTTCCCAGGTGCGATTCAAAGCGATTCGAAACTCTTCGAATACGCCACTTGGGCAACCGCTTCGGCTCCAAGACCAAGCGTCGATGGCAAGTGGACCCAAGTCGTCCAGCTGAAGCGGTGGGCCAAGAAGTCAGTCTCTCAAGGAGACGAGCCGGCAAGGCGCTTCGCCGATTCTCAAAAAAAGTGCCGCCACGCGCAGAAGTGGCAGCCTTGGGAACCGCCGCAGTAAAAGCAACCATCAAGTGGGCACACGCTCCCACGATCCCGCGACTGTTCGTGCTCCCGCAACGGTCAATGCGGGACTTAGAGAAAGTGTGCGGAGTGGACGGGATGGAGGCCCCACCTCGGGCTCGTTATCTCCCCCGAGATGGGCCCGGGGGCCACTGTCGGTACCCTCGATATGGGGTACCCCACGCAGAAGGGAAAATGCCTAAGGACCTCGCCCTTCTCCGTAGGGAGAGCTCTGAAGGTGCCACGTGTCCAGTGGGGCCGGACCTCCCTCTCCTCAGAGGAGAGCTCCGGACCCGCCACGTGGCCAACTGAGCCGGACCTCCCCCCTCCGCGGGGAGAGCGCCGAAGGGTCCACGTGTCCCGTGGGGCCGGACCTCCCTCACCTCAGAGGAGAGCTCCGGGCCCGCCACGTGGCCAGCAGCAGCCGGACCTCCCCCCTCCGCGGGGAGAGCTCCGAAGGCTCCACGTGTCCCGCGGGGCCAGACCTCCCTCTCCTCAGAGGAGAGCTCCGGGCCCGCCACGTGGCCAGCAGAGCAACGCTGCCTGCACCCGCGCGGTAGGCAGCAGGCGTAATGACGCGCCATACCTTGCCTGTACAAGGTATTGAAGGCCCGCGCCTTCCCAAGATACGGAGACGCGGAGCACGCCTCTGTCAGGTGCCGTTGCGCCCAGTCACATCGCAGACTGTCGCGCCGTGTCAGAGCCTGCCCGCCAATAAACACAGCGACAAGACATCCCCTGCCGCCCCTGCCATCATCAACCACTACGGCTAGCCTGCAGCATGGGCAGGGCGGCAGAACGAAGACTCAGAAGCCTTTGCCAGAGACAACTACCGGCATAACTGCAGATACGGTAGACGACAGGCAATCTCCCCGGGAACACCTATCGGGTCCTGGGCCCACCTTGTAAGCCGCTCGAGCCTTGGACTAAAAAAGGCTCGGGTAGGCAACGTTAGCAGGGGATTGAACTCGGTTGACTCGCACTCTAGACATCACTCACCCTCAAGCTCAGGACTCTGGTTCTGAGCAGCAGGCGATACAGCGATCACCTCTGCTCACTGTGGACGTAGGGTTTTACGCTCCGGCGGCCTGAACCACGTAAAACTCCCCGTGTCAAGCTTCTCCCTCAATCGTCCCTACGCTGAAGCTCTCCGCGAGTGACTAGCCCCTCCGAAAAAGAACCTCCACGGACTGCCCAGTGCAGGCCCGGGGGAAGTGTCGGCTAAACACTTCGACAAAGACGCTCTCGTGCTCGCCCAGGCGAGCGTCCGGCAGGTCTTGGCCGCGCTCGGTTGCGAGCGAGAGGAGCAGGTGGTTGAGAGTGATCGCCTCCTCACCTAGGGGAACGTTTTGAGGGAGCGGACCGTGAAGGTCAATGGGGAGCTTTACTCCAGGCGGGAGTCGCTTGATATCATGGAGGCGCTCCTCGACCGACAGAAGCGGGCCGTCGACTGTCTGGACTCCGAGAAGCGATGGCTCCACAAGGAGGGCCTTGAGGCGCATGCCCGGGCCGAGGAGAACTTCTCTGCCCTGGAGTAGGTGCGGCAGAGGCTGGCGCGTCGTTAGCGCGCCGTTGCGGATCAGGAGCGCTCCGTGGCGGCTGAGGCGGAGAGAGTCGCCGCGCGGCTGGCCGCGGGCGAGGGCGACCTGCGAGCCCGGGCTACAGAGCTAGAGGCCCAGAAGGCAGACCTTGCCACGAGGGAGGAGCAGGTCTCCCGGGAGCGCCAGGCGATCATGGATCGGGAGCTGGCTGCCGACTTCCGGGCTTCAGAGTTGGAGCGGCTCGCCCAGAACCTCCACCTTCAGGAAAGCTCTCTGGCGGCCAAGGAGAAGGAATTCTCCGAGGGGAGCAATAACGCCTTGCTGGCAGCATGCCATGAGGTAGAGGAGCTCTTGGCCTCGCGGTCTTCTGAGGCCCATGCGGTCTCGAGCTTCGTTGACCAGGCAGGGTCCGCCCTGGTCCCCCTTGGCTTCAGCCCGGTGAAGACAGCGGCCCCTGCGTTGAAGGTGGCCGAGGTGATCCCCGCGCTCGAGTCAATCGGCGCCAAGCTGAGCAGGCTAGATGCGGTGGTCGCCGGCGAGCTCGAGGTAGAGGGACGGGGCCTGGCCGTGGAGGTTGCCACGCACGTGTTGGCGTGCTTCCGGAGCCGGGACCCTTCCTTCTCGCTAGAGCCAGCGAGACAGGGCCCTACCACGGAGCGGGAGGAAGCTGCCAGGGCTGAAGTCGGGGACGTGTCCTCCCTTGTAGCCTCAAGGTTCTGGCGCGAGCTAGGGGGACCCTAGGACTTGTATCTCTTTTTTTTTTATTGAGTCTGTAGTCCAACTCATGGAGCCTTGAATAATTAGACTCTTGCGACTTTTCGTGTCTGTGTGCTCTTGTCTTCTTCTTGGTTTTGCCTGGCCGAGCCCTTAGCTCCGCAAGGTACTTAGAGGCCTTCACCAATCTCGAAGCTCTACACAGACACTGTCGAAGTGTGTGGTCTACACTTCCCCCGGACCTGCTCTGGGCAGCCCGCGGAGGTTCTTTTTCGGAGGGGCTAGTCGCTTGCGGAGAGCTTAAGCGTACGGGACGAGTGAGGGAGGAGCTTGACACGGTGAGTTTTATGTGGTTCGGGCCGCCGGAGCGTAAAACCCTACGTCCACGGTGAGCAGAGGTACTCGCTGTATTGCTTGTTGCTCAGAACCGGAGTCCTGAGCTTGAGGATGAATTATGCCTAGGATGTGAGTTGCTGGAGTGCGAACCCTCGCTAACGTTGCCTACCCGAGCCTTTTATAGTCCAAGGCTCGTGTGGCTTACAAGGGGAGCCCGGGACCCAACAGGTGGTCCCGGGGAGATTTCCTGCCAACTATCGTATACGCAGTTATGTCGGTAGTTGTCTCTAGCGAAGGATTCCGAGTCTTCGTCTTGCCGCCCTGCCCTTGCCGCATGCTAGTCGTAGTGATTGATGACAGCGTCGGCGGCAGGGGATGTCTTGTCGCTGTGTTTATTGGCTGGCAGGTTCTGACACCACGCGCCAGTCTGTGATGCGACTGGGCGCAACGGCACCTGACAGAGGCGTGCTCCGTGTCTCCGCGTCTTGGGAAGGTGCGGGCCTTGAATACCTTGTACGGGCAAGGTATGGTGCGTCTTTACGCCCGCTGCCTACCGCTCGGGGGCAGGCAGCGCTGTTCTCCTGGACACATGGCGGGCCCGAAGCTCTCCTCTGAGGAGAGGGAGGTCCGGCCCCGCAGGACACGTGGAGCTTTCGGACCTCTCCACGTGGAGGGGGGAGGTCCGGCTTCTGTTGGCCACGTGGCGGGCCCGGAGCTCTCCTCTGAGGAGGGGGAGGTCCGGCCCCGCGGGACACGCGGTGCCTTCAGAGACCTCCCCACAGAAGGGAGGTCTGGCTGCTGTTGGCCACGTGGCAGACCCGGAGCTCTCCTCTGAGGAGAGGGAGGTCCGGCCCCGCTGGACACGTGGCGCCCTCGGAGCTCTCCCTGCGGAGAAGGGCGAGATCCTTAGGCATTTTCCCCTGTGCGCGGGGGTACCCCATATCGCGGTACCGACTGTGGCCCCCGGACCCATCTTGGGGGAGATAGCGAGCCCGAGGTGGGGCCTCCGTCTCTTCTGTTCCGTGCACTTTCTCTAAGTCCCGCATTGACCACTGCCGGAGCACGAACAGTCGCGGGATTGTGGGAGCGTGCGCCCACATGATGGTTGCTTTTACTGAGGCAGTTCCCAAGGCTGCCACTTCTGCACGTTGTGGCGCTTTCTTAGGGAACTGCCGAAGCGCCTTGCCGGCTCGTCTTCTTGGGAGACTGACTCCTTGACCCACAGCTTCAGCTGGGCGGCTTGGGCCCACCTGTCATCGGCGCTCGGTCTTGGAGCCGATGCAGTTGCCGATGCGGTGTATTCGAAGGTTTTCGAATCACTTCAAATCGTTCCTGGAAAGTTTTAAAAGGGGATCTTACCCGCATCGTGGCTTCCCTTCGCACTTCCTAGCGCTCACTCTTTCCTTGAACTCTTGCGCCTTTGTCTTCCTGTCCTTGAGCTCTCCCCCGCCATGGCTTCCAACATGCTCCCGATGCATCTCGTTCGTTCCGCCGAGCTCGGGCCAGTGCGCAGGCTGCTGGGCTGGCACACGGAGGAACAGAAATGCCGGCTCTGCCGGGGATCTCTCCCCCTGCTCCTGAAAAAGGGGGAGATGGTCTTCTTTACTGCCTATGCCCTGGCGGGTTCGTCCCGCCAATTTCCTCCTTCTTTGTCACATTGCTGGAGACGTATGGTCTCCAGCTCCACCACCTCTCTCCCAACTCCTTCGCAATGGCCGCTGTCTTCGTCCACTTCTGTGAGATGTTTGTGGGGGTGCACGCTTCGGTGACGCTCTTTCGCTACTTCTTCGTGTGCGGACGACCGGGCGCGGCTCGCAGACCCAGATGGGGGCTGTCGGTACCTGCGATATGGGGTACCCCTTGCGCACAGGGGAAATGCCTAAGGAACTCGCCCTTCTCCGCAGAGAGTGCTCCGAAGGCGCCACGTGTCCGGCGGGGCCGGACCTCCCTCTCCTCAGAGGAGAGCTCCGGGCCCGCCACATGGCATACAGAGGCCGGACCTCCCCCTCCGTGGGAGAGAGGTCCGAAGGTGCCACGTATCTGGTGGGGCCGGACTTCCCTCTCCTCAGAGAGGAGCTCCGGACCCGCCACGTGGCTGACAGAAGCCGAACCTCCCCCTCCGCGGGGAGAGGTCCGGAGGCTCCACGTGCCCCGCGGGCCGGACCCTCCTCTCCTCTGAGAAGGGCTCCGAGCCCGCCACGTGGCCAGAAGAACGGCGCTGCCTGCCCCCGAGCGATAGGCAGCGGGCGTAAAGACGCCCCATACCTTGCCCGTACAAGGTATTCAAGGCCCGCGTATTCCCGAGACGCGGAGCACGCCTCTGTCAGGTGCCGTTGCGCCCAGTCGCATCACAGACTGGCGCGCGATGTCAGAACCTGCCAGCCAATAAAAACCGCGACAAGACATCCCATGCCGCCTGCGCCGTCATCAACCACTACGACTAGCGTGCGGCATGGGCAGGGCGGCAAGACAGAGACTCGGAAGCCTTCGCCAGAGACAACTACCGGAATAACTGCAGATACGGTAGATAACAGTCAATCTCCCCGGGACCACCTGTCGGGTACCGGGCCCCCCATGTAAGCCACCCGAGTCTTGGACTATAAAAGGCTTGGGTAGGAGACGATAGAAAGGGTTCACACTTTGCAACTCATACGCTAGCCATTCACTCCCAAGCTGTAACTCACCCCCAAGCTCAGGACTCCGGCCCTGAGCAGCAAGCAATACAGCGAGCTCCATAGCTCGCCGTGGACGTAGGGTTTTACGCACCGGCGGCCTGAACCACGTAAAACTCACCGTGTCAAGCTCTTACTAACTCGTCCATCCGTGCAAGCTCTCTGCAAGGGACTAGCCCCACCGAAAAAAGAAACTCCGCGGGCTGCCCAGTGCAGGCCCGGGGGAAGTGTCGACCGAACACTTCGACATTTGGCGCGCCAGGTAGGGGCGCTTTTCCCCTTGCGCGACGAGTTTCCGCCGACAAAGATGACCAAGCTCCCTTCAGAGGCAAACTGTCCCCCTCCGCGTTCACGGCGAACCGTGACCAGCGGGGAGTACATGTCGACGCACTCAGGACGGAGTGTGTCGGCACAAGCTGGTAGCCAGCAGCCGACTCCGGCTACGCCGACTCCGGCGATGCAGGCTCCGACCAGTGTGAGATTTTCTGCAGCACTGAGCGTATACCATGGGGGTGCGCTAGCTGCAGCAAGAGCACTGCTGCGCAACCCACCTGCTGGGGATGCGCCCCATTCCGCGACCCAGCAATGGGTCCGCGAGGTGGACCGCCTCGTCGTCGCCGCCGTGAACCCTCGGTTTCGGCGAGGACGGCGCCCCTGTCAACCGGCTGTGTCGCTGACGTGCACGCCCACGGTTGACGGGCAAACGGCGGATTCCAGCTCCTCCAGGCTCCCGTCGACGGACCTGAGAAGGGAGCTGGAACGGTGCCACTTGGGCCAGGATGCCCGGGTGTACCTCGAGTGACGTCGAGAAAGGCATCGCAACCATGAGGCTGGCGACAGCATGTCGTCAGCCTCGACGCAACCTGGAGGGCATGTCTTCGCCATGCGAGTCCTGCCTCAGGCATACGCCACGCAGCATATGCCACAACCATATGCGCCACAACCAGCGCCCCCGGTTTATGGTGCAGCCTTGCCCATGCCGGGGTACATGGTGCCTACTGCGAACCAAGCGTTCGCAGCGCCGATACCTGCGGCGGCAGGAGCAGGATGTGCGGCCCTTGCGCCCCACCTTCGCTTTGCGAGGTGGCCGCGCAAGTTTCGGCCGCACCTGCCCGAGAAGTACGACGGTAGCGTCAACCCGGCGGAGTTCCTCCAGATCTACTCCACCGCCGTACTCGCCGCAGGAGGGGATGAGGCTGTCATGGCCAACTACTTCCCCGTCGCCTTGACCGGCCCAGCTCGGTCTTGGCTCATGAATCTCCTCCAGGGGTCCATAACCTCCTGGGGAGAGCTCTGCCGGCAGTTCGTCGCCAACTTCGGTAGCTCTTACACCTGTCCCGGCACGGAGCTTGACCTCCACGCTGTCAAGCAACAGCCTGGGGAGTCGCTGCGCTCTTTCATCCAGCGGTTCTCCCAGGTACGCAACACCATCCCGCATATTCAAAGTGCTTCTGTGATGGTGGCGTTCCGACAGGGTGTCCGGGACGAGAAGATGCTTGAGAAGCTCGCGACCAGAGAGGTCCGCGACTTCTCTGAGCTCTTCAGCCTGGCGGACAAATGCGCCAGAGCGGCTGAAGGGCGGAACTGGCACTCTCTGCCAACCTCCGAGTCAGGAGGACAGCCCGGGTCTGGTGCTGCTGCCTATGGGGGTGGCAAGAAGGCCAAGAACCGGGGGAGTGGCAAGATGAAGTCATCGTTCACAGCTCCCGTCGCCGCAGCAGCGACGACTAGTGGAGCTCCGGGGCCACGCCCCGACAAAAGGCAGCGGCAGTCACCGGCCCCAGATAGTGACTAGGGCGGGCTATGCCCGGTGCATGGCGCCGGCAACCATACTGCTGCCGAGTGCTGGGATATCCAGAGGCTCGCAGAGCGCTTCCGCAAAGGAAGACAGCAGAGAGCTGAAGCACCGCCCTACCCTCATAGGGATGGCGAGCAGAAGGTCGATGCCCCAGTCACCGCCGCCCATCAGGTGGGGTTCCAGGAGCCTCAGCGTGTCATAAAGACAGTGCATAACGGTGAGGACTCCAGCTCCGACGGTGATGGGCAAGGGCGGTAGCCAACTGCGGCACGCCCCCGTGCCTCGGACATACCTCCCGGGGGCCGCCCAAGGTCTGTCAACCCCTTGAAGGCCCTGCCAGAAGGGGAAGACGCCTTAGGTCATCCAAGACGAGCCCGGGTCCACCTACCCCTTGAAGGCCTTAGCCAGAAGGGGAGAACTCCCCGGGGGCCCCCAGGAGAAGCCGCGCAGGACCTGATCCAGCGTGAAGATAACAACCTCGTCGACAAGACTCGGCTGCAGGTAACACCCCACAATGCAAGGTCTCGACTGATGCTCTAAACACAACTGCCAAAGAACCGAACGCGTCAGGGACCTGCAGAAGGGCAACCTGGTGCCGCGGCACATGCTTTCCCGAGAAGGACCCATAAACTCTCCCACAGCAGGGAAGGTCCCTTCCGAATCATGAAAGCTGCCGCCCCAGGTACACATGCCTTTCAACCGAGAGTGGGATCCGTTCCCAAATCCTTGGCATGGAGCAACACTGTAAGTCCTCCTCCCTGAGCGTCAGTAGAACAGGGCCGTTCCCTTCTGTAATGAATCCCATAGAATCTAGGAACAGAGCTTGGGGCAGCTAAGTCTCAAGGGACGGTACAGGAATACGTCCAGTTTAGCCTGGTTCCGACCCTAAGCGCGTAGAGTCTTGCTTCCCTTGTAGACGAGGCGGAATATTGCCTCCATGTACAGCCAGAATTCCGCCTATGGGCATGAACACAGAACCCTGTTCTACTTAGCTCTCTCTCATGCGCTCATTTAAATTATGCATTAATTTTTATGATCGCACTATCTATGCATGTTCATTGTACATCTAGCTCCCCCTCTCCCGCGCTCATCCATAGTCAGCATTCGCTATCCTACCAAGGGCGGCTGCGCTTGAGGCACCTGCCGATGGCCGAGTGAGTCTCTCGGTCCTCCCCCAGTCAGGTGTTGCGGTGCCAGTTGGTCACCTCCAGGAAAGGCCTGCGTTGTGCATGGGGGGTCCAGGGTGCGTATCCAGCTTAGCAGGCCATGAGCCCAAAGCATGCGCATCCTGCCCTCCGGAGGTACAGGGGATTACAACCGCTTTGCCTGGTCATGAACCCAAAGCACGTGCACTCTGCTTCCCCAGCGCATGGCCCGGTACTAGGGATCGGACGACCGTACCCGGACCTCGGAGGGAGCCGGAGCTCCGGCGCCTCGAGCACAGAATTGCCCAAGCCCCGTATAACGGATCAGGATCGTAAGACGAATAAGACTAGGAGACGGGAGGGGAGGACCCCCCGAGGAGAATTACGTTTCCTCTGCCTGTGTGCAGGACCTCCAGGTTACGGCAACGGGGACTGCATGAAGTAGGGGGAAAGGAGCTACCAACTAATCCGGCCTAGGACTGGAAGGACCGGGTCCCGCCCCTTCAGCAGGGGCGAGGCCCGAAGGCCCCACGTATCCGGCGGGCCCGGAGCTCTCGCCTCCCCTGAGGGGGGCTCTGGGCTCGCCACGTGGCAGGTGGAAACCGGACCTCCCCCCCCCCCCCCCCCGGTGGGAGGGCTCCGAAAGCCCTACGTGTCCAGCATGGCCGGAGCTCCCACCTCCTAAGGAGGGGCTCCGGACCCGCCATGTGGCAGGCAGATTTGGAGCCCCCCATAGGGCGAGATCCGGAGACCCCCGGGGGCCCCTAACACGGTTAGGACCAGGGGAAGGTGTCTGTGCAGAGCTCCGAGATTGGAGAAGGCCTCTGAGTACCTTGCGGAGCTAAGGACTCAGTCAGGCAAGGCCAAGAAGGAGAGAAAAGACATCACAGACACAAAAATATAAAAGAGTCAAACTATGCGAGGCTCCATGAGCTGAACTACAGACTCGATAAAAAGGGAGAAACAAGTCCTAAGGACCTCCCGGCTCCCGCCGGAACCTTGCGGCTACTAGGGCGGCTACATCCTCGACTTCAGCCCTGGCAGCTTCCTCCCGCTCCACGGCTGCGCCCTCTCTCACTGGTTCTAGCGAGAAAGAGGGGTCGCGGCTCTTGAAGCATGCCAGCACATGTGACGCGACCTCTATGGCTAGGCCGCAACCCTCGGCCTCAAGCTCGCTGGCGACCACCGAGTCTAGCCTGTCCAGCTTGGCGCCGATCGACTCCAGCGCGGGGATCACCTCCGCCACCTTCAACGCAGGAGCCGCGGCCCTCACCGGACTGAAGCCAAGAGGGATCAGGGCGGACCCCGCCTGATCCACAAAGCTCGAGACCGCAAGAGCCTCGGAGGACCGCAAGGCCGAGAGCTCCTCCAACTCGCGGCGGGCTGCCTGCAGGGCCTCCATGTTCCTCTCGGAGAATTCCTTCTCCTTGGCCGCCAGGGAGCTCTCCCGAAGATGGAGAGTCTTGGTGAGCCGCTCCAACTCAGCAGCCTTGAAGTCAGCAGCCAACTCCCGGTCCAAGACCGCCCGGCGTTCACGGGAGACCTGTTCCTCACTCAAGTCGAGGTCTGCCTTCAGAATCTCCAACTCCTCGATCCGAGCTCGAAGGTCATCCTCGCCCGCAGCCAGCTGTGCGGCGACCCTCTCCGCCTCTGCTGCTCTGGAACGCTCCCGTTCCTCAAGGCGAGTTTACGGCGCTCCAACAGCTGCCGTATCTCCTCAGCGGCAGAGAGGCTTTCCTCGGCCCGGCGTGTGCCTCCAGGGCCTCCCTGTTGAACCACCGTGATTCGGCGTCTATGCGGTCGACAGCCCACTTCATCCGATCGAGGAGCACTTCCCTGAAGTCGAGCAACTCCCGCCTGGAGTCAAGCTCGCTCTTGACCTTCGCGGTCCGCTCCCGCAAAAGGTTCCCCCAGGTGAGGAGGCGATCCCATTCAACTGTATACTCCTCCCGCTCGCGACCTAGTGCAACCAAGACCTGCCGGACGCTCGTCTCGGCAAGCGCGAAGGCATCTGCCAGGGGCAATGGAGCAACAGAGGCCGGGGAAGTTCCCCCGACCTCCTCCATCACCTCGTCCTCAAGGGGAGTCGATGCACCAGCAACCAAGACGAGACGACGGTCAGGAGAAGCTGGCGCCGGGGCTCTGGCAGCCGGTCCTGCCGGGCCCTCTTCAGCTTCTGACTTCTTGACCTGTGGAGAGGGGCGAGCCGGGGAAGGCGGCGCTGGAGTAAAGGCCGGGCCACCTGGTGCAGGGTTGACCTGCGCTGGCTTGGGGGCCGCGGTGGCCGTCTCGGCAGGAAGGGACGACGCCGCCACGGAGTCCGGGCACACCGGAACAGGAGAAGTTCGCGCTGGCTTGGGGGCCGCGGCAGTTGTCCCTGTGGCGGACCGGAATCCGCTCATCCAGGATCGCAGAGGGTGCTGCCGCGCGATGCGACACCCGACAGCACACGTCATAAGAACACATTATATTACATGGGAAAAACAACTGAAACTGTACAAACAGGTACAAACTTCAGTTACAACTATTGTTTATATTACACAGCGGAAGTCTACACTATACAACTCACGCCCGCCTATCTAGCAAAAGTGGTTGCCCAGCCCTAGGGCAACCCACACTAGCTGCACTCCTCAGCTCAGCGCAGCGTGTACGGCTCCCACTCAGCCGTGGTCCCCGACGGAGGGTAACACTCGCTGGTGGACTCGTACTCCGAGTCCGTGGGTGGCTCCTCACCTGAAAAACACTTAAGCAGCAACCATGAGCACGAAGGCTCAGTGTCACACCAGGTTTTTCCGAAGAAACAACCAAGTGAATGTCACATGTATGCCAGGATCATTTTCTCATACATGTGATGACAAATAGTGAAGCATCATTTATTACAAGCCAGGTGTCGAATATAAATAAGTCTTACATCGCAAATGTCTCAATGGACACTAATGCTTCATCACAAGTAAATAAACTAGCAGCGGAATATTATTCTTTAGGGCTCCATCACAGGTGTTGCCCGGGGGTCTTCATGAACCTAAAAACCTTCTTCGGGTCCAAAGTCTTGGTCATTATACACCACCTCATTATCTTGACCTGAGCAGCAATATAAACCAACAAATATGCAAGGTTGAGTACCAATGGTACTCAGCAAGTGTGGGAAAATTATATCATGCATGGCTAGAACAAGGAGAGGTTGAACTCATGGTTAAAGCACTACGCAATTTATACCTATCACCTTAGCTTATTAAGCACCTACATTACTACACAGTGAAATGGTTCCAATCTACCATCCCATCATCATAACCCAATAACCATAACATCATGTCCAATGTTAAGCTCCCCGCTTAACATCTAAAACCATAACATCATTCCCAAAGTTAAGCTCCCCGCTCAACTTCCAAAAACCATCACTCCTCTAATCATGAATAAGTCCAGGCCGCTCTTAACCGTGAGCACGGCTGTCATGACAGTTTTGACTCTGCAGAGTTTGTACCACTGTACCCACATGTAGTGATTTCATCCCCCGTTGCCGGGTGGACTAAAAGAACCTCCATTATGCCAGTGGCTACGATCCACATTCACACTTCCCAGGTGTGTGGCCAAGAGATCACTACGAAGCCTTTACAAAGGGATTCCCGACGAGCGTGGGCCCACTGAGGTTTCACCCCTAACAGCATACAAGAGGCACCAACCCCGCTGCAGTGGCCCCCTCTTGAGCCTTGCGGTTCATATGGTAGTCCAGCTGACACCCACTCCCCGCACCATCCAACACACCCATACTACGCCGGGGATACACCTAATTAATTGGCCAAGCTGCCCCATCTCAGCATGTGGTTGGCACTGTAAAGCCAGGTTACATGCTCCATGAACCGGTCCTTAGGATCCAGGCAAGTACTAAACACAAACCCAAGTCTCGTGCACCCAGCACACAACCAAAACATCCAACTTGCCTTGATCCCTACCTCTACATAACTCACAATATCTCGTTCAAGAGTATGGTAAAATAAACTGATGATCTCATATCCCAAATATCCCATTCTAAGCATGGCTAAGCATATGCATGTAAATAAATGACATGACAAAATAAATCCCAACCCAAGCTACAAGGAAATAAGGTAATGCAATTCTAGAGAAACTTCCTAGCATGGGTTTCATATTTCATTTGACAAATGCAAATAATTCTATCTATACATCCTAGCATAGGATCAAAGTGGTCAAGGACACTTGCCTCCTTCTTGCTGCTCTTGAAATGGGTAGTCCTGATCTTGGAAATTGATAGCTTGCTCTTGAACAGGTTCTACTTCATACCATCACACATAGCAAAAGAAAAACAACAATCATAAGACATAGTTCACACTTCTACTTCATACAAACCACACATTCACATTTATGAAAGTTCTTTACCATTATATGTGTTGTGGATACTCTATGTGTGTTGATTTGTGGCTTGCATACACTTTTATTTATATGTGTATGATTCCTACTTTGGTGTTCATATTTATACTCACATACTATATATATATATATATGTGTATATGTGTGTTTCAGTTTTAAATAAATTCCTTATATTAAACTACCAAGTATGTATGAAAAGTATTTTTCTTCTCCATATGTGCCTTCATAACTTCTATCAACCCTAAACTGAATTCTTTGTATTTTAGAAACTCCATTTATCATTTACTAGTTTCTATATTTTCAGATTTATATTCCTATGCATAATTGTGCAATTTATTATTAAATTAGTAATACACATTACCTAAACAGATTAGGTTCTGGTCCTAAATAATTTAATATCATATTTTGACCTTGGCTTATGATGTATACTATTTCATAATTACTTTCCCTATTTTTCTTTAACTATTCTTTACTTAAAAATGTGTCCCTATACTATTAAATGTGAATAATAGATGAAACAGATTTATTTCAGCCCAAAAATATATTTTTATCTCACTCCAAAGTTTTCTAAGTACTGAGAAAGTTTTTAATTAATTTTGACAATTATGTTTGTCCCCCTTTTTAAATTTTTAAACACTAGTTACATATTCAATTTTCTAAATTAAATACTAAACAGTGCTAAAATATTGAATTCACCCCATTACAGGGTCTATAATATTATTTTCATAATTTCCAGGGGTCTAGCTACACTTTTCAGAGGTGTTTTTCTTAATTTCTATTAAGTCCAGGGGCTAAAACTGATTTTTAAATGAATTTACATGATTTTCTGGAGTTCCAGGGGCTAGATCTGAAGTTTCCGGGGCTAGCTCTCAATTCCAGAGAACCCCAGGGGGTAGCACGTAAGAATTCCAGTCTTTATAACGTGGGGCTGACGTGGACCGTCTGATTTTAAACCGACGGCTGAGATTATAACATCGAACCGGTACGCGGGGTTTTAAAGTCTACCGTGCGATTTAAAATAAACGGCGCACAAGCGGCCACGTCGCTCTGATCGAGCGCGGGCGGCGCTGCCGGTGGCGCACGGCGGCGGGAAGCGGCGATCTCGCCGGAAAGTTTCGGATCCTCGAGAATTCTGCCTAAAACTGTGATCTCATGGCATAGATCGGTAGAGGGGAGGTCAAGGATCTCACCTCGGGGGTTTTCTCGAGCTCGGGGGTCCTGGAAAGTGCTCGGCGGCGAGGTCCGAGGCAAAACCACGGCGAAGCTCGTCGGAGCTGGATTTGCACCGTAAGTCTTCGGGTTTTCTGCACCTGCAAAGTTCCCCGGAGGCGGTGGATCAAGACCAACGAGTTAGATCAGAGTTTCCGAGCTTAGATCGGCCAGAATTCACCGGCGAAGTCTCGGTGCTCACCGGAGTGAAAATCGGCGATCGCGTGAGAAAAACTGATCGGATCGGTGGTTTTTATAGCCGGGGGAGGGCGGTGGGTCTGTTGTGATCGAGTTGGAGTCCGCTGGGACCGAAATTTGGCTGCGGGAACGAGTTTCCAATCGGTTAAGATCGAGCGCGCGCGCGGGGAAAGAAGTCCGGGGTCGCGGGGCTCGGGTTAGGGATGACATGCGGGTCCCACCCGTCAGCGGGAGGCAGCGCGGCGCGCGCGGGGGCGGGCTGCGCGGGGGTTTGCTGGGCCGGCTGGGGTTTCGGCCCACTGGCCAGTTTTTTTCCGGTTTTCCTTTTTCTTTTTCCATTTCTTTTCTGTTTTGAGTATAATTTGAATTCCAGTTTGAATTTGAATTTTTGCAAAACATGCAACACGTCCAAAAATTTCTAAATTCCCCTCTGAACATGGTTTATGGTTCTAAATCAATATTTGAGTTTTGACTAAAAATTTGGGGTGTTACAGCTCTACCCCCCTTAAAAGAAATCTCGTCCTCGAGATTGGTGTTTCTAAGAAAACAATTCCGGAAATTGTGCCTTGAGCTCATCTTCCCGTTCCCAGGTAGCTTCCTCTTCTGAGTGATGCTTCCACTGCACCTTGCACATCCTGATTCTCTTATTTCTGGTGAGGCGTTCCATCGTCTCCAAAATCTTGTATGGTTGCTCAGCATAAGACAAATCTTCAGCTACATCCACTTCATTCATGGGTAACACCTCCTCAGGCGTTCTTAAGCATTTCTTGAGTTGTGACACATGGAATACATCGTGCACGTCCGATAGATGAATCGGCAACTCTAGTTGTTACGCCACTTCGCCTTTTCTTTCCAAAACTTGAAAGGGCCCGATGTATCGAGGTGACAACTTCCCTTTTACCTTGAACCGACGAAGTCCTCTGATAGGGGACACCTTGAGATAAACATAGTCTCCCACGTTGAAAACGAGCTCTCTTCTTCGTACATCAGCATAACTCTTCTGGCGTGTTTGTGCTATCCTCAAGTTGTTGCGAATCTCCCTCACCTTTGCCTCGGCTTCTTGTAGCACTTCTGGACCAAACACTTTACTTTCTCCTGTTTGGTTCCAAAATAGGGGAGTTCTGCACTTCCTTCCATACAAAGCTTCAAACGGTGACATCTTCATACTAGCTTGATAGCTGTTGTTTATAGGAAAACTCCGCATACGGTAAGTTCTTGTCCCAACTTCTATTGTTTTTGAGTGCACATGCCCTTAACATATCTTCAAGGATCTGATTGGTTCTCTCCGTCTGCCCGTCAGTTTGGGGATGATAGGCAGAGCTGAAGTTCAGATGGGTTCCCATGGTTTCATGCAACTTCTGCCAAAACCTCGAGGTGAATTGTGTCCCTCGGTCCGACACTATCTTCTTTGGCACTCCATGGTAACACACAATCCTTGACATGTACAATTCTGCCAATTTGGATCCGCTGTAGCTTTCTTTCACCGGAATGAAATGAGCTACTTTGGTTAGCCTATCAATAATGACCCATATTGAATCATACCCGGATTGGGTCCTAGGCAATCCCACGACAAAATCCATGCTGATTTCTTCCCACTTCCATTCAGGCACTTTGAGTGGTTGCAGCAATCCCGCGGGTCGTTGATGTTCTGCTTTCACCAACTGACATGTGTCACATAGGGCAACATGTTCCGCGACATCTCGCTTCATGCCATACCACCAATACCTGCTCTTGAGGTCCTGATACATCTTCGTACTCCCAGGATGAATGGAATAGTCGGAATCGTGAGCCTCCTTCAAAATTAATTTACGAATTTCCTTTACTTCTGGCACACAGATCCTTTTCCCGTGCCACACCGTTCCTTGTTCATCCTCTCTAAAACCAGGAGCTTTATTTTCCTTGATGAGCTGTCTGATCTCTTGTATCTTCTCATCATTCTTTTGGCCCTCGCGTATGTCTCGCTCGAGTGTGGAGTCCACTTCCATGGCGATGGCTTCACCACTATTTACTAGACATAGATTGAGCCTTATAACCTCGTCCTTCAATTATGCAGGCATATCTTTCAAGCTCAACTTATTGACCTGCACTTTCCGACTCAAAGCATCGGCCACGACGTTTGCTTTCCCGGGATGATAGTTGATGCCCACATCAAAGTCATTGATTAGCTCTAACCATCTCCTTTGTCTGAGGTTGAGATCAGGCTGTGTGAATATGTACTTCAAACTCTTATGATCCGTATATATCTCTGTCCTCTTCCCCATCAAATAGTGCCGCCAAATTTTCAACGCGTGTACCACTGCAGCTAGTTCTAGGTCATGTGTAGGATAGTTCTTCTCGTGCTTCCGAAGCTGCCGGGATGCATATGCCACGACATGTCCTTCTTGCATGAGAACACAGCCCAACCCGTTTCCAGAGGCATCGCAGTACACTGTGAAATTCTTCTGCATATCTGGCATAACCAACACTGGGGCTGTTGTCAATCTCTTCTTTAACTCCTGAAAGCTCGTATCGCACTGCGGCGTCCAGGTGAATGTGATCCCCTTCTCCAACAGTTTGGTGAGAGGTCTCGAGATCTTGGAGAATCCCTCAATAAACCGTCGATAGTATCCAGCCAATCCCAAAAAGCTTCGAACTTCCCCGACATTTTCAGGGGTTTTCCACTTCTGGATATCTTCGATTTTGGCGGGATCTACGGAGATTCCTCCCTCCGAGATGATATGTCCTAAAAAGGGAACTCTCTTCAGCCAAAACTCACACTTGCTCAACTTGGCATATAGTTGGTGTTCCCTCAGCCTCTGTAACACCAACCTTAGATGTTTCTCATGTTCTTCTTCATCTTTGGAGAAGACGAGAATATCATCTATGAAAACCACCACAAATTTGTCCAGATACTCCATGAATACCTTGTTCATGAGGTACATGAAATATGCCGGGGCATTGGTTAGCCCGAAAGGCATGACAGTGTATTCATACAGTCCGTACCGAGATACGAAAGCTGTCTTGGGAATATCAGATTGCCTTATCTTGAGTTGGTGGTATCCCGACCTGAGATCAATTTTCGAGAACACGCAAGCTCCCCTCAACTGATCAAACAAGTCTTCAATGCGGGGTAATGGGTACATGTTCTTGATGGTCACCTCATTCAAGGCACGGTAATCCACGCATAACCTTTGAGTTCCATCTTTCTTAAGCACAAATATCACCGGAGCTCCCCATGGTGAGGAACTAGGGCGAACATACCCCTTTTCCGTCAATTCTCTCAAATGATCCTTGAGCTCTTCTAGCTGCTTGGAGTCCATTCGATAAGGTCTCTTGTATATCGGGGCTGTTCCCGGTACTAGCTCAATCGCAAATTCCACGTCACGGTCGGGAGGCATACCTGGCAACTCCTCCGGAAAAACATCTGGATATTCCCTGATAGTCCTGATTTCCTCAACTTTCACCTCCACTTGAATTAATTTAATGTCCCTCCTAGGCTCGTGTATCGTTATGAACTTTACTCTTGTGCCACTAGGGTGAGTTAGTTCCACCGTTCTGGTCGAACAATGGATGATTCCTTTATGTTTGGTCAACCAATCCATACCCAAAATAATATCTATCCCTTGTGAATCGATCACTATGAGGTTAGCGGTAAATACTACCCCATTAATGTCTAGGTTCACTTTGGGACACACTTGTCTTGTCCTTATTTCTCCACCTGGAGAGTTTACCGCTAGCATATGGTTCATTTGTGTAGTTGCTAGGTCATGCTTCTTAACAAACCCTTGAGCAATGAACGAATGGGTAGCACCAGAATCAAACAGCAGAGTTGCAAGGTGTAAATTGGCAGGAAACTTACCAACTACCACGTCGGGTGCCTCTTGTGCTTCCTCCATAGTGACGTGGTTCACCCGTCCTCTCATTACGTTCTGCTGCTGTGGCTGCGTGGGCTTCTTGTTTGGACACTTATGGGTGTAGTGCCCCACTTCACCACAGCTGAAACATTGCACCCCAATCTTAGATGCTTGGCCCTTGTTGTCTTGGGGTTGGTTTGGGGGTCCTTGCACTGCTGGTCGAGGTGGATATGCGGGGCGAGGCTGCTGTACAAACTGACGTTGCGGCTGTGCTGGTGCTGCGGGAGGCCTGTAGTTTGGGTTGTACCCTCTTGGTGCTGAATAGGGTACCGCAGCACGGCTCGTCTGCCCCGTAGGTTGCTGCATCATACGTGGGCGGGTGTTGCTCCCTGAGGCTTGATGTGACCACCCAGCCTTCCTCTTATTCTCATTTTCCAGGGCCTTTAGCTTCCTTTCCACCACAAATGCTCTGTCCACCATCTTTTGAAAGCTCTCATACTCATTTGAGGACATTGCACACTGCATTTCTGCGGTAAGTCCTTCCACGAAACAATCTTGTTTCTGCTCATCAGTCTCTATGTCCCGTGGGGCATAACGGGATAGTTGAGTGAATTTAGTGAGGTATTCCCTCACCGTCATGTTTCCCTGCTGCAGCCCCAAAAACTCCTTCCTCTTGTTTTTGAGTTCACCCCTTGGGATGTAATGGTTGCGGAAGCTACGCTTGAACTCTTCCCAAGTGATGCTCTCAGGGTCATGATGGGCGGCCACGTAGGCGGTCCACCAATCAGCAGCAGGTCCATGCAATTGATGAGAGGCAAACAACACCCTCTCATACCCTTGGCACTGTATGATCCTCATCTTACTTTCAATGGTCTTCAGCCAGTCATCTGCCTCCAGAGGTTCAGCAGCACTTGCAAACTTTGGAGGTTGAGTCCCTAGAAACTCACTCAACCTTGGTTGGCGTGGTGCAGCTTGTGGAGGTGGAACTTGATGCAAGTTGGCCACCACTTGAGTCAAGTTCTGGATGAGCAGATTTTGATTCTCCAGCATTTGGTGGAGAGGATCAACTTCTTCACGGCGACCACCCCGGTCCTGGCCTCCAGAAAGATGAGAGTTGCATGCCTCATCATTGTTGTTGGCGGGGTTGGCAGCACGTCCTTTTCCTCTTCCGGCCATCTGGCAGAATCAACCAATGTTAATTTGAAAGCATTTAGTATCATCTTACTACTTTCACTTGTTCGTACTTTGAAGTGTTGAAGCTTTGTTAAAATTTTACGAGGGTTTATATCTCACACCAAACAAATGCACTATTATTTCCTGTGGGTTTACACACCAAAACAAAACAATCTGAAGACGAGGCTGTGGACAATTGCTCATGGCTTCCACAACTCACGTCACACACCAAGCATTATCACACCATTAACTACGTAACGACTCGACTACTCGACCTCTTGCTAGCTAGGGGAAAGACTCTACACTACTCGTCCTCTTGAGCTGGCTCCTCGGGATCTTCCTACTCATTTTGGCTACCTTCTGACTCTGCTTTGGGTGGGGAGGCTGCTTGTGGAGAAGTGCGACGACGCCTGATTGCTCGGCGATCCGGGGAGTCAGGGGTCCATGGATCACTCACGGTGACACACAGTTCATTCCCATCTCCTCTTTCTCTCGCCTTTAAGCAAGCTCGCAGCAATGCCTCCGTTTCCTTCATGGTGTCTCGGACATCCTAAAGCTCTTGTTGACACTCCTGCAGTCGAGTGCTGAGCATAGCAGCATCCTCCAAGCACAAGTCCATGTGCTCATGGGAAGTCCCTTGCTGCACCGGTGGGTACTTGTACTCCGTGGTACCACTCTCACGTTGGAGGACATACATGTACTCAGTTTTATCCAAGTGGCGACGATAGATGTGACTCTGGCAGGTGATGGCCTCCCAGGTGACATCTCTCTCCGCGTCAACTTGTGTTGCTCGACAAGCTGGAGAGTGGTGAATCTTAAGCAGCTGATTCTCGTGTATAATCCTCATCTCCGAACTCCATTCTTCCCTCTTCTCACGGATAGTCCTGGTGGAGTTGTAGTGGATGTTGAGCTTGCCCGTATTGCCGGCGGCTTCGAGCATACGTCGAAGACGGCGCAACAAATCTCCTACTGCCAATCCGTAGGAAAGGTACGTCACTGGACGACTCTCCTCTCTTTCAGCAAGGGCAACTACGGGAACTCTCCCTCCCGTGGACTTACGAGCGGTGCGAATCATGCGAACCATCTAAAACAAAAGAATTTAAAATTAGGTTAGATAAAATCTCAAACAAAAATCCTATTTTGAATGTAAGTTGGGGTAAGATGAAGAAAATAACTCTTTAAATAATATTTTTCAACCCTCACTTTTGGAAAATAGTTTTTAAGAAAATAGGGCCCTTAAATACGTCCATTTCTACCTAGGTCCACGTTCCTACGGGCAACCTTGGCTCTGATACCACCTCTGTCACACCCGTTTTTTCCGAAGAAACAACCAAGTGAATGTCACATGTATGCCAGGATCATTTTCTCATACATGTGATGACAAATAGTGAAGCATCATTTATTACAAGCCAGGTGTCGAATATAAATAAGTCTTACATCGCAAATGTCTCAATGGACACTAATGCTTCATCACAAGTAAATAAACTAGCAGCGGAATATTATTCTTTAGGGCTCCATCACAGGTGTTGCCCGGGGGTCTTCATGAACCTAAAAACCTTCTTCGGGTCCAAAGTCTTGGTCATTATACACCACCTCATTATCTTGACCTGAGCAGCAATATAAACCAACAAATATGCAAGGTTGAGTACCAATGGTACTCAGCAAGTGTGGGAAAAATATATCATGCATGGCTAGAACAAGGAGAGGTTGAACTCATGGTTAAAGCACTACGCAATTTATACCTATCACCTTAGCTTATTAAGCACCTACATTACTACACAGTGAAATGGTTCCAATCTCCCATCCCATCATCATAACCCAATAACCATAACATCATGTCCAATGTTAAGCTCCCCGCTTAACATCTAAAACCATAACATCATTCCCAAAGTTAAGCTCCCCGCTCAACTTCCAAAAACCATCACTCCTCTAATCATGAATAAGTCCAGGCCGCTCTTAATCGTGAGCACGGCTGTCATGACAGTTTTGACTCTGCAGAGTTTGTACCACTGTACCCACATGTAGTGATTTCATCCCCCGTTGCCGGGTGGACTAAAAGAACCTCCATTATGCCAGTGGCTACGATCCACATTCACACTTCCCAGGTGTGTGGCCAAGAGATCACTACGAAGCCTTTACAAAGGGATTCCCGACGAGCGTGGGCCCACTGAGGTTTCACCCCTAACAGCATACAAGAGGCACCAACCCCGCTGCAGTGGCCCCCTCTTGAGCCTTGCGGTTCATATGGTAGTCCAGCTGACACCCACTCCCCGCACCATCCAACACACCCATACTACGCCGGGGATACACCTAATTAATTGGACAAGCTGCCCCATCTCAGCATGTGGTTGGCACTGTAAAGCCAGGTTACATGCTCCATGAACCGGTCCTTAGGATCCAGGCAAGTACTAAACACAAACCCAAGTCTCGTGCACCCAGCACACAACCAAAACATCCAACTTGCCTTGATCCCTACCTCTACATAACTCACAATATCTCGTTCAAGAGTATGGTAAAATAAACTGATGATCTCATATCCCAAATATCCCATTCTAAGCATGGCTAAGCATATGCATGTAAATAAATGACATGACAAAATAAATCCCAACCCAAGCTACAAGGAAATAAGGTAATGCAATTCTAGGGAAACTTCCTAGCATGGGTTTCATATTTCATTTGACAAATGCAAATAATTCTATCTATACATCCTAGCATAGGATCAAAGTGGTCAAGGACACTTGCCTCCTTCTTGCTGCTCTTGAAATGGGTAGTCCTGATCTTGGAAATTGATAGCTTGCTCTTGAACAGGTTCTACTTCATACCATCACACATAGCAAAAGAAAAACAACAATCATAAGACATAGTTCACACTTCTACTTCATACAAACCACACATTCACATTTATGAAAGTTCTTTACCATTATATGTGTTGTGGATACTCTATGTGTGTTGATTTGTGGCTTGCATACACTTTTATTTATATGTGTATGATTCCTACTTTGGTGTTCATATTTATACTCACATACTATATATATATATATATATATATATATATATATATATATATATATATATATATATATATGTGTGTGTGTGTGTGTGTGTGTTTCAGTTTTAAATAAATTCCTTATATTAAACTACCAAGTATGTATGAAAAGTATTTTTCTTCTCCATATGTGCCTTCATAACTTCTATCAACCCTAAACTGAATTCTTTGTATTTTAGAAACTCCATTTATCATTTACTAGTTTCTATATTTTCAGATTTATATTCCTATGCATAATTGTGCATTTTATTATTAAATTAGTAATACACATTACCTAAACAGATTAGGTTCTGGTCCTAAATAATTTAATATCATATTTTGACCTTGGCTTATGATGTATACTATTTCATAATTACTTTCCCTATTTTTCTTTAACTATTCTTTACTTAAAAATGTGTCCCTATACTATTAAATGTGAATAATAGATGAAACAGATTTATTTCAGCCCAAAAATATATTTTTATCTCACTCCAAAGTTTTCTAAGTACTGAGAAAGTTTTTAATTAATTTTGACAATTATGTTTGTCCCCCTTTTTAAATTTTTAAACACTAGTTACATATTCAATTTTCTAAATTAAATACTAAACAGTGCTAAAATATTGAATTCACCCCATTACAGGGTATATAATATTATTTTCATAATTTCCAGGGGTCTAGCTACACTTTTCAGAGGTGTTTTTCTTAATTTCTATTAAGTCCAGGGGCTAAAACTGATTTTTAAATGAATTTACATGATTTTCTGGAGTTCCAGGGGCTAGATCTGAAGTTTCCGGGGCTAGCTCTCAATTCCAGAGAACCCCAGGGGGTAGCACGTAAGAATTCCAGTCTTTATAACGCGGGGCTGACGTGGACCGTCTGATTTTAAACCGACGGCTGAGATTATAACATCGAACCGGTACGCGGGGTTTTAAAGTCTACCGTGCGATTTAAAATAAACGGCGCACAAGCGGCCACGTCGCTCTGATCGAGCGCGGGCGGCGCTGCCGGCGGCGCACGGCGGCGGGAAGCGGCGATCTCGCCGGAAAGTTTCGGATCCTCGAGAATTCTGCCTAAAACTGTGATCTCATGGCATAGATCGGTAGAGGGGAGGTCAGGGATCTCACCTCGGGGGTTTTCTCGAGCTCGGGGGTCCTGGAAAGTGCTCGGCGGCGAGGTCCGAGGCAAAACCACGGCGAAGCTCGTCGGAGCTGGATTTGCACCGTAAGTCTTCGGGTTTTCTGCACCTGCAAAGTTCCCCGGAGGCGGTGGATCAAGACCAACGAGTTAGATCAGAGTTTCCGAGCTTAGATCGGCCAGAATTCACCGGCGAAGTCTCGGTGCTCACCGGAGTGAAAATCGGCGATCGCGTGAGAAAAACTGATCGGATCGGTGGTTTTTATAGCCGGGGGAGGGCGGTGGGTCTGTTGTGATCGAGTTGGAGTCCGCTGGGATCGAAATTCGGCTGCGGGAACGAGTTTCCAATCGGTTAAGATCGAGCGCGCGCGCGGGGAAAGAAGTCCGGGGTCGCGGGGCTCGGGTTAGGGATGACATGCGGGTCCCACCCGTCAGCGGGAGGCAGCGCGGCGCGCGCGGGGGCGGGCTGCCGGGGGTTTGCTGGGCCGGCTGGGGTTTCGGCCCACTGGCCAGTTTTTTTCCGGTTTTCCTTTTTCTTTTTCCATTTCTTTTCTGTTTTGAGTATAATTTGAATTCCAGTTTGAATTTGAATTTTTGCAAAACATGCAACACGTCCAAAAATTTCTAAATTCCCCTCTGAACATGGTTTATGGTTCTAAATCAATATTTGAGTTTTGACTAAAAATTTGGGGTGTTACACTCAGCAAGGCTTAACCGACTCACCTAAGCATGAAACTGTACATGAGGTATACCATGACATAGGATAGCAATGTTGCAGCAAATGGACACGCCTACAAGATCATCCTTAGTTCATCTTTTAGCAACCAGTTAACAGTTCAGGAAGCGGAAATTTAGTAAGCCATATTTGGTGGCACACATGTAGCAATACAATTATGTCATAACAGCAATATGGAATCATAACATTTCATTCGTTAGTCTACGTTACGACGCAGTGAACAAGCGGTACTCGTCACCGCGAGGGACGGCGAATCGACTCGATATACACTTGCAGGGAAACCCAAAGAGCACGTCACGTACGCCCACCTGTGGAGCTGCACAGCACGCTCACTCGATGTCGTACGGGACAACCTTTCACCCAACAGCCCAAACGTCGAACCGGTCGCACCGAAACGAGCAGGAGGTTCCCCACACGGAGCATCTCTCTATGCCCATTGGCAGATTTCCACCTTGCTGCCGTCAACCTACACCTATAAATCGGTGTGCTATGCCTCAACGCCCGGAGGTTTAGGCTACATCGGTTTACCGGGGCCCATATATCCGATATGCCTTCGGTACTTTCAATACTTGTTCAGCAGGGCCGCACACGGATCATTCCTCAATCGACACGGGCAGGGCTGCGCACACAAGACATCCTCTTGCTGCGCCCTAGCCCCTGCCTAGTCTCATTTTTATTACTATAGTGATCTCACATCACTCAACCGAACCCGTGTGTCCCAAGCCTATCTCGCGAGTAGATTCCAACTACTCGACTTGTACCGAAGCCCTATGATTCATTAAGCATAGCCTGTCTACTCGAGGTCCTTGACGCTACCCTCACTCTTTTAGGAACCTTTGGTTATGCAAGTGGGGTTTCATTCATCCTATACCTAATGCACATACATACTTCATATGACACGTGTAAACAAAGTAAGACTTATAAAAGGTTAATGCAAACCGGGGCTTGCCTTGTTGCTGCTGGTCAGGGGTTAAGTCTTCGTCCGGAAGAAGGAAGTCCAGCACTTCCGGAGTCTCTTCTTCAGTGACTACACGTTTATGAAATACTACATGTTAATTAATATGCATACACGTTATTGTAAGGTTACTGCTATTAGTTCTAATAACCAGTCTCTAACACCTGGAACTCTGTTTAAGAATTTAAAGATGAAC
The DNA here is from genome assembly GCA_030760725.1 of Neostapfia colusana. Lineage (NCBI taxonomy): Eukaryota > Viridiplantae > Streptophyta > Magnoliopsida > Poales > Poaceae > Neostapfia > Neostapfia colusana. The sequence goes on from JASWHV010000003.1 coordinate 96,162,317, forward strand.
TGGGTGTGGGTGGCTTAGGCCTGGACCTAAGTACATGGTTAAGTGCTAAGTGGTTTTTCTCCCTTTTCCATATTAATCCCTTAAGTGGTTAAGCAGTACAGGGGTGATCTAGAGCCCCAATGGAGCTGAGAATTTTTGTGTGAGTTCCTTGTCACAAGAAAACTCTCTGGACCAAACATTAGCACTTTTCATGGAGTGGTTTGCTCAGAATAATTCTCTTGGCAAATCAGCAAAGAAGAATTTATTCTGAGGTAATACCTCTGTTCATGCCCAACTTAATGAACTAAAATTTCAATTATAGCTCATAGAGTTTGCATGAATTTTCCTAACATTTTTGGAGTTAAGATTTGCCCAGAACTTAATTTCCAAGTTTTGGAAATTCTCTGAAAATGTTTCTGCATTCAAATGAACACAGCACCTTCCAATTTGAATTCCTCTGACCAAATCAACTCCAAATGGTTTGAAACTTTTACAGGGGTTTACTAATGTCCTAAAGACCATTCTGGCAAAATTTGGGGATTTTTGGATGAACCAAACTCCTCCTAAAATTCTTTTTCTGAAAAGCTTTAATGAATTTTCCAGAATTAATTAATGGTTTTCATACAAAATTGGTTTGTATATCAAGACAGAGCTAGGCAAGATGAATCCAACCCAATTTGAATCACTAAATTTGGAGCTTCCTAGCAAAAGTTATGGGGTTCTAAAGTTTGCACTAAAACGTGAAATTCCAAAAATGTTTAAATCCTGCGGGTGGGTCCACACACACGTGTCGACCGCTGGAGCCGAGCCACACGGGGCCACAGACTCCTTCCCGCGCGGCCGCGCTGGATCCCGGACCACAGAGAATCCCACCAATTTATCTCCAGCCACTGACGCGTGGGGCCTACTCCTTCGTCTTCCTCCGGCCACCCGCGCGACCCCGCCGCCAAGCTCGCCGGAGAGGGGTTCCGGTCCTCAGAGCTTGCTGAATCTCGCCGCCAGTGCCTATCTCGGCCTGAGGAACACGGCGGTGCCCTCCCCAGAACTTGACAACCACCGGAACAGTGCTCCTGACGGCAACAGCGGCCGGGAGCTCACCGGCGACGTCCAACTCGGCATCCCATGCACCTTTTTCGATGCGGTTTGCTCGGGGAGCTCCGCTGACACCTGCTGGTCAAGGACATGGACACCGATCCCCGTGAAAACGGCGGTAACTACGACCTCATCGGCGACCTAGGCCGGATATCGGCTGTGCTTCAGAAAACTTCAAAGAACCGTAAACCTAACCCACGGTTCTTACTGGTTTTCGATCCTAGGTGGTCGTGGCAGTGTATAGAGCATGTGCGTGACTCGGTTTGCCCGGTGATAAGCTAACCCCCACGAATTTCGGGATTTTGTGGGAGCTCGGTCTCAAGACCCCTGAAGCTTTCCCGGCGAAGTACTCCCTCGACAGCCCATGAAATGAAGAACGGTAGGGGCTAGAAGAATCAGCACCTTAAGGCGGTCCTTTCTTGTGTGGCTCGTCGGGCACGAGCGCGCCTGTGCTGGCCGGACACCGGCGATCAGAGAGGGCGGCGTTTCTGTGCTCGCGCAGAAACGAGGAAGGAGCTCGGTAGGGGGGGGGGGTTCTCGTTTGGAAAGCAGGAGGAAGGCGGTGTGGGCTGTGTGCTGGCCTTTAAGCCGCGGTTTGGCACCGTGAGGTGGCCGATTGCTGCCTCGGTGGCTCGCCGCCGTTCCCTGGCTTGCGCGCGAAGTCGAGGTCGGCTGCAGCAACCGACTGCCCCTCGTGTGTGCCACTGACCTGTGGGCCTCCCCCTTTCTTCTTTTTCCCTAATATTTCTTTTCTGTTTTTGCTAATTATCCCACCAGCTACTCACAATTTAATGTGAGACTTAGCTCCCAAGTCTTTGTTTGAATTTGAATTTTCAAATTCAAACTTTGTTTGGTTAAATTTGCTTCATATTTAAACTGAAATTCAAATTCAGTTTTGAATTCTTGCAAATTTAGCTCTTGACAAGAAGAGCTCCAATGGAGATGAAAATTGGTGGGTTTACTCAGAAAAATGTGCTGAGTATAGATATGGAGCTAACTTTTGAATTTGGGCGCTGAAAGTTGCTGCAATTTGAATTTACATTCAAATTGGCCTCTTTTTGAAATAACCCAAAAGTGCCTCAAAAAGTGTTGAATTTGCATGAGCTTTGGACTGAACCTTCCCAAGACTTTTTAAATTCTATGGGTGAGCTCAACCTCTCATGTTCATGTGTAGAAACCCTACTTTGTGGAAGTGAAGGCTTTCCCCTCTAATCATTCTTTTGATGGAGGTTACTTGCTCTTCACAACATTTCCTAAGGTGTCCACAATAAAAACTGTGGTGTTGTGATGTGAAGAAAAATTTTTGCAAGTCCCTTTTCTTGGGCTTTTACATCCCTCCCCCCTTAAAAGAATCTCGTCCCGAGTTATAAAAGAAGAGATAGCGATGTAATAGGGACTTACCCGTGTTGAGAAGCCATGAACTCCGGGTAATTTGAGTGAAGGAACTCCTCGCTTTCCCACGTCGCTTCTTCAGCGGTGTGGTTGCTCCAGAGTATTTTGTAGAACCACAACGTTCTGCTACGCGTGGTCCTGGCTTTTTAATCAAGAATGGCCACCGGATACTCATCATAAGTTAGATCCGGTTTCAGCTCGCCGATGTCTTCGGTAGGAACAGCAGCTGTATGCTTCAAACATTTTCGCAGTTGCGAAACATGGAAAACATCATGGACACCAGCAAGGGATGCCGGTAACTCCAATCGATACGCCGCTGGTCCACACTTCTCGGTGATAGCGTAGGGTCCAATAAAACGGGGAGCGAGCTACCCCTTCACACTGAACCAGTGCACGCCCTTCATCGGAGACACACGTAGGTACACGTGTTCCCCAACGTCAAAGTGCAACGGCCTACGCCTCTTATCAGCGTAGCTCTTCTGCCGGGATTGAGCGGCTTTTAAAATTGGCTTGAATTCTCCGAACGCGCTCTTCGGCGTCGTTCACCACATCAAACCCGAATGTGACCCTTTCACCGGACTCGCACCAATTTAATGGGGTGCAGCATTTACGACCATAGAGAGCTTCGTAGGGTGCCATCTTGATACTCGCCTGATAGCCATTGTTGTACGAGAATTCCGCCAATGGTAGGTGATCATCCCAGTTCCTACCATGGTGGATGGCACATGCTCTCAACATGTCCTCTAGAACTTGATTCACCCTCTCTGTCTGGCCATCTGTCTGAGGGTGGTAGGCGGAGCTCCTAATCAGTTTAGTACCCAAAGCAGCGTGCAGCTGCTCCCAAAAGCGAGATACAAACAATGCACCTCGGTCTGAGACTATGGTCTTGGGTACACCATGCAGGCACAGAATCCTGGAAATGTATAACTCCGCATATCGGTTGGCATGGAAATGTGTATGCACGGGAATGAAGTGAGCTGACTTGGTCAGTCGGTCAACGATCACCCATATGGAATCATGCTTGTTGGCTGTTAGGGGTAATCCCACAATGAAATCCATGCTCACATCTTCCCATTTCTATGCTGGAATTTTCAGGAGTTGCAGCAGCCCTGATTTCCTCATATGATCAGCCTTCACTCGTCTACACGTATCACACTTGGATACGTACTTAGCTACCTCCCGCTTCATCCGTGTCCACCAAAATTTCATTTTCAAATCTGGTACATTTTGTTGCTGCCCGGATGAATGGAGTACATGGACAAGTGAGCTTCATCGAGGATCTTCTTTCTCAACTCAATATCCCGGGGTACGACTATGCGGTCATTGAACCACAGTGTCCCCTCATCATCTTTCCGGAAACATTTGATTTCCCCATTGTCTATCCGTCTCCGGAGATGTGCCATGCCTTTATCATCTTTCTAAGCTGCAATGATGTCCTCCCTAATAGTAGGGATGAGGGCAAGGTTGTACAGCGATCCATAAGGAACCAAGTATAAACTTGGCTCCTCCTCCTCCACCGGTGTAATGGTGAGGTGATGGACATGTGATTTCCGACTCAGCGCGTCGGCAACCACATTCGCCTTGCTGGGGTGGTAATGGATCTCAATCTCATAATCTTTGATCAGCTCTAACCACCTCATTTGCCTCATGTTCAGCTCCTTCTGGGTGAAAATGTATTTCAAGCTCTTGTGGTCGGTGTAGAGATGCACCAAATTCCCCAGGAGATAGTGCCTCCACATTTTCAGTGCCAAAACCACTGCAGCAAGCTCAAGGTCATGAGTGGGATAGTGCTGCTCATGGTTCCGAAGTTGGCGTGAGCCATAGGCGACCACACGTCCTTCCTGCATCAACACGCAGCCAAGCCCAATACCGGACGCGTCACAATACACGTCGAAGGGCTTTGTTGTATCCGGCTGAGCTAACACCGGGGCTGTTGTGAGATGCTTCACCAATGTTCAGAACGCTCCTTCACACGCCGTGTTCCAAACATATTTCGTCCCTTTCTTCAGCAATTCTGTCATCGGCTTAGCGAGCTTGGAGAAACTTGGAATGAATCTCTGGTAGTATCCCGCTAACCCGAGGAAACTTCTGACTTCATGAACTGAAGTGGGAGCTTTCCATTTCAGCACTTGATCTATTTTGCTTGGGTCAACCGCAATGCCTTCAGCTGAGATGATATGTCCCAAGAATGGCACTTGGCTGATCCAAAACTCGCATTTGCTGAACTTGGCGTAGAGCTTGTGGTCTCGTAATCGTTGCAGAACGACCCGCAAGTGTTCGGCATGTTCGGCTTCTGTCTTGGAGTAAACCAAGATATCGTCGATGAACACTACCACGAACTTGTCCAGCTCCGGCATGAACACCGAGTTCATGAGATACATGAAGTGGGCTGGAGCATTTGTGAGACCAAAGGACATGACGAGATATTCATATAACCCATATCTCGTCGAGAAGGCCGTCTTCGGGATATCCTCCGCCCGGATCTTTATCTGGTGATATCCAGAGCGAAGGTCCATCTTGGAGAACACACTTGCACCCACAAGTTGACCAAACAATATGTCGATGCGGGGCAGTGGGTACTTATTTTTGATGGTGACGGCGTTACGCGGCCGGTAATCCACACACAGCCTCAGGGTTTCATCCTTATTTTACACGAACAGCGCCGAGCATCCCCAAGGCGAGGAACTCGGCCTAATGAAACCCTTGCTCAACAGGTCATTGAGCTGTTCTTTCAGTTCAGCCAGCTCATTTGGAGCCATCTTGTATGGTCTCCTTGAGATGGGTGTAAAAACATTATGACAACAAAACATGTGAAATATCTCGTAAGTAGATAATGTAATAACTTTGCACAAGCTACACCATTACCAGACCAAACACAAGTTAGTTTAATCCAACTTGATGAATCCCCTCTTTGGAAGCTCACCATAACTGGGTTTGGTCACTACGAGACATTACTATCGCTTTGTCATCACGTATAGCACCCTTAAGGTACAACACCCTCTCCAATGAGTTCAACTGTCATTCTTCTGTCAGAATGACCAGTTTCTACCTATTCCAAATTTTGATCTGGTTCTGTGCATTTTCATGACTCAAGTTGAATACCAAAGTTAAAGTTAACTTCAGTATCTTTACAAAGATTACTCATTTGCCCTCAGATCAGCTTTGGTTAAAAAGTTATGCTAATTCAAAGTCAGCAGAATTTCTGGAAGAATTTTAACAGCACCTCCCTTGGAAGTTGCTGTTTTCAACTCTGATTTCCACTAAATTCTGTGCGGAAATTTCAGGAGCTTTGAATTGCAAAGATGTTCCCCATCTTCTACTCTTTCTAAGGATGTATTATATGTCAATTTTTGGGTTTTTCTACTGGGAGTTATCATTGAAAAACAAAACAGTTCAGAGAATGTTCTACTCTGTCCTGGTTCTGGACAGTTTACATTCCTCTGGGATTTTAGCCATCTTAAGGTGAGTTTCAGCTCTGGAAGTCTACAAAAAAGTTGTAGAGTACTTAAATACCTTTCCAGAACTATATAGCACACCTCTCTGGGCTAAAAGACCTGTGAGTTATGCCCTGTTGAAGATCAGCAAACGTGCTGCCCAAAACAGAGCACTCTGTTTTTCAGTCTTTTGGCTACACTGCTCCACTATCCCATTCTTATACCCAACCAGGGTCCTAAATGTTTAACCTAATGATTTAGTTCCTTGTTCTCAATATTTTCATGCATATGCCTACAATATCTCGGTACTACGTTCCTCACAAAAGACAATCCTAACCGGATCATACCGGCATATACGTCTCCAGTGTGGCACTAAACAGTCTCTCGCACACGTTTTCTACATGGATACATACGTGGTTAGTACCTGCAGAAGACCACACAATAATGGTGCACTCAATGGTTATTCATTTCAGGCAGTTCCATAATTCAATGTAAATACAAACGCCCGTATCATTGTCATATGGCCGCCCTTGAGCTAAGTCACGTCTCAAGGCACGTGATCGTGTTTCAACACCACACGACGGGGAACCCGAGTATGTCATGAACGGGTCGTCACGGTTGGGAATGTTATCAACCCAACAGATACCACCTACTGCCCTGCAGGGCACGCCGATGGCAAGCGCTGCGTATGTCCTCCTGGGCTATTTCCAAATGAACACACTCTCGCGTTACTGACCACGCGATGGGGTCTCCACTTACTTGCCTAATGCACGCTAGGGATCAGCGTTTCATATGAACTCAGGGACATAAAGAGTCCAAGAACTTCATATTGACATCTCACACCAAGCTGTGAGATCAATCCCTGAACCACGTTCCTCGTCAGGGGGAGCTAACCGAAATTGAACCGCTTTCGGTGGCGTTCCTTACCATACTTACCAGAGCGTAGGTGCGTCGTTACAATAATTGACATTCAGAATTATAACACATAGTTTAGTCTTTGCCACTTTAAGTAACTATGCTAATATAGTCGTTACTTGGGCAACTACCGAATCCTCACCGTATACCTAAGTTTTTCCCATAATGCCGTCCTTAAGTACTGTGCTATCCCCACTGCAGCTCTGATACCAGGCTGGGGCGGACCGGAATCCGCTCATCCAGGATCGCAGAGGGTGGTGCCGCGTGATGCGACACCCGACAGCACACGTCATAAGAACACATTATATTACATGGGAAAAACAACTGAAACTGTACAAACAGGTACAAACTTCAGTTACAACTATTGTTTATATTACACAGCGGAAGTCTACACTATACAACTCATGCCTGCCTATCTAGCAAAAGTGGTTGCCCAGCCCTAGGGCAACCCACACTAGCTGCACTCCTCAGCTCAGCGCGGCGTGTACGGCTCCCACTCAGCCGTGGTACCCGACGGAGGGTAACCCTCGCCGGTGGACTCGTACTCTGAGTCCGTGGGTGGCTCCTCACCTGAAAAACACTTAAGCAGCAACCATGAGCACGAAGGCTCAGCAAGGCTTAACCGACTCACCTAAGCATGAAACTCTACATGAGGTATACCATGACATAGGATAGCAATGTTGCAGCAAATGGACACGCCTACAAGTTCATCCTTAGTTCATCTTTTAGCAACCAGTTAACAGTTCAGGAAGCGGAAATTTAGTAAGCCATATTTGGTGGCACACATGTAGCAATACAATTATGTCATAACAGCAATATGGAATCATAACATTTCATTTGTTAGTCTACGTTACGACGCAGTGAACAAGCAGTACACGTCACCGCGAGGGACGGCGAATCGACTCGATATACACCCGCAGGGAAACCCAAAGAGCACGTCACGTACGCCCACCTGTGGAGCTGCACAGCACGCTCACTCGATGTCGTACGGGACAACCTTTCACCCAACAGCCCAAACATCGAACCGGTCGCACCGAAACGAGCAGGAGGTTCCCCACACGGAGCATCTCTCTATGCCCGTTGGCAGATTTCTACCTTGCTGCCCTCAACCTACACCTATAAATTGGTGTGCTATGCCTCGACGCCCGGAGGTTTAGGCTACATCGGTTTATCGGGGCCCATATATCCGATATGCCTTCGGTACGTTCAATACTTGTTCAGCAGGGCCGCACACGGATCGGTCCTCAATCGACACGGGCAGGGCTGCGCACACAAGACTTCCTCTTGGTGCGCCCTAGCCCCTGCCTAGTCTCATTTTCATTACTATAGTGATCTCACATCACTCAACCGAACCCGTGTGTCCCAAGCCTATCTCGCGAGTAGATTCCAACTACTCGACTTGTACCGAAGCCCTATGATTCATTAAGCATAGCCTGTCTACTCGAGGTCCTTGACGCTACCCTCACTCTTTTAGGAACCTTTGGTTATGCAAGTGGGGTTTCATTCATCCTATACCTAATGCACATACATACTTCATATGACACGTGTAAACAAAGTAAGACTTATAAAAGGTTAATGCAAGCCGGGGCTTGCCTTGTTGCTGCTGGTCAGGGGTTAAGTCTCCGTCCGGAAGAAGGAAGTCCAGCACTTCCGGAGTCTCTTCTTCAGTGACTACACGTTTATGAAATACTACATGTTAATTAATATGCATACACGTTATTGTAAGGTTACTGCTATTAGTTCTAATAACCAGTCTCTAACACCTGGAACTCTGTTTAAGAATTTAAAGATGAACTGGGTGTGGGTGGCTTAGGCCTGGACCTAAGTACATGGTTAAGTGCTAAGTGGTTTTTCTCCCTTTTCCATATTAATCCCTTAAGTGGTTAATCAGGACAGGGGTGATCTAGAGCCCCAATGGAGCTGAGAATTTTTGTGTGAGTTCCTTGTCACAAGAAAACTCTCTGGACCAAACATTAGCACTTTTCATGGAGTTGTTTGCTCAGAATAATTCTCTTGGCAAATCAGCAAAGAAGAATTTATTCTGAGGTAATACCTCTGTTCATGCCCAACTTAATGAACTACAATTTCAATTATAGCTCATAGAGTTTGCATGAATTTTGCTAACATTTTTGGAGTTAATATTTGCCCAGAACTGAATTTCCATATTTTGGAAATTCTCTGAAAATGTTTCTGCATTCAAATGAACACAGCACCTTCCAATTTGAATTCCTCTGCCAAATCAACTCCAAATGGTCTGAAACTTTTACAGGGGTTTACTAATGTCCTAAAGAACATTCTGGGAAAATTTGGGGATTTTTGGATGAACCAAACTCCCCCTAAAATTCTTTTGCTGAAAAGCTTTAAAGAATTTTCCAGAATTAATTAATGGTTTTCATACAAATTGGGTTGTATATCTAGACAGAGCTAGGCAAGATGAATCCAACCCAATTTGAATAACTAAATTTGGAGCTTCCTAGCAAAAGTTATGGGGTTCTAAAGTTTGCACTAAAACTGGAAATTCAAAAAATGTTTAAATCCTGCGGGTAGGTCCACACACACGTGTCGACCGCTGGAGCCGAGCCACAAGGGGCCACAGACTCCTTCCCGTGCGGCCGTACTGGATCCCGGACCACAGAGAATCCCACCAATTTATCTCCAGCCACTGACGCATGGGGCCTACTCCTTCGTCTTCCTCCGGCCACCCGCGCGACCCCGCCGCCAAGCTCGCCGGAGCTCTCGCCGGAGAGGGGTTCCGGTCCTCAGAGCTTGCTGAATCTCGCCGCCAGTGCCTATCTCGGCCTGAGGAACACGGTGGTGCCCTTCCCAGAACTTGACAACCACCGGAACAGTGCTCCTGACGGCAATAGCGGCCGGGAGCTCACCGGCGACGTCCAACTCGGCATCCCATGCACCTTTTTCGATGCGGTTTGCTCGGGGAGCTCCGCTGACACCTGCTGGTCACGGACATGGACACCGATCCCCGTGAAAACGGCGGTAACTATGACCTCATCGGCGACCTAGGCCGGATATCGGCTGTGCTTCAGAAAACTTCAAAGAACCGTAAACCTAGCCCACGGTTCTTACTGGTTTTCGATTCTATGTGGTCGTGGCAGTGTATAGAGCGTGTGCGTGACTCGGTTTGCCCGGTGATGAGCTAACCCCCATGAATTTTGGGATTTTGTGGGAGCTCGGTCTCAAGACCCCTGAAGCTTTCCCGGCGAAATACTCCCTCGACAGCCCATGAAATGAAGAACGGTAGGGGCTAGAAGAATCAGCACCTTAAGGCGGTCCTTTCTTGTGTGGCTCGTCGGGCACGAGCGCGCCTGTGCTGGCCGGACGCCGGCGATCAGAGAGGGCAGCGTTTCTGTGCTCGCGCAGAAACGAGGAAGGAGCTCGGTAGGGGGGGGTTCTCGTTTGGAAAGCAGGAGGAAGGCGGTGTGGGCTGTGCGCTGGCCTTTAAGACGCGGTTTGGCACCGTGAGGTGGCCGATTGCTGCCTCGGTGGCTCGCCGCCGTTCCCTGGCTTGCGCGCGAAGTCGAGGTCGGCTACAGCAACCGACTGCCCCTCGTGTGTGCCACTGACCTGTGGGCCTCCCCCTTTCTTCTTTTTCCCTAATATTTCTTTTCTGTTTTTGCTAATTATCCCACCAGCTACTCACAATTTAATGTGAGACTTAGCTCCCAAGTCTTTGTTTGAATTTTGTCGAAGTGTGCGATCGACACTTCCCCCAGGCCTGCACTGGGCAGCCCGCGGAGGTTCTTTTTTCGGCGGGGCTAGTCTCCTAGCGGAAAGCTTGCGCGGATGGACGAGTTAGCGAGAGCTTGACACGGCGAGTTTTACGTGGTTCAGGCCACCGGAGCGTAAAACCCTACGTCCACGGCGAGCTATGGAGCTCGCTGTATTGCTTGCTGCTCAGGGCCGGGGGCCTGAGCTCGGGGGTGAGTTACAGCTTGAGGGTGTATGGCTAGCGTATGAGTTGCAAAGTGCGAACCCTTGCTATCGACGCCTACCCGAGCCTTTTATAGTCCAAGGCTCGGGCGGCTTACAAGGGAAGCCGGGACCCGACAGGTGGTCCCGGGAAGATTGTCTATTATCTACCGTATCTGTAGTTACGCCGGTGGTTGCCTCTGGTCGAAGGCTTCTGAGTCTTCATCTTGCCGCCCTGCCCATGCCGCACGCCAGTCGTAGTGGTTGATGACGGCACAGGCGGCATGGGATGTCTTGTCACGGAGTTTATTGGCTGGCAGGTTCTGACACCGCGCGCCAGTCTGTGATGCGACTGGTCGCAACGGCACCTGACAGAGGCGTGCTCCGCGTCTCCGCGTCTTGGGAAGACGCGGGCCTTGACTACCTTGTACGGGCAAGGTATGGGGCGTTTTTACACCGGCTGCCTATCTCTCGGGGGCAGGCAGCACCGTTCTTCTGGCCACGTGGCGGGTCCGGAGCCCTTCTCTGAGGAGAGAAGGGTCCGGCCTGCGGGGCACGTGGAGCCTCCGGACCTCTCCCCACGGAGGGGGAGGCTCGGCTTCTATCGGCCACGTGGCGAGCCCGGAGCTCCTCTCTGAGGAGTGGGGGGTCTGGCCTCTCCGGACACGCGGCACCTTCGGACCTCTCTCCCGCGGAGGGGGAGGTCCGGCTTCTGTATGCCTCGTGGTGGGCCTGGAGCTCTCCACTGAGGAGAGGGAGGTCCGGCCCTGCTGGACGCGTGGTGCCTTTGGAGCTCTTCCTGCGGAGAAGGGCGAGACCCTTAGGAATTTTCCCCTGTGCGCGGGGGTACTCCATATCGAGGGTACCGACAGTGGCCCCCGGGCCCATCTCGGGGGAGATAGCGAGCCCGAGGTGGGACCTTCGTCTCTTCTGATCCGCACACTTTCTCGTCTTGAGTACTCCCTGTGCTGGCAGGGTCTTGACGGCTTTGATGTTCAGCCTCATAGGAGAGGGTGAAGCCTGGCATCAGAGCTCGGCCCGGCTGTGGGGGCGGAGGTCTGGAAGTCATCGGAGCTCAGGCCAGCGAAGGGCGTGAGGTCCGGCATCAGCGCTCGCCTCTGAAAGAAGGGCGAGAGCTGGCTTCGGAGCTCGGCCTGGCTGTGGAGGCGGAGTCCAGAAGTCATCGGAGCTCAGGCCAGCGAAGGGCGTGAGATCCGGCATCAACGCTCGCCTCTGAAAGGAGGGCGAGGGCTGGCCTTGGAGCTCGGCCTGGCTGTGGAGGCAGAGTCCGGAAGTCATCGGAGCTCAGGCTAGCGAAGGGCGTGAGGTCCGGCTTCAGCGCTCGCCTCTGAAAGGAGGGCGAGGGCTGGCCTCGGAGCTCGGCCTGGCTGTGGAGGCGGAGTCCGGAAGTCATCGGAGCTCAGGCCAGCGAAGGGCGTGAGGTCTGGCATCAGCGCTCGCCTCTGAAAGGAGGGCGAGGGCTAGCCTCGGAGCTCGGCCCAGCTGTGGGGGCGGAGGTCCGGAACTGCTCAGTGGTCCCCCCTTTCCTATCCCTTAGTCTCATTTGGCTTACTGTCCCAGGCCGGAATACGGGGCTTGGGTAATCCAGTGCACTTGGTCCCGGAGGTCTGGCCCCAGCCCCAGTCAGGGTGTAACCGCCCGGCCCCCTGGTACTCAGACCGTAGCGTCAGGAGGCAGAGTGCGCATGCTTTTGGTGCAAGACCGGGCAAAGCAAGGCTCCTGACCCCCCGTTCTAGCGTAGGTCTTTTCTCGGAGGAGACCAACTGGCGGTGCAGTACCCTTATAGAGGGAGATCCAAAAGGCCACCGGGCCTCTGGCAGGTACCCCAAGCCCTACCGCCTTCGGCAGGACGGCAAATATCGACTATGCATGAGAGCAGGAAAGAGGAACCGAGTGTACAATGGACGCACACTGTCTAGAGCGTGGGGAGGTCTTCGTATAAATTAATGCGTAATTTAAATAAACACCTAAGTAAGCATGGTGAACTTACTGGGGTGGCGTCGGAGCGCCTGTCTTCACGCAGAGCGGGTCATGCGTGGCTTCGTCGTACGCCGGACACGGGGGGACCCCCATGGCTATATCAGGGGGAAGCATGGCTTCGGCCCTGCATACCATGTGGAAGGGTAGCTCCCGTGACCCGGCCCTGGGAAGTCTGGCTGGCCCTCGACATGGAGGATCCGGTATCCCCCGACGGCTCTGGGTGCGCGTCTGCACCGGTTGTGTGGGTCTGCTTGGCGTGGACTTGGCACGCATTGCATCCCTAACCGGTTTGACGGCGTCCAGGTGGCTCTCGGTCAGTAGGAGCCATGCCGGGTGGCTCATCTGACCAACGCGCGGGACGATGAGCGTTCCCAGCACTCGCCTCCTTGGACTACTGCGAGCTAGTCACAGCTTTCCTCCTGGGTTATGCACCGCAATAGGATGCCGAGGCGCCACGCCAGTAAAGATACCAGCACGTAGCACTTAGCCATCCGCACCACCCGTTCAGCGGATGCACGTTCATCAGGAAGGATGTCCTTCAAGGAGTCCCGGACCTCTGTGGTCCATGCATCGGGACTACTTGAGCTTCTGGATCTTGAGCGCTGGGTTGCACGGAGTCCCCAGTGACTCTTACGATCCTTTGGCGGCATCCAGGGCCGCCGGGACTGCCTAGCTTCGTGGCACTGGTTCTGCCCCCTTCGCCCGGCTCGGCGGGCCGGGCTGTGGACCGCAGCAACGTCCTCTCGAAGACTCCTCCGTGCACGGGGGCTCCGATGGAGGTCTTCGTTGAGAAGTTGTCAGCTGCGGCCGTGCCAGCGTGCGGTTCATGGCGCAGGTCCAAGGCGAGGAATTCTTTCTCCAACATCCGCACGTGAAGCAGATAAGCAGCTAGCTGTGGGTCATTGCAAGGGCATTCACCCTTAACTTGCTTGATAACTATCTGGGAGTCGCTCTGTGCCAACAACTGGCGAGCGCCCAAAGACAGGACTGTCTTTTAGGCCAAAGATGAGTGCTTCATACTCTGCCAAGTTGTTGGTTGCCTTGGAATTGAAACGCACCATGTACCCAGACTGCTCCCCCGATGGCATGAGAAGCAGTACGCCGGCACCGGCCCCCTGCTTTTGTGAGGAGCCGTCGAAGAAGAGCGTCCTGTGAGGCCCGGTGAAGACCGGAGCTCGGTATATTGGTTCACCGTCTTCGCGGCCCCCTGGGTCAGCCTTCGTTGGCGTCCACTCAGCCACGAAGTCAGCCAGTGCTTGGCTCTTGGCTGTCTGATGTGGTCGGGAGCTCAGCTTGAACTCCGCCGTCTTCGGGCTGTCTTCCGGCTTCAGAAGCTGGCAGTGAGTGCCAGCTCCGCCCACCGGCTGCTCTGGCGCACTTGTCCGCCAGGATGAAGTGCTCAGAGGCATCGCAGACCTCTTTGGTCGCAAGCTTCTCAAGTATCTTCTCGTCTCGGACACAGTCGAAGTGCCACCACCATAGAAGCACTTTGAATATGCGGGATGGTGTTGCGTACCTGGGAGAACCGCTGGATGAAGGAGCGCAGCGACTCCCCAGGTTGTTACTTGATGTCTTGGAGGTCAAGCTCCGTGCCGGGACGGGTGTAGGAGCTGCCGAAGTTGGCGATGAACTGCCGGCAGAGCTCTCCCCAGGAAGTTATGGAACCCCGAGGGAGGTTCATGAGCCAAGACCGGGTCAGGCCGGTCAAGGCGACAGGGAAGTAGTTGGCCATGACGGCCTCATCCCCTCCTGCGGCAAGTACGGCGGTGGAGTAGATCTGAAGGAACTCCACCGGGTTGACGCTGCTGTCGAACTTTTCGGGCAGGTGCGGCCAAAACCGGAGCCTGGTGTAGCTGGAATCTGCCGTGTGCTCACCAACCATTGGCGTGCGCATCAGCGACACGGCCGGTTGGCCGGAGCGTTGTCCCCGCCGAGGTCGAGGGTTTGAGGCGGCGACGACGAGACGGTCTACCTCACGAATCCGCTGCTGGGTCGCTGCCTGAAGCGCGTCCCCAGCAGGCGGATTGAGTAGCAGCGCTCTTGCTGCGGCTAGCGCACCCCCGCCGGGTACGCCCAGCGCTACTGAAGACCTGACGCTGGTCGGAGCCTGCATTGCCGGGGTCGGCGCTGCCAGAGCCGGTTGCTGGCTCCCAGTGCAGGTATTGGTGCCACGAACGCTTGGTTCGCCGCTGGCACAGTGTGCCCCGGTATGGGCAAGGCTGCTCCATAGACCGGGGATGCCGTTTGCGGGGCATATGGTTGTGGCATATGCTGCGCGGCGTATGCCTGGGGCAGAGCTCGCGTGGCGATGATCTGCCCTTCAGGCTGGGTCGAGGCCGACGTCATACTGTCGCCAGCCTCTTAGTTGCGACGCCTTTCTCGACGTCGCTCGAAGAACACTCGGGCATCTTGACCCAAGTGGCATCGCTCCGGCTCTGCCCCCAGGTCCGTCGACGGAAGCCTGGTGGAGCTGGAGTCCACCGTCTGCTTGCCAACCATTGGCGTGCGCGTCAGCGGCAGGGCCGGTTGGCCGGAGCGTAGTCCCCGCCGAAGTCGAGGGTTTGCGGCGGCGACGACGAGACGGTCTATCTCTCGAATCCACTGCTGGGTCGCTGCCTGAGGCACGTCCCCAGCAGGCAGATTGCGCAGTAGCACTCTTGCTGTGGCTAGCGCACCCCCGCCGGGTACGCCCAGCGCTACTGAAGACCTGACGCTGGTCGGAGCCTGCATTGCCGGGGTCGGCGCTGCCAGAGCCGGTTGCTGGCTCCCAGTGCAGGTATTGGTGCCGCGAACGCTTGGTTCGCCGCTGGCACAGTGTGCCCCGGTATGGGCAAGGCTGCTCCATAGACCGGGGACGCCGTTTGCGGGGCATATGGTTGTGGCATATGCTGCGCGGCGTATGCCTGGGGCAGAGCTCACGTAGCGAAGGTCTGCCCACCAGGCTGGGTCGAGGCCGACGTCATGTTGTCGCCAGCCTCTTGAGTGCGACGCCTTTCTCGACGTCGCTCGAGGAACACTCGGGCATCTTGGCCCAAGTGGCACCGTTCCAGCTCTGTCCTCAGGCCCGTCGATGGAAGCTTGGTGGAGCTGGAATCCGCCGTCTGCCCGTCAACCGTTGGCGTGCGCGTCAGCGACACAGCCGGTTGGTCGGAGCGTCGTCCCTGCCGAAGTCAATGGTTTGCGGCGGCGACGACAAGACGGTCTACCTCGCGAATCCACTGCTGGGTCGCTGCCTGAGGCGCGTCCCCAGCAGGCGGATTGTGCAGTAGCGCCCTTGCTGCGGCTAGCGCACCCCAACCGGGTACGCCCGGCGCTACTGAAGGCCTGACGCTGGATGGAGCCTGCATTGCCGGGGTCGGCGCTGCCAGAGCCGGTTGCTGGCTCCCAGCTTGCCCTGACACACTCCGTCCTGAGTGTGTCATCATGTACTCTCCCCTGGTCACGGTTTGCCGCGGGCGCAGGGGGGGAGAGTTTGCCGCTGAAGGAAGCTTGGTCATCTTCATCGGCGGAAACTCATCGAGCTAGGAGAAAAGCCCCCTACCTGGCGCGCCAAATGTCGAAGTGTGCGATCCACACTTCCCCCGGGCCTGCACTGGGCAGCCCGCGGAGGTTCTTTTTTCGGCGGGGCTAGTCTCCTAGCGGAAAGATTGCGCGGATGGACGAGTTAGCGAGAGCTTGACACGGCGAGTTTTACGTGGTTCAGGCCGCCGGAGCGTAAAACCCTACGTCCACGGCGAGCTATGGAGCTCGCTGTATTGCTTGCTGCTCAGGGCCGGGGGCCTGAGCTCAGGGGTGAGTTACAGCTTGAGGGTGTATGGCTAGCGTATGAGTTGCAAAGTGCGAACCCTTGCTATCGACGCCTACCCGAGCCTTTTATAGTCCAAGGCTCGGGCGGCTTACAAGGGAAGCCGGGACCCGACAGGTGGTCCCGGGAAGATTGTCTATTATCTACCGTATCTGTAGTTACGCCGGTGGTTGCCTCTGGTCGAAGGCTTCTGAGTCTTCATCTTGCCGCCCTGCCCATGCCGCACGCCAGTCGTAGTGGTTGATGACGGCGCAGGCGGCATGGGATGTCTTGTCACGGAGTTTATTGGCTGGCAGGTTCTGACACCGCGCGCCAGTCTGTGATGCGACTGGTCGCAACGGCACCTGACAGAGGCGTGCTCCGCGTCTCCGCGTCTTGGGAAGACGCGGGCCTTGAATACCTTGTACGGGCAAGGAATGGGGCGTTTTTACGCCCGCTGCCTATCTCTCGGGGGCAGGCAGCACCGTTCTTCTGGCCACGTGGCGGGTCCGGAGCCCTTCTCTGAGGAGAGAAGGGTCCGGCCTGCGGGGCACGTGGAGCCTCCGGACCTCTCCCCGCGGAGGGGGAGTCTCGGCTTCTGTCGGCCACGTGGCGAGCCCGGAGCTCCTCTCTGAGGAGAGGGGGGTCCGGCCTCTCCGGACATGCGGCACCATCGGACCTCTCTCCCGCGGAGGGGGAGGTCCGGCTTCTGTATGCCTCGTGGTGGGCCCGGAGCTCTCCTCTGAGGAGAGGGAGGTCCGGCCCTGCTGGACGCGTGGCGCCTTTGGAGCTCTCCCTGCGAAGAAGGGCGAGATCCTTAGGCATTTTCCCCTGTGCGCGGGGGTACCCCATATCGAGGGTACCGACAAATTTGAATTCTCAAATTCAAACTTTGTTTGGTTAAATTTGCTTCATATTTAAACTGAAATTCAAATTCAGTTTTGAATTCTTGCAAATTTAGCTCTTGACAAGAAGAGCTCCAATGGAGACGAAAATTGGTGAGTTTACTCAGAAAAATGTGGTGAGTATAGATATGGAGCTAACTTTTGAATTTGGGCGCTGAAAGTTGCTGCAATTTGAATTTACATTCAAATTGGCCTCTTTTTGAAATAACCGAACTGTCAAAGTGTGCGGTCGACACTTCCCCCGGGCCTGCACTGGGCAGCCTGCGGAGGTTCTTTTTTCGGAGGGGCTAGTCCCTAGCGGAGAGCTTGTGCAGATGGACGAGTTAGTAAGAGCTTGACATGGCGAGTTTTACGTGGTTCAGGCCGCCGGAGCGTAAAACCCTACGTCCACGGCGAGCTATGGAGCTCACTGTATTGCTTGCTGCTCAGGGCCGGAGGCCTGAGCTTGGGGGTGAGTTACAGCTTGAGAGTGTATGGCTAGCGTATGAGTTGCAAAGTGCGAACCCTTGCTATCGACGCCTACCCGAGCCTTTTATAGTCGAAGACTCGGGCGGCTTACAAGGGGAGCCGGGACCCGACAGGTGGTCCCGGGAAGATTGTCTATTATCTACCGTATCTGCAGTTATGCCGGTAGTTGTCTCTGGTCGAAGGCTTCTGAATCTTCATCTTGCCGCCCTGCCCATGCCGCATGCTAGTCGTAGTGGTTGATGACGGCGCAGGTGGCATGGGATGTCTTGTCGCGGTGTTTATTGGCTGACAGGTTCTGACACCGCGCGCCAGTCTGTGATGCAACTGGGCGCAACGGCACCTGACAGAAGCGTGCTCCGCGTCTTGGGAAGACGCGGGCCTTGAATACCTTGTACGGGCAAGGTATGGGGCGTATTTACGATGCTGCCTACCGCTCAGGGCCGGCAGCGTCGTTCTGCTGCCACGTGGCGGGCCCGGAGCCCTTCTCAGAGGAGAGGGGGGTCAGACCCGCGGGGCACGTGGAGCCTCCGGACCTCTCCCCGTGGAGGGGGAGGCTTGGATTCTGTTGGCCACGTGGTGGGCCCGGAGCTCTCCTCTGAGGAGAGGGAGGTCCGGCCCCGCTGGACACGCGGCGCCTTCGGACCTCTCTCCCGCGGAGGGGGAGGTCCGGCTTCTGTATGCCACGTGGCGGGCCCAAAGCTCTCCTCTGAGGAGAGGGAGGTCCGGCCCCGCCGGACGCGTGGCGCCTTCGGAGCTCTCCCTACGGAGAAGGGCGAGTTCCTTAGGCATTTTACCCTGTGCGCGGGGGTACCCCATATCTCAGGTACCGACAGTGGCCCCCGGGCCCATCTCGGGGGAGATAGCGAGCCCGAGGTGGGACCTCCGTCTCTTCCGATCCCCGCACTTCCTCTAAGTCCCGAATTGACCGCTGCCGGAGCACGAACGGCCACGGGATCGTGTGAGCGTGCGCTCACTTGATGGTTGCTTTTACTGCGGCGGTTCCCAAGACCGCCACTTCTGCACGTTGCGGCGCTTTCTTCGGGAACCGCCGAAGTGCCTTGCCGGCTCATCTTCTCAGGAGACTGACTCCTTGACCCCACCGCTTCAGTTAGGCGACTTGGGCCCACCCGTCATCGGCACTCGGTCTAGGAACCGAAGCGGTTGCCGGTGCGGGGTATTCGAAGAGTTCCGAATCGCTTGGAATTGCACCCGGGAAGGTGTTAAATGAAACCTCCATGTTGGTGCATTCCTTTTATAAGGCTTCCAGCCCGTGCGCCTCCCTCAGGCCCCTGCAGTCTTGTCTTCTTCCATGGCTCTTAACCCGCCTTATGGGGGGAAGAATTTCTCTTGGTTCCCTCCAGCGGTTGCGTCTGCACCAAGCCTGGGACTCAGGGAGCTTGCCTGCCCTGCCCCTGAGGGTGGTGGAGTCTTCAAAGGAACCGCTGAAGCATCGAGAAGAATCCCAGGCGGCAGGGTCTCCAGGAACACCGCTGAATACCGCGGAGAGGGCCTCAGGAGCACCCTTGATGACTCCAGTTTTTGCGCAGTTGATGAGGGTTGGGGGCTCCAGGGGTACCCTTGACGACACCGGCTTTTGCGCAGGTGATGAGGGAACTTCAGGAGAAGGAAACCGCTGATGCTCCATGGAGAATCCCAGACGGTAGAGTCTCAAGGAAGACCGCTGAATACTGCGGAGGGGGCCTCAGGAGCTCCCGTGGTGTCACCGGTTTTTGCGCCGGTGATGAGGGAGGCGATTCCAGCGCCCTGGTCATAGAGCGAGAGAGTTCCGCCAGGGCTGAAGCCTGGTGACGCGGCCGTTGTCGCAACTTCCGGATTCTGGTTGTGTCAGGAGACCCTTGGGGCTTGTTTCTTTCTTCTTATCGAGTCTGTATTCCAGCTCAAGGAGCCTTGCATAGTTTGACTCTTTTAGATATTTGTGCCTGTGACGCTCTTTCTCTCCTTCTTGGCTTTGCCTGTCTGAGTCCTTAGCTCCGCAAGGTACTCAGAGGCCATCTCCAATCTCGGAGCTCTGCGTAGACACCTTCCCCGGGTCCTAACCGTGTTAGGGGTCCCCGGGGGTCTCCGGATCCCGCCCCATGGGGAGCCCCAAGTCTGCCCGCCACGTGGCGTGCCCGGAGCTCTCCTCAAGGGAGGTGAGGGTTCCGAGCCTGCTGGACACGTGGGGCCCTCGGGTCCCGCCCCTGCTGGAGGGGCAGGTCCTGGTCCTTCCAGTCCTAGGTCGGAGTAGTTGGTAGCTCCTTTCCCCCTGCTTCATGCAGTCCCTGTTGCCGCAACCTAGAGGTCCTGCACATAGGTAGAGGAAACGTAATTCTCCTTGGGGGCTCCCCCTCCCTTATCTCATAGTCTTATTTGACTTATAGCCCCCAACCATACGCTTGGTGCTTGGGGACTTGTAGAGAGGGGGAGCTGAGCACATGGCAACCATGCACTGCAAGGTTGATTAAAAAACTCAATTCACAATTTAAATGAGTACAAGGAAAGAGCAAAGTAGAGCAGATTTCCTTTCGTACAACTTTCCATAGGAGGAAGGCAGGCTAAACATGGAGGCCACGACCCACCCCATTAAGAGGGGAAGCAAGACTCTACGCGCTTGGAGTCGGAACCAGGCAAACCTGAACGTAGTCCTGTACCGTCCCCTGGGGTTTAGTTGCTCCGAGCGCTGCTCCTGGACTCTATGGAGTTTATTACGAAAAGAAAGTACTGTCCTATTTTTGCTCTAGGGATAGAACTTACGGAGGTGTTCTATGTTCCAAGGGTTCGGGAGCAGGTCCCCATCCTCGGTGGAAAGGCGCACACACCCGGGGCGGCATACTTTCGTGACTCGGAAGGGGTCTTCCCAACTAGGGGAGAGTTTGTGGGCCCCTTCGCGAGAAAGTATGCGCCGCAACACCAGGTCACCTTCCTGCAGCTCCCGGGCACGCACGGACCTCTGGTGGTAGCGCCGAAGCGCTTGTCTGTACCGTGCGTTACAGAGTGCCGCATGTAATCGGGCCTCGTCGACGAGGTCGATTTCTCCACGCCGGAGGTTGTCCTGCGTGGCTTCGTCGTAAGCCCGGACACGGTGAGACTTCATGGTGATTTCTGGGGGAAGTACAGCTTCAGCCCCGTACACCATGAAGAAGGGTGTCTCCCCGGTGGCCCGGCTCTGGGATGTCCGGTTAGCCCATAGTGTGCTCGGAAGCTCATCTACCCAATTGGCACCATGTTTCTTCAGGCTGGCGAAGGTGCGAGTCTTAAGGCCCCCGAGAATCTCCGCGTTGGCCCTCTCAACTTGCCCATTGCTCCTCGGGTGGGTGACAGAGGCATAGCATACCTGAATACCAAGGTCCTCACAGTAGTCTTGGAATGCTGCACTGGTGAACTGGGTCCCGTTGTCGGTGATGATCCTGTTTGGGACCCTGAACCGGCAGACAATAGACTTGATGAATTTTACTGCGGATTGTTTGTTGATGGTGACAACTGGTGTAGCTTCCGGCCACTTGGTGAACTTGTCGATAGCGACATAGAGGTACCGGAATCCCCCGACGGTTCTGGCAAATGCTCCCAGGATGTCCAGCCCCCATACGGCAAACAGCCACGAGGGCGGGATCATCTGTACCGCCTGAGCCGGTGTATGGATCTGTTTGGCGTGGAACTGGCACGCCTTGCAGCTCTCGACCAGCTTGACGGCATCCTGGAGTGCTGTCGGCCAGTAGAAGCCATGCCGGAAGGCTTTACCGACAAGCGTGCATGAGGAAGAATGACTTCCACATTCGCCTCCATGGATCTCAGCGAGCAAGTCGCAGCCTTCCCCCTGGGTTATGCACTGCAATATGATGTGGTTGGTGCCACGCCGGTAGAGATCCCCCTCTACCAGTGTGTACCTCTTAGCCATACGCACAATCCGTTCAGCGGTTGCATGTTCATCAGGGAGGATATTGTCCTTCAAGTAGTCCCGGGTCTCCGTGATACATGCATCGGGTCTGACTTGAGCTTCTGGATCTTGAGCGCTGGGTTGCACGGAGTCCCCAGTGACGCTTACGATCCTTGGCGGCATCCATGGCTGTAGGGCCGCCGGGACCGCCAGCTTCGAGGTGCTGATCAAGCCCCCTTCACCCGGCTCGGCGGGCCAGGCTGTGGGCCGCAGCAACGTCCTCTCGAAAACTCCTTCAGGCGCAGGGGCTCCGGTGGAAGCCTTCGTTGAAAGGTTGTCGGCTGCGGCATTACCAGCGCGCGGTACATGGTGCAGGTCCAAAGTGAGGAATTCTTTTTCCAACATCTGTACGTGGAGCAGATACGCAGCTAGCTGCGGGTCATTGCAGGAGCATTCGCCCCTGACGTGCTTGATGACCAGTTGGGAGTCGCCCTGTGCCAACAACTGGCGAGCACCTAAAGACAGGGCTGTCTGCAGGCCAAAGATGAGTGCTTCATACTCCGCCATGTTGTTGGTTGCCTTGAAATGTAGACGCACCATATACCCAAACTGTTCCCCCGATGGCATGAGGAGCAGTACGCCGGCACCGGCCCCCTGCTTTCGCGAGGAGCCGTCGAAGAAGAGTGTCCAGTGGGGTTCAGGGAAGACCGGCGCTTTGGGCTCTGGCTTACCGCCTTCATGGCCCCCATGGTCAGTCTTCATTGGTGTCCACTCCGCCACAAAGTCAGCCAGTGCTTGGCTCTTGACTGCATGGCGTGGGAGGAAGTCCAGCTCAAACTCCGCCAGCTCCACCGCCCATTTAGCAACTTTGCCAGTCGCATGGGGGCTGTGAAGAATTGTCTTCAGCGGGTATGAGGTGACTACCGAGACCCGGTGGGCCTGGAAGTAGTGCCAGAGCTTCCTGGAGGCCACGAGCACCGCATACAGCAGCTTGTGGACTTCTAGGTACCTTGTCTTGGCCTCATGAAGTACTTCACTGATGTAGTAGACAGGCTTCTGTATGGTTCGGACCCTCTCTCGTAGGCTTGGGAGCTCCTCGTCCATTGGCTCCGGCCCTCCGGAGGTGGGTGGACCCATGGGGGCCTCCGGGAACTGGGACCCGGAGGCCCTTAAGCTTTCTTGATCATCCGGGAGCTCCGGGGGGTCTTGAGGGACCTCCGGGAGATCCCAATTGGACCCTGGAGATTTATCTTGGGGGTCCGGGAGGCCGTCCTGGGCCTCCGGGTGGTCGTCTTGGACCTCCAGGGGGTCCGGGAGACCGTCTTGGCCCTACGGGGCCCCCTGGCGTCTGGCTTCTGCTACCGGAGCAGGTTGCGAGGGTGAGGGGTCTGGCCGCTCCGCTACAAGGACCATACTCACCACTTCTGTTGTCGCCGCAATGTAGAGCAGCAAGTGCTCCCCGGGCTCAGGGGCTACCATGATAGGTAGGGTCGTCAGGAGTCGCTTCAACTCCTAGAAAGCTTCTTCTGCTTCGTCAGTCCATCAAAGGGGCCTGACTTGCGCAGGAGCTTAAAGAAAGGGAGTGCCCGCTCTGCTAGCCTCGGTATAAACCGACTCAGCGCGGCTAGACATCCCGTGAGTCTCTGAACATCCTTGACGCGGACAGGGGGCCGCATCAAGTCGATGGCCTTGATCTTCTCTGGGTTGGCCTCAATCCCTCGGTGCGAGACCAGGAACCCTAAGAGCTTCCCAGAGGTCACGCCGAACACACATTTATCTGGGTTCAGCTTGGTGCGCGTAGAGCACAACTTGTCAAAGACTAAAGCTAGGTTATCTAGTAGGGATGAACCCTGCTTGACCTTGACAACTATGTCATCGACATACACCTCAACTAGGTCTCTTATTAACTCCCCAAAGGTTTTGTGCATCGCCCGCACAAAGGTGGGGAGTGCATTCTTTAGGCCATAAGGCATAGACACATAGCAATAAAGGCCGTCTACTGTCATGAAGGAGGTGTGCTCCTCGTCCTCCCTAGACATGGGGATCTGATGGAAACCCGAGTAGGCGTCTAGGAAGCACAGCATATCACAGCCCGACGTTGAGTCTACTATTTGATCTATTCTAGGGAGAGGGAATGGATCTTTAGGACATGCCTTATTGAGACTGGTGTAGTCGATGCACATCCGGAGCTTCCCGCCGGCCTTCGGGACAACGACGGGGTTCGCCAACCATTGGGGGTGGTGGACCTCCCGTATGAAGCCAGCGTCCTGCAGCTTCTTGACTTCTTCAAGGATGAAGTTTTGCCGCTCGATGGACTGCTTGTGGGGCTTCTGTTGAACCGGCCGGGCGTCGGGGAAGACTTTCAAGTGGTGCTCGATCACCAACCTGGGGATCCCCGGCATCTGCGACAGCTGCCATGCAAACACGTCGACGTTGTGCCGGAGGAAGGTGACGAGCGCGCCTTCCTATTTGCTATCCAGGCCCCCGGCTACCCGGTGGTCTGGGTAGCTTCGGCGCCGACTTGGACGACCTTTAAGGGGACGCCGCCCTCGTCGAGAGGTTGCACCCGGGGTGCTGTGGTGGAAGCGCGGTGACGTGCGCTCGGGCGGAGCTGGTCCGGCTCCGTATTGCCGGGGGCTGATGCCCCAGCTGTTGCGAGTGCTTGGAGCTTCTCCAGGGCCGACACTGCAGCAGTGCGGTCCCCACGAATCCTGAGAACGCCCGTCGGTGTTGGCATCTTCAGGACGAGGTAGCCGTAGTGGGCTACAGCCATGAACCGGTACAGGGCTGGCCTGCCGATTATGGCGTTGAAGGGGAGGTCTATCTCCGCTACGTCGAACAGAATGTACTCTGTTCGATAGCTGTCCGGAGCCCCGAAGGTCACCGGGAGACTAATGTTGCCGTAGGGGATAACCTGTCCCGGCCCTACCCCTGAGAACGGGCTTGACGGGGTGAGCTTGGCCATCGGGACCTGCAGCTTCTGGAAAGCTGCACGGCTGATGAGGTTCAGCCCAGCCCCTCCATCTACCAAAACGTGGTACATTCTCACGTTGGCGATGGTAGGGGCCACCAGGAGCGGTATTTGGCCGGCCCCAGCCATGTTCCTGGGGCAATCGGTGGCGTCAAAGCTGATGGGGGTCCCCATCCACTTAAGGTGCGGTGCAGCACTCGAGAGTGGCGCCACCGACGCTACCGCTCGGCGCAGAGTCTTGAATGCGCTTCAGGACGAGGGGTCGGCGGACCCGCCGTATATGACGTAGAGCTTCTTCCGATGCTCATCGTCGCTGGAGCCGGAGTCCTCATGATTGCGTGCCGCCTTCACGACACGCTGAGGCTCCTGGATCTCCTCTGGGTGGTCGATGTTGTCTGGAACATCCACCCCCTGCTCATCTTCCTTTGGACGGAAGGGCAGGGCATCAGCCCGCTGCCGCTTCCCCTTGCGGAAGCGCTCTGCGAGCCTTCGAATCTCCCGGCACTCGGCAGTAGTGTGGCGACAGCTGCCGTGCACGGGGCACATGTTGTCCTGGCTATCTTCCGGGGTCGGTGACTTTCGCTGCCTCTTGTCAGGGCGCAGCCCCCGAGCCCCACTGAGCGTCGCCGCAGTGACGACTTGGGTCGCGGCCGGCGGTCTTATCTTGCTTCTGCCCCGGCTCTTGGTCTTCCTGCTACCTCCAAAGGGAGTAGGACCAGATCCGGGCAGCCCTCCTGACTCGGAGGATGGCTGTGAGTGCCAGTTCCGTCCTTCGGCTGCTCTGGTGCACTTGTCCGCCAAGCTGAAGAGCTCCGAGGCATCGCGGACCTCCCTGGTCGCGAGTTTCTCGAGCATCTTCTTGTCTCGGACGCCTTGCCGGAATGCCACCACCACAGAAGCATTTTGAATGTGTGGGATGGTGTTCCGCACCTGGGAGAACCACTGGATGAAAGAGCGCAACGACTCCCCAGGTTGTTGTTGGATGGCGTGGAGGTCGAGCTCCGTGCCAGGCCGGGTGTAGGAACTGCTGAAGTTGGCTATGAACTGTTGGCAAAGCTCTCCCCAGGAAGTTACGGAACCCTGGGGGAGGTTCATGAGCCAAGACCGAGCTGGGCCGGTCAATGCGACAGGGAAGTAATTGGCCATGACGGCTTCATTCCCTCCTGCGGCAAGTACGGCGGCGGAGTAGATCTGGAGGAATTCCGCCGGGTTGATGCTGCCGTCGTACTTCTCGGGCAGGAGCGGCCGAAACTTGCGCGGCCACTTTACGAAGCGAAGGTGGGGCGCGAGGGCCGCACACCCTGCTTCTGTCGCCGCAGGTTCTGGTGCCGCGAACGCTTGCCTCGCACTGAGCACCGCATGCCCCGGCATGGGCAAGGCTGCACCATAGGCCGGAGGCGCCATATGCAGGACATATGACTGTGGCATATTCTGCACGGCACAGGCCTGGGGCAGAGATCGCGTGGCGAAGGTCTGCTCTTCAGGCTGGGTCGAGGCCGACGTCATGCTGTCGTCAGCCTCTTAGTGGCGACGCCTTTCTCGGCGCCGCTCGAGGTATACCCGGGCATCATGACCCAGGTGACACCGTTCCAGCTCTGTCCTCAGATCTGTTGACTGGGGGCTGGTAGAGCTGGAGTCTGCCGTCTGCTCGCCATCCAAAGGTGCTCGCATGAGCGACACGACCGATTGGCCAGAGAGTCGTCCCCGCCGAGGTCGAGGGCTTGCGGCGGTGACGACGAGATGGTCTACCTCGCGGATCCACTGCCGGGTCGCTGCCTGAGGCACGTCCCCAGCGGACAGATTGTACAGTAGCGCTCTCGCCGCAGCTAACGCACCCCCACTGGGCACGCCCAGCGCTACTGGAGACTTGAAGCTGGTTGGAGCCTGCATTGCCGGGGTCGGCGCTGCCAGAGCCGGTTGCTGGCTCCCAGCTCGTACCGACACACTCCGTCCCGAGTGTGTCGACATGTACTCCCCCCTGGTCGCGGTCTGCCGCAGAGACGGGGGGGGGGGGGGGTTCGCCGCTGAAGGAAGCTTGGTCATCTTCGTTGGCGGAAACTTGTCGCGCTAGGAGAAAAGCCCCCTACCTGGCGCGCCAAATGTCGAAGTGTGCGGTCGACACTTCCCCCGGGCCTGCACTGGGCAGCCCGCGGAGGTTCTTTTTTCGGAGGGGCTAGTCCCTAGCGGAGAGCTTGCGCAGATGGACGAGTTAGTAAGAGCTTGACATGGCGAGTTTTACGTGGTTCAGGCCGCCGGAGCGTAAAACCCTACGTCCACGGCGAGCTATGGAGCTCGCTGTATTGCTTGCTGCTCAGGGCCGGAGGCCTGAGCTTGGGGGTGAGTTACAGCTTGAGAGTGTATGGCTAGCGTATGAGTTGCAAAGTGCGAACCCTTGCTATCGACGCCTACCCGAGCCTTTTATAGTCCAAGACTCGGGCGGCTTACAAGGGGAGCCGGGACCCGACAGGTGGTCCCGGGAAGATTGTCTATTATCTACCGTATCTGCAGTTATGACGGTAGTTGTCTCTGGTCGAAGGCTTCTGAGTCTTCATCTTGCCGCCCTGCCCATGCCGCATGCTAGTCGTAGTGGTTGATGACGGCGCAGGCGGCATGGGATGTCTTGTCGCGGTGTTTATTGGCTGACAGGTTCTGACACCGCGCGCCAGTCTGCGATGCGACTGGGTGCAACGGCACCTGACAGAAGCGTGCTCCGCGTCTCCATGTCTTGGGAAGACGCGGGCCTTGAATACCTTGTACGGGCAAGGTATGGGGCGTATTTACAACCGCTGCCTACCGCTCAGGGCCGGCAGCGTCGTTCTGCTGCCACGTGGCGGGCCCAGAGCCCTTCTCAGAGGAGAGGGGGTCAGACCCGCGAGGCACGTGGAGCCCCCGGACCTCTCCCCGTGGAGGGGGAGGCTCGGCTTTTGTTGGCCACGTGGCGGGCCCGGAGCTCTCCTCTGAGGAGAGGGAGGTCCGGCCCCGCTGGACACGCGGCGCCTTCGGACCTCTCTCCCGCGGAGGGGGAGGTCCGGCTTCTGTATTCCACGTGGAGGGCCCGGAGCTCTCCTCTGAGGAGAGGGAGGTCCGGCCCCGCCGGACGCGTGGCGCCTTCGGAGCTCTCCCTGCGGAGAAGGGCGAGTTCCTTAGGCATTTTACCCTGTGCGCGGGGGTACCCCATATCTCAGGTACCGACACGAACACTTCGACAGGGGCGTACTATTTCCAGCATTGCAGCAAGGACCCAAAGGTCTCTGGGTACCTTCTGCCTTTCAGTGCGTCGAGGTGGGAAAACTGGAGGGAGAGCTGGGTGGTCGTACAGACCGACGAGCACGATCGCCTACAGCTCCCGACCGCTGGCCCAACCACCGAGCGTCGCTTCTGGGAGAACGTCTCTGATGGTGCTGATGGACTTCATGTCGCGCCGTATTGCGCCCTTGCAGCAGCGCAGTCGCCCAGCATGGTATTACACTGGCGAGCAGGACTGTACCAGGTTCGAGAGGGGTCCCGGCTCTGATCCTTCCGACGAGGAGCTGTACGAGATGGTGGGCAACGTGAGCGGTGACTTCATCCCCAGTGGCGACCCCGCCCTTCCGTCCTCTGCCACTCCTCTCTTCTTAGAGCCACAGAGGATTTCAGAGCTACTGCGGAAGATGCTGAACCTCGATGACATCGGTATCGCCGTCCGGCAGGTTGGGGATGCCTTCCGGGGCATCTCGGTCCTGGGAACCGAGCGCTCCGGATCGGGGAACGAGGCGTCTGTCGCTGCCCAACCCGTCCCAAGAGCCGGCGGAACACAAGCCGCCGACAAAGGCAAGGGGAAGGAGATGGCCCCCGGGCATCCAGAGAAGAAACGCGCCCGTTCTCCTCCGAGGCGCCGCCTGCGCCGAGTCAGGGAGCCAGAGCACCCTTGCGCCCATCTCCCGGGGGCACTGGTCCATCGAGTGGCGACCCGAAGAGGCCCCGGGTGTCCCACCCCAGCGGGTCTCTTCCCGGACAGCGGCAGTCCGAAGAACCCCAAGCGCCTCGTCATCCTTCCTCAGGCGGAGGGGCTTCTAGGACGGACGCTGGTGGGGCGACGCCGGGGAGTGTGCCGGGGGTCCAGACGCCACAGCCCACGACCGTTCCAGCCGCAGGTCATGGCGGTTCAACTACGGCCCAGAGGCCGGGGCTACAAGCCCGTTGGAGCGCTCATGTCGCCCAGTAAGTGTTGCACCTTCTGGCTTGTATGAGCAGCGTTCTCGTCCCCTCTCTTAGCCTGAGAGCTTTCTTTTCTTGCAGGGACCGACCGGCTGCCGGGGGCGGGCCTCTTACCCGGCCATCTCCAATTGGCGGAGGCTCCGCGCCACAACATCTGGGAACCGCGGTGGTTCCCATGGCTCCCAAGTTGGCGGGGGCTTCCTTTGTGCCGGCGAGTTCACCCTCCGCGGTGGCCGCAGCCGCACCTGTGCGCCCTCCTTCACCAGCCCGGAAGTCCGGTCCTGAGACTGGAAGGGCCGCTGTAGGTGCACCTGCTGCCCCCTGGCTCCCTCAGGACAGCGTCTCGCTCCGGTTGCTGAGGCACCAGCACCTCCGCCGGTCTTAGACGCGACAGGGGGGTCAGGGGCGCGACTCCTGTCCCCTCTGTCCCGGCGCCCATGTGGGATGCCCTGGGGCGTGTCCAGACCAGCGCCCGACAGTTCCAGGCCACCTTCGAGCGGGAGCGGGGGGCGCTGGCCAGAGAGAGGGAATGCCTTCTTAGCTGGGAGCACCTCCTGCAGCAGCGGACCCAGGAGGCTAGGGTGGAGCTTGACTCGAGGCAGTTAAGACTTGAGGCCACGAGTGCTCTGCTTGACACTCAGAAGAAAGCCATCAGCCGCCTGGAGTCAGAGACCCGGCGGCTTCGCGCTTCTTACCGCGAGGCCCTGGCCCATGTCGAAGCCAAGGCCGAGGCGTGCTCTGCCGCCGCGGAGGAGTTGCGGCTGCAGGTAGCTCGTCAAGAGTGTGCCGTCGCCGATCGGGAATGTGCTGCAGCGGCCGAGGAGGAGAAGATCGCCGCACGGCTGAAGGCTAAAGAGGGCGAGCTGAGGGCTCGGACCGTGGAGCTGGAGCTCCGTGAGTCGGCTGCTGCTAAGAGGGAGGAGCAATTCTCCCAGGAGCGCCAGGCGGCATTGGATCGCAAGCTGGTGGCTCGCCAAGAGGTAGAGAAGCTCCAGTCTTCGCGGTCTACGGAGGTCCAGGCGGTCTGGGGCTTTATTGCCGACGCGGGGTCCGCCTTGGCTCCTCTTGGTTTCATCCCTGTGCGGATGGAGGCTCCGGCACAGGAGATGTCCGAGGCAATCCCGGCACTTGAGTCCATCGGCGGCTAGCCGGGCCGGCTCGAAGCGGTGATCGCCGACGAGCTCGAGGTGGAAGGACGGGGCCTGGTGAAGGAGGTCGCTATGCACGTACTGGCATGCTTCCGGAGCTAAGACCCTTCCTTCTCTCTGGAGCCAGTCCGTCTAGGACCCGTTGCCAAGCGGGAGGAAGCTGCCAGGGCCAAGGTCGAGGACGTGGCCGCCCTTTTGGCCTCTAGGTTCCAACGGGAGTCCGGGGACTCTTAGGCATCTGCCCCCGTGGCCACAAGGCCCTGTACCTCCTTTTTTATTTTTGTTGAGTCTGTAGCCCAGCTCATGGAGCCTTGTATGAACAGACTCTTGTTTTCTTCTGTGTCTGTGTGCTTTAGTCTTCTTCTTGGTTTTACCTAGCCGAGTCCTTACCTCCGCAAGGTACTCAGAGGCCTTGACCAATCTCGAAGCTCTGCACAGAATGGGTCCTTACTGTATTAAGGGCCCCAGAGGTCTCCAGGACCCGCCCCATGAGAATGGGGGGGTCCGGGCCTGCTAGCCACGTGGCGGGCCCGGAGCTCATATATGAGGAGTTGGAGGTCCGGCCTCACGGGACATGTGAAGCCTTCGGACCTCTCCCCGCGGAGGGGAGAGGTCCGGCTTCTGTAGGCCACATGGCGGGCCCGGAGCTCCCCCCTGAGGAGAGGGAGGTCCGGCCCTGCTGGACACGTGGGACCTTCGGGTCTCGCCCCTGCGGAGGTGGCGAGGTCTGGGTTCTTCAGTCTTACCTTGGAGTTTTGGTCTTGCGCGATCCCGTAGCGGCCCCCTGGTAGGTCCGTCCCATTTGTTGGATGTACCTACCATACTCCTGCGGGGAGCTGAGGCCGAGAGGTCCTGCACACAAGTAAGGGAAACGTAATTCTCCTTTGGGGCTCGCCCTCCTCTATCTCATAGTCTTATTTGGATTACGGTCCCCATCCACTTATATGGTGCTTGGGGACTACCATGCGCGAAGTGCCGGGAGCTCGGGGCCCCCATGGCTATCGGCAGGTACCTCCAACGCAACCGCCTTTGGTAGGGCAGCAAATGCCGACTAGAGGTGAGAATGAGAAGAGGGAGCTGAGCGCATGGTGAGCATGCGCCAGAAGTGCAGTGATAAAAATTTAATACGTAATTTAAATGAGCACCAAGGAAGAGCAATGTAGGACAGGATTCTTTTCATATAAATTTCCATAGGAGGAAGGCAGGCTAAACATGGAGGCCACGACCCGCCCCATTAAGAAGGGAAGCAAGACTCTACGCACTTGGGGTCGGAACCAGGCAAAGTTGAACGTAGTCCTTGACCGTCCCCTGAGGCTTAGCTGCTCCGAGCACTGTTCCTGAACTCTATGGAATCTATTACAAAAAGAAGAGTCTGTCCTATTGTTGCTCTAGGGATAGAACTTACGGAGGTGTTCTATATTCCAAGGGTTCGGGAGCGGGTCCCCATCCTCGGTGGAAAGGCGTACGCACCCGGGACGGCACACTTTTGTGACTCGGAAGGGACCTTCCCAACTAGGGGAGAGTTTGTGGGTCCCTTCGCGAGAAAGTATGCGCCGCAGCACCAGGTCGCCTTCCTGCAGCTCCCGGGCACGTAGACCTCTGGTGGTAGCGGCGGAGCGCTTGTCTGTACCACGCGTTACGGAGTGCTGCATGCAATCGGACCTCGTCGACGAGGTCGATTTCTCCACGCCGGAGGTTGTCCTGCGCGGCTTCATCGTAAGCTCGGACACGGTGAGACTTCATGGTGATCTCTGGGGGAAGCAGAGCTTCAGCCCCATACACCATGAAGAAGGGTGTCTCTCCGGTGGCCCGGCTCTGGGATGTCCTGTTAGCCCATAGTGTGCTCGGAAGCTCATCCACCCAACTGGCACCATGTTTCTTCAGGCTGGCATATGTGCGAGTCTTGAGGCCCCTAAGAATCTCGGCGTTGGCCCTCTCAACTTGCCCATTGCTATTTGGATGAGCAACAGAGGCATAGCACACCTGGATGCCGAGGTCTTCGCAGTAGTCTTGGAACGCTGCGCTGGTGAATTGGGTCCCGTTGTCGGTGATGATTCTGTTTGGGACCCCGAACCGGCAGACAATCGACTTGATGAACTTTACTGCAGATTTCTTGTTGATGGTGGCGACTGGTGTGGCTTCCGGCCACTTGGTGAACTTGTCGATGGCGACATAGAGGTACCAGAATCCCCCGACGGCTCTGGAGAATGGTCCCAGGATGTCGAGCCCCCATACGGCAAACGGCCATGAGGGCGGGATCATCTGTACCGCCTGAGCTGGTGTATGGATCTGCTTGGCGTGGAACTGGCACGCCTTGCAGCTCTCGACCAGCTTGACGGCATCCTGGAGTGCTGTTGGCCAGTAGAAGCCATGCCGGAAGGCTTTACCGACAAGCTTGGGTGAGGAAGAGTGACTCCCACATTCGCCTCCATGGAACTCAGCGAGCAAGTCGCAGCCTTCCTCCTGGGTTATGCATCGCAATAGGACGTGGTTGGCGCCACGTCGGTAGAGATCCCCTTCTACCAACGCGTATCTCTTAGCCATGCGCACGATCCATTCAGCGGATACACGTTCATCAGGGAGGATGTTGTCTTTCAAGTAGTCCCGGATCTCCGTGATCCATGCATCGGGTCTGACTTGAGCGTCTGGATCTTGAGCGCTGGGTTGCACGGAGTCCCCAGGACACTTACGATCCTTGGCAGCGTCCATGGCTGCAGGGCCGCCGGGACCGCCAGCTTTGAGGTGCTGGTCCAGCCCCCTTTGCCCGGCTCGGCGGGCCGGGCTGTGGGCCGCAGCAACGTCCTCTCGAAGACTCCTTCGGGCACAGGGGCTCCGGTGGAGGCCTTCGTTGAGAGGTCGTCAGCTGCGGCATTGCCAGCGCGCGGTATGTTGCGCAGGTCCAAGGCGAGGAAGTCTTTCTCCAACATCTGCACATGGAGCAGATAAGCAGCTAGCTGTGGGTCATTGCAGGAGCATTCACCCTTAACTTGCTTGATAACTAGCTGGGAGTCGCCCTGTGCCAACAACTAGTGAGAGCCCAGAGACAGGGCTGCCTTTAGGCCAAAGATGAGTGCTTAATACTCTGCCATGTTGTTCTTGCCTTGAAATTGAGACGCACCATATACCCAAACTGCTCCCCCGATGGCATGAGAAGCAGTACGTATGTCGGTACCTGAGATATGGGGGACCCCCGCGCACAGGGGAAAATGCCTAAGGAACTCGCCCTTCTCCGCAGGGAGAGCTCTGAAGGCTCCACGCGTCCGGCAGGGCCAGACCTCCCTCTCCTCAGAGGAGAGCTCCGGGCCCGCCACGTGGCATACAGAAGCCGGACCTTCCCCTCCGCGGGAGAGAGGTCTGAAGGCACCACACGTCCAGTGGGGCCGGACCTCCCTCTCCTCAGAGGAGAGCTCTGGGCCCGCCGCGTGGCCGACAGAAGCCGAGCCTCCCCCTCCGCGGGGAGAGGTCCGGAGGCTCCACGTGCCCCGCGGACCGGGCCCTCCTCTCCTCTGAGAAGGGCTCCGGGCCCACCACGTGGCAGCAGAACAGCGCTGCCTGCCCCCGAGAGATAGGCAGCGGGCGTAAAGACGCGCCATATCTTGCCCATAGAAGGTATTCAAGGCCCGCGTCTTCCCAAGACGCGGAGACGCGGAGCACACCTCTGTCAGGTGCCGTTGCGCCCAGTCGCATCACAGACTGGCGCGCGGTGTCAGAACCTGCCAGCCAATAAACACCGCGACAAGACATCCCATGCCGCCTGCGCCATCATCAACCACTACGACTAGCATGCGGCATGGGCAGGGCGGCAAGATGAAGACTCAGAAGCCTTCGACCAGAGACAACTACCGGCATAACTGCAGATACGGTAGATAATAGACAATCTTCCCGGGACCACATGTCGGATCCCGGCCCCCTTTGTAAGCCGCCCGAGTCTTGGACTATAAAAGGCTCGGGTAGGCGACGATAGCAAGGGTTCGCACTTTGCAACTCATACGCTAGCCATACACTCCCAAGCTGTAACTCATCCCCAAGCTCAGGACTCCGGCCCTGAGCAGCTAGCAATACAGCGAGCTCCATAGCTCGCCGTGGACGTAGGGTTTTACGCTCCGGCGGCCTGAACCACGTAAAACCCACCGCGTCAAGCTCTTACTAACTTGTCCATCCGCGCAAGCTCTCCGCAAGGGACTAGCCCCACCGAAAAAAGAACCTCCCCGGGCTGCCCAGTGCAGGCCCGGTGGAAGTGTCGACCGAACACTTCGACATTTGGCGCGCCAGGTAGGGGGCTTTTCTCCTAGCGCGACGAGTTTCCGCCGATGAAGATGACCAAGCTTCCTTCAGCGGCAAATTCTCCTCCCCCGCGTTCGCGACGAACCGTGACCAGTGGAGAGTACATGTCGACACACTCAGGACGGAGTGTGTCGGCACAAGCTGGTAGCCAGCAGCCGACTCCGGCAACGCCGACTCCGGCGATGCAGGCTCCGATCAGTGTGAGGTCTTCTGCAGCGTTGAGCGTACACCATGGGGGTGCGCTAGCTGCAGCAAGAGCACTGCTGCGCAACCCACCTGCTGGGGATGCGCCCCATTCTGCGACCCAACAGTGGGTCCGTGAGGTGGACCGCCTCGTCGTCGCCGCCGCGAACCCTCGGTTTCGGCGAGGGCGACGCCCTGGACAACCGGCTGTGTCGCTGACGCGCACGCCCACGGTTGACGGACAAACGGCGGATTCCAGCTCCTCCAGGCTCCCGTCGAAGGACCTGAGAAGGGAGCTGGAGCGGTGCCACTTGGGCCAGAATGCCCGGGTGTACCTCGAGCGACGTCGAGAAAGGCGCCGCAACCATGAGGCTGGCGGCAGCATGACGTCGGCCTCGACACAACCTGGAGGGCAGGTCTTCGCCACGCGAGCCCTGCCTCAGGCATATGCCGCTCAGCATATGCCACAGCCATATGCGCCGCAAGCAGCGCCCCCGGTCTATGGTGCAGCCTTGCCCATGCCGGGATGCACGGTACCAAGTGCGAACCAAGCGTTCACAGTGCCAATACCTGCAGCTGCAGGTGTAGGATGTGCGGCCCTTGCACCTCGCCTTCGCTTCGCGAGGTGGCCACGCAAGTTTCGCCCGCACTTACCTGAGAAGTATGACGGTAGCGTCAACCCGGCGGAGTTCCTCCAGATCTACTCCACCGCCGTACTTGCCGCAGGAGGGGATGAGGCTGTCATGGCCAACTACTTCCCCGTCGCCTTGACCGGCCCAGCTCGGTCTTGGCTCATGAATCTACCTCAGGGGTCCATAACTTCCTGGGGAGAGCTCTGCCGGCAGTTCGTCGCCAACTTCGGCAGCTCCTACACCCGTCCCGGCACGGAGCTCGACCTCCATGCCATCCGACAACAACCAGGGGAGTCGCTGCGCTCGCTCATCCAGCGGTTCTCCCAGGTGCGGAACACCATCCCACACATCCAGAACGCTTCTGTGGTGGTGGCGTTCCGGCAAGGCGTTCGGGACAAAAAGATGCTCGAGAAGCTCGCGACCAGGGAGGTCCGCGATGTCTCAGAACACTTCAGCCTGGCGGACAAGTGTGCCAGAGCAGCCGAAGGGCGGAACTGGCACTCTCTGCCGGCCCCCAAGCCAGGGGGTCAGCCGGGATCCGGCGACGCTTCGTACGGTAGCGGCAGGAAGATCAAGAGCGGAGGCGGAAGCAAGATAAAGTCATCAGCCGCGGTCCCCGTTGCCACAACGGCAGCGCCCAGTGGAGCTCGGGGGCCGCGCCCCGACAAGAGGCTGCGACAATCACCGGACCCAGACGGGGGCCAGGATGAATTATGCCCTGTGCATGGCACCAGTTATCATACCGCTGCCGAATGCCGGGAAATCCAGAAGCTCGCGGAGCGCTTCCAGAAAGGGAAGCAGCCCCTAACTGATGCCCCACCCAACAGTCAAAGGGAGGGCAAGCAGAAGGTCGAAGCCCGAGACGGCGTCGACCGCCAGGTGGAGTTCCAGGAGCTTCAGAACGCCGTAAAGGCAGTGCGCAATCATGGGAGCTCCAGCTCCAGTGATGACGAGCACCGGAAGATGCTCTATGTCATCTTTGGCGGGTCCGCTGACCCCCCGTCCCGAAGCACGGCTAAGGCCTTGAGCCGAGCGGTAGCGTCGGTGGCTCCCCTCCCAGGTGCAGCACCGCACCTCAGGTGGATGGGAACCCCCATCAGCTTTGATGACACCAACTGCCCCAGGAACATGGCTGGGGCCGGCCAACTGCCGCTCGTGGTGGCCCCCACCATCGCCAACGTGAAGATGTACCACGTTTTGGTGGATGGCGGGGCTGGACTAAACCTCATCAGTCGCGCAGCCTTCCAAAAGCTGCAGATCCCGATGGCCAAGCTCGCCCCATCGAGTCCATTCTCAGGGGTAGGGCCGGGACAGGTCGTTCCCTACGGCCACATCAGCCTCCCGGTGACCTTTGGGGCACCGGACAGAGTACATTCTGTTCGACGTGGCCGAGATTGACCTCCCCTTCAACGCCATAATCGGCAGGCCAGCCCTGTACCGATTCATGGCAGTAGCCCACTACGGCTACCTTGTCTTGAAGATGGCTACACCAACAGGCGTCCTCAAGGTTTGTGGAGACCGTGCTGCCGCAGTGTTAGCCTTGGAAAAGCTTCAGGCGCTTACAGCAGCTAGAGCGCCAACCCTCGGCAGTGCAGAACCAAACCAGCTCCACCCAAGTGCACGCCACCGTGCCTCTACCACAGCACCCCGCGTGCAACCCTTCTACGAGGACGATGTCCCCACAAGGCTCGTCCGAATCAGCGCCGATGCCACCCAGACCACCCGGGTAGGCGGGGGCCTGGATAGCAAATAGGAAGGCGCGCTCGTTGCCCCCTCCAGCACAATGTCGATGTGCTGCATGAAAGCCGTCGCGGAGGCCAGAGATCACTAGGGAGGTGATTGAGCACTATTTAAAGGTCTTTCCCGACGTCCAGCCAGTCCGACAGGACGGAAAGTCCGCCACCCCCAGTGTTTGCGAACCATGTTGTCGTCCCGAAGGCCAGCGAGAAGCTCCGGAAGCGCATCAACTACACCAGCCTCAATAAGGCATGCCCTAAAGACCTATTTTCTATCCCTATGATAGACCAAATAGTAGACTCGATGCCAGGCTGTGATATGCTGTGCTTCCTAAATGCTTACTCGGGTTCCCACCAGACCCCTGTGTCTGGGGAAGTTGAAGGGCACCCCTTTACCACAGTAGTCGCCCTGTACTGTTATGCCTCTATGCCTTATGACCTAAGGAATGCTCTCCCTACCTTCGTACGTGCAATGCACAAGACCTTAGGAGAGCTAATGGGAGACTCAGTTGGGGTGTGTGTCGAAGGCATTGATTGTCAAGATCAGACAGGGTTCGTCCCCACTAGATAACCTGGCCTTAGTCTTCGTCCGTCTGACAAATGTGAGCTTAATTAGTATACCCTCTGGAAAACCCTTAGAATACCTGGCCTCACGCCGAGGAGCTGAGGTTAACCCAGAGAGGGTCAAAGCCATTGGCGCGAAGACCAGAAATTCGCGGGATCCCTAGCTGCGCTGAGTCGGTTTATGCCGGGGTTAGCAAAGCGAAGCTTCTCTAAAGCCCCTACGTAAATCCGGCCCCGAGCCCGAAGAGCATCTCCTGCTCTGCATCACGGCGATGGCTGCAGAAGTGAGTGTGGTCCTCACCGCAGAGTGGCTGGACCCCATACCACCATAACCTATTTCGCTGCGAAGAAACAAGTACCAAGAAACCCCGGAGGCCCAAACCGGACCCCGGATCCCCTACACAACCTCCCGGAGGACCAGCAGGACCTCCCGGAGGTGCAACGGGACCCCCCCCCGGAGGCCCAACAGGATCTCCCGGACGCCCAACGGGACCCCCCGGAGCTCCCGAGACATCAGCAGAGCTTCCCGGAAGGTCCAAGGCAGCCTGGGGGACCTCCGAGTATCAAGCACCCGGCGGTCTCCCCAGGCTGAAAGCTATCCTCCACAGCCCCCACGCGACGGACAATGCCGCCAAATGGACGGCGGGGCTGCTGGAGTTTGAGCTAGGCTCCCATTCCCGTCATGCAGACATCAGCCGAGCACTAGCTGACTTGTGGCTGAAGTAGACGCCAACGCAGGCTCAGGGGGCCACGAAGATGGTGAACCAGGACCCTGAGCCCTGGCCTTCACCAGGCCTTACTGAATGCTGCTCATCGACGGCTCCTTGCGAAAGCAGGGGGCCGGTGCTAGCATAACTGTTCCTCACGCCATCGGGGGGGCAGTCTGGGTATGTGGTGCGTTTCAATTCCAAGGCAACCAACAACATAGCAGAGTATGAAGTGCTCATCCCTCTCGCTAGTCTTTGGCTCAGGGTGACTCCCAGTCTGGTTATCAACCAAGATGGTGGAGACAGACCTCCTCGCCTTGGACCTGCACCACGTACCGCGCGCTAGCAAGGCCGCAGCTGACGACCTCTCAACGAAGACCCCCACCGGAGCCACTGTGCCTGAAGGGGGCATCGAGAGGACGTTGCCGCAGCCCACAGCCCAGCCCGCCGAGCCGGGCGAAGGGGGCTAGACCAGCACCTTGAAGCTGGCGGTCCCAGCGGCCATGGATGCCGCCAAGGATCATAAGCGTCACTGGGGACTCCGTGCAACCCAGCGCTCAAGATCCAGATGCTCAAGTCAGACCCGATGCATGGATCACGGAGGTCCGGGACTACATGAAAGACAATATCCTCCCTGATGAACGTGTATCCGCTGAACGGATTGTGCGTATGGCTAAGAGACACATGGCGGTAAAGGGGGATCTCTACCGACGTGGCGCCAACCACATCCTATTGTGGTGCATAACCCAGGGGGAAGGCTGCGACTTCTTCGCTGAGATCCATGGAGGCGAATGTGGGAGTCACTCTTCCTCACGCACGCTTGTCGGTAAAGCCTTTCGGCATGGCTTCTACTAGCCGGCAACACTCCAGGATGCCGTCGAGCTGGTCGAGAGCTGCCGGGCGTGCCTGTTCCACGCCAAGCAGATCCATACACCGGCTTGGACGGTACAGATGATCCAGCCCACATGGCCATTTGCCATACTGGGGCTGGACATCCTGGGCCTGGGACCATTCCCCAGAACCGAGAAAAGGACCCGCTCCCGAACCTTCGGAACACAGAACACCACTGTAAGTTCTACCCCTAGAGCAACAATCGGACAGACCCTTCTTTTTATAATAAATTCCATAAAAGTCCAGGAACAGTGCTTGGAGCAGCTAAGCCTCAGGGGACGGTCCAGGA
This sequence comes from Neostapfia colusana, assembly GCA_030760725.1. Classification (NCBI taxonomy): domain Eukaryota; kingdom Viridiplantae; phylum Streptophyta; class Magnoliopsida; order Poales; family Poaceae; genus Neostapfia; species Neostapfia colusana. Next base: position 96,201,690 of record JASWHV010000003.1, read on the forward strand.
CTACGTTCAGCTTCGCCTGGTTCTGACCCCAAGCGCGTAGAGTCTTGCATCCCTTGAGGCGGGTCGTGGCCTACATATTCAGCCCGCCTTCCCCCTATGGAAATTTATATGAAAAGAAACCTGTCCTACGTTGCTCTTCTTTGGTACTCATTTAGTTTACTTATTAAATTTTCATGATTACCCTGCTAGCGCGTGCTCACCATGCGTTCAGCTCCCTCTTCTCATTCTCATCTTTAGTCGGCATTTGCTGCCCTGCCAAAGGTGGTTGCGTGGGAGGTACCGGCCGAGAGCCAGGGGGGCCCAAGCCCCCGGCACTTCGCACACGGTAGTTCCCAAGCACTGTATAAGTGGACGGGGACCGTAAGCCAGATAAGGCTAAGAGATAGAGGGGGGGAGCCCCCAAGGAGAATTACGTTTTCCCTACTTGTGTGCAGGGCCTCTCGGCCTCAGCTCCCCGCAGGAGTATGGTAGGCACATCCATCCAATGGAACGCACCTACCAGGGGGCCGCTACGGGATCGCGCAAGACCGAAACCCCAAGGTAAGATCAAAGAACTGGACCTCACAGGGGCGAGGCCTGAAGGTCCCACGTGTCTAGCAGGGCCAGACCTTCCACCTCCTTGAGGGGAGCTCCCGGCCCGCCGCGTGGTCTACAGAAGCCGGACCTCCCCCCTCTGCGGGGAGAGGCCCGAGGACTCCACGTGCCCCGCAAGCCCGGACCTCCCCTCAGGCGGGAGCTCCGGGCCCGCCACGTGACCAACAGGCCCGGACCCCCCTCCGATCTCGTGAGGCGGGTCCTGGAGACCTCCGAAACCCTTAGTATACAGTGAGGACCCAGAGAAGGTGTCTATGCAGAGCTTCGAGATTGGTCAAGGCCTCCGAGTACCTTGCAGAGCTAAAGACTCGGCCAGGAAAAGCCAAAAAGAAGACTAGGACATGCAGACACAAAAAGAAACAGGAGTCTGTCCATACGAAGGCTCCACGAGCTGGGCTACAGACTCAACAAAAATAAAAAAGGAAGTACAGGGCCTTGTGTCCATGGGGGCAGATGCCTAGGAGTCCCCGGACTCCCGATGAAACCTAGAGGCCACGAGGGCAGCTAAGTCCTCGACTTTGGCCCTGGCAGCTTCCTCCCGATCGGCGACGGGTCCTAGACGAACCGGCCCCAGAGAAAAGGAAGGGTCTCGGCTCAGGAAGCACGACAGAACGTGCATAGCAACCTCCTTCGCAAGGCCCCGACCTTCCGCTTCCAGCTCGTCGGCGATCACTGATTCAAGCCGACCTAGCTCGTCGCCGATAGACTCAAGGGCCGGGATCGCTTCGGACATCGGCCGCGCCGGAGCCTCCACCTGCACAGGGCTGAAACCAAGAGGAGCCAAGGCGGACCATGCCTTGGCAATGAAGCCCCAGACTGGAGCTTCTCTACCTCTTGGCGAGCCGCCAGCTCGCGATCCATCGCCGCCTGGCGCTCCTTGGAGAACTGCTCCTCCCTCGCGGCGACAGCCGACTCATGGAGCTCCAGCTCCTCGGACCGAGCCCTTAGCTCCTCCACTTTGGCCCTCAGCCGGGCGGTGGTCTTCTCCTCCTCGGCCGCAGCGGCACTTCCCGGTCGGAAACGGCGCGCTCTCGACGGGCTACCTGCAGTTTCAACTCCTCCGCGGCGGCGGAACACTCCTTGGCTTTGGCTTCAGCGTGGGCCAGAGCCTCGCGGTAGGTGGCACGAACCCGCTGGGCCTCTGACTCCAAGTGGCTAATGGCCTTCTTCTGAGTGCCAAGCAGAGCACTCATGGCCTCAAGCCTTGACTGCCTCGAGTCAAGGTCCGCCTTAGCCTCCCGGGCCCGCTGCTGCCAGCTGAGAAGGCGTTCCCTCTCGCCGGCCAGCGCCCCCCCGCTCCTGCTCAAAGGCAGATTGGAGCTGCCGGGCGCTGGTCTGGACACGCCCCAGGGCGTCCCACACGGGCGCCGGAGCAGGGGGGACAGGAGTTGCGCCGCTGGACCGCCCTGACGAGTCTAAGACCGGCGGAGGCGCCGGCGCCTCAACAACCAGGGTGGGGCGCTGTCCTAAGGAGGGCAGGGGGCCAGCAGGCGCACCTACAGCAGCCCTCCCGGTCTCAGGACCGGACTTCTGGACTGGTGAAGGAGGGCGGATAGGAGCAGATGCGGCCACCGCGGAGAGTGAACCCGCTGGCTCAGAGGGTGCCCCCGTCGATTTGGGGGCCATGGGAGCCACCACGGTCCCCAGGTGCTGAGGCACGGAGCTTCCGTCGGTTGAAGGCGGCCGGATAAGAGGGACGCCCCCGGCAGCTGGTCGGTCCCTGCAAGAAGAGAAAGCCCTCAGGATAAAAGAAGAGACAAGAGCTCTGCTCCTACAAGCCAGAAAGAGCAACACTTACTGGGCGGCATGAGTGCTCCAACGGGCTTGCAGCACTGGCCTCTGGGCTGTAGCTGAACCGCCGAGGCCAGCGGCTGGAACGGTCGTGGAATGGGACACCTGGATCCCCGGCACACTCGCTGGCGTCGCCCCACCAACATCCGTCCTGGAAACCCCTCCGCTTGAGGAATGATGGCGAGGTACTTGGGCTGATTCGGACGGCCGCTGTCTGGGGAGAGACCCGCCGGGGAGGGACACTCGGGGCCTCTTCTGTTCGCCACCCGATGGACCAGCAGCCCCGGGAGATGGGGGCAAAGTAGCTCCGGCACCCTGACTCGGCGCAGGCGGCGCCCTCGGAGGAGACCGGGCGCGTTTCTTCTCTAGATGCCTGGGGGCCGGCTCCTTTCCTTTCCCTTTGTCGACGGCTTGGGTTCTGTCTGCTCTGGGGGAGGGTTTGACAGCGGCGGATGCCTCATGCCCTGACCCGGAGTGCTCGGTTCCTGGAATGGTGATACCCCGGAAGGCATCCCCAACCTGCCGGACGGCAATCCTGATGTCGTCAAGGTTTGGCATCTTCCGCAGGAGCTCTGACCTCCTCTGAGGCTCCAAGAAGAGGGGGGTAGCAGAGGGCGGAAGGGCGGGGTTGCCACTGGGAATGTAGTCACCGCTCACCTTGCTCACCATATCGATCAGCTCCTCGTCGGAAGGGTCAGAGCCAGGGCCCCTCTCCAGCCTGGTACAGTCCTGCTCGCCGGTGTAGTACCACGCTGGTCGGCTACGCTGCTGCAAGGGTGCAATGCGGCGCGACATAAAATCCATCAGCACCATTAGAGACGTCAGCCCCTCGTTGGCCAAGAACCGGATCCGCTTCAAGACCGGGGAGTACTCCTGCTCCAGCTCAGGGATCTCCTCCCAGAAGCGGCGATCAGTGGTTGGGCTGGCGGTTGGGAGTTGTAGGCGATCGTGCTCGTCGGTCTGCACTACCACCCAGCTCTCCCTCCAGTTTTCCCACCTTGATGCGCTGAAGGGCAGAAGGTATCCGGAGACCTTGGGGTCCTTGCAGCGATGCTGGAAGTAGTATGCCCCCATCTGAGTCTTCGAGCCGCGCCCAGTCGTCCGCAGCACAAAGAAGTGGCGGAAGAGCGTCACGGAGGCGTGCACCCCCACGAACATCTCGCAGAAGTGGACAAAAACAGCAGCCATTGCGAAGGAGTTGGGGGAAAGATGGTGGATCTGGAGACCATATGTCTCCAGCAGGGTGACAAAGAAGGAAGAGATCAGCGGAACGAACCCCGCCAGAGCATAAGCGGTGAAGAAGACTATCTCCCCCTTTTCCAGGACCAAGGGGAGAGATCCTCGGTGAAGCCGATGTTTCTGCTCTTCTGAGCGCCAGCCCAGCAGCCTGCGCACTGGCCCGAGCTCGGAAGAACGAATGAGGCGCGTCGGGAGCAAATTGGAAGCCATGGCGAAAGAGGGCGCAAGGGCAAGAAAGCCGGGGCGCAAGAGTTCAAGGGAAGTACGAGCGCAATGCGAAGGGAAGCCGCGATGCGGGTGAGATCCCCTTTTAAAACTTTCCAGGGATGGTTCGAGGTAATTCGAAAACCTCCGAAAACATCGTATCGGAGATCGCGTTGGCTCCGAGACCGGGCGCCGATGAAAGGTGGACCCAAGCCGCCCAACTAAAGCGGTGGGTCAAGGAGTCAGACGCCCCAGAAGACAAGCCGGCGAGGCACTTCAGCGGTTCCTGAAGAAAGAGCCGCAGCGTGCAGAAGTGGTAGTCTTGGGAACCGCCGCAGTAAAAGCAACCATCAAGTGAGCGCACGCTCCCACGATTCCGCGGCCGTTCGTGCTCCGGCAGCGGTCAATTCGGGACTTAGAGAAAGTGCGTGGATCGGAAGAGACGGAGGTCCCACCTCGGGCTCGCTATCTCCCCCGAGATGGGCCCGGGGGCCACTGTCGGTACCTGAGATATGGGGGACCCCCGCGCACAGGGGAAAATGCCTAAGGAACTCGCCCTTCTCCGCAGGGAGAGCTCTGAAGGCGCCACGCGTCCGGCAGGGCCGGACCTCCCTCTCCTCAGAGGAGAGCTCTGGGCCCACCACGTGGCATACAGAAGCCGGACCTTCCCCTCCACGGGAGAGAGGTCCGAAGGCGCCACGCGTCCAGCGGGGCCGGACCTCCCTCTCCTCAGAGGAGAGCTCCGGGCCCGCCGCGTGGCCGACAGAAGCCGAGCCTCCCCCTCCGCGGGGAGAGGTCCGGACGCTCCACATGCCCCGCGGACCGGGCCCTCCTCTCCTCTGAGAAGGGCTCCGGACCTGCCACGTGGCAGCAGAACGGCTCTGCCTGCCCCCGAGAGATAGGCAGCGGGCGTAAAGACACCCCATACCTTGCCCGTACAAGGTATTCAAGGCCCGCGTCTTCCCAAGACGCGGAGACGCGGAGCACGCCTCTGTCAGGTGCCGTTGCGCCCAGTCGCATCACAGACTGGCTCGCGGTGTCAGAACCTGCCAGCCAATAAACACCACGATAAGACATCCCATGCCGCCTGCGCCGTCATCAACCACTACGACTAGCATGCGGCATGGGCAGGGCGGCAAGATGAAGACTCAGAAGCCTTCGACCAGAGACAACTACTGGCATAACTGCAGATACGGTAGATAATAGACAATCTTCCCGGGACCACCTGTCAGGTCCCGGCCCCCCTTGTAAGCCGCCCGAGTCTTGGACTATAAAAGGCTCGGGTAGGCGACGATAGCAAGGGTTCGCACTTTGCAACTCATACGCTAGCCATACACTCCCAAGCTGTAACTCACCCCCAAGCTCAGGATTCCGGCCCTGAGCAGCTAGCAATACAGCGAGCTCCATAGCTCGCCGTGGACGTAGGGTTTTATGCTCTGAACCACGTAAAACCCACCGCGTCAAGCTCTTACTAACTTGTCTATCCGCAAGGGACTAGCATCACCGAAAAAAGAACCTCCGCGGGCTGCCCAGTGCAGGCCCGGGGGAAGTGTCGACCGAACACTTCGACAACGTAAAACTCGCCGTGTCAAGCTCTTCCTAACTCGTCCATATGCTCAAGCTCTCCGCAAGTGACTAGCCCCACCGAAAAAAGAACCTCCGCGGGCTGCCCAGTGCAGGCCCGGGGGAAGTGTCGACCGAACACTTCGACATTTGGCGCGCCAGGTAGGGGGCTTTTCCCTTGCGCGACGAGTTTCCGCCGACGAAGATGACCAAGCTTCCTTCAGCGGCAAACTCTCCTCCTCCGCTTTCACGGCAAACCGTGACCAGCGGGGAGTACATGTCGACGCACTCAGGACGGAGTGTGTCGGCACAAGCTGGTAGCCAGCAGCCAACTCCAGCAACGCCGACTCCGGCAATGCAGGCTCCGACCAGCGTGAGATCTTCTGCAGCGATGAGCGAACCCCACAGGGGTGCGCTAGCTGCAGCAAGGGTGCTACTGCGCAACCCACCTGCTCGGGACGCACCTCATTCAGCAACCCAGCAGTGGATACACGAGGTAGACCGCCTCGTCGTCGCCGCCGCAAACCCCCGTCTTCGGCGGGGACGACATTCTGGTCAACCGGCTGTGTCGCTGACGCGCACGCCGACGGTTGACGGGCAGACGGCGGACTCCAGCTCCACCAGGTTTCCGTCGACGGACCTGATGGCAGAGCTGGAGCGATGCCAGTTGGGCAAAGACGCCCGAGTATTCCTCGAGCGACGTCGAGAAAGGCATCGCATCCAAGAGGCTGGCGACAGCATGACGTCGGCCTCGACCCAGCCTGAAGGGCAGATCTTCGCCACGCGAGCTCTGCCCCAGGCGTACGCCGCGCAGCATATGCCACAACCATATGCCCTGCAGACGGCGTCCCCAGTCTATGGAGCAGCCTTGCCCATACCGGGGTACACTGTGCCAGGTGCAAACCAAGCGTTCGCGGCACAATACCTGCGGCAACAGGAGCAGGATGTGCGGCCCTTGCACCCCACCTTCACTTCGCGAGGTGGCAGCGCAAGTTTCGGCTGCACCTGCCCGAAAAGTACGACAGCAGCGTTAACCCGGCGGAGTTCCTCCAGATCTACTCCACCGCCGTACTTGCGGCAGGAGGGGATGAGGCTGTCATGGCCAACTACTTCCCCGTCGCCTTGACCGGCCCAGCCCGGTCTTGGCTCATGAATCTCCCTCAGGGTTCCATAACTTCCTGGGGAGAGCTCTGCCGAAAGTTCATCGCCAACTTCGGCAGCTCCTACACCCGTCCCGGCACGGAGCTTGACCTCCACACCATCAAGCAAAAATCTGGGGAGTCGCTGCGCTCTTTCATCCAGCAGTTCTCCCAGGTATGCAACACCATCCCGCATATTCAAAGTGCTTCTGTGGTGGTGGCGTTCCGTCAGGGTGTCCAGGACGAGAAAATGCTTGAAAAGCTCGCGACCAGAGAGGTCTGCGACGTCTCTGACCTCTTCAGCCTGGCGGACAAGTGCGCCAGAGCAGCTGAAGGGCGGAACTGGCACTCTCTGCCGACCTCCGAGTCAGGAGGACAGCCCGGGTCCAGCGCTGCGTCCTATGGAAGTGGCATGAAGGCCAAGAACCGGGGGAATGGCAGGATGAAGTCATCATCCGCGGCTCCCGTCGCCGCAGCGGTGACGGCTAGTTGGGCTCGGGGGCTACGCCCCGACAAAAGGCAGCGGCAGTCACCAGCCCCAGATAGTGACCAGGGCGGGCTATGCCCCGTGCATGGTGCCGGCAACCATACTGCTGCCGAGTGCTGGGATATCCAGTGGCTCGCAGAGCGCTTCCGCAAAGGAAGGCAGCAGAGAGCTGAAGCACCGCTCCACCCTCAGAGGGATGGCAAGCAGAAAGTCGACGCTTCAGTCAGCGCCGGCCACCAGGTGGGGTTTCAGGAGCCTCAGCGTGTCATAAATACAGTGCATAACGGTGAGGACTCCAGCGCCGATGGTGATGGGCCGGGGCGGTAGCCGGCTGTGGCTGCCGTCCCAGGTCAGTGGAGGCTGCACTGCTGCGGCGTCAACCTTGGAGAAGCCCCAAGTAGTCACAGCAGGCCAAGCACCAATCACAATGCTGCAAGATCGGGCCAGCCTCACCCGAGAGCACGCCTCCGTGCCTCGGTCATACCTCCCGGGGGCCGCCCAAGTTCTGTCAACCCCTTGAAGGCCTTGCCAGAAGGGGAAGACGCCTTGGGTCTTTCAAGACGAGCCCGGGTCCACCTACCCCTTGAAGGCCTTAGCCAGAAGGGGAGAACTCGCCGGGGGCGCCCAGGAGAAGCCGCGCAGGACCAGATCCAGCGTGAAGATGACAACCTCGTCGACGAGGCTCGGCTGCAGGTAACACCTCACAACGCACGGTCTCGGGTGCTACTCTAGCACTACCGCCAAAGAACCAAATGCGTCAGGGACCTGCAGAAAGGCAACCTGGTGCCGCGGCACGCACTTTCCCGAGAAGGACCTATAAACTCTCCCCCAGCCAGGAAGGTTCCTTCCGAATCATGAAAGCTCCCGCCCCAGGTTTACATGCCTTTCAACCGAGTGTGGGATCCGTTCCCAAAACCCTTTGGCATGGAACAACACTGTAAGTCCTATCCCCCGAGCATTAGTAGAACAGGGTCATTTCCTTCTGTAATAAATCCCATAGAGTTTAGGAACAGTGCTTGGGGCAGCTAAGTCTCAAGGGACGGTCCAGGACTACGTCCAGCTTAGCCCGGTTCCGACCCTAAGCGCGTAGAGTCTTGCTTCCCTTGTAGACGAGGCGGCTCATTGCCTCCTGTAAGTGCATCTAGGATATTCCTTGTGGGTTTTGGATAATTGATGACGAACGTAAGAGATCCTAATGAAACTATTAAGATGATTGCAGGATAAACAAAGTGAACTGGCTCGGCACACACAAAAAGGTGAAAAATAGAGTGGTGCCCGAAAAGGAAGACTTTAGTGGAATTTAGAAGAGCAAAGTAGATATATATGTATAGGGTGTGTGTGAGAGACACATCCCAAGAGCTCATGACTTTGCGTAAGGGTAAGGGCTAATAATCAACTAAAATCCACTGAACACCGGACTAGTCCGTCCATGGACCGGACTAGTCCGGTCAGATTACAGGAACTCAACCGGACAAGTCCGGATTTTGACCGGACTAGTCCGGTCATGTCTCTGTTGTCCTCTTTAGAGGACTGCGGACTAGTCCATCCAAGCAACAGGACTAGTCCGCTGAAGTTTCTGGAACCCCATTTCACATAGCACCGGACAAGTCCGGTTTGTGGACCGGACTAGTCCGGTTAACCCACTGGAAGTAGACCGGACAAGTCCGATCATATACCGGACTAGTACGGTAGTAGGTTTAACAACGGTAACACACGACTCATACTGTCAAAAACAAAAACCCTAGCGCCGCCACCTGTCCCAAGAGCCCAAAAACAAGTCTCCCCATACATCTAAGGTGCAAAAAGGTGAAGATCAATCAAATACTTGGATTTGGGATTGGGAGATCGTCGTTCCTTTGTTGTGAGCTCTTGGGGTTTGACCTCTCTACACTCATATTCTGCATTGTAATCTTTTTGAGTGTATTTGATCAACTTCTCATTGTAATTCTTGTGGGAGCCCTGAACATGTGAGGTTGCCCCACAAACACGGTGAATACACTTGATAGTGAAGTCAAGTCGGCCTGTGTGGTGACTTGAAGAGGGAAAGGGTTGGGAACCCGGCTCTGTGTGAGCTTCATCAACGAGGACGTAGATCTCTTCGTGAGATCGAACCTCGGTAAAAATTTGTGTCTTTTGTCTCTCATTTATTTTACATTTTGATACATTAGATCACTAGTTTGCTAGTCATCATTTGAGTTACTTATAAGTTTGCACGTGCATCCATACAATAAATTAATTTATAAAAACTGTTGTTCTCATTCCGCTGTCGAAAGATTAAATTTTTGAAACACACTTAATTAACTCACATAATTCAGCACACCGGACTAGTCCGCCCACACAACCGGACTAGTCCGGTCAATCAAGTTTCTGATAATTTTATTAAGTGTGCAGGAATCTTTTAAAGGCCTATTCACCCCCCCTCTAGGCCACATTCAATTGGTATCAGAGCCAAGTTCTCCACCAACGAGACTCACATCTTGGAGAGATCAATGGCCTCTGAGAAGAACAACGATATCCCGAAGACGAACAACAACGATGAGGAGCAAGAAGCCAAAGCCTTCGATATGCTGAAAGAATGTCCACATGACGATGATGAAGTGAGACAGCTAAAGACATTACTGAGAAAGAAGTTAATGGCACAAAAGGGAAAAGAGGAAGAAAAGACGATGGGGAGTGGTCATCACGACTACTCCCGGTATCCTTACAACTACAACCGTCTCAATTCAAATAATCATTATCTCTCTATTCCTATGGGAAGGCCCCTGCAGTTTGACGGAAGTGACTACACCATGTGGAAGTGCAACATGAAAATGCATCTAATATCCTTGAATCCCAGCCTTTGGCATATTGTCTGCACAGGAATAGATATCCCAGACACGGATGAAGAACTCACTCCGGAACAAGAACAAGAGATTCACAGAAATGCACAAGCCGTTGCAGTAATCACAACGTCACTGAGCAGAGAAGAATTCATTAAGATCGATGGACTAGAAAGTGCAAAAGAAATTTGGGATACACTCAAAACTGCTCATGAAGGAAATAGGTCTGTACGTGAAGCCAAAATTGAGATGCTAGAAGGAGAATTGGGGAGATTTGCTATTGAAGAAGGCGAATCACCTCAAGACATGTACAATCGGATGAAGGCACTCATCAACAAAATCCGTGCCTATGGAAGTCAGAAATGGACTGATCACGAGGTGGTCAAAAGGATGATAAGAGCCTTCATGCCAAGAAACGTCACACTTTGCTCAATGATTAGAGAAAGCCCCGGGTTTCACAAAATGACTCCCGATGAGTTATTGGGAAAGATCATAAATCATGAAATGATGGAGAAAGAGGCTCAATACGTCAAAGACCTAGCCGAGCTCACCTCTTCTAAAAAGAAAGAAGTTGCTCTCAAAGCAACGTGCAGACCCAAACTCAAAGAAACTCGTAAAGACCAAGACAATGGAGATACAAGCGACGAGAGCACCGATCTTGATGACGAAGAAATGGTACTCTTCATAAAAAAGTTCAAACGCATGATGAAGAGAAGACACGGCAACAATTCACATGAAAGCAAAAGCAAGGATAAAGGAAAATCCATGGCTCGACGCACTTGCTACAACTGCGGAGAGTATGGTCACTTCATGGTGGACTGTACTTATGAAGAAAACAAAAAGAACAAGGAAACAAGATCTCAAGAAAAGAAAAATTTCAGAAAAAGAAGACAAGCCCATCAAGCTCACATTGGGAAGGAGTGGGACTCAAACGACGAGTCCTCCTCCGATGAAGAAGAAGGGATGGCCACTTTCGCAGTCAAGAAACCAACTATGAGAGCCACACTCTTTCTGAACATGGGAGGACGGGACATGAACAACCACACTTGTCTTATGGCAAAGGAAGGCAAGAAAAAGGTTCGACTTACTCCTCCTGTGCTAAATTCCTCCATTGATGACTTTGATAGCTCTAGTGATAATGAAGAATTGTTTAGAGGGCTAAGTAAAATTGCTTTAAAGAAAATAGAAATGTTGTCAAATGAATTCTTTGAAAAGGAGGAACTTGTCAACCGACAAGAAGATATGCTCATCCTTGAGAGGAAGAGATATCAAGAAGTTGAAAAGCTTCTTGAGCTTGAGAGAGAGAAGAATGAGTCACTTGAGTTTGAGCTAGCCTTGAGTAAGGAAACTTACTCAAATTTAGAGGACTCGCACATTGCAATCAAGGAAGAACTTGCTAACTTGTCAAAAGTTAACAAAATCCTTGAGGTGCAAGTTGAGTCGCTCAAACAAAGTGACTCCTCTTCCTCCAAGAGCTCTTCCTCCAAAGACATGAGCTCGGCAACAATAAGAACCTGCACTTGCTCTAGTAAGAAGAATGTAATTTCTAATGCTTCAACCCCACATGACATGCATTCTTCTCAAAACGGCATCTTTGATAAGGAGAAGATCAAATATGCACGAAGTGCATATATGATCACTAGACCTCCCAATGTCAAAGATGGTCTTGGCTTTGACAGGAACAAACACATGTCTACTTCTAATCATGCTAAGAATAGAATCATTTTTGTTAAAGAAAAATCCCATGAATCCGAGCTACAAACACTGTTCCATACATTTGATGCTTCTTATGTTCTCATGAAAAACAAGTATGGAAAAGTCATTTCTAAATATACAGGGCCACGCCACAAGAACTTAAAAACTTGTGTATGGGTTCCCAAGACTCTTGATACTTACCTGAGAGGACCCAAGCAAGCTTGGGTACCTAAAACCAAGAAATAATTCTATTTTGCAGGCTTACTCCTCCGGCGGATCTAAGTGGGTGCTAGATAGCGGATGCACAAATCATATGACCGGAGAGAGAGGTATGTTTGTGGAATACGAGTGCAACAAGGATCCAAGTGAAGGTATATACTTTGGAGACAACAGCCAAGGAAAGGTCCTTGGTAGTGGTAACATTGAAATATCCTCTCAACACACCTTATCTAATGTTTTACACGTAAACTCTCTAGATTATAATCTTTTATCAATATCTCAACTATGCGACAAACGTTACAACTGTTTATTCACTAATGAGGGTGTGACCGTCTTTAGAAGAAGCGATGGCTCGATTGCATTCAAGGGATTGTTGAAGGGAAAGCTTTATCTTGTTGACTTCAACAAAGATAAAGCCGAACTCAACACTTGCTTGGTTGCAAAGACCAACATGGGATGGCTGTGGCATAGACGGCTAGCCCATGTTGGAATGAGAAATCTGCAGAAACTTCTAAAAGGTGGTCACATCCGTGGTCTTAAGGATGTGGTTTTTGAAAAAGACAGGCCGTGCAGCGCTTGTCAAGCAGGAAAACAGGTTGGAGCACCACACCCCGCCAAGAATGTGATGACCACCGCTAGACCGCTGGAACTTCTCCACATGGATCTCTTTGGTCCAATTGCGTACATCAGCATCGGCGGTAACAAATACGGTTTAGTAATTGTTGATGATTTTTCAAGATTTACCTGGGTATTTTTCTTGTATGATAAATCAGAAACTCAGGGAATCCTCAAGAAGTTCTTGAAAAGAGCTCAGAATGAATTCTCATCAACCGTAAAGAATATCAGAAGTGACAATGGGACAGAATTCAAGAACACCCAAGTTGAAGAATATCTCAATGAAGAAGGTATAAAGCATGAATTCTCGGCACCCTACTCTCCTCAACAGAACTGGGTGGCCGAAAGGAAGAACAGAACATTGATCGAAATGGCGAGAACAATGTTGGATGAATACAAGACGTCAGACCGATTTTGGGCAGAAGCGGTGAACACCGCTTGTCATGCCACAAATCGGTTGTACCTTCATCGACTACTGAAGAAAACTCCATATGAGCTTCTCACGGGTAAAAAGCCTAATGTTTCTTATTTCAAAGTTTTTGGTTGCAAATGTTTTATTCTGAACAAGAAACCAAGGGCCTCGAAGTTCGCTTCGAAGTCCGATGAAGGATTCTTGCTCGGATATGAATCGAATGCCTACGCCTATCGTGTCTTCAACAAGGTGTCCGGCCTTGTTGAAGTAGCACATGACGTAGTGTTCGATGAAACTAACGGCACACAAGTGGAGCAAGTCGATAAGTGTATGCTAGATAAGGAGGAAGCTCCATGTGAGCGCTGAAGAAAATGGCACTTGGTGATTTCCTACCACGAGAGGAAACACAAGACGAACTTCAACAAGGAAGCAATGATCAAGGGGGAGCTCCTACACAAGATCAGGTTGAGGAAGGTCAAGAAGATCAAGATGATCATGGAAGCAATGATCTAGGGTGACGCGACCCGCTCAACCGAGACAGGCCACTCGCCCGGGGATCGCATTGGGTGGTGCCGTGTTATGCGGCACCCAACAACACACATATGAGGAACAATGTATTACCTAAAACAATAGCGGAAGCTTACAAGTTTTTCTTTGTAAATACTTTACATCAAGTAACTACAGCGGAAGTCTTTATCAACTCACGTCGAATAACTAAGAGCACCCGAGATGAAGTCCAGCCCGCGGACTCCTCTCGCTAGCAACACGAAGACAAGCAGCAGCGGCTGGGTTCTCCATGTGTTACCTGACTCGGGAGTTCCCGAGTCTCACCGGACAACCTTCTTTTCAGCATCGTTGTTAACCTGCAAAACCACTTATATAGCAAGCATGAGCACATAGGCTCAGCAAGTCTGACCCGTCTCTCCTAAACAAGAAACTCTACATGCACGATGGTTTCAAATGGGTCGGCTAGATTTGCATAAGGGACTCGCCTAAAGTTGATCCTTAACTTTCATATTTTAAGCCTCATTGTGCAGATCTTGAGCCGAAAAGCATCGCAACTCCACAATCGAACAAGAAACGCTTTGTTGCGATGCTCCTTGCACAAAGTGAAAGTAAACTTTAATGAGCCTATCTCTAATTCAATCATGGTTGCAATACGAGTTATAGCACAGCCTTATCAAGTTTGAAGATAAACAATTCCAGTTGTTACTACGTCAAGACGCAGTGGGCAAGTATGCTCATATGACCGCGAGCGACGGTGATTCAAATCAGTACACGCCCGGACTACACGACACGTACACCCGTACTCCGAGTTGCCGGCAGCAACCTCGACTGACGTTGTACGCGGCCACCTTTCCCAAGATCTTCCACATTGGATGCAGTCCAACTGCCCCGAGTACGCAAGCTCCCTCAAGGTACATACCCGCTGTGGTATGTTCTTGAGCGAGGTACCTCCTGCTACCCTGACGCCGAAAGCCTAAGGCAGTTGGAAAAGTTCCACTATGGATCTCCCAAGGTACATCGGTTTCCTGGGTCCCATATAGCCAGTATGTGCCCGGTACACAACTCAAACTTGTCCAACAGGGCCAAGCACGGACGGGCCTTAACCGACACAGGCAGGGCTATGCACGCACGGCCTGCAACCTGCTGCATCTAAACCTCCCTGCCCGGTCTCCATTTCTTAAGTGTGAACTTTCCTCATCTTTTCTAATTCGGACCCGTCCCGAGTAAACCAGCCCTAAACTCGCGAGTAGATTCCAACTACTCGTCTTCTACCGGACCTTTCCTACTAACATTAGCGTAGCCAAATTCCCTCGGGGAGTTGCTATTCTACCCTTTTCTCTCTTAGGTGTTTCTGGTCATGCAAGTGGGTTTTTCAATATCATCTAGACGTAATGCAATCAACGATTCAAAGCTATGATCTCTACAAATGAAAATGCTTTATAAAACGGTTCAAATGCAAACCGGGGCTTGCCTGTTTTGCAGGTGACTACTGTTACAATCAGTTAGTGACGATCACTTGGAGCTTGATCACTTGTTCTCCTTCCTCCTTGATCTTCACTTCAAGTCCTTCTCACCTTCTTCACGTATATGCTACACGATATGATCATGCATATGTATTTAATTTAAAAGCTTTTGCTCATAAGATCTAAAGACCATTTTAAAACTGGAACTTTGTTTAAGAATTTAAAATGACACTGGTGCTACTGGTTTGGGTTGGGCTTAAACACTAAGATCAAGTGTTGAGTGCTTCTTCCCACTTAAGTGTTGATCACCTTAAGAGATCACACATGACAGTGGTGATCCAGAGCTCTAATGGAGCTGAGAATTTTTATGTGAGTTCCTTGTCACAAGAAAGTCCTCTGGACCAAAATTTAGCACATTTCATGGAATGGTTTATTCATAATAATTCTCTAAGTGTTCAGTCAAAGATGAATTAATTCTGAGGTAACATCCATGTTCATGTCAAACTCAGTGATCCACAATTTCAATTATAGTTTATAGAGTCTACATGAATTTTCCTAGGATTTTTGGAGCTAGGAATTTCCCAGAACTGAATTTACAAGTTTTGGAAATTCTCTGAAAATGTTTCTGTATTCATTTGAATACAGGAACTTACAATCTGAATTACCCTGATTAATTCAACTCCAAATGAGCTGAAACTTTTACAGGAGTCTAATAAAACCCTATAGAATATTCTGGCAAAATTTGAGGATTTTTGGATAAACCAAACTCCCTCTAAAATTCTTTTGCTGAAAAGCTTTAAAGAATTTTCCGGAATTAAATAAAGATTTTCATACAAATTGGGTTGCATATTTGGGTAGAGTTTGTCAATCTGAATCTAACCCAATTTGAATCACTAAATTTGGAGGTTCCTAGCAAAAGTTATGCTCTTCTAAAGTTTGGGGAAAAATCTGAGATTTGCATAAATTCGAGAAAAGTTTAAACCTGACTGTGGGCCACGGGGCATGTGTCAGTCACCGGGAGCGCGCCACACGGGCTACCGAATTGTTTCCCGCGCTGTCACAGCCGATCCCGTGCCACAGAGTATCCGGCCCGTTTTCCCCGAGTCGCTGACACGCGGGCCCAGGGGGGGGGGTCGTCTTCCACCTCTCGCTCACGCGCGATCCCGCCGCCGGGCTCGCCGGAGAAGCTCCGGAATTAGTCGTCTGGCCATCTCAACTGCTGAAACTTGCCGCCAGCCCCTAATTCGACGTGAGGAACACGCTGGTGGGGTTTGCTCGAGCCGGTAGGGCCCCCAAACTAGCCCGCGACGGCGCAACGGTTCGGACGAAGTCCGGCGACGTCGCCCCGACGCCCTAAGCCTTCTAGGCTTCAGTTTCCAAGCTCTAGAGCACCGGCGGACACTAAGGAACATCGACATGTAAAGGAGATGGCTCGGGGATGGCTCTAACTTAGGGTTCACCGTGCACCCGACGGTCTCAACCACAACCGCCGTTAGACCGATCGAGATCACGTCGTGCAGAGCGGGTTTCTAGCTAGGTTCCAAAAGGAAAATTGTTGCTAAGTAAGTCTACGTCCCGTGTGTGCAATTTGCAAAGTTTAAACTGAATATAACTCAAGAATTTCACGGTTTCATACCCGCGGGTCAGTTTTCACTGGCCGGGGGAAATTTCCAAAATTCGTCGGCGCGCGACAACGGCTGGGGCTGAGCTTCGCATGGAAGCTGTAGGGAGCTCCCGCGTGTCCCAGGGTTGCCTTGCTTGATCGTGAAACGCCCTGGAGGAGGCTATCCACGGGAACAGGGTGTCGCCGTTGTGTGGCGGCCGCCGCGGAAACTCGCCTTTCTCGGTGCAGAGAGCGTGGATCCGCTCGGTGATGGCTCGGGGAAGTCGTGGGGACGATGGTGGTGTGGTTTTGCTGCTCAGAGGCGCTGCTCGCTTGCTCTGCTCGAGTACCCGAGCGATCAAAGAAGAGCGGCCGTGTTTCTGTCTCTCGGTGCGAGGAAGAGAGGAAACAGCGCCGTGGCTTCGGTTAAGAGGCGGGAGAGGCGGTGAGGCGGTAGCCACCGACGTCCAGCAGCTCTCCAGCGCGAAGAACCCAGCAGGAGGTGGAGGCGTCGGCCGAGCTCGGTGTCGAGCGGAGGGTAGGCGGCTTCGGCCGTTGCTTCGCATGGGTGTAACTCAAATGAAGACTGTGGACTTCAGATCTTTTGCAATTTCAGTGCTCCCAATGACATGTGGATCCCACATGCCAGTCCTCCTTATCCCCTCTAAAATATCTCCCCAATTTGAATATTGATGGAATTCAATTGTGGAAGTTTAACTCTGATATGGATTTGGATAATTGGGCAAGTTTCATCCAAATTCAAACATGCATTTGAATTCTTTGTCTTTTAAAGTCCATTTTGCAAAATGGGTTGCAAATCATTTCCATAAACCATGAAACTTTGCACACCCCCTAATTTGGACCCAAGGAATCTAAATATGAAATCTGATTTTTATTTTGGCTGTTGCAAATGAGATTTGTAGCACAACAGTTTGGAAATTCCTAGTGTTACTCTCATTTGAATTTTGAGTTTGAACAATTGTTCTAAATCTGATTTTTGCTTTCTCACACATATGGGGACTTCCCATCTTTGTTTTAGACCCCTCTAGGGTTCCAAGTTCTCCAATGAACATTTGACTTGTGTGAAGAAAACCTTCATGTGTGTTATCTCATGTGGGAAAGTTTTAACAAGTCCCAAATTTCATACACATGAAACAAAACTTTGCAAACAAGTGTTTCTTTGTATTCATAATTTTGGGACCTTTACATTCCTCCCCCCTTAAAAGGAATCTCGTCCCGAGATTCAAAGGAAGAACGAGGTGGGAGGTAATTACAAGGTTTATGACAAAAGCTCCGGGTAATTCTTGTGGATGTAATCTTCGGTTTCCCACGTCGCCTCTTCCGGGGTATGATTACTCCACAGGACTTTGTAAAATTTCAAAGTCCGGTTCCTGGTGGTCCGGGTCTTTTCGTCGATAATCTGTACAGGTTGCTCGACATAGGTGAGATCCGGCTTCAACTCGTCAATGTCTTCAGTGCGGATGGCAGCGGTAAACTTGAGACACTTCCGCAGCTGGGACACGTGAAATATGTCGTGAATACCGGCAAGGCTTGCCGGTAGTTCCAGCCGGTATGCTACGTTTCCGCACTTCTCCGTTATAGCAAACGGACCGATGAATCGGGGAGCAAGTTTCCCCTTGACACCGAACCGATGAATCCCCTTCATCGGAGACACACGAAGATACACATGCTCTCCGACTGCGAAATGTAGCGGTCGACGTCTCTGGTCCGCGTAGCACTTTTGACGAGATTGGGCAGCTTTGAGCTTTTCTTGTATTATCCGAACTCTCTCTTCGGCTTCATTGACAAGATCAACCCCGAATATTACTCGTTCACCGGATTCGCACCAATTCAATGGTGTACGGCACTTCCGGCCGTATAGAGCTTCATATGGTGCCATTTTGATGCTCGTCTGATATCCGTTGTTGTACGAGAACTCCGTCAGCGGTAAGTGATCATCCCAGCTCTTAACGTGGTGGATGGCACATGCTCTCAGCATATCCTCTATTATTTGATTCACCCTCTCAGTTTGCCGATCGGTTTGAGGGTGATATGCAGAGCTTCTAATCAACTTCGTCCCCAAGGAGGTATGTAGCTGTTCCCAGAAACGGGCTACGAACAGCGATCCTCTATCTGACACAATGGTGCGGGGAACTCCATGTAAGCACACGATCCGTGCTATGTACAGCTCCGCATACTGCTTTGCGTTGTACCTAGTATGCACAGGGACAAAATGTGCTGATTTGGTTAACCGGTCCACGATTACCCAAATCGAATCAGGGTTGTGGGAGGTCATCGGCAACCCGACGATGAAGTCCATACTCAAGTCTTCCCACTTCCATGCCGGTACTTGCAATGGCTGCAACAGGCCTGACTTCTTCATATGGTCGGCCTTGACTCTTCGACACGTATCACACTCCGAAACGTACTTTGCGACTTCACGTTTCATACGTGTCCACCAAAACTTCTTCCGGAGGTCTTGGTACATTTTATTACTGCCCGGATGAATGGAAAATTTGGACAAATGAGCTTCATCCAAAATTTTCTTCCGTAGTCCCATATCCCGGGGTACTACAATCCGGTCGTTGAACCACAAAGTACCCTCATCATCCTTCCGGAAGCACTTCATTTCTCCGTTGTCTATCCTCCGCCGTATGTGAGACATACCCTTGTCTTTTCGTTGAGCTTCCATGATCTCCTCTCGGATAGTAGGAATGAGAGCAAGATTATAGAGAGCTCCATACGGGATGACACGGAGGCTTGGTTCTTTATCATCCATTTCAGCAATAGTTAGGTGATGGATATGCGCCTTACGACTGAGCGCATCGGCGACCACATTCGCCTTTCCTGGATGATAATGAATTTCCAGTTCATAATCCTTAATGAGCTCTAGCCATCTTCGTTGCCTCATGTTCAATTCTTTCTGAGTGAAGATGTACTTCAAGCTCTTGTGGTCGGTGTAGAGGTGTACAAGATTTCCGAGCAAGTAATGCCTCCACATCTTCAAAGCAAGGACCACGGAAGCTAACTCAAGATCATGAGTTGGATAATGCTGCTCGTGAGTTCTGAGTTGACGAGATCCATAGGCGACCACTCATCTTTCTTGCATCAGCACGCAGCCAAGACCGATGCCAGATGCATCGCAATAAATGTCGAATGGCTTCGTTGTATCCGGCTGAGCAAGAACTGGGGCTGTTGTGAGATGCTTCACTAAGGTCTTGAAAGCTTGTTCACACGCAGCACCCCACACAAATCTGGTATTCTTCTTTAATAATTCCGTCATCGGTTTAGCAATCTTGGAGAAACTCGGAATAAACCTCCGGTAGTAACCCGCTAAACCGAGGAAGCTTCGGATTTCATGTACTGACTTTGGTGACTCCCATTTCTGCACTTGGATAATCTTACTCGGATCTACAGCGATGCCCTCCGCTGAAATGATGTGTCCGAGAAAAGGTACTTGATTAATCCAGAATTCACACTTGCTGAATTTTGCATAGAGCTGATGATCTCGCAATCTTTGTAGCACAATATGCAGATGTTCAGCGTGTTCTTCCTCTGACTTGGAGTACACCAAGATATCATCGATGAGGACAATGACGAATTTATCCAACTCCGGCATGAACACTGAATTCATCAGGTACATAAAGTGTGCCGGGGCGTTGGTCAAACCAAAAGACATAACGAGATACTCATACAGCCCGTATCTCGTTGAGAATGCCGTCTTCGGAATATCTTCTGCCCGGATTTTAATCTGGTGATATCCGGACCGAAGATCCATCTTTGAAAATACCTTTGCACCCACTAATTGATCGAAGAGCATATCAATGCGAGGTAGTGGATACTTGTTCTTGATGGTAACGGCATTCAAAGGACGATAATCAACACAAAGCCGTAGTGTTTCGTCCTTCTTCTTGACAAACAACGCTGAACAACCCCAAGGTGACAAACTTGGTCGTATAAAGCCCTTGCTCATTAGGTCATTCAGCTGTGTCCTCAATTCTGCCAGTTCATTGGGTGCCATCTTGTACGGCCTTCGTGATATCGGTGTTGTTCCCGGTATGAGTTCAATCTTGAACTCAACGTCTCGTTCGGGCGGCATGCCCGGTAAATCTTCGGGAAACACATCCGGATACTCTCGTACCACCGGAATGTCCTCTATCTTGACAGCTTCCGTGTGGTTCACTGTTGCAATCTTCTGCCGTCTGGCGCCCAGAATTAATATATGAAGACCGTGCTGTGGGGAGTTGAGCTCAACGGTCCTGGAGCTGATGTTAAGAACCGCTCTGTGGTAATTCAACCATGACATCCCCAAAATGATGTCGATCTTCAGACCTTCAAGAATAATGAGGGTCGTAGGGTATATTTTACCCCCCAAACAAAGAGGTGCTCGGGAGGCAACCTCGCTTGCGGTACTGCTACACCCGGGCGAACATATGAGGTATTGCCTCTTTGTATAAACGGTTTGTAGCTGATGTTGAGCTACAAAAGATTGGCTAATGAAGTTGTGTGTGGCGCCGGAATCAAAGAGAACTAAAACCGGTAGCTGATTCAGAGAAAACATCCCTGCTAAAGCGGCTTCTCCTTCCGGAACATCATCAATCACAGTATAGTGAATGTTGCCCCTTATCTACCCTCCTACCTGCAGATTAAGGTACGGATCGTATTGTTGTAAATATGATGACCCATAGCCTCGAATTCCCTCCGGACATTGCCTAGCATAATGGCCCTTACGCCCACAAGTAAAACACGGATGCCTCTCTGGTTCTTCGTTGACTTGCGGTGGACTGCTAGGTACATATGGCTGCAGCGATGGAGCACAAACCACCGTCTGATGCTGCAGCAGTGGAGGTGGTGCAAGTTGTAGAACTTGACCAGTAATCAATCTCTGAGGAGTTGATCGTACAGGTGGCCTCCATCTTTCACCGGGTGGCGTTTGATACACCAAACGGTACTTCTGAGGCACAAAACTTGTGCTAGCCTGCTCGATCTCACTCATCTTTCTCTTCTCCGCCTGCCACTCAAGTGTCGGCTTCTCTTGAATGAAAGCCGCATCGACCATGTCGGTGTAACTGCCGTTATTGTGTACGGCCAGCTTTTCCCGTAATATGGCACTCAGACCATGGAAAAATAGGTCACACCGTGCCTCTTCTTTCGCCACATATTCGGGAGCATATTGGGCCAAAAGATTAAATCTTCTGACATACTCGAGGACACTCATGTCCCCTTACTTCAAGCCCAAAAATTCCTCCCGCTTTGCCTTGACAATACCTAGTGGTATGTAACGGGTACGAAAGGCTTCACAAAACTCCCTCCATGTCACTTGATGGTCCTCCGGAATGGTGGCAAAATGATCCATCCACCAGTTTCCGGCTGCTCCATGGAGTTGTTGAGCGGCAAACTTTGTCTTCTGGTAATCATCACACTGGAATACTCCAAATTTTGACTCCATGACACGAAGCCATTGATCTGCTTCGACAGGTTCGGTGGCTTCAGTAAAGATAGGCGGTTGAGTCGCCAAGAAGTCCAGATAAGCGTTCCGAGGTGGAACGACTTGTTGCGTGTTCTGGAGTACGCCTTGCTGTACCAAAGCTTGGAGTAAGCGTGTGTGTTCTTGTGTTGCTTCTTGGAGTAGCCTAGCATTCTCTTGATTAGACTCGACGACTCGAGTCATAAGATCCATCCATCCCGTGGATGGTGGTTCCGATGGTGGGATAGAAGCATCACCACCTCGACGAGAACTTCCGGCCCTACTCCTAGAGCGATTACGAACCATACTGCAAAATGTAGTTGGGATGAGTTAAGCAAGAACTCAGCAGTATGTGAGACTAATGGAAACATGATTATGTCCAAACTTTATGAAAGCAGTAACAAAATTCATGTTTACAAAACTCCATAGTAGGCATAGCTATTCAGCCTATCTGTACAGAACAGACCTTTATGCACTATCTCCAGATTTTGATCTAGTTAAGAGCATTTTCATAACTCAAATTGAATACCAAAGTTAAAGCTAACTTCAGTATCTTTCCAACGAGTACTCATATGCCCTCAGATCATCTCCGGATTAAAAGTTATGATTTTTCCAAAGTTGACAGAATTCCTGGATAAAATTTGCCAGCACCTCCTTTGTACATGGCTGATTTTATCACAGTTGTATATGTAAATACAATAAGAACCTGAACAAACTTTGAACTACAACAATGTTGCACATTCATAATCTTTCCAATGGTGTATCATAGGCTTCTTAAGGGTTTATCTACAGAAAGTTATGGCTTAAAAACAGAAAGGTCCAGAGAGGTTTTGTTGCTGTCCTGGTTCTGGACAGTTTACCTTACTCTGAACTTTCAACCCATTTAGCATGTGATTTAGCTCTGGAGGTCTACAAAGAAGTTGTAGATCACTTGAAAATCTTTCCATAGCTGTATCTTACACCTTAATTGGGTCAAGCTACTCAGAGTTATGCTCTGTTGAAGTCCAGCACAAATTCCTGCCGAAAACAGAGCACTCTGTTTTTGAAATCTTTGAAGTCTAATCATCCTCTCATTTGAATCTTAGCTCAAAAAAAGAGTTCAGTAACTAATATTTGTTTCAAACTTCCATTTTTATTTGAAAGTTAGTTCATGTGTCATTTTTTTTTAAAGGAAAGGGGTTATTATGTTTAGTACGGCGTCGATGCACCGTAAGAAGCATGTCGGTACTACGTAGCCTCACCAAAAGAAAATCCTAACCGGATTATACCGGTATAACGTATCTTAGGTGGCACTAAAACGGTCACTCGCAAACGTGTACTATTCGTACTATGGTTTCGTGGTTAATCCTGCATAAGTCACACTCAATCATCAGGTCCGGCTGCACACGGAACCCGGTATCCATACAGTTCTTACACCCGTCCGTCATCACTCGCACAGGTGTTCTCAAGCCAAACACGCCTTGAGCTACGTGTTCACGTTACTAACCACGTGACGGGGTTTCCCAAATTGCACCACGCATGCCTGGGACAGACGTTGCTCGAGTACCCCAAACGACATGAGGAGTCGTAGAGGATACTAAAGCGGATCGGGTTACCTGCCACCCGTGGGGCTCCACCCTTCAGCTTGTGCGCACTGGTGTACAGCGCTTACGTGCACCCCCCAAGACATAAATCGTCCCGAGATGCACGATTTTCTGACATAACAAATAAGTTAGGTTGCCACCTTTATATTAAGCTAATAGTAATCCTTATGTGGGCCTAGTACCGTATCCTCACCGTAACCTAAATTTTTGTCGTAATACCTTCCTTATTCCGTGTGCTATTACCAATGCGGCTCTGATACCACGCTGAGACAGCTCTGATACCACGCTGACGCGACCCGCTCAACCGAGACAGGTCACTCGCCCGGGGATCGCATTGGGTGGTGCCGTGTTATGCGGCACCCAACAACACACATATGAGGAACAATGTATTACCTAAAACAATAGCGGAAGCATACAAGTTTTTCTTTGTAAATACTTTACATCAAGTAACTACAGCGGAAGTCTTTATCAACTCACGTCGAATAACTAAGAGCACCCGAGATGAAGTCCAGCCCGCGGACTCCTCTCGCTAGCAACACGAAGACAAGCAGCAGCGGCTGGGTTCTCCATGTGTTACCTGACTCGGGAGTTCCCGAGTCTCACCGGACAACCTTCTTTTCAGCATCGTTGTTAACCTGCAAAACCACTTATATAGCAAGCATGAGCACATAGGCTCAGCAAGTCTGACCCGTCTCTCCTAAACAAGAAACTCTACATGCACGATGGTTTCAAATGGGTCGGCTAGATTTGCATAAGGGACTCGCCTAAAGTTGATCCTTAACTTTCATATTTTAAGCCTCATTGTGCAGACCTTGAGCCGAAAAGCATCGCAACTCCACAATCAAACAAGAAACGCTTTGTTGCGATGCTCCTTGCACAAAGTGAAAGTAAACTTTAATGAGCCTATCTCTACTTCAATCATGGTTGCAATACGAGTTATAGCACAGCCTTATCAAGTTCAAAGATAAACAATTCCAGTTGTTACTACGTCAAGACGCAGTGGGCAAGTATGCTCATATGACCGCGAGCGACAGTGATTCGAATCAGTACACGCCCGGACTACACGACACGTACACCCGTACTCTGAGTTGCCGGCAGCAACCTCGACTGACGTTGTACACGGCCACCTTTCCCAAGATCTTCCACATTGGACGCAGTCCAACTGCCCCGAGTACGCAAGCTCCCTCAAGGTACATACCCGCTGTGGTATGTTCTTGAGCGAGGTACCTCCTGCTACCCTGACGCCGAAAGCCTAAGGCAGTTGGAAAAGTTCCACTATGGATCTCCCAAGGTACATCGGTTTCCTGGGTCCCATATAGCCAGTATGTGCCCGGTACACAACTCAAACTTGTCCAACAGGGCCAAGCACGGACGGGCCTTAACCGACACAGGCAGGGCTATGCACGCACGGCCTGCAACCTGCTGCATCTAAACCTCCCTGCCCGGTCTCCATTTCTTAAGTGTGAACTTTCCTCATCTTTTCTAATTCGGACCCGTCCCGAGTAAACCAGCCCTAAACTCGCGAGTAGATTCCAACTACTCGTCTTCTACCGGACCTTTCCTACTAACATTAGCGTAGCCAAATTCCCCCGGGGAGTTGCTATTCTACCCTTTTCTCTCTTAGGTGTTTCTGGTCATGCAAGTGGGGTTTTCAATATCATCTAGACGTAATGCAATCAACGATGCAAAGCTATGATCTCTACAAATGAAAATGCTTTATAAAACGGTTCAAATGCAAACCGGGGCTTGCCTGTTTTGCAGGTGACTACTGTTACAATCAGTTAGTGATGATCACTTGGAGCTTGATCACTTGTTCTCCTTCCTCCTTGATCTTCACTTCAAGTCCTTCTCACCTTCTTCACGTATATGCTACACGATATGATCATGCATATGTATTTAATTTAAAAGCTTTTGCTCATAAGATCTAAAGACCATTTTAAAACTGGAACTTTGTTTAAGAATTTAAAATGACACTGGTGCTAGTGGTTTGGGTTGGGCTCAAACACTAAGATCAAGTGTTGAGTGCTTCTTCCCACTTAAGTGTTGATCACCTTAAGAGATCACACATGACAGTGGTGATCCAGAGCTCTAATGGAGCTGAGAATTTTTATGTGAGTTCCTTGTCACAAGAAAGTCCTCTGGACCAAAATTTAGCACATTTCATGGAATGGTTTATTCATAATAATTCTCTAAGTGTTCAGTCAAAGATGAATTAATTCTGAGGTAACATCCATGTTTATGTCAAACTCAGTGAACCACAATTTCAATTATAGTTTATAGAGTCTACATGAATTTTCCTAGGATTTTTGGAGCTAGGAATTTCCCAGAACTGAATTTACAAGTTTTCGAAATTCTCTGAAAATGTTTCTGTATTCATTTGAATACAAGAACTTACAATCTGAATTACCCTGATTAATTCAACTCCAAATGAGCTGAAACTTTTACAAGCGTCTAATAACACCCTATAGAATATTCAGGCAAAATTTGAGGATTTTTGGATAAACCAAACTCCCTCTAAAATTCTTTTGCTGAAAATCTTTAAAGAATTTTCCAGAATTAAATAAAGATTTTCATACAAATTGGGTTGCATATTTGGATAGAGTTTGTCAATATGAATCTAACCCAATTTGAATCACTAAATTTGGAGGTTCCTAGCAAAAGTTATGCTCTTCTAAAGTTTGGGGAAAAATCTGAGATTTGCATAAATTCGAGAAAAGTTTAAACCTGACTGTGGGCCATGGGGCACGTGTCAGTCACCGGGAGCGCGCCACACGGGCTACCGAATTGTTTCCCGCGCTGTCACAGCCGATCCCGTGGCACAGTGTATCCGGCCCGTTTTCCTCGAGTCGCTGACACGCGGGCCCAGGGGGGGTCGTCTTTCACCTCTTGCTCCCGCGCGATCCCGCCGCCGGGCTCGCCGGAGAAGCTCCGGAATTAGTCGTCCGGCCATCTCAACTGCTGAAACTTGCCGCCAGCCCCTAATTCGACGTGAGGAACACGCTGGTGGGGTTTGCTCGAGCCAGTAGGGCCCCCAAACTAGCCCGCGACGGCGCAACGGTTCGGACGAAGTCCGGCGACGTCGCCCCGACGCCCTAAGCCTTCTAGGCTTCAGTTTCCAAGCTCTAGAGCACCGGCGGACACTAAGGAACATCGACATGTAAAGGAGATGGCTCGGGGATGGCTCTAACTTAGGGTTCACCGTGCACCCGACGGTCTCTACCACAACCGCCGTTAGACCGATCGAGATCACGTCGTGCAGAGCGGGTTTCTAGCTAGGTTCCAAAAGGAAAATTGTTGCTAAGCAAGTCTACGTCCCGTGTGTGCAATTTGCAAAGATTAAACTGAATATAACTCGAGAATTTCACGGTTTCATACCCGCGGGTCAGTTTTCACTGGCCGGAGGAAATTTCCAAAATTCGTCGGCGCGCGACAACGGCTGGGGCTGAGCTTCGGATGGAAGCTGTAGGGAGCTCCCGCATGTCCCAGGGTTGCCTTGCTTGATCGTGAAACGCCCTGGAGGAGGCTATCCACGGGAACAGGGTGTCGCCGTTGTGTGGCGGCCGCCGCGGAAACTCGCCTTTCTCGGTGCAGAGAGCGTGGATATGTCGGTGATGGCTGGGGGAAGTCGTGGGGACGATGGTGGTGTGGTTTTGCTGCTCAGAGGCACTGCTCGCTTGCTCTGCTCGAGTACCCGAGTGATCAAAGAAGAGCGGCCGTGTTTCTGTCTCTCGGTGCGAGGAAGAGAGGAAACAGCGCCGTGGCTTCGGTTAAGAGGCGGGAGAGGCGGTGAGGCGGTAGCCACCGACGTCCAGCAGCTCTCCAGCGCGAAGAACCCAGCAGGAGGTGGAGGCGTCGCCCGAGCTCGGTGTCGAGCGGAGGGGAGGCGGCTTCGGCCGTTGCTTCGCGTGGGTGTAACTCAAATGAAGACTGTGGACTTCAGATCTTTTGCAATTTCAGTGCTCCCAATGACATGTGGGTCCCACATGCCAGTCCTCCTTATCCCCTCTAAAATATCTCCCCAATTTGAATATTGATGGAATTCAATTGTGGAAGTTTAAATCTGATATGGATTTGGATAATTGGGCAAGTTTCATCCAAATTCAAACATGCATTTGAATTCTTTGTCTTTTAAAGTCCATTTTGCAAAATGGGTTGCAAATCATTTCCATAAATCATGAAACTTTGCATACCCCCTAATTTGGACTCAAGGAATCTAAATATGAAATCTGATTTTTATTTTGGCTGTTGCAAATGAGATTTGTAGCACAACAGTTTGGAAATTCCTAGTATTACTCTCATTTGAATTTTGAGTTCGAACAATTGTTCTAAATCTGATTTTTGCTTTCTCACACATATGGGGACTTCCCATCTTTGTTTTAGACCCCTCTAGGGTTCCAAGTTCTCCAATGAACATTTGACTTGTGTGAAGAAAGCCTTCATGTGTGTTATCACATGTGGGAAAAGTTTTAACAAGTCCCAAATTTCATACACATGAAACAAAACTTTGCAAACAAGTGTTTCTTTGTATTCATAATTTTGGGACCTTTACATAGGGGGAGACATGACACATGAAGACAATGAAGACAAGCAACTATACAAATTCCACATCCAAGAGTACATCAGTGTGTGCAAAGAGACCATCCTGTCAACAATATCATTATAGATATTGCTAAGGGAGTAACTACTAGATCTCAAATTGCAAATTTTTGTGAACACTATTCTTTTGTGTCTTTTCTGGAGCCATACATGGTAGAAAAAGCCTTAAGGGATCCAGACTGGGTGATTGCGATGCAAGAGGAGCTGAACAACTTCAAAAGAAATGAAGTGTGGGAGCTGGTGGAAAGACCAAGGGCGAACATCGTTGGAACCAAATGGGTCTTTCGGAACAAGCATGATGAACATGGAGTAGTGACAAGAAATAAAGCGAGGTTGGTGGCCAAAGGTTATTCTCAGGTGGAAGGTTTGGACTTCGATGAAACTTTCGCCCTGTAGCTAGACTTGAGTCCATTCGCATTTTATTGGCATATGCTACTCACCATAATTTTAAGTTGTATCAAATGGACGTCAAGAGTGCCTTCCTCAATGGTCCGATAAAGGAGGAAGTCTATGTGGAGCAGCCACCGGGGTTCGAAGATAAGGAGTATCCCAACCATGTCTATAAACTGCGTAAGGCTCTCTATGGCCTCAAACAGGCTCCTCGAGCCTGGTATGAGTGCCTTAGAGATTTTCTGACTCAAAATGGATTCAAAATTGGTAAAGCTGACTATACACTCTTTACTAAACATTTTGATGATCATTTATTCGTATGTCAAATTTATGTTGATGACATTATCTTTGGATCCACTAACAAGTCCTTCTATGAAGAATTTAGCAAAATAATGACAGACAGGTTCGAGATGTCAATGATGGGTGAATTGAAGTTCTTCTTGGGATTTCAAGTGAAGCAACTGAGAGAAGGTACATTTATAAGCCAAACTAAATATACACAAGACATTCTCAAGAAATTCAATATGGACAAAGCCAAGCCCATCAAGACACCCATGGCCATCAACGGACATCTCGACCTCAATGAAGACGGTCCAAATGTGGACCAAAAGGTATATCGGTCCATGATTGGCTCCTTAGTTTATTTATGTGCATCTAGGCCAGATATTATGCTTAGTGTTTGCATGTGTGCAAGGTTTCAAGCCGCACCTAAAGAGTATCACTTAATTGCTGTAAAAAGAATGCTAAGGTACCTTGTGCACACACCCAACTTGGGACTTTGGTATCGCAAAGGATCCAAGTTTAACCTGATAGGGTATTCCGACGCCGACTATGCATGATGCAAAGTCGATAGAAAGAGCACGTCAGGGACTTGTCAATTTCTTGGTAGGTCCCTAGTTTCTTGGTCATCTAAAAAGCAGAACTCCATTGCTCTTTCCACAGCGGAAGTGGAGTATGTTGCAGCCGGTAGTTGTTGTGCGCAACTACTTTGGATGAGACAGACTCTTAGGGACTACGGCTACAATCTAAGTCATATCCCGCTTCTATGCGATAATGAAAGTGCTATAAAAATTGCACACAACCCTGTAGAGCACTCAAGAACTAAGCACATAGACATCCGTCATCACTTTCTTAGAGATCACTCATTAAAAGGTGACATTGCTATTTCACATGTTAGGACTGAAAAACAACTTGCGGATATTTTTACCAAACCATTAGATGAGAAAAGGTTCTGTGAACTAAGAAATGAGCTGAACATTCTTGACTCTCGAAATGTGGCTTGAAACATTGCATACCTGGTTGCAACTCAAAATGTTCCTTTGTATTATCAAAATGCTCCTCTTCTCCTTTTCCACTCAGAAAACTATTTTAATGAAGAAATCTTGTGGATTATGACCATTGTTTGATTGCTGATTGCCTACTGGTCGTAATCACCAAGACTACTTGCAAAATTATTGTCCTTTGATCACTATTAATTATCTATGTATGTATCAAGTCTGTTGGAAACGGACTAGTCCGATTTCCAACCGGACTAGTCCGGACAGACAACAACTAGGTTAACTCAGGGGTACCGGACTAGTCCGCTACCATGACCGGACTAGTCCGGTCAGTCGCATATAGAAGCACTTGGCCGGACCAAACCTCTCCCTCACCCCTCATTATACTTGCTCTCCCTCTCCTCTTCCAAACCCTAGCCCCCAAAGTGATTTTTGGGTTGAACCCTCAAAACCGAGATTCTCTCCGTGGGAAATTCTCCCCTTGACGAGTGGTTTCTCTCCTCCGGATTCATCCGGACTGATTTCCACTTCTTCGACGCGAATCTTCAAATCTTGGTAATTTCCCCCCCTTAAACCAAAATCTCAACTTTTATAGTTCTAGCTAGTTTTCTTTGATTTCAAAAGGATGTACATTGCCTCAATAGATGTATTCCTACCATTTTCCTACCCTTGTGTCCTTAGATAGGAGATTTGATTCAAATGAAACATTAGGGTTCCTATGTCAGGCCGGACTAGTCCGGGGCTCAGATGTGGACAAGTCCTGTCCACCGGACTAGTCCGTACTTTGAAACCGGACAAGTCCGGTCTCTGACAGTTGAACCCCTACGTTCCCATTTGAAGTCGATAATGAGTCCATCTGTATCTAATCCTTGAACTCTTTATCAGGCATCATGTCTTCAGGCTCAGATGACAACTCTTTTCACATTGATGAAGACGTTCAACGCGAGAAAGTGAGGACGACCAAGGAGAGAGTTATGAAGAAGAGACATGACGTCAATGCTCACTCTCCACCCTCCGACAACAATCTACCTAAGAAGAGGAAAGTCATTGGCAAAAGGCCTCTAAAGAAAAATGCTGTTGAGGGCTCGTCAGGGCCAAAAAGAGTTCTCAATAAAGGGAAGGGACTTGCTAGTGGTCCCCTTGGGCCCTTGAAGATGAAAAACCCTATTCACCGCAACAGGCAGCCTTCGAGTGAGGATTTCACTGGAAAAAGGGGGTGAGCTAGCTGATAATTTCAGGAAGATTCAAGTGTATGACCGACCTAAACAGTGTTCTGATCCATGGTTCTGGAGCAACTTCCATGCAGATTACTACGAGCATGTGTACATGAAGATGAAAAATCCTGTAGTAGAAAGTCAATGGCTAAATGTTGAATACCTGAAGTCAAAGAGGTATCCTGCCTTCCGTGAGATGGTGGAGGCGTTAGAGAGGCACGGTCTGACGGACTTGCTATCCTTTGAGTATGACTGGAACAATGAAATCATCACCCAGTTTTACTCCACTCTCTACTTTGCTTGTGATGATGGAGACAGCCTTACTTGGATGACTCATGGTTCAAGGTATAGTGTCACTTATGATGAATTTGCTAGGATTCTTCACCTCTAACACACTTTGGATCATGAACTGGTCATTCATAATCTGAAACCCCTGGAGAAGGAGGAGCTTGAATTTCTCTATGACACAAGGATGCCATATGTTCCTCCCACCATCAAATATCTAAAGCCCTTCTTTGTGGTCCTCAATAGAGTCTTGTGAAAGACCATAGCTCCGAAGGATGGAGATGCGGGAACTATACAAGGGACCTTGAGGACTCTCATGAAGGTCATTAGTGTAAGGAGACCATTCAATGTCTTTGAGTATATGTACAACAACATCGTGAACATCTCAATCACCCCCAATAGGTCCTGTGGATATGCACCATATATCATGTACATGATTGAGAAAGTGACGGGACTCGAGTTCGTCAAGGATGTCAAACATACGGGGTTGAAGCCGCAAAAACCCACCGAGTACACTCTTCCCCCGGCTCCAACTGCCCCATCCTCTCCACCAGTGGAGTGGAGATCAAAGCAAGCTCATGATGCCACAAGATCTGCAGCTGCTCCTCCTGGATCTCCACCTGCCCAAGAATCATCCAGTGGCATCCTCAAGGTGCTCTCCTCCATCTTTGCCTGCTGCCGTAAGATCGAAGACAGGCAGCGCAAAGAAAAGCTTGCAAGGAAAAAAACATCAACAATACGTCAATGCCAATATTAAGTCTATCTGTGCAAAGCTTGAGATTGAGCCCGTTGGATCACCGCCCGCCTTCGAGGACTCAGAGGAAGATACTGCTCCCGTGGATGCTGAAGTTAGTGGAGATGAAGATCAGACTGAGACTGACGGAGGAGGCAGCGATGAGTGATTCCCCTCAATTTTTCCCTTTTTGGTGCCTTGATGCCAAAGGGGGAGAGATTGAGATTAGATTTGGACATGAACTATCTAGTAATAGTTATTAAGATCTCTTGTGATCAAGGACATGTACCTATTTTAAAGGACTTGTAATGCACTATTTCTTTTCTTATGTGTGATGCACTATGCTCTCATGCACTACTTATATGTTCACTATTGTTTGTCCTTAATTTATCACATTTTGTTTATCACACACCTGTGAGGCACCCCACCATAAGGTGTGTGCATATGTGAGAAGCCTTTTGTGAATTCTTTATTATTCTCATATGTGCACACCTTATGAAAATCAACTTTTTATTCTCAATTGTGATATCTCAAATAGTTGTCATCAATCACCAAAAAGGGGGAGATTGTAAGTGCATCTAGGATATTCCTTGTGGGTTTTGGATAATTGATGACGAACATATGAGATTCTAATGAAACTATTAAGATGATTGCAGGATAAACAAAGTGAACTGGCTCGGCACACACAAAAAGGTGAAAAATAGAGTGGTGCCCGAAAAGGAAGACTTTAGTGGAATTTAGAAGAGCAAAGTAGATATATATGTATAAGGTGTGTGTGAGAGACACATCCCAAGAGCTCATGACTTTGCATAAGGGTAAGGGCTAATAATCAACTAAAATCCACTGAACACCGGACTAGTCCGTCCATGGACCGGACTAGTCCGGTCAGCTTACTGGAACTCAATCGGACATGTCCGGTTTTGGACCGGACTAGTCCGGTCATGTCTCTGTTGTCCTCTTTAGAGGACTGCGGACTAGTCCATCCAAGCAACAGGACTAGTCCGCTGAAGTTTCTGGAACCCCATTTCACATAGCACCGGACAAGTCCGGTTTGTGGACCGGACTAGTCCGGTTAACCCACTGGAAGTAGACCGGACAAGTCCGATCATATACCGGACTAGTCCGGTAGTAGGTTTAACAACGGTAACTTCTTTGGAAACCCTATAAAAAGAGGTCCTTCGTAGTTTCTAAAATGAGACACGACTCATACTGTCAAAAACAAAAACCCTAGCGCCGCCACCTGTCCCAAGAGCCCATAAATAAGTCTCCCCATACATCTAAGGTGCAAAAAGGTGAAGATCAATCAAATACTTGGATTTGGGATTGGGAGATCGTCGTTCCTTCGTTGTGAGCTCTTGGGGTTTGATCTCTCTACACTCATATTCTGCATTGTAATCTTTTTGAGTGTATTTGATCAACTTCTCATTGTAATTCTTGTGGGAGCCCTCAACGTGTGAGGTTGCCCCACAAACAAGGTGATTACACTTGATAGTGAAGTCAAGTCGGCCTGTGTGGTGACTTGAAGAGGGAAAGGGTTCGGAACCCGGCTCTGTGTGAGCTTCCTCAACGAGGACGTAGATCTCCTGGTGAGATCGAACCTCGGTAAAAATTTGTGTCTTTTGTCTCTCATTTATTTTACATTTTGATACATTAGATCACTAGTTTGCTAGTCATCATTTGAGTTACTTATAAGTTTGCACGTGCATCCATACAATAAATTAATTTATAAAAACTGTTGTTCTCATTCCGCTGCTGAAAGATTAAAATTTTGAAACACACTTAATTAACTCACATAATTCAGCACACCGGACTAGTCCGCCCACACAACCGGACTAGTCCGGTCAATCAAGTTTCTGAAAATTTTATTAAGTGTGCAGGAATCTTTTAAAGGCCTATTCACCCCCCCTGTAGGCCACATTCACCTCCATGTACAGCCAGACTTCCATCTATGGGCATTAACACAGAAACTTGTTCTACTTCGCTCTTTCTCATGTGCTCATTTAAATTGCGCATTAATTTTTATGATCGCACCATCTATGTATGTTCATCGAACATCTAGCTCCCTCTCTGCCGCGCTCATCCATAGTCAGCATTCGCTATCCTACCGAGGGCGGTTGCGCTTGAGGCACCTGCCGATGGCCAAGTGAGTCTCTCAGGCATCCCCCAGTCAGGTGTTGCGGTGCCAGTTGGTCACCTCCAGGAAAGGCCTGCGTTGTGCATGGGGGGTCCAGGGTGCGTATCCCGCTTAGCCGGCTCCGTGCCCAAAGTGTGCACATCCTGCCCTCCACAGATACATGGGAGTACAACCGCTTTGCCTGGTCATGAACCCAAAGCACGTGCACTCTGCTTCCCCGGCGCACGGCCCCGTACTAGGGATCGGACGGCCGTACCCGGACCTCGGAGGGAGCCGGAGCTCCGGCGCCACGTGCACAGAATTGCCCAAGCCCCGTATAACGGATCAGGATCGTAAGCCGAATAAGACTAGGAGACGGGAGGGGAGGACCCCCCAAGGAGAATTACGTTTCCTCTGCCTGTGTGCAGGACCTCCAGGTTACAGCAACGGGGACTGCACAAAGCGGGGGGAAAGGAGCTACCAACTACTCCGGCATAGGACTGGAAGGAACGGATCCCGCCCCTTCAGCAGGGGCGAGGTCCGAAGGCCCCACGTGTCCTGTGGGCCCGGAGCTCCCGCCTCCCCTGATGGGGGCTCCGGACTCGCCACGTGGAAGGCGGAAACCGGACCTCCCCCTCGGCGGGGGGGGAGGCTCCGAAAGCCCCACGTGTCCAGCAGGGCCAGAGCTCCCGCCTCCTCAGGAGGGGCTCCAGACCCGCCACGTGGCCGGCAGATCTGGACCTCCCCATAGGGCGAGATCCGGAGACCCCCGGGGCCCCCTAATACAGTTAGGACCCGGGGAAGGTGTCTGTGCAGAGCTCCGAGATTGGTGGAGGCCTTTGAGTACCTTGCGGAGCTAAGGACTCAGTCAGGCAAAGCCAAGAAGGAGAGAAGAGGCATCACAGACACAAACATTCAAGAGAGTCTATTTATGCGAGGCTCCATGAGCTGGACTACAGACTCGATAAAAAGGGAGAAACAAGTCCTAGGGTCCTCACGGCTCACGCCGGAACCTAGCGGCTACAAGGGCGGCCACGTCCTCGACTTCAGCCCTGGCAGCTTCCTCCCGCTCCGCGGCTGGGCCCTCCCTCGCTGGCTCCAGGGAGAAAGAAGGGTCGCGGCTCTTGAAGCATGCCAGCACATGTGAGGCGACCTCTAAGGCCAGGCCGCGTCCTTCGGCCTCAAGCTCGCTGGCGACCACCGAGTCTACCCTGTCCAACTTGGCGCCGATCGACTCCAGCGCGGGGATCACCTCCGCCACCTTCAACGCAGGAGCCGCTGCCCTCACCGGACTGAAGCCAAGAGGGATCAGGGCGGACCCCGCTCGATTAACGAAGCTTGAGACTACATGCGCCTCGGAGGACCGCAAGGCCGAGAGCTCCTCCACCTCGCGGCGGGCTGCCTGCAGGGCCTCTTGGTTTCTCTTGGAGAATTCCTTCTCCTTGGCCGCCAGGGAGCTTTCCCGAAGGTGGAAAGTCTTGGCGAGCCGCTCCAACTCAGAAGCCTTGAAGTCGGCGGCCAACTCCCGATCCAGGACCGCCCGGCGTTCGTGGGAGACCTGTTCCTCCCTTATGTCGAGGTATGCCTTCTGAATCTCTAGCTCCTCGGTCCGAGCTCGCAGGTCATCATCGCCCGCCGCCAGCTGCGCAGCGACCCTCTCCGCCTCGGCTGCCGTGGAACGCTCCCGTTCCTCAACGACGAGTTTACGGCGCTCCAACAGCTTCCGTATCTCCTCCGTGGCAGAGAGGCTCTCTTCGGCCCGGGCGTGTGCCTCCAGGGCCTCCCTGTTGATCCGCCGCGATTCGGTGTCCATGCAATCGATAGACCGCTTCAGCCGGTCGAGGAGCACTTCCCTGAAGTCAAGCAACTCCTGCCTGGAGTCGAGCTCGCTCTTGACCTTCGCGGTCCACTCCCGCAAAAGGTTCCCCCAGGTGAGGAGGCGATCCCGTTCAACTGTGTGCCCCTCCAGCTCGCGACCAAGTGCGGCCAGGACCTGCCGGATGCTCGTTTCGGCAAGCGCGAAGGCATCCGCCAGGGGCAAAGGAGCAGCAGAGGCCGGGGCAGCTCCCCCGACCTCCTCCATCACCTCATCCTCAAGAGGAGTTGATGCACCAGCGACCGAGACGAGACGCCGGTCAGGAGAAGCTGGCGCCGGGGCTCCGGCAGCCGGACCTGCCGGACTCTCTCTAGCTTCCGGCTTCTTGACCTGTGGAGACGGACGAGCCGGGGAAGGCGGCGCTGGAATAGAGGCCGGGCCGCCTGGAGCAGGATCGACCTGCGCTGGCCATGGGGCCGTGGCGGCCGTCTCGGCAGGAAAAGATGACGCCGCCGCAGAGTTCGGGCACGCCGGAACAGGAGAAGCTCGCACTGACTTGGGGGCCGCAGCAGCTGTCCTGGTTTCCGAGCGCAATGGCTCAGACTTCCCGCCAGTCGGGGATGGCTGGGAAGCGCGAACACTCCAGCGGGCTCTGAACCCCGACTTCCGAGCCGGGGTAGGACCCCCAGAGCCCGCCGCCGTCACTGACGGCCGCTCCGCAGTCGCTTGACCTGGCAGAACAGGGGATGCCCCAGAAGCTCCCCCCAACGCATCAGCCCGGGGCCTCTTTGAGTCGCCACCGGAAGGAGTGCCATCTCCAGAAACAGGAGATGCTGACACCCCAGGTTCCCGACTTGGCGCAGACGCCACCACTGGAGGAGATCGAGCGCGCTTCTTCTCTGGTGGCGGGTTGGAGGCCATGACGAGGGAGGACTCAAAGGCAAGAAGACAAAGGCACAAGAGTCCAAGAAAAAGCGCTGGGAAGTGCGAAGGGAGGCCACAATGTGGGTAAGATCCCCTCTAAAAACTTCCCTGGTGCAATTCCAAGCGATTCGAAACTCTTCGAATACGCCGCATCGGCAACCGCTTCGGCTCCAAGACCGAGCGCCGATGACAGGTGGACCCAAGCCGCCCAACTGGAGCGGTGGGTCAAGGAGTCAGTCTCCTAAGAAGACAAGCCGACAAGGCACTCCGGCGGTTCCCGAAGAAAGCGCCGCAACGTGCAGAAGTGGCAGTTTTGGGAACCGCCGCAGTAAAAGCAACCATCAAGTGGGCGCACGCTCCCACGACCCCGCGAATGTTCGTGCTCCGGCAGCGGTCAATGCGGGACTTAGAAAAAGTGCGCGGATCAGAAGAGACGGAGGTCCCACCTCGGGCTCGCTATCTCCCCCGAGATGGGCCCGGGGGCCACTGTCGGTACCCGCGATATGGGGTACCCCCGCGCACAGGGGAAAATGCCTACGAATCTTGCCCTTCTCCGCAGAGAGAGTTCCGAAGGCGCCACGCGTCCGAAGGGGCCGGACCTCCCTCTCCTCAGAGGAGAGCTCCGGGCTCGCCACGTGGCCTGCAGAAGCCGGACCTCCCCCTCCGCGAGAGAGAGGTCCAAAGGTGCCACGTGTCCAGCGGGCCCGCCACGTGTCCAGCAGAAGAGCGCTGCCTGCCCCCGAGCGGTAGGCGGCGGGCGTAAAGACGCCCCATACCTTGCTCGTACAAGGTATTCAAGTCCCGCGTATTCCCAAGACGCGGAGACGCGGAGCACGCCTCTGTCAGGTGCCGTTGCGCCCAGTCGCATCACAGACTGGCGCGCGGTGTCAGAGCCTGCCAACCAATAAATGCAGTGACAAGACATCCCATGCCGCTCCCGCCGCCATCAACCACTACGGCTAGCATGCGGCATGGGCAGGGCGGCAAGACGAAGACTTAGAAGCCTTCGCCAGAGACAACTACCGGCATAACTGCAGATACGGTAGATAACAGTCAATCTCCCCGGGACCACCTGTCGGGTCCTGGGTCCCCCTTGTAAGCCACCCAAGTCTTGGACTATAAAAGGCTTGGGTAGGCGACGTTAGCAGGGGTTCGCTCTCTCGCAACTCATACGCTAGACTTCAGTCATCCCCAAGCTCAGGACTCCGGTTCTGAGCAACAAGCAATACAGCGAGCTCCATAGCTCGCCGTGGACGTAGGGTTTTACGCTCCGGCAGCCTGAACCACGTAAAACTCGCCGTGTCAAGCTCTTCCTAACTCGTCCATATGCTCAAGCTCTCCGCAAGTGACTAGCCCCACCGAAAAAAGAACCTCCGCGGGCTGCCTAGTGCAGGCCCGGGGGAAGTGTCGACCGAACACTTCGACAGCTCCCAAGCCGTCTTGGACCTCTGGGAGGTCCCGCTGATTTCCCGGGAGCTCTGGGAGGTCCCATTGGACATCCGGGAGTTTCCGTTGGACCTCCGGGGGGTCCCGTTGCACCTCCAGGAGGTCCTGCTGGTCCTCCGGGAGGTTGTCATGGGGGTCCGGGGTTCCGTTTTGGACCTCCGGGGGGTTGTCTCGGAGACCCGGGGGATCGTCTTGGACCTCCGGGGTTTCCTGGCGCCTGTCTCCTGCTACCGGAGCAGGCTATGGCGATGAGAGGTCCGGCCGCTCTGCGACGAGGACCATACTCAACACACCAGCCGTCGCCGCGATGTAGAGCAACAGATGCTCTTATGGCTCGGGGGCTACCATTATGGGTAGGGTCGTCAGGAGTTGCTTCAGCTCCTGGAAAGCTTCTTCTGCTTCGTCGGTCCAAGCAAATGGGCCGGATTTGTGCAGGAGCTTAAAGAAGGGGAGCGCTCGCTCTGCTAACCTCGGTATAAACCGACTCATCGCGGCTAGGCATCCCGTGAGTTTCTGGACTTCTCTGATGCGGGCGGGGGGCCGCATCAAGTCGATGGCTGTCGAAGTGTTCGGTCGACACTTCCCCCGGGCCTGCACTGGGCAGCGTGCGGAGGTTCTTTTTTCGGTGGGGCTAGTTACTTGCGGAGAGCTTGAGCGTATGGACGAGTTAGTAAGAGCTTTACACGGCGAGTTTTACGTGGTTCAGGCCGCCGGAGCGTAAAACCCTACGTC
Organism: Neostapfia colusana; assembly: GCA_030760725.1. Lineage (NCBI taxonomy): Eukaryota > Viridiplantae > Streptophyta > Magnoliopsida > Poales > Poaceae > Neostapfia > Neostapfia colusana. The sequence goes on from JASWHV010000003.1 coordinate 96,240,616, forward strand.
CACGGCGAGCTATGTTGCTCGCTGTATTGCTTGTTGCTCAGAACCGGAGTCCTGAGCTTGGGGATGAGTTACACCTTGGGAGTGAATGGCTAGAGTGTGAACCCTTACTAACGTTGCCTAGCCGAGCCTTTTATAGTCCAATACTTGGGTGGCTTACAAGGGGGGCCCAGGACCCGACAGGTGGTCCCGGGGAGATTGACTGTTATCTATCGTATCTGCAGTTATGCCGGTAGTTGTCTCTGGCGAAAGCTTCTGAGTCTTCGTCTTGCAGCCCTGCCCATGCCGCATGCTAGTCGTAGTGGTTGACGACGGCGGGGGCGGCATGGGATGTCTTGTCGCTGCGTTTATTGGCTGGCAGGCTCTGACACCGCGCGCCAGTCTGTGATGCGACTGGGCGCAACGTGTGACGCCCTCAATTCTGTGGAAAACCACGGAACCGAGAACTAATGCATATGTGTGCCCAGGATGTTCATCACACATACACATACGTTCCACAAACTGAATTCAGATTATATATTACCACGAATAACAGAGTTTATTACAATTCCTCATGAGTCTTGGACTCATGCTCACAGCGGAAGTCTTTGTTCTATGCAGCGGAAATCTTATTTAAATGCGGAAGCAAAAACTAATGCGGAAGCAAAACTAAGCAGAAGTGGCTCCATCTTTAATCCTTCCACAGGCAAGGTTGAGAACAGATCACACGCCATAATGCTCTACTCGATCTTCATAGTAGTCTTCTCTTGCTGTTGATGAAGAAATAATAATGCAAGTTTGAGCACAATGATGTACTCAGCAAGTGCAGGAATAACACATGATATGCAGCTTATAAACAAGGTAGGTATAAAAGGGCTTATTTGCAGAAAAGCAATCTTGTAAAACCATGATAAAACGGCAACTTTACTTTAGATGAATGTAATCCCAGCATATATTGAATTACCAACATACCTTCTTCACTCCCCGTGTTCCATCCGAACATTAACCAATCTTTTATTCATACTCACGAATACCTCCTCGTATTCGCTACCATCTCATCTCATATAACAACCTTGTCTCGCACCGAGACCAATCTCATTTCATGACCCACCAGTCATGCAACCCTTTCATCATCCAGGCTTAACAATTCCAAACCAAACCATAACCAAACCCATAATCATAACCAAGAACCTTCCCAATAACCATTCCAATAACCATCCCATCTAATCATGGCAGTTTAGCCAGGTGCTTGTGACCGTAAGCTCGGCTATCATGATAGTTTTAATAACTCTGCAAAGTTTGCACCTCTTTACCCACAAGTTTGTGATTTCGTCACCCGTCGGCGACTGCAGAACCTCCATTACACCAGTACACAACCGTCGGTGTATGGTCAAGAGATCACAAAATAGCCTTTACAAAGGGGTTACTAGATGTATGGACTCACTAAGGTTTCACCGGCAGGCTAGAATCTCCAATTCTCCCACCCACAGGCCCCCTCTTGTGCCATGCAGTTCCCAGGGCAGTCCTCACTCGACTCCCATTCCCCGCGCCTTCCATAGTCCATAACATCCTAGCAACTTACCTAATTACTCAGCTAAGCCGCACCCATACTTGGCCTTGTGGTGGCACTGTTATCCTGGCATGTGCATGCATGAACCGGTCCTTAGATCTACGGCAAGTAAAACCACCATCTCATGCTACCTCATTCACAAACCCAGGCTTGCCTAAATCTCCCTCTGATCCATGTTCATTAACCTCATCAGTTACTTATTATCAGTACAAGTGCAGTTAGCTAGACACATCTATCTCGCTTCCCGATCCCAGAGACTCAGCGAAGCATAAAGCAAAAAAAAAACCATACCCGACTCATAAACTTCCCAGGCGACAAGGGTGGTTTAATCAAAACTAGTAAACTCCTATAAAAGGGTTTCCCATCATGTTTGACTCAGCACACACACTTTTTCACAAAACAAAATAGTTTTACCCAAAACATAGGATCAACATGGTCAAGGAGCACTTGCCTTGTTCTTGCGGTTCCGGTTGTCCTTGATTCTCAAAACCTTGTTGCTGCAGCTCGTTGTAGACAGCTTCCTGAGTTTGTCCTGCTATGTAGGATTCATGTGCACACAAATTCACAGCAATCAATATCATGCACAAACCCTAAACTAGATGCGATGATGCACATGCATGCTATCCTATGATTAGTTTCATTAGATTGATCTGTACGTATTCTTGCATGGCTTGCATGGTCAGAGGTGTTCAGATCAAAGATGAACGTGGCGATGATCTTGTCTTTAGATCAAACTGATCATCGAGTGTTCTGCCCACGAAAACGCTTCTGTTCGAAAGGAATCGAAGAACAGATGCAAAGAGATGAACAACATGATGTCGTAAGGTGGTATTGAAGTCCTACCTCACGTTCTTCTTGTCTTCGGGGTCCTCCTCAGACCGCTTGGTTCTCCTCCGATGATCTCCCTTGTTGTGCTTTCGGCGATGTTTTGCTCGGCGAGATAGGGCTAGGGCTCTAAGTCGTCGGCTCAGGAGTTGAAAAAGAAGTTCGTGGTTTCGGCCAGAGGTTTTGGGTTCTATTTATAATCGGGAAGAGAAGAGTCCTAATCTGATTGGATCCCGAATAAGAGTCTTATTTCAGATCTTTGTTAGATCCTGACGTCTTATCTTCGGTAACATCGTGGATTTTAGATCGGTTTCCGTTGTGCACCGGTATCTTTACTCGTAAGAACCGCTTCAGACTTGTTACCTCCGTGATGATGAGCTCCGGAAGCTCCACATGTCCTTCCGAGCCTGGTATCTCTTCTCCCACAGAGACGAGCTCCGGTTGTGCCGCGTGTCAATCAATCGAGACCTCCCTCTTTTGCGGAGATGAGCTCCACGCACGCCACGTGTGGGCGCCGGTCTTTCCGCCTTTCCTTTCCTCAGGGACATGCCCCGAGGTCGACATGTGTTCAGCAGTGACGGACCTCCGGAGATAAGCTCCGGTGGCGACACGTGTTCAATAGATCCGGATTTCTCTGAGATGAGCTCCGAGATTGACACATAACCCGCGCGGATGGTCCTCTGATTTCCGCAAGGACTAGCTCCGTGGTCGACACGTGTCTTATGAAAAATGCCTTTGCTTCTTCCGCAGAGGCTATCTCCGCGGGCAGCACGTGTCCCACAGGGTTGGACCTCTTTTCAATTGCGGAGGTGACCCCCGAGCCTGCCACGTAGCTAGTTTAGCGGCGGACTTCTCCCAATTTCTTGGGGATGAGCTCCGAACACGCCACGTGGTCTGCTGGCCGTGGAAATTGCCTTCGGTGCTCTCGGAGAGCTTTACTGGCTATCCTTTTGGTACTTGTCTCTGTTTCTACTCTTCTTAAAATGTTTTTCTTCTTCATAAAGTATGAACATATGCTGACACCCGAGATGAGGGTGTCACAAATCTACCCCCCTTAAATTGAATCTCGCCCTCGAGATTCGTTAGTAGGAAATAGATGGGGAAATTCTTCCTTGATATCCTCTTCACGTTCCCATGTGGCTTCAGCTTTAGTGTGATGGCTCCATTGTACCCTGCACCATCGAATCACCTTGTTTCGGGTGACCCTTTCCTTTACATCCAAGATTCGGACAGGGTGTTCTGCGTAAGTTAGATCCTCTTGAAGTTCAAGTTCTCCCATTGACACTTGTTCTTCTGGTACTCTTAAGCACTTCTTGAGATGGGATATATGAAACACGTCATGTACGTCGTTGAGGTGGTTTGGGAGCTCTAGTTGCTAGGCTACTTCTCCTCGCTTACCCAAAATCTTAAATGGTACGATGTAGCGAGGCGCTAGTTTGCCTCTGACGTTAAAACGTCGTTGGCCTCGGATAGGCGATACCTTAAGGTATACGAAGTCTCCAACTTCAAAGGTCAACTTCCTACGCCTATTGTCCGCATAGCCTTTCTGTCGTGACTGAGCAGCCTTTAAGTTTACCTGTATTGTTTGGACTTGCTTTTCAGCCTCTTGTAATCCTTCGGGTCCAAACACCTGGTTCTCTCCAGTCTCGTTCCAGAACAGCGGCGTTCTACACCGTCTACCATATAAGGCTTCGAAAGGCGTCATCTTCAAGCTAGCTTGATAGCTGTTGTTATAGGAGAACTCGGCATACGGTAAACTCCTATCACAACTACGCCCACGTTTCAAGGCGCAAGCTCTCAACATGTCTTCCAAAATTTGGTTCGTCCTTTCGGTTTGTCCATCTGTTTGTGGGTGGTAGGCAGATCTAAAATCCAGTCGTGTACCCATGGCTTTCTGCAACTTCCTCCAGAATCTAGAGGTAAACTGAGAACCTCGATCTGAGATTATCCTCTTTGGAACTCCATGACGGCACACGATCTGCTCCATGTACAATTCTGCCAGCTGTTTAACGTTGTAACTTGTCTTTACCGGAAGAAAATGGGCTGTCTTCGTCAACCGGTCCACAATGACCCAGATGGAGTCGTATCCTGACTGAGTTCGTGGCAATCCGACAATGAAGTCCATACTGATGTCCTCCCATTTCCATTCAGGTATTTTCAAGGGTTGCAACAATCCAGCGGGTTTTTGATGTTCGGCTTTTACCCGTTGGCATGTGTCGCATAGGGCAACGTATTCGGCTATATCCCTCTTCATACCATCCCACCAATAGCAAGTTTTCAAATCCTTGTACATTTTGGTGCTCCCTGGGTGTATGGAATAGGGTGAATCATGTGCCTCCTTCAATATTACGTCGCGAAGGTGTTTTATGTTTGGCACACAAATCCTTTTTCCTAGCCAAAGCGTACCCTTTTTATCCTCCTTGAAATCCTTTTCTATCCCTTGTCGGATTCTTTCTTTGATCTCCTTAATCCCCTCGTCCGTTGCTTGTCCCTTTCTTATTTCTTGCTCCAATGAGGAGTGGATCTCCATTTTTTCCATGTTATTCAAAAATCCGAGGTGTAACCGTTCGAACTCCTTTCGTAGTTCGGGTGGTAGCTCCCGAACCGTGAGTTGGTGTCATGCTCCCTTTCTGCTCAATGCGTCAGCGACCACATTGGCCTTCCCGGGGTGGTAATTGATTCCCACATCATAATCCTTGATGAGTTCTAACCATCGACGTTGCCTCAAATTCAAGTCCGTTTGTGTAAATATGTACTTGAGGCTTTTATGATCCATATAGATCTCACATCGATGACCAAGGATATAATGTCTCCAAATCTTCAATGCATGCACCACTGCTGCTAACTCCAAATCAGGTGTAGGATAGTTAAGCTCGTGCTTCTTTAATTGTCGTGAGGCATAGGCTACCACTTGTCCTTTCTGCATGAGTACACACCCGAGCCCTTGCCTGGATGCGTCACAATATAAGTCGAAACTCTTGCTTACGTCTGGCAATACCAGAACTGGTGCTGTGGTTAGCCTTTTCTTGAGTTCCTCAAAACTTTCTTGGCAGGCTTGTGTCCATTGAAATACTTTTCCCTTCATTAGCAACTCCGTCATAGGTTTTGCTAGCTTAGAGAAGTCTTTAATGAAGCGCCGATAGTATCCTGCCATCCCAAGGAAGCTCCGAATATCCTTCACGCTCCTCGGTTGGTCCAACCTCAAAATATCTCTCACCTTTCCAGGATCAAGCGATACCCCTTCCTTGGAGATGATGTGGCCTAGGAAGGATATTTCCCTTAGCCAAAATTGACACTTGTTGAGCTTGGCATACAACTGATGCTCGCGCAACTTCTGCAAGGTCAATTTCAGATGTTCTTCATGCTCCTCCTTACTTTTTGAATACACCATAATGTCGTCGATGAAAACTACGACGAACTTGTCCAAGTACTCCATGAAAACCTTATTCATAAGGTACGTGAAGTATGCGGGTGCATTCGTCAATCCAAAAGACATAACGGTATATTCATATGAACCATACCACGTCCGAAAGGCTGTCTTAGGTATATCGGAGGGCTTAATCTTCAGCTGGAAATATCCCGACCGAAGATCAATCTTGGAGAACACTTGGGCTCCTTCCATTTGATCGAACAGGTCCTCTATACGGGGCAGAGGGTATTTATTCTTGATTGTTACCTCGTTGAGAGACCTGTAGTCCACGCACATTCTTTGGGTTCCATCCTTCTTGTCTACGAAGAGTACCGGGGCTCCCCATGGTGACAAACTTGGACGGATAAAACCCTTCACCAACTGTTCTTGAATTTGCTTCTTGAGTTCAACTAACTCGTTGACGGGCATCCTATATGGTCTCTTAGCTATGGGTGCAGTTCCAGGTACCAAATCTATGGCAAACTCAATGTCCCGGTCAGGTGGCATACCTGGAAGTTCTTCCGGGAACACATCCGAAAATTCCTGAACCACTGGAATTTTGTCCAATGCTACTCCTTCAACATGGTTCAGGTCCGCCCTTTCGGTTGCTTGCTGGGCTGACTCAAACTCGACACGGATACCGTGTTCGTTCGTCAACTGCACGCTTCTCTCAGCACATTGGATCACCCCATTGTGCTTACTTAACCAGTCCATTCCGAGTATGATGTCAATTCCGTGGTAGTCCAAGACAATAAGGTTGGCAAGGAAGTCTACCCCCCTTATTTTAAGGCTTACTTTAGGACATACAATATTAGTCCTCATTTCTCCTCCGGGAGAATTAACTAACATAGCACATTCCAAGTGGGATCCGGGTAGATGATGCTTGGCAACATAATCGGATGATATGAAGGAATGTGATGCTCCAGAATCAAATAAAATGGTGGCTGGGTTGGAGTTGGCAAGGAACATACCAATTGCGACGTCCTCAGCCTGTTGTGCTTCCTCAGCAGTGACATGGTTAACGTGGCCACGAGCATAGTTCTGCGGTCCACGGTTCCCTTGGTTGTCCCCTCCGTTTGGTCGCTAGTTCTGCTTGGGCACGTAACCTTGCTGTCCAGGGCCTCGCTTCGGGCACTGGTTAGCAAAGTGGCCTATTTCCCCGCATGCAAAGCATGCCCTGTTGCCTACGGCAGCAGGTACGTTGGGGCGGGGGTTTTGAACAGGAGTGCCATTGTTAGGCCGGGGCGCAGGAGGCATGGGCACTCGAGGTGCCGGTGCAACAAACCGTTTCTGTGGTGGCTGACCAGGGCGGTACATAGGAGTGGTTGGTCCATACTGCGGTGCAGGGGGCATGTACCTAGGTCGTACCTTGCTCCCTTGGGGCTGGTATGGGATCTTCCTTTTGCACTCGCGCTCGATCTCTCGGATCTTGTTTTCCACCACAATAGCCTTATCAACCAGCTTCTTTAAGCTTACGTAGTCATTGTTGAGGAGCTGAACTTGGATCTCATTGTTCAACCCTCTCATGAACAGGTACTGCTTCCTCTGATCTGAGTTGACATCTTCGGGGGCATACCGGGACAGTTGTATGAACTTGTTGAGGTATTCGTTCACACTCTTCTGCCCTTGGCGGAGACCTTCAAACTCCTGCCTCTTGAGCATCATTACGCCAACAGGGATGTAGTGGGAGCGGAAACTTTCCTTGAACTCAGTCCAAGTGATAGTCTCCGGGTTGGCATGGGCGTTGCTCAAGGCATCCCACCAGTCAGCAGCTGCTCCCATCAGTTGGTGCGACGCAAAGAGAACCTTCTCTCGGTCGTTGCACTGTACAATGGCAAGCTTCTTCTCCATGGATTTCAACCAATCATCGGCCTCCATTGGATCGCTTGCTTGAGCAAAGGTGGGTGGTCGAGTCCTCATGAACTCTCCCAACTTGTTATGAGCCGGCGGTGGTGGTGGCGGTGGTGCCGGAACAGGGTGTCGGTTGGCCTGCAACTGACCCAAGGTTTGGATCATGGTTTGCATAAGCTGGTTTTGCATGGCCATCAACCTTTTTAGGTTGTTTTCGCCAGCTCCAGGGTTAGCAGGAACTTCTTCGTGGTCATCTTCCTGGACGTTCCTTCGGCTGGCGTTTCCTCTCACCATCTGTGAGGGAGAATGAAATAGAATAGAAGGTTAGAAGATTAGATAGTTCCTTTCAACTATATGCATCAAGGGGAGTTTGGACTATATATATTAGTCCTTATGAGGATGTGATCAAGTGCCGAAGCATTTCACTCCTCTTTCTTCTTACGTGTGGATATGGGCAACGTTGTTGAGACGCCCCACAACTCACACCAAGCACATATTCACAAATAATTCATCACAAGGGCCCACTCAACTCCTATTCAAGGAGGGTTTCCTATGTCAAGGTGGTTTCAAGGCCAATCTAAGCTATTCACCCTAGGATGCTTCCTTTGGTCCGCGTACCTTCTATTTAGGGGTATAACTTGCTGTTAACCCGTGATTCTAATGTCAACCCAAGGTTTCTATCTAGGCGCGTAACCTACTGTCAACCCGTGGCTCTGATACCAATCTGTGACGCCCTCAATTCTGTGGAAAACCACGGAACCGAGAACTAATGCATATGTGTGCCCAGGATGTTCATCACACATACACATACGTTCCACAAACTGAATTCAGATTATATATTACCATGAATAACAGAGTTTATTACAATTCCTCATGAGTCTTGGACTCATGCTCACAGCGGAAGTCTTTGTTCTATGCAGCGGAAATCTTATTTAAATGCGGAAGCAAAAACTAATGCGGAAGCAAAACTAAGCAGAAGTGGCTCCATCTTTAATCCTTCCACAGGCAAGGTTGAGAACAGATCACACGCCATAATGCTCTACTCGATCTTCATAGTAGTCTTCTCTTGCTGTTGATGAAGAAATAATAATGCAAGTTTGAGCACAATGATGTACTCAGCAAGTGCGGGAATAACACATGATATGCAGCTTATAAACAAGGTAGGTATAAAAGGGCTTATTTGCAGAAAAGCAATCTTGTAAAACCATGATAAAACGGCAACTTTACTTTAGATGAATGTAATCCCAGAATATATTGAATTACCAACATACCTTCTTCACTCCCCGTGTTCCATCCGAACATTAACCAATCTTTTATTCATACTCACGAATACCTCCTCGTATTCGCTACCATCTCATCTCATATAACAACCTCGTCTCTCACCGAGACCAATCTCATTTCATGACCCACCAGTCATGCAACCCTTTCATCATCCAGGCTTAACAATTCCAAACCAAACCATAACCAAACCCATAATCATAACCAAGAACCTTCCCAATAACCATTCCAATAACCATCCCATCTAATCATGGCAGTTTAGCCAGGTGCTTGTGACCGTAAGCTCGGCTATCATGATAGTTTTAATAACTCTACAGAGTTTGCACCTCTTTACCCACAAGTTTGTGATTTCATCACCCGTCGGCGACTGCAGAACCTCCATTATACCAGTACACAACCATCGGTGTATGGTCAAGAGATCACAAAATAGCCTTTACAAAGGGGTTACTAGATGTATGGACTCACTAAGGTTTCACCGGCAGGCTAGAATCTCCAATTCTCCCACCCACCGGCCCCCTCTTGTGCCATGCAGTTCCCAGGGCAGTACTCACTCGACTCCCATTCCCCGCGCCTTCCATAGTCCATAACATCCTAGCAACTTACCTAATTACTCAGCTAAGCCGCACCCATACTTGGCCTTGTGGTGGCACTGTTATCCTGGCATGTGCATGCATGAACCGGTCCTTAGATCTACGGCAAGTAAAACCACCATCTCATGCTACCTCATTCACAAACCCAGGCTTGCCTAGATCTCCCTCCGATCCATGTTCATTAACCTCATCAGTTACTTATTATCAGTACAAGTGCAGTTAGCTAGACACATCTATCTCGCTTCCCGATCCCAGAGACTCAGCGAAGCATAAAGCAAAAAAAAACCATACCCGACTCATAAACTTCCCCGGCGACAAGGGTGGTTTAATCAAAACTAGTAAACTCCTATAAAAGGGTTTCCCATCATGTTTGACTCAGCACACACACTTTTTCACAAAACAAAATAGTTTTACCCAAAACATAGGATCAACATGGTCAAGGAGCATTTGCCTTGTTCTTGCGGTTCCGGTTGTCCTTGATTCTCAAAACCTTGTTGCTGCAGCTCGTTGTAGACAGCTTCCTGAGTTTGTCCTGCTATGTAGGATTCATGTGCACACAAATTCACAGCAATCAATATCATGCACAAACCCTAAACTAGATGCGATGATGCACATGCATGCTATCCTATGATTAGTTTCATTAGATTGATCTGTACGTATTCTTGCATGGCTTGCATGGTCAGAGGTGTTCAGATCAAAGATGAACGTGGCGATGATCTTGTCTTTAGATCAAACTGATCATCGAGTGTTCTGCCCACGAAAACGCTTCTGTTCGAAAGGAATCGAAGAACAGATGCAAAGAGATGAACAACATGATGTCGTAAGGTGGTATTGAAGTCCTACCTCACGTTCTTCTTGTCTTCGGGGTCCTCCTCAGACAGCTTGGTTCTCCTCCGATGATCTCACTTGTTGTGCTTTCGGCGATGTTTTGCTCGGCGAGATAGGGCTAGGGCTCTAAGTCGTCGGCTCAGGAGTTGAAAAAGAAGTTCGTGGTTTCGGCCAGAGGTTTTGGGTTCTATTTATAATCAGGAAGAGAAGAGTCCTAATCTGATTGGATCCCGAATAAGAGTCTTATTTCAGATCTTTGTTAGATCCTGACGTCTTATCTTCGGTAACATCGTGGATTTTAGATCGGTTTCCGTTGTGCACCGGTATCTTTACTCGTAAGAACCGCTTCAGACTCGTTACCTCCGTGATGATGAGCTCCGGAAGCTCCACGTGTCCTTCCGAGCCTGGTATCTCTTCTCCCACAGAGACGAGCTCCGGTTGTGCCGCATGTCAATCAATCGAGACCTCCCTCTTTTGCGGAGATGAGCTCCACGCACGCCACGTGTGGGCGCCGGTCTTTCCGCCTTTCCTTCCCTCAGGGACATGCCCCGAGGTCGACACGTGTTCAGCAGCGACGGACCTCCGGAGATAAGCTCCGGTGGCGACACGTGTTCAATAGATCCGGATTTCTCTGAGATGAGCTCCAAGATTGACACATATCCCGCGCGGATGGTCCTCTGATTTCCCCGAGGACTAGCTCCGTGGTCGACACGTGTCTTATGAAAAATGCCTTTGCTTCTTCCGCAGAGGCTATCTCCGCGGGCAGCACGTGTCCCACAGGGTCGGACCTCTTTTCAATTGCGGAGGTGACCCCCGAGCCTGCCACGTAGCTAGTTTAGCGGCGGACTTCTCCCAATTTCTTGGGGATGAGCTCCGAACATGCCACGTGGTCTGCTGGCCGTGGAAATTGCCTTCGGTGCTCTCGGAGAGCTTTATTGGCTATCCTTTTGGTACTTGTCTCTGTTTCTACTCTTCTTCAAATGTTTTTCTTCTTCATAAAGTATGAACATATGCTGACACCCGAGATGAAGGTGTCACACAACGGCACCTGATAGAGGTGTGCTCCGCGTCTCCGCGTCTTGGGAAGACGCGGGCCTTGAATACCTTGTACGGGCAAGGTATGGGGCGTATTTACGCCCACTGCCTACCGCTCGGGGGCAGGCAGCGTTCTTCTGCTAGACACGTGGCGGGCCCGGAGCCCTCTTTAGAGCAGAGGGGTGTCCGGCCCTGCAAGACACGTGGAGCCTTCGGACCTCTCCATGCGGAGGGGGAGGTCCGGCTTCTGTCGGCCACGTGGCGAGCTCGGAGCTCCTCTCTGAGGAGAGGGAGGCCCGGCCCCACTGGACACGTGGCACCTTCAGACCTCTCTCCCGCGGAGGGGGAGGTCCGGCTTCTGCAGGCCAAGTGGCGAGCCCGGAGCTCTCCTCTGAGGAGAGGGAGGTCCGGCCCCGCCGGACGCGTGGCGCCTTCAGAGCTCTCCCTGCGGAGAAGGGCGAGTTCCTTAGGCATTTTCCCCTGTGCGCGGGGGTACCCCATATCGCGGGTACTGACACTGGCCCCCGGGCCCATCTCGGGGGAGATAGCGAGTCCCGCATTGACCGCTGCTAGAGCACGAATGGCCGCGGGATCGTGGGGGCGTGCGCCCACTTGATGGTTGCCTTTACTGCGGCGGTTCCCAAGGCTTCCATTCCTGTATGCCGCAGCGCTTTCTTCCAGAGCCGCCGAAGCGCCTTGCCGGCTTGTCTTCTGGGGCGACTGACTCCTCGACCCACCGCTTTAGTTGGGCGGCTTGGGTCTACCTGTCATCGGTGCCCGGTCTCGGACCCAACGCGGTCGCCGATGTGATGTACTCGAAGAGTTTTGGATCGCTTGGAATTGCACCCGGGAAGCTTTTAGAGGGGATCTTACCCACATTGTGGCTTCCCTTCGCACTTCCCAGCGCTTTTCCTTGGACTCTTGTGCCTTTGTCTTCTTGCCTTTTAGACCTTCCTCGTCATGGCCTCCAACCCGCCACCAGAGAAGAAGCGTGCTCGATCTCCTCCAGTGGCGGCGTCTGTGCCAAGTCGGGGATATGGGGTGCCTGCATCTCCTGCTTCCGGAGATGGCACTCCTCCCAGTGGCAACTCAAAGAGGCCCCGGGCTGATGCGTTGGGAGGATCTTCTGGAGCGTCCCCTGTTCCGCCAGTTCAAGCGACTGCGGAGCGGACGTCAGTGACGGCGGCGGGCTCTGGGAGTCCTACCCCGGCTCGGAAGTCGGGGTTCAAAGCCCGCTGGAGCGTTCGCGCTCCCCGGCCATCCCCAACTGACGGGGAGTCTGCGCCGTTGCGCTCAGAAACCGGGACAGCTGCCGTGGCCCCCAAGTCAGCGCGATCTTCTCCTGTTCCGGTGTGCCCGGACTCCGCGACGGCGTCATCTCTTCCTGCCTAGACGGCCGCCGCGGCCCCCAGGCCAGCGCAGGTCGACCCTGCACCAGGCGGCCCGGCCTCTATTCCAGCGCCGCCTTCCCCGGCTCATACTTCTCCACAGGTCAAGAAGCCAGGAGCTAGAGAGAGCCCAGTAGGTCCGGCTGCCGGAGCCCCGGCGCCAGCTTCTCCTGACCAGCGTCTCGTCTCGGTCACTGGTGCACCGGCTCCTCTTGAGGATGAGGTGATGGAGGAGGTCGGGGGAGCTGCCCCGGCCTCTGCTGCTCCATTGCCCCTGGCGTATGCCCTCGCGCTTGCCGAAACAAGTGTCCGGCAGGTCTTAGCCGCACTTGGTCGCGAGTGGGAGGAGCACACGGTTGAACGGGACCACCTCCTCACCTGGGGGAACCTTTTGTGGGAGCGGACCGCGAAGGTCAAGAGCGAGCTCGACTCCAGGCGGGAGTTGCTTGACTTCAGGGAAGTGCTCCTCGACCGGCTGAAGCTGTCTGTCGACCGCATGGACGCTGAATCGCGGCGGATCTACAAGGAGGCCCTGGAGGCACACGCCCAGGCCGAGGAGAGCCTCTCTGCCGCTGAGGAGTTACGGCAGCTGTTGGAGCGCCGTAAACTTGCCGTTGAGGAACTGGAGCGTTCCACAGCAGCGGAGGCGGAGAGGGTCGCTGCGCAGCTGGTGGCGGGCGAGGATGACCTTCGAGCTCGGATTGAGGAGCTATAGATTCAGAAGGCAGACCTCGACATGCGGGAGGAACAGGTCTCCCACGAACGCCGGGCTGTCCTGGATCGGGTGTTGGCCGCCGACTTCAAGGCTTCTGAGTTGGAGCGGCTCGCCAAGACTCTCCACCTTCGGGAAAGCTCCCTGGAGGCCAAGGATAAGGAATTCTCCGAGAGAAACCAAGAGGCCTTGCAGGCAGCCCGCCGCAAAGTGGAGGAGCTCTCGGCCTTGCGGTCCTCCGAGGCGCATGCGGTCTCAAGCTTCGTTAACCGAGCTGGGTCCGCCCTGGTCCCTCTTGGCTTCAGTCCGGTGAGGGATGCAGCTCCTGCGTTGAAGGTGGCGGAGGTGATCCCCACGCTGGAGTCGATCGGCGCCAAGCTGGACAGGCTAGACTCGGTGGTCGCCAGCGAGCTTGAGTCCGAGGGACGTGGCCTGGCCTTAGAGGTCACCTCACATGTGCTGGCATGCTTCAAGAGCCGCAACCCTACTTTCTCCCTGGAGCCAGCGAGAGAGGGCCCAGCCGCGGAGCGGGAGGAAGCTGCCAGGGCTGAAGTCGAGGACGTGGCCGCCCTTGTAGCCGCTAGGTTCCGGCGTGAGCCGGGAGGACCCTAGGACTTGTTTCTCCCTTTTATCGAGTCTGTAGTCCAGCTCATGGAGCCTCACATAAATAGACCCTCTTGAATGTTTGTGCCTGTGATGCCTTTTCTCTCCTTCTTGGCTTTGCCTGACTGAGTCCTTAGTTCTGCAAGGTACTCAGAAGCCTTCACCAATCTCGGAGCTCTGCACAGACACCTTCCCCGGGTCCTAACTGTATTAGGGGCCGCCGGGGGTCTCCGGATCTCGCCCTATGGGGAGGTCGGGATCTGCCGGCCACGTGGCGGGTCCGGAACCCCTCCAGAGGAGGCGGGGGACCTTGCCCTGCTGGACACATGGGGCTTTCGGAGCCCCCCCCCCCGCCCCCGCCGAGGGGGAGGTCTAGTTTCCGCCTGCCACGTGGTGAGTCCGGAGCCCCCCTCAGGGGAGGCGGGAGCTCCAGGCCCGCTGGACACGTGGGGCCTCAGGGCCTCGCCCCTGCTGAAGGGGCGGGGCCCGGTTCTTCCAGTCCTATGCCGGAGTAGTTGGTAGCTCCTTTACCCCAGCTTCGTGCAGTCCCCATTGCTGTAACCTGGAGGTCCTGCACACAGGCAGAGGAAACGTAATTCTCCTCGGGGAATCCTCCCCTCCCGTCTCCTAGTCTTATTTGGCTTACGATCCTGATCCGTTATACGGGGCTTGGGCAATTCTGTGCGCGAGGCGCCGGAGCTCCGGCTCCCTCCGAGGTCCGGGTACGGCCGTCCGATCCCTAGTACCGAGCCGTGCGCCGGGGAAGCAGAGTGCACGTGCTTTGGGTTCATGACCAGGCAAAGCGGTTGTACTCCCCTGTACCTCTGGAGGGCAGGATGCGCACGCTTTGGGCTCGGAGCCGGCTAAGCGGGATACGCACCCTGGACCCCCCATGCACAACGCAGGCCTTTCCTGGAGGTGACCAACTGGCACCGCAACACCTGACTGGGGGAGGCCCAAGAGACTCACTAGGTCATTGGCAGGTGCCTCAAGCGCAACCGCCCTCGGTAGGATAGCGAATGGTGACTATGGATGAGCGCGGGAGAGAGGGAGCTAGATGTACGATGAACATACACAGATAGTGCGATCATAAAAATTAATACGTAATTTAAATGAGCACATGAGAGAGAGCTAAGTAGAACAAGTTTCTGTGTTAATGCCCATAGGTGGAAGTCTGGCTGTACATGGAGGCAATGACCAGCCTCGTCTACAAGGGAAGCAAGACTCTAAGCGCTTAGGGTCGGAACCAGGCTAAGCTGGACGTAGTCCTGGACCGTCCCTTGAGACTTAGCTGCCCCAAGCGCTGTTCCTAGACTCTATGGGATTTATTACAGATGGGAATGACCCTGTTCTACTAATGCTCGGGGGATAGGACTTACAGTGTTGCTCCATGCCAAGGGTTTTGGGAACGGATCCCACACTCGGTTGAAAGGCATGTGTACCTGGGGCGGCAGCTTTCGTGATTCGGAAGGGACCTTCCCGGCTGGGGGAGAGTTTATAGGTCCTTCTCTGGAAAATGTGTGCCACGACACCAGGTTGCCTTTCTGCAGGTCCCTGACGCATTTGGTTCTTTGGCAGTAGTGCTAGAGCAGCAGCCGAGACCGTGCGTTGTGGGGTGTTACCTGCAGCCGAGCCTCGTCGACGAGGTTGTCATCTTCACGCTGGATCTGGTCCTGCGCGGCTTCTCCTGGGCGCCGCCGGGGAGTTCTCCACTTCTGGCTAAGGCCTTCAAGGGGTAGGTGGACCCGGGCTCGTCTTGGAAGACCCAAGGCATCTTCCCCTTCTGGCAAGGCCTTCAAGGGGTTGACAGACCTTGGGCGGCCCCCGGGAGGTATGACCGAGGCATGGAGGCATGCTCTCGGGTGGGGCTGGCCCGATCTTGCACCACTGTGATTGGCGCTTGGGCTGCTGCGACTGCTTGGAGCTTCTCCAAGGTTGATGCCGCAGCAGTGCAGCCTCCACTGACCTCGGACGGCAGCCACAGCCGGCTACCGCCCCGGCCCGTCACCATCGGAGCTGGAGTCCTCACCGTTATGCACTGTCTTTATGACACGCTGAGGCTCCTGAAACCCCACCTGGTGGCCGGCGCTGACTGGAGCGTCGACTTTCTGCTTGCCATCCCTCTGAGGGTGGAGCGGTGCTTCAGCTCTCTGCTGCCTTCCTTTGCGGAAGCGCTCTGCGAGCCTCTGGATATCCCAGCACTCGGCAGCAGTATGGTTGCCGGCGCCATGCACGGGGCATAGCCCGCCCTGGTCACTATCTGGGGCTGGTGACTGCCGCTGCCTTTTGTCGGGGCGTGGCCCCCGAGCTCCACTAGTCGTCGCTGCTGTGGCGACGGGAGCCGCGGATGATGACTTCATCATGCCACTCCCCCGGTTCTTGGCCTTCTTGCCACCTCCATCGGCAGCAGCGCCGAACCCGGGCTGTCCTCCAGACTCGGAGGTTGGCAGAGAGTGCCAGTTCTGCCCTTCAGCTGCTCTGGCGCATTTGTCCGCCAGGCTGAATAGCTCAGAGACGTCGCGGACCTCTCTGGTCACGAGCTTCTCAAGCATTTTCTCGTCCCGG
Organism: Neostapfia colusana; assembly: GCA_030760725.1. Classification (NCBI taxonomy): domain Eukaryota; kingdom Viridiplantae; phylum Streptophyta; class Magnoliopsida; order Poales; family Poaceae; genus Neostapfia; species Neostapfia colusana. The sequence goes on from JASWHV010000003.1 coordinate 96,257,246, forward strand.
ACACCCTGTCGGAACGCCACCACCACAGAAGCACTTTGAATATGCGGGATGGTGTTGCGTACCTGGGAGAACCACTGGATGAAATAACGCAGCGACTCACCAGGTTGTTGCTTGATGGCGTGGAGGTCAAGCTCCATGCCGGGACGGGTGTAGGAGCTGCAGAAGATGGCGATGAACTGCCGGCAGAGATCTCCCCAGGAAGTTATGAAACCCTGAGGGAGATTTATGAGCCAAGACCGGGCTGGGCCGGTCAAGGTGACGGGGAAGTAGTTGGCCATGACAGCCTCGTCCCCTCCTGCTGCAAGTACGGTGGTGGAGTAGATCTGGAGGAACTCCGCCGGGTTAACGCTGCCGTCGTACTTTTCGGGCAGGTGCGGCCGAAACTTGCGCGGCCACCTCGCGAAGCAAAGGTGGGGTGCAAGGGCCGCACATCCCGCTCCTGTTGCCGCAGGTATTGGTGCCGTGAACGCTTGGTTCGCACCTGGCACAGTGTACCCCGGTATGGGCAAGGCTGCTCCATAGACCGGGGACACCGCTTGCAGGGCATATGGTTGTGGCATATGCTGCGTGGCGTACGCCTGGGGCAGAGCTCGTGTGGCGAAGATCTGCCCTTCAGGCTGGGTCGAGGCCGACGTCATGCTGTCGCCAGCCTCTTGGGTGCGACGCCTTTCTCGACGTCGCTCGAGGAACACTCGGGCATCTTGGCCCAAGTGGCATCGCTCCAGCTCTGCCCTCAGGTCCGTCGACGGAAACCTGGTGGAGCTGGAGTCCGCCGTCTGCCCGTCAACTGTTGGCGTGCGCGTCAGCGACTCAGCCGGTTGGCCGGGGCGTCGCCCTCGCCGAAACCGAGGGTTTGCAGCGGCGATGACGAGGCGGTCCACCTCGCGGACCCACTGCTGGGTCGCTGAGTGGGGCGCATCCCCAGCAGGTGGGTTGTGCAGTAGCGCTCTTGCTGCAGCTAGCGCACCCCCATGGTGTACGCTCAGCGCTGCAGAAGATCTCACGCTGGTCGGAGCCTGCCTTGCTGGAGTCGGCGTTGCCGGAGTCGGCTGCTGGCTACCAGCTTGTGCCGACACACTCCGTCCTGAGTGCGTCGACATATACTCCCCGCTGGTTACGGTTCGCCGTGAACACGGGGGAGGAGAGTTTGCCGCTGAAGGAAGCTTGGTCATCTTCGTCGGCGGAAACTCGTCGCGCAAGGGAAAGCCCCCTACCTGGCACGCCAAATGTCGAAGTGTTCGGTCGACACTTCCCCCGGGCCTGCACTGGGCAGCCCACGGAGGTTCTTTTTTCGGTGGGGCTAGTCACTTGCGGAGAGCTTGAGCGTATGGACAAGTTAGTAAGATCTTGACACGGCGAGTTTTACGTGGTTCAGGCCGCCGGAGCGTAAAACCCTACGTCCACGGCGAGCTATGGAGCTCGCTGTATTGCTTGTTGCTCAGAACCGGAGTCCTGAGCTTGGGGATGAGTTACACCTTTGGAGTGAATGGCTAGAGTGCGAACCCTTGCTAACGTTGCCTACCCGAGCCTTTTATAGTCCAAGACTCGGGTGGCTTACAAGGGGGGCCCAGGACCCGACAGGTGGTCCCAGGGAGATTGACTGTTATCTATTGTATCTGCAGTTATGCCGGTAGTTGTCTCTGGCGAAGGCTTCTGAGTCTTCGTCTTGCAGCCCTGCCCATGCCGCATGCTAGTCGTAGTGGTCGACGACGGCGGGGGCGGCATGGGATGTCTTGTCGCTGCGTTTATTGGCTGGCAGGCTCTGACACCGCGCGCCAGTCTGTAATGCGACTGGGCGCAACTGCACCTGACAGAGGCGTGCTCCGCGTCTCCGTGTCTTGGTAAGACGCGGGCCTTGATTACCTTGTACGGGTAAGGTATGGGGCGTCTTTACACCCACTGCCTACCGCTCGGGGGCAGGCAGCGTTCTTCTGCTAGACACGTGGCGGGCCCGGAGCCCTCCTTAGAGGAGAGGGGGGTCCGGCCCCGCAGGACACGTGGAGCCTTCGGACCTCTCCACGCGGAGGGGGAGGTCCGTCTTCTGTCGGCCACGTGGCGAGCCCGGAGCTCCTCTCTGAGGAGAGGGAGGTCCGGCCCCGCTGGACACGTGGCACCTTCGGACCTCTCTCCCGCGGAGGGGGAGGTCCGGCTTCTGCAGGCCACGTGGCGAGCCCCGGAGCTCTCCTCTGAGGAGAGGGAGGTCCGGCCCCGCCGGACGCGTGGCGCCTTCGGAGCTCTCCCTGCGGAGAAGGGCGAGTTCCTTAGGCATTTTCCCCTGTGCGTGGGGGTACCCCATATCGCGGGTACCGACAATGCCTTTGATCTTCTCTGCGTTAGCCTCAATTCCTCGGTGTGAGACCAGGAATCCTAAGAGTTTTCCAGAGGATACGCCGAACACACACTTGTCGGGGTTCAGCTTGGTGCGCGTAGAGCGCAGTTTGTCGAAGACTAAGGCCAGGTTATCTAGTAGGGATGAACTCTGCCTGACCTTAACAACGATGTCATCGACATACACCTCAACTAAGTCTCTTATCAACTCCCCGAAGGTTTTGTGCATTGCACGTACGAAGGTAGGGAGAGCGTTCTTTAGGCCATAAGGCATAGAGACATAACAGTACAGACCGTCTACTGTGGTGGACTTCCCGTATGAAGCCAGCGTCCAGCAGCTTCTTGATTTCTTTGCGGATGAAGTTTTGCCGCTTGATGGACTGCTTGCAGGGCTTCTGTTGGACTGGCTGAGTGTCGGGGAAGACCTTTAAGTGGTGCTCGATCACCTCCCTAGGGATCCCCGGCATCTGCGACGGCTGCCATGCAAACACGTCGACGTTGTGCCGGAGGAAGGTGACGAGCGCGCCTTCCTATTTGCTATCCAGGCCCCCGGCTACCCGGGTGGTCTGGGTGGCATCGGCGCCAATTTGGACGAGCTTCAATGGGACGTCGCCCTCGTCGAGGGGTTGCACACGGGGTGCTGCGGTAGAGGCACGGTGGCATGCACTCAGGTGGAGCCGGTTTGGTTCTGCACTGCCAGGGGTTGGTCCTCTAGCTGTTGTAAGCGCTTGGAGCTTTTCCAAGGCTGACACTGTGGCAGTGCGGTCTCCACGAATCCTGAGGATGCCTGTTGGTGTAGGCATCTTCAAGACGAGGTAGCGGTAGTGGGCTACTACCATCAATCGGTACAGGGCTGGCCTGCCAATTAGGGCGTTGAAGGGGAGGTCGACCTATGCCACGTCGAACAGAATGTACTCTGTACGATAGCTGTCCGGTGCCCCAAAGGTCACCGGGAGGCTTATGTGGCCGTAGGGAACGACCTGTCCCGGCCCTACCCCTGAGAACGGGCTTGATGGGGTGAGCTTGGCCATCGGGATCTGCAGCTTCTGGAAAGCTGCGCGACTGATGAGGTTCAGTCCAGCCCCGCCATCCACCAAAATGTGGTACATCCTCACGTTGGCGATGGTGGGGGCCACCAAGAGCAGTAGTTGGCCGGCCCCAGCCATGTTCCTGGGGCAGTCGGTCGCATCGAAGCTGATGGGGGTTCCCATCCACCTGAGGTGCGGTGCGGCACTCGGGAGGGGAGCCACCGACGCTACCGCTCGGCGCAGGGTCCTAACCGAACTTCGGGACGAGGGGTCAGCGGACCCACCATAGATGACGTAGAGCATCTTCCGGCGCTCGTCATCACTGGAGCTGGAGCTCTCATGATTGCGCACTGCCTTCACAGCGCGCTGAGGCTCCTGGAACTCCACCTGGTGGTCGACGTTGTCTGGGGCGTCGACCTTCTGCTTGCCCTCCTTTGACGGTAGGGTGGGGCATCAGTTAGAAGCTGCTTCCCTTTCCGGAAGCGCTCCACGAGCTTCTGGATCTCCCGGCACTCGGCAGCAGTATGGTAACTGGTGCCGTGCACGGGGCATAGCTCGCCCTGGCCACCGTCTGGAGCCGGTGACTGTCGCGGCCTTTTGTCGCGGCGAGGCCCCCGAGCTCCACTGGGTGCCGCTGCTGCGGCAACGGGGGCCGCGGCCGGCGGTTTCATCTTGCCACCGCCCCGGTTCTCGATCTTCCTGCCGCTTCCATAGGAAGCAGCGCCAGATCCTGGCTGCCCTCCTGACTTAGAGGCTGGCAGGGAGCGCCAGTTCCGCCCTTTTGCTGCTCTGGCGCACTTGTCCGCCAGGCTGAAGAGCTTTGAGACGTCGCGGACCTCTCTGGTCGCGAGCTTCTCGAGCATCTTCTTGTCCCGAACGCCTTGCCGGAATGCCACCACCACAGAAGCGTTTTGGATGTGTGGGATGGTGTTCCGTACCTGGGAGAACCGCTTGATGAAGGAGCGCAGCGACTCCCCAGGTTGTTGCTGGATGGCGTGGAGGTTGAGCTCCGTGCCAGTCCGGGTGTAGGAACTGCCGAAGTTGGCGGTGAACTGCCGGCAGAGCTCTCCCCAGGAAGTTATGGAACCCTGGGGGAGGTTCATGAGCCAAGACCGGGCTGGGTCGGTCAAGGTGACGGGGAAGTTGTTGGCCATGACGGCCTCATCCCATCCTGCGGCAAGTGCGGCTGTCGGTACCCGCAATATGGGGTACCCCCGCGCACAGGGGAAAATGTCTAAGGATCTCGCCCTTCTCTGCAGGGAGAGCTCCGAAGGCGCCACGCGTCCGGAGGGGCCGGACCTCCCTCTCCTCAGAGGAGAGCTCCGGGCCCGCCACGTGGCATACAGAAGCCGGACCTCCCCCTCCGCGGGAGAGAGGTCCGAAGGCGCCACGTGTCCAGCAGGGCCGGACCTCCCTCTTCTCAGAGGAGAGATCCGGGCTTGCCACGTGGCCAATAGAAGCCGGACCTCCCACTCCGCGGGGAGAGGTCCGAAGGCTCCACGTGTCCTGCGGGACCGGACCCCCCTCTCCTCTGAGGAGGGCTCCGGGCCCGCCACGTGTGGCGGACCGGAATCCGCTCATCCAGGATCGCAGAGGGTGGTGCCGCGCGATGCGACACCCGACAGCACACGTCATAAGAACACAATATATTACATGGGAAAAACAGCTGAAACTGTACAAACAAGTACAAACTTCAGTTACAATTATTGTTCTATTACACAGCGGAAGTCTACACTACACAACTCACGCCCGCCTATCTAGCAAAAGTCGGTTGCCCAGCCCTAGGGCAACCCACACTAGCTGCACGTCTCAGCTCAGCGCGGCGTGTACGGCTCCCACTCAGCCGTGGTCCCCGACGGAGGGTAACCCTCGCCGGTGGACTCGTACTCCGAGTCCGTGGGTGGCTCCTCACCTGAAAAACACTTAAGCAGCAACCGTGAGCACGAAGGCTCAGCAAGGCTTAACCGACTCACCTAAGCACGAAACTCTACATGAGGTATACCAAGACATAGGTTGGTAGCATTTCAGCAAAACGACACGCCTACAAGTTCATCCTTAGTTCATCTTTTAGCAACAAGTTAACAGTTCATGAAATCTGAAATTTAGTAAGCAGTATTTGGTGGCACACATGTAGCAATACAATTATATCAACCAGCAATATTGAATCAACATGTTTCATTCATTAATCTACGTTACGACGCAGTGAACAAGCGGTACTCGTCACCGCGAGGGACGGCGAATCGACTCGATATACACCTGCAGGGAAAACCCAAAGAGCACGTCACGTACGCCCACCCGTGGAGCTGCACAGCACGCTCACTCGATGTCGTACGGGACAACCTTTCACCCAACAGCCCAAACGTCGAACCGGTCGCACCGAAACGAGCAGGAGGTTCCCCACACGGAGCATCTCTCTATGCCCGTTGGCAGATTTCCACCTTGCTGCCCTCAACCTACACCTATAAATCGGTGTGCTATGCCTCGACGCCCGGAGGTTTAGGCTACATCGGTTTATCGGGGCCCATATATCCGATATGCCTTCGGTACGTTCAATACTTGTTCAGCAGGGCCACACACGGATCGGTCCTCAATCGACACGGGCAGGGCTGCGCACACAAGACTCTCTCTTGCTGCGCCCTAGCCCCTGCCTAGTCTCATTTTCATTACTAAAGTGATCTCACCTCACTCAACCGAACCCGTGTGTCCCAATGCCTATCTCGCGAGTAGATTCCAACTACTCGACTTGTACCGAAGTCCTATGACTCATTAAGCATAGCCTGTCTACTCGAGGTCCTTAACACTACCCTCACTCTTTTAGGAACCTTTGGTTATGCAAGTGGGGTTTCATTCATCCTATACCTAATCCACATACATACTTCATATGACACATGTAAACAAAGTAAAACTTTTAAAAAGGGTTAATGCAAACCGGGGCTTGCCTTGTTGCTGCTGGTCAGTAGTTAGTTCCTCGTCCGGAAGAAGGAAGTCCAGCACTTCCGGAGTCTCTTCTTCAACGGCTACACGTTAATGAAATACTATACGTTAATTTAGATGCAAATGTGAGTTTTAGAGTAAGACCTCTGCTAGTAGTTCTAATAACCAGCCTCTAACACCTGGAACTTTGTTTAAGAATTTAAATATGAACCGGTGTTGGTGGTTTGGCTTGGACTTAATCACATGGTTAAATGCTAAGTGGTTTTCCCCCTTTTCCATATTAATCCCTTAAGTGGTTAAACAGGACAGGGGTGATCTAGAGCTCCAATGGAGCTGAGAATTTTTGTGTGAATTCCTTGTCACAAGAAAACTCTCTGGACCAAATATTAGCATTTTTCATGGAGTGGTTTGCTCAGAATAATTCCCTTGGCAAATCAGCAAGGAAGAATTAATTCTGAGGTAATACCCCTGTTCATGCTCAACTTAATGAACTACAATTTCTATTATAGCTCATAGAGTTTGCATGAATTTTCCTAGCATTTTTGGAGTCAAGGTTTGCCCAGAATTGAATTTCCCAGTTTTGGAAATTCTCTGAAAATGTTTCTGCATTCAAATGAACACAGCACCTTCCAATTTGAATTGCTCTGACCAAATCAACTCCAAATGGTCTGAAACTTTTACAGGGGTTTACTAATGTCCTAAAGAACATTCTGGCAAAATTTGGGGATTTTTGGATGAACCAAACTCCCTCTAAAATTCTTTTGCTGAAAAGCTTTAAAGAATTTTCCAGAATTAATTAAAGGGTTTCATACAAATTGGGTTCTACATATGGATAGTACTCTATCAGAGGAATCCAACGAAATTTGTTTCACAATTTTTGGATTCTCCTACCCGAAGTTGTAGCTATTCAAAGTTTGAACTAAAAAACTGAAATTCCCCAAAATGTTCAAATACTGGCTGTGGGTCCGGGGACAGGTGTCGCGCGTCGGGGCAAGCCACACGAGGCTACAGGTTATTTCCCGCGCCTCCACACCAGATCCCTGCGCCACAGCTGATCAAATATTTGTAAAACCGTCGCTGACGGGCGGGACCCACCGGTCGTCTTCTACCTCCGGCCACCCGCGCCTGCGCGCCGCCGGGCTCGCCGGAGTTCGACGGATTCCGGCCTCCCAGCCATCCCCCGAGCTCTCCCTCGCCGCTAGGGCCTAATTTCCCGTGCTGAACACGATGGAACACTCTTCCCCGGTCGGCGATGGCTCTAACCTAGCTGGCCCCGGTGCGGCGTCTCTGGACTGGTTCGGCAACGTCGCCCGGTCACCCTAGCCTGCCCAGACCTCGGTGGAACGGCGCTACAGCACCAGTGGACCAAAGGGATGCTCGACTTAGCCTCAAAACTGCTCGGGACCGGCGGCTAATGGTGCCCCACCGTGCACCCGAAACCTCCTCCGCGTTTGAGGTCGGAAATTCTGGATTTCATGCGGTCTACGTGCATATTTCCAACTAGGGTTGTGAAGGACTACTGATCGCCGGTTAGTGGCAGTCCTGTGTGCAAGGTTTCACGGCCTAAGAACGAGAGGGACGATCGAATTTGGTATTACCGTATCAGAAGGTCGGATGGTGCCCGACGGCAATCTTTTCCCAAATTCGAGCCTAGTAGATCATCTCATGGCTTGAGCCTCGGGGACGAGCATCAGGGGCTACCAGCGCATCCGAGGGTGCTCTAGCTCGGGCCTGAGAAGCTCTGGGTGGTTCTGTCCACGTGAGACCAGCTTCGGTTCTCCGCCGGACAGCTCTGTTTTCTCGGCGCCGTTTGCCGAATTGTGCGCGTCACAGGCTAGGGCCTCTGGGGTTGCGGGGCTGGTGTGGTAGAGCAGGCACAGGCGCTGCTTTTCTGTACTGCCGGTGCGCACAACCGAGGTTTGGTTGAGGCCGGCGATCGGGGAGAAAGGAGTGCGGCGGTGAGCGCCGATTGCTGTTTGCGCGTGGGAAGAACAGCTAGCGCGCGATCAAAGCAAAGATGGCAACGTGCTGCAGCCGGTTTCCGGGATAAGGAGCAGGCCAGCGCGAAATGGGAGCAGGAGGTGGAGCCTCGGTCGACGGGGGCGGCCGCTCGGTGTCGCCCCGGGGTTACACCTCGGTGGAGTGAAGTCCAGAGAGAAACTTAAGTGTTAAGTATACTCATTCCTATGACATGTGGGCCCCACAACTCAGTACCTCTTTTCCTCAAAATATCTCCAAAGTTTGACAATTATCCAACCCAGTTGTTTGAAAATTGGAAACTGAGCTTATTTGACAAGTTTGGACAAATTCCATGCAAATTCAAATATTCATTTGAATTCTTTGCACATTTGATTTCCTTTGGAAAAATGGGCAGCAAGACTTTTCAAAAATTAATGAAACTTTGCCTCCCCACTAATTCGGACCTAAGGAATCCAAATATGCCACTTGATCCTTGTGTTAGCTGCTGCAAACAATAGTTTGGACACAACAGTTTTGAATTCCTCATTGTGTGATCATATGTGTATAAACCCTACTTTGTGAAAGTGAAGACTCTCCCCTCTAATCACTCTTTTGATGGAGGTTACATGCTTTTCACAACATTTCCTAAGGTGTCCACAATGAAAATTGTGGTGTTGTGAAATGAAGAAAAGTTTTTACAAGTCCCTTTTCTTGGGCTTTTACATCCCTCCCCCCTTAAAAGAATCTCGTCCCGAGATTATAAAAGAAGAGATAGCGATGTAATAGGGACTTACCCGTGTTGAGAAGCCAAGAACTCCGGGTAATTTGAGCGAAGCAACTCCTCGCTCTCCCACGTCGCTTCCTCGGCGGTGTGGTTACTCCAGAGTATTTTGTAGAACCACAACGTTCTGCTACGCGTGGTCCTGGCTTTCTCATCAAGAATTCCCACCGGATATTCATCATATGTTAAATCCGGCTTCAGCTCGCCGATGTCTTCGGTAGGAACAGCAGTTGTAGGCTTCAAGCATTTTCGCAGTTGCAAAACATGGAAAATATCATGGACACCAGCCAGAGATGCCGGTAGCTCCAATCGATACGCTGCTGGTCCACACTTCTCGGTGATAGCGTAGGGTCCAATGAAACGGGGAGCGAGCTTCCCCTTCACACCGAATCGGTGCACGCCCTTCATTGGAGACACGCGGAGGTACACGTGTTCCCCAACGTCAAAGTGCAACGGCCTACGCCTCTTATCAGCGTAGCTCTTCTGTCGGGATTGAGCGGCCTTCAAATTTGCTTGAATTGTCCGAACGCGCTCTTCGGCGTCGTTCACCACATCAACTCCGAATGTGACCCTTTCACCGGACTCGCACCAATTTAATGGGGTGCGGCATTTACGACCGTAGAGAGCTTCGTAAGGTGCCATCTTGATACTCGCCTGATAACCGTTGTTGTACGAGAATTCCGCCAATGGTAGGTGATCATCCCAGTTGCTACCATGGTGGATGGCACATGCTCTCAACATGTCTTCCAGGACTTGATTCACCCTTTCTGTCTGACCATCGGTCTGAGGGTGATAGGCGGAGCTCCTGATCAACTTAGTACCCAATGCAGCGTGTAGCTGCTCCCAAAAGCGAGATACAAATAATGCACCTCGATCTGAGACAATGGTCTTGGGTACCCCGTATAGGCATAGAATCCTCGCTATGTATAGCTCCGCATATTTGCCGGCATTGTAACGTGTATTTACCGGAATGAAGTGAGCCGTCTTGGTTAACCGATCAACGATTACCCATATGGAATCATGCTTGTTGGCTGTTAGGGGTAATCCCACAATGAAATCCATGCTCACATCTTCCCATTTCCATGCCGGGATCTTCAGGGGTTGCAGCAGCCCTGATTTCTTCATATGATCAGCTTTCACTCGTCTACACGTATCGCACTCGGATACGTACTTAGCTACCTCCCGCTTCATCCGCGTCCACCAAAATTTCTTTTTCAAATCTTGGTACATTTTGTTGCTGCCCGGATGAATGGAGTATTTGGACAAGTGAGCTTCATCGAGGATCTTTTTCCTCAACTCCATATCTCGGGGTACGACTATGCGGTCATTGAACCACAGCGTCCCCTCATCATCCTTCCGGAAACATTTAATTTCTCCAATGTCTATCCGTCTCCGGAGATGTGCCATGCCTTTATCCGTTTTCTGAGCTGCAATGATGTCCTCCCTAATAGTAGGGATGAGGGCAAGGTTGTACAGCGATCCATAAGGAACCAAGTATAAACTTGGCTCTTCCTCCTCCACCGGTGTAATGGTGAGGTAATGGACATGTGATTTCCGACTCAGCGCGTCGGCAACCACATTCGCCTTGCCGGGGTGGTAATGGATCTCAATCTCATAATCTTTGATCAGTTCTAACCACCTCCTCTGCCTCATGTTCAGCTCCTTCTGGGTGAAAATGTATTTCAAGCTCTTGTGGTCGGTGTAGAGATGCACCAAGTTCCCCAGGAGATAGTGCCTCCACATTTTCAGCGCCAACACCACGGCAGCAAGTTCAAGATCGTGAGTCGGGTAGTGCTGCTCATGGTTCCGAAGTTGGTGTGAGCCATAAGCGACCACACGTCCTTCCTGCATCAACACGCAGCCAAGCCCAATACCGGACGCGTCACAATACACGTCGAAGGGCTTTGTTGTATCTGGTTGAGCTAAGACCAGGGCTGTTGTGAGATGCTTCACCAATGTTTGGAACGCTCCTTCACACGCCGTGTTCCAAACATATTTCTTCCCTTTTTTCAGCAACTCTGTCATCGGCTTAGCGAGCTTGGAGAAACTTGGAATGAATCTCCGGTAGTATCCCGCTAACCCGAGGAAGCTTCTGACTTCATGAACTGAAGTGGGAGCTTTCCATTTCAACACTTGCTCGATTTTACTTGGGTCAACCGCAATGCCTTCAGCTGAGATGATATGTCCCAAGAATGGCACTTGGCTGATCCAAAATTCGCATTTGCTGAACTTGGCGTAGAGCTTGTGGTCTCGCAATCGTTGAAGAACGATCCGTAAGTGTTCGGCATGTTCAGCTTCGGTCTTGGAGTAAACCAAGATGTCGTCGATGAACACTACCACGAACTTGTCCAGCTCCGGCATGAACACCGAGTTCATGAGATACATGAAATGGGCTGGAGCATTTGTGAGACCAAAGGACATGACGAGATATTCGTATAAGCCGTATCTCGTCGAGAACGCCGTCTTCGGGATATCCTCCGCCCGGATCTTGATCTGGTGATATCCAGAGCGAAGGTCCATCTTTGAGAATACACTTGCCCCCACAAGTTGATCAAACAAGATGTCAATACGGGGCAGTGGGTACTTATTCTTGATGGTGACGGCGTTGAGCGGCCGGTAATCCACACACAGCCTCAGGGTCTCATCTTTCTTCTTCACGAATAGCGCCGAGCATCCCCAAGGCGAGGAACTCGGCCTAATGAAACCCTTGCTCAACAGATCATTGAGCTGTTCTTTCAGTTCCGCCAGCTCATTTGGAGCCATCTTGTATGGTCTCCGTGATATGGGCGTAGTCCCGGGTGCAAGTTCAATCTTGAACTCGACATCCCGCTCAGGTGGCATGCCCGGAAGATCATCCGGGAACACATCAGGATACTCCCGGACTACGGGGATGTCTTCTAACTTGAGAACTTCAGCATTATTAATTGCTAAAACTTCCCGGACTGGCGTGTCTAACATCATGGAATGCGGACGGTGGAATGGAGAATTTAAGTGGACCGTCCGGGTCCGAGTCTCTAGGACAGCGCCATGGTATTGCAGCCATGACATCCCTAAGATTGCATCAATCTTTTGTCCCATAAGGATTATCAAGGTGGTGGGATATAGTTTCCCACCTAAGCACAGAGGTGCCTTTGGAACCATCATATTAGCTGAAATCTTCCCTCCCGGTGAGCAGATCATATAAGTGCAGCCGGTTGGGAAGACTTGCAATTGATGTTTAGCCACATAGGATGCACTTATAAAGCTGTGGGTTGCACCCGAATCAAATAATATGACGATGGCTTGATGGTTGAGAGTAAACGTACCCGCCAGCACGTTGTCTCCCTCTGGGGCGTCCTCATTGTCGAGGTTGCGGACGCCTCCAGTCCGCTGACCAACCTTCTTCACCGGAGGTCGGCCTCGAGCACCGCCCTGGAGCTGGGCTTGCCCGCTGCTCTGCTGCCCCTGGGGACAGTCCTTCGCAAAGTGGCCCGCCTGGCCACATGTGAAGCAGGTGAAACGGGGCGGTCCCCCGCTAATCGGTGGACGGAAACCCGGGGCGCGTTGTGGCGGTGAAAACGCCCGGGGTACCGTCTGCTGCTGCTGCTGTCTTGGTGGTGGCATCGGCGGACGGAACGGAGGTGCCTGAAAGGGACGTCCCCCGAACCGTTGCGGTCGCGCCGGTGGTTGCCACTGCTGCCCGGATGGTGTCCGATACACCATACGGTACTTCTGGGGAGCGCCACTCCCACCGCTGCTAGGTGGAGTGCTACGCTTCCTCTGCTCAGCTGCTAACTCCCGCTGAGCGTCCTCTTGCATGATGGCGGCATTGACTAAGTCGTTGAATGTGCCGCGGTTCCACTGTACGAGGTGGGTCTTCATTTCGGGGTGTAACCCCCGATAGAAGTGCTCCCTCTTCTTCTCCTCCGTGGAGATGTAGTCTGACGCATACTGCGCCAGATGGTTGAAGGCACGGGAGTAGTCGTGGGCACTCCTCCCGCCCTGCTTCAGTTCCAAAAATTCTTGGAACTTCCTCTTCATTATTCCGGGAGGAATGTGATAGGCTCGGAACGCCTCCCGGAACTCTTGCCATTCCACGGCATGGCCAGCCGGACGTGAGGCGACATAATTCGCCCACCACGCACCAGCGGCACCGTGGAGCTGCTGTGCTGCGAACAGTGTCTTCTGCCGCTCCGTACACTGGAGCAGCCCGAACTTGGACTCGATAGTCCGCAGCCAGTTGTCCGCCTCCAGTGGTTCTTCGGCTTCGGTGAACACTGGAGGGTGCGTACTCATGAAATCCAAGTACGACACTTCGCGGGGCTCACGAGGCCCTCGTTCTTGACGTCCTCCCGCCTGGGACGTATTCTGCACGATCGTGCGGAGCAGGTCGGTCTGCTCCTCACGACCTCCCACCAATGCCGCTATCACATCCGCTAGAGTAAGCGGAGGCGGCGGTGGTGGCTGCTGCTGCGGGGTGCTGTCGTAGGCCGGTGGCTGGGAGTCATCGCCTCCACCTTGGCTAGAGCCACCAACCTCGTGCGTGGTCCTAGTACGAACCATCTGCAACCATACGACATTAACCATCAGTCCCGCAACATTTTGCATGCAGTCCAATAGAACTGGGCGGAAAAACATTATGACAACAAAACATGCGAAATATCTCGTAAGCAGATAATGTAATAACTTTGCACAAGCTACACCATTACCAGACCAAACACAAGTTAGTTTAATCCAACTTGATGAACCCCTTCTTTGGAAGCTCACCATAACTGGGTTTGGTCTCTACGAGACATTATTATCGCCCTTAGGGTACAACACCCTCTCCAATGAGTTCAACTGTCATTCTTCCGTCAGAATGACCAGTTTCTACCTATTCCAAGTTTTGATCCGGTTATGGGCATTTTCATGACTCAAGTTGAATACCAAAGTTAAAGTCAACTTTAGTATCTTTCCAACGAGTACTCATTTGCCCCCAGATCAGCTTTGATTAAAAAGTTATGCTAATTCAAAGTTAGCAGAATTTCTGGAAGAATTTTAACAGCACCTCCCTTGGAAGTGGCTGTTTTCAACCCTGATTTCCACTAAATTCCGTGCTGAAACTTCAGAAACTTTGAATTGCAAAGATGTCACACATCTTCTACTCTTTCTAAGGATGTATTATATGACAATTTTTAGATTTTTCTACTGGGAGTTATGTTTGAAAAACAGATCAGTTCAGAGGATGTTTTACTCTGCCCTGGTTCTGGACAGTTTACATTCCTCTGGGATTTCAGCCATCTCAAGGCGAGTTTCAGCTCTGGAAGTCTACAACAAAGTTGTAGAATACTTAAATACCTTTCCAGAACTATATAGCACACCTCTTTGGGCTAAAGGACCTGTGAGTTATGCCCTGTTGAAGATCAGCAAACTTGCTGTCCAAAACAGAGCACTCTGTTTTTCATCCCCTTAGCTATCCTGATCCACTATCCCATTCTTATACTCAACCAGGGTCTTAATTGTTGAACCTAATGATTTTAGTTCCTTGTTTTCAATATTTTTATGCATATGCCTACAATATCTCGGTACTACGTTCCTCACAAAAGAAAATCCTAACCGGATCATACCGGTATATACGTCTCGAGTGTGGCACTAAACGGTCTCTCGCACACGTTTTCTACACGGATACAATACGTGGTTAGTACCTGCAGAAGACCACACAATGATGGTGCACTCAAAGTTTGTTCATTTCAGGCGGTTCCATATCTAAAAGTAAATACAAACGCCCGTATCATTTCCATACGGCCGTCCTTGAGCTAAGTCACGTCTCAAGGCACGTGATCGTGTTTCAACACCACACGACGGGGAACCCGAGTATGTCATGAACGGGTCGTCACGGTTGGGAATGTTATCAACCCAACAGATACCACCTACTGCCCTGCAGGGCACGCCGATGGCAAGCGCTGCGTATGTCCCCCTGGGCTATTTCCAGACGAACACACTCTCGCGTTACTGACCATGCGATGGGGTCTCCGCTTACTTGCCTAATGCACGCTAGGGATCAGCGTTTCATATGAACTCAGGGACATGAAGAGTCCAAGAGGTTCACATTGACATCTCACACCAAGCTGTGAGATCAATCCCTGAACCACGTTCCTCGTCAGGGGGAGCTAACCGAAATTGAACCGCTTTCGGTAGCGTTCCTTACCAGACTTACCAGAGCGTAGGTGCGTCGTTACATAATTGAAATTCAGAATTATAACACATAAGTTAGTCTTTGCCACTTTAAGTAACTAGGCTAATATAGTCCTTACTTGGGCAACTACCGATTCCTCACCGTATACCTAAGTTTTTCCCATAATGCAGTCCTTAAGTACTGTGCTATCCCCACTGCAGCTCTGATACCAGGCTGTGGCGGACCGGAATCCGCTCATCCAGGATCGCAGAGGGTGGTGCCGCGCGATGCGACACCCGACAGCACACGTCATAAGAACACAATATATTACATGGGAAAAACAGCTGAAACTGTACAAACAAGTACAAACTTCAGTTACAATTATTGTTCTATTACACAGCGGAAGTCTACACTACACAACTCACGCCCGCCTATCTAGCAAAAGTCGGTTGCCCAGCCCTAGGGCAACCCACACTAGCTGCACGTCTCAGCTCAGCGCGGCGTGTACGGCTCCCACTCAGCCGTGGTCCCCGACGGAGGGTAACCCTCGCCGGTGGACTCGTACTCCGAGTCCGTGGGTGGCTCCTCACCTGAAAAACACTTAAGCAGCAACCGTGAGCACGAAGGCTCAGCAAGGCTTAACCGACTCACCTAAGCATGAAACTCTACATGAGGTATACCAAGACATAGGTTGGTAGCATTTCAGCAAAACGACACGCCTACAAGTTCATCCTTAGTTCATCTTTTAGCAACAAGTTAACAGTTCATGAAATCTGAAATTTAGTAAGCAGTATTTGGTGGCACACATGTAGCAATACAATTATATCAACCAGCAATATTGAATCAACATGTTTCATTCATTAATCTACGTTACGACGCAGTGAACAAGCGGTACTCGTCACCGCGAGGGACGGCGAATCGACTCGATATACACCTGCAGGGAAAACCCAAAGAGCACGTCACGTACGCCCACCCGTGGAGCTGCACAGCACGCTCACTCGATGTCGTACGGGACAACCTTTCACCCAACAGCCCAAACATCGAACCGGTCGCACCGAAACGAGCAGGAGGTTCCCCACACGGAGCATCTCTCTATGCCCGTTGGCAGATTTCCACCTTGCTGCCCTCAACCTACACCTATAAATCGGTGTGCTATGCCTCGACGCCCGGAGGTTTAGGCTACATCAGTTTATCGGGGCCCATATATCCGATATGCCTTCGGTACGTTCAATACTTGTTCAGCAGGGCCGCACACGGATCGGTCCTCAATCGACACGGGCAGGGCTGCGCACACAAGACTCTCTCTTGCTGCGCCCTAGCCCCTGCCTAGTCTCATTTTCATTACTAAAGTGATCTCACCTCACTCAACCGAACCCGTGTGTCCCAATGCCTATCTCGCGAGTAGATTCCAACTACTCGACTTGTACCGAAGTCCTATGACTCATTAAGCATAGCCTGTCTACTCGAGGTCCTTAACACTACCCTCACTCTTTTAGGAACCTTTGGTTATGCAAGTGGGGTTTCATTCATCCTATACCTAATGCACATACATACTTCATATGACACATGTAAACAAAGTAAAACTTTTAAAAAGGGTTAATGCAAACCGGGGCTTGCCTTGTTGCTGCTGGTCAGTAGTTAGTTCCTCGTCCGGAAGAAGGAAGTCCAGCACTTCCGGAGTCTCTTCTTCAACGGCTACACGTTAATGAAATACTATACGTTAATTTAGATGCAAATTTGAGTTTTAGAGTAAGACCTCTACTAGTAGTTCTAATAACCAGCCTCTAACACCTGGAACTTTGTTTAAGAATTTAAATATGATCCGGTGTTGGTGGTTTGGCTTGGACTTAATCACATGGTTAAATGCTAAGTGGTTTTCCCCCTTTTCCATATTAATCCCTTAAGTGGTTAAACAGGACAGGGGTGATCTAGAGCTCCAATGGAGCTGAGAATTTTTGTGTGAATTCCTTGTCACAAGAAAACTCTCTGGACCAAATATTAGCATTTTTCATGGAGTGGTTTGCTCAGATAATTCCCTTGGCAAATCAGCAAGGAAGAATTAATTCTGAGGTAATACCCCTGTTCATGCTCAACTTAATGAACTACAATTTCTATTATAGCTCATAGAGTTTGCATGAATTTTCCTAGCATTTTTGGAGTCAAGGTTTGCCCAGAATTGAATTTCCCAGTTTTGGAAATTCTCTGAAAATGTTTCTGCATTCAAATGAACACAGCACCTTCCAATTTGAATTGCTCTGACCAAATCAACTCCAAATGGTCTGAAACTTTTACAGGGGTTTACTAATGTCCTAAAGAACATTCTGGCAAAATTTGGGGATTTTTGGATGAACCAAACTCCCTCTAAAATTCTTTTGCTGAAAAGCTTTAAAGAATTTTCCAGAATTAATTAAAGGGTTTCATACAAATTGGGTTCTACATATGGATAGTACTCTATCAGAGGAATCCAACGAAATTTGTTTCACAATTTTTGGATTCTCCTAACCGAAGTTGTAGCTATTCAAAGTTTGAACTAAAAAACTGAAATTCCCCAAAATGTTCAAATACTGGCTGTGGGTCCGGGGACAGGTGTCGCGCTTCGGGGCAAGCCACACGAGGCTACAGGTTATTTCCCGCGCCTCCACACCAGATCCCTGCGCCACAGCTGATCAAATATTTGTAAAACCGTCGCTGACGGGCGGGACCCACCGGTCGTCTTCTACCTCCGGCCACCCGCGCCTGCGCGCCGCCGGGCTCGCCGGAGTTCGACGGATTCCGGCCTCCCAGCCATCCCCCGAGCTCTCCCTCGCCGCTAGGGCCTAATTTCCCGTGCTGAACACGATGGAACACTCTTCCCCGGTCGGCGATGGCTCTAACCTAGCTGGCCCCGGTGCGGCGTCTCTGGACTGGTTCGGCAACGTCGCCCGGTCACCCTAGCCTGCCCAGACCTCGGTGGAACGGCGCTACAGCACCAGTGGACCAAAGGGATGCTCGACTTAGCCTCAAAACTGCTCGGGACCGGCGGCTAATGGTGCCCCACCGTGCACCCGAAACCTCCTCCGCGTTTGAGGTCGGAAATTCTGGATTTCATGCGGTCTACGTGCATATTTCCAACTAGGGTTGTGAAGGACTACTGATCGCCGGTTAGTGGCAGTCCTGTGTGCAAGGTTTCACGGCCTAAGAACGAGAGGGACGATCGAATTTGGTATTACCGTATCAGAAGGTCGGATGGTGCCCGACGGCAATCTTTTCCCAAATTCGAGCCTAGTAGATCATCTCATGGCTTGAGCCTCGGGGACGAGCATCAGGGGCTACCAGCGCATCCGAGGGTGCTCTAGCTCGGGCCTGAGAAGCTCTGGGTGGTTCTGTCCACGTGAGACCAGCTTCGGTTCTCCGCCGGACAGCTCTGTTTTCTCGGCGCCGTTTGCCGAATTGTGCGCGTCACAGGCTAGGGCCTCTGGGGTTGCGGGGCTGGTGTGGTAGAGCAGGCACAGGCGCTGCTTTTCTGTACTGCCGGTGCGCACAACCGAGGTTTGGTTGAGGCCGGCGATCGGGGAGAAAGGAGTGCGGCGGTGAGCGCCGATTGCTGTTTGCGCGTGGGAAGAACAGATAGCGCGCGATCAAAGCGAAGATGGCAACGTGCTGCAGCCGGTTTCCGGGATAAGGAGCAGGCCAGCGCGAAATGGGAGCAGGAGGTGGAGCCTCGGTCGACGGGGGCGGCCGCTCGGTGTCGCCCCGGGGTTACACCTCGGTGGAGTGAAGTCCAGAGAGAAACTTAAGTGTTAAGTATACTCATTCCTATGACATGTGGGCCCCACAACTCAGTACCTCTTTTCCTCAAAATATCTCCAAAGTTTGACAATTATCCAACCCAGTTGTTTGAAAATTGGAAACTGAGCTTATTTGACAAGTTTGGACAAATTCCATGCAAATTCAAATATTCATTTGAATTCTTTGCACATTTGATTTCCTTTGGAAAAATGGGCAGCAAGACTTTTCAAAAATTAATGAAACTTTGCCTCCCCACTAATTCGGACCTAAGGAATCCAAATATGCCACTTGATCCTTGTGTTAGCTGCTGCAAACAATAGTTTGGACACAACAGTTTTGAATTCCTCATTGTGTGATCATATGTGTATAAACCCTACTTTGTGAAAGTGAAGACTCTCCCCTCTAATCACTCTTTTGATGGAGGTTACATGCTTTTCACAACATTTCCTAAGGTGTCCACAATGAAAATTGTGGTGTTGTGAAATGAAGAAAAGTTTTTACAAGTCCCTTTTCTTGGGCTTTTACACCACGTGTCTAGCAGAAGAACACTGTCTGCCACCGAGGGATAGGCAGCGGGCGTAAATTCGCCCTATACCTTGCCCGTACAAGGTATTCAAGGCCCGCGCCTTCCCAAGACGCGGAGACGCGGAGCACGCCTCTGTCAGGTGCCGTTGCGCCCAGTCGCATCACAGACTGGCGCGCAGTGTCAGAGCCTGCCAGCCAATAAACGCAGTGACAAGACATCCCATGCCACCCCCGCCGTCATCAACCACTACGACTAGCATGCGGCATGGGCAGGGTTGCAAGACGAAGACTCAAAAGCCTTCACCAGAGACAACTATCGGCATAACTGCAGATACGGTAGATAATAGTCAATCTCCCTGGGACCACCTGTCGTGTCCTGGGCCCCCCTTGTAAGCCACCCGACTCTTGGACTATAAAAGGCTCGGGTAGGTGACGTTAGCAGGGGTTCGCACTCCAGCAACTCATACGCTAGACATCAGTCATCCCAAAGCTCAGGACTCCGGTTCTGAGCAGCAAGCAATACAGCGAGCACCTCAGCTCACCGTGGACGTAGGGTTTTACGCTCCGGCGGCCCGAACCACGTTAAACCCGCTGTGTCAAGCTCTTACTAACTCGTCCATACGCTCAGGCTCTCCGCAAGTGACTAGCCCCTCCGAAAAAGAACCTCCGCGGGCTGCCCAGTGCAGGCCCGGGGGAAGTGTCGACCGAACACTTCAACATTTGGCGCGCCAGGTAGGGGGCTTTTCCCTTGCGCGACGAGTTTCCGCCGACGAAGATGACCAAGCTTCCTTCAGCGGCAAACTCTCCTCCCCCGTGTTCACGGCGAACCGTGACCAGGGGGGAGTACATGTCGACACACTCAGGACGGAGTGTGTCGGCGCAAACTGGGAGCCAGCAGCCGGCTCTGGCAGCGCCGACCCCGGCAATGCAGGCTCCAACCAGCGTCAGGTCTTCAGTAGTGCTGGGCGTACCCGGTGGGGGTGCGCTAGCCGCAGCAAGAGCGCTACTGCACAATCCGCCTGCTGGGGACGCGCCTCAGGCAGCGACCCAGCAGTGGATTCGTGAGGTAGACCGTCTCGTCATCGCCGCCGCAAACCCATGACTTCGGCAGGGACGACGCTCCGGCCAACCGGCTGTGTCGCTGATGCGCACGCCAATGGTTGGCGAGCAGACGGCAGATTCCAGCTCCACCAGGCTCCAGACGATGGATCTGAGGACAGAGCTGGAGCGGTGTCACTTGGGCCAAGATGCCCGGGTATACCTCGAGCAACGTCGAGAAAGGCGTCGCAACCAAGGGGCTGTCGACAGCGTGACGTCGGCCTCAACCCAGCCTGAAGAGAAGACTTTTGCCACGCGATCTCTGCCCCAGGCTTACGCCGCGCAGAATATGCCACAGTCATAGGTCCTGCAAAAGGCACCACCGGCCTATGGCGCAGCCTTGCCCATACCGGGGTACACTGTGCTAGGTGCGAACCAAGCGTTCGCGGCACCAATACCTGAGGCAACAGGAGCAGGATGTGCAGCCCTTGCACCCCACCTTCGCTTCGCGAGGTGGCTGCGCAAGTTTCGGCCGCACCTGCCCAAGAAGTACGACGACTGTGTCAACCCGGCGGAGTTCCTCCAGATCTACTCCACCGCCGTACTTGCTGCAGGAGGGAATGAGGCCATCATGGCTAATTACTTCCCTGTCGCCTTGACCGGTCCAGCTTGGTCTTGGCTCATGAACCTCCCCCAGGGTTCCATAACTTCCTGGGGAGAGCTCTGCCGGCAGTTCATTGCCAACTTCGGCAGTTCCTACACCCGTCCTGGCACGGAGCTCGACCTCCATGCCATCCAGCAACAACCGGGGGAGTCGCTGCGCTCCTTCATCCAGCGGTTCTCCCAGGTGCGGAACACCATCCCACACATCCAAAATGCTTCTGTGGTGGTGGCGTTCTGGCAACGCGTCCGGGACAAGAAGATGCTCGAGAAGCTCGCGACCAGAGAGGTCCGCGATGTCTCCGAGCTCTTCAGCCTGGCAGACAAGTGCGCCAGAGCAGCTGAAGGGTGAAACTGGCACTCACTGCCGACCTCCGAGTCAGGAGGACAGCCCGGATCTGGCCCTACTCCCTATGGAGGCAGCAAGAAGGCCAAGAACCGAGGCAGAGGCAAGATAGAATCACCGACCGCAGCTCCTGTCGCCGCAGCAGCGGCACTCAGTGGGGCTCGGGGGCCACGTCCCGACAAGAGGCAGCGAAGGTCACCAATCCCAGAAGGTAATCAAGACAAGATATGCCCCTGTGACAGCTCTCTAGGATCATAGACTGGCCCCACATACCACCACTCGTCTTTTCTGCGCACTTTGTCCTCACTCGTGCGCACCCGAGAAAACTTCCCGGTCGGTCACCCATCCCCAAATTCCTCCGGGCCAAGCACGCTTAACCCCGGAGTTCTTTGCAGGTGGGCTTCCGGAAAAGAAGGTATACCTTGGTGGTATGAGTACTCTATCAATCCTATTAAGCCGGGGGTCAGGATATCACACAATCCACCCCCCTTAGAAGACCGACGTCCTCATCGGTCAACACCAAGACAAGAACGTCCCCTCTTAGCCATGTCCGTACGTTCAATACTGGCATACGCATACCGTACGTCCTGTTAGCAGCATACGTACCATGCCGTGTCCCACACAGAGGACCCACGCGTCATGCCTACGTACCTGCGTCCCTGATCCGTACGCTACCGTATCCTTGTCACTGACCCGTACGCACCCGTGAAACTGCGAGGGTCGGCTCTGATACCATTTGTGACAGCTCTCTAGGATCATAGACTGGCCCCACATACCACCACTCGTCTTTTCTGCGCATTTTGTCCTCACTCGTGAGCACCCGAGAAAACTTCCCGGTCGGTCACCCATCCCCAAATTCCTCCGGGCCAAGCACGCTTAACCCTGGAGTTCTTTGCAGGTGGGCTTCCGGAAAAGACGGTATACCTTGGTGGTATGAGTACTCTATCAATCCTATTAAGCCGGGGGTCAGGATATCACACAATAACCGGGGCTTGCCACGACTGTGGGGACCACCCCGTGGTTCACCCACTCCAGGATCGCATAGGGTGGTGCCGTGCGATGCGGCACCTAACAGCACACAAGAAAAGATTAAAGAACAACATACAAACTTTTATTTGATATAAAACAGCAGAAGTCTTTTACAAAATATAACTATACAGCGGAAGTAATGTACAATAGCAGCCTCTCATCCTAACTATGTAAAAGTGCAGCCGTCCAGCCCAGGGGACGCTACACGCTAGCAGCATGTAATCGGAGATCACGGCGGCGTGCAGGGCTCCATCTCGGCCGTGTACCCTGACGGGGGCATCGCCTCATCCTCGGAACCCTCCTCATAGCTCTCACCTGCATACAGCTCAAATATTGCAACCGTGAGCACAATGGCTCAGCAAGGCTTAACCGTCTGACCTAGGCATGGAACTCTACATGCAGGGAGGTGTATGATAGGAAAAGGAATTTGCGACAAAGACACGCCTATAAGTTGATCCTTACTTTCAGTTTCATAGCGTCAAATTCATGTGCCTTAGGCAGCCCTCACATCAGAAGTCCACAATCAAACAAGAAACGCTTTCCTCCGATGTGGTGATGCCCAAAGCGGAAAGTAAACTTAATTAGCTCTACATCTACAGCATACATGGTTTCCAAAACATTAATATATCATCACAGCATATTATCATTCAACTGGCTTTATTCACTTCTTACTACGTCACGAAACAGTGAACAAGCGGTACTCAAATAACCGCGAGGGACGGTGATTGCAATCAGGAGACACCCGGACAACACGTTGCATACACCCACTTTCAGAAGCGTGATTCCACACCCCTTCCTACTCTGTTGTATGCAACCACCTTTCAAAGGCAACCCAAACACCGAACCGGTCTATCCGTAACGGGTAGGAGGTCCCCGCGTGGAGCGTGACTGTGCCCACCGGCAGATTTACACCTTGCTACCCTCAACCCACAACTGTTTACGGTTGGGTAAGCCTTGGCACCCAGGTTAACCATTTACATCGGTTTCCTGCTTATGTCAGTATGCCATCCGGTACTGTTCGATACTTGTTCAGCAGGCCCGCACACGACTCGGTCCTCAATCGACACCAACAGGGCTACGCACGTGAGACATCCGCTCACTGCTTCCTATCCCCCCTGCTGGGTCTCATTTTTACCACTCTTAAGCCATTTTCTATTCTGACCAAACCGTGTGATAAACGTTACCCCGCGAGTAGATTCCAACTACTCGACTTCTACCGAGGTCCTAAGCATATTAGCGGGGCCTTGTCTACTCGTCGGCTCTGTAAGCTACCCAACCCTTCGTAGGATTTAAAAGGTTGTGCAAGTGGGGTTTCAAACACCTTAACTCTAATGCAAACATTCACCCTAGACATAAGTGATACAAATAAAGAATTTTATAAAAGGTACTTAAGTGCAAACCGGGGCTTGCCTGGTTGCGAGTCAGAGAAGAAGTGAGCTTCTGGTGGGAGGACGTCCAAGGGCTCCGGTGCGTCCTCAACTTCGGTCACTATTATGAAATGTAATAAAATACATGTGTAAGTATTAAGGATTTATAAGAATTAAACTACTATTCATAGCTATTGCTATTTAGGATCCTTAATTGGCTTTCAGATTTTTATAGTAGATACTATACTCTCTAAGGATGATTTGAGCCAAATTTGGAGACATGTCATTGCACAATGTAGTCTTTAAAATTCCTACAAGTACAATGCTTCTCTGAATTTTGAGCCCAATTCAGGAGCTTTGACATAGCTAATAGTGGAAGATCTGATTTGGGTAAGTCTCCATGGTTCTAACAAAATTTGTTTCACCATTTTTGGAGCTACCATCAGAGAGATATGAATTTTTGAAGTTGGGCAGGAGTTCTGAAAAGTTTCCGTTTAAATTTGAATTTCCAAATAAAGGCTGAATTTGGGAAGGTAATTTGACCTAGCAAATGAACTCCAATGAAGCTCAAATTTTTACTGGAGATCAGTAATGTCATGAGGAACTTCCTGGCCAAATTTGAAGAAATTCCATAACAGAGACATTCTGGACTAAATTCCCAAAGATTTAACTTCGATGAATCTTGGAGAAATATCCAGAGATCTTCAGATCAATTTCTTTGCATTACTGCAAAGTACTGACTGAGAGAAATCCAACAAAATTTGTTTCACAAATTTTGGACATCCCTACAGAAAGTTATGGAGCTATGAAGGTTGAAACATTTTTCTGGAAATCAATTCTATGATTTTTAGCTGATTTATTTAATCCTGAGATAACCTATTGATTAAGCCCTCCAAATAAGCTCCAAAAATCCTAAACTTTTTACTGGAGGTCAGGCACTATGAAAAGGACTAGCTACCCAAATTTGGGAATATTTCATAAAGAATTGCTCCTGTACTAAATCCCTAAAGGATTTAATAAAAACAATTCTACAGAAATTCCTGGGCATTTTCATAGCATGAAATTTGTTCCTCTGTAAAGTACTTATCCTAAGGATTCAGACAAAATTTGTCTCACCCTTTTTGGAGTTGTATACACAAAGTTATGATTTTTTCAAACTGTGATAGCTCTCTGTTTAAAATCTACACATTGACTTAACAGGGGGGCCCACTGGTCAGGTCCTTCTTCAACCTCCCGCCAGAGGCGCGCGTGCACACCAGTTAAAATCGTGGCATGGCTCGTTCTCACTCATTTCTCCACCAAATTAGCTCCGGTTTCGCCCTACATGCTCCTGGGAACATGGCGCAGCTGCCGGGCAAGGTTTCCACGCATGAAAACGGCCGAAAATAGGCCGGCACCGGTGGGGCGGCTCCGGAGCTTGGCATCAACGCGTTCTGGCGCGTACGAAGCTTCTCCCGACGAGCTACCTTGCCCTAAAGCATCACCAATGATCGGGGAACATGGAACGCATGCTAAAACTTGCAGCAAATGGCCGGAACATAGGGTTCACCGGAGGACCGATCCGTTTTTGCCGCCGCCGGCGATTTCTCGTCGCCCGGGGCCTGTGGTGGACGGTTTGATGTGTGCTTTGGCGTGGGAGGGCGCTAGGATCCCTAGTTTCTGTGGCTTGAATTGTAGAACTGATGATCAACCGCGTTGGACGAATTTCCAGTTTTGGTGTGGGTCGGTTCTTCACGTGTACCGGCGCCAAAATCCAAATTCCAGCGAGACAGTGATGGGGAAGGGCAAGGGGACTGTGGTATCATGATCTATACACCTTGGCGCACCTTAGGGAGGTGCTGGACGAGCAGGAGAGGCGTTGGAGCGGCCGGAACGTGAGGAGCAGTGAGGGGCGACGTGCTCTGTGTTCTCCCGGTGAAGAACGGCTCGGGCACTGCGAGGGGAGCTCGGGGATGAGCTGAGGAGCGGTGGAACACGTTGAGGAGTCGCTGGCGCAGCTCCTGGGGCGATCAACCACTGCTGGGAGGGGTGGAGGGCTGCTGACCCACGAGCACAGAGAGGGGCGCACTGTGTTTCTCTTCGGAGGAGCTCGAGCAGAGGTTGTGGAGAAGAGAAGAAACTCCACCGTGCTGCTGCTTTAGCTCTGGATAAACCACGCACGACGCTGCCTTCGGGAGGAAGTCATTGCAAGCTGCTCGGTGGAAGCAGCGCAGCTCGGTGGCGCACGGTGAACAGCCGAGGTGAAACACAGAGAGGAAAAAGGAAACTGTGTGGCTGACATGTGGGTCCCACCACCTCAAATTGTTATCCAATTACCACTGATATTTTTACCCCAGCAACTCAACATTAAAGGCCTTACTTCATCCCAAAGTTAAGTTTGAATTTGCAGAATTCAAATGGTTTGAATTCTGGTGTAGAATTTGAATGTGGTTTGATCATTGTAATTTGAAAATGAGTTTGAATTCTCCACTTTGTATTGCCTCAAAAATATAGAAAACCAGTTCCAAAATTTCCAATTTTTGGCATGGCTGCTAATTCAAAGGTGGAGAACACATTTGTGAAACCCAATTTTCAAATTGAGGGAATTGGAATTTGAAACTGAATTTGAAATTCAGATTAGAGGGCTCTTCCTTTTAATCCCAACAAATATTGAAACTCCTCCAAATGAGCTGAAATTTGGAAGGGTGAATATTTGGACTATGAAGATCCAAGCTGTGCATTTAGATCCCCAGGTTTGGAAGTTTTGGGAAGTCTAAACCCTCACTTTGAACTTACCTCATTATAATTCAAAGTTTTAATTCTCCTCATTTTTCATAAGTGCACATGAGCAGAATTTTCTTGTTACCACTTTTGGGGATTTTACATCCCTCCCCCCTTAAAAAGAATCTCGTCCCGAGATTCCAAAGGAAAAGTAAAGTGGGGAAAACCTTACCGGGTATATGATGATAGCAAGTCCGGATAATACGCTCGTAGATAATCCTCGCTTTCCCATGTCGCTTCATCAGCGGTATGGTTACTCCACCAGACCTTGTAGAACCATAAGGTCCGGTTTCTTGTGGCACGAGTCTTTTCATCGATGATCCGGATTGGATACTCCGTGTACGTGAGGTACGGTTGAAGAACTTCTATGTCTTCAGTGCGGATTTCAGCTGAGGGTTTGAGGCATTTCCTCAGCTGAGAGATGTGGAAGACGTTGTGAATGCCTGCGAGCAACGCCGGTAAATCTAGGCGATAGGCCACGGGTCCGCATTTTTCAATGACGGCTAATGGACCAATGAACCGCGGCGCGAGCTTTCCCTTCACTCCAAAACGGTGGACTCCCTTCATCGGAGACACACGGACATAAACATGGTCCCCGATGTCAAAGTGGAGAGGGCGGCGTCTTTTATCCGCATAGCTTTTCTGACGAGATTGAGCAGCCTTGAGGTTGGCTTGTATCACTCGCACTCGTTCTTCAGCTTCATTCACCAGTTCAATGCCGTAGATGACTCGCTCACCGGACTCGCACCAGTTGAGAGGTGTGCAACATTTCCGGCCGTAGAGAGCTTCATACGGCGCCATCTTGATGCTAGCTTGATAGCCATTGTTGTAAGAAAACTCCACCAACGGCAAATGATCGTCCCAATTCTTGCCGTGGTGGATGGCACAAGCGCATAGCATGTCTTCAAGCACTTGATTCACCCATTCAGTTTGACCATCTGTCTGCGGGTGATACACGGAGCTTCGGATCAGTTTGGTCCCCAATGATGCGTGCAGCTGTTCCCAAAACCGAGAGACAAACAGCGCACCGCGATCTGAAATAATGGAGCGGGGAACACCGTGCAAGCATAAGATTCTTGCAATATAAAGCTCCGCATATTGCTTGGCCACGTAACTGGTATGTACGGGAATGAAATGAGCCGACTTGGTTAGCCGATCGACTATCACCCAAATCGAGTAATGTTTGTGAGACGTGAGAGGTAATCCGACTATGAAGTCCATGCTGATATCCTCCCACTTCCACGCCGGAATGTTCAACGGTTGCAGCTGTCCGGCTTTACGCATATGGTCGGCTTTCACCCGCCGACACGTATCACATTCGGATACGTACTTTGCGATTTCTCTTTTCATCCGCGTCCACCAAAACCTTGTTTTCAGATCTTGATACATCTTGTTGCTGCCCGGATGAATAGAATACTTGGACAAATGAGCTTCGTCCAATATTTTCCTCGAAGCTTCATGTCGCGGGGTACCACTATACGGTTTTAAACCATAGTGTACCGTTATCATCTCTTCGGAAGCATTTCATTTCGCCATTCTTCATCCTTATCCGAATGTGCGACATTCCCACATCTTTCTGCTGCGCTTTCATAATCTCCTCTCGTATTGTAGGGACGAGAGCAAGATTATACAATGCCCCATATGGAACCAAGTACAGACTCGGCTCCTCCTCTTCAAGTGGGGTGATGGACAGACTGTTGACATGGGATTTGCGGCTTAAGGCATCGGCAACCACGTTTGCCTTCCCGGGATGGTAGTGAATCTCGATCTCATAGTCTTTGATCAGTTCTAGCCATCTCCATTTGCCGCATATTCAACTCCTTTTGAGTGAATATATATTTCAGACTTTTGTGGTCGGTGTAGAGGTGCACTAAGTTCCCAAGCAAATAGTGCCTCCACATCTTCAAGGCCAATATCACAGCAGCGAGCTCGAGATCATGAGTCGTATAGTGCTGCTCGTGGTTACGAAGTTGACGTGAGCCATAGGCGACCACTCTTCCTCCTTTCATCAATACACAGCCAAGCCCGATGCCAGACGCATCACAATATACGTCAAAGGGCTTGGTTGTATCCGGTTGAGCTAACACCGGGGCTGTTGTAAGATGCTTCACTAATGCTTGGAAAGCTTCTTCACATGCTGAGCTCCAAACATATTTGATCCCCTTTTTCAACAGTTCAGTCATCGGCTTAGCAATCTTGGAGAAATTTGGTATGAATCTCCGATAATATCCTGCTAACCCGAGGAAACTCCTGACTTCATGGACTGATGTGGGGGACTTCCATTTCAGCACTTGTTCAATTTTGCTTGGATCAACTGCAATGCCTTCTGCAGAAATAATGTGACCAAGGAATGGCACTTGGCTGATCCAAAACTCGCACTTGCTGAACTTAGCATAAAGCTTATGGTCTCTTAATCGCTGAAGTACGATATGCAAGTGTTTGGCGTGTTCTTCTTCAATCTTGGAGTAAACCAAGATGTCGTCTATGAACACCACCACAAACTTGTCCAACTCCGGCATGAACACTGAGTTCATGAGATACATGAAGTGTGCCGGGGCGTTGGTGAGACCAAAGGACATGACGAGGTATTCATACAACCCATATCTCATCGAGAAGGCCGTCTTTGGGATATCCTCCGCTCGGATCTTGATTTGATGATATCCGGAGCGAAGATCCATCTTGGAAAATACACTCGCACCGACAAGTTGATCGAAGAGAATATCGATGTGGGGCAGTGGATATTTGTTCTTGATGGTGACGGGGTTGAGAGGTCGGTAGTCCACACAAAACCTCAAGGTTTCATCCTTTTTCTTCACAAACAGCGCCGAGCATCCCCATGGCAAGGAACTCGGTCGAATGAAACCCTTCTTCATCAAATCGTTGAGCTGCTCCTTTAGTTCAGCCAGCTCATTTGGAGCCATCTTATATGGTCTCCGTGAGATTGGTGTCATCCCAGGTACGAGTTCAATCTTGAACTCGACATCTCTTTTGGGTGGCATGCCCGGAAGATCATCCGGAAAGACATCCGGGTATTCACGGACCACACGAATATCCTCAAGTTTCGTGGCTTCCATGTTATATGTGGCTGGGGTTTCTTGAACCGAATGGTCAAGAATAAGAACATGTGGTTCATGAAGTGGAGAATTTAAACGAACCACACGTGGAATGATGTCAAGCACAGCACCATGGCGATGTAGCCATGACATTCCTAAAATGACATCAAGTTTTTGACTCTCTAACATGATTAGAGAAGTCGGATATAGATTCCCACCCAACTGTAATGGTGCTCTATAGACCATTCTATCAGCTGTTATTTTCCCACCCGGAGAACATATCAAATATGAATTATTTGTGGGAATGATAGGCAGTTGATATTTAATAACATAAGACTGACTTATGAAATTATGGATGGCACCGGAGTCAAAAAGTATGACTATGGGATGATCTAGGTAAGAGAACGTACCCGCGAGGACGGGTTTGCCTTCCGGCACGTCTTCGATAGCTAAGTGGTGGACGTTGCCGGGTTTTGGTGCTGGTTTCTTGGGTTGATTGCGGGGCTGATTAGCACCCTGATATGGTGCTGCACCCCTGCCCTGTCGCGGCTCTGGGCAGTTCCTCGAAATGTGCCCGACACGGCCACACGTATAGCACGTGTAAGGTGTCGGGGTCCCGCCGTCTTGAGGACGGAATCCCGGTGCACGCTGTTGAAACTGAGGCGCACGCGGGCCATCCTTTGCTGCTTCTGTTGCTGTGATGGATATGTCGGTCGAAAGCCAGGCGCATTATATTGCCGACCGCGAAACTGAGGCGGTCGCGCCGGTGGCTGCCATCTATGACCAGATGGTGAGCGATATACCACACGGTATTTCTGTGGCGTTCCACCACTGCTGCTCATCAGCACGCTGCGTTTCCTCTTGTCAGAACCGCGCTCACGCTGAGCATTCTCCTGTAGAATCGCGGCATTAACTAGGTGGTTGAATGTGCCACGATTGCTCTGGGCGAGATGGACCTTCATCTTGGAGTTCAGGCCCCGGAAGAACGCATTGCGCTTGTTGTCTTCCGTGCCCACAAATCCTGGCGCATACTGCGCCAGCCGATTGAATAACCTGGAGTACTCATGAGCACTCCTCTCACCTTGTCGTAGCGCCAGGAACTCCTGGAGCTTCATTTCCATCACACCGGGAGGTATGTGATAGGCGCGGAACGCCTCCCGGAACTCAGTCCATGTGACGGCATGGCCAGCCGGTAAGGAGGCGGTGTAGTTCGCCCACCAGGTACCGGCTTCTCCTTGAAGCTGTTGCGCTGCATACAGCGCCTTCTGGTGTTCGGTGCATCGTAGCAGCCCGAACTTCGCCTCCAGAGTGCGGATAAAGCTGTCCGCCTCCAAAGGTTCTTCGGCCTCCGTGAAGACCGGTGGATGGGTCGCCATGAATTCTGAATATGAACTTTGTTGGGGCTGGCGTTGCCCATTGTCTTGGCGTCCTCCCTGATGGGACGCATTCTGCTGCACCAACATCCGCAGTAACTCGGTTTGCTCGTCGCGCGAGCCGAGCACTGCGGCGAGAACCTCCGCAAGATTCCTTGGAAGTTCTGGCGGTGGAGGAGGTGGTTGCTGCTGCGTCGTGGTCTGCTCCGGAGGTGGAGACTCATCACCACGAACTTGACTCGGACCTCCCTCCTCTTGCGTTGAACGTGTCCGCACCATTCTGCATTCATACCATTCAAACGATCAGCACATGTGGGTTTAGCTCATCCAGCCTATACAATAGTAATGCGAGAATGGGATAAACAATGCGCATAACAATCACACATATGGATAAAGTATAAACTTTATGCACCATATACATCCCTGGACCGTGTCATACGATCGAGTTCCAAAGTATTGAACTTTATGGGTTAAAAGTTCATTTCGACCATCGGGGTCACCACGGGACGTTAAGTGTGTTAGCATGCGTAATTTCTCGCTATTGTATTGCACCCAAACATGTACTAACTCGAAGTGATATGTCAAATACATAAACCCTTCGACTCCAACTCGCTGTTTTACAACAGCCACTGGACGTGAAACGGTGAAACTAAGTGTTTTGGTTGAAATACAGAAAATTCCAGAGAGCATTTGGTCTGCCCTGTTTTTGGACAGTACCTACTCATCTGAGATTTTCATCCCTTTGGAGGGAGATTTTGTTCTGGAGCTCTACAGAAAAGTTGTAGAGGACTTCTAAACCTTTCCAGAATGGTATCCCACACCTCCATTGGTTCAACCAATCTTAAGTTATGACCTGTTCAAGTTCAGAAATATTTCTGCCAGAAACAGGGGAGATTGTTCCTAAGCTTTTGAGATTGAACCTATACTCCCAATTGACTCTTAGTTCAATATAGGAGTTTACTAACCCCTAAATGAATTCCTATACTTCATTGTGATTCTTTTCTTTGAAAATAAACTTTTATGCAGTCGGTACTACGTTTCCTCGCCAAAGAAAAATCCTAAACCGGTATTCCGGCATATACGTGTCACATGGTGGAACTAAAGACGTCACTCACAAACGGTTTCTACACGTCATGCACTAATGTGGTTAATGTACCTGCAGAAGAACACACAATAATGGTGCACACAAAGGTTTTTGACATTTCAGGCAGTTCCATATCGTAGTAAAAACATACGATCCGTATCATTGCCATACGGATCATCCTTGAGTCAAGCCACGTCTCAAGGTACATGGTCGTGTTTTCACACCACACGACGGGGAACCCGAGTAGAGCGCGAACGGGTCGTCACGGTTGGGAATTTTATCAACCCAACGGATACCATCTACTGCCTCATGACCGTTGAGGCACGCCGATGACAAGCGCTGCGTATGGCCCTTTGAACATTGAATGTTCAAGAGTTGCATACTATCGTGTTGCTTACCACACGATGGGGTATTCTCACTTTTGCCTAAAGCATGCTGGAGATCAGCGTTTTCATATGCTCTCAGAACCATGAAGAGGTTCAGAGACTCATATTAACTACCGTGCCAAGCCACGGTATAACCTTCCATACTATTACTCGTATGGGGAGTTACCGCAATTGATCCGCCTGCGGTGGCGTACCTTACCTCTTACCTGACGTCGGAGCGTCGTTACAGAATGTATAACAAATATGTTAGCATTTCCACCTTAGTAACTACTACTATCATAGACCTTATGTGGGCTTATTGACTAATCCTCACTCGACTACTTCTAAGTTTTCAAAATAGGCTCTTTTCGAGCGTGCTATTCCCAAATGCGGCTCTGATAGCCCCGTGCACGGCAGCTGTCGCCACACTACTGCTGAGTGCCGGGAGATCCGGAAGCTCGCAGAGCGCTTCCGCGAAGGGAAGCAGCAGCGGACTGATGCCCCACCCTTACATCAAAGGGAGGGCAAGCAGAAGGTCGACGTCCCGAGCAGCGCCGACCACCAAGTGGAGTTCCAGGAGCCTCAGCGCACCGTGAAGGCGGTACGCAACCATGAGGACTCCAGCTCCAGCGACGATGAGCGTTGAAAGAAGCTCTACGTCATATACGGCTGGTCCGCCGACCCCTCGTCTCGAAGCGCAGTCAAGACTCTGCGCTGAGCGGTAGCGTCGGTGGCTCCACTCCCAAGTGCCGCACCGCACCTCAAGTGGATGGGAACCCCCATCAGCTTTGACGCCACCGACTGCCCCAGGAACATGGCTGGGGCCGGCCAACTACCGCTCTTGGTAGCTCCGACCATCGCCAACGTGAGGATGTACCACGTTTTGGTAGATGGTGGAGCTGGGCTGAACCTCATCAGCCGTGCAGCTTTCCAGAAGCTGCAGATCCCGATGGCCAAGATCACCCCGTCGAGCCCGTTCTCAGGGGTAGCGCCGGGACTGGTCATTCCTTACGGCAAGATCAGCCTCCCGGTGACCTTCGGAGCTCCGGACAGCTATCGGACAGAATACATTCTGTTCGACGTAGCGGAGATCGACCTCGCCTTCAACGCCATAATTGGCAGGCCAGCCCTGTACCGATTCATGGCAGTAGCCCACTACGGCTACCTCGTCCTAAAGATGCCTACACCAACGGGCGTCCTCAGGATTCGTGGAGACCGCACTGCTGCAGTGTCGGCCTTAGAGAAACTCCAAACGCTCGCAACAGCTGGGACACCAGCCCCTGGCAGTGCAGAGCCGGACCAGCACCACCCGAGTGCACGCCACCGTGCCTCCGTCACAGCACCCCGGGTGCAACCCCTCGACGAGGGCGGCGTCCCCTTAAAGGTCGTCCAAGTCGGCGCCAAAGCCACCCAGACCACCCGGGTAGCCGGGGGCCTGGATAGCAAATAGGAAGGCACGCTCGTCACCTTCCTCCGGCACGACGTTGACGTGTTTGCATGGCAGCCGTCACAGATGCCGGGGATCCCCAGGGAGGTGATCGAGCACCACTTAAAAGTCTTCCCCGACGCCTGGCCAGTTCAGCAGAAGCCCCCAAGTAGTCCATCGATCGGCAAAACTTCATTCGTGAAGAAATCAAGAAGCTGCTGGACGCTGGCTTCATACGGGAAGTCCACCATCCCCGGTGGTTGGCGAACCCCATCGTTATCCCGAAGTCCGGCGGGAAGCTCCGGATGTGCATCGACTACACCGGTCTCAATAAGGCATGTACCAAAGATCCATTCCCTCTCCCTAGAATAGATCAAATAGTAGACTCAACATCAGGCTGTGATATGCTGTGCTTCCTAGACGCCTACTCGGGTTTCCATCAGATCCCCATGTCTAGGGAGGATGAAGAGCACACCTCCTTCATCACAGTAGATGGCCTTTATTGTTATGTGTCTGTCGGTACCCTCGATATGGGGTACCCCCGCGCACAGGGGAAAATGCCTAAGGATCTCGCCCTTCTCCGCAGGGAGAGATCCGAAGGCGCCACGCGTCCAGCGGGGCCGGACCTCCCTCTCCTCAGAGGAGAGCTCCGGGCCCACCACGAGGCATACAGAAGCCGGACCTCCCCCTCCGCGGGAGAGAGCTCCGAAGGCGCCACGCGTCCAGCGGGGCCGGACCTCCCTCTCCTCAGAGGAGAGCTCTGGGCCCGCCATGTGGCCAACAGAAGCCGGGGCTTCCCCACCGCGGGGAGAGGTCCGGAGGCTCCACGTGCCCCGCGGGGCTGACGCTCCTTTCTCTGAGAAGGGCTCCGGGCCCGCCACGTGGCAGCAGAGCGACGCTGCCTGCCCCGAGCGATAGGCAGCGGGCGTAAATACGCCCCATACCATGCCCGTACAAGGTATTCAAGGCCCGCGTCTTCCCAAGACGCGGAGACGCGGAGCACGCTTCTGTCAGGTGCCGTTGCGCTCAGTCGCATCACATACTGGCGCGCGGTGTCAGAACCTGTCAGCCAATAAACACCGCGACAAGACATCCCATGCCGCCTGCGCCGTCATCAACCACTACGACTAGCATGCGGCATGGGCAGGGCGCCAAGATGAAGACTCAGAAGCCTTCGACCAGAGACAACTACCGGCATAACTACATATACGGTAGATAATAGACAATCCTCCCGGGACCACCTGTCGGGTCCCGGCTTCCCTTGTAAGCCGCCCGAGTCTTGGACTATAAAAGGCTCGGGTAGGCGTCGATAGCAAGGGTTCACACTTTGCAACTCATACGCTAGCCATACACTCTCAAGCTGTAACTCACCCCCAAGCTCAGGCCTCCGGCCCTGAGCAGCAAGCAATACAGCGAGCTCCATAGCTCGCTGTGGACGTAGGGTTTTACGCTCCGGCGGCCTGAACCACGTAAAACTCGCCGTGTCAAGCTCTTACTAACTCGTCCATCTGCGCAAGCTCTCCGCTAGGGACTAGCCCCTCCGAAAAAAGAACCTCCGCGGGCTGCGCTGTGCAGGCCCGGGGGAAGTGTCGACCGCACACTTCGACATTTGGCCCGCCAGGTAGGGGGCTTTTCCCCTTGCGCGACGAGTTTCCGCCGACGAAGATGACCACGCTTCCTTCAGCGGGAAACTCTCCCCCCCTGCGTCCGCGGCAAACCGTGACCAGGGGAGAGTACATGATGACACACTCAGGACAGAGTGTGTCAGGGCAAGCTGGGAGCCAGCAACCGGCTCTGGCAGCGCCGACCCCAGCAATGCAGGCTCCAACCAGCGTCAGGCCTTCAGTAGCGCCGGGCGTACCTGGTGGGGGTGCGCTAGCAGCAGCAAGGGCGCTACTGCACAATCCGCCTGCTGGGGACGTGCCTCAGGCAGCAACCCAGCAGTGGATTCACGAGGTAGACCGTCTTGTCGTCGCCACCACAAACCCTCGACTTCGGCGGGGACGACACTCCAGCCAACCGGCTGTGTCGCTGACGCGCACGCCAACGGTTGACGGGCAGACGGCGGGTTCCAGCTCCACCAAACTTCCGTCGACGGACATGAGGACAGAGCTGGAACGGTGCCACTTGGGCCAAGATGCCCGAGTGTTCCTCGAGCGACGTCGAGAAAGGCGTCGCACTCAAGAGGCTGGCGACAACATGACGTCGGCCTCGACCCAGCCTGGAGGGCGGACCTTCGCTACGCGAGCTCTGCCCCAGGCGTACGCCGCACAGCATAAGCCACAACCATGTGCTCTGCAAGCGGCGTCCCCGGCCTATGGCGCAACCTTGCTCATACCGGGGTACACTGTGCCAGGCGCAACCAAGCGTTCGCGGCACCAGTACCTGCACTGGGAGCCAGCAACCGGCTCTGGCAGCGCCGACCCCCGGCAATGCAGGCTCCAACCAGTGTCAGGTCTTCAGTAGCGCTGGGCGTACCCGGCGGCGGTGCGCTAGCCGCAACAAAAGCGCTACTGCACAATCCGCCTGCTGGGGACGCGCCTCAGGCAGCGACCCAGCAGTGGATTCGCGAGGTAGACCGTCTTGTCGTCGCCGCTGCAAACTCTTGACTTCGGCGGGGACGACGCCCCGGCCAACCGGCTGTGTCACTGACGCGCACGCCAACGGTTGACGGACAGACGGCGGATTCCAGCTCCACCAGGCTTCCGTCGACGGACCTGAGGACTGAGCTGGAACGATGCCACCTGGGCCAAGACGCCCGAATGTTCCTCGAGCGGCGACGAGAAATGCGTCGCAGCCAAGAGGCCGGCGTCAGCAAGACGATTGCCTCAACCCTGCCTAAGGCGCAGACTTTCTCCACGCGAACTCTGCCCCAGACATACGCCGCGCAGCATATGCCACAGCCATATGTCCTCCAAACGGCGCCCCCGGTCTATGGCGCAACCTTGCCCATACCGGGGTACACTGTGCCAGCGGCGAACCAAGCGTTCGCGGCACCAACATCTGCAGCAACAGGGGCAGGATGTACGGCCCTGGAGCCCCACCTCCGCTTCACGAGGTGGCCACGCAAGTTTCGGCCGCACCTGCCCGGGAAGTACGACGGCAGCGTCAATCCGGCGGGGTTCCTCCAGATCTACTCCACCGCCGTACTTGTCACAGGAGGGGATGAGGCCATCATGGCCAAACTACTTCCCCGTCGCCTTGACCGGCCCTGACCGGTCTTGGCTAATGAACCTCCCTCGGGGTTCCATAACTTCCTGGGGAGAGCTCTGCCGGCAGTTCATCACCAACTTTGGCAGCTCCTACACCCGTCCCGGCACGGAGCTTGACCTCCAAGCCATCAAGCAACAACCTGGGGAGTCTCTGCGCAACTTCATTCAGCGGTTCTCCCAGGTACGCAACACCATTCCACATATTCAAAGTGCTTCTGTGGTGGTGGCACTTCGACAGTGTCCAGGACAAGAAGATGCTTGAGAGGCTTGCAACCAGAGAGGTCTGCGATGCCTCCGAGCCCTTCAGCCTTTCGGACAAGTGCGCCAGAGCAGCCGGAGGGCGGAGCTGGCACTCACCGCCAGCTTCCGAAGCCGGAAGACAGCCCGAAGACGGCGGAGTTCAAGCTGAGCTCCCGACCACGTCAGACAGCCAAGAGCCAAGCACTGACTGACTTCGTGGCTGAGTGGACGCCAACGAAGGCTGGTCCAGGGGGCCGCGAAGACGGTGAACCAAAGTACCAAGCTCCGGTCTTCACCGGGCCTCGCTGGACGCTCTTCTTCGACGGCTCCTCGCGAAAGCAGGGGGCCGGTGCCGGCGTACTGCTTCTCATGCCATCGGGGGAGCAGTCTGGGTACATGGTGCGTCTCAATTCCAAGGCAACCAACAACTTGGCAGAGTATGAAGCACTCATCTTTGGCCTAAAAGACAGTCCTGTCTCTGGGCGCTCGCCAGTTGTTGGCGCAGGGCGACTCCCAGCTAGTTATCAAGCAAGTTAAGGGTGAATGCCCCTGCAATGACCCACAGCTAGCTGCTTATCTGCTTCATGTGCGGATGTTGGAGAAAGAATTCCTCGACTTGGACCTGCGCCATGTACCGCGCGCTTGCACGGCCGCAGCTGACAACCTCTCAACGAAAGCCTCAATCGGAGCCCCTGCGCACGAAGGAGTCTTCGAGAGGACGTTGCTGCGGTCCACAGCCCGGCCCGCCGAGCCGGGCGAAGGGGGCTGAACCAGTGCCTCGAAGCTAGGCAGTCCCGGCGGCCCTGGATGCCGCCAAAGGATCATAAGAGTCACTGGGGACTCCGTGCAACCCAGCGCTCAAGATCCAGAAGCTCAAGTAGTCCCGATGCATGGACCACGGAGGTCCGGGACTCCTTGAAGGACATCCTTCCTGATGAACGTGCATCCGCTGAACGGGTGGTGCGGATGGCTAAGTGCTACGTGCTGGTATCTTTACTGGCGTGGCGCCACGACATCCTATTGCGGTGCATAACCCAGGAGGAAGGCTGCGATTAGCTTGCAGTAGTCCAAGGAGGCGAGTGCTAGGAACGCTCATCGTCCCGCACGTTGGTCAGTTAAGCCACCCGGCATCGCTCCTACTGACCGAGAGCCACCTGGACGCCGTCAAACCGGTTAGGGATGCAATGCGTGCCAGGTCCACGCCAAGCAGACCCACACAACCGGTGCAGACGCGCACCCAGAGCCGTAGGGGGATACCGGCTCCTCCATGTCGAGGGCCAGCCGGACTTCCCAGGGCCAGGTCACGGGAACTACCCTTCCACATGGTATGCGGGGCCGAAGCCATGCTTCCCCCTGAGATCTCCATGGGGGTCTCCCCGTGTTCGGCATACGACGAAGCCACGCATGACCCGCTCTGCGTGAAGACAGGCGCTCCGACGCTACCCCAGTAAGTTCACCATGCTTACTTAGGTGTTCATTTAAATTACGCATTAATTTATATGAACACCTCCCCACGCTCTAGAAAGTGTGCGTCCATTGTACACTTGGTTCCTCTTTCCTGCTCTCATGCATAGTCGATATTTGCCGTCCTGCCGAAAACGGTAGTGCTTGGGGTACCTGCCAAAGGCCCAGTGTCCTTTTGGATCTCCCCCTGTGAGGGTACTGTACCGCCAGTTGGTCTCCTCCGAGAAAAGACCTACGCTAGACCGGGGGGTCAGGAGCCTTGCTTTGCCCGTTCTTGCACCCAAAGCATGCACACTCTGCCCCCCAGTGCTACGGTCTGAGTACCAGGGGGCAGGACGGGTACACCGTGACTGGGGCTGGGGCCAGACCTCCGGGACCAAGTGCATTGGATTACCCGAGCCCCATATTCCGGCCTGGGACAGTAAGCCAAATGAGACTAAGGGATAGGAAAGGGGGGACCACTGAGCAGTTTCGGACCTCCGCCTCCACAGCTGGGCCGAGCTCCGAGGCTAGCCCTCGCCCTCCTTTCAGAGGCGAGCGCTGATGCCGGACCTCACGCCCTTCGCTGGCCTGAGCTCCGATGACTTCCGGACTCCGCCTCCACAGCCAGGCCGAGCTCCGAGGCCAGCCCTCGCCCTCCTTTCAGAGGCGAGCGCTGATGCCGGACCTCACGCCCTTCGCTGGCCTGAGCTCCGATGACTTCCGGACTCTGCCTCCACAGCCAGGCCGAGCTCCGAGGCCAGCCCTCGCCCTCCTTTCAGAGGCGAGCGCTGATGCCGGACCTCACGCCCTTCGCTGGCCTGAGCTCCGATGACTTCCGGACTCCGCCTCCACAGCCAGGCCGAGCTCCGAAGCCAGCTCTCACCCTTCTTTCAGAGGCAAGCGCTGATGCCGGACCTCACGCCCTTCGCTGGCCTGAGCTCCTATGACTTCCGGACTCCGCCTCCACAGCCAGGCCGAGCTCCGAGGCCGGCCCTCGCCCTCCTTTTCAGAGGCGAGCGCTGATGCCGGACCTCACGCCCTTCGCTGGCCTGAGCTCCGATGACTTCCAGACCTCCGCCCCCACAGCCGGGCCGAGCTCCGATGCCAGGCTTCACCCTCTCCTAAGAGGTTGAACATCGAAGCCGTCAAGACCCTGCCAGCACAGAGAGTACTCAAGACGAGAAAGTGCGCGGATCAGAAGAGACGAAGGTCCCACCTCGGGCTTGCTATCTCCCCCGAGATGGGCCCGGGGGCCACTGTCGGTACCCTCGATATGGGGTACCCCCGCGCACAGGGGAAAATGCCTAAGGATCTCGCCCTTCTCCGCAGGGAGAGCTCCGAAGGCGCCACGCGTCCAGCGGGGCCGGACCTCCCTCTCCTCAGAGGAGAGCTCCGGGCCCACCACGAGGCATACAGAAGCCGGACCTCCCCCTCCGCGGGAGAGAGCTCCGAAGGCGCCACGCGTCCAGCGGGGCCGGACCTCCCTCTCCTCAGAGGAGAGCTCCGGGCCTGCCACGTGGCCAACAGAAGCCGGGCCTCCCCCACCGCTGGGAGAGGTCCGGAGGCTCCACGTGCCCCGCGGGGCTGACCCTCCTCTTCTCTGAGAAGGGCTCCGGGCCTGCCACGTGGCAGCAGAGCGACGCTGCCTGCCCCGAGCGATAGGCAGCGGGCGTAAATACGCCCCATACCTTGACCGTACAAGGTATTCAAGGCCCGCGTCTTCCCAAGACGCGGAGACGCGGAGCACGCTTCTGTCAGGTGCCGTTGCGCTCAGTCGCATCACAGACTGGCGTGCTGTTGAAGTGTGCGATCGACACTTCCCCCGGGCCTGCTCTGGGCAGCCCGCGGAGGTTCTTTTTTTGGCGGGGCTAGTCTCCTAGCGGAAAGTTTGCGCAGATGGACGAGTTAGCGAGAGCTTGACACGGCGAGTTTTACGTGGTTCAGGCCGCCGGAGCGTAAAACCCTACGTCCACGGCGAGCTATGGAGCTCGCTGTATTGCTTGCTGCTCCGGGCCGGAGGCCTGAGCTTGGGGGGGAGTTACAGCTTGAGAGTGTATGGCTAGCGTATGAGTAGCAAAGTGCGAACCCTTGCTATCGACGCCTACCCGAGCCTTTTATAGTCCAAGACTCGGCCGGCTTACAAGGGAAGCCGGGATCCGACAGGTGGTCCCGGGAAGATTGTCTATTATCTACCGTATCTGTAGTTACGCCGGTAGTTGCCTCTGGTCGAAGGCTTCTGAGTCTTCATCTTGCCGCCCTACCCATGCCGCATGCTAGTCGTAGTGGTTGATGACGGCGCAGGCGGCATGGGATGTCTTGTCATGGTGTTTATTAGCTGGCAGGTTCTGACACCGCGCGCCAGTCTGTGATGCGACTGGGCGCAACGGCACCTGACAGACGAGTGCTCCGCGTTTCCGCGTCTTGGGAAGACGCGGGCCTTGAATACCTTGTACGGGCAAGGTGTGGGGCGCCTTTACGCCCGCCGCCTACCGCTCGGGGGCAGGCAGCACCGTTCTTCTGGCCATTTGGCGGGTCCGGAGCCATTCTCTGAGGCGAGAAGGGTCCGGCCTGCGGAGCACGTGGAGCCTCCGGACCTCTCCCCGCGGAGGGGGAGGTCCATCCTCTGTATACCACGTGGCGGGCCCGGAGCTCTCCTCTACGGAGAGGGAGGTCCGGCCCCGCAGGACGCGTAGTGTCTTCGGACCTCTCTCCCGTGGAGGGGGAGGTCCGGCTTCTGTATGCCACATGGCGGGCCCGGAGCTCTCCTCTGAGGAGAGGGAGGTCCGGCCCCGCCGGACGCGTGGCGCCTTCGGAGCTCTCCCTGCGGAGAACGGCGAGTACCTTAGGCATTTTACCCTGTGCGCGGGGGTACCCCATATCTCAGGTACCGACAGTGGCCCCCAGGCCCATCTCGTGGGAGATAGCGAGCCCGAGGTGGGACCTCCGTCTCTTCCGATCAGCGCACTTTCTCTAAGTCCCCAATTGGCCGCTGCCGGGGCACGAACGGCCGCGGGGTCGTGAGAGCGTGCGCTCACTTGATGATTGCTTTTACTGCGGAGACGGGAGCCCCGGCCATGTTGAACACGCAGGGCTTTCGGAGCTCTCCCACCGCGGGGGCAGGTCCGGTTTCCGCCTGCCACGTGGCGAGCCCGGAGCCCTTCTCAAGGGAGGAGAGAGTTCCGGGCCTGCTGGACACGTGGGGCCCCCGGGTCCCACCCTGGGTCGAAGTAGTTGGTAGCTCCTTTCCCCCTACTTCATGCAGTCCCCGTTGCCGCAACCTGGAAGTCCTGCACACAGGTAGAGGAAACGTAATTCTCCTTGGGCCCCACCCTCCCTTATCTCATAGTCTTATTTGACTTACAGCCCCAACCATATGCTTGGTGCTTGGGGACTTGTAGAGAGGGGGAGCTGAGCACATGGCAACCATGTACTGCAAGGGCGATAAAAAAGAACTCAATTCACAATTGAAATGAGTACAAGGAAAGAGCAAAGTAGGGCAGACTTCTTTTCGTACAACCTTCCATAGGAGGAAGGCAGGCTAAACATGGAGGCCACGACCCACCCCATTAAGAGGGGAAGCAAGACTCTACGCGCTTGGAGTCGGAACCAGGCAAAGCTGAACGTAGTCCTGGACCGTCCCCTGGGGTTTAGCTGCTCCGAGCGCTGCTCCTGGACTCTATGGAGTTCATTACGAAAAGAAAGTACTGTCCTATCTTTGCTCTAGGGGTAGAACTTACGGAGGTGTTCTATGTTCCAAGGGTTCGGGAGCAGGTCCCCATCCTCGGTGGAAAGGCGCACACACCCGGGGCGGCATACTTTCGCGACTCGGAAGGAGCCTTCCCAACTAGGGGAGAGTTTGTTGGCCCCTTCGTGAGAAAGTATGCGCCGCAACACCAGGTCACCTTCCTGCAGCTCCCGGGCACGCACAGACCTCTGGTGGTAGCGCCGAAGCACCTGTCTGTACCGCGCATTATGGAGTGCCGCATGTAATCGGACCTCGTCGACGAGGTCGATTTCTCCATGCCGGAGGTTGTCCTTCGTGGCTTCGTCGTAAGCCCGGACACGGTGAGACTTCATGGTGATTTCTGGAGGGAGTACAGCTTCAGCCCCGTACACCATGAAGAAGGGTGTCTCCCCGGTGGCCCGGCTCTGGGTTGTCCGGTTAGCCCATAGTGTGCTCGGAAGTTCATCTACCCAATTGGCACCATGTTTCTTCAGGCTGGCGAAGGTACGAGTCTTGAGGGCCCGGAGAATCTCCGCATTGGCCCTCTCAACTTGCCCATTGCTCTTCGGGTGGGCGACAGAGGCATAGCATACCTGAATGCCAAGGTCCTCGCAGTAGTCTTGGAACGCTGCGCTGGTGAACTGGGTCCCATTGTCAGTGATGATCCTGTTTGGGACCCCGAACCGGCAGACAATAGACCTGATGAATTTTACTGCAGATTGTTTATTGATGGTGACAACTGGTGTAGCTTCCGGCCACTTGGTCAACTTGTCGATAGCGACATAGAGGTACCGGAACCCCCCGACGGTTCTGGGAAATGGTCCCAGGATGTCCAGCCCCCACACGGCAAACGGCCACGAGGCCGGGATCATCTGTACCGCCTGAGCCGGTGTGTGGATCTGCTTGGCGTGGAACTGGCACGCCTTGCAGCTCTCGACCAGCTTGACGGCATCCTGGAGTGCTGTCGGCCAGTAGAAGCCATGCCGGAAGGCTTTACCGACAAGCGTGCGTGAGGAAGAATGACTCCCACATTCGCCTCCATGGATCTCAGCGAGCAAGTCGCAGCCTTCCCCCTGGGTTATACACCGCAATAGGATGTGGTTGGTGCCACGCCGGTAGAGATCCCCCTCTACCAGCGCGTACCTCTTAGCCATACGCACAATCCGTTCAGCGGTTGCATGTTCATCAGGGAGGATATTGTAAGGGCCTCAGTTTTGACAACCATTTGCAGTGTTCATCACCACACCACACACCTCATTTGAGCAAGAATGATGAACACAAATGAAGAGCAAGTAACAATTATCA
Organism: Neostapfia colusana; assembly: GCA_030760725.1. Taxonomy (NCBI): domain Eukaryota; kingdom Viridiplantae; phylum Streptophyta; class Magnoliopsida; order Poales; family Poaceae; genus Neostapfia; species Neostapfia colusana. Next base: position 96,301,130 of record JASWHV010000003.1, read on the forward strand.
ACATGCTCATTAGAGAACAAACTCACACATTGCCAAAAGTGGTATTTCCCACATGTGATATAGATGGGCTGGACATATGAAAACTCCTACACTTTGCTAAGGATGTCCATGCCAAGTTTCACCCAAACTCAAAACCTTTTTGAGGTCATTTTGGGTATAGTTAGGAAGAGAGCAGTTTGAAACCATATTCAAATTCAAACTGTTTTTATGCCATGAATTTGAAAGTGGAAGGCATATTCTTACTCAGCACATTTTTGTGAGCTCACACACCAATTTTCACTCCATTTGGAGTTGATCTTGACATGAGCTAAGGGGGAGAATTCAAACTTTATTTGAATTTCAAACTGAACTTGTGCTGAAATTCATTCAAACCAAACCTCATTTGAACTTTGATCAATTCAAATGGCTCATGGGTGAATAATTTGAATTGCCAAGGGTAGAATAGGGTTCACTGTTTACCACAGCTGTTAGGAGTAAATTTCAGAGGTTAAAAGAGAGGTGGGACCCACATGTCAGCCTCTGCCTCAAAACAAACCGACTGAAACACAGTTCAGTCGGTTCCCGGCTGCTGTGCGCGCGCGCCACCGAAGGGGGGCAGCCGGCGCCAGCTCCTGCTGCGCGCCCCAAGCCGGAGGCCAGCCGCCGGGCTATTTATTCCCTCCCCGGCGTGCTCCGATCATTCATCCCCCGAGCTGCCGGCATACTCGGCCGTTTTTCCACTGCCATCACCGCCGCTCGAGCTCCTGCTTGATCAAGCCGATCGCAGCTCCCTCTTTCCACTCCAGGGTCCCAGCAAGGTACTAGAGACCTTCCTCCATCCTCCCCATTGCTAGAATTCGATTGGAACCGAGTGATATCGGCTGTGCCGAAAGATCAAACTCAGAACTTGGAACCGCCGCACCTCGGGCTCTCGTGGACAGCCCAACCTGGGCGTTGTCACGCCCAACCCAAGGCACCCTTGGACGCGCAGGTGACCGGTGCTGCTCACCCCCGAGCTACAGCTCGAGTGGTGGCTCACCGGCGGCGAATTTCCACTTTTCCCCTTTCTGTGTGCAGAACAACCTTCGGGTACGATTCTGTTTAATTCGTGCTCTAGAAAGGATTAGAGGGCCTCAGGCCACTCCCACGCGAGCTAGACACGGTGACGCACAAGTTGCCTTCACAACTCTGGGCCGGAGAACCTCTGTGCCCGGCGTAATTCAAGGTCTACTAATGGCGGAACGAACGGGGGGTATCGGGCGCACGGTGAGGACCTATTTCGGGCCTTCCCCGAGCTGTCTCAAGCTCATGTCGACCTTCTCTGAGGTCCACTGATGCTCCCCGACCGATTTCCCAAGTAGCTGAGGTACTAGGCGAGTCAGCCGACATGGCCGAAGTCGCTCCGATATGGCGGCTCGTCGCCGACCATACTCCGGCCGTTGTCATGAGCAGCTGACCCTCGGATCATGTTCCCCAACTAAAAGTAGGCAGGGGCCGCCAGAATCAAGAAGTTTGGAGCTGTACAGCAGCCGGCGGCGAGCTCTCCGGCGAGGTCCCTCGGCGGCGGAGCGCGGGTGTCGCGAGGTTGAAGAAGGGGGTGGACCCCAGCTGTCAGCGGCCGATATTTTGAATCGGGATCCGGCTGCGGCCGGGATCGGGTGTGCTGGCGCGCAAAGTCCTTGTGGGCCGCGGTATGCCATCGCCTAGGCGTGCGACGCGTGTCCCCTGGGCCCACGCTCGAGTTTAAACTTTTCCCCGATTTTCAGATTTCCTTCAAACTTCAAATCCTCATAACTTTGGCTAGAAAGCTCCAAATTGAGTGAACCAAATTTTGCTAGATTCAGCTCTCTGGGTACTTTCCAGAAAATCAAGTTTCACTCCATGAAATTCCTTATTTCTCCAGAATTAATTCAGCAAAATTTAAACTGTTAGGAATTTTAACTGGAGAATCCTTTGGGGGAAAATCCTGAAATTTTGCTGAGATGTTCACCAAAATATCCTTGAACTACCATAAAAATTTCAGATCCATTTGAGCTCATTTAATCCACCTAATGGTGTGATTAGTGCAACTGTTCCAGAGAAAATAGAAAATGTTCAGAAACATTTTCAGAATTTTCTCTGAAATTGTTTAGCTCATATCTTTAGTTAGAGACTTCCAAATTAAGTGAGACCAAATCCATTAGAACCCTCTGAAAATCTAGTTTTCAGAAAATCATAGTTTGTCTCATGAAAATTCCTAGAACACCCTAAGAGTTCCAATTAAGGTCAAGGACATAATTATTTGTGGAGGGCTCAAATGAGCTTTGCTGCAACTAAAACTTGACCAAGTCTTTGTTTAGGTTGTAACCAAGCCACAGTAAAAGTTTCACAGTCATTAGGTCTGTCTAGCAAGGGTTGTAGACTTTACAACTGCAAACTTAATACAAATGCATTAAATTAATACATGTATGGTTTCTATCATGTAGTCGCTAAGGTCGAGGAGGAAACCGAAGTCCTAGACTTCGTTACTCCGGAGGAACAGCTAGCCTACGACCAAGAGCAGCAAGGCAAGCCCCGGTTTGCATTAACCTTTTACAAATGTTTATTGTTTTGAGCACATCGTTGAATATTGTTCTTTGCATTAGAGTCTTGATTGAAAACCCAACTGCATAGCCAAGAAAACCATGGGTTGGGTTTAGGATTGCAAACCTCGTTAGCCACTGCATTGCTAGGATAGAGTAGGATTCGGTACAAGTCGAGTAGTTGGAACTACTCGCGAGAATAGGCTAGAGGCACATTGCTCGGGTAGAGATAGCACATGATACACATGGCAAGAAAATGAGACCGAGCGGAGAGTAAGGGCAGCAGGACTTTGGGGCCTGTGTGCTGTAGCTCCGCTTGTGTTGATTGAGGACCGAGCCGTGTGCGGGCCTGTTGAACAAGCTAGAACAGTACTGAAGACCTACCGGCTATATGGGAACTGGGAAACTGATGTAACTCGGGTAGCTGGGTATTGAGGCATTGCCCGTCGTTCAGAGGGTAGGTTGAGAGCTCGAGGTGTAAATCGTCTGGCGGCACGGAGATGCGCGTGCAGAGACCTCTTGCTCGGGACGATGGGACCGGTTCAATATTTGGCTAACGGGTGAAAGGTAGTCGCGTACGGCGTCCGTGATGGTTGTTGTAGGCAACATCGAGTACGGGCGTACGCGACGGGTTGTTCGGGTAACCCTGCAGGTGTAAATCGATTATAATCGCCGTCCCTCGCGGTCAGTGAGTACCACTTGTTCACTGTACCGTGACGTAGAAAGAACAGGCTAGTTACATGTTAAAATGTTGCTGATTGAAAGATGGACTTGATTGTTAAAGACTTGCTGTAGCTTAGAGCTAACTAAAGTTCATTTCAACTTTGGGCAAAGTACATGAGAGAAATGCGTTTCTTGTTTGATTGCGGCTCTCTCATGTACCTTCGCGTAAGGTTCTCCACAACCTGCTGCTAAAACTTGAAAGTAAGGTTCTACTAATTAGGCGAGTCCTTGCAAATGATTTTTACCTCATGCAACCCACTACCTCATGTAGAAGTTCCATGTTTAGGTGAGACGGGTCAGACTTGCTGAGCCTTCGTGCTCACTGCTTGTGTTTGAAGCTTTTGCAGGGTTCTATGAGGAAGGGACTCCCGAAGAGGAGACGGAACCCCAGGAGGGGAACCCCGTCGAGTGGGAGTCGTGCACGCCGCAGAGTTAGTGTGCGTGTGTGCTAGCAAGGACACATTCAAGGGCTGAACGTGGACTTGGTGCTTAGTCTACGCCCGCGAGTGTGGACTAAATTTATTTTGATGTAATCATGTTCATAAAACTGTTTATGTAATAAAACTTCCTCTTCCGCTTTGCACCTTTGACGTGTGTTATACGGTGCTGTGCAACGCAGTACCCCTCAGCGTGATCCTGGCTCGACAGGACCAATGGGGTCGTGTCAGCGTGGTATCAGAGCCCGCTTGAGGTTTAACACAGTACAAAGGTCTTCTTTTTCAAAAATCCAGTGAGGAACGATTTAGTAGCCCGTATAAGGATGTTATTAGTATATAGAAAGTGGCATATTAACCTATTTGTTATGTCGGAAAATCGTGCATCTCGGGACGTTCATGTCTTGGGGGGTGCACGTAAGCGCTGTCCACCAGTGCGCACAAGCTGAAGGGTGGAGCCCCACGGGTGGCAGGTAACCCGACCCGCTTTGGTATCCTCTACGACTCTTCATGTCGTTTGGGGTATTCGAGCAACGTCTGTCCCTGGCGTGCATGGTGCAACATGGGAGACCCCGTCACGTGGTCTGAAACGTGAACACGCAACTCAAGGCGTGGTTGGCTTGAGAACATCCGGGCGGGTGATGACGGCCGGGTGTACTAACTGTATGTATTCCAGGCTCGGTGTGCAGCCGAGTCTGATGATTGTTTGAGTTTCTGCAGGTAGCCTTACCACGAAACGGTAGACGTGTAGCATCCCTGTGCGAGTGACGAGTAGTGCCACTGAAATAACGAAGCCGGCTAAGTCCGGTATAGGTTTTTCCTTTGTGAGGACGTAGTACCGACATAAGCTGGTGACGCATCGACGTCGCACCCAACTAAATGAACAACTTCATTTAAAAACTTGAAGGTTTTGATCCAAAGTAGTAAAACTTGATGTAACTCCTTCCCTTGAACAGGATATTCAAAGCTAATAAGTTTTCAACTTATAGGATGTTAAGGACAGAGCACTCTGTTTTCAGCTAAATCAAGGCTGAAGTTAATCAGAGGTTAGAGGTTGAGTTCTTTCGAGGTTGGGGTCGTATGATACATTTCTGGAATGCTTTGGAGGAGCTTTACAACTTTTCTGTTGAGTTCCAGAGGTGTTTCATCCCTTAACCACTCGAAAAATGCAGTAGAGTTGAAACTGTCCAGAAAACAGGACAGAGCAAAGACTCTCTGTAAACTCTCTGTAAATTAAGCATAACTTCCTGCGTAAAAATCCAAAAATAAGAAATGAGGTAGTTCTGGAAACCTTATGAGATGGGTTACAACTTTGTAACAGAAAGTTTTGTCAGATTAGGAACAGAATTAACTGGGATTCGTGGATTAAATCAGTACCTAAGGCAGGGAGGTGCTGTCCAATTGTTCCCAGAAATTCTGCTAACTTTGACGTCTCATAACTTTTGAACCAGGACAGATCTTAGGCCAACCAAATACTTTCTGGAAAGCTATTGAAGTTAACTTTAACTTTGATGTTGAGCTCCAGAACTGGTTTTGCTCTTACTCTGGCCTAAATCAGATTGTTATGGAAACGGGTCAGGGCTGTCATGGTAACAGCAGATCAGCAGTCAAATTTGTTTAAAAATTTGAACTATGTTTCCAAGTGTTATGGGTTCAATGACATATCTTATGTTATAACTCAATGGTTCACTGTTAAATAAATATTTGACCTTTCTCAAATATATTTTTACAGATGGCAGCAGATAAACGGTTGGAGAACGGGTGGGTAGTTTCCCACTGTTCTGACCGTAGCGGCTACCCGGAAGCATTGTGGCAAATGCTCCAATATTTCGGGTATAACCAGATGCCGCAATACTTCGCCAAGGAAGAAGGCGAAGAGGGGAACAAGACATGGACGATCCATGTCGAGGTTCCTGCAGGGCCTACGCCACCCGGTTGGGTGCCATTCACCGTCACGGTGAGAGGAAGACAACCGGAAGGGATGTGGCAAGTGGCAGCCCGTGACACTATGTCACGTTTCTGCCAACTACACGTGCAGGCAATGGAGGGAACTCCATACGCACTCGTTCCGGTGGAGGGACGAGCTCAGCATGTGTGGGAAGAGAGGTACCTGGAGGCAACAGACCCGAGTTGCCCAAGGTACAACCCCGCGGAGGCAAATCTCAGTCTCCAAATGAGGGCGGGAAATGCTGTGATGAACAGCCAAGCTGTTCATACGGAGCATCTCGCCACAAAGCTCAAGGAGAGCACCAGCCGTGGAGAACATTTTGAGAGTGCTCACAGTGCACTCCGCAATGTGCTCCTTCCAACGATCAAGCGACTGAATGAACAACACAATCAGTTGCGTCGTCTGAAGAAGGCAAAGAAGAAGAGCCGTGTTGACATCGCGGCGTTGCAAGAGCTGGTGCAGACCCTAACCCAGCAGAATGAGGACCTTGCTCAAGAGCGGGACGACGCTATTGAGGAAGGACAAGGCTGGGAAGAGGACTACAACCAGGCTATGGACGAGGTGCATGCATTGCAGGACCTCGTGCCCCCGGTGTTAGGCATACCGGTGGTCATGGGTCTTCCAGCAATGGGAGAACCTGGAATGGGAGAAGAGGTGGTAGATCCAGAGCCACCAGCAGAAGTACCGGAGGAGGACGACCCACAGGAGGTTGAGTTCTACTCTGAGTAGGGGGTTACGGTTGCCAAGTAGGGCAGCTAGGGTAGCGTAACCCAACTTTTGTAATCGGTGACATGTCGTGTAGACCGTAGCGTATGTATAGGTAGTGACGACATGAGCACGACTTCTCGGAGATCCGAGAATAATGTATCTTGTATAAAGTTTATGCTTTATCAATATATGTGAAGGTTGTGCAAGATAATCATGCGTCGCTTCAATACTACTGCTGTTTATGGAATTTTGAGTAAGACATGTGCTAATTGCTGCTGTGTTGAATTTCAGAATGACGCGTACTCGTGCCAACCCTGATGTTGGAGGTACTAGCCAAGGGGGAGAGACCTCCCAACCACCTCCCGAGGACTCCTCGGGACAGCAGCAGCAACAGCAACAGCCAACACCGCCACCGCCACTGCCAACGGTTACATTGGCCGACATTGTCGCGGCAATGGCGGGTTCACATCAGCAGCACACAGAGCTGCTGCAAACGTTAATTGCGAATACGTCTCGCCCAGAGAGACGTCAAGATCGTGAGGAGCGCCAACAGAGCTCCTACTCCGACTTCCTGGCGACTCATCCCCCTATATTCTCAAGGGCGGATGAACCACTTGACGCGGACAACTGGCTCCGCGCCATAGAGATGAAGTTCGGGCTGCTCCAAATCAGCGAGCAGCGCAAGACTCAGTTCGCGGTCCAGCAGCTCCAAGGATCCGCGAGCGCGTGGTGGGCCAACTTCTGTGCTTCACAGCCCACCGACCGAGTGATGACCTGGGCGGAGTTCCGGACGGCCTTCAGGGCCTAACATATACCGCCCGGCTTGATGAAGAGGAAGACGCAGGAGTTCCTACACCTGCAACAAGGGAGCCGAAACGCGCTGGAATATTCCAGGGCGTTCAACGATCTCGCTCTCTACGCGTCGTATCACGCAGATACAGACGAGAAGCGGCGGGACCACTTTTACCAGGGGCTTAACCCGCTCCTGAAGGACAAGCTGGCGATGTTCAATCGCGGCAGCCTCAACGACATAATTGATGCTGCGATTGTTCAGGAGGACTCCAGCAAGGAGTTGGCGGCGGCAGAGCGAAAGCAAAGCGCGCCGCAGAGCAGTGGAGAAGGAGGTGGTCCTTCTCAGAAGTTTCGGATGGTGAATCGCCCACCATCAGGTCCACGCTGGCAACCACCACAGCGGTCGATGCCGTTCCGCAGTCGACCGTACTCTTCACTGGCATTCCGGCCGGCACTGCCAGTACCACCGCAACAACAGCAGCAGCAGCGGGCGATGCCGCGTGCGTTTGCACCTCCGCAACGCATGCCGGGCTTTCGTCCCCCGAGTACTCCACCAGCAGCGGCCACTTGTTACAAGTGTGGTCGTCCAGGACACTTCGCGAGCAGTTGCCCGGAGAGGCAAGGCGGCGGAGTGGCACCACAGTTTCCGGGAAGGAATCAACCCCGGAACCCTACTAATGCGCGGCGGGCAAACCCTAGGCCCGGCACTGTCCACCAGCTTGCCATTGAGGACGTGCCGGAGGGCGAGCCAATCCTTGCGGGTATGTTCCAACTCCACCAGCATCCCGCTATAGTACTATTTGATTCAGGCGCCACGCATAATTTTATTAGCCAAGCTTTCATTGCTAAACACAGCTTGCCAATACTACCCACCGATAGTCCATATCTAATTTGTTCACCGGGTGGGAAGATTTCAGCAAGCGTAATGGTCTCCAAAGCACCATTATGCTTAGCGGGTAGAGTGTACCCCACGTCTCTCATTATCTTAGAGGGACAGAAGGTCGATGTCATCCTAGGGATGTCGTGGTTAACCCGCCACGGCGCTGTTTTAGACACCGTCCTTCGAGTCGTGCACTTAAACTCAGAGGTGCACGGTTCTCACTCATTATTTCTGGACAGTCCAGAAATAAAACTTCCAAGTGTCTATCAAGCCACAACCATCAGATTGGAAGACATTCCAGTGGTCCGAGAGTTCCCGGATGTGTTCCCGGACGATTTGCCGGGGATGCCACCCGATAGAGTGGTGGAGTTCAAGATTGAACTTGCACCGGGAACCATGCCAATATCCCGAAGGCCGTACAAGATGGCGCCCAAGGAGTTGGCTGAACTGAAGACTCAGCTCACGGACCTTCTGGAGAAGGGTTTTATTAGGCCGAGCTCCTCGCCATGGGGCTGTCGGCATTATTTGTCAAGAAGAAGGATGAGACGCTACGGCTTTGCGTGGACTACCGTCCATTAAATGCCGTAACCATCAAGAACAAGTACCCGTTGCCACGGATCGACATGTTGTTTGATCAGTTGGTTGAAGCAAAGATCTTTTCCAAGATGGATTTAAGATCCGGGTACCATCAGATTAAGATAAGGGCGGAGGACATTCCAAAGACAGCTTTCTCGACAAGGTACGGACTTTATGAGTACCTGGTCACGTCCTTCGGCCTCACCAATGCTCCAGCTCACTTCATGTACTTAATGAACTCGGTGTTCATGCCGGAGGTGGACAAGTTTGTCGTGGTCTTCATCGATGACATCCTAGTATACTCCAAGTCGGAGGAAGATCACAAGAAACATTTGCGTATAGTCTTGCAACGGCTGCGGGATCACAAGTTATACGCAAAATTCAGCAAATGCGAGTTTTGGATATCGCAAGTGCCTTTCCTCGGGCATATCATCTCAGCGGAGGGTATCGCTGTGGACCCGAGCAAGATCACGCAAGTGCTGAATTGGAAATCCCCGAGAACTGTTCATGAGGTACGGAGTTTCCTCGGACTCGCGGGATATTATCGGAGGTTCATTCCAAACTTCTCGAAGATTGCCAAGCCAATGACAGAGCTGCTGAAGAAGGCTACCAAATATGTTTGGAGTCCAGCATGTGAAGCAGCATTCAAGGCTTTAGTCAAGCACCTAACATCAGCACCGGTTTTGGCGCAGCCAGACACAACAAAACCGTTCGATGTGTACTGCGATGCATCCGGCATTGGGCTCGGATGTGTGCTGATGCAAGACCGAAGAGTGGTCGCGTATGGATCACGGCAGCTTAGGAACCATGAGCAAAATTATCCAACTCATGACTTGGAGCTCGCTGCCGTGGTACTTGCACTGAAGATGTGGAGGCACTACCTACTCGGTAACCTCGTACATTTATATACCGACCACAAAAGCCTCAAGTACATATTCACTCAGAAGGAGCTGAACATGAGGCAACGAAGATGGTTAGAACTGATAAAGGATTACGAAATAGAGATCCATTATCATCCGGGCAAGGCAAACGTTGTGGCAGATGCGCTGAGCCGCAAGTCACACGTCAATGATCTGACCATCACACCGTGGGAAGGGAGCGAACCACCACTACATGTGATTCCACATGGAGCTCTCTACAACCTAGCTTTGATCCCCACCATCCGTGAAGAGATAGCGGCAGCCCAGAAGAATGACAAGGGCATGTCACATTTGCGGAGACGTGTAGATAGTGGGGAATTAAAATGTTTCCGGAAGGACGGAGACGGCGTCCTATGGTTCAAGGACCGAATCGTCGTACCCCGAAACCCGGAGTTAAGGAAGAAAATCTTTGATGAGGCTCACTTATCAAAGTTTTCTATTCACCCCGGCAGCAACAAGATGTATCAAGAACTCAGAAGAAAGTTTTGGTGGACACGGATGAAACGAGAGACTGCAAAGTACGTGTCCGAGTGTGATACATGTAGAAGGGTGAAGGCAGACCACATGCGGAAACCGGGACTGCTGCAACCACTGGGCATTCCTGCCTGGAAGTGGGAGGACGTGAACATGGATTTCGTCGTCGGTTTACCCACCACCGCACAGAAACATGATTCTGTGTGGGTGATCGTCGATCGGCTCACCAAAGTTGCCCATTTCATCCCGGTCAACACCAACTACAACGCCAAGAAGTACGCTGAACTGTACATCTCACAGATCCTATGCTTATACGGCATACCCCGTACCATCATATCGGACCGGGGCACTTTATTTGTGTCCCGTTTTTGGGAGCAGCTGCACGCTGCATTGGGGACGAAGCTGATCCGTAGTTCAGCCTACCACCCGCAGACAGATGGACAAACCGAGCGGGTAAATCAGATTCTAGAAGACATGCTACGAGCTTGCGCTATCGACCACGGCAAGAATTGGGATGATCACTTGCCGTTAGCCGAGTTCTCGTACAACAATGGGTACCAAGCCAGCATCAAGATGGCGCCCTACGAGGCGCTATACGGAAGAAAATGCCGCACACCATTGAACTGGTGTGAGTCTGGCGAAAGGGTTACCTTCGGGATTGATCTTGTCAACAACGCGGAAGAAAAGGTTCGATTAATTCAAGCGAACCTAAAAGCCGCTCAATCCCGACAGAAACAGTATGCGGACCGGAGAAGGCGCCCATTACAATTCGAAGTTGGGGATCACGTATATCTACGGGTGTCTCCAATGAAGGGCGTAAACAGATTTGGGGTGAGGGGAAAGTTAGCACCCCGCTTCATCGGTCCATTCCAGATTACAGAAAGATGTGGATCGGTGGCATACCGGCTGAAATTACCAGAAGCACTTTCCGGTGTGCACGACGTCTTTCACATATCCCAGCTGAGGAAGTGTCTCAAGCTATCAACTACCGTTCAGCTGGAAGACATTGAAGAACTGCAACCGGATCTCGCCTATCGGGAGGAACCGGTGCAGATTATTGATGAAAAGGCCCGAACCACACGCAACCGTGTGTTATGGTTCTACAAGGTTCTATGGAGTAATCACTCCATGGACGAAGCGACATGGGAGAGCGAAGAATTCCTTCGCACTAACTACCCCGACTTTTTCACGTCGCATATCCGGTAATTTTCCACCGTCCTCTCTCTCATTTTCACCTTATAATCTCGGGACGAGATTCTTTTAAGGGGGGAGGAATGTAAGGGCCTCAGTTTTGACAACCATTTGCAGTGTTCATCACCACACCACACACCTCATTTGAGCAAGAATGATGAACACAAATGAAGAGCAAGTAACAATTATCAACATGCTCATTAGAGAACAAACTCACACATTGCCAAAAGTGGTATTTCCCACATGTGATATAGATGGGCTGGACATATGAAAACTCCTACACTTTGCTAAGGATGTCCATGCCAAGTTTCACCCAAACTCAAAACCTTTTTGAGGTCATTTTGGGTATAGTTAGGAAGAGGGCAGTTTGAAACCATATTCAAATTCAAACTGTTTTATGCCATGAATTTGAAAGTGGAATGCATATTCTTACTCAGCACATTTTTGTGAGCTCACACACCAATTTTCACTCCATTTGGAGTTGATCTTGACATGAGCTAAGGGGGAGAAATTCAAACTTTATTTGAATTTCAAACTGAACTTGTGCTGAAATTCATTCAAACCAAACCTCATTTGAACTTTGATCAATTCAAATGGCTCATGGGTGAATAATTTGAATTGCCAAGGGTAGAATAGGGTTCACTGTTTACCACAGCTGTTAGGAGTAAATTTCAGAGGTTAAAAGAGAGGTGGGACCCACATGTCAGCCTCTGCCTCAAAACAAACCGACTGAAACACAGTTCAGTCGGTTCGCGGCTGCTGTGCGCGCGCGCCACCGAAGGGGGGCAGCCGGCGCCAGCTCCTGCTGCGCGCCCCAAGCCGGAGGCCAGCCGCCGGGCTATTTATTCCCTCCCCGGCGTGCTCCGATCATTCATCCCCCGAGCTGCCGGCATACTCGGCCGTTTTTCCACTGCCATCACCGCCGCTCGAGCTCCTGCTTGATCAAGCCGATCGCAGCTCCCTCTTTCCACTCCAGGGTCCCAGCAAGGTACTAGAGACCTTCCTCCATCCTGCCCATTGCTAGAATTCGATTGGAACCGAGTGATATCGGCTGTGCCGAAAGATCAAACTCGGAACTTGGAACTGCCGCACCTCGGGCTCTCGTGGACAGCCCAACCTGGGCGTTGTCACGCCCGACCCAAGGCACCCTTGGACGCGCAGGTGACCGGTGCTGCTCACCCCCGAGCCACAGCTCGAGTGGTGGCTCACCGGCGGCGAATTTCCACTTTTCCCCTTTCTGTGTGCAGAACAACCTTCGGGTACGATTCTGTTTAATTCGTGCTCTAGAAAGGATTAGAGGGCCTCAGGCCACTCCCACACGAGCTAGACACGGTGACGCACAAGTTGCCTTCACAACTCTGGGCCGGAGAACCTCTGTGCCCGGCGTAATTCAAGGTCTACTAATGGCGGAACGAACGGGGGGTATCGGGCGCACGGTTTCCCAAGTAGCTGAGGTACTAGGAGAGTCAGCCGACATGGCCGAAGTCGCTCCGATATGGCGGCTCGTCGCCGACCATACTCCGGCCGTTGTCATGAGCAGCTGACCCTCGGATCATGTTCCCCATGTAAAAGTAGGCAGGGGCGGCCAGAATCAAGAAGTTTGGAGCTGTACAGCAGCCGGCGGCGAGCTCTCCGGCGAGGTCCCTCGGCGGCGGAGCGCGGGTGTCGCGAGGTTGAAGAAGGGGGTGGACCCCAGCTGTCAGCGGCCGATATTTTGAATCGCGATCCGGCTGCGGCCGGGATCGGGTGTGCTGGCGCGCAAAGTCCTTGTGGGCCGCGGTATGCCATCGCCTAGGCGTGCGACGCGTGTCCCCTGGGCCCACGCGCGAGTTTAAACTTTTCCCCGATTTTCAGATTTTCTTCAAACTTCAAATCCTCATAACTTTGGCTAGAAAGCTCCAAATTGAGTGAACCAAATTTTGCTGGATTCAGCTCTCTGAGTACTTTCCAGAAAATCAAGTTTCACTCCATGAAATTCCTTATTTCTCCAGAATTAATTCAGCAAATTTTAAAATGTTAGGAATTTTAACTGGAGAATCCTTTGGAGGAAAATCCTGAAATTTTGCTGATATGTTCACCAAAATATCCTTGAACTACCATAAAAATTTCAGATCCATTTGAGCTCATTTAATCCACCTAATGTTGTGATTAGTGCAACTGTTCCAGAGAAAATAGAAAATGTTCAGAAACATTTTCAGAATTTTCTCTGAAATTGTTTAGCTCATATCTTTAGTTAGAGACTTCCAAATTAAGTGAGACCAAATCCATTAGAACCCTCTGAAAATCTAGTTTTCAGAAAATAATAGTTTGTCTCATGAAAATTCCTAGAACACCCTAAGAGTTCCAATTAAGGTCAAGGACATAATTATTTATGGAGGGCTCAAATGAGCTTTGCTGCAACTAAAACTTGACCAAGTCTTTGTTTAGGTTGTAACCAAGCCACAGTAAAAGTTTCACAGTCATTAGGTCTGTCTAGCAAGGGTTGTAGACTTTACAACTGCAAACTTAATACAAATGCATTAAATTAATACATGTATGGTTTCTATCATGTAGTCGCTAAGGTCGAGGAGGAAATCGAAGTCCTAGACTTCGTTACTCCGGAGGAACAGCTAGCCTACGACCAAGAGCAGCAAGGCAAGCCCCGGTTTGCATTAACCTTTTACAAATGTTTATTGTTTTGAGCACATTGTTGAATATTGTTCTTTGCATTAGAGTCTTGATTGAAAACCCAACTGCATAGCCAAGAAAACCATGGGTTGGGTTTAGGATTGCAAACCTCGTTAGCCACTGCATTGCTAGGATAGAGTAGGATTCGGTACAAGTCGAGTAGTTGGAACTACTCGCGAGAATAGGCTAGAGGCACATTGCTCGGGTAGAGATAGCACATGATACACATGGCAAGAAAATGAGACCGAGCGGAGAGTAAGGGCAGCAGGACTTTGGGGCCTGTGTGCTGTAGCTCCGCTTGTGTCGATTGAGGACCGAGCCGTGTGCGGGCCTGTTGAACAAGCTAGAACAGTACCGAAGACCTACCGGCTATATGGGAACCGGGAAACTGATGTAACTCGGGTAGCTGGGTATTGAGGCATTGCCCGTCGTTCAGAGGGTAGGTTGAGAGCTCGAGGTGTAAATCGGCTGGCGGCACGGAGATGCGCGTGCAGAGACCTCTTGCTCGGGACGATGGGACCGGTTCAATATTTGGCTAACGGGTGAAAGGTAGTCGCGTACGGCGTCCGTGATGGTTGTTGTAGGCAACATCGAGTACGGGCGTACGCGACGGGTTGTTCGGGTAACCCTGCAGGTGTAAATCGATTATAATCGCCGTCCCTCGTGGTCAGTGAGTACCACTTGTTCACTGTACCGTGACGTAGAAAGAACAGGCTAGTTACATGTTAAAATGTTGCTGATTGAAAGATGGAGTTGATTGTTAAAGACTTGCTGTAGCTTAGAGCTAACTAAAGTTCATTTCAACTTTGGGCAAAGTACATGAGAGAAATGCGTTTCTTGTTTGATTGCGGCTCTCTCATGTACCTTCGCGTAAGGTTCTCCACAACCTGCTGCTAAAACTTGAAAGTAAGGTTCTACTAATTAGGCGAGTCCTTGCAAATGATTTTTACCTCATGCAACCCACTACCTCATGTAGAAGTTCCATGTTTAGGTGAGACGGGTCAGACTTGCTGAGCCTTCGTGCTCACTACTTGTGTTTGAAGCTTTTGCAGGGTTCTATGAGGAAGGGACTCCCGAAGAGGAGACGGAACCCCAGGAGGGGAACCCCGTCGAGTGGGAGTCGTGCACGCCGCAGAGTTAGTGTGCGTGTGTGCTAGCAAGGACACGTTCAAGGGCTGAACGTGGACTTGGTGCTTAGTCTATGCCCGCGAGTGTGGACTAAATTTATTTTGATGTAATCATGTTCATAAAACTGTTTATGTAATAAAACTTCCGCTTCCGCTTTGCACCTTTGACGTGTGTTATACGGTGCTGTGCAACGCAGTACCCCTCAGCGTGATCCTGGCTCGACAGGACCAATGGGGTCGTGTCAGATATTGTCCTTCAAGTAGTCCCGGATCTCCGTGATCCATGCATCGGGTCTAACTTGAGCTTCTGGATCTTGAGCGCTGGGTTGCACGGAGTCCCCAGTGACGCTTACGATCCTTGGCGGCGCCCACGGCTGTAGGGCCGCCGGGACCGCCAGCTTCGAGGTGCTGGTCAAGCCCCCTTCGCCCGGCTCGGCAGGCCGGGATGTGGGCCGCAGCAACGTCCTCTCGAAGACTCCTTCGGGCGCAAGGGCTCCGGTGGAAGCCTTCGTTGAAAGGTCGTCGGCTGCGGCATTAGCGGCGCGCGGTACGTGGTGCAGGTCCGAGGCGAGGAATTCTTTCTCCAACATCTGCACGTGAAGCAGATATGCAGGTAGCTGGGGGTCATTGCAGGAGCATTCGCCCTTGACTTGCTTGATGACCAGCTGGGAGTCGCCCTGTGCCAACAACTGGCGAGCGCCTAAAGACAGGGCTGTCTGCAGGCCAAAGATGAGTGCTTCATACTCCGCCATGTTGTTGGTTGCCTTGAAATTGAGACGCACCATATACCCAAACTGTTCCCCCGATGGCATGAGGAGCAGTACGCCGGCACCGGCCCCCTGCTTTCGCGAGGAGCCGTCGAAGAAGAGTGTCCAGTGGGGTTCGGTGAAGACCGGAGCTTGGTGCTCCGGTTCTCCGCCCCCATGGCCCCCTGGGTCAGTCTCCATTGGCGTCCACTCCGCCACAAAGTCAGCCAGTGCTTGGCTCTTGACTGCATGGCGTGGGAGGAAGTCCAGCTCAAACTCCTCCAGCTCCGCCGCCCATTTAGCGACGTTGCCAGTCGCATGGGGGCTGTGAAGAATTGTCTTCAGCGGATACGAGGTGACTACCGAGACCCGGTGGGCTTGGAAGTAATGGCGGAGCTTTCTGGAGGCCACGGGCACCGCATACAGCAGCTTGTGGACTTCCAGGTACCTTGTCTTGGCATCATGAAGTACTTCTCTGATGTAGTAGACAGGCCTCTGGACGGTTTGAACCCTCTTTCTCAGGTCTGGGAGGTCCTCGTCCATTGGCCCTGGCCCACTGGAGGTGGGTGGACCCACGGGGGCCTCTGGGAGCTGGGACCCGGAGGCCCTTAAACTATCTTGATTGTCCGGGAGCTCCGGGGGGTCTTGGGGGACCTCTGGGAGGTCCCATTTGGCCCCCGGGGGGTCCCGCAGGGCCCCCGGGGGTTTATCTTGGAGGTCCGGGAGACTGCCCAGGACCTCCGGGAGGCCGACCTGGGCCTCCGGGAGGTTGCTATGGAGGTCCGGGAGACCGTCTTGGTCCTGCGGGGCCTCCTGGCATCTGTCTTCTGCTACCGGAGCAGGTTGTGAAGATGAGGGGTCCGGCCGCTCTGCGACGAGGACCATACTTACTACTTCAGTTATCGCCGCGATGTAGAGCAACAGGTGCTCTCCGGGCTCAGGGGCTACCATGATTGGTAGGGTCGTCAGGAGTCGCTTCAACTCCTGGAAAGCCTCTTCTGCTTCGTCAGTCCAGGCAAAAGGGCCTGACTTGCGCAGGAGCTTAAAGAAAGGGAGTGCCCGCTCTGCTAGCCTCGGTATAAACCGACTCAGCGCGGCTAGACATCCCGTGAGTTTCTGGACATCCTTGACGCGGGCAGGGAGCCGCATCAAGTCGATGTCCTTGATCTTCTCTGGGTTGGCCTCAATCCCTCGGTGCGAGACCAGGAACCCTAAGAGCTCCCCAGAGGACACGCCGAACACACATTTATCTGGGTTCAGCTTGGTGCGCGTAGAGCGCAACTTGTCAAAGACTAAAGCTAGGTTATCTAGCAGGGACGGACCCTGCTTGACCTTGACAACTATGTCATCGACATACACCTCAACCAGGTCTCTTATTAACTCCCCAAAGGTTTTGTGCATTGCCCGCACAAAGGTGGGGAGTGTATTCTTTATGCCGTAAGGCATAGACACATAGCAATAAAGGCCGTCTACTGTGATGAAGGAGGTGTGCTCCTCGTCCTCCCTAGACATGGGGATCTGATGGAAACCCGAGTAGGCGTCTAGGAAGCACAGCATATCACAGCCTGACGTTGAGTCTACTATTTGATCTATTCTAGGGAGAGGGAATGGATCTTTAGGACATGCGTTATTGAGACTGGTGTAGTCGATGCACATCCGGAGCTTCCCGCCAGCCTTCGGGACAATGACGGGGTTCGCCAACCATCGGGGGTGGTGGACTTCCCGTATGAAGCCAGCGTCCAGAAGCTTCTTGACTTCTTCACGGATGAAGTTGTGCCGCTCGATGGACTGCTTGCGGGGCTTCTGTTGAACCGGCCGGGCGTTGGGGAAGACTTTCAAGTGGTGCTCGATCACCTTCCTGGGGATCCCCGGCATCTGTGACGGCTGCCATGCAAACACGTCGACGTTGTGCCGGAGGAAGGTGACGAGTGCGCCTTTCTATTTACTATCCAGGCCCCCGGCTACCCGGGTGGTCTGGGTAGCTTCGGCGCCGACTTGGACGACCTTTAAGGGGACGCCGCCCTCGTCGAGAGGTTGCACCCGGGGTGCTGTGGTGGAAGCACGGTGACGTGCGTTCGGGCGGAGCTGGTCCGACTCCGTATTGCCGGGGGTTGATGCCCCAGCTGTTGCGAGTGCTTGGAGCTTCTCCAGGGCCGACACTGCAGCAGTGCTGTCCCCACGAATCCTGAGATCACCTGTCGGTGTCGGCATCTTCAGGACAAGGTAGCCGTAATGGGCTATAGACATGAACCGGTACAGGGCTGGCCTGCCGATTATGGCGTTGAAGGGGAGGTCTATCTCCGCTATGTCGAACAGAATATACTCTGTTCGATAGCTGTCCAGAGCCCCGAAGGTCACCGGGAGACTAATGTTGCCGTAGGGGATAACCTGTCCCGGCCCTACCCTTGAGAACGGGCTCGACGGGGTGAGCTTGGCCATCGGGATTTGCAGCTTCTGGAAAGCTGCACGTCTGATGAGGTTCAGCCCAGCCCCTCCATCCACCAAAACGTGGTACATTCTCACGTTGGCGATGGTAGGGGCCACCAGGAACGGTAGTTGGCCGGCCCAGCCATGTTCCTGGGGCAGTTGGTGGCATCAAAGCTGATGGGGGTCCCCATCCACTTTAGGTGCGGTGCAGCACTTGGGAGTGGCGCCACCGACGCTACCGCTCGGCGCAGAGTCTTGACTGCGTTTCAGGATGAGGGGTCGGCGGACCCGCCGTATATGACGTAGAGCTTCTTCCGACGCTCATCGTCGCTGGAGCCGGAATCCTCGCGATTGCGTGCCGCCTTCACGACACGCGGAGGCTCCTGGATCTCCTCTGGGTGGTCGATGTTGTCTGGAACATCCACCCCCTGCTCATCTTCCTTTGGACGGAAGGGCAGGGCATCAGCTCGCTGCCGTTTCTCCTTGCGGAAGCGCTCTGCGAGCCTTCGTATCCTCCCGGCACTCGGCAGCAGTGTGGCGACAGCTGCCGTGCACGGGGCACATATTGTCTTTATCACCTTCTGAGATTGGTGATCTTCGCTGCTTCTTGTCGGGGCGCGGCCCCCGAGCCCCACCGAGCGTCGCTGCAGTGACGACCTGGGCTGCGGTCGGTGACTCTATCTTGCTTCTGCCTCGGTTCTGGGCCTTCCTGCTGTCTCCACAGGGAGTAGGACTAGATCCGGGCAGTCCCCCTGACTCGGAGGATGGCAGCGAGTGCCAGTTCCGTCCTTCGGCTGCTCTGGCGCATTTGTCTGCCAAACTGAAGAGCTCTGAGACGTCGCGGACCTCCCTGGTCGCGAGCTTCTCGAGCATCTTCCTGTCCCGGACGCCTTGCCGGAATGCCACCACCACAGAAGCATTTTGAATGTGTGGGATGGTGTTCCGCACCTGGGAGAACCGCTGGATGAAAGAGCGCAGCGACTCCCCAGGTTGCTGCTGGACGGCGTGGAGGTCGAGCTCCGTGCCAGGCCGGGTGTAGGAGCTGCCGAAGTTGGCTATGAACTGTCGGCAAAGCTCTCCCCAGGAGGTGACGGAACCCTGGGGGAGGTTCATGAGCCAAGACCGGGCTGGACCGGTCAACGCGACAGGGAAGTAATTGGCCATGACGGCTTCATTCCCCCCTGCGGCAAGTACGGCGGTGGAGTAGATCTGGAGGAACTCCGCTGGGTTGACGCTGCCGTCATACTTCTCGGGCAGGTGTGGCCGAAACTTACGCGGCCACTTCGCAAAGCGAAGATGGGGCGCGAGGGCTGCACATCCTGCTTCTGTCACCGCAGGTTCTGGTGCCGCGAACGCTGGGTTCGCACTAGGCACAGTGTACCCCGGTATGGGCAAGGCTGCACCATAGGCCGGGGGCGCCATCTGCAGTACATATGACTGTGGCATATTCTGCACGGCGCAGGCCTGGGGCAGAGATCGCATGGCGAAGGTCTGCTCTTCAGGCTGGGTCGAGGCCGACGTCATGCTGTCATCAGCCTCCTGGTAGGGACGCCTTTCTCGGCATTGCTCGAGGTATACCCGGGCATCTTGACCCGAGCAACACCGCTCCAGCTCTGTCCTCAGATCCATCGATTGAGGGCTGGCAGAGCTGGAGTCTGCCATCTGTTCGTCAACCATCGGCGTGCGTATCAGCGACACGGCGGGTTGGTCAGAGTGTCGTCTCCGCCGGAGTCACGGGCTTGCGGCAGCGACGACAAGACGGTCTACCTCGAGAATCCACCGCTGGGTCGCTGCCTGAGGCGCGTCCCCAGCGGGCGGATTGTGCAGTAGCGCTCTTGCTGCAGCTAGCGCACCCCCTCCGGGTACGCCCGGCGCTACTGAAGATCTGACGCTGGTTGGAGCCTGCATTGCCGGGGTCGGCTCTGCCAGAGCCGGTTGCTGGCTCCCAGCTTGTACTGACACACTCCGTCCCGAGTGTGTTGGCTTGTACTCCGCCCTGGTCGCGGTTCGCCGCGGAGGCGGGGTAGGTGAGCTTGCCGCCGAAGGGAGCTTGGTCATCTTCGTCGGCGGAAACTCGTCGCGCTAGGGGAAAAGTCCCCTACCTGGCGCGCCAAATGTCGAAGTGTGCGATCGACACTTCCCCCGGGCCTGCTCTGGGCAGCCCGCGGAGGTTCTTTTTTCGGCGGGGCTAGTCTCCTAGCGGAAAGTTTGCGCAGATGGACGAGTTAGCGAGAGCTTGACATGGCGAGTTTTACGTGGTTCAGGCCGCCGGAGCGTAAAACCCTACGTCCACGGTGAGCTATGGAGCTCGCTGTATTGCTTGCTGCTCCGGGCCGGAGGCCTGAGCTTGGGGGTGAGTTACAACTTGAGAGTGTATGGCTAGCGTATGAGTTGCAAAGTGCGAACCCTTGCTATCGACGCCTACCCGAGCCTTTTATAGTCCAAGACTCGGGCGGCTTACAAGGGAAGCCGGGATCCGACAGGTGGTCCCGGGAAGATTGTCTATTATCTACCGTATCTGTAGTTACGCCGGTAGTTGCCTCTGGCCGAAGGCTTCTGAGTCTTCATCTTGCCGCCCTACCCATGCCGCATGCTAGTCGTAGTGGTTGATGACGGCGCAGGCGGCATGGGATGTCTTGTCACGGCGTTTATTAGCTGGCAGGTTCTGACACCGCGTGCCAGTCTGTGATGCGACTGGGCGCAACGGCACCTGACAGACGCGTGCTACGCGTTTCCGTGTCTTGGGAAGACGCTGGCCTCGAATACCTTGTACGGGCAAGGTGTGGGGCGCCTTTACGCCCACCGCCTACCGCTCGGGGGCAGGCAGCACCGTTCTTCTGGCCACGTGGCGGGTCCGGAGCCCTTCTCTGAGGCGAGAAGGGTCCGGCCTGCGGGGCACGTGGAGCCTCCGGACCTCTCCCCGTGGAGGGGGAGGTCCAGCCTCTGTATACCACATGGCGGGCCCGGAGCTCTCCTCTGCGGAGAGGGAGGTCCGGCCCCGCTGGACGCGTGGTGTCTTCGGACCTCTCTCCCACGGAGGGGGAGGTCCGGCTTCTGTATGCCACATGGCGGGCCCGGAGCTCTCCTCTGAGGAGAGGGAGGTCCGGCCCCGCCAGACGCGTGGCGCCTTCGGAGCTCTCCCTGCGGAGAAGGGCGAGTACCTTAGGCATTTTACCCTGTGCGCGGGGGTACCCCATATCTCAGGTACCGACACGCGCGGTGTCAGAACCTGTCAGTCAATAAACACCGCGACAAGACATCCCATGCCGCCTTCGCCGTCATCAACCACTACGACTAGCATGCGGCATGGGCAGGGCGGCAAGATGAAGACTCAGAAGCCTTCGACCAGAGACAACTACCGGCATAACTACAGATACGGTAGATAATAGACAATCTTCCCGGGACCACCTGTCGGGTCCCGGCTTCCCTTGTAAGCCGCCCGAGTCTTGGACTATAAAAGGCTCGGGTAGGCATCGATAGCAAGGGTTCGCACTTTGCAACTCATACGCTAGCCATACACTTTCAAGCTGTAACTCACCCCCAAGCTCAGGCCTCCGGCCCTGAGCAGCAAGCAATACAGCGAGCTCCATAGCTCGCCGTGGACGTAGGGTTTTACGCTCCGGCGGCCTGAACCACGTAAAACTCGCCGTGTCAAGCTCTTACTAACTCGTCCATCTGCGCAAGCTCTCCGCTTGGGACTAGCCCCTCCGAAAAAAGAACCTCTGCGGGCTGCGCTGTGCAGGCCCGGCGGAAGTGTCGACCGCACACTTCGACAGTGTCTATGCCTTACAGCCTAAAGAATGCTCTCCCCACCTTTGTGCGAGCGATGCACAAAACCTTTGGGGAGTTAATAAGAGACTTAGTTGAGGTGTACGTCGATGACATCGTTTTCAAGGTCAAGCAGGGTTCATCTTTGTTAGATAACCTAGGCTTAGTTTTTGACAAATTGCGCTCTACGCGTACCAAGCTGAACTCCGACAAATGTGTGTTCGGTGTGTCCTCTAGGAAGCTCTTAGGATTCCTAGTGTCGCACCGGGGGATTGAGGCCAAGCCAGAGAAGATCAAGGCCATCAACTTGATGCGGCCTCCTGCCCGCGTCAAAGATGTCCAGAAACTCACGGGGTGCCTAGCCGCGCTGAGTCGGTTTATACCGAGGCTAGCAGAGCGGGCACTCCCTTTCTTTAAGCTCCTGCGCAAGTCTGGCCCATTTGCCTGGACTGACGAAGCAGAAGAGGCTTTCCAGGAGTTGAAGCGGCTCCTGACGACCCTGCATATCATGGTAGCCCCAGAGCCCGGAGAGCACCTGTTGCTCTACATCGCGGCAACAACCGAGGTAGTGAGTATGGTCCTCGTCGCAGAGCGGCCGGACCTCTTACTTTCACAACCTGCTCCGGTAGCAGAAGGCAGACGCCAGGAGGCCCTGCAGGACCGAGACGGTCTCTCGGACCTCCAAGGCAACCTCCCGGAGGTCCAGGTCGGCCTCCCGGAGGTCCAGGGCGGCCCCCCAGACCCCCAAGATAAACCCCCGGGGGTCCTGTGGGACCCCCCAGGGGCCCAACGGGACCTCCCGAAGATCCCTTAAGACCCTCCGGAGCTCCCGGAGAACCAGCGGGGCCCCCCTGAGAGCCAAGATAGCTTAAGGTCCTCCGGGTTCCAACTCCTGGAGGCCCCCGTGGGTCCACTCACCTCCAGCGGGCCAGGGCCAATGGATGAAGACCTCCCAGACCTAAGAGAGAGGGTTCGAACCATCCAGAGGCCTGTCTACTACATCAGCGAGGTACTTCATGATGCCAAGACAAGGTACCTAGAAGTCCACAAGCTGCTGTATGCGGTGCTCGTGGCCTCTAGGAAGCTCCGCCATTACTTCCAGGCCCACCGGGTCTCGGTAGTCACCTCCTATCCGCTGAAGACGATTCTTCACAGCCCCCATGCGACTGGCAACGTAGCTAAATGGGCGGCGGAGCTGGCGGAGTTCGAGCTGGACTTCCTTCCACGCCATGCAGTCAAAAGCCAAGCACTGGCCGACTTTGTGGCAGAGTGGACAACAACGAAGACTGACCCAGGGGGCCACGAAGACGGTGAACCAGAGCACCAAGCTCCGGTCTTCACCGAGCCCACTGGACGCTTTTCTTCGATGGCTCCTCGCGAAAGCAGGGGGCCGTTGCCGGCGTACTGCTCCTCATGCCATCGGGAGAACAGTTTGGGTACATGGTGCGTATCAATTTCAAGGCAACCAACAACATGGCAGAGTATGAAGCACTCATCTTTGGCCTGCAGACAGCCCTGTCTTTAGGCGCTCGCCAGTTGTTGGCACAGGGCGACTCCCAGCTGGTTATCAAGCAAGTCAAGGGCGAATGCTCCTGCAATGACCCATAGCTAGCTGCGTACCTGCTTCACGTGCAGATGTTGGAGAAAGACTTCCTCGCCTTGGACCTGCGCCACGTACCGCGCGCTGGCAATGCCGCAGCTGACGAACATTCAACGAAGGCTTCCACCGGAGCTCCCGTGCCTGAAGGAGTCTTAGAGAGGACGTTGCTGCGGCCCACAGCCCGGCCCGCCGAGCCGGGCGAAGGGGGCTTGACCAGCACCTCGAAGCTGGCGGTCCCGGCGGCCCTGCAGCCATGGATGCCGCCAAGGATCGTAAGCGTCACTGGGGACTCCGTGCAACCCAGCGCTCAAGATCCAGAAGCTCAAGTCAGACCTGATGCATGGATCACGGAGATCCTAGACTACTTGAAAGACAACATCCTCCCTGATGAACATGCAACCGCTGAACGGATCGTGCGTATGGCTAAGAGATACGCGCTGGTAGAGGGGGATCTCTACCGGCGCGGCGCCAACCACATCCTATTGCGGTGCATAACCCAGGGGGAAGGCTGCGACTTGCTCGCTGAGATCCATGGAGGCGAATGTGGGAGTCACTCTTCCTCACGCACGCTTGTCGGTAAAGCCTTCCGGCATGGCTTCTACTGGCCGACAGCACTCCAGGATGCCGTCAAGCTGGTCGAGAGCTGCAAGGCGTGCCATTTCCACGCCAAGCAGATCCATACACCGGCTCAGGCGGTACAGATGATCCCACCCTCATGGCCATTTGCCGTATGGGGGCTAGACATCTTGGGACCGTTTCCAAGAACCGTCGGGGGATTCTGGTACCTCTATGTTGCCATCGACAAGTTCACCAACTGGCCGGAAGCCACACCAGTTGTCACCATCAACAAGCAATCCGCAGTAAAGTTCATCAAGTCTATTGTCTGCCGGTTCGGGGTCCCGAACAGAATCATCACCGACAACGGGACCCAGTTCACCAGCGCAGCCTTCCAAGACTACTGCGAAGACCTCGGCATTCAGGTGTGCTATGCCTCTGTTGGCCCATCCAAAGAGCAATGGGCAAGTCGAGAGGGCCAACGCGGAGATTCTTCGGGGCCTTAAGACCCACACCTATGCCAGTCTAAAGAAACATGGTGCCAATTGAGTGGATGAGCTTCTGAGCACACTATGGGCTAACCGGACATCCCGGAGTCGGGCCACCGGAGAGACACCCTTCTTCATGGTGTATGGGGCCGAAGCTGTACTTCCCCCAGAGATCACCATGAGGTCTCACCGTGTCCGGGCTTACGACGAAGCCGCGCAGGACAACCTCCGGCGTGGAGAAATCGACCTCGTCGACGAGGTCCGATTGCATGCAGCACTCCGTAACGCACGGTACAGACAAGCGCTTCGTCGCTACCACCAGAGATCTGTGCGTGCCCGGGAGCTGCAGGAAGGTGACCTGGTGCTGCGGCGCATACTTTTTCGCGAAGGGACCCACAAACTCTCCCCTAGTTGGGAAGGTCCCTTCTGAGTCGCAAAAGTGTGCCGCCCCGGGTGTGTACGCCTTTCCACCGAGGATGGGGACCTCCTCCCAAACCCTTGGAACATAGAACACCTCCGTAAGTTCTACCCCTAGAGCAAAGATAGGACAGTCTCTTCTTTTCGTAATAAATTCCATGAAGTCCAGGAACAGCGCTGGGAGCAACTAAGCCCCAGGGGACGGTACAGGACTACGTTCAGCTTTGCCTGGTTCCGACTCCAAGCGCGTAGAGTATTGCTTCCCTTCTTAATGGGGCGGGTCGTGGCCTCCATGTTTAGCCTGCCTTCCTCCTATGAAAAATTATATGAAAAGAAACCTGTTCTACTTTGCTCTTTCCTCGTACCCATTTAAATTATGTACTAAGTTTTTTATGGCTACACTTACGGTGCATGGCCGCCATGCGCTCAGCTCCCTCTTCTCATTCTCACCTATAGTCGGCATTTGCTGCCCTGCCAGAGGCGGTTGCGTCGGAGGTACCTGCCGATAGTCGAAGGGGCCCCGAGCCCCCGGCACTTCGCGCACTACAGTCCCGAAGCAACCGTGCATATGGTTAGGGACCGTGAGCCAAATAAGATTATGGGATAAAGGAGGGGGAGCCCCCAAGGAGAATTACGTTTCCCTTACTTGTGTGCAGGACCTCTCGGCCTCAAATCCCTACAGGAGTGTGGTAGGAGCACCTGACCAATGGGACGCCCCTACCAGGGGGCCACTACGGGATCACGCAAGACCGGAACTTCAAGGCAAGACCGAAGGATCCACGGGTCCGGCGGGACAGGATCTCCCCCCCCCTCTGAGGGGAGCGGTCCGAAGGCCCCACGTGTCCCGCGGGGCCAGACCTCCCTCTCTTCAGAGGAGAGCTCCGGGCCCGCCATGTGGCCAGCTGATCCGGGCCTCCCCATCCTCATGAGGCGGGCCCGGAAGACCTCCGGGGCCCTTAATACGGTAAGGACCCGGGGAAGGTGCCGGAGCAGAACGTCGAGATTGGTGAAGGCCTCTGAGCACCTTGCGGGGCTAAGGGCTCGGCCAGGCAAAACCAAGAAGAAGACAGAAAACATCGCAGGCACGAAGGGTCGTAAGAGTTCATGTATTCATGGCTCCATGAGCTGGGCTACAAACTCGATAAAAAAGAAAGAAACAAGCCCCAGGGTTCCCCTGGCACGACCAGAGCCTAGAAGTTGCAAGAACGGCCACGACATCGGGCTTCAGCCCTGGCGGCGTTCTCCCGCTCTGTGACCCGAGCGCAGGAATCACCTCGGCCACCACCAGCGCAAGGGCCGGTATCATCAAGGATGCTCCTGAAGCCCCCTCCGCCGCTTTGGTGGTTTCCTTGGAGACTTCCCTCATCACCAGCGCAAAGGCCGGTGTCATCAAGGGTGCTCCTGAAGCCCCCTCCGCAGCTTCAGCGGTCTTCTTGGAGACTCTGCCACCTGGAGTCCTCCTTGGTGCTTCAGCAGTTTCCTTGGAGACTCCTCCGCCTGAAGCCGCCTCGGCGTATCAGCAGTTTCTTTGAAGACTCAACCATCTGAGAAGGGACGCAACACCAGGGAACTTTCAGCCTGCCGTCGCCTAGGAAGAGTCACGTCGGAAGGACAAATATGAGACCTCTTGGAGGCGCCACCTCCAGAGGCAAGGCATGCAGGCTCCGTGGGTCCCAAACTTGGTGCAGACGCCATCGCCGGAGGAAATCGAGAGCGATCCCAAACTTGGTGCAGACACCACTACGACTAGCATGCGGCATGGGCAGGGATGCAAGACGAAGATTCAGAAGCCTTCGCCAGAGACAACTATCGGCATAACTGCAGATACGGTAGATAACAGTCAATCTCCCCTGGACCACCTGTCGGGTCCCGGGCCCCCCTTGTAAGCCACCCGACTCTTGGACTATAAAAGGCTCGGGTAGGCGACGTTAGCAGGGGTTCGCACTCCAGCAACTCATACGCTAGACATCAGTCATCCCCAAGCTCAGGACTCCTGTTCTGAGCAGCAAGCAATACAGTGAGCAGCTCATCTCACCGTGGACATAGGGTTTTACGCTCCGGCGGCCCGAACCACGTAAAACCGGCCGTGTCAAGCTCTTACTAACTCGTCCATACGCTCAGGCTCTCCGCAAGTGACTAGCCCCTCCAAAAAAGAATCTCCGCAGGCTGCCCAGTGCAGGCCCGGGGGAAGTGTCGACTGAACACTTCGACAACGGCGGTGGAGTAGATCTGGAGGAACTCCGCCGGGTTGACGCTGCCGTCGTACTTCTCGGGCAGGAGTGGCCGAAACTTGCGCGGCCACCTCGCGAAGAGAAGGTGGGGCACCAGGGCCGCACATCCTGCTCCTGTTGCTGCAGGCGTTGGTGCCGCGAACGCTTGGTTCGCCGCTGGCACAGAGTACCCCGGTATGGGCAAGGCTGCGCCATAGACCGGGGACGCCGTTTGCAGGGCATATGGCTGTGGCATATGCTGCGCGGCGTATGCCTGGAGCAGATATCGCGTGGCGAAGGTCTGCGCCTCAGGCTGGGTCGAGGCTGACGTCATGCTGTCGCCAGCCTCTTGGTTGCGACGCCTTTCTCGACGTCGCTCGAGGTACACCCGGGCATCCTGGCCCAAGTAGCACCGTTCCAGTTCCGTCCTCAGGTCCGTCGACTGAAGCCTGGTGGAGCTGGAATCCGCCGTCTGCCCGTCAACCGTTGGCATGCGCGTCAGCGAAACAGCCGGTTGGCCGGAGCGTCGTCCCCGCCAAAGTCGAGGGTTTGCAGCGGCGACGACGAGACGGTCTACCTCGCGAATCCACTGCTGGGACGCTGCCTGAGGCGCGTCCCCAGTAGGCGGATTGCGCAGTAGCACTCTTGCTGCAGATAGCGCATCCCCGTGGGGAACGCTCAGTGCTACAGAAGATCTCACGCTAGTTGGAGCCTGCATTGCCGGAGTCGGCTGCTGGCTTCCATCTTGCACCGACACACTCCGTCCTGACTGCGTCGACACGTATTCCCCGTTAGTCACGGTCTGTCGTGAACACAGGGGAGGAGAGTTTTCCACTGAAGGTAGCTTCGTCATCTTCGTCGGCAGAAACTCGTCGCGCAAGGCAAAAGCCCCCTTCCTGGCGCACCAAATGTCGAAGTGTGTGGTCGACACTTCCCCCGGACCTGCTGTGGGCAGCCTGCGGAGGTTCTTTTTTGGAGGGGCTAGTCGCTTGCGGAGAGCTTAAGCGTAAGGGACGAGTGAGGGAGGAGCTTGACACGGCGATTTTTACGTGGTTCGGGCCGCCGGAGCGTAAAACCCTACGTCCACGGTGAGCAGAGGTGCTCGCTGTATTGCCTGTTGCTCAGAACCGGAGTCCTGAGCTTGAGGATGAATTATGCCTAGGGTGTGAGTTGCTGGAGTGCGAACCCTCGCTAACGTTGCCTACCCGAGCCGTTTATAGTCCAAGGCTCGTGTGGCTTACAAGGGGGGCCCGGGACCCGACAGGTGGTCCCGGGGAGATTTCCTGCCGACTATCGTATCCGCAGTTATGTCGGTAGTTGTCTCTAGCGAAGGCTTCCGAATCTTCGTCTTGCCGCCCTGCCCATGCCGCATGCTAGTCGTAGTGGTTGATGAAGGCGGCGGCGGCAGGGGATGTCTTGTCACTGTGTTTATTGGCTGGCAGGTTCTGACACCGCGCGCCAGTCTGTGATGCGACTGGGTGCAACGGCACCTGACAGAGGCGTGCTCCGCGTCTCCGCGTCTTGGGAAGGTGCGGGCCTTGAATACCTTGTACGGGCAAGGTATGGTGCGTATTTACGCCCGCTGCCTACCGCTCGGGGGCAGGCAGCGCTGTTCTGCTGGACACGTGGCGGGCCCGGAGCTCTCCTCTGAGGAGAGGCAGGTCCGGCCCCGCAGGACACGTGGAGCCTTCGGACCTCTCACCGCGGAGGGGGGAGGTCCGGCTTCTGTTGGCCACGTGGCGGGCCCGGAGCTCTCCTCTGAGGAGGGGGAGGTCCGGCCCCGCGGGACACGCGGCGCCTTCAGAGCCCTCCCAACGGAAGGGAGGTCTGGCTGCTGTTGGCCACGTGAGGGGCCCGGAGCTCTCCTCTGAGGAGAGGGAGGTCCGGCCCCGCTGGACACGTGGCGCACTCGGAGCTCTCCCTGCGGAGAAGGGCGATATCCTTAGGCATTTTCCCCTGTGCGCGGGGGTAACCCATATCGCGGGTACTGTCGAAGTGTTCGGTCGACACTTCCCCCAGGCCTGCACTGGGCAGCCCGCGGAGGTTCTTTTTTCGGTGGGGCTAGTCCCTTGCGGAGAGCTTGCGCGGATGGACGAGTTAGTAAGAGCTTGACGCGGTGAGTTTTACGTGGTTCAGGCCGCCGGAGCGTAAAACCCTACGTCCACGGCGAGCTATGGAGCTTGCTGTATTGCTTGCTGCTCAGGGCCGGAGTCCTGAGCTTGGGGGTGAGTTACAGCTTGGGAGTGTATGGCTAGCGTAAGAGTTGCAAAGTGCGAACCCAGGGTGTGAATGGCTAGAGTGCGAACCCCTGCTAACGTCACCTACCCGAGCCTTTTATAGTCCAAGACTCGGGTGGCTTACAAGGGGGGCCGGCACCCGACAGGTGGTCCCGTGGAGATTGACTGATATCTACCGTATCTGCAGTTATGCCGGTAGTTGTCTCTGCCGAAGGCTTCTGAGTCTTCGTCTTGTAGCTCTGCCCATGCCGCATGCTAGTCGTAGTGGATGATGACGGCGGGGGCGGCATGGGATGTCTTGTCGCTGCGTTTATTGGCTGGCAGGCTCTGACACTGCGCGCCAGTTTGTGATGCGACTGGGCGCAACGGCACCTGACAGAGGCGTGCTCCGCGTCTCCGCGTCTCGGGAAGGCGCGGGCCTTGAATACCTTGTACGGGCAAGGTATAGGGCGTCTTTACGCCCGCTGCCTATCGCTCGAGTGCAGGCAGCGCCGTTCTGCTGGCCACGTGGCGGGCCCAGAGCCCTCCTCAGAAGAGAGGGGGGGTCCCGCCCCGCAGGACACGTGGAGCCTTCGGACCTCTTCCCACGGAGGGGGAGGTTCGGCTTCTGTTGGCCATGTGGCGAGCCCGGAGCTCCTCTCTAAGGAGAGGGAGGTTCGGCCTCTCCGGACACGCGGCACCTTCGGACCTCTCTCCCGCGGAGGGGGAGGTCCGGCTTCTGTATGCCACGTGATGGGCCCGGAGCTCTTCTCTGAGGAGAGGGAGGTCCGGCCCCGCTGGACGCGTGGCGCCTTCGGAGCTCTCCCTGCGGAGAAGGGCGAGATCCTTAGGCATTTTCCCCTGTGCGCGGGGGTACCCCATATCGAGGGTACCGACAGGTACCGACAGACACCTTCCACGTGTCCTTATTGTATTAAGGGCCCCGGAGGTCTCCGGAACTCGCCCCGTGAGAATGGGGAGGTCCGGATCTGCCAACCACGTGGCGGGCCCGGAGCTCCCCTCTGAGGAGAGGGAGGTCCGGCCCCGTGGGACACGTGGAGCCTTCGGAGCTCTCCCCACGGAGGGAGAGGTCCGGCTTCTGCCGGCCACGTGGCAGGCCCGGAGCTCCTCCTGAGGAGAGGGGAGCTCCAGCCCCGCTGGACATGTGGGGCCTTCGGGACTCGTCCCTGCAGAAAGGGCGAAACCCGGATCCTCCGGTCTTGCGCTGGAGTAGTCGATAGCTCCTTGCTCCCCCCTTCATGCGGTCGCCGTAGCTAGAACCTGGAGGTCCTGCACACAGGTAGAGGAAGCGTAATTCTCCTCGGGGGGGGGGGGGGTTCTCCCCTCCCCGTCTCTTAGTCTTATTCGACTTACGGTCCTATTCCAGTATACGGGGCTTGGGTAATTCTGTGCGCTAGGCACTGGGGCTCCGGCTCCCTCCGAGGTCAGGGTACGACCGTCCCGTCCGGCCCCTAGTACTGGACCGTACGCCGGGGAAGTAGAGTGCACAGGCTTTGGGTACGGAACCAGGCAAAGCGGCTGTAGTCCCCTTGACCTCTGGAGTGCAGGGTGCGCACGCTTTGGGTACAGAGCCGGCTAAGCGGGAAACGCACCCTGGACCCCCCAGGCACGGCTCAGACCATTCCTGGAGGTGACCAACTGGCACCACAACACCTGACTGGGGGAGGCCGGAGAGGCCCCCTGGCCATCGGCAGGTACCTCAAGCGCAACCGCCTTCGGTAGGATACCAAATGCTGACTATGGATGGCAGCGGGAAAGGGGAGCTAAATGTACGGTGAGAATACATAGAAAGTGCGGTCATAAAAATTAATGCGTAATTCAAACGAGCACATAAGTGAGAGCGAGGTAGAATAGGTTTCTATGTAAATGCCCATAGGAGAAATGCAGGCTGTACATGGAGGCAACGACCCGCCCCATTAAGAAGGGAAGCAAGACTCTACGTGCTTGGGGTCGTAACCAGGCCAAGCTGGACGTAGTCCTGGACCGTCCCCTGAGGCTTAGCTGCTCCGAGCGCTGTTCCTGGACTCTATGGGATTTATTACAGAAAGGTAAAGGCATGTTCCACTAATGCTCAGGAGGTAGAACTTACTTTGATGTTCCATGCTCCAAGGGATTGGGAGCGGACCCCATCCTTGGTGGAAAGGCGTATGTACCTGTGTCGGTACCCGTGATATGGGGTACCCCCGCGCACAGGGGAAAACGCCTAAGGATATCGCCCTTCTCCACAGAGAGAGCTCCAAAGGCGCCACGCGTCCGGCGGGGCCGGACCTCCCTCTCCTCAGAGGAGAGCTCCGGGCTCGCCACGTGGCCTGCAGAAGCCGGACCTCCCCCTCCACGGAAGAGAGGTCCGAAGGTGCCACGTGTCCAGCGGGGCCGGAGCTCCCTCTCCTCAGAGAGGAGCTCCGGGCTTGCCACGTGGCCGACAGAAGCCGGACCTCCCCCTCCGCGGGGAGAGGTCCAAAGGCTCCACGTGTCCTGCACGGCCGGACCCCCCCTCTCCTCTGAGGAGGGCTCCGGCCCTGCCACGTGGCCAGCAGATTGGCGCTGCCCGCACCCGAGCGGTAGGCAGCGGGCGTAAAGACGCCCCATACCTTGCCCGTACAAGGTATTCAAGGCCCGCGTCTTCCCAAGACGCGGAGACACGGAGCACGCCTCTGTCAGGTACCGTTGCGCCCAGTCGCATCACAGACTGGCACGCAGTGTTAGAGCCTGCCAGCCAATAAACGCAGCGACAAGACATCCCATGCCGCCCCCGCCGTCATCAACCACTACGACTAGCATGCGGCATAGGCAGGGCTGCAAGACGAAGACTCAGAAGCCTTCGCCAGAGGCAACTACCGGCATAACTGCAGGTACGGTAGATAACAGTCAATCTCCCTGGGACCACCTGTCTGGTCCCGGGCCCCCCTTGTAAGCCACCCGAGTCCTTGACTATAAAAAGCTCGGGTAGGCGACGTTAGCAAGGGTTCGCACTCCAGCAACTCATACGCTAGACATCAGTCATCCCCAATCTCAGGACTCCGGTTCTGAGCAGCAAGCAATACAGCGAGCACCTCAGCTCACCGTGGACGTAGGGTTTTACGCTCCGGCGGCCCGGACCACGTAAAACCCGCCGTGTCAAGCTCTTACTAAATCGTCCATACGCTCATGCTCTCCGCAAGTGACTAGCCCCTCCGAAAAAGATACTCCGCGGGCTGCCCAGTGCAGGTCCGGGGGAAGTGTCGACCGAACAATTTGACATTTGGCGCGCCAGGTAGGGGGCTGTCGAAGTGTTCGGTCGACACTTCCCCCGGGCCTGCACTGGGCAGCCCGCGGAGGTTATTTTCTCGGTGGGGCTAGTCACTTGCGGAGAGCTTGAGCGTATGGACGGGTTAGGAAGAGCTTGACACGGCGAGTTTTACGTGGTTCAGGCCGCCGGAGCGTAAAACCCTACGTCCACGGCAAGCTATGGAGCTCGCTGTATTGCTTGTTGCTCAGAACCGGAGTCCTAAGCTTGAGGATGAGTTACACCTTGGGTGTGAATGGCTAGCGTGCGAACCCTCGCTAACGTTGCCTACCCGAGCCCTTTATAGTCCAAGACTCGGGTGGCTTACAAGGGGGGGACCGGGACCCGACAGGTGGTCCCGGGGAGATTGTCTGTCATCTACCGTATCTTCAGTTATGCCGGTAGTTGTCTCTGGAGAAGGCTTCTGAGTCTTCGTCTTGCAGCCCTGCCCATGCCGCATGCTAGTCGTAGTGGATGATGACGGTGGGGGCGGCATGGGATGTCTTGTCGCTGCATTTATTGGCTGGCAGGCTCTGACACTGCGCGCCAGTCTCTGATGCGACTGGGTGCAACGGCACCTGACAGAGGCGTGCTCCGCATCTCCGCGTCTTGGGAAGACGCGGGCCTTGAATACCTTGTATGGGCAAGGTATGGGGCGTCTTTACGCCCGCTGCCTATCGCTAGGGGGCAGGCAGCGCCGTTCTGCTGGCCACGTGGCGGGCCCGGAGCCCTCCTCAGAGGAGAGGGGGGGTCCGGCCCCGCAGGACAAGTGGAGCCTTTGGACCTCTCCTCGCGGAGGGGGAGGTTCGGCTTCTGTCGGCCACGTGGCGAGCCCGGAGCTCCTTTCTGAGGAGAGGGAGGTACGGCCCCGCCGGACACGTGGCACCTTCGGACCTCTCTCCCGCGGAGGGGGAGGTCCGGCTTCTGTATGCCACATGGCGGGCCCGGAGCTCTCCTCTGAGGAGAGGGAGGTCTGGCCCCGCCGGACACGTGGCGCCTTCGGAGCTCTCCCTGCGGAGAAGGGCAAGTTCCTTAGGCATTTTCCCCTGTGCGCGGGGGTACCCCATATCGCGGGTACCGACAGTGGCCCCCGGGCCCATCTCGGGGGAGATAGCGAGCCCAAAGTGGGACCTCCATCTCTTCTGATCCGCGCACTTTCTCTAAGTCCCGCATTGACCGCTGCCGGAGCACGTACGGCAGCGGGATCGTGGGAGCGTGCGCCCACTTGATGGTTGCTTTTACTGCGGCGGTTCCCAAGGCTGCCTTTCCTGTACGTCGCGGCGCTTTCTTCCGGAACCGCTGAAGCGCCTCGCCGGCTTGTCTTCTGGGGCGACTGACTCCTCGACCACCGCTTCAGTTGGGCGGCTTGGGTCCACCTGTCATTGGCACCCGGTTTCGGAGCCAACGCGGTCGCCGATGTGATGTACTCGAAGATTTTTGAATCACCTCGAATCATTCCTGGAAAGTTTTAAAAGGGGATCTCACCCGCATCGCGGCTTCCCTTCGCATTTCCCAGCGCTCGTTCTTCCCTTGAACTCTTGCGCCTTGGCTTTCCTGTCCTTGTGCTCTCTTTCGCCATGGCTTCCAACTTGCTCCCGACGTGCCTCGTTCGTTCCTCCGAGCATGGGCCAGTGCGCATGCTGCTGGGCTGGCGCACAGAATAACAGAAACACCGGTTTTGCCGGGGATCTCTCCCCCTAATCCTGGAAAAGGGGGAGATGGTTTTCTTCACTGCTTATGCTCTGGCGGGGTTCGTTCCGCCGATTTCTTCCTTCTTTGTCACACTGCTGGAGACATATGGGCTCCAGCTCCACCATATTTCTCCCAACTCCTTCGCAATGGCTGCTGTCTTTGTCCACTTCTGTGAGATGTTTTTGGGGGTGCACGCTTCTGTGACGCTCTTCCGCTACTTCTTTGTGTTGCGGATGACTGGGCGCGGCTCAAAGACTCAGATGGGGGCATACTACTTCCAGCATCGCTGCAAGGACCCAAAGGTCTCTGGGTACCTTCTGCCCTTCAGCGCATCAAGGTGGGAAAACTGGAGGGAGAGCTGGGTGGTAGTGCAGACCGACGAGCACGATCGCCTACAACTCCCTACCGCCAGACCAACCACCGATCGTCGCTTCTGGGAGGAGATCCCTGAGCTGGAGCAGGAGTACGCCCCGGTCTTGGAGCGGATCCGGTTCTTGGCCAACGAGGGGCTGATGTCTCTGATGGTGCTGATGGACTTCATGTCGCATCGTATCGCACCCTTGCAGCAGCGCAGTCACCCAGCGTGGTACTATACTGGCGAGCAGGACTGTACCAGGTTGGAGAGGGGCCCCGGCTCTGACCCTTCCGACGAGGAGCTGAACGAGATGGTGGGCAAGGTGAGCGGTGACTACATTCCCAGTGGCGACTCTGCCCTTCCGCCCTCTGCCACCCCCCTCTTCTTGGAGCCACAGAGGAGGTCAGAGCTCCTGCGGAAGATGCCGAACCTTGACGACATCGGGATTGCCATCCGGCAGGTCGGGGATGCCTTCCGGGGTATTACGATTCCAGGAACCGAGCGCTCCGGATCAGGGCACGAGGCGTCTGCTGCTGTCAAACCCTTCCCAAGAGCCGACAGAACTCAAGCCGCCGACAAAGGGAAGGGGAAGGAGCCGGCCTCCGGGCACCCAGAGAAGAAACGCGCCCGGTCTCCTCCGAGGGCGCCGCCTGCGCCGAGTCAGGGTGCCGGAGCAACCTTGCACCCATCTCCCGGGGGTGCTGGTCCATCGGGTGGTGACCCGAAGAGGCCCCGGGTGTCCCTTCCCAGCTGGTCTCTCCCCGGACAGCGGCAGTCCGAAGTAACCCAAGCACCTCATCATCCTTCCTCAAGCGAAGGGGTTTCTAGGACGGATGCTGGTGGGGTGACGCCGGCGAGTGTGCCGAGGGTCCAGGCGTCACGTCCCACGACCGTTCCAACCGCTATCCCGGTGCTTCAGATACAGCCCAGAGGCCGGTGCTGCAAGCCCGTTGGAGCGCTCATGCCGCCCAGTAAGTGTTGCTCCTTCTGGCTTGTAGGAGCAGTGTTCTCGTCTCCTCTCTTAGCCTGAGAGCTTTCTCTTCTTGCAGGGTCCGATCAGCTGCCGGGGGCGGGCCACTTACCCGGCCGTCATCAACCGACGGAGGCTCCGCGCCTCAGCATCTGGGAACCGTGGTGGCTCCCATGGTCCTAAAATCGATGGGGGCTTCCTCTGTGCCGGCGAGTTCACCCTCCGTGGTGGCCGCATCCACTCCTATCCGCCCTCCTTCACCAGCCCAGAAGTCCGGTCCTGAGACTGGGAGGGCCTCTGTAGGTGCGCCTGCTGGCCCCCTGGCCTCCTTAGGACAGCGCCCCACTCTGGTTGCTGAGGCACCGGCGCCTCCGCTGGTCTTAGACTCGACAGGGGGGTCAGGGGCGTGACCCCTGTCCCCTCTGTCCCGGCGCCCGTGTGGGATGCCCTGGGGCGTGTCCAGACCAGCGCCCGGCAACTCCAATCCGCCTTTGAGCAGGAGCGGGGGGCGCTGGCCGGCGAGAGGGAACGCCTTCTCAGCTGGCAGCAGCGGGTCCAGGAGGCTAAGGCGGACCTTGACTCGAGACAGTCAAGGGTTGAGGCCATGAGTGCTCTGCTTGACTCTCAGAAGAAGGCCATTAGCCGCTTGGAGTCAGAGACCCGGCGGCTCCTTGCCTCCTACCGCGAGGCTCTGGCCCACGTTGAAGCCAAAGCCGAGGAGCGTTCCGCCACCACGGAGGAGTTGCGGCTGCAGGTAGCTCGTCGAGAGTGCGCCGTCGCCGATCGGGAACGCGCTGCAGTGGCTGAGGAGGAGAAGACCACCGCCCGGCTGAGAGCCAAAGTCGAGGAGCTAAGGGCTCGGACCAAGGAGCTGGAGCTCCGTGAGTCGGCTGTTGCCGTGAGGGAGGAGCAGTTCTCCCAGGAGCGCCAGGCGGCGATGGATCGCGAGCTGGCGGATCGCCAAGAGGTAGAGAAACTCCAGTCCTTGCGGTCTGCCGAGGCCCAGGCAGTCTGGGGCTTTATTGCCAAGGTGGGGTCCGCCTTGGCTCCTCTTGGTTTCATCCCTGTGCAGATGGAGGCTCCGGCGTGGCCGATGTCCGAAGCGATCCCGGCACTTGAGTCCATCGGCGACGAGCTGGGTCGGCTCGAAGCGGTGATCGCCGACGAGCTTGAAGTGGAAGGTCGGGGCCTTGCGAAGGAGGTCGCTATGCACGTACTGGCGTGCTTCCGGAGCCGAGACCCTTCCTTTTCTCTGGGGCCAGTCCGTCTAGGACCCATTGCCAATCGGGAGGAAGCTGCCAGGGCCGAGGTCGAGGACGTGGCTGCCCTCGTGGCCTCTAGGTTTCATCGGGAGTCCGGGGACTCTTAGGCATCTGCCCCCGTGGCCACAAGGCCCTGTACTTCCTTTTTTTATTTTTGTTGAGTCTGTTGCCCAGCTCGTGGAGCCTTTGTATGAACAGACTCCTGTTTCTTTCTGTGTCTGCATGTCCTAGTCTTCTTCCTGGTTTTTCCTGGCCGAGTCCTTAGCTTCGCAAGGTACTCGCAGGCCTTGACCAACCTCGAAGCTCTGCATAGACACCTTCTCCGGGTCCTCACTGTATACTAAGGGCCCCGGAGGTCTCCAGGACCCGCCTCACGAGAATGGGGGGGTTGGGGAGTCCGGGGCTATTGGCCACGTGGCGGGCCCGGAG
The DNA here is from genome assembly GCA_030760725.1 of Neostapfia colusana. Lineage (NCBI taxonomy): Eukaryota > Viridiplantae > Streptophyta > Magnoliopsida > Poales > Poaceae > Neostapfia > Neostapfia colusana. Next base: position 96,338,531 of record JASWHV010000003.1, read on the forward strand.
CTCCCCTCTGAGGGGAGGTCCGGGCTTGCGGGGCACGTGGAGTCCTCGGACCTCTCCCTGCGGAGGGGGGAGGTCCGGCTTCTGTAGGCTACGTGGCGGGCCCGGAGCTCCCCCTCAAGGAGGTGGATGGTCTGGCCCTGCTGGACACGTGGGACCTTCGGGCCTCGCCCCTGCGGAAGCGGTGAGGTCTAGTTCTTTGATCTTGCCTTGGGGTTTCGGTCTTGCGCGATCCCGTAGCGGCCCCCTGGTAGGTGCATTCCATTGGATGGATGTGCCTACCATACTCCTGCAGGGAGCTGAGGCTAAGAGGTCCTGCACACAAGTAAGGGAAACGTAATTCTCCTTGGGGGCTCCCCCTCCTCTATCTCGTAGTCTTATTTGGCTTACGGTCCCCGTCCACTTATACGGTGCTCAGGAACTACCGTGCGCAAAGTGCCGGGGGCTCGGGGCCCCCCTGGCTATCGGTCGGTACCTCCAACGCAACCGCCTTTGGTAGGGCAGCAAATGCCGACTTAAGGTGAGAATGAGAAGAGGGAGCTGAGCACATGGTGAGCACGCGCTAGTAGTGCAGTCATAAAAATTTAATAAGTAAATTAAATGAGCACCAAAGAAGAGCAACGTAGGACAGGTTTCTTTTCATATAAATTTCCATAGGAGGAAGGCAGGCTGAATATGGAGGCCACGACCCGCCTCAATGGAAGCAAGACTCTACGCGCTTGGGGTCGGAACCAGGCGAAGCTGAACGTACTCCTGGACCGTCCCCTGAGGCTTAGCTGCTCCGAGCACTGTTCCTAGACTTTATGGAATTTATTATAAAAAGAAGAGTCTGTCCTATTGTTGCTCTAGGGGTAGAACTTACGGAGGTGTTCTGTGTTCCGAGGGTTCGGGAGCGGGTCCCCGTCCTCGGTTCTGGGGAATGTTCCCAGGTCCCAGGATGTCCAGCCCCCGTACGGCAAATGGCCATGTGGGCTGGATCATCTGTACCGTCCAAGCCGGTGTATGGATCTGCTTGGCGTGTGACGGTACCTGAGATATGGGGTACCCCCGCGCACAGGGGAAAATGCCTAAGGAACTCGCCCTTCTCCGCAGGGAGAGCTCCGAAGGCGCCACGCGTCCGGCGGGGCCGGACCTCCCTCTCCTCAGAGGAGAGCTCCGGGCCCGCCACGTGGCATACAGAAGCCGGACCTCCCCCTCCGCGGGCGAGGGGTCCGAAGGTTCCACGTATCCGGCGGGGCCGGACCTCCCTCTCCTCAGAGAGGAGCTCCGGGCCCGCCATGTGGCTGACAGAAGCCGAACCTCCCCCTCCGCTGGGAGAGGTCCGAAGGCTCCACGTGCCCCGCGGGGCCGGACCCTCCTCCACTCTGAGAAGGGCTCCGGGCCCGCCACGTGGCCAGCAGAACGGCGCTGCCTGCCCCAGAGCGATAGGCAGCGGGCATAAAGACGCTCCATACCTTGCCCGTACAAGGTATTCAAGGCCCGCGTCTTCCCAAGACGCGGAGACGCGGAGCACGCCTCTGTCAGGTGCCATTGCGACCAGTCGCATCACAGACTGGCGCGTGGTGTCAGAACCTGCCAGCCAATAAACACCGCGACAAGACATCCCGTGCCGCCTGCACCGTCATCAACCACTACGACTAGCGTGCGGCATGGGCAGGGCGGCAAGACGGAGACTCGGAAGCCTTCGCCAGAGACAACTACCGGAATAACTGCAGATACGGTAGATAACAGTCAATCTCCCCGGGACCACCTGTCGGGTTCCGGGCCCCCTTGTAAACCACCCGAGTCTTGGACTATAAAAGGCTCGGGTAGGCGACGATAGCGAGGGTTCGCACCTCTGCAACTCATACGCTAGCCATTCACACCCAAGCTGTAACTCACCCCCATGCTCAGGACTCCGGCCCTGAGCAGCAAGCAATACAGCGAGCTCCATAGCTCGCCGTGGACGTAGGGTTTTACGCTCCGGCGGCCTGAACCACGTAAAACTCACAGTGTCAAGCTCTCACTAACTCGTCCATCCGTGCAAGCTCTCCGCAAGGGACTAGCCCCACCGAAAAAAGAACCTCCGCGGGCTGCCCAGTGCAGTCCCGGGGGAAGTTTCGACCGAACACTTCGACATTTGGCGCGCCAGATAGGGGGCTTTTCCCCTTGCTCGACGAGTTTCCGCCGACGAAGATGACCAAGCTCCCTTCAGAGGCAAACTCTCCCCCTCCGCGTTCACGGCGAACCGTGACCAGCGGGGAGTACATGTCGACGCACTCAGGACGGAGTGTGTCGGCACAAGCTGGTAGCCAGCAGCCGACCCCGGCAATGCAGGCTCCGACCAGTGTGAGATCTTCTGCAGCGTTGAGCGTACACCATGGGGGTGCGCTAGCTGCAGCAAGAGCACTGCTGCGCAACCCACCTGCTGGTGACGCGCCCCATTCTGCGACCCAACAATGGGTCCGCGAGGTGGACCACCTCGTCGTCGCCGCCGCGAACCCTCGGTTTCGGCGAGGGCGACGCCCCGGTCAACCGGCTGTGTCGCTGACGCGCACGCCCACGGTTGACGGGCAAACGGCGGATTCCAGCTCCTCCAGGCTCCCGTCGACGGACCTGAGAAGGGAGCTGGAATGGTGCCACTTGGGCCAGGATGCCCGGGAGTACCTCGAGCGACGTCGAGAAAGGCGTCGCAACCATGAGGCTGGTGACCGCATGACGTCGGCCTCGACACAACCTGGGGGGCAGATCTTCGCCACGCGAGCCCTGCCTCAGGCATACGCCGCGCGGCATATGCCACAACCATATGCGCTGCAAGCAGCGCCCCCGGTCTACGGTACAGCCTTGCCCATGCCGGGGTACACGGTGCCGAGTGCGAACCAAGCGCTCGCAGCACCAATACCTGCGGCAGCAGGAGCAGGATGTGCGGCCCTTGCACCCCACCTTCGCTTCGCGAGGTGGCCGCGCAAGTTCCGGCCGCACCTGCCCGAGAAGTACGACGGCAGCGTCAACCCGGCGGAGTTTCTCCAGATCTACTCCACCGCCGTACTTGCCGCAGGAGGGGATGAGGCTGTCATGGCCAACTACTTCCCCGTCGCCTTGACCGGCCCAGCTCGGTCTTGGCTCATGAATCTCCCTCAGGGGTCCATAACCTCCTGGGGAGAGCTCTGCTGGCAGTTCGTCGCCAACTTCGGCAGCTCCTACACCCGTCCCGGCACGGAGCTTGACCTCCACGCCGTCAAGCAACAACCCGGGGAGTCGCTGCGCTCTTTCATCCAGCGGTTCTCCCAGGTATGCAACACCATCCCACATATTCAAAGTGCTTCTGTGGTGGTGGCGTTCCGAAAGGGAGTCCGGGACGAGAAAATGCTTGAGAAGCTCGCGACCAGAGAGGTCCGCGACGTCTCTGAGCTCTTCAGCCTGGCGGACAAATGCGCCAGAGCATCTGAAGGGCGGAACTGGCACTCCCTGCCAACCTCCGAGTCAAGAGGACAGCCCGGGTCCGGCGCTGCTGCCTATGGGGGTGGCAAGAAGGCCAAGAACCGGGGGAGTGGCAAGATGAAGTCATCGTTCGCGGCTCCCGTCACCGCAGCAGCGACGACTAGTGGAGCACGGGGGCCACGCCCCGACAAAAGGCAACGGCAGTCACCGGCCCCAGATAGTGACCAGGGCGGGCTATGCCCCGTGCATGGCGCCGGCAACCATACTGCTGCCGAGTGCTGGGATATCCAGAGGCTCGCAGAGCGCTTCCGCAAAGGAAGACATCAGAGAGCTGAAGCACCGCACTACCCTCAGAGGGATGGCAAGCAGAAGGTCGATGCCCCAGCGACCGCCGCCCATCAGGTGGGGTTTCAGGAACCTCAGCGTGTCATAAAGACAGTGCATAACGGTGAGGACTCCAGCTCCGACGGTGACGGGCCAGGGCGGTAGCCGGCTGCGGCTGCAGTCCCAGGTCAGTGGAGGCTGCACTGCTGCGCGTCAACCTTGGAGAAGCCCCAAGTAGTCGCAGCAGCTCTAGTACCGACCACAATGGTGCGAGGTCGGGCCAGCCTCACCCGAGAGCACGCCTCCGCACCTCGGACATACCTTCCGGGGGCCGCCCAAGGTCTGTCAACCCCTTGAAGGCCTTGCCAGAAAGGGAAGACGCCTTAGGTCATCTAAGATGAGCCCGGGTCCACCTACCCCTTGAAGGCCTTAGCCAGAAGGGGAGAACTCCTCGGGGGCCCCAGGAGAAGCCGCGCAGGACCTGATCCAGCGTGAAGATAACAACCTCGTCAACGAGACTCGGTTGCAGGTAACCCCCCACAATGCAAGGTCTCGGCTGATGCTCTAAGCACTACCGCCAAAGAACCAAACGCATCAGGGACCTGCAGAAAGGCAACCTGGTGTCGCGGCACACTCTTTCCCGAGAAGGACCCATAAACTCTCCCCCAGCAGGGAAGGTCCCTTCCGAATCATGAAAGCTGCCACCCCAGGTACACATGCCTTTCAACCGAGTGTGGGATCCGTTCCCAGAATCCTTGGCATGGAGCAACACTGTAAGTCCTACTCCCCGAGCATCAGTAGAACAGGGTCATTCCCTTCTGTAATGAATCCCATAGAATTTAAGAACAGAGCTTGGGGCAGCTAAGTCTCAAGGGACGGTACAGGACTACGTCTAGTTTAGCCTGGTTCCGACCCTAAGCGCGTAGAGTCTTGCTTCCCTTGTAGATGAGGCGGAATATTGCCTCCATGTACAGCCAGAATTCCACCTATGGGCATGAACACAGAAACCTGTTCTACTTAGCTCTCTCTCTTGCGCTCATTTAAATTATGCATTAATTTTTATGATCGCACTATCTATGTATGTTCATCATACATCTAGCTCCCCCTCTCCCGCGCTCATCCATAGTCAGCATTCGCTATCCTACCGAGGGCGGCCGCGCTTGAGGCACCTGCCGATGGCAGAGTGAGTCTCTCGGGCCTCCCCCAGTCAGATGTTGTGGTGCCAGTTGGTCACCTCCAGGAAAGGCCTGCGTTGTGCATGGGGGTCCAGGGTGCGTATCCAGCTTAGCAGGCGATGAGCCCAAAGCATGCGCATCCTTCCCTCCGGAGGTACAGGGGAGTACAACCGCTTTGCCTGGTCATGAACCCAAAGCACGTGCACTCTGCTTCCCAAGCGCATGGCCCGGTACTAGGGATCGGACCACCGTACCCGGACCTCGGAGGGAGCCGGAGCTCTGGCGCCTCGAGCACAGAATTGCCCAAGCCCCGTATAACGGATCAGGATCGTAAGACGAATAAGACCAGGAGACGGGAGGGGAGGACCCCCCGAGGAGAATTACGTTTCCTCTGCCTGTGTGCAGGACCTCCAGGTTACGGCAATGGGGGCTGCATGAAGCGGGGGGAAAGGAACTATCAACTACTCCGGCCTAGGACTGGAAGGACCGGGTCCTGCCCCTTCAGCAGGGGCGAGGCCCGAGGGCCCCATGTGTCCAGCGGGCCCGGAGCTCTGGCCTCCCCTGAGGGGGGCTCCGGGCTCGCCATGTGGCAGGCGGAAACCGGACCTCCCCCCCGGTGGGAGGGCTCCGAAAGCCCTACGTGTCCAGCAGGGCCGGAGCTTCCGCCTCCTAAGAAGGGGCTCCGGACCCGCCACGTGGCAGGCAGATTTGGAGCTCCCCATAGGGCGAGATCCGGAGACCCCCGGGGGCCCCTAACACGGTTAGGGCCCGGGAAGGTGTCCGTGCAGAGCTCCGAGATTGGAGAAGGCCTCTGAGTACCTTGCGGAGCTAAGGACTCAGTCAGGCAAAGCCAAGAAGGAGAGAAAAAGCATCACAGACACAAATATCTAAAAGAGTCGAACTATGAGAGGCTCCATGAGCTGGACTACAGACTCGATAAAAAGGGAGAAACAAGTCCTAAGGACCTCCCGGCTCCCGCCGGAACCTTGCGGCTACAAGGGCGGTCACATCCTCGACTTCAGCCCTGGCAGCTTCCTCCCGCTCCGCGGCTGGGCCCTCTCTCTCTGGTTCTAGCGAGAAAGTGGGGTCGCGGCTCTTGAAGCATGCCAGCACATGTGAGGCGACCTCTAGGGCTAGGCCGCGTCCCTCGGCCTCAAGCTCTCTGGCGACCACCGAGTCTAGCCTGTCCAGCTTGGCGCCGATTGACTCCAGCGCGGGGATCACCTCCGCCACCTTCAACGCAGGAGCCGCGGCCCTCACCGGACTGAAGCCAAGAGGGATCAGGGCGGACCCCGCTCGATCCACGAAGCTCGAGACCGCAAGAGCCTCGGAGGACCGCAAGGCCGATAGCTCCTCCACCTCGCGGCGGGCTGCCTGCAGGGCCTCCAGGTTTCTCTCGGAGAATTCCTTCTCCTTGGCCGCCAGGGAGCTCTCCCAAAGGTGGAGAGCCTTGACAAGCCGCTCCAACTCAGAAGCCTTGAAGTCGGCGGCCAACTCCCGTTCCAAGACCGCGCGGCGTTCGCGGAAGACCTGTTCTTCCCTCAGGTCGAGGTCTGCCTTCAGAATCTCTAGCTCCTCGATCCGAGCTCGAAGGTCATCCTCGCCCGGCGCTGTAAAAGCCCAAGAAAAGGGACTTGCAAAAACTTTTCTTCACCTCACAACACCACAGTTTTGTTGTGGATAGATTGTGAAATATTGTGAAGAGCAAGTAACCTTCATCAAAAGCGTGATTAGAGGGGAAAGCCTTCATTTGCACAAAGTGGGATTTGGACACATGAACATGAGAGGTTGAGCTCACCCTAGAACTTTAAAAGTCTTGGAAAGGTTCAGTCCAAGTTTCATGAAAAATCCAACACTTTTGAGGCACTTTTGGGGGTATTTGAAAAAGAGGCCAATTGGAATGTAAATTAAAATTGTAGCAACTTTCATCACTCAATTTAAAAAAGTAGTTTCATTTTCAAACTCAGCATATTTTCCTGAGTAATCCCACCAATTTTCAGTCCAATTGGAATTCATCTCGTCGGGAGCCGAATTTGTAACGATTCAAACTGAGTTTGAATTTTCAAATTCAAATATGAAGGGAATGTGGCCAAACCAGTTTGAAGTTGATGAATTCAAATTCTACCTCTGAATTGGTTGCTAAGTTTCCTTTTCAAGTCTGAGTAGGTGGGATATTTGCACAACAGAGAAGATTAGGGGGGAGAAGAGGGCCCACCAGTCAGCCAGACTTCGGCCCTAAGTCAACACCGAGCGAACTCGGTTTACCGGGCCTCGGCAGAGCTCGACACCGAACCGACCGAGCAGCCACCTTGCCCCCCCTCTGCGTGCGCTGGTGACCAGCTTGCCGGCTCCGCCGCCTCGGCCCGATCGTTAACCCGGGAGCAAACAGCAGCACGTCGCCTTCTTCATTGATCGCACGCTCGCTGTTTCCCTCACCCCGCGCTCTCTTTTCCTGATCGCCGGCAGCAACTGAGCCTCGGTTGCTCATGCCAGCAGCACCGAAAAGCAGCGCCCGTGCATGCTCTACCATGGCAGCCCCGCAAACCCGAGACTCCTAGCCTGTGGCGCGTGAAATTCGGCAACGGTCGCCGAGGAACAGAGCACCGGCGGAAAGCCGCGAGCTGCTCCCCGTGGACAGCACGCCACGGCCAGTTTCACCGCCGGACTTCTACATGGAAAAGGTGCGCCTTAGTCTCCAGATCGTGTAGCTGCAACCCTTCTAACCATTGATAGACTGTGCACTGAGAATTCCTATGAATCCCGAGAACTAGTGCAACCGGGTAAGGGTCGGTCTACCCCGAAATTCTAGCTGCACCGTCCAATCCAGCTCGGGTGAGCCTACACACACCTTCCTCACTCCCTAGTGGCCCTCCTCGACCAAGAATCAAGGGAAATGACCCAGAAATGGCCGGGTTTAGGTTATTTTTCGGGCCGCCATAGAATAACAGCTCGGTTCACCGTGGAGCTCTAGGTTGCCGACCTTTTCATGGGGTTTGGCGGCCATTTCCATCACCCTCGAGCTCCCATGGTGCTCTCCGACCCTTTGCCAATCATTTTGATGCGTTGTAACGCATTCCCGACCACGCCGGAACCCTAACCGCCGCTGTCACCGTCGGGAGCCCTGTTCCGGTGAGCTACGGCCGCCGGCGACACCACCGACGAGTTCAGCGTCGTGAGTTAGGGCGGGGTGGCAAGTTTGGGGCCGGGAGACGGCCGGGAAAGCAGTTCCGGCGACGCTCGCCGGAGTGCGCCGCCGCGGGCCCCTGTTTGGCGCAAGGAAGGAGAAGACTGCCGGGTGGGACCCACCGGCAGACATTTAAACATTTTGAAATGTCCAGTTTGTAGTTCAAACTTGGGAGGACCACAACTTGGGTTAGGAGAATCCAAAAATTATGAAACAAATTTTGTTGGATTCCTATAACAGAGTACAATCCAAATCTGAAACCCAATTTGTATGAAATCCGTTAATTAATTCTGGAAAATTCTTTAAAGCTTTTCTGCAAAAGAATTTTAGAGGGAGTTTGGTTCATCCAAAAATCCCCAAATTTTTCCAGAATGTCCTTTAGAACATTAGTGAACCCATGTAAAAGTTTCAGACCATTTGGAGTTGATTTGGTCAGAGCAATTCAAATTGGAAGGTGCCGTGTTCATTTGAATACAGAAACATTTTAAGAGAATTTCCAAAAATTGGAAATTCAGTTCTGGGCAAATCTTAACTCCAAAAATGTTAGGAAAATTCATGCAAACTCTATGAGCTATAATTGAAATTGTAGCTCATTAAGTTGGGCATGAACAGGGGTATTACCTCAGAATAAATTCTTCTTTGCTGATTTGCCAAGAGAATTATTCTGAGCAAACCACTCCATGAAAAGTGCTAATGTTTGGTCCAGAGAGTTTTCTTGTGACAAGGAACTCACACAAAAATTCTCAGATCCATTGGAGCTCTATATCACCCCTGTCCTGTTAACCACTTAAGGGATTAATATGGAGAAGGGGGAAAACCACTTAGCATTTAACCATGTGATTAAGTCCAAGCCAAACCACCAACACCAGTTCATCTTTAAATTCTTAAACAAGGTTCCAGGTGTTAGAGGATGGTTATTAGAACTAATAGTAGAAGTCTTACCCTAAACTCACATGTGCATCTAAATTAACATGTAGTGTTTCATTAACGTGTAGCCATTGAAGAAGAAACCCCGGAAGTGCTGGACTTCCTTCTTCCGGACGAGGAACTAACTACTGACCAGCAGCAACAAGGCAAGCTCCGGTTTGCATTAACCTTTTTATAAGTTTTTCCTTTGCTTACATGTGTCATATGAAGTATGTATGTGCAGTAGGTATAGGATGAATGAAACCCCACTTGCATAACCAAAGGTTCCTTAATGAGTGAGGGTAGTGTCTAAGACCTCGAGTAGATAGGCTATGCTTAAAGATTCATAGGGCTTCGGTACAAGTCGAGTAGTTGGAATCTACTCGCGAGATAGGCTTGGGACACACGGGTTCGGTTGAGTGATGTGAGAGCATATTAGTAATGAAAATAAGACTGGGCAGGGGCTAGGGCGCAGCAAGAGGGAGTCTTGTGTGCGCAGCCCTGTCCATGTTGATTGAGGACCGAGCCGTGTGCGGCCCATGCTGATCAAGTTTGAACGTACCGAAGGCATATCGGATATATGGGCCCCGATAAACCGATGTAGCCTAAACCTCCGGGCGTCGAGGCATAACGCACCGATTTATAGGTGTAGGCTGAGGGCAGCAAGGTGGAAATCTGCCAACAGGCATAGAGAGATGCTCCGTGTGGGGAACCTCCTGCTCGTTTCGGTGCGACCGGTTCGACGTTTGGGCTGTTGGGTAAAAGGTTGTCCCGTACGACATCGAGTGAGCGTGCTGTGCAGCTCCGCGGGTGGGCGTACGTGACGTGCTCTTTGGGTTTCCCTGCAGGTGTATATCGAGTCGATTCGCCGTCCCTCGCGGTGAAGAGTACCACTTGGTCACTGAGTCGTGACGTAGATTAATGGATGAAACATGTTGATTCAATATTGCTGGTTGATATAATTGTATTGCTACCTGTGTGCCACCAAATACTGCTTACTAAATTTCAGATTTCATGGACTGTTAACTTGTTGCTAAAAGATGAACTAAGGATGAACTTGTAGGTGTGTCTTTTTGCTGAAATGTTACTATCCTATGTCCATTGTACCCCTCATGTAGAGTTCCATGCTTAGGTGAGTCGGTTAAGCCTTGCTGAGCCTTCGTGCCCACGGTTGCTGCTTAAGTGTATTTCAGGTGAGGAGTCACCCACGGACTCGGAGTACGAGTCCACCGGCGAGGGTTACCCTCCGTCGGGGACCACGGCTGAGTGGGAGCCATACACGCCGCGCTGAGCTGAGGAGTTCAGCTAGTGTGGGTTGCCCTAGGGCTGGGCAACCTACTTTTGCTAGATAGGCGGGCGTGAGTTGTATAGTGTAGACTTCCGCTGTGTAATATAAACAATAGTCGTAACTGAAGTTTGTACCTGTTTGTGCAGTTTCAGTTGTTTTTCCCATGTAATATATTATGTTCTCATGACGTGTGCTGTCGGGTGTCGCATCGCGTGGCACTACCCTCTGCGATCCTGGATGAGCGGATTCCGGTCCGCCACAGCCTGGTATCAGAGCTGCATTGGGGATAGCACAGTACTTAAGAACTGTATTACGGGAAAACTTAGGTATACGGTGAGGATTCGGTAGTTGCCCAAGTAAGGACTATATTAGCATAGTTACTTAAAGTGGCAAAGACTAACCTATGTGTTATAATTCTGAATTTCAATTATTGTAACGACGCACCTACGCTCTGGTAAGTTGGTAAGGAACGCTACCGAAAGCGGTTCAATTTCGGTTAGCTCTCCCTGACGAGGAACGTGGTTCAGGGATTGATCTCACAGCTTGGTGTGATATGTCAATATGAAACTATTGGACTCTTCATGTCCCTGAGTTCATATGCAACGCTGATCCCTAGCGTGCATTAGGCAAGTAAGTGGAGACCCCATCGCGTGGTCAGTAACGCGAGAGTGTGTTCGTCTGGAAATAGCCAAGAGGACATACGAAGCGCTTGCCATCGGCGTGCCCTGCCGGGCAGTAGGTGGTATCTGTTGGGTTGATAACATTCCCAACCGTGACGACCCGTTCATGACCTACTCGGGTTCCCCGTCGTGTGGTGTTGAAACACGATCACGTACCTTGAGATGTGACCTAACTCAAGGACGGCCGTATGGAAATGATACGGGCGTTTGTATTTACTTTTAAATATGGAACTGCCTGAAATGAATAACCATTGAGTGCACCATTATTGTGTGGTCTTCTGCAGGTACTAACCGCGTATGTATTGACACGACCCCATTGGTCCTGTCGAGCCAGGATCATGCTGAGGGGTGCTGCGTTGCACAGCACCGTATAACACACGTCAAAGGTACAAAGCGGAAGCGGAAATTTTATTACATAAACAAGTTTATGAACATGTTTACATCAAAATAAGTTCAGTCTACACTCGCGGGCGTAGACTAAGCATCAAGTGCACGTTCATCCCTCGAACGTGTCCTTGCTAGCACACACGCACACTAACTCTGCGGCGTGCATGACTCCCACTCGACGGGGTTCCCCTCCTGGGGTTCCGTCTCCTCTTCGGGAGTCCCTTCCTCATAGAACCCTGCAAAAGCTTCAAACACAAGCAGTGAGCATGAAGGCTCAGCAAGTCTGACCCGTCTCACCTAAACATGGAACTTCTACATGAGGGTAATGGGTTACATGAGGTAAAAATCAGTTGCAAGGACTCGCCTAATTAGTAGAACCTTACTTTCAAGTTTTAGCAGCAGGTTGTGGAGAACCTTACGCTAAGGCACATGAGAGAGCCGCAATCAAACAAGAAACGCATTTCTCTCATGTACTTTGCCCAAAGTTGAAAAGAACTTTAGTTAGCTCTAAGCTACAGCATATCATTAACAATCAATGTCCAGCTTTCAATCAACAACATTTTAACATGTAACTAGCCTGTTCTTTCTACGTCATGGTACAGTGAACAAGTGGTACTCACTGACCGCGAGGGACGGCGATTATAATCGATTTACACCTGCAGGGTTACCCGAACAACCCATCACGTACGCCCGTACTCGATGTTGCCTACAACAACCATCACGGACACCGTACGCGACTACCTTTCACCCGTTAGCCAAATGTTGAACCGGTCCAATCGTCCCGAGCAAGAGGTCTCTGCACGCGCATCTCAGTGCCGCCAGCCGATTTACACCTCGAGCTCTCAACCTACCCTCTGAACGACCAGCTATGCCTCAACACCCAGCTACCCGAGTTACATCAGTTTCCCGGTTCCCATATAGCCGGTAGGTCTTCGGTACTGTTCTATCTTGTTCAACAGGCCCGCACACGGCTCGGTCCTCAATCGACACAAGCGGAGCTACAGCACACAGGCCCCAAAGTCCTGCTGCCCTTACTCTCCGCTTGGTCTCATTTTCTTGCCATGTGTTTCATGTGCTAACACTACCCGAGTCGAGTGCCTCTAGCCTATGCTCGCGAGTAGTTCCAACTACTCTACTTGTACCGAATCCTACACTATCTTAGCATTGCAGTAGCTAACAGGGTTTGCAATCCTAAACCAAGCCCATGGTTCTCTTGGCTATGCAGTGGGGCTTCCAAACAAGACTCTAATGCAAAGAATACAGTAAACAAGTATGTGCTCAAAACAATAAAAATTTTATAAAAAGGTTAATGCAAACCGGAGCTTGCCTTGCTGCTCTTGGTCGTAGGCTAGCTGTTCCTCCAGAGTAACGAAGTCTAGGACTTCGGGTTCCTCCTCGACCTTAGCGACTACATGATATAAGAAACATATGTATCAATTTAAATGTATTTGTATTAAGTTTTGAACTTGTGAAGCCTATAACCCTTGCTAGACAGACCTAATGACTGTGAAACTTTTACTGTGGCTTGGTTACAACCTAAACAGAGACTTGGTCAAGTTTTAGTTGCAGCAAAGCTCATTTGAGCCCTCCACAATTAATTATGTCCTTGATCTTAATTGGAACTCTTAGGGTGTTCTAGGAATTTTCATGAAACAAACTATGACTTTCTGAAAACTAGATTTTCAGAGGGTTCTAATGGAGTTGGTCTCACTTAATTTGAAGGTTCATAGCTAAAGTTATGATCTAAACAATTTCAGAGAAAATTCTGAAAATGTTTCCGAACATTTTCGATTTTCTCTGGAACAGTTTCACTAATCACACCATTAGGTGGATCAGACGAGCTCAAATGGATCTGAAATTTTTATGGTAGTTCAGGGATATTTTGGTGAACATCCCAGCAAAATTTCAGGATTTTCCTCCAAAGGATTCTCCAGTTAAAATTCCTAACAGTTTAAATTTTGAGGAATTAATTCTGGAAAATTAAGGGTTTTCATGAAGTGAAACTTAATTTGCTGGAAAGTACTCGGAGAGCTGAATCCAGAAAAATTTGGTTCACTCAATTTGGAGCTTTCTATCTAAAGTTATAAGGTTTTGAAGTTTGGAAGAATTCTAAAAATCGGGGAAAAGTATAAACTCGCGCGTGGGCCCAGGGGACACGCGTCGCACGCCGAGGCGACAGCACACCGCGGCCCACAAGGATTTTGCGCGCCAGCACACCCGATCCCGGCCGCAGCCGTATGCCGATTCAAAATATCTCCTGCTGACAGCTGGGGTCCACCCCCTTCTTCAACCTCGCGACGCCCGCGCTCCGCCGCCGAGGGACCTCGCCGGAGAGCTCGCCGCCGGCTGCTGTACAGCTCCAAACTTCTCGATTCTGGCCGCCCCTTCCTACTTTTACTTGGAGAACAGGATTCTAGGGTCAGCTGCTTATGACATTGGCCGGAGCATGGTCGGCGACAAGCCGCCACCTCGGAACGACTTCGGCCATGTCGGCTGACCTCTCTAGCACCTCAGCTACTTGGGAAATTGGTCGGGGAGCATCAGTGGACCTCAGAGAAGGTCGACATGAGCTCGAGGCAGCTCGGGGAAGGCCCGAAATAGGTCCTCACCGTGTGCCCGATGCCGCCCTTTCATTCCGCCATTGGTAGACCTCGAATTACGTCGGGTACAGAGGTTCTCCGGCCCAGAGTTGTGAAGGCAACTTGTGCGTTACCGTGTCTAGCTTGTGTGAGAGCGTCTTGAGGCCCTCTAATTCATTCTAGAGAACGAATTAAACAGAATGATACCTGAAGGTCGTTCTGCACACAGAAAGGGGAAAAGTGGAAATTCGCCACCGTTGAGCAACCACTCGAGCTGTGGCTCGGGGATGAGCAGCACCGGTCACCAGCGCATCCAAGGGTGCCTTGGCTCGGGCGTGACAACGCCCTGGTTGGGCTGTCCACGAGAGCCCGAGGTGCGGCGGTTCCAAGCCCCGAATTTGATCTTTCGGCACAGCCGATATCAATCGGTTTCAACGGAATTCTAGCAACGGGGAGGACGGAGGAGGTCTCTAGTACCTTGCTGGGGCTCTGGAGTAAACGGAGGGAGCTGCGATCGGCGTTCTCCGATCGATTCCGAGCTGCAGAAATTTTCGGCCGGCGCTGAGTTCTTGCGGGGAAGAACGGCGGTGCCTCGGCCGAGGAGGGGGGCAGGCGCCTTAAGAAGGCTCTGCACCGCCTCACGCCCGCGCGTGGGCAAGCAGCTGCTGGCGCGGCGGCTGCCCTCGGTGGCGATCACCGCTGCGGCTCGGCGACCCGAGTGAAAAAGTCTCAGTCGGTTTGATCTGAGCAGTGGCTGGCATGTGGGTCCCACTTCCAGTTTTAACCTCTGAAATTTACTCCTAATCACTGTTGTAAACAGTGAACCCCATACTACCCTTGGCAATTCAAATTATTCACCCATGAGCCATTTGAATTGATCAAAGTTCAAATGAGGTTTGGTTTGAATGAATTTCAGCACAAGTTCAGTTTGAAATTCAATTAAAGTTTGAATTTGTCCCGCTTAGCTCATGTCAAGATCAACTCCAAATGGAGTGAAAATTGGTGTGTGGGCTCACAAAAATGTGCTGAGTAAGAATATGCCCCCCACTTTTAAATTCATGGGATAAAAACAGTTTGAATTTGAATATGGTTTCAAACTGCCCTCTTCCTAATTATACCCAAAATGACCTCAAAAAGGTTTTGAATTTGGGTGAAACTTGGCATGGACATCCTTAGCAAAGTGTAGGAGTTTTCATATGTCCAGCCCATCTATATCACATGTGGGAAATACCACTTTCGCAATATGTGAGTTTGTTCTCTAATGAGCATGTTGAAAATTGTTACTTGCTCTTCATTTGTGTTCATCATCCTTCCTCAAATGAGGTGTGTGGTGTGGTGATGAACACTGCAAATGTGTGTCAAAAACTGAGGCAGTCCCGGTTCCAGGCAGGAATGCCCAGTGGTTGCAGCAGTCCCGGTTTCCGCATATGATCTGCCTTCACCTTTCGACATGTATCACACTCTGACACGTATTTTGCAACTTCGCGCTTCATCCGTGTCCACCAAAACTTTCTTCGGAGTTCTTGATACATCTTGTTGCTGCCGGGGTGAATAGAGAACTTTTATCAGTGAGCCTCATCAAAGATCTTCTTTCGTAGTTCCGGGTTTCGGGGTACGACGATCCGGTCCTTGAACCATAGGACGCCGTCTCCGTCCTTCCGGAAACATTTCAACTCCCCACTGTCTACACGTCTCCGCAAATGTGACATGTCCTTGTCATTCTTCTGGGCTGCCGCTATCTCTTCACGGATGGTGGGGATCAAAGCTAGGTTGTAGAGAGCTCCGTGTGGAATCACATGTAGTGGTGGTTCGCTCTCTTCCAACGGTGTGATGGTCAGATTATTGACGTGTGACTTGCGGCTCAGCGCATCTGCCACTATGTTTGCCTTGCCCGGATGATAATGGATCTCTATTTTGTAATCCTTTATCAATTCTAACCATCTTCGTTGCCTCATGTTCAGCTCCTTCTGAGTGAATATGTACTTGAGGCTTTTGTGGTCGGTATATAAATGTACGAGGTTACCGAGTAGGTAGTGCCTCCACATTTTTAGTGCAAGTACCACGGCAGCGAGCTCCAAGTCATGAGTTGGATAATTCTGCTCATGGTTCCTAAGCTGCCGTGATCCATACGCGACCACTCTTCGGTCTTGCATCAGCACACATCCGAGCCCAATGCCGGATGCATCGCAGTACACATCGAACGGTTTTGTTGTGTCTGGCTGCGCCAAAACCGGTGCTGATGTCAGGTGCTTAACTAAAGCCTTGAATGCTGCTTCACATGTTGGACTCCAAACATATTTGGTAGCCTTCTTTAGCAACTCTGTCATTGTCTTGGCAATCTTCGAGAAGTTCGGAATGAACCTCCGATAATATCCCGCGAGTCCGAGGAAACTCCGTACCTCGTGAACAGTTCTCGGGGATTTCCAGTTCAGCACTTGCGTGATCTTGCTCGGGTCCACAGCGATACCCTCCGCTGAGATGATATGCCCGAGAAAAGGCACTTGCGATATCCAAAACTCGCATTTGCTGAATTTTGCGTATAACTTGTGATCCCGCGGCCGTTGTAAGACTATACGCAGATGTTTCTTGTAAACTTCTTCCGACTTGGACTATACCAGAATGTCGTCGATGAAGACCACGACAAACTTGTCCAGCTCCAGCATAAATACCGAGTTCATCAAGTACATGAAGTGAGCTGGAGCATTGGTGAGGCCGAAGGACATAACCAGGTACTCATAAAGTCCGTACCTCGTCGAGAACGCCGTCTTCGGAATGTCCTCAGCCCTTATCTTAATCTGATGGTACCCAGATCTTAAATCCATCTTGGAAAAGATCTTTGCTTTGACCAACTGATCAAACAACATGTCGATCCGTGGCAACGGGTACTTGTTCTTGATGGTTACGGCATTCAATGGACGATAGTCCACGCAAAGCCGCAACGTCTCATCCTTCTTCTTGACAAATAATGCCGAACATCCCCATGGCGAGGAGCTCGGCCTAATAAAACCCTTCTCCAGAAGGTCCGTGAGCTGAGTCTTCAGTTCAGCCAACTCCTTGGGCGCCATCTTGTACGGCCTTCGGGATATTGGCATGGTTCCCGGTGCAAGTTCAATCTTGAACTCCACCTCTCTATCAGGCGGCATCCCCAGCAAATCGTCCGGGAATACATCAGGGAACTCTCGGACCACCGGAATATCTTCCAATCTGATGGTTATGGCTTGATAGACACTTGGAAGTTTTATTTCTGGACTCTCCAGAAATAATGAGTAGACGCGTGCACTCCTGAATTCAAGTGCACGACTCGGAGGATGGTGTCTAAAACAGCGCCGTGGCGGTTTAACCACGACATCCCTAAGATGACATCGACCTTTTGTCCCTCTAAGATTATGAGAGACGTAGGGTAAACTCTACCCTCTAAGCATAATGGCGCTTTTGGGACCATCATGCTTGCTGAAATTTTCCCACCCGGTGAACAGATCACATAAGGACTATCGGTGGGTAATATTTGCAAGCTATATTTATCAATGAAAGCTTGGCTAATGAAGCTATGCGTGGCGCCTGAATCAAATAGTACTATAGCGGGATGCTGGTGGAGTTGGAACATACCTGCAAGGATTGGCTCGCCCTCCGGCACGTCTTCAATGGCAAGCTGGTGGACGGTGCCGGGCCTAGGGTTTGCCCGCCGCGCATTAGTAGGGTTCCGGGGTTGATTCCTCCCCGGAAACTGTGGTGCCACTCAGCCGCCTTGCCTCTCCGGGCAACTGCTCGCGAAGTGCCCTGGACGACCACACTTGTAACATGTGGCCGCTGCTGGTGGAGTGCTCGGTGGACGAAATCCCGGCATGCGTTGCTGAGGTGCAAACGCACGCGGTATCGCCCACTGCTGTTGTTGCGGTGGTGCTGGCAGTGCCGGCCAGAATGCCGGTGAAGAGTACGGCCGACTGCGAAACGGCATCGACCGCTGTGGTGGCTGCCAGCGTGGACCGGATGGTGGGCGATTCACCATCCGAAACTTCTGAGAAGGACCGCCTCCTTCTCCGCTGCTCTGCGGCGCGCTTCGCTTTCGCTCTGCCGCCGCCAACTCCTTGCCGGAGCCCTCCTAAACAATCGCAGCATCAATGATGTCGTTGAGGCTGCCGCGATTGAACATCGCCAACTTGTCCTTCAGGAGCGGGTTAAGCCCCTGGTAAAAATGGTCTCGCCGCTTCTCGTCTGTATCAGCATGATACGACGCATATAGCACGAGATCGTTAAACGCCCTGGAGTATTCCAGCGCGTTCCGGCTCCCTTGTTGCAGGTGTAAGAACTCCTGCATCTTCCTCTTCATCAGACCTGGCGGTATATGATAGGCCCTGAAGGCCGTCCGGAACTTCACCCAGATCATCACTCGGTCGGTGGGCTGTGAAGCACAGAAGTTGGCCCACCACGCGCTCGCGGATCCATGGAGCTGCTGGACTGCGAACTGAGTCTTGCGCTGCTCGCTGATTTGGAGCAGCCCGAACTTCATCTCTATGGCGCGGAGCCAGTTGTCCGCGTCAAGTGGTTCATCCGCCCTTGAGAATACAGGGGGATAAGTCACCAGGAAGTCGGAGTAGGAGCTCTGTTGGCGCTCCTCACGATCTTGACGTCTCTCTGGGCGAGACGTATTCACAATTAAAGTTTGTAGCAGCTCCGTGTGCTGCTGATGTGAACCCGCCATTGCCACGACGATGTTGGCCAATGTAACCGTTGGCAGTGGCGGTGGCGGTGGCGGTGTTTGCTGTTGCTGTTGCTGCTGCTGTCCCGAGGAGTCCTCGGGAGGTGGTTGGGAGGTCTCTCCCCTTTGACTGGTACCCCCAGCGTCAGGGTTGGCACGAGTACGCGTCATTCTGAAATTCAAAACGGCAGCAATTAGCACATGTCTTACTTAAAATTTCCATAAGCAACAGTAGGTATTGAAGTGACACATGATTAATTTGCACAACATTCACATATATTGATAAAGCATAAACTTTATACAAGATACATTATTCTCGGGTCTCCGAGAAGTCGTGCTCATGTCGTCACTACCTATACATACGCTACTGTCTACACGACATGTCACCGATTACAAAAGTTGGGTTACGCTACCCTGGCTGCCCTACATGGCAACTGTAACCCTCTACTCGGAGTAGAACTCGATCTCCTGCGGGTCGTCCTCCTCCGGTACCTCTGCTGGTGGCTCTGGATCTACCACCTCTTCTCCCATTCCGGGTTCTCCCATTGCTGGAAGACCCAAGACCACCGGTACGCCTAGCACCGGGGGCACGAGGTCCTGCAAAGCATGCACCTCGTCCATAGCTTGGTTGTAGTCCTCTTCCCAGCCTTGTCCTTCCTCGATAGTGTGGCGGACCGGAATCCGCTCATCCAGGATCGCAGAGGGTGGTGCCGCGCGATGCGACACCCGACAGCACACGTCATAAGAACACAATATATTACATGGGAAAAACAGCTGAAACTGTACAAACAAGTACAAACTTCAGTTACAATTATTGTTCTATTACACAGCGGAAGACTACACTATACAACTCACGCCCGCCTATTTAGCAAAAGTCGGTTGCCCAGCCCTAGGGCAACCCACACTAGCTGCACGCCTCAGCTCAGCGCGGCGTGTATGGCTCCCACTCAGCCGTGGTCCCCGACGGAGGGTAACCCTCGCCGGTGGACTCGTACTCCGAGTCCGTGGGTGGCTCCTCACCTGAAAAACACTTAAGCAGCAACCGTGAGCACAAAGGCTCAACAAGGCTTAACCGACTTACCTAAGCATGAAACTCTACATGAGGGGTACAATGGACATAGGATAGTAACATTTCAGCAAAAGGACACGCCTACAAGTTCATCCTTAGTTCATCTTTTAGCAACAAGTTAACAGTTCATGAAATCTGAACTTTAGTAAGCAGTATTTGGTGGCACACATGTAGCAATACTATTATATCAATCGGCATCATTGAATCAACATATTTCATCCATTAGTCTACGTTACGACGCAGTGAACAAGCAGTACTCGTCACCGCGAGGGACGGCGAATCGACTCGATATACACCTGCAGGGAAAACCCAAAAAGCACGTCACGTACGCCCACCCGTGGAGCTGCACAGCACGCTCACTCGATGTCGTACGGGACAACCTTTCACCCAACAGCCCAAACGTCGAACCGGTCGCACCGAAACGAGCAGGAGGTTCCCCACACGGAGCATCTCTCTATGCCCGTTGGCAGATTTCCACCTTGCTGCCCTCAACCTACACCTATAAATCGGTGTGCTATGCCTCGACGCCCGGAGGTTTAGGCTACATCGGTTTATTGGGGCCCATATATCCGATATGCCTTCGGTACGTTCAATACTTGTTCAGCAGGGCCGCACACGGATCGGTCCTCAATCGACACGGGCAGGGCTGCGCACACAAGACTCTCTCTTGCTGCGCCCTAGCCCCTGCCTAGTCTCATTTTCATTACTAAAGTGATCTCACCTCACTCAACCGAACCCGTGTGTCCCAATGCCTATCTCGCGAGTAGATTCCAACTACTCGACTTGTACCGAAGTCCTATGACTCATTAAGCATAGCCTGTCTACTCGAGGTCCTTAACCCTACCCTCACTCTTTTAGGAACCTTTGGTTATGCAAGTGGGGTTTCATTCATCCTATACCTAATGCACATACATACTTCATATGACACATGTAAACAAAGTAAAACTTTTTAAAAAGGGTTAATGCAAACCGGGGCTTGCCTTGTTGCTGCTGGTCAGGAGTTAGTTCTTCGTCCGGAAGAAGGAAGTCCAGCACTTCCGGAGTCTCTTCTTCAACGGCTACACGTTAATGAAATACTACATGTTAATTTAGATGCAAATGTGAGTTTTAGAGTAAGACTTCTACTATTAGTTCTAATAACCAGCCTCTAACACCTGGAACTTTGTTTAAGAATTTAAATATGAACTGGTGTTGGTGGTTTGGCTTGAACTTAATCACATGGTTAAATGCTAAGTGGTTCTCCCCCTTTTCCATATTAATTCCCTTAAGCGGTTAAACAGGACAGGGGTGACCTAGAGCTCCAATGGAGCTGAGAATTTTTGTGTGAATTCCTTGTCACAAGAAAACTCTCTGGACCAAATATTAGCATTTTTCATGGAGTGGTTTGCTCAGAATAATTCCCTTGGCAAATCAGCAAGGAAGAATTAATTCTGAGGTAATACCCCTGTTCATGCTCAACTTAATGAACTACAATTTCTATTATAGCTCATAGAGTTCATGAATTTTCCTAGCATTTTTGGAGTCAAGGTTTGCCCAGAATTGAATTTCCAAGTTTTGGAAATTCTCTGAAAATGTTTCTGCATTCAAATGAACACAGCACCTTCCAATTTGAATTGCTCTGACCAAATCAACTCCAAATGGTCTGAAACTTTTACAGGGGTTTACTAATGTCCTAAATAACATTCTGGCAAAATTTGGGGATTTTTGGATGAACCAAACTCCCTCTAAAATTCTTTTGCTGAAAAGCTTTAAAGAATTTTCCAGAATTAATTAAAGGGTTTCATACAAATTGGGTTCTACATATGGATAGTACTCTATCAGAGGAATCCAACGAAATTTGTTTCACAATTTTTGGATTCTCCTACCCGAAGTTGTAGCTATTCAAAGTTTGAACTAAAAACTGAAATTCCCCAAAATGTTCAAATACTGGCTGTGGGTCCGGGGACAGGTGTCATGCGTCGGGGCAAGCCACACGAGGCTACAGGTTATTTCCCGCGCCTCCACACCAGATCCCTGCGCCACAGCTGATCAAATATTTGAAAAACCGTCGCTGACGGGCGGGACCCACCGGTCGTCTTCTACCTCCGGCCACCCGCGCCTGCGCGCCGCCGGGCTCGCCGGAGTTCGACGGATTCCGGCCTCCCGGCCATCCCCCGAGCTCTCCCTCGCCGCTAGGGCCTAATTTCCCGTGCTGAACACGATGGAACACTCTTCCCCGGTCGGCGATGGCTCTAACCTAGCTGGCCACGGTGCGGCGTCTCTGGACTGGTTCGGCAACGTCGCCCGGTCACCCTAGCCTGCCCAGACCTCGGTGGAACGGCGCTACAGCACCAGTGGACCAAAGGGATGCTCGACCTAGCCTCAGAACTGCTCGGGACCGGTGGCTAATGGTGCCTCACCGTGCACCCGAAACCTCCTCCGCGTTTGAGGTCGGAAATTCTGGATTTCATGCGGTCTACGTGCATATTTCCAACTAGGGTTGTGAAGGACTACTGATCGCCGGTTAGTGGCGGTCCTGTGTGCAAGGTTTCACGGCCTAAGAACGAGAGGGACGATCGAATTTGGTATTACCGTATCAGAAGGTCGGATGGTGTCCGACGGCGATCTTTTCCCAAATTCGAGCCTAGTAGATCATCTCATGGCTTGAGCCTCGGGGACGAGCATCAGGGGCTACCAGCGCATCCGAGGGTGCTCTCGCTCGGGCCTGAGAAGCTCTGGGTGGTTCTGTCCACGTGAGACCAGCTTTGGTTCTCCGCCGGACAGCTCTGTTTTCTCGGCGCCGTTTGCCGAATTGTGCGCGTCACAGGCTAGGGCCTCTGGGGTTGCGGGGCTGGTGTGGTAGAGCAGGCACAGGCGCTGCTTTTCTGTACTGCCGGTGCGCACAACCGAGGTTTGGTTGAGGCCGGCGATCGGGGAGAAAGGAGTGCGGCGGTGAGCGCCGATTGCTGTTTGCGCGTGGGAAGAACAGCTAGCGCGCGATCAAAGCGAAGATGGCAACGTGCTGCAGCCGGTTTCCGGGATAAGGAGCAGGCCAGCGCGAAATGGGAGCAGGAGGTGGAGCCTCGGTCGACGGGGGCGGCCGCTCGGTGTCGCCCCGGGTTACACCTCGGTGGAGTGAAGTCCAGAGAGAAACTTAAGTGTTAAGTATACTCATTCCTATGACATGTGGGCCCCACAACTCAGTACCTCTTTTCCTCAAAATATCTCCAAAGTTTGACAATTATCCAACCCAGTTGTTTGAAAATTGGAAACTGAGCTCATTTGACAAGTTTGGACAAATTCCATGCAAATTCAAATATTCATTTGAATTCTTTGCACATTTGATTTCCTTTGGAAAAATGGGCAGCAAGACTTTTCAAAAATTAATGAAACTTTGCCTACCCACTAATTCGGACCTAAGGAATCCAAATATGCCACTTGATCCTTGTGTTAGCTGCTGCAAACAATAGTTTGGACACAACAGTTTTGAATTCCTCATTGTGTGATCATATGTGTATAAACCCTACTTTGTGAAAGTGAAGACTCTCCCCTCTAATCACTCTTTTGATGGAGGTTACATGCTTTTCACAACATTTCCTAAGGTGTCCACAATGAAAATTGTGGTGTTGTGAAATGAAGAAAAGTTTTTACAAGTCCCTTTTCTAGGGCTTTTACATCCCTCCCCCCTTAAAAGAATCTCGTCCCGAGATTATAAAAGAAGAGATAGCGATGTAATAGGGACTTACCCGTGTTGAGAAGCAAAGAACTCCGGGTAATTTGAGCGAAGGAACTCCTCGCTCTCCCACGTCCCTCGGCGGTGTGGTTACTCCAGAGTATTTTGTAGAACCACAACGTTCTTCTACGCGTGGTCCTGGCTTTCTCATCAAGAATTCCCACCGGATATTCATCATATGTTAAATCCGGCTTCAGCTCGCCGATGTCTTCGGTAGGAACAGCAGTTGTATGCTTCAAGCATTTTCGCAGTTGCGAAACATGGAAAATATCATGGACACCAGCCAGAGATGCCGGTAGCTCCAATCGATACGCTGCTGGTCCACACTTCTCGGTGATAGCGTAGGGTCCAATGAAACGGGGAGCGAGCTTCCCCTTCACACCGAATCGGTGCACGCCCTTCATTGGAGACACGCGGAGGTACACGTGTTCCCCAACGTCAAAGTGCAACGGCCTACGCCTCTTATCAGCGTAGCTCTTCTGTCGGGATTGAGCGGCCTTCAAATTGGCTTGAATTGTCCGAACGCGCTCTTCGGCATCGTTCACCACATCAACTCCGAATGTTACCCTTTCACCGGACTCGCACCAATTTAATGGGGTGCGGCATTTACGACCGTAGAGAGCTTCGTAAGGTGCCATCTTGATACTCGCCTGATAACCGTTGTTGTACGAGAATTCCGCCAATGGTAGGTGATCATCCCAGTTGCTACCATGGTGGATGGCACATGCTCTCAACATGTCTTCCAGGACTTGATTCACCCTTTCTGTCTGACCATCGGTCTGAGGGTTATAGGCGGAGCTCCTGATCAACTTAGTACCCAATGCAGCGTGTAGCTGCTCCCAAAAGCGAGATACAAATAATGCACCTCGATCTGAGACAATGGTCTTGGGTACCCCGTATAGGCATAGAATCTTTGCTATGTATAGCTCCGCATATTTGCCGGCATTGTAACGTGTATTCACCGGAATGAAGTGAGCCGTCTTGGTTAACCGATCAACGATTACCCATATGGAATCATGCTTGTTGGCTGTTAGGGGTAATCCCACAATGAAATCCATGCTCACATCTTCCCATTTCCATGCCGGGATCTTCAGGGGTTGCAGCAGCCCTGATTTCTTCATATGATCAGCTTTCACTCGTCTACACGTATCGCACTCGGATACGTACTTAGCTACCTCTCGCTTCATCCGTGTCCACCAAAATTTCTTTTTCAAATCTTGGTACATTTTGTTGCTGCCCGGATGAATGGAGTATTTGGACAAGTGAGCTTCATCGAGGATCTTTTTCCTCAATTCCATATCCCGGGGTACGACTATGCGGTTATTGAACCACAGCGTCCCCTCATCATCTTTCCGGAAACATTTAATTTCTCCATTGTCTATCCGTCTCCGGAGATGTGCCATGCCTTTATCCGTTTTCTGAGCTGCAATGATGTCCTCCCTAATAGTAGGGATGAGGGCAAGGTTGTACAGCGACGCATAAGGAACCAAGTATAAACTTGGCTCTTCCTCCTCCACCGGTGTAATGGTGAGGTGATGGACATGCGATTTCCGACTCAGCGCGTCGGCAACCACATTCGCCTTGCCGGGGTGGTAATGGATCTCAATCTCATAATCTTTGATCAGTTCTAACCACCTCCTCTGCCTCATGTTCAGCTCCTTCTGGGTGAAAATGTATTTCAAGCTCTTGTGGTCGGTGTAGAGATGTACCAAGTTCCCCAGAAGATAGTGCCTCCACATTTTCAGCGCCAACACCACGGCACCAAGTTCAAGATCATGAGTCGGGTAGTGCTGCTCATGGTTCCGAAGTTGGCGTGAGCCCTAAGCGACCACACGTCCTTCCTGCATCAACACGCAGCCAAGCCCAATACCGGACGCGTCACAATACACGTCGAAGGGCTTTGTTGTATCCGGTTGAGCTAAGACCGGGGCTGTTGTGAGATGCTTCACCAATGTTCGGAACGCTCCTTCACACGCCGTGTTCCAAACATATTTCTTCCCTTTTTTTAGCAACTCTGTCATCGGCTTAGCGAGCTTGGAGAAGCTTGGAATGAATCTCCGGTAGTATCCCGCTAACCCGAGGAAGCTTCTGACTTCATGAACTGAAGTGGGAGCTTTCCATTTCAACACTTGCTCGATTTTACTTGGGTCAACCGCAATGCCTTCAGCTGAGATGATATGTCCCAAGAATGGCACTTGGCTGATCCAAAATTCGCATTTGCTGAACTTGGCGTAGAGCTTGTGGTCTCGCAATCGTTGAAGAACGATCCGTAAGTGTTCGGCATGCTCGGCTTCTGTCTTGGAGTAAACCAAGATATCATCGATGAACACTACCACGAACTTGTCCAGCTCTGGCATGAACACCGAGTTCATGAGATACATGGAATGGGCTGGAGCATTTGTGAGACCAAAGGACATGACGAGATATTCGTATAAGCCGTATCTCGTCGAGAACGCCGTCTTCGGGATATCCTCCGCCCGGATCTTGATCTGGTGATATCCAGAGCGAAGGTCCATCTTTGAGAATACACTTGCCCCCACAAGCTGATCAAACAAGATGTCAATACGGGGCAGTGGGTACTTATTCTTGATGGTGACGGCGTTGAGCGGCCGGTAATCCACACACAGCCTCAGGGTTTCATCCTTCTTCTTTACAAATAGCGCCGAGCATCCCCAAGGCGAGGAACTCGGCCTAATGAAACCCTTGCTCAACAGATCATTGAGCTGTTCTTTCAGTTCCGCCAGCTCATTTGGAGCCATCTTGTATGGTCTCCGTGATATGGGCGTAGTCCCGGGTGCAAGTTCAATCTTGAACTCGACATCCCGCTCAGGTGGCATGCCCGGAAGATCGTCCGGGAACACATCAGGATACTCCCGGACTACGGGGATGTCTTCTAACTTGAGAACCTCAGCATTATTAATTGCTAAAACTTCCCGGACTGGTGTGTCTAACACCATGGAATGCGGACGGTGAAATGGAGAATTTAAGTGAACCGTCCGTGTCCGAGTCTCTAGGACAGCGCCATGGTATTGCAGCCATGACATCCCTAAGATTGCATCAATCTTTTGTCCCATAAGGATTATCAAGGTGGTGGGATATAGTTTCCCACCTAAGCACAGAGGTGCCTTTGAAATCATCATATTAGCTGAAATCTTCCCTCCCGGTGAGCAGATCATATAAGTGCAGTCGGTAGGGAAGACTTGCAATTGATGTTTAGCCACATAGGATGCACTTATAAAGCTGTGGGTTGCACCAGAATCAAATAATATGACGATGGCTTGATGGTTGAGAGTAAACGTACCCGCCAGCACGTTGTCTCCCTCTGGGGCGCCCTCATTGTCGAGGTTGCGGACGCCTCCAGTCCGCTGACCAACCTTCTTCGCCGGAGGTCGGCCTCGAGCACCGCCCTGGAACTGGGCTTGCCCGCTGCTCTGCTGCCCCTGGGGACAGTCCTTCGCAAAGTGGCCAGCCTGGCCACATGTGAAGCAGGTGAAACGGGGCGGTCCCCCGCTAATCGGTGGACGGAAACCCGGGGCGCGTTGTGGCAGTGAAAACGCCCGGGGTACCGTCTGCTGCTGCTGCTGTCTTGGTGGTGGCATCGGCGGACGGAACGGAGGTGCCTGAAAGGAACGTCCCCCGAACCATTGCGGTCGCGCCGGTGGTTGCCACTGCTGCCCGGATGGTGTCCGATACACCATACGGTACTTCTGGGGAGCGCCACTCCCACCGCTGCTAGGTGGAGCGCTACGCTTCCTCTGCTCAGCTGCTAACTCCCGCTGAGCGTCCTCTTGCATGATGGCGGCATTGACTAGATCGTTGAATGTGCCGCGGTTCCATTGTACGAGGTGGGTCTTCATTTCGGGATGTAACCCCCGATAGAAGTGCTCCCTCTTCTTCTGCTCCGTGGAGATGTAGTCTGACGCATACTGCGCCAGATGGTTGAAGGCACGGGAGTAGTCGTGGGCACTCCTCCCGCCCTGCTTCAGTTCCAAAAATTATTGGAACTTCCTCTTCATTATTCCGGGAGGAATGTGATAGGCGCGGAACGCCTCCCGGAACTCTTGCCATTCCACGGCATGGCCATCCGGACGTGAGGCGACATAATTCGCCCACCACGCACCAGCGGCACCGTGGAGCTGCTGTGCTGCGAACAGCGTCTTCTGCCGCTCCGTACACTGGAGCAGCCCGAACTTGGACTCGATAGTCTGCAGCCAGTGGTCCGCCTCCAGTGGTTCTTCGGCGTCGGTGAACACTGGAGGGTGCGTACTCATGAAATCCGAGTACGACACTTCGCGGGGCTCACGAGGCCCTCGTTCTTGATGTCCTCCCACCTGGGACGTATTCTGCACGATCGTGCGGAGCAGGTCGGTCTGCTCCTCACGACCTCCCACCAATGCCGCTATCACATCCGCTAGAGTAAGCGGAGGCGGCGGTGGTGGCTGCTGCTGCGGGGTGCTGTCGTAGGCCGGTGGCTGGGAGTCATCGCCTCCACCTTGGCTAGAGCCACCAACCTCGTGCATGGTCCTAGTACGAACCATCTGCAACCATACGACATTAACCATCAGTCCCGCAACCTTTTGCATGCAGTCCAATAGAACTGGGCGGGAAAACATTATGACAACAAAACATGCGAAATATCTCGTAAGCAGATAATGTAATAACTTTGCACAAGCTACACCATTACCAGACCAAACACAAGTTAGTTTAATCCAACTTGATGAACCCCTTCTTTGGAAGCTCACCATAACTGGGTTTGGTCTCTACGAGACATTATTATCGCCCTTAGGGTACAACACCCTCTCCAATGAGTTCAACTGTCATTCTTCCGTCAGAATGACCAGTTTCTACCTATTCCAAGTTTTGATCCGGTTATGGGCATTTTCATGACTCAAGTTGAATACCAAAGTTAAAGTTAACTTTAGTATCTTTCCAACGAGTACTTATTTGCCCCCAGATCAGCTTTGATTAAAAAGTTATGCTAATTCAAAGTTAGCAGAATTTCTGGAAGAATTTTAACAGCACCTCCCTTGGAAGTGGCTGTTTTCAACCCTGATTTCCACTAAATTCCGTGCTGAAACTTCAGAAACTTTGAATTGCAAAGATGTCACACATCTTCTACTCTTTCTAAGGATGTATTATATGACAATTTTTAGATTTTTCTACTGGGAGTTATGTTTGAAAAACAGATCAGTTCAGAGGATGTTTTACTCTGCCCTGGTTCTGGACAGTTTACATTCCTCTGGGATTTCAGCCATCTCAAGGCGAGTTTCAGCTCTGGAAGTCTACAACAAAGTTGTAGAATACTTAAATACCTTTCCAGAACTATATAGCACACCTCTTTGGGCTAAAGGACCTGTGAGTTTTGCCCTGTTGAAGATCAGCAAACTTGCTGTCCAAAACAGAGCACTCTGTTTTTCATCCCCTTAGCTATCCTGATCCACTATCCCATTCTTATACTCAACCAGGGTCTTAATTGTTGAACCTAATGATTTTAGTTCCTTGTTTTCAATATTTTTATGCATATGCCTACAATATCTCGGTACTACGTTCCTCACAAAAGAAAATCCTAACCGGATCATACCGGTATATACGTCTCGAGTGTGGCACTAAACGGTCTCTCGCACACGTTTTCTACACGGATACAATACGTGGTTAGTACCTGCAGAAGACCACACAATGATGGTGCACTCAAAGTTTGTTCATTTCAGGCAGTTCCATATCTAAAAGTAAATACAAACGCCCGTATCATTTCCATACGGCCGTCCTTGAGCTAAGTCACGTCTCAAGGCACGTGATCGTGTTTCAACACCACACGACGGGGAACCCGAGTATGTCATGAACGGGTCGTCACGGTTGGGAATGTTATCAACCCAACAGATACCACCTACTGCCCTGCAGGGCACGCCGATGGCAAGCGCTGCGTATGTCCTCCTGGCTATTTCCAGACGAACACACTCTCGCGTTACTGACCACGCGATGGGGTCTCCACTTACTTGCCTAATGCACGCTAGGGATCAGCGTTTCATATGAACTCAGGAACATGAAGAGTCCAAGAGTTTCATATTGACATCTCACACCAAGCTGTGAGATCAATCCCTGAACCACATTCCTCGTCAGGGAGAGCTAACCGAAATTGAACCGCTTTCGGTGGCGTTCCTTACCATACTTACCAGAGCGTAGGTGCGTCGTTACATAATTGAAATTCAGAATTATAACACATAAGTTAGTCTTTGCCACTTTAAGTAACTATGCTAATATAGTCCTTACTTGGGCAACTACCGAATCCTCACCGTATACCTAAGTTTTTCCCATAATGCAGTCCTTTAGTACTGTGCTATCCCCACTGCAGCTCTGATACCAGGCTGTGGCGGACCGGAATCCGCTCATCCAGGATCGCAGAGGGTGGTGCCGCGCGATGCGACACCCGACAGCACACGTCATAAGAACACAATATATTACATGGGAAAAACAGCTGAAACTGTACAAACAAGTACAAACTTCAGTTACAATTATTGTTCTATTACACAGCGGAAGACTACACTATACAACTCACGCCCGCCTATTTAGCAAAAGTCGGTTGCCCAGCCCTAGGGCAACCCACACTAGCTGCACGTCTCAGCTCAGCGCGGCGTGTACGGCTCCCACTCAGCCGTGGTCCCCGACGGAGGGTAACCCTCGCCGGTGGACTCGTACTCCGAGTCCGTGGGTGGCTCCTCACCTGAAAAACACTTAAGCAGCAACCGTGAGCACAAAGGCTCAACAAGGCTTAACCGACTTACCTAAGCATGAAACTCTACATGAGGGGTACAATGGACATAGGATAGTAACATTTCAGCAAAAGGACACGCCTACAAGTTCATCCTAATTCATCTTTTAGCAACAAGTTAACAGTTCATGAAATCTGAACTTTAGTAAGCAGTATTTGGTGGCACACATGTAGCAATACTATTATATCAATCAGCATCATTGAATCAACATATTTCATCCATTAGTCTACGTTACGACGCAGTGAACAAGCAGTACTCGTCACCGCGAGGGACGGCGAATCGACTCGATATACACCTGCAGGGAAAACCCAAAAAGCACGTCACGTACGCCCACCCGTGGAGCTGCACAGCACGCTCACTCGATGTCGTACGGGACAACCTTTCACCCAACAGCCCAAACGTCGAACCGGTCACACCGAAACGAGCAGGAGGTTCCCCACACGGAGCATCTCTCTATGCCCGTTGGCAGATTTCCACCTTGCTGCCCTCAACCTACACCTATAAATCGGTGTGCTATGCCTCGACGCCCGGAGGTTAAGGCTACATCGGTTTATCGGGGCCCATATATCCGATATGCCTTCGGTACGTTCAATACTTGTTCAGCAGGGCCGCACACGGATCGGTCCTCAATCGACACGGGCAGGGCTGCGCACACAAGACTCTCTCTTGCTGCGCCCTAGCCCCTGCCTAGTCTCATTTTCATTACTAAAGTGATCTCACCTCACTCAACCGAACCCGTGTGTCCCAATGCCTATTTCGCGAGTAGATTCCAACTACTCGACTTGTACCGAAGTCCTATGACTCATTAAGCATAGCCTGTCTACTCGAGGTCCTTAACCCTACCCTCACTCTTTTAGGAAACTTTGGTTATGCAAGTGGGGTTTCATTCATCCTATACCTAATGCACATACATACTTCATATGACACATGTAAACAAAGTAAAACTTTTTAAAAAGGGTTAATGCAAACCGGGGCTTGCCTTGTTTCTGCTGGTCAGGAGTTAGTTCTTCGTCCGGAAGAAGGAAGTCCAGCACTTCCGGAGTCTCTTCTTCAACGGCTACACGTTAATGAAATACTACATGTTAATTTAGATGCAAATGTGAGTTTTAGAGTAAGACTTCTACTATTAGTTCTAATAACCAGCCTCTAACACCTGGAACTTTGTTTAAGAATTTAAATATGAACTGGTGTTGGTGGTTTGGCTTGAACTTAATCACATGGTTAAATGCTAAGTGGTTCTCCCCCTTTTCCATATTAATTCCCTTAAGCGGTTAAACAGGACAGGGGTGACCTAGAGCTCCAATGGAGCTGAGAATTTTTGTGTGAATTCCTTGTCACAAGAAAACTCTCTGGACCAAATATTAGCATTTTTCATGGAGTGGTTTGCTCAGAATAATTCGCTTGGCAAATCAGCAAGGAAGAATTAATTCTGAGGTAATACCCCTGTTCATGCTCAACTTAATGAACTACAATTTCTATTATAGCTCATAGAGTTTGCATGAATTTTCCTAGCATTTTTGGAGTCAAGGTTTGCCCAGAATTGAATTTCCAAGTTTTGGAAATTCTCTGAAAATGTTTCTGCATTCAAATGAACACAGCACCTTCCAATTTGAATTGCTCTGACCAAATCAACTCCAAATGGTCTGAAACTTTTACAGGGGTTTACTAATGTCCTAAATAACATTCTGGCAAAATTTGGGGATTTTTGGATGAACCAAACTCCCTCTAAAGTTCTTTTGCTGAAAAGCTTTAAAGAATTTTCCAGAATTAATTAAAGGGTTTCATACAAATTGGGTTCTACATATGGATAGTACTCTATCAGAGGAATCCAACGAAATTTGTTTCACAATTTTTGGATTCTCCTACCCGAAGTTGTAGCTATTCAAAGTTTGAACTAAAAACTGAAATTCCCCAAAATGTTCAAATACTGGCTGTGGGTCCGGGGACAGGTGTCATGCGTCGGGGAAAGCCACACGAGGCTACAGGTTATTTCCCGCGCCTCCACACCAGATCCCTGCGCCACAGCTGATCAAATATTTGAAAAACCGTCGCTGACGGGCGGGACCCACCGGTCGTCTTCTACCTCCGGCCACCCGCGCCTGCGCGCCGCCGGGCTCGCCGGAGTTCGACGGATTCCGGCCTCCCGGCCATCCCCCGAGCTCTCCCTCGCCGCTAGGGCCTAATTTCCCGTGCTGAACACGATGGAACACTCTTCCCCGGTCGGCGATGGCTCTAACCTAGCTGGCCACGGTGCGGCGTCTCTGGACTGGTTCGGCAACGTCGCCCGGTCACCCTAGCCTGCCCAGACCTCGGTGGAACGGCGCTACAGCACCAGTGGACCAAAGGGATGCTCGACCTAGCCTCAGAACTGCTCGGGACCGGCGGCTAATGGTGCCTCACCGTGCACCCGAAACCTCCTCCGCGTTTGAGGTCGGAAATTCTGGATTTCATGCGGTCTACGTGCATATTTCCAACTAGGGTTGTGAAGGACTACTGATCGCCGGTTAGTGGCGGTCCTGTGTGCAAGGTTTCACGGCCTAAGAACGAGAGGGACGATCGAATTTGGTATTACCGTATCAGAAGGTCGGATGGTGTCCGACGGCGATCTTTTCCCAAATTCGACCCTAGTAGATCATCTCATGGCTTGAGCCTCGGGGACGAGCATCAGGGGCTACCAGCGCATCCGAGGGTGCTCTCGCTCGGGCCTGAGAAGCTCTGGGTGGTTCTGTCCACGTGAGACCAGCTTCGGTTCTCCGCCGGACAGCTCTGTTTTCTCGGCGCCGTTTGCCTAATTGTGCGCGTCACAGGCTAGGGCCTCTGGGGTTGCGGGGCTGGTGTGGTAGAGCAGGCACAGGCGCTGCTTTTCTGTACTGCCGGTGCGCACAACCGAGGTTTGGTTGAGGCCGGCGATCGGGGAGAAAGGAGTGCGGCGGTGAGCGCCGATTGCTGTTTGCGCGTGGGAAGAACAGCTAGCGCGCGATCAAAGCGAAGATGGCAACGTGCTGCAGCCGGTTTCCGGGATAAGGAGCAGGCCAGCGCGAAATGGGAGCAGGAGGTGGAGCCTCGGTCGACGGGGGCGGCCGCTCGGTGTCGCCCCGGGGTTACACCTCGGTGGAGTGAAGTCCAGAGAGAAACTTAAGTGTTAAGTATACTCATTCCTATGACATGTGGGCCCCACAACTCAGTACCTCTTTTCCTCAAAATATCTCCAAAGTTTGACAATTATCCAACCCAGTTGTTTGAAAATTGGAAACTGAGCTCATTTGACAAGTTTGGACAAATTCCATGCAAATTCAAATATTCATTTGAATTCATTGCACATTTGATTTCCTTTGGAAAAATGGGCAGCAAGACTTTTCAAAAATTAATGAAACTTTGCCTCCCCACTAATTCAGACCTAAGGAATCCAAATATGCCACTTGATCCTTGTGTTAGCTGCTGCAAACAATAGTTTGGACACAACAGTTTTGAATTCCTCATTGTGTGATCATATGTGTATAAACCCTACTTTGTGAAAGTGAAGACTCTCCCCTCTAATCACTCTTTTGATGGAGGTTACATGCTTTTCACAACATTTCCTAAGGTGTCCACAATGAAAATTGTGTTGTGAAATGAAGAAAAGTTTTTACAAGTCCCTTTTCTTGGGCTTTTACAGATAGCGTCGTCCCGCTCTTGAGTAAGGTCCTCATTCTGCTGGGTTAGGGTCTGCACCAGCTCTTGCAACGCCGTGATGTCGACACGGCTTTTTCTCTTCGCCTTCTTCAGACGACGCAACTGATTGTGTTGTTCATTCAGTCGCTTGATCGTCGGAAGGAGCACATTGCGGAGTGCGCTGTGAGCACTCTCGAAATGATCTCCACGGCTTGTGCTCTCCTTGAGCTTTGTGGCGAGATGCTCCGTATGAACAGCTTGGCTGTCCATCACGGCGTTTCCCGCCCTCATCTGGAGGCTGAGATTTGCCTCCCGGGGTTGTACCTTGGGCAACTCGGATCCGTTGCCTCCAGGTACCTCTCTTCCCACACATGCTGAGCTCGTCCCTCCACCGGAACGAGTGCGTATGGAGTGCCCTCCATAGCCTGCACGTGTAGTTGGCAGAAACGTGACATAGTGTCACGGGCTGCCACTTGCCACACCCCTTCCGGTTGTCTTCCTCTCACCGTGACGGTGAATGGCACCCAACCGGGTGGCGTAGGTCCTGCAGGAACCTCGACATGGATCGTCCACGTCTTGTTCCCCTCTTCGCCTTCTTCCTTGGCGAAGTATTGCGGCATCTGGTTGTACCCGAAATATTGGAGCATTTGCCACAATGCTTCCGGGTAGCCGCTACGGTCAGAAATGTGGGAAGCCACCCACCCGTTCTCCAACTGTTTATCTGCTGCCATCTGTAAAAATATATTTGAGAATTGTCAAATATTTATTTAAACAGTAAACCCCTGAGTTATAATATAAAACATGTTATTGAACCCATAAAACTTTGAAACATAGTTCAAATTTTAAACAAATTT
Source organism: Neostapfia colusana (assembly GCA_030760725.1). NCBI lineage: Eukaryota > Viridiplantae > Streptophyta > Magnoliopsida > Poales > Poaceae > Neostapfia > Neostapfia colusana. Next base: position 96,373,220 of record JASWHV010000003.1, read on the forward strand.
GACTGCTGATCTGCTGCTCCCATGACAGCCCTGACCAGTTTCCATTTCAACCTGATTTAGGCCATGTTAAAAGCAAAACCAATTCTGGAGCTCAACATCAAAGTTAAAGTTAACTTCAATAGATTTCCAGACAGTGGTTGCTTGGCCAAAGATCTGTCCTGGTTCAAAAGTTATGAGATGTCAAAGTTAACAGAATTTCTGGAAACAATTGGACAGCACCTCCCTGCCTTAGGTACTGATTTGAGCCAAGAATCCCAGTTACTTCTGTTCCTAATCTGACAAAACTTTCTGTTACAAAGTTGTAACCCATCTCATAAGCTTTCCAGAACTACCTCATTTCCTATCTTTGGATTTTTAAGCAGGAAGTTATGCTTAATTTACAGCGAGTTTACAGAGAGTCTTTGCTCTGCCCTGTTTTCTGGACAGTTTCAACTCTACTGCATTTTTCGATTGATTAAGGGATGAAACACCTCTGGACCTCAACAGAAAAGTTGTAACGCTCTTCCAAATCTTTCCAGAAATGTATCATATGACCCCAACCTCGAAATAACTCAACCTCTAACCTCTGATTAACTTCAGCCTTGATTCAGCTGAAAACAGAGTGCTCTGTCCTTAACAACCTATAAGTTGAAAACTTGTTTACTTTGAATATCCTGTTCAAGGGAAGGAGTTACATCAAGTTTTACTACTTTGGATCAAAACCTTCAAGTTTTTAAATGAAGTTGTTCATTTAATGGGGTTTGACGTCGATGCGTCACCAGATTATGTCGGTACTACGTCCTCACAAAGGAAAAACCTATACCGGACTTAGCCGGCTTCGTTATTTCAGTGGCACTAAACGTCACTTGCACACGGATGCTACACGTCTACCGTTTCGTGGTCAGGCTACCTGCAGAAACTCAAACAATCATCAGACTCAGCTGCACACCGAGCCCGGAATCCATACAGTTCGTACACCCGGCCGTCATCACTCGCCCGGATGTTCTCAAGCCAACCACGCCTTGAGTTACGTGTTCACGTTTCAGACCACGTGACGGGGTCTCCCATGTTGCACCACGCACGCCAGGGACAGACGTTGCTCGAATACCCCAAACGACATGAAGAGTCGTAGAGGATACTAAAGCGGGTCGGGTTACCTGCCACCCGTGGGGCTCCACCCTTCAGCTTGTGCGCACTGGTGGACAGCGCTTACGTGCACCCCCCAAGACATAAACGTCCCGAGATGCACGATTTTCCGACATAACAAATAGGTTAATATGTCACTTTCTATATGCTAATAACATCCTTATACGGGCTACTAACTCGTTCCTCACTGGATTTTTGAAAAAGAAGACCTTTGTGCTGTGTTAAACCTCAAGCGAGCTTTGATACCACGCTGACACGACCCCATTGGTCCTGTCGGGCCAGGATCACGCTGAGGGGTGCTGCGTTGCACAGCACCGTATAACACACGTCAAAGGTACAAAGCGGAAGCGGAAATTTTATTACATAAACAAGTTTATGAACATGTTTACATCAAAATAAGTTTAGTCTACACTCGCGGGCGTAGACTAAGCATCAAGTGCACATTCAGCCCTCGAACGTGTCCTTGCTAGCACACACGCACACTAACTCTGCGGCGTGCATGACTCCCACTCGACGGGGTTCCCCTCCTGGGGTTCCGTCTCCTCTTCAGGAGTCCCTTCCTCATAGAACCCTGCAAAAGCTTCAAACACAAGCAGTGAGCACGAACGCTCAGCATGTCTGACCCGTCTCACCTAAACATGAAACTTCTACATCAGGGTAATGGGTTACATGAGGTAAAAATCAGTTGCAAGGACTCGCCTAATTAGTAGAACCTTACTTTCAAGTTTTAGCAGCAGGTTGTGGAGAACCTTACGCTAAGGCACATGAGAGAGCCGCAATCAAACAAGAAACGCATTTCTCTCATGTACTTTGCCCAAAGTTGAAAAGAACTTTAGTTAGCTCTAAGCTACAGCATATCATTAACAATCAATGTCCAGCTTTCAATCAACAACATTTTAACATGTAACTATCCTGTTCTTTCTACGTCACGGTACAGTGAACAAGTGGTACTCACTGACCGCGAGGGACGGCGATTATAATCGATTTACACCTGCAGGGTTACCCGAACAACCCGTCACGTACGCCCGTACTCGATGTTGCCTACAACAACCATCACGGACGCCTTATGCGACTACCTTTCACCCGTTAGCCAAATGTTGAACCGGTCCAATCGTCCCGAGCAAGAGGTCTCTGCACGCGCATCTCAGTGCCGCCAGCCGATTTACACCTCGAGCTCTCAACCTACCCTCTGAACGACCAGCTATGCCTCAACACCCAGCTACCCGAGTTACATCAGTTTCCCGGTTCCCATATAGCCGGTAGGTCTTCGGTACTGTTCTAGCTTGTTCAACAGGCCCGCACACGGCTCGGTCCTCAATCGACACAAGTGGAGCTACAGCACACAGGCCCCAAAGTCCTGCTGCCCTTACTCTCCGCTTGGTCTCATTTTCTTGCCATGTGTTTCATGTGCTAACACTACCCGAGTCGAGTGCCTCTAGCCTATGCTCGCGAGTAGTTCCAACTACTCGACTTGTACCGAATCCTACACTATCTTAGTATTGCAGTAGCTAACGGGGTTTGCAATCCTAAACCCAACCCATGGTTCTCTTGGCTATGCAGTGGGGCTTCCAAACAAGACTCTAATGCAAAGAATACAGTAAACAAGTGTGTGCTCAAAACAATAAAAATTTTATAAAAAGGTTAATGCAAACCGGAGCTTGCCTTGCTGCTCTTGGTCGTAGGCTAGCTGTTCCTCCGGAGTAACGAAGTCTAGGACTTCGGGTTCCTCCTCGACCTTAGCGACTACATGATATAAGAAACATATGTATCAATTTAAATGTATTTGTATTAAGTTTTGAACTTGTGAAGCCTATAACCCTTGCTAGACAGACCTAATGACTGTGAAACTTTTACTGTGGCTTGGTTACAACCTAAACAGAGACTTGGTCAAGTTTTAGTTGCAGCAAAGCTCATTTGAGCCCTCCACAATTAATTATGTCCTTGACCTTAATTGGAACTCTTAGGGTGTTCTATGGATTTTCATGAAACAAACTATGACTTTCTGAAAACTAGATTTTGAGAGGGTTCTAATGGAGTTGGTCTCACTTAATTTGAAGGTTCCTAGCTAAAGTTATGAGCTAAACAATTTCAGAGAAAATTCTGAAAATGTTTCCGAACATTTTCTATTTTCTCTGGAACAGTTTCACTAATCACACAATTAGGTGGACCAGATGAGCTCAAATGGATCTGAAATTTTTTATGGTAGTTCAGGGATATTTTGGTGAACATCCCAGCAAAATTTCAGGATTTTCCTCCAAAGGATTCTCCAGTTAAAATTCCTACCAGTTTAAACTTTGAGGAATTAATTCTGGAAAATTAAGGGTTTTCATGAAGTGAAACTTAATTTGCTGGAAAGTACTCGGAGAGCTGAATCCAGCAAAATTTGGTTCACTCAATTTGGATCTTTCTAGCTAAAGTTATAAGGTTTTGAAGTTTGGAAGAATTCTGAAAATCGGAGAGAAGTTTAAACTCGCGCGTGGGCCCAGGGGACACGCGTCGCACGCCGAGGCGACAGCACACCGCGGCCCACAAGGATTTTGCGCGCCAGCACACCCGATCCCGGCCACAGCCGGATCCCGATTCAAAATATCTCCCGCTGACAGCTGGGGTCCACCCCCTTCTTCAACCTCGCGACGCCCGCGCTCCGCCGCCGAGGGACCTCGCCGGAGAGCTCGCCGCCGGCTGCTGTACAGCTCCAAACTTCTCGATTCTGTCCGCCCCTGCCTACTTTTACTCGGGGAACAGGATTCTAGGGTCGGCTGCTCATGACAATGGCCGGAGCATGGTCGGCGACGAGCCGCCACCTCGGAACGACTTCGGCCATGTCGGCTGACCTCTCTAGCACCTCAGCTACTTGGGAAATCGGTCAGGGAGCATCAGTGGACCTCAGAGAAGGTCGACATGAGCTCGAGGCAGCTCGGGGAAGGCCCGAAATAGGTCCTCACCGTGCGCCCGATGCCGCCCGTTCATTCCGCCATTGGTAGACCTCGAATTACGCCGGGTACAGAGGTTCTCCGGCCCAGAGTTGTGAAGGCAACTTGTGCGTTACCGTGTCTAGCTTGTGTGAGAGCGGCTTGAGGCCCTCTAATTCTTTCTAGAGCACGAATTAAACAGAATCGTACCCGAAGGTCGTTCTGCACACAGAAAGGGGAAAAGGGGAAATTCGCCGCCTGTGAGCAACCACTCGAGCTGTGGCTCGGGGATGAGCAGCACCGGTCACCAGCGCGTCCAAGGGTGCCTTGGCTCGGGCTTGACAATGCCCTTGTTGGGCTGTCCACGAGAGCCCGAGGTGCGGCGGTTCCAAGCCCCGAATTTGATCTTTCGGCACAGCCGATATCAATCGGTTTCAACGGAATTCTAGCAACGGGGAGGACGGAGGAGGTCTCTAGTACCTTGCTGGGGCTCTGGAGTGGACGGAGGGAGCTGCGATCGGCGTTCTCCGATCGATTCCGAGCTGCGGAAATTTTCAGCCGGCGCTGAGTTCTTGCGGGGAAGAACGGCGGTGCCTCGGCCGAGGAGGGGGGCAGGCGCCTTAAAAAGGCTCTCTCCGCCTCACGCCCGCACTTGGGCAAGCAGCTGCTGGCGCGGCGGCTGCCCTCGGTGGCGATCACCGCTGCGGCTCGGCGACCTGAGTGAAAAAGTCTCAGTCGGTTTGATCTGAGCAGTGGCTGACATGTGGGTCCCACTTCCAGTTTTAACCTCTGAAATTTACTCCTAATCACTGTTGTAAACAGTGAACCCCATACTACCCTTGGCAATTCAAATTATTCACCCATGAGCCATTTGAATTGATGAAAGTTCAAATGAGGTTTGGTTTGAATGAATTTCAGCACAAGTTCAGTTTGAAATTCAACTAAAGTTTGAATTTGTCCCACTTAGCTCATGTCAAGATCAACTCCAAATGGAGTGAAAATTGGTTGTGGGCTCACAAAAATGTGCTGAGTAAGAATATGCCCCCCACTTTTAAATTCATGGGATAAAAACAGTTTGAATTTGAATATGGTTTCAAACTGCCCTCTTCCTAATTATACCCAAAATGACCTCAAAAAGGTTTTGAATTTGGGTGAAACTTGGCATGGACATCCTTAGCAAAGTGTAGGAGTTTTCATATGTCCAGCCCATCTATATCACATGTGGGAAATACCACTTTTGCAATATGTGAGTTTGTTCTCTATTGAGCATGTTGATAATTGTTACTTGCTCTTCATTTGTGTTCATCATCCTTCCTCAAATGAGGTGTGTGGTGTGGTGATGAACACTGCAAATGTGTGTCAAAAACTGAGGCCCTTACATGTATCCGTGTAGAAAAGGTGTGCGAGAGACTGTTTAGTGCCACACTTGAGACGTATATACCGGTGTGATCCGGTTAGGATTTTCTTTTGTGAGGAACGTAGTACCGAGACATTGTAGGCATATGCATGAAAATAATGTTAACAAGGAATTAAAATCTATAGGTTCAACATTTAGGACCCTGGTTGGGTATAAGAATGGGATAGTGATGAGGGTAGTTTCAAAAAGACTGAAAAACAGAATGTTCTGTTTTGGACAGCAAGTTTTCTGATCTTCAACAGGGCATAACTCACAGGTCTTTTAGCCCAGAGAGGTGTTCCATATAGTTCTGGAAAGGTATTGAAGTACTCTACAACTTTGTTGTAGACTTCCAGAGCTGAAACACGCCTTAAGATGGCTGAAATCCCAGAGGAAGGTAAACTGTCCAGAACCAGGACAGAGTAAAACATTCTCTGAACTGTTCTGTTTTTCAAACATAACTCCCAGTAGAAAAATCTAAAATTGTCATATAATACATCCTTAGAAAGATTACAAGATGTGTGACATCTTTGCAATTCAAATATTCTGAAATTTCAGCACAGAATGTAATTGAAATCAGGGTTGAAAACAGCCACTTCCAAGGGAGGTGCTGTTAAACGTCTTCCAGAAATTCTGCAGACTTTGAATTGGCATAACTTTTTAACCAAAGATAATCTGGGGGCAAATGAGTACTCTTTGGAAGGATACCGAAGTTGACTTTAACTTTGGTATTCAACTTGAGTCATAAAAATGCCCAGAACCAGATCAAAACTTGGAATAGGTAGAAACTGGTCATTCTGACAGAAGAATGACAGTTGAACTCATTGAAAAGGGTGTTGTACCCTAAGGGTGGTATACGTGATGACAACGCAATAATAATGTCTCGTAGAGACCAAACCCAGTTATGGTGAGCTTCCAAAGTGGAGGTTCATCAAGTTGGATTAAACTAGCTTGTGTTTGGTCTGGTAATGGTGTAGCTTGTGCAAAGTTATTACATTATCTACTTACAAGATATATCGCATGTTTTTGTTGTCATAATGTTTTTACGCCCATTTCTATTGGACTGCATGCAAAATGTTGCGGGACTGATGTTTAATGTCGTGTGGTTGCAGATGGTGCGTACTAGGACCACGCACGAGGTTGGTGGCTCTAGCCAACAGGGAGGTGATGACTCCCAGCCACCGGCCTACGACCGCACCCCGCAGCAGCAGCCACCACCGCCGCCTCCGCTTACTCTAGCGGATGTGATAGCGGCACTGGTCGGAGGTCGTGAGGAGCAGACCGACCTGCTCCGCACGATCGTGCAGAATACGTCCCAGGCGGGGGGACGTCAAGAGCGAGGGCCTCTTGAGCCCCGTGAAGTGTCGTACTCGGATTTCATGAGTACGCACCCTCCAGTGTTCACCGAAGCCGAAGAACCACTGGAGGCGGACAACTGGCTGCGGACCATCGAGTCCAAGTTTGGGCTGCTCCAGTGTACGGAGCGACAGAAGACCCTGTTCGCAGCACAGCAGCTCCACGGTGCCGCTGGTGCGTGGTGGGTGAATTATGTCGCCTCACGTCTGGCTGGCCATGCCGTGGAATGGCAAGAGTTCCGGGAGGCGTTCCGCGCCTACCACATTCCTCCCGGAATAATGAAGAGGAAGTTCCAAGAATTCTTGGAGCTGAAGCAGGGCGGGAGGAGTGCCCACGACTACTCCCGTGCCTTCAACCATCTGGCGCAGTATGCGTCAGACTACATCTCCACGGAGGAGAAGAAGAGGGAGCACTTCTATCGGGGGTTACACCCCGAAATGAAGACCCATCTCGTACAGTGGAACCGCGGCACATTCAACGACTTAGTCAATGCCGCGATCATGCAAGAGGATGCTCAGCGGGAGTTCGCAGCTGAGCAGCGGAAGCGCAGCGCTCCACCCAGCGGTGGGAGTGGCGTTCACCAGAAGTACCGTATGGTGTATAGGACACCATCCGGGCAGCAGTGGCGACCACCGGCACGGCCTCAACAGTTCGGGGGACGTTCGTTCCAAGCACCCCCGTTCCGTCCGCCGATGCCACCACCAAGACAGCAACAGCAACAGCAGCAGCAGACGGTACCCCGGGCGTTTCCACCGCCACAACGCGCCCCGGGATTCCGTCCACCGATCAGCGGGGGACCGCCCTGTTTCACCTGCTTCACGTGTGGCCAGGCGGGCCACTTCGCGAAGGACTGTCCCCAGGGGCAGCAGAGCAGCGGGCAAGCCCAGTTCCAGGGCGGTGCTCGAGGCCGACCTCCGGTGAAGAAGGTTGGGCAGCGGACTGCGGGTGTCCGCAACCTCGACAATGAGGACGCCCCGGAGGGAGACAACGTGCTGGCAGGTACGTTTACTCTCAACCATCAAGCCATCGTCATACTTTTTGATTCTGGTGCAACCCACAACTTTATAAGTGCATCGTACGTGGTTAAGCACCAGCTGGAAGCCTTTCCAACCGAGTGTTCGTATATGATCTGCTCACCAGGAGGAAATATTTCAGCAACGATGATGGTTCCAAAAGCACCACTGTGCTTAGGTGGGAAGATATATCCCACCACTATGATTATCCTAGGGGGGCAGAAGATTGATGCAATCTTGGGAATGTCATGGCTCAGCTACCATGGAGCTGTCCTGGAAACACTATCACGGACGGTTCACCTCAACTCCCCATTACACTGTCCGCAGTCCCTCCTATAAGATAATCCAGTCAGAGAGGTTTCAGCGACCAATAGTGCTGAGGCTCTCAAGTTAGAAGACATCCCCGTAGTCCGGGAGTATCGCGACGTGTTCCCGGATGATCTACCGGGCATGCCACCTGAGCGGGATGTCGAGTTCAAGATCGAGCTCGCACCCGGGACTACACCCATATCACGGAGACCATACAAGATGGCTCCAAATGAGCTGGCGGAACTGAAAGAACAGATCAATGATCTGTTGAGCAAGGGTTTCATTAGGCCGAGTTCCTCGCCTTGGGGATGCTCGGCGCTGTTCGTGAAAAAGAAGGATGAAACCCTGAGGTTGTGTGTGGATTACCGGCCGCTCAACGCCCTCACCATCAAGAATAAGTACCCACTGCCTCGCATCGACATATTGTTTGATCAACTTGTGGGTGCAAGTGTGTTCTCCAAGATGGACCTTCGCTCTGGATATCACCAGATAAAGATCCGGGCAGAAGATATCCTGAAGACGGCCTTCTCAACGAGATATGGATTATATGAATATCTCATCATGTACTTTGGTCTCACAAATGCTCCAGCCCATTTCATGTATCTCATGAACTCGGTGTTCATGTCGGAGCTGGACAAGTTCGTGGTAGTGTTCATCGACGATATCTTGGTTTACTCCAAGACAGAAGCCGAACATGCCGAACACTTGCGGATCGTTCTTCAACGATTGCGAGACCACAAGCTCTACGCCAAGTTCAGCAAATGCGAGTTTTGGATCAGCCAAGTGCCATTATTGGGACATATCATCTCAGCGGAAGGCATTGCAGTTGACCCAAGCAAGATAGAGCAAGTGCTGAAATGGAAAGCTCCCATTTCAGTCCCTGAAGTCAGAAGCTTCCTCGGGTTAGCGGGATACTATCGGAGATTCATTCCATGTTTCTCCAAGCTCGCTAAGCCGATGACAGAATTACTGAAGAAAGGGACGAAATATGTTTGGAACACGGCGTGTGAAGGAGCATTCCAAACATTGGTGAAGCATCTCACAACAGCCCCGGTCTTAGCTCAGCCGGATACAACAAAGCCCTTCGACGTGTACTGTAATGCGTCCGGTATTGGGCTTGGCTGCGTGTTGATGCAGGAAGGACGTGTGGTCGCTTATGGATCACGCCAACTTCGGAACCATGAGCAGCATTATCCGACTCATGACCTTGAGCTTGCTGCTGTGGTGTTTGCGCTAAAAATGTGGAGGCACTATCTCCTGGGGAATCTGGTGCATCTCTACACTGACCACAAGAGCTTGAAATATATTTTCACCCAGAAGGAGCTGAACATGAGGCAAAGGAGGTGGTTAGAACTGATCAAAGATTATGAGATTGAGATCCATTACCACCCCGGCAAGGCGAATGTGGTTACCGACGCGCTGAGTCGGAAATCACATGTCCATCACCTCGCCATTACACTGGTGGAGGAGGAAGAGCCAAGTTTATACTTGGTTCCTTATGGATCGCTGTACAACCTTGCTGTAACAGCCCTAACTTTTGTAAAGTTTGATGTCAGCTCATAAAACAAAGTTAAGGCAACAAAAAAAGGCCTATAGTTGTGTCACATGAAATGATGAACACACAAATGGACATGTGAGGGAGTTAAAAAATTTTCTCTAGCCCATGCTCAACACATGTTAACATAGGGGAAATAATTACATTCCTAAAACTCTAACTCATTTGCACCTCCTCTATGAGTAGAGTGGAGAGAATTTAAATGCAATTTGAATCTTTTGAAAGGATTTCTATTCAGATTGTCCAAAGTCCTATATGTGAGATCATAGATGCATCTCTCATATATTCAAGAGCCTATGTTTCAAATTTGTAGAATTTTTGGTTTCATATACTATTTATTCCGAGGATTAAATGAGGGCACGTTTAAATTCAAACTTGAATTTGAATTTTGAACAAAACAAACTCAATTTAGAAATCTGATTTCAGATTTGAGTTCCTCATAATTCTTTTGACCTTCCTCCAAGTTTGAACAAATTTGGAGCTCATTTGCTATTTTAAATCGAAATGGGGGGAAAGAGGGAGAATTGTGGCTGTGGACCCCACCGGTCAGTCTCACCAGAAATTCAACCGGCTCCAGCAACGCAGCAGCTCGGTGCTGGACACCTCCCACACCACCTCCTTCTGGGTTGATTTTTGCTCATCCTGATCTCCACAGCAAGTGCCACAACCCTCTTTTGCCTCTCCCAGCTCGAGCCCATCTGCTCCCGTGTGTTTGCTCCCGAGAAGAAGAACAGCAGCTCCCCTCTGTTCTCTGATCGCCAGCAACTGAACCCAGCTCCATTTGCTCGAGCTTCCAACAGCAAAAAGATTCACCCTTGAGTGCTCTAGCCGGCTGCCAACTTCCCTCCGCCGTCCCGAGCTCACCGGCGCCTAGAAACAGAAAAGTTTGTGCTGCTCCCGTGTTGCACGTCGGAGAACCGAAACTGGACGCCGTGGACAGCCCAAGACAGGAGGTATCACGCCCAAGCAAGACACCCCATCTGTGCACCAACAAGTCTAGTTGCTCGCCCCCAAAGCTCAGCCCTAGCCATTGATCACAGAGGGAGACTTTCAAGTTTTCCTCCCGGGCGGCAGAAACGGACCTTGAGGTAAGGAATTGTAAAATTCGTCCTCAAATCGTGTTTGTTGGGTCTTAAACATCACACACAGGATGTTAACTGCCTAGCACACCTCCTCCATCAATTTTAGACCAAGAAATTGAGTGTAGAGTGAGCAATCCGAGCTCTTTTAGAGGGTATGCCGCTGGACCCTATTGGGCGCACGGTGCCGATAGGTTTAGAGCCCTCTCCAGCTTGTTTAGACCTCATGCCGGTCTTCTACATGATTCCCTGGTGCTGTAGAGCCCAAGAACCGACCATTTGGTGTAGAATTCACCGTGCAAGACCTCGCCGGAGCTCTAGGGTTTGCTGTGACCGGTGCGCCCTATTTTCCGGCGAGTTTCAGCCGCCGGCGACCTCACCAACGTGTTCAGCGTGGGGAAATATGAGAGGGCGGCCAGCAGGGGGTCTGGAGGCGGCTGGGAACTGGTTTTCCGGCGACCTCACCGGAGGGAGCCGCCACTGGTGTGTTTGGCGCGAGTCTGGAGGTTAGGGATGACAGGTGGGACCCACTGTCAGCATTTAAACATTTTCCAGATTTTCCCACTCTAGTTCAAACTTTGGAGAGCCATAACTTTGTGTAGGAGTGTCCAAAAATTGTGAAACAAATTTTGTTGGATTCCTCTCAAAGAGTACTATCCAGGGGTGCAGACCAATGTTTATGAAAATCCCTGAATTTGGCTCATTAATTCATTTAAGAAAAATTTTGTCTGAATTTTTACAGGAGTTCTGTTTATTGGAAAATTTCCAAATTTGGACAGGACATTGTTCCAAAATTCCTTGAACTTAAGTAAAACTTTCAGAGGCATTGGACCTCATTTGCTTGGTCAAATGATGTGTTCATTTCTTATGTCTCTGAAAAATGGGAAAATGAACAGAGACAATTTCAGCTTTTCCCCAATCCTTGTAAAATCCATATCTCCATGTAGAAAACTCCAAAAATGGTAAAACCAATTCCTATGGACTCAGGACATTTTGTAATTCACAAAAAGTCCACTTTGCAGCATAGGAATTCTTAATATCTAGGGGGTAAAGGCAGATTAGTGAAAATCACATAAGGAATTATTGTGATCACCTTGAGCCATTTCATGAGCTCAATCTTTGCACACTGCCTAAATGTCCTCCATAGAGGCTGTGGTTAAATTCTCGGCTTCATTGGACCTCTGGAACTTGAGCTACCATCTTTTAGGTTTAAGTGTCCATATAATGGACATAATCACATGGTGATTACTAGTATTTCTTTTCAACCTAGCATTATTCTTCTCTAAGGTTTAGATCCAACAACAGAAACCTTGCTGTTGTTTATCTATCTTATGTGTGAGTTAACTTGTACAACAGCTTTGAATCATTTTCTAAATTGCTTTTGAATACATGTGCATAAATCATCTTAATAGCACGTGACGTCGACGTTCGACGAGGAATCGACTCTGCAGCGAGGATCTCCATCTCATGACGAGTTTGGCGGATTCTCCGGAGGAAGACTAACTTATAGCTTCTAACAAAACCGTTGAGCAAGGCAAGCCCCGGTTTGCATATCGTTACCGTTTGAAATTTTTCTTTACTTCACATCATGTTTATTAGACTTGAGTGCATTATGTCTAGGATGATTGAAACCCACTTGCATGCCTATTACATCCCTCATTAGAAGGTTTAGTGTAGGCTTTGCCTCGTTGTATATGCTAGGCTAATGTTGTAGCTAGCTCGGTAGAAGTCGAGTAGTAAAAAGCTACTCGCGAGAAAGTTCGAGTAATGGAGTTACTCGCGACAGATAAATGATAAGAGCACCCTCATGAATATGAGATGGGGACGGGGATGTTCCTGTAGGATGGAGCGCTCAAGATTGGTCTCGACCTGCGATGGGTGTGACAATGCTTGAGACAACATTTTGCCTGGACCCGGATGGTAAGGCAAATGTGGAGGTTGGTTGTAGCCCCGTCCGTGTCGGTTAAGGACCGTATGTATGTGGCCCTGCTGGACAAGATTGACCTGTACCGGATATATAGTGGGGTATGGGACCCATGAAACCGATGTAACACGATGGACCGTGATCTAGAAACTCATCCTTCGCGTGGGAATGGCGTTGAGAAGGCGGGAGGTGTAAATCCTTTAGCGGGCAACTTTGACGTGTCCGCGTAGAGGACCATCCTGCTCGGCGCGAAGCGTTTTTCTATGTCGGGGTGTCGTGTGAAAGGTTGCTGCATACAACGTAAGAAAGAGCTCTTGAGAGATTCTTTCGAGGCGGGTGTATGTGTCGTGTATTCCGGGTTGTTATTGATTCGAATCACCGTCGCTCGCGGAAGAGGATTGAGCATACTTGCCCACTGCGCCGTGACTTAGTAAGAAGATGAACTAAGTCTCTTAACTTGTTGTTTGTGGATTAACGAATGTATTGGAACCTTGACTGAAGTAGATATAGAGCCAACTAAATTTCATTTCCGCCTTAGGCTAGCAACATCGGGATAAGCGTTTCTTGTTTGATTGTGGACTTCCGATGTTGTGAGGCGTGAGGACCACTAAAATGAAGGCTAAATGAATCTGAATATAAGGATCAAGTTTAGACAAGCTGCATTTTGCAAATTCCTATGCCTACTGTCTTACTACCCCTGCATGTAGAGTTGCATGTTTAGGATTGACGGGTAAGTCTTGTTGAGCCTTAGTGCTCACAGTTGCTTCTGAGTTGTTTTTGCAGGTAGCAGGATGCCTGCTATGAAGAGGGTTGTTCGGTGAGACGATGAACCTCACGGTTTGTTCAACTCATCGGTAACCTAGCCGCTGCCTTTCTTTGGTGAAGCTAGTAGGAAGCGTTCACGGGCTTAACGACTTCTCTTTGGCATAGTTAGGGTCGGGAGTGAGTAGTTTGTCCAGCAAATTTTAATTTCCGCTGCGTGGGTACATTATGTTTGTAAAAGAAATTATCTTGAGTAACAAAATGGCTCCGTTATGTTCTTATCGTCTTTTCGTGCATGCTGTTGGGTGCCGCATCGCACGGCACCACACACTGCGATTCCCGGGCCGGGCGCTCACAGTCGTGATATCAGAGCCGCATTGGGAATAGAACGCATGAAAAGAGCATATTTTCGAAAACTTAGGGGTATACGAGTGAGGAACGTATAGTATGCCCACATAAGGAGTATTATTAGCATAGTTATCTAAGGTGGCAAGCTAACAGTGTGTTACTCTTCAGTATTTAAGTTCAGTAACGACGCACCTACGTGGAGGTAAGAATGGTAAGGAATGCCACCGAAAGCGGATCAATTTCGGTTAGCTCACCCATGCGAGGAAAGTAGTGTGGGATGTTCCGTTCAGCAATGGACGGGAAGTGAATATGTTTTCTAAGACTCTTCATGTCTTAGAGACATATGAATGGCACTAGCCTCCAGTGCGCAAACCCAGGGGCAAGAGGTGGAGACCCCATCGTGTGGTTTGTAACACGAAGTATGTTCTCTAGGACTCTTCATGTCCTATGAGGCTTACGGAAGCGCTGTTCCACCGGTGTGCTTTATTGCAAAGGTGTGGATCCCCCGTCGGGTGGTGAATAACCCGATCATGTACCTTGAGACGTGGCTTGACTCAAGGACGGCCCGTATGGCAATGATACGGGGCGTATGTTTTTACTATGATATGGACCTGCCTGAAATGATAAACCAATGTGTGCATCATTATTGAGTGATTTTCTGCAGGTACCTTAACCACGTTAGAACATGTCGTGTAGAAAACGTTTGTGAGTGATCGTTTTAGTGCCACCACTTGAGACGTATAAGCCGGTATAAAGCCGGATAGGATTTTAATTTGGTGAGGCAACGTACTACCGTGATGTGTTTTGAACTGCAAGAAAATGAAGGTTTGAAAAGAAAAAGGGTAAATTTGGAGTCTAGGATTCTATTAGGGGGTGATGAACTCCTATATTGAACTAAGAGTCAATTGGGAGTATAGATTTATTCACAAAGACTTAGGAATAAACCTCCCCTGTTTCCGGCAAAATTTTGCTGAAGTTGAACAGGACATAACTTTTGTTTGGTTGAACCAATGGAGGTAAGTGATACATTTCTGGAAAGCTATTGAATTACTCTACAACTCTTCAGTAGAACTCCAGATCAGAATTGACACGACCCCAATGGTCCTGTCGAGCCAGGATCACGCTGAGGGGTACTGCGTTGCACAGCACCGTATAACACACGTCAAAGGTGCAAAGCAGAGGCGGAAGTTTTATTACATAAACAGTTTTATGAACATGTTTACATCAAAATAAGTTTAGTCCACACTCGCGGGCGTAGACTAAGCATCAAGTACACGTTCAGCCCTTGAACGTGTCCTTGCTAGCACACACGCACACTAACTCTGCGGCGTGCACGACTCCCACTCGACGGGGTTCCCCTCCTGGGGTTCCGTCTCCTCTTCGGGAGTCCCTTCCTCATAGAACCCTGCAAAAGCTTCAAACACAAGCAGTGAGCACGAAGGCTCAGCAAGTCTGACCCGTCTCACCTAAACATGGAACTTCCACATGAGGGTAATGAGTTGCATGAGGTAAAAATCATTTGCAAGGACTCGCCTAATTAGTAGAACCTTACTTTCAAGTTTTAGCAGCAGGTTGTGGAGAACCTTACGCTAAGGCACATGAGAGAGCCGCAATCAAACAAGAAACGCATTTCTCTCATGTACTTTGCCCAAAGTTGAAAAGAACTTTAATTAGCTCTAGGCTACAGCATGTCATTAACAATCAATATCCAGCTTTCAATCAGCAATATTTTAACATGTAACTAGCCTGTTCTTTCTACGTCATGGTACAGTGAACAAGTGGTACTCACTGACCGCGAGGGACGGCGATTATAATCGATTTACACCTGCAGGGTTACCCGAACAACCCGTCACGTACGCCCGTACTCGATGTTGCCTACAACAACCATCACGGACGCCGTACGCGACTACCTTTCACCCGTTAGCCAAATATTGAACCGGTCCCATCGTCCCGAGCAAGAGGTCTCTGCATGCGCATCTCCGTGCCGCCAGCCGATTTACACCTCAAGCTCTCAACCTACCCTCTGAACGACGGGCAATGCCTCAATACCCAGCTACCCGAGTTACATCAGTTTCCCGGTTCCCATATAGCCGGTAGGTCTTCGGTACTGTTCTAGCTTGTTCAACAGGCCCGCACACGGCTCGGTCCTCAATCGACACAAGCGGAGCTACAGCACACAGGCCCCAAAGTCCTGCTGCCCTTACCCTCCGCTCGGTCTCATTTTCTTGCCATGTGTATCATGTGCTATCTCTACCCGAGCAATGTGCCTCTAGCCTATTCTCGCGAGTAGTTCCAACTACTCGACTTGTACCGAATCCTACTCTATCCTAGCAATGCAGTGGCTAACGGGGTTTGCAATCCTAAACCCAACCCATGGTTCTCTTGGCTATGCAGTGGGGCTTCCAAACAAGACTCTAATGCACAGAATAAAGGAAACAAGTATGTGCTCAAAACAATAAAAATTTGTAAAAAGGTTAATGCAAACCGGAGCTTGCCTTGCTGCTCTTGGTCGTAGGCTAGCTGTTCCTCCGGAGTAACGAAGTCTAGGACTTCAGGTTCCTCCTCGACCTTAGCGACTACATGATAAGAGCAATGTATGTATTAATTTAAATGCATTTGTATTAACTTTGAAGTTGTGAAGTCTATAACCCTTGCTAGACAGACCTAATGACTGTGAAACTTTTACTGTGGCTGGGTTACAACCTAAACAAAGACTTGGTCAAGTTTTAGTTGCAGCAAAGCTCATTTGAGCCCTCCACAATTAATTATGTCCTTGACCTTAATTGGAACTCTTAGGGTGTTCTAGGAATTTTCATGAAACAAACTATGCCTTCCTGAAAACTAGATTTTCAGAGGGTTCTAATGGAGTTGGTCTCACTTAATTTGGAAGTCTCTAACTAAAGATATGAGCTAAACAATTTCAGAGAAAATTCTGAAAATGTTTCTGAACATTTTCTATTTTCTTTGGAACAGTTTCACTAATCACACCATTAGGTGGATTAAATGAGCTCAAATGGATCTGAAATTTTTATGGTAGTTCAAGGATATTTTGGTGAACATCTCAGCAAAATTTCAGGATTTTCCTCCAAAGGATTCTCCAGTTAAAATTCCTAATCGTTTAAAATTTGAGGAATTAATTCTGGAGAAATAAGGAATTTCATGGAGTGAAACTTGATTTTCTGGAAAGTACTCAGAGAGCTGAATCCAGCAAAATTTGGTTCACTCAATTTGGAGCTTTCTAGCCAAAGTTATAAGGATTTGAAGTTTGAACTAAAACTGAAATTCGGGGAAAAGTTTAAACTCTGGCTTGTGGGCCCCGCACACAGTGCGTTGTCTCCCTCCTCGCGCCAACTGCGCGGCGGCGGCGTTCTCCGGCGACCCTCGCCGGAACTGAGTTCCCGGCCACTCCCCGGCCCGAAACTTGCCGCCTGCCCCTTTTCTGACCCCCTGGACTCGATGGTAGGGTCGCCGGCCGTCGGCGATGACCGGAAACCCGTGCGCGCCGGTGACAGCACCTGCTAGGGTTCCGGTGAGGTCGGTCCCGCTCTCCCGTGCACCAAATCGACCGGAAATCGGTCGGGGAGCATCAGTAGGGCATGGGAAACACGAACCAGGGCTGGGTGGAAGCTAGAAATACCGGCAACTAGGCTCTCGACGGTGAGCCGAGGTGTTCAGCCATGGCGGCGGGGAAAACAGCCATATCATGGCCGATTCTCGATGGTTTTCTCTAATTCCAGTTCGAGCGTGGGCGCTAGCGTGCATAAAAGCTACTAGGTAACGAGCTCGTCCAACCTTCGTGCATAGAGCACGAATTTCACCCGGAGGTGAGCTCGGTTCTTATGAACTGATCAAGAGTAAATTTGGAAATTCTCGGCCGAGGGTTGATCAATCGCCAAACGGCTTTCGGCTACTCCATCTACATACAATCACGCACCTTTCTTGTGTAGAGAAGAGGACGTGACAACGGCTGTGCCGTGCTGTCCACGGGAGCCCGATCGGCGGCGAGGTTTGGCTCGCCGGAGAAATGGCTCGTACAGCTTGAGAACGCTTGCTCACTGGGCAACACGGGGTCTAGGAGGTTGCTTACGACCTCTTGGCGCCGTTTTGCTATGGAGGAGAGGCTGTGCTCGCGGGTGATCGGCCTGATCAAGCGTGAGCTCGAGCGGCGGTGATGGCAGTGGAAAAACGGCCGAGTATGCCGGCAGCTCGGGGAATGAGTGATCGGAGCACGCCGGGGAGGGGATAAGTAGCCCGGCGACTGGTCTCCGGCTTGGGGCGCGCAGCAGGAGCTGGCGCCGGCTGCCCCCCTCGGTGGCGCGCGCACACTGCAACCGGGAACCGACTGAACTGTGTTTCAGTCGGTTTGTGTTGAAGCAGAGGCTGACATGTGGGTCCCACCCCTCCTTTTAACCTCTGAAATTTTCTCCTAACAACTGTGGTAAACAGTGAATCCTATACTACCCTTGGCCATTCAAATTATTCACCCATGAGCCATTTGAACTGATCAAAGTTCAAATGAGGTTTGGTTTGAATGAATTTCAGCACAAGTTCAGTTTGAAATTCAAATAAAGTTTGAATTTCTCCCCCTTAGCTCATGTCCAGATCAACTCCAAATGGAGTGAAAATTGGTGTGTGAGCTCACAAAAATGTGCTGAGTAAGAATATGCCTTCCACTTTCAAATTCATGGTATAAAAACAGTTTGAATTTGAATATGTTTTCAAACTGCCCCCTTCCTATCTATACCCAAGATGACCTCAAAAAGGTTTTGAATTTGGGTGAAACTTGGCATGGACATCCTTAGCAAAGTGTAGGAGTTTTCATATGTCCAGCCCATCTATATCACATGTGGGAAATACCACTTTTGCAATGTGTGAGCTTGTTTTCTAATGAGCATGTTGATAATTGTTACTTGCTCTTCATTTGTGTTCATCATCTTTCCTCAAATGAGGTGTGTGTGTGTGTGGTGATGAACACTTCAATTATATGTCAAAAACTGAGGCCCTTACATTTCTCCCCCCTTAAAAGAATCTCGTCCCGAGATTATACGGTGAAAATGAGAGAGAGGACGGTGGAACATTACCGGATATGCGACGTGAAAAAGTCGGGGTAGTTAGTGCGAAGAAATTCTTCGCTCTCCCATGTCGCTTCGTCCATGGAGTGATTACTCCATAGAACCTTGTAGAACCACAACGTACGGTTGCGTGTGGTTCGGGCCTTTTCATCAATAATCTGCACCGGTTCCTCCCGATAGGTGAGATCCGGTTGCAGTTCTTCAATGTCTTCCAGCTGAACGGTAGTTGATAGCTTGAGACACTTCCTCAGCTGGGAAATGTGAAAGACGTCGTGCACACCGGAAAGTGCTTCTGGTAATTTCAGCCGATATGCCACCGATCCACATCTTTCGGTAATCTGGAATGGACCGATGAAGCGGGGTGCTAACTTTCCCCTCACCCCAAATCTGTTTACGCCCTTCATTGGAGATACCCGTAGATATACGTGATCTCCAACTTCAAATTGTAATGGGCGCCTTCTCTGGTCCGCATACTGTTTCTGACGGGATTGAGCGGCTTTTAGGTTCGCTTGAATCAGTCGAACCTTCTCTTCCGCGTTGTTGACAAGGTCAATCCCGAAGGTAACCCTTTCACCAGACTCACACCAGTTCAATGGTGTGCGGCATTTTCTTCCGTATAGCGCCTCGTAGGGCGCCATCTTGATGCTGGCTTGGTACCCATTGTTGTACGAGAACTCGGCTAACGGCAAGTGATCATCCCAATTCTTGCCGTGGTCGATAGCGCAAGCTCGTAGCATGTCTTCTAGAATCTGATTTACCCGCTCGGTTTGTCCATCCGTCTGCGGGTGGTAGGCTGAACTACGGATCAGCTTCGTCCCCAAGGCAGCGTGTAGCTGCTCCCAAAAACGGGACACAAATAAAGTGACCCGGTCCGATATGATGGTACGGGGTACGCCGTATAAGCATAGGATCTGTGAGATGTACAGTTCAGCGTACTTCTTGGCGTTGTAGTTGGTGTTGACCGGGATGAAATGGGCAACTTTGGTGAGCCGATCGACGATCACCCACACAGAATCATGTTTCTGTAAGGTGGTGGGTAAACCGACGACGAAATCCATGCTCACGTCCTCCCACTTCCAGGCAGGAATGCCCAGTGGTTGCAGCAGTCCCGGTTTTCGCATGTGGTCTGCCTTCACCCTTCGACATGTATCACACTCAGACACGTATTTTGCCGTCTCTCGCTTCATCCGTGTCCACCAAAACTTTCTTCTGAGTTCTTGATACATTTTGTTGCTGCCGGGGTGAATAGAAAACTTTGATAAGTGAGCCTCATCAAAGATTTTCTTCCGTAACTCCGGGTTTCAGGGTGCGACGATCCGGTCCTTGAACCATAGGATGCCGTCTCCGTCCTTCCGGAAACATTTCAACTCCCCACTGTCTATACGTCTCCGCAAATGTAACATGCCCTTGTCATTCTTCTGGGCTGCCGCTATCTCTTCACGGATGGTGGGGATCAAAGCTAGGTTGTAGAGAGCTCCGTGTGGAATCACATGGAGTGGTGGTTCGCTCTCTTCCAATGGTGTGATGGTCAGATTATTGACGTGTGACTTGCGGCTCAGCGCATCTGCCACAACGTTTGCCTTGCCCGGATGATAATGGATCTCTATTTCGTAATCCTTTATCAGTTCTAACCATCTTCGTTGCCTCATGTTCAGCTCCTTCTGAGTGAATATGTACTTGAGGCTTTTGTGGTCGGTATATAAATGTACGAGGTTACCGAGTAGGTAGTGCCTCCACATTTTTAGTGCAAGTACCACGGCAGCGAGCTCCAAGTCGTGAGTTGGATAATTTTGCTCATGGTTCCTAAGCTGCCGTGATCCATACGCGACCACTCTTCGGTCTTGCATCAGCACACATCCGAGCCCAATGCCGGATGCATCGCAATACACATCGAACGGTTTTGTTGTGTCTGGCTGCGCCAAAACCGGTGCTGATGTCAGGTGCTTGACTAAAGCCTTGAATGTTGCTTCACATGCTGGACTCCAAACATATTTGGTAGCCTTCTTCAGCAGCTCTGTCATTGGCTTGGCAATCTTCGAGAAGTTCGGAATGAACCTCCGATAATATCCCGCGAGTCCGAGGAAACTCCGTACCTCATGAACAGTTCTCGGGGATTTCCAATTCAGCACTTGCGTGATCTTGCTCGGGTCCACAGCGATACCCTCCGCTGAGATGATATGCCCGAGGAAAGGCACTTGCGATATCCAAAACTCGCATTTGCTGAATTTTGCGTATAACTTGTGATCCTGCAGCCGTTGCAAGACTATACGCAGATGTTTCTTGTGATCTTCCTCCGACTTGGAATATACCAGGATGTCGTCGATGAAGACCACGACAAACTTGTCCAGCTCCGGCATGAATACCGAGTTCATCAAGTACATGAAGTGAGCTGGAGCATTGGTGAGGCCGAAGGACATGACCAGGTACTCATAAAGTCCGTACCTTGTCGAGAAAGCTATCTTTGGAATGTCCTCCGCCCTTATCTTAATCTGATGGTACCCGGATCTTAAATCCATCTTGGAAAAGATCTTTGCTTCGACCAACTGATCAAACAACATGTCGATCCGTGGCAACGGGTACTTGTTCTTGATGGTTACGGCATTTAATGGACGGTAGTCCACGCAAAGCCGTAGCGTCTCATCCTTCTTCTTGACAAATAATGCCGAACAGCCCCATGGCGAGGAGCTCGGCCTAATAAAACCCTTCTCCAGAAGGTCCGTGAGCTGAGTCTTTAGTTCCGCCAAATCCTTGGGCGCCATCTTGTACGGCCTTCGGGATATTGGCATGGTTCCCGGTGCGAGTTCAATCTTGAACTCCACCTCTCTATCGGGTGGCATCCCCGGTAAATCATCCGGGAATACATCAGGAAACTCCCGGACCACTGGAATGTCTTCCAATCTGATAGTTGTGGACTGATAGACACTTGAAAGTTTTATTTCTGAACTGTCCAGAAATAATGAGTGAGAACCGTGCACCTCTGAGTTTAAGTGCACGACTCGAAGGACGGTGTCTAAAACAGCGCCGTGGCGGGTTAACCACGACATCCCTAGGATGACATCGACCTTCTGTCCCTCTAAGATAATGAGAGACGTGGGGTACACTCTACCCGCTAAGCATAATGGTGCTTTGGAGACCATTACGCTTGCTGAAATCTTCCCACCCGGTGAACAAATTAAATATGGACTATCGGTGGGTAGTATTGGCAAACTGTGTTTAGCAATGAAAGCTTGGCTAATAAAATTATGCGTGGCGCCTGAATCAAATAGTACTATAGCGGGATGCTGGTGGAGTTGGAACATACCCGCAAGGATTGGCTCGCCCTCCGGCACGTCCTCAATGGCAAGTTGGTGGACAGTGCCGGGCCTAGGGTTTGCCCACCGTGCATTAGTAGGGTTCCGGGGTTGATTTCTCCCCGGAAACTGTGGTGCCACTCCGCCTCCTTGCCTCTCCGGGCAACTGCTCGCGAAGTGTCCTGGACGACCACACTTGTAACATGTGGCCGCTGCTGGTGGAGTACTTGGGGGACGAAAACCCGGCATGCGTTGCGGAGGTGCAAACGCACGCGGTATCGCCCGCTGCTGCTGTTGTTGTTGCGGTGGTGCTGGCAGTGCCGGCCGGAATGCTGGTGAAGAGTACGGCCGACCGCGGAACGGCATCGACCGCTGTGGTGGTTGCCAGCGTGGGCCTGATGGTGGGCGATTCACCATCCGAAACTTCTGAGAAGGACCACCTCCTTCTCCGCTGCTCTGCGGCGCGCTTCGCTTTCGCTCTGCCGCCGCCAACTCCTTGCCGGAGTCCTCCTGAACAATCGCAGCATCAATTATGTCGTTGAGGCTGCCGCGATTGAACATCGCCAGCTTGTCCTTCAGGAGCGGGTTAAGTCCCTGGTAAAAGTGGTCCCGCCGCTTCTCGTCCATATCTGCGTGATACGATGCGTAGAGCGCGAAATCGTTGAACGCCCTGGAATATTCCAGCGCGTTTCGGCTCCCTTGTTGCAGGTGTAGGAACTCCTGCGTTTTCCTCTTCATCAAACCGGGCGGTATATGATAGGCCCTGAAGGCCGTCCGGAACTCCGCCCAGGTCATCGCTCGGTCGGTGGGCTGTGAAGCACAGAAGTTGGCCCACCACGCGCTCGCGGATCCTTGGAGCTGCTGGACTGCGAACTGAGTCTTGCGCTGCTCGCTAATTTGGAGCAGCCCGAACTTCATTTCTATGGCGCGGAGCCAGTTGTCCGCGTCAAGTGGTTCATCCGCCCTTGAGAATACAGGGGGATGAGTCGCCAGGAAGTCGGAGTAGGAGCTCTGTTGGCGCTCCTCACGATCTTGACGTCTCTCTGGGCGAGACGTATTCGCAATTAACGTTTGCAGCAGCTCTGTGTGCTGCTGATGTGAACCCGCCATTGCCGCGACAATGTCGGCCAATGTAACCGTTGGCAGTGGCGGTGGCGGTGTTTGTTGTTGCTGCTGCTGTTGCTGTCCCGAGGAGTCCTCGGGAGGTGGTTGGGAGGTCTCTCCCCCTTGACTGGTACCCCCAACGTCAGGGTTGGCACGAGTACGCGTCATTCTGAAATTCAAAACAGCAGCAATTAGCACATGTCTCACTAAAAATTCCATACGCAACAGTAGGTATTGAAGTGACACATGATCAATTTGCACAACATTCATATATATTGATAAAGCATAAACTTTATACAAGATACATTATTCTTGGGTCCCCGAGAAGTCGTGCTCATGTCGTCACTACCTATACATACGCTACTGTCTATACGACATGTCACCGATTGCAAAGTTGGGTTACGCTACCCTAGCTGCCCTACTTGGCAACCGTAACCCCTTACTCGGAGTAGAACTCGACCTCCTGTGGGTCGTCCTCCTCTGGTACTTCTGCTGGTGGCTCTGGATCTACCACCTCTTCTCCCATTCCGGGTTCTCCCATTGCTGGAAGACCCAAGACCACCGGTATGCCTAACACCGGGGGCACGAGGTCCTGCAATGCATGCACCTCGTCCATAGCCTGGTTGTAGTCCTCTTCCCAGCCTTGTCCTTCCTCAATAGCGTCGTCCCGCTCTTGAGCAAGGTCCTCATTTTGCTGGGTTAGGGTCTGCACCAGCTCTTGCAACGCCGCGATGTCAACACGGCTCTTCTTCTTTGCCTTCTTCAGACGACGCAACTGATTGTGTTGATCGTCGGAAGAAGCACATTGTGGAGTGCGCTGTGAGCACTCTCAAAATGATCTCCACGGCTTGTGCTCTCCTTGAGCTTGGTGGCGAGATGCTCCGTATGAAAAGCTTGGTTGTCCATCACAGCGTTTCCCGCCCTCATTTGGAGGCTGAGGTTTGCCTCCGCGGGGTTGTACCTTGGGCAACTCGGGTCTGTTGCCTCCAGGTACCTTTCTTCCCACACATGCTGCGCTCGCCCCTCCACCGGAACGAGTGCGTATGGTGTGCCCTACATATCCTGCACGTGTAGTTGGCAGAAACGTGACATAGTGTCACGGGCTGCCACTTGCCACATCCCTTCCGGTTGTCTTCCTCTCACCGTGACGGTGAATGGCACCCAACCGGGTGGCGTAGGTCCTGCAGGAACCTCAACATGGATCGTCCACGTCTTGTTCCCCTCTTCGCCTTCTTCCTTGGCGAAGTATTGCGGCATCTGGTTGTACCCGAAATATTGGAGCATTTCCCACAATGCTTCCGGGTAGCCGCTACGGTCAGAGCAGTGGGAAACTACCCACCCATTCTCCAACCGTTTATCTGCTGCCATCTGTAAAAATATATTTGAGAAATGTCAAATATTTATTTGAACAGTAAACCATTGAGTTATAACATAAGATATGTCAGTGAACCCATAACACTTGGAAACATAGTTCAAATATTTAAACAAATTTGACTGCTGGTCTGCTGCTCCCATGACAGCCTTGACTAGTTTCCATATCAACCTGATTTGGGCCATGTCAAAGGCAAAACCAGTCCTGGAGCTCAACATCAAAGTTAAAGTTAACTTCAATAGCTTTCCAGAAAGTATTTGGTTGACCTAAGATCTGTCCTGGTTCAAAAGTTATGAGATGTCAAAGCTAACAGAATTTCTGGAAAAAAATGGGATAGCACCTTCCTGCCCTAGGTACTGATTTGATCCAAGAATCCCAGTTAATTCTGTTCCTAATCTGACAAAACTTTCTGTTACAAATTTGCAACCCATCTCATAATATTTCCAGAACTACCTCATTTCCTATTTTTGGATTTTTAAGCAGGAAGTTATGCTTAATTTTACAGAGAGTTTACAGAGAGTCTTTGCTCTGTCCTGTTTTCTGGACAGTTTCAACTCTACTGCATTTTTCGAGTGGTTAAGGGATGAAACACCTCTGGAACTCAACAGAAAAGTTGTAAAGCTCCTCCAAAGCTTTCCAGAAATGTATCATACGACCCCAACCTCGAAAGAACTCAACCCCTAACCTCTGATTATCTTCAGCCTTGATTCAGCTGAAAACAAAGTGCTCTGTCCTTAACATCCTATAAGTTGAAAACTTGTTAGCTTTGAATATCCTGTTCAAGGGGAGGAGTTACATCAAGTTTTACTACTTTGGATCAAAACCTTCAAGTTTTTAAATGAAGTTGTTCATTTAATTGGATGTGACGTCGAGGCGTCACCAGATTATGTCGGTACTACGTCCTCACAAAGGAAAAACCTATACCGGACTTAGCCGGCTTCGTTAGTTCAGTGGCACTACTCGTCACTCGCACACGGATGCTACCCGTCTACCGTTTCGTGGTAAGGCTACCTGCAGAAACTCAAACAATCATCAGACTCGGCTGCACACCGAGCCCGGAATCCATACAGTTAGTACACCCGGCCGTCATCACTCGCCCGGATGTTCTCAAGCCAAACACGCCTTGAGTTACGTGTTCACGTTTCAGACCACGTGACGGGGTCTCCCATATTGCACCACGCACGCCAGGGACAGACGTTGCTCGAATACCCCAAACGACATGAAGAGTCGTAGAGGATACTAAAGCGGGTCGGGTTACCTGCCACCCGTGGGGCTCCACCCTTCAGCTTGTGCGCACTGGTGGACAGCGCTTACGTGCACCCCCCAAGACATGAACGTCCCGAGATGCACGATTTTCCGACATAACAAATAGGTTAATAAGCCACTTTCTATATACTAATAACATCCTTATACGGGCTACTAACTCGTTCCTCACTGGATTTTTGAAAAAGAAGACCTTTGTACTGTGTTAAACCTCAAGCGAGCTCTGATACCACGCTGACACGACCCCATTTGGTCCTGTCGAGCCAGGATCACGCTGAGGGGTGCTGCGTTGCACAGCACCGTATAACACACGTCAAAGGTGCAAAGCGGAAGCGGAAGTTTTATTACATAAACAGTTTTATGAACATGTTTACATCAAAATAAGTTTAGTCCGCACTCGCGGTCGTAGACTAAGCATCAAGTACACGTTCAGCCCTTGAACGTGTCCTTGCTAGCACACACGCACACTAACTCTGCGGCGTGCACGACTCCCACTCGACGGGGTTCCCCTCCTGGGGTTCCGTCTCCTCTTCGGGAGTCCCTTCCTCATAGAACCCTGCAAAAGCTTCAAACACAAGCAGTGAGCACGAAGGCTCAGCAAGTCTGACCCGTCTCACCTAAACATGGAACTTCTACATGAGGGTAATGAGTTGCATGAGGTAAAAATCATTTGCAAGGACTCGCCTAATTAGTAGAACCTTACTTTCAAGTTTTAGCAGCAGGTTGTGGAGAACCTTACGCTAAAGCACATGAGAGAGCCGCAATCAAACAAGAAACGCATTTCTCTCATGTACTTTGCCCAAAGTTGAAAAGAACTTTAATTAGCTCTAGGCTACAGCATGTCATTAACAATCAATATCCAGCTTTCAATCAGCAACATTTTAACATGTAACTAGCCTGTTCTTTCTACGTGACGGTACAGTGAACAAGTGGTACTCACTGACCGCGAGGGACGGCGATTATAATCGATTTACACCTGCAGGGTTACCCGAACAACCCGTCACGTACGCCCGTACTCGATGTTGCCTACAACAACCATCACGGACGCCGTACGCGACTACCTTTCACCCGTTAGCCAAATATTGAACCGGTCCCATCGTCCCGAGCAAGAGGTCTCTGCATGCGCATCTCCGTGCCGCCAGCCGATTTACACCTCAAGCTCTCAACCTACCCTCTGAACGACGGGCAATGCCTCAATACCCAGCTACCCGAGTTACATCAGTTTCCCGGTTCCCATATAGCCGGTAGGTCTTCGGTACTGTTCTAGCTTGTTCAACAGGCCCGCACACGGCTCGGTCCTCAATCGACACAAGCGGAGCTACAGCACACAGGCCCCAAAGTCCTGCTGCCCTTACCCTCCGCTCGGTCTCATTTTCTTGCCATGTGTATCATGTGCTATCTCTACCCGAGCAATGTGCCTCTAGCCTATTCTCGCGAGTAGTTCCAACTACCGGACTTGTACCGAATCCTACTCTATCCTAGCAATGCAGTGGCTAACGGGGTTTGCAATCCTAAACCCAACCCATGGTTCTCTTGGCTATGCAGTGGGGCTTCCAAACAAGACTCTAATGCACAGAATAAAGGAAACAAGTATGTGCTCAAAACAATAAAAATTTGTAAAAAGGTTAATGCAAACCGGAGCTTGCCTTGCTGCTCTTGGTCGTAGGCTAGCTGTTCCTCCGGAGTAACGAAGTCTAGGACTTCAGGTTCCTCCTCGACCTTAGCGACTACATGATAAGAGCAATGTATGTATTAATTTAAATGCATTTGTATTAACTTTGAAGTTGTGAAGTCTATAACCCTTGCTAGACAGACCTAATGACTGTGAAACTTTTACTGTGGCTGGGTTACAACCTAAACAAAGACTTGGTCAAGTTTTAGTTGCAGCAAAGCTCATTTGAGCCCTCCACAATTAATTATGTCCTTGACCTTAATTGGAACTCTTAGGGTGTTCTAGGAATTTTCATGAAACAAACTATGCCTTCCTGAAAACTAGATTTTCAGAGGGTTCTAATGGAGTTGGTCTCACTTAATTTGGAAGTCTCTAACTAAAGATATGAGCTAAACAATTTCAGAGAAAATTCTGAAAATGTTTCTGAACATTTTCTATTTTCTTTGGAACAGTTTCACTAATCACACCATTAGGTGGATTAAATGAGCTCAAATGGATCTGGAATTTTTATGGTAGTTCAAGGATATTTTGCTGAACATCTCAGCAAAATTTCAGGATTTTCCTCCAAAGGATTCTCCAGTTAAAATTCCTAATCGTTTAAACTTTGAGGAATTAATTCTGGAGAAATAAGGAATTTCATGGAGTGAAACTTGATTTTCTGGAAAGTACTCAGAGAGCTGAATCCAGCAAAATTTGGTTCACTCAATTTGGAGCTTTCTAGCCAAAGTTATAAGGATTTGAAGTTTGAACTAAAACTGAAATTCTGGGAAAAGTTTAAACTCTGGCTTGTGGGCCCCGCACACAGTGCGTCGTCTCCCTCCTCGCGCCAACTGCGCGGCGGCGGCGTTCTCCGGCGACCCTCGCCGGAACTGAGTTCCCGGCCACTCCCCGGCCCGAAACTTGCCGCCTGCCCCTTTTCCGACCCCCTGGACTCGATGGTAGGGTCGCCGGCCGCCGGCGATGACCGGAAACCCGTGCGCGCCGGTGACAGCACCTGATAGGGTTCCGGTGAGGTCGGTCCCGCTCTCCCGTGCACCAAATCGACCAGAAATCGGTCGGGGAGCATCAGTAGGGCATGGGAAACACGAACCAGGGCTGGGTGGAAGCTAGAAATACCGGCAACTAGGCTCTCGACGGTGAGCCGAGGTGTTCAGCCATGGCGGCGGGGAAAACAGCCATATCATGGCCGATTCTCGATGGTTTTCTCTAATTCCAGTTCGAGCGTGGGCGCTAGCGTGCATAGAAGCTACTAGGTAACGAGCTCGTCCAACCTTCGTGCATAGAGCACAAATTTCACCCGGAGGTGAGCTCGGTTCTTATGAACTGATCAAGAGTAAATTTGGAAATTCTCGGCCGAGGGTTGATCAATCGCCAAACGGCTTTCGGCTACTCCATCTACATACAATCACGCACCTTTCTTGTGTAGAGAAGAGGACGTGACA
This sequence comes from Neostapfia colusana, assembly GCA_030760725.1. Lineage (NCBI taxonomy): Eukaryota > Viridiplantae > Streptophyta > Magnoliopsida > Poales > Poaceae > Neostapfia > Neostapfia colusana. The sequence continues at coordinate 96,402,214 of JASWHV010000003.1, forward strand.
ACGGCTGTGCCGTGCTGTCCACGGGAGCCCGATCGGCGGCGAGGTTTGGCTCGCCGGAGAAATGGCTCGTACAGCTTGAGAACGCTTGCTCACTGGGCAACACGGGGTCTAGGAGGTTGCTCACGACCTCTTGGCGCCGTTTTTCTATGGAGGAGAGGCTGTGCTCGCGGGTGATCGGCCTGATCAAGCGTGAGCTCGAGCGGCGGTGATGGCAGTGGAAAAACGGCCGAGTATGCCGGCAGCTCGGGGAATGAGTGATCGGAGCACGCCGGGGAGGGGATAAGTAGCCCGGCGACTGGTCTCCGGCTTGGGGCGCGCAGCAGGAGCTGGCGCCGGCTGCCCCCCTCGGTGGCGCGCGCACACTGCAACCGGGAACCGACTGAACTGTGTTTCAGTCGGTTTGTGTTGAAGCAGAGGCTGACATGTGGGTCCCACCCCTCCTTTTAACCTCTGAAATTTACTCCTAACAACTGTGGTAAACAGTGAATCCTATACTACCCTTGGCCATTCAAATTATTCACCCATGAGCCATTTGAATTGATCAAAGTTCAAATGAGGTTTGGTTTGAATGAATTTCAGCACAAGTTCAGTTTGAAATTCAAATAAAGTTTGAATTTCTCCCCCTTAGCTCATGTCCAGATCAACTCCAAATGGAGTGAAAATTGGTGTGTGAGCTCACAAAAATGTGCTGAGTAAGAATATGCCTTCCACTTTCAAATTCATGGTATAAAACAGTTTGAATTTGAATATGTTTTCAAACTGCCCCCTTCCTATCTATACCCAAGATGACCTCAAAAAGGTTTTGAATTTGGGTGAAACTTGGCATGGACATCCTTAGCAAAGTTTTCATATGTCCAGCCCATCTATATCACATGTGGGAAATACCACTTTTGCAATGTGTGAGTTTGTTTTCTAATGAGCATGTTGATAATTGTTACTTGCTCTTCATTTGTGTTCATCATCTTTCCTCAAATGAGGTGTGTGTGTGTGTGGTGATGAACACTTCAATTATATGTCAAAAACTGAGGCCCTTACATAGAATCACCCTCCAAATGGATGAAATTCTCATACGAGTGTGAACTGTCCAAAAACAGGGCAGACACAAATTGCTCTCTGGAAATTTCTGTATTTAGACCATAACTTTCTGTATAAAATTTTCTAAGGGTCAAGTAATACAATGTTGGAAAGCTGGTGATATATGCTATGACTTTGTAGTTCAAAGTTTCTCCAGATTTGGAGTTTAGTTGTATGAAATCTTGCGGACAAAACAGCCACTTTCAAAGGAGGTGCTGTCAAAATTGTTCCAGATTTCTGTTAACTTTGAAATATCACAACTTTTGATCCAGAACTGATATGAAGGCAAATGACTACTCGTTGGAAAGATATTAAAGTTAACTATAACTTTGATATTCAACTTGAGACATGAAATTGCCATTGTCATATTAAAATTCTGGGATTAAGACATATTGGTCATTCTGAACAGAGTAGTACTTATTGTCATTTAGCTTGAGACTTGTTGTGGACAGGGATGTCTTAGACTTCTCTAAGCTCCGTAACATGTTCTCGAGTTATTTTTCAGTTTGTCCTACTGTTGGAATTAAGGGTTTGGACAAACTTTCTCACGTTTGATAGATTCCAGAATTGTCAAAACCCTGGTTAGATTATGTGTGCTGCATTATTGAAGTGATGCTTTGACGGTTAATGTTTTTGAATTCAAGTTGAGTTTGAACTTTGAATTTTAACCGTAAATTGCTCATTCTTGCAGCATGGATCGTGCTCATTCCAGGAGTGAGGTTGGTGAGTCGAGTCACGGCGAAAGTAATTTGCCACGACAAGAAGTACCGACATCATCAACCGGATTGGAGGAAATCTTAGCAAAGATGGCCGAGTCTCTGGATCTGTTGGTGCGACAAAGCATACGACAGGAGACACTACAGCAAAATCCCCTGCCAAGCACTTGTCTGGATTTTCTAGCAAGACAACCACTGGTTTTCTCGGAAGCGAAAGAACCGTTGGAGTCGGCTCATTGGCTTCAATGTATTGAAGCCAAGTTCGATACGCTTGAGTGCGATGAATATCAGAAGACTCTATTTGCCGCTCAACAACTCCACGGAGCCGCTGGAGCCTGGTGGGCGGAGTACATCGCTACTCTTCCTGAAGATCATCGAGTGACGTGGGATGAATTCCGGGATGTTTTCCGGGCACGTCACATTTGTTCGGGAATTCTTCGAACAAAGTATCAAGATTTTCTGGAGCTAAAGCAAGGAGAAAGGAGTGCGTACGAGTACTTCAAGGAGTTTGAAGACTTGATGTAATACACAACTCATATGGTAGACTCGGAAGCGTTGAAGTGCGAGTATTTCTTCCAAGGTTTGAATGTTGAACTTAAGGAACAAGTGACCTTGTTCAATAACGGTATTTACAATGAGTTGGTAAAGGCCGCTATCATTAAGGAAGACATGCATCTTCGTTGTGAAGCTGAGCTGAAAAGAAGTATACCGCCGGACAATGACATCGAGGTTCGTCCGAACTATCGAGTGCGGTATTACTCGCCAGTTAGGCAACAAATTCAGCCTGTGGTGCAACTCTCACAACCACGGCTGGAGTTGATCACTTATGAGCCTCCACCTCAACAGCAACTGACAGGAATTATTCGTGCAACCCCACCGCAACCAGCTACGCACGAATTATCTCCACCTCGTGTTAGTAGAGAGCTGAGGATTTCTGCAGCACGAAACAGTCGTGGAGCTGAGCAGAGCCACAATTATGTGTCGTCTCATCAATGCTCAGATCAGCACCGTGAACCTCCAAAGAAGAATCTTTCAAAAGCTGGCAGCGTTAATTACACTGCTATTGAGGACATTGCAAAAGGCGAACCAGTTTTAGCGGGCATGTTCACTTTACATGAACAGCCCACTTTCGTGTTGTTTGATTCCGGAGCCACCCACAATTTTATTAGCAGAGACTATGTGCTGAAGAAGAATCTTCCATTTAGCACAGTTAAGCATCCGTTTCATATCAGCTCACCCGGAGGCAAGATATCAACAGATGAGATGGTCTCTCGGGCACCGTTATGTTTGGGTGGAAACATCTATCCTGCGAGCCTTATCATACTCAAAGGCCAAAGGATTGATATTATCTTGGGGATGTCATGGTTGACACATTATGAAGCTATCTTTGACATCAGCTCTCGAACTGTCCAACTGAATTCCCCAATACACGGTTGCAACACATTGAATCTTGTGGATCCATCACAACAAGTTGCAGAAGTGCATCAGATTGAAGCTCCTAAACTTGAGGATATTCCAGTGGTATGTGAATATCCAGATGTGTTTCCCAAAGACTTGCCGGGCATGCCACCCGAACGTAATGTAGAGTTCAAGATTGAACTAGCACCGGGAACAACACCTATTTCTCGGCGACCATATAAAATGGCACCGAAGGAGCTAGCAGAATTGAAGGAGCAGCTTAATGACCTCATGGACAAAGGTTTTATACGCCCAAGTTCATCACCTTGGGGCTGTTCCGCAATCTTCGTGAAAAAGAAGGACGAGACTTTGAGACTATGCGTAGATTATCGTCCACTGAATGCTGTCACTATCAAGAATAAGTATCCACTACCGCGCATTGACATTTTGTTTGATCAACTAGTGGGTGCTAAGGTATTTTCCAACATGGATCTTCGGTCCGGGTATCACCAGATAAAAATCCGGGCAGAAGACGTACCTAAGACGGCGTTCTCGACAAGATATGGTCTTTATGAATATCTTGTCATGTCCTTTGGATTGACCAATGCTCCGGCTCACTTTATGTATCTCATGAACTCTGTGTTCATGCCGGAGTTAGACAAGTTCGTCGTGGTTTTCATCGACGACATTTTGGTCTATTCAAAGTCAGAAGAAGAACACGCTGAACATTTGCGTATTGTACTCCAACGCTTCAGAGATCACAAGCTATATGCAAAGTTCAGTAAATGTGAGTTTTGGATCAGCAAAGTGCCGTTTCTTGGGCATATTATTTCAGCGGAAGGCATCACTGTGGACCCAAGTAAAATCGAGCAAGTGCTGAATTGGAAATCTCCAACATCTGTTCATGAAGTGAGGAGTTTCCTAGGTTTAGCGGGTTATTACCGGAGATTCATTCCAAACTTCTCCAAAGTCGCTAAACCTATGACGGAGCTGTTGAAGAAAAGCACCAAGTATGATTGGAGCAATTCATGCGAACAAGCTTTTCAAACTTTAGTGAAGTAACTCACTACAGCTCCAGTTTTGGCCCAGCCAGACACTACGAAGCCGTTTGATGTCTATTGTGATGCATCCGGCACTGGTTTGGGTTGTGTGTTGATGCAAGAAGGACGTGTGGTCACGTATGGATCCCGACAACTCAGGGGTCATGAGCTGAATTACCCGACGCACGACCTTGAACTAGATGCAGTGGTCTTAGCATTGAAAATGTGGAGACATTATCTACTAGGCAATCTAGTACATCTCTACACTGACCACAAAAGCTTAAAGTACATCTTCACACAGAAAGAATTGAATATGAGGCAGCGAAGATGGCTCGAATTGATCAAGGATTACGAGCTTGAAATTCATTACCACCCGGGTAAAGCGAATGTGGTTGCCGACGCACTTAGTCGGAAAGCCCACGTTCACCATTTAGCCATGGCTGCACATGAAGAAGGAGAACTAAGCCTGCGCTTAGTTCCCTATGGGTCGTTGTTCAACCTCGCTCTTATTCCTACAATCCGAGATGAGATTGTAGAGGCTCAGAAGAGAGACAGGGGTATGTCTCATATCCGGAGGAGGGTGGACAGCGGTGAATTGAAGATGTTCCGCAAGGATGAAGAGGGTACTCTATGGTTTAACAACCGCATAGTTGTACCCTGAAACATGAAATTGCGGAGGAAGATATTGGATAAAGCACATTTATCCAAGTACTCCATTCATCCGGGAAGCAATAAAATGTTCCAGGACTTGAAATCTATGTTCTGGTGGACACGGATGAAAAGAGAGATTGCGAAGTACGTATCCGAGTGTGTTACGTGTCGGCGGGTTAAAGCCGACCATATGAGGAAAGCCGTACCACTTCAACTGCTGAAGGTTCCAGCATGGAAGTGGGAAGACATAAGTATGGACTTCATCGTCAATTTACCCATGACCAGCAACAAGCATGATTCTATTTCGGTAATCGTCGATCGTTTGACCAAGACCGCTCATTTTATTCCAGTCCATACTAAATATGTGGCAAAGAAGTATGCGGAGCTGTTCATCTCAAGAATCGTGTGTTTACACGGGGTTCCCCGCACCATCGTGTCTGACCGAGGTGCGTTGTTCGTATCCAGATTTTGAGAGCAACTGCATGCTTCCTTGGGAACCAAATTAATTCGGAGTTCAGCGTATCATCCGCAAACTGATTGTCAAACGGAGAGAGTCAATCAGATTCTGGAGGATATGCTACGGGCATGTGTCATCAGTCATGGAAAGAATTGGGATGACCATCTACCGTTAGCAGAATTCTCATATAATAACGGTTATCAATCCAGCATCAAGATGGCCCCGTATGAAGCTCTTTATGGCCGGAAGTGCCGCACACCACTGAATTTGTGTGAATCCGGCGAGAGAGTAGTCTACGGTATTGATCTTGTGAATGAAGCCGAGGAACGAGTGGGAGTGATCCAAGCCAATTTAAAGGCTGCTCAATCTCGGCAGAAAAGCTATGCAGACAAAGACGTCGACCTCTTCACTTTGACATCGGGGACCACGTTTATCTTCGTGTCTCTCCGATGAAAGGAGTTCATCGGTTCGGAGTGAAGGGAAAGCTTGCTCCACGATTGTGGCGGACCGGAATCCGCTCATCCAGGATCGCAGAGGGTGGTGCCGCGCGATGCGACACCCGACAGCACACGTCATAAGAACATAATATATTACATGGGAAAAACAACTGAAACTGTACAAACAGGTACAAACTTCTGTTACAACTATTGTTTATATTACACAGCGGAAGTCTACACTATACAACTCACGCCCGCCTATCTAGCAAAAGTTGGTTGCCCAGCCCTAGGGCAACCCACACTAGCTGCACTCCTCAGCTCAGCGCGGCGTGTACGGCTCCCACTCAGCCGTAGTCCCCGACGGAGGGTAACCCTCGCCGGTGGACTCGTACTCCGAGTCCGTGGGTGGCTCCTCACCTGAAAAACACTTAAGCAGCAACCATGAGCACGGAGGCTCAGCAAGGCTTAACCGACTCACCTAAGCATGAAACTCTACATGAGGTATACCAAGACATAGGTTAGTAACATTTCAGCAAAACGACACGCCTACAAGTTCATCCTTAGTTCATCTTTTAGCAACAAGTTAACAGTTCATGAAATCTGAAATTTAGTAAGCAGTATTTGGTGGCACACATGTAGCAATACAATTTTATCAATCAGCATCATTGAATCAACATATTTCATCCATTAGTCTACGTTACGACGCAGTGAACAAGCGGTATTCGTCACCGCGAGGGACGGCGGATCGACTCGATTTACACCTGCAGGGAAACCCAAAGAGCACGTCACGTACACCCACCCGTGGAGCTGCACAGCACGCTCACTTGATGTCGTACGGGACAACCTTTCACCCAACAGCCCAAACGTCGAACCGGTCACACCGAAACGAGCAGGAGGTTCCCCACATGGAGCATCTCTCTATGCCCGTTGGCAGATTTCCACCTTGCTGCCCTCAACCTACACCTATAAATCGGTGTGCTATGCCTCGACGCCCGGAGGTTTAGGCTACATCGGTTTATCGGGGCCCATATATCCGATATGCCTTCGGTACGTTCAATACTTGTTCAGCAGGGCCGCACACGGATCGGTCCTCAATCGACACGGGCAGGGCTGCGCACACAAGACTCACTCTTGCTGTGCCCTAGCCCCTGCCTAGTCTCATTTTTATTACTAAAGTGATCTCACATCACTCAACCGAACCCGTATGTCCCAATGCCTATCTCGCGAGTAGATTCCAACTACTCGAGTTGTACCGAAGTCCTATGACTCATTAAGCATAGCCTGTCTACTCGAGGTCCTTGACACTACCCTCACTCTTTTAGGAACCTTTGGTTATGCAAGTGGGGTTTCATTCATCATATACCTAATGCACATACATACTTCATATGACACATGTAAACAAAGTAAGACTTATAAAAAGGTTAATGCAAACCGGGGCTTGCCTTGTTGCTGCTGGTCAGGGGTTAGTTCCTCTTCCGGAAGGAGGAAGTCCAGCACTTCCGGAGTCTCTTCTTCAACGGCTACACGTTTAATACAATACTACATGTTAATTTGAATGCAAAGTGTAAACTTGAATACTTATTTACTAATAACTCTAGCTAGCCCTCCCCTGTGGTTCTGAAATTTTTATTGTGGCTTGGTAGGATCCTAACCAGAGTCTTGACCAATTTCCGTTTGGAACCAAGTTCATTTGAACCTTGTACAAATAAAAACCTCTTTGGTCAATAATTGGGCCTCTAAGTAATTCCAGGGTTTTTCATGGCTCCCCCCATTACTTTCTGGAAACTAGAATTTAGGATAGTTCTGATGGAATTGGTTTCATGTCAATTGAAGAATTCTACAGAAAGTTATGTCCTAATTAAGATTGGAGAAAATCTGAAAAATGTTTCTGTACATATTTCTATTTTCTCTGGGCAGTTCCCTTAATCACCCAATTAGGGTAACTAAATGAACTTGGATGAGTCTGAAAATTTTACTGTGATTCTGGGATTCTCCAATGAACCTTTCAGCCAAATTTCAGAATTTTTCATAAAGTAGTTCTCCAGATAAAATTCCCAACAGTTTAAATTTAGGGATTTAATTCTGGAAAACTATTCACTTTCATCAGCTGAATTTGGTATTGCTGGAAAGTGCTCAGAGAGCTGAATCCAACAAAATTTGGTTCACCCGATTTGGAGCTCTCTGGCCAAAGTTATGAGGATTTGAAGTTTGGAAGAATTATGAAAATCGGGGGAAGAGTTTAAACTCTCGGGGCCCGTGGGGACACGTGTCGAGCGCGGAGGTGTCCGGCACACCGGGGATACCACACGTGTCGAGCGCGGAGGTGTCCGGCACACCGGGGATACCACACGTGTCGAGCGCGGAGGTGTCCGGCACACCGGGGATACCACACGTGTCGAGCGCGGAGGTGTCCGGCACACCGGGGATACCACACGTGTCGAGCGCGGAGGTGTCCAGCACACCGGAGCTCACAGGGTATTTGCGCGCCAGCACAGCCGATCCCCGGCCACACCCGATCCCGATTTAAATTCTTCAGCCGCTGACACGTGGGCCAGCCGGCTTCGTCTTCCACCCGCCGTTCTCTCGCGCCCGCGCGGCCGACCTCGCCGGAGCAGACTCGAGGCTCGCCGGCTCGCCGCTGCCGGACCTCCCATGGTCTGAAACTCGCCGCCAGGGGGTTGTCGACGTCGAGGAACACGTCGGGGGTGACAGGTCGGTCTGGGGGTGACCGGAAGTAGTTCAGCGACGTGCCGCGGCCTCGGTTGAGGTTCGACACCGTCGACCGTGGTTTCTAAACCCGCCAACGCCTCGAACAAACGGCCCTACAGCATCAGTGTACCTCTAGGAAGCTCGACAAGGTGTCAAAAGGGTTCAGGGATGGCGGCAAGTCGGTCGGCACCGTGTGACCGATCGTGCCCGCCATGACCGCCCTCGATCGAGCTCGAAACTCGTCACTCCTAGAAAGTTTCACGCTACGGATGCAGAAAAGAACTTGATCGCCGGCTAGTCCAGCGTCTATGTGCAAGATTTGATGACCTCCGAAAGATCATAGAGCGAGAATTTACAGAAACCGACCGGAAGCTCGGTTTACGGTCGCCGGAGTAAAAGCCGGAAATTCTCTGCAGTTTCTTCACGGTTGGATTCCAAACTTGGAGGAGAGCAGCACGGTGGTCGCGCGCTCCTGTTGCCCCTCTCGCTGGACCGTGAAAACGTCTGTGGAACGCTGCCCACGGGCGCCTGACTCTCGGCTGAGGCTAGGTGGCCGTAGTGGCGATCGTCTTTGGGCAAAGGAGGTCGGAGCTCGGGGTTTCTGGCGTTGGGGAGGTGAAGTGCGAGCTCAGGTGGCTGTCTAGCAGCTCAGGGACGAAGAAGGAGATGGTTTTGCTGGTTTTCCCGGTTGAGCAGAGAGCTGCGGCGAGAAACAATGCCGCTGCTCGGGTTTGCCCGCGAGAAGATAAAGCCGGCCGACTCCCGCTCGGCTGAGGTGGTGCCGGTCACGTGGGGGCGCGAGCCAGCCGCCCTGGGCGCCAGCGCGCGGAGAGGGAAGCAGCTGGTGGCGCCGGTAGCTGCTCGGTGGCACACCCGACAGCTGCTCGGTGGGATTTCCCACCCAGACTCTGACTTTGGGTGCAAGTTTCTCCTTCTCCCCTCTATGACATGTGGGTCCCACCCGGGGTTTTAACCTCTGAAATTTACTCCTAATCACTGTTGTGAACAGTGAGCCCCATAATACCCCTGGTGATTCAAATTATTCACCCCTGAGCCATTTGAATTGAATAGAATTCAAATTGGGTTCGGTTTGAGTGAATTTCAATACAAGTTCAGTTTTGAATTCAAATAAAGTTTGAATTCGTCCCACTTAGCTCATGTCAAGATCAACTCCGAATGGAGTGAAAATTGGTGTGGTGTGGTGATGAACACTTCAAATGTGTGCCAAAACTGAGGCCCTTACATTCCTCCCCCCTTAAAAGAATCTCGTCCCGAGATTACAAAGGAAGAGATAGCGATGTAGTAGGGACTTACTCATGTTGAGAAGTCATGAACTCGGGGTAATTTGAACGAAGGAATTCCTCGCTCTCCCACGTCGCTTCTTTCACGGTGTGGTTACTCCAGAGGATCTTGTAGAACCACAACGTTCTGCTACGCGTGGTTCGGGCTTTCTCATCAAGGATTTCCACCGGATACTCATCATATGTTAAATCCGTTTTCAACTCGCCGATGTCTTCGGTAGGAACAGCAGCTGTATGCTTCAAACATTTTCGCAGTTGCGAAACATGGAAAACATCATGGACACCAACAAGATATGCCGGTAGCTCCAATCTATACGCTGCTGGTCCACACTTCTCGGTGATAGTATAGGGTCCAATAAAACGGGGAGCCAGCTTCCCCTTCACACCGAACCGGTGCACGCCCTTCATTGGAGACACGCGGAGGTACACGTGTTCCCCGACGTCGAAGTGCAACGGCCTACGCCTCTTATCAGCGTAGCTCTTCTGTCGGGATTGAGCGGCCTTCAAATTGGCTTGAATGGTACGAACGCGCTCTTCGGCGTCGTTCACCACATCAACCCCGAATGTGACCCTTTCACCGGACTCACACCAATTTAATGCGGTGCGGCATTTACGACCGTAGAGAGCTTCGCAAGGTGCCATTTTGATACTCGCCTGATAGCCGTTGTTGTACGAGAATTCCGCCAATGGTAAGTGATCATCCCAGTTCCTACCATGGTGGATGGCACATGCTCTCAACATGTTTTCCAGGACTTGATTCACCCTCTCTGTCTGGCCATCTATCTGAGGGTGATAGGCGGAGCTCCTGATCAACTTAGTACCCAATGCAGCGTGTAGCTGCTCCCAAAAGCGAGATACAAATAATGCACCTCGATCTGAGACAATGGTCTTGGGTACCCCGTATAGGCATAGAATCTTCGCTATGTATAGCTCCACATATTTGCCGGCATTGTAACGTGTATTTACCGGAATGAAGTGAGCCGTCTTGGTTAACCGATCAACAATTACCCATATGGAATCATGCTTGTTGGCTGTTAGGGGTAATCCCACAATGAAATCCATGCTCACATCTTCCCATTTCCATGCCGGGACTTTCAGGGGTTGCAACAGCCCTGATTTCTTCATGTGATCAGCCTTCACTCGTCGGCACGTATCACATTCGGATACGTACTTCGCTACCTCCCGCTTCATCCGTGTCCACCAAAATTTCCGTTTCAAATCTTGGTACATCTTGTTGCTGCCTGGATGAATGGAGTATTTAGACAAGTGGGCTTCGTCGAGGATTTTCTTCCTCAGTTCCATGTCCTGGGGTACGACTATGCGGTCGTTGAACCATAGCGTCCCCTCATCATCTTTCCGGAAACATTTGATCTCCCCATTGTCAATCCGTCTCCGGAGATGTGCCATGCCTTTATCATTTTTCTGAGCTGCAATGATGTCCTCCCTAATAGTAGGGACAAGGGCAAGGTTATACAGCGATCCATAAGGAACCAAGTATAAACTTGGCTCTTCCCCCTCCACCGGTGTAATGGTGAGGTGATGGACATGTGATTTCCGACTCGGCGCGTCGGCAACCACATTCGCCTTGCCGGGGTGGTAATGGATCTCAATCTCATAATCTTTGATCAGTTCTAACCACCTCCTCTGCCTCATGTTCAGCTCCTTCTGGGTGAAACTGTATTTCAAGCTCTTGTGGTCGGTGTAGAGATGCACCAAGTTCCCCAGGAGATAGTGCCTCCACATTTTCAGCGCCAACACCACGGCAGCAAGTTCAAGATCGTGAGTCGGGTAGTGCTGCTCATGGTTCCGAAGTTGGCGTGAGCCATAAGCGACCACACGTCCTTCTTGCATCAACACGCAGCCAAGCCCAATACCGGACGCGTCACAATACACATCGAAGGGCTTTGTTGTATCCGGCTGAACTAACACCGGGGCTGTTGTGAGATGCTTCACCAATGTTCAGAACGCTCCTTCACACACCGTGTTCCAAACATATTTCGTCTCTTTCTTCAGCAACTCTGTCATCGGCTTAGCGAGCTTGGAGAAGCTTGGAATGAATCTCCGGTAGTATCCCGCTAACCCGAGGAAGCTTCTGACTTCATGAACTGAAGTGGGAGCTTTCCATTTCAACACTTGCTCTATTTTACTTGGGTCAACCGCAATGCCTTCAGCTGAGATGATATGTCCCAAGAATGGCACTTGGCTGATCCAAAATTCACATTTGCTGAACTTGGCGTAGAGCTTGTGGTCTCGCAATCGTTGAAGAAGGATCCGTAAGTGTTCGGCATGCTCGGCTTCTGTCTTGGAGTAAACCAAGATATCGTCGATGAACACTACCACGAACTTGTCCAGCTCCGGCATGAACACCGAGTTCATGAGATACATGAAATGGGCTGGAGCATTTGTGAGACCAAAGGACATGACGAGATATTCATATAGTCCATATCTCGTCGAGAAGGCCGTCTTCGGGATATCCTCCGCCCGGATCTTGATCTGGTGATATCCAGAGCGAAGGTCCATCTTGGAGAACACACTGGCACCGACAAGTTGATCAAACAATATGTCGATGCGGGGCAGTGGGTACTTATTCTTGATGGTGACAGTGTTGAGCGGCCGGTAATCCACACACAGCCTCAGGGTCTCATCCTTCTTCTTCACAAATAGCGCCGAGCATCCCCAAGGCGAGGAACTCGGCCTAATGAAACCCTTGCTCAACAGATCATTGAGCTGTTCTTTCAGTTCAACCAGCTCATTTGGAGCCATTTTGTATGGTCTCCGTGATATGGGCATAGTCCCGGGTGCATGTTCAATCTTGAACTCGACATCCCGCTCAGGTGGCATGCCCGGAAGATCATCCGGGAACACATCAGGATACTCCCGGACTACGGGGATGTCTTCTAACTTGAGAGCTTCAGCGTTATTAATTGCTAAAACTTCCCGGACTGGCGTGTCTAACACCATGGAATGCGGACGGTGGAATGGAGAATTTAAGTGAACCGTCCGTGTCCGAGTCTCTAGGACAGCGCCATGGTATTGTAGCCATGACATCCCTAAGATTGCATCAATCTTTTGTCCCATAAGGATTATCAAGGTGGTGGGATATAGTTTCCCACCTAAGCACAGAGGTGCCTTTGGAATCATCATATTAGCTGAGATCTTCCCTCCCGGTGAGCAGATCATATAAGTGCAGTCGGTTGGGAAGACTTGCAATTGATGTTTAGCCACATAGGATGCACTTATAAAGCTGTGGGTTGCACCAGAATCAAATAATATGGCGATGGCTTGATTGTTGAGAGTAAACGTACCCGCCAGCACGTTGTCTCCCTCTGGGGCGTCCTCATTGTCGAGGTTGCGGACGCCTCCAGTCCGCTGACCAACCTTCTTCACCGGAGGTCAGCCTCGAGCACCGCCCTGGAGCTGGGCTTGCCCGCTGCTCTGCTGCCCCTGGGGACAGTCCTTCGCAAAGTGGCCCGCCTGGCCACACGTGAAGCAGGTGAAACGGGGCGGTCCCCCGCTGATCGGTGGACGGAAACCCGGGGCGCCTTGTGGCGGTGGAAACGCCCGGGGTACCGTCTGCTGCTGCTGTTGCTGCTGCTGTCTTGGTGGTGGCATCGGCGGACGGAACAGAGGTGCCTGAAAGGGACGTCCCCCGAACCGTTGCGGTCGCGCCGGTGGTTGCCACTGCTGTCCGGATGGTGTCCGATACACCATACGGTACTTCTGGGGAGCGCCACTCCCACCGCTGGGTGGAGCGCTGCGCTTCCGCTGCTCAGCTGCCAACTCCCGCTGAGCATCCTCTTGCATGATCGCGGCATTGACTAAGTCGTTGAATGTGCCACGGTTCCACTGTACGAGATGGGTCTTCATTTCGGGGTGCAACCCCCGATAGAAGTGCTCCCTCTTCTTCTCCTCCGTGGAGATGTAGTCTGACGCATACTGCGCCAGATGGTTGAAGGCACGGGAGTAGTCGTGGGCACTCCTCCCGCCCTGCTTCAGCTCCAAGAATTCTTGGAACTTCCTCTTCATTATTCCGGGAGGGATGTGATAGGCGCGGAACGCCTCCCGGAACTCTTGCCATTCCACGGCATGGCCAGCTGGACGTGAGGCGACATAGTTCGCCCACCACGCACCAGCGGCACCGTGGAGCTGCTGTGCTGCGAACAGGGTCTTCTGCCGCTCCGTACCCTGGAGCAGCCTGAACTTGGACTCGATGGTCCGCAGCCAGTTGTCAGCCTCCAGTGGTTCTTCAGCTTCGGTGAACACTGGAGGGTGCGTACTCATGAAATCCGAGTACGACACTTCGCGGGGCTCACGAGGCCCTCGCTCTTGACGTCCCCCCGCCTGGGACGTATTCTGCACGATCGCACGTAGCAGGTCGGTCTGCTCCTCACGACCTCCCACCAGTGCCGCTATCATATCCGCTAGAGTAAGCGGAGGCGGCGGTGGTGGCTGCTGCTGCGGGGTGCTGTCGTAGGCCGGTGGCTGGGAGTCATCACCTCCCTGTTGGCTAGAGCCACCAACCTCGTGCCTGGTCCTAGTACGAACCATCTGCAGCCACACGATAATAATCATCAGTCCCGTAGCATCGTTGCATGCAGTCCAATAAAAATGGGCGTAAAAGCGTTATGACAACAATTCATGCGATACATCTCGTATGTAGATAATGTAATAACTTTGCACAAGCTACACCATTACTAGACCAAACACAAGCTAGTTTAATCCAACTTGATGAACCTCCACTTTGGAAGCTCACCATAACTAGGTTTGGCCACCACGAGACATTACTATCGCGTTGTCAACACGTATACCACCCTTAGGGTACCACACCCTCTCCAGTGGGTTCAACGGTCATTCTTCTGTCAGAATGACCAGTTTCTACCTATTCCAAGTTTTGATCTGGTTCGGAGCATTTTCATGACTCAAGTTGAATACTAAAGTTCCAGTTAACTTCAGTATCTTTCCAACAAGTACTCATTTGCCCCCAGATCAGATTTGGTTAAAAAGTTATGCTAATTCAAAGTAAGCAGAATTTCTGGAAGAATTTTAACAGCACCTCCCTTGGAAGTGGCTGTTTTCAATCCTGATTTCCACTAATTCTGTGCTGAAATTTCAGGAACTTTGAATTGCAAAGGTGTCACAAATCTTCTACTCTTTCTAGGTATGTATTATATGACAATTTTAGATTTTTCTACTGGGAGTTAGGTTTGAAAAACAGATCAGTTCAGAGGATGTTTTACTCTGCCCTGGTTCTGGACAGTTTACATTCCTCTGGGATTTCAGCCATCTTAAGGCGAGTTTCAGCTCTGGAAGTCTACAACAAAGTTGTAGAGTATTTGAATACCTTTCCATAACTATATAGCACACCTATCTGGGCTAAAAGACCTGTGAGTTATGCCCTGTTGAAGACCAGCAAACTTGCTGTCCAAAACAGAGCACTCTGTTTTTCAGTCTTTTTGGAACTATACTTACCACTATCCCATTCTTATGCCTAACCAGGGTCCTAAATGTTGAACCTTTAGATTTTAATTCCTTGTTATCATTATTTTCATGCATATGCCTACAATAACTCGGTACTACGTTCCTCACAAAAGAAAATCCTAACCGGATTCTACCGGCATATTCGTCTCAAATGTGGCACTAAACGGTCTCTCACACAATAATGGTGCACTCAAGGGTTATTCATCTCAGGCAGTTCCATATTTGAAAGTAAATACAAACGCCCGTATCATTGTCATACGGCCGTCCTTGAGTTAGGTCACGTCTCAAGGTACGTGATCGTGTTTCAACACCACACGACGGGGAACCCGAGTAGGTCATGAACGGGTCGTCACGGTTGGGAATGTTATCAACCCAACAGATACCACCTACTGCCCTGCAGGGCACGCCGATGGCAAGCGCTGCGTATGTCCTCCTGGGCTATATCCAGACGAACACACTCTCGCGTTACTGACCACGCGATGGGGTCTCCACTTACTTGCCTAATGCACGCTAGGGATCAGCGTTTCATATGAACTCAGGGACATGAAGAGTCCAAGAGTTTCATATTGACGTCTCATACCAAGCTGTGAGATCAGTCCCTGAACCACGTTCCTCGTCAGGGAGAGCTAACCGAAATTGAACCGCTTTCGGTGGCGTTCCTTACCATACTTACCAGAGCGTAGGCGCGTCGTTACATAATTGAAATTCAGAATTATATCACATAAGTTAGTCTTTTCCACTTTAAGTAACTATGCTAATATAGTCCTTACTTGGGCAACTACCAAATCCTCACCGTATACCTAAGTTTTTCCCATAATGCAGTCCTTTAGTACTGTGCTATCCCCACTGCAGCTCTGATACCAGGCTGTGGCGGACCGGAATCCGCTCATCCAGGATCGCAGAGGGTGGTGCCGCGCGATGCGACACCCGACAGCACACGTCATAAGAACATAATATATTACATGGGAAAAACAACTGAAACTGTACAAACAGGTACAAACTTCAGTTACAACTATTGTTTATATTACACAGCGGAAGTCTACACTATACAACTCACGCCCGCCTATCTAGCAAAAATTGGTTGCCCAGCCCTAGGGCAACCCACACTAGCTGCACTCCTCAGCTCAGCGCGGCGTGTACGGCTCCCACTCAGCCGTAGTCCCCGACGGAGGGTAACCCTCGCCGGTGGACTCGTACTCCGAGTCCGTGGGTGGCTCCTCACCTGAAAAACACTTAAGCAGCAACCATGAGCACGGAGGCTCAGCAAGGCTTAACCGACTCACCTAAGCATGAAACTCTACATGAGGTATACCAAGACATAGGTTAGTAACATTTCAGCAAAACGACACGCCTACAAGTTCATCCTTAGTTCATCTTTTAGCAACAAGTTAACAGTTCATGAAATCTGAAATTTAGTAAGCAGTATTTGGTGGCACACATGTAGCAATACAATTATATCAATCAGCATCATTGAATCAACATATTTCATCCATTAGTCTACGTTACGATGCAGTGAACAAGCGGTACTCGTCACCGCGAGGGACGGCGGATCGACTCGATTTACACCTGCAGGGAAACCCAAAGAGCACGTCACGTACACCCACCCGTGGATCTGCACAGCACGCTCACTCGATGTCGTACGGGACAACCTTTCACCCAACAGCCCAAACGTCGAACTGGTCGCACCGAAACGAGCAGGAGGTTCCCCACACGGAGCATCTCTCTATGCCCGTTGGCAGATTTCCACCTTGCTGCCCTCAACCTACACCTATAAATCGTTGTGCTATGCCTCGACGCCCGGAGGTTTAGGCTACATCAGTTTATCGGGGCCCATATATCCGATATGCCTTCGGTACGTTCAATACTTGTTCAGCAGGGCCGCACACGGATCGGTCCTCAATCGACACGGGCAGGGCTGCGCACACAAGACTCACTCTTGCTGCGCCCTAGCCCCTGCCTAGTCTCATTTTTATTACTAAAGTGATCTCACATCACTCAACCGAATCCGTATGTCCCAATGCCTATCTCGCGAGTAGATTCCAACTACTCGAGTTGTACCGAAGTCCTATGACTCATTAAGCATAGCCTGTCTACTAGAGGTCCTTGACACTACCCTCACTCTTTTAGGAACCTTTGGTTATGCAAGTGGGGTTTCATTCATCATATACCTAATGCACATACATACTTCATATGACACATGTAAACAAAGTAAGACTTATAAAAAGGTTAATGCAAACCGGGGCTTGCCTTGTTGCTGCTGGTCAGGGGTTAGTTCCTCTCCCGGAAGGAGGAAGTCCAGCACTTCCGGAGTCTCTTCTTCAACGGCTACACGTTTAATACAATACCACATGTTAATTTGAATGCAAAGTGTAAACTTGAATACTTATTTACTAATAACTCTAGCTAGCCCTCCCCTGTGGTTCTGAAATTTTTATTGTGGCTTGGTAGGATCCTAACCAGAGTCTTGACCAATTTTCGTTTGAAACCAAGTTCATTTGAACCTTGTACAAATAAAAACCTCTTTGGTCAATAATTGGGCCTCTAAGTAATTCCAGGGTTTTTCATGGCTCCCCCTATTACTTTCTGGAAACTAGAATTTAGGATAGTTCTGATGGAATTGGTTTCATGTCAATTGAAGAATTCTACAGAAAGTTATGTCCTAATTAAGATTGGAGAAAATCTGAAAAATGTTTCTGTACATCTTTCTATTTTCTCTGGGCAGTTCCCTTAATCACCCAATTAGGGTAACTAAATGAACTTGGATGAGTCTGAAAATTTTACTGGGATTCTGGGATTCTCCAATGAACCTTTCAGCCAAATTTCAGAATTTTTCATAAAGTAGTTCTCCAGATAAAATTCCCAACAGTTTAAAATTTAGGGATTTAATTCTGGAAAACTATTCACTTTCATGAGCTGAATTTGGTATTGCTGGAAAGTGCTCAGAGAGCTGAATCCAACAAAATTTGGTTCACCCGATTTGGAGCTCTCTGGCCAAAGTTATGAGGATTTGAAGTTTGGAAGAATTCTGAAAATCGGGGGAAGAGTTTAAACTCTCGGGGCCCGCGGGGACACGTGTCGAGCGCGGAGGTGTCTGGCACACCGGGGATACCACACGTGTCGAGCGCGGAGGTGTCCGGCACACCGGGGATACCACACGTGTCGAGCGCGGAGGTGTCCGGCACACCGGGGATACCACACGTGTCGAGCGTGGAGGTGTCCAGCACACCGGAGCTCACAGGGTATTTGCGCGCCATCACAGCCGATCCCCGGCCACACCCGATCCCGATTTAAATTCTTCAGCCGCTGACACGTGGGCCAGCCGGCTTCGTCTTCCACCCGCCGTTCTCTCGCGCCCGCGCCGCCGACCTCGCCGGAGCAGACTCGAGGCTCGCCGGCTCGCCGCTGCCGGACCTCCCATGGTCTGAAACTCGCCGCCAGGGGGTTGTCGACGTCGAGGAACACGTCGGGGGTGACAGGTCGGTCTGGGGGTGACCGGAAGTAGTTCAGCGACGTGCCGCGATCTCGGTTGAGGTTCGACACCGTCGACCGTGGTTTCTAAACCCGCCAACACCTCGAACAAACGGCCCTACAGCATCAGTGTACCTCTAGGAAGCTCGACAAGGTGTCAAAAGGGTTCAGGGATGGCGGCAAGTCGGTCGGCACCGTGTGACCGATCGTGCCCGCCATGACCGCCCTCGATCGAGCTCGAAACTCGTCACTCCTGGAAAGTTTCACGCTACGGATACAGAAAAGAACTTGATCGCCGGCTAGTCCAGCGTCTATGTGCAAGATTTGATGACCTCTGAAAGATCATAGAGCGAGAATTTACAGAAACCGTACCGGAAGCTCGGTTTACGGTCGCCGGAGTAAAAGCCGGAAATTCTCTGCAGATTCTTCACGGTTGGATTCCAAACATGGAGGAGAGCAGCACGGTGGTCGCGCGCTCCTGTTGCCCCTCTCGCTGGACCGTGAAAACGTCTGTGGAACGCTGCCCACGGGCGCCTGACTCTCGGCTGAGGCTAGGTGGCCGTAGTGGCGATCGTCTTTGGGCAAAGGAGGTCGGAGCTCGGGGTTTCTGGCATTGGGGAGGTGAAGTGCGAGCTCAGGTGGCTGTCTAGCAGCTCAGGGACGAAGAAGGAGATGGTTTTGCTGGTTTTCCCGGTTGAGCAGAGAGCTGCGGCGAGAAACAATGCCGCTGCTCGGGTTTGCCCGTGAGAAGATAAAGCCGGCCGACTCCCGCTCGGCTGAGGTGGTGCCGGTCACGTGGGGGCGCGAGCCAGCCGCCATGGGCACCAGCGCGTGGAGAGGGAAGCAGCTGGTGGCGCCGGTAGCTGCTCGGTGGCACAGCCGACAGCTGCTCGGTGGGATTTCCCACCGAGACTCTGACTTTGGGTGCAAGTTTCTCCTTCTCCCCTCTATGACATGTCGGTCCCACCCGGGGTTTTAACCTCTGAAATTTACTCCTAATCACTGTTGTGAACAGTGAGCCCCATAATACCCCTGGTGATTCAAATTATTCACCCCTGAGCCATTTGAATTGAATAGAATTCAAATTGGGTTCGGTTTGAGTGAATTTCAATACAAGTTCAGTTTTGAATTCAAATAAAGTTTGAATTCGTCCCACTTAGCTCATGTCAAGATCAACTCCGAATGGAGTGAAAATTGGTGTGGTGTGGTGATGAACACTTCAAATGTGTGCCAAAACTGAGGCCCTTACAACGATTCATCGGGCCGTTTGCAGTCACTGAGATATGCGGACCCGTGGCCTATCGTCTGGAGTTACCGATGCCACTTTTGGGTATTCACAATGTTTTCCACGTCTCTCAACTGCGGAAATGTCTTATGTACCCAACCGCAGTTCCTATGGAGAACATTGAGGATCTTCAACTGGATCTCACTTATTCTGAGTATCCGATACAGATTATTGACGAGATGACTCGCGCCACAAGAAATCGGACATTGCAATTTTACAAAGTCTTGTGGAGCTACCACACCGCTGATGAAGCTACGTGGGAAAGCGAGGAATTTCTCCGTTTAAATTTTCCTGACTTGTTTGTACCATATGTCCAGTAGTCATTCTCCCTTCCTCTTTCTTTTTGTAATCTCGGGACGAGATTCTTTTAAGGGGGGAGGAATGTAACAGCCCTAACTTTTGTAAAGTTTGATGTCAGCTCATAAAACAAAGTTAAGGCAACAAAAAAGGCCTATAGTTGTGTTACATGAAATGATGAACACACAAATGGACATGTGAGGGAGTTAAAAAATTTTCTCTAGCCCATGCTCAACACATGTTAACATAGGGGAAATAATTACACTCCTAAAACTCTAACTCATTTGCACCTCCTCTATGAGTAGAGTGGAGAGAATTTAAATGCAATTTGAATCTTTTGAAAGGATTTCTATTCAGATTGTCCAAAGGCCTATATGTGAGATCATAGATTCATCTCTCATATATTCAAGAGCCTAAGTTTCAAATTTGGAGAATTTTTGGTTTCATATACTATTTATTCCGAGGATTAAATGAGGGCACGTTTAAATTCAAACTTGAATTTGAATTTTGAACCAAACAAACTCAATTTCAAAATATGATTTCATATTTGAGTTCCTCATAATTCTTTTGACCTATCCTCCAAGTTTGAACAAATTTGGAGCTCATTTGCTATTTTAAATCGAAATGGGGGGAAAGAGGGAGAATTGTGGCTGTGGACCCCACTGGTCAGTCTCACCAGAAATTCAACCGACTCCAGCAACGCAGAAGCTCGGTGCTGGACACCTCCCACGCCACCTCCTGCTGGGTTGATTTTTGCTCATCCTGATTCACCGTGCAAGACCTTGCCGGAGCTCTAGAGTTTGCTGTGACCGGTGCGCCCTATTTTCCGGCGAGTTTCAGCCGCCGGCGACCTCACCTACGTGTTCAGCGTGGGGAAATATGGGGGGCGGCCAGCAGGGGGTCTGGAGACGGCTGGGAACTGGTTTTCCGGCGACCTCATCGGAGGGAGCCGCCACTGGTGTGTTTGGCGCGAGTCTGGAGGTTAGGGATGACAGGTGGGACCGACTGTCAGCATTTAAACATTTTCCAGATTTTCCCACTCTAGTTCAAACTTTGGAGAGCCATAACTTGTGTAGGAGTGTCCAAAAATTGTGAAACAAATTTTGTTGGATTCATCTCAAAGACTACTATCCAGGGGTGCAGACCAATGTTTATGAAAATCCCTGAATTTGGCGCATTAATTCATTTAGGAAAAATCTTGTCTGAATTTTTACAGGAGTTCTGTTTATTGGAAAATTTCCAAATTTGGACAGGACATTGTTCCAAAATTCCTTGAACTTAAGTAAAAATTTCAGAGTCATTGGACCTCATTTGCTTGGTCAAATGATGTGTTCATTTCTTATGTCTCTGAAAAATGGGAAAATGAACAGAGACAATTTCAGCTTTTCCTCAATCCTTGTAAAATCCATATCTCCATGTAGAAAACTCCAAAAATGGTAAAACCAATTCCTATGGACTCAGGACATTTTTTAATTCACAAAAAGTCCACTTTGCAGCATAGGAATTCTTAATATCTAGGGGGTAAAGGCAGATTAGTGAAAATCACATAAGGAATTATTGTGATCACCTTGAGCCATTTCATGAGCTCAATCTTTGTACACTGCCTAAATGTCTTCCAGAGAGGCTGTGGTTAAATTCTCGGCTTCATTGGACCTCTGGAACTTGAGCTACCATCTTTCAGGTTTAAGTGTCCATATAATGGACTTAATCACATGGTGATTACTAGTATTTCTTTTCAACCTAGCATTCTTCTTCTCTAAGGTTTAGATCCAACAACTGAAACCTTGCTGTTGTTTATCTCTCTTATGTGTGAGTTAACTTGTACAACAGCTTTGAATCATTTTCTAAATTGCTTTTGAATACATGTGCATAAATCATCTTAATAGCACGTGACGTCGACGTTCGACGAGGAATCGACTCTGCAGCGAGGATCTCCATCTCGTGACGAGTTTGACGGATTCTCCGGAGGAAGACTAACTTATAGCTTCTAACAAAACCGTTGAGCAAGGCAAGCCCCGGTTTGCATATCGTTACCGTTTTAAATTTTTCTTTACTTCACATCATGTTTATTAGACTTGAGTGCATTATGTCTAGGATGATTGAAACCCACTTGCATGCCTATTACATCCCTCATTAGAAGGTTTAGTGTAGGCTTTGCCTCGTTGTAGATGCTAGGCTAATGTTGTAGCTAGCTCGGTAGAAGTCGAGTAGTAAAAAGCTACTCGCGAGAAAGTTCGAGTAATGGAGTTACTCGCGACAGATAAATGATAAGAGCACCCTCATGAATATGAGATGGGGACGGGGATGTTCCTGTAGGATGGAGCGCTCAAGGTTGGTCTCAACCTGCGATGGGTGTGACAATGCTTGAGACCACATTTTGCCTGGACCCGGATGGTAAGGCAAATGTGGAGGTTGGTTGTAGCCCCGTCCGTGTCGGTTAAGGACCGTATGTATGCGGCCCTGCTGGACAAGATTGAGCTGTACCGGATATATAGTGGGGTATGGGACCCATGAAACCGAAGTAACATGATGGACCGTTATATAGAAACTCATCCTTCGCGTGGGAATGACGTTGAGAAGGCGGGAGGTGTAAATCCTTTAGCGGGCAACTTCGACGTGTCCGCGTAGAGGACCATCCTGCTCGGCGCGAAGCGTTTTTCTATGTCAGGGTGTCGTGTGAAAGGTTGCTGCATACAACGTAAGAAAGAGCTCTTGAGAGAGTCTTTCGAGGCGGGTGTATGTGTCGTGTATTCCGGGTTGTTATTGATTCGAATCACCGTCGCTTGCGGAAGAGGATTGAGCATACTTGCCCACTGCGCCGTGACTTAGTAAGA
This sequence comes from Neostapfia colusana, assembly GCA_030760725.1. Lineage (NCBI taxonomy): Eukaryota > Viridiplantae > Streptophyta > Magnoliopsida > Poales > Poaceae > Neostapfia > Neostapfia colusana. The sequence continues at coordinate 96,425,359 of JASWHV010000003.1, forward strand.
AGATGAACTAAGTCTCTTAACTTGTTGTTTGTGGATTAACGAATGTATTGGAACCTTGACTGAAGTATATATAGAGCCAACTAAATTTCATTTCCGCCTTAGGCTAGCAACATCGGGATAAGCGTTTCTTGTTTGATTGTGGACTTCCGATGTTGTGAGGCGTGAGGACCACTAAAATGAAGGCTAAAAGAATCTGAATATAAGGATCAAGTTTAGACAAGCTGCATTTTGCAAATTCCTATGCCTACTGTCTTACTACCCCTGCATGTAGAGTTGCATGTTTAGGATTGACGGGTAAGTCTTGTTGAGGCTTAGTGCTCACGGTTGCCTCTGAGTTGTTTTTGCAGGTAGCAGGATGCCTGCTATGAAGAGGGTTATTCGGTGAGACGATGAACCTCACGGTTTGTTCAACTCATCGGTAACCTAGCCGCTGCCTTTCTTGGGTGAAGCTAGTAGGAAGCGTTCACGAGCTGAACGACTTCTCTTTGGCGTAGTTAGGGTCGGGAGTGAGTAGTTTGTCCAGCAAATTTTAATTTCTGCTGCGTGGGTACATTATGTTGTAAAAGAAATTATCTTGAGTAACAAAATGGCTCCGTTATGTTCTTATCGTCTTTTCGTGCATGCTGTTGGGTGCCGCATCGCATGGCACCACCCACTGCGATTCCCGGGCCGGGCGCTCACACTTGCCCTCATCCCTACTATTAGGGAGGACATCATTGCAGCTCAGAAAAATGATAAAGGCATGGCACATCTCCGGAGACGGATTGACAATGGGGAGATCAATTGTTTCCGGAAAGATGATGAGGGGACGCTGTGGTTTAATGACCGCATAGTCGTACCCCGGGATATGGAGTTGAGAAAGAAGATCCTCGATGAAGCTCACTTGTCCAAGTACTCCATTCATCCAGGCAGCAACAAAATGTAGCAAGATTTGAAAAAGAAATTTTGGTGGACACGGATGAAGCGGTAGGTAGCTAAGTACGTATCCGAGTGCGATACGTGTAGACGAGTGAAGGCTGATCATATGAGGAAATCAGGGCTGCTGCAACCCCTGAAGATTCCAGCATGGAAATGGGAATATGTGAGCTTGGATTTCATAGTGGGATTACCCTTAACATCCAACAAACATGATTCCATTTGGGTGATTGTTGACCGACTGACCAAGTCAGCTCACTTCATCCCCGTACATACACATTTTCATGCCAACCGATATGCGGAGTTATACATTGCCAGGATTCTATGCCTGCATGGTGTACCCAAGACCATAGTCTCAGACCGAGGTGCATTGTTTGTATCTCGCTTTTGGGAGCAGTTGCACGCTGCTTTGGGTACTAAACTGATTAGGAGCTCCGCCTACCACCCTCAGACAGATGGCCAGACAGAGAGGGTGAATCAAGTTCTGGAGGACATGTTGAGAGCATGTGCCATCCACCATGGTAGGAACTGGGATGATCACCTACCATTGGCGGAATTCTCGTACAACAACGGCTATCAGGCGAGTATCAAGATGGCACCCTACGAAGCTCTCTACGGTCGTAAATGCCGCACCCCATTAAATTGGTGCGAATCCGGTGAAAGGGTCACATTCGGGGTTGATGTGATGAACGACGCCGAAGAGCGCGTTCGGACAATTCAAGCCAATTTGAAGGCCACTCAATCCCGACAGAAGAGCTACGCTGATAAGAGGCGTAGCCCGTTGCACTTTGACGTTGGGGAACACGTGTACCTCCGCGTGTCTCCGATGAAGGGCGTGCACCGGTTTGGTGTGAAGGGGAAGCTCGCTCCCTGTTTCATTGGACCCTACGCTATCACCGAGAAGTGTGGACCAGCGGCGTATCGATTGGAACTACCGGCATCTCTGGCTGGTGTCCATGATGTTTTCCATGTTTCGCAACTGCGAAAATGCTTGAAGCATACAGCTGCTGTTCCTACCGAAGACATCGGCGAGCTGAAACCGGATTTAACATATGAGGAGTATCCGGTGGGAATTCTTGATGAGAAAGCCCGAACCACGCGTAGCAGAACGTTGTGGTTCTACAAAATACTCTGGAGCAACCACACCACCGAGGAAGCGACGTGGGAGAGCGAGGAGTTCCTTCGCTCAAATTACCCGGAGTTCATGGCTTCTAAACACGGGTAAGTCCCTATTACATCGCTATCTCTTCTTTTATAATCTCGGGACGAGATTCTTTTAAGGGGGGAGGGATGTAAAAGCCCAAGAAAAGGGACTTGCAAAAACTTTTCTTCACCTCACAACACCACAGTTTTGTTGTGGATAGATTGTGAAATATTGTGAAGAGCAAGTAACGTCCATCAAAAGCATGATTAGAGGGGAAAGCCTTCATTTGCACAAAGTGGGATTTGGACACATGAACATGAGAGGTTGAGCTCACCCTAGAACTTTAAAAGTCTTGGAAAGGTTCAGTCCAAGTTTCATGAAAAATCCAACACTTTTGAGGCACTTTTGGGGGTATATGAAAAAGAGGCCAATTGGAATGTAAATTCAAATTGTAGCAACTTTCATCACTCAAATTCAAAAGGTAGTTTCATTTTCAAACTCAGCATATTTTCCTGAGTAATCCCACCAATTTTCAGTCCCATTGGAATTCATCTCGTCGGGAGCCGAATTTGTAACGATTCAAACTGAGTTTGAATTTTCAAATTCAAATATGAAGGGAATGTGGCCAAACCAGTTTGAAGTTGATGAATTCAAATTCTACCTCTGAATTGGTTGCTAAGTTTCCTTTTCAAGTCTGAGTAGGTGGGATATTTGCACAACAGAGAAGATTAGGGGGAGAAGAGGGCCCACCAGTCAGCCAGACTTCGGCCCTAAGTCAACACCGAGCGAACTCGGTTTACCGGGCCTCGGCAGAGCTCGACACCGAACCGACCGAGCAGCCACCTCGCCCCCCCCTCTGCGTGCACTGGCGACCAGCTTGCCGGCTCCGCCGCCTTGGCCCGATCGTTAACCCGGGAGACAACAGCAGCACGTCGCCTTCTTCATTGATCGCACGCTCACTGTTTCCCTCACCCCGCACTCTCTTTTCCTGATCGCCGGCAGCAACCGAGTCTCGGTTGCTCGTGCCAGCAGCACCGAAAAGCAGCGCCCGTGCATGCTCTACCACGACAGCCCCGCAAACCCGAGACTCCTATCCTGTGGCGCGTGAAATTCGGCAACGGTCGCCGAGGAACAGAGCACCGGCGGAAAGCCGCGAGCTGCTCCCCGTGGACAGCACGCCACGGCCAGTTTCACCGCCGGACTTCTACACGGAAAAGGTGCGCCTTAGTCTCCAGATCGTGTAGCTGCAACCCTTCTAACCAGTGATAGACTGTGCACTGAGAATTCCTAAGAATCCCGAGAACTAGTGCAACCGGGTAAGGGTCGGTCTACCCAGAAATTCTAGCTGCACCGTCCAATCCAGCTCGGGTGAACCTACACACACCTTCCTCACTCCCTAGCGGCCCTCCTCGACCTAGAATCAAGGGAAATGACCCAGAAATGGCCGGGTTTAGGTTGTTTTTCGGGCCGCCATAGAATAACAGCTCGGTTCACCATGGAGCTCTAGGTTGCCGACCTTCTCATGGGGTTTGGCGGCCATTTACATCACCCTCGAGCTCCCGTGGTTCTCTCCGACCCTTTGCCAATCATTTTGATGCGTTGTAACGCATTCCCGACCACACCGGAACCCTAACCGCCGCTGTCACCGTCGGGAGCCCTGTTCCGGTGAGCTACGGCCGCCGGCGACACCACCGACGAGTTCAGCGTCGTGAGTTAGGGCGGGGCGGCAAGTTTGGGGCCGGGAGACGGCCGGGAAAGCAGTTCCGGCGATGCTCGCCGGAGTGCGCCACAGCGGGCCCCTGTTTGGCGCGAGGAAGGAGAAGACGGGACCCACCGGCAGACATTTAAACATTTTGAAATGTCCAGTTTGTAGTTCAAACTTCGGAGGAGCACAACTTGGGTTAGGAGAATCCAAAAATTATGAAACAAATTTTGTTGGATTCCTCTAACAGAGTACAATCCAAATATGAAACCCAATTTGTATGAAATCCATTAATTAATTCTGGAAAATTCTTTAAATCTTTTCAGCAAAAGAATTTTAGAGGGAGTTTGGTTCATCCAAAAATCCCCAAATTTTGCCAGAATGTCCTTTAGAACATTAGTGAACCCCTGTAAAAGTTTCAGACCATTTGGAGTTGATTTGGTCAGAGCAATTCAAATTGGAAGGTGCTGTGTTCATTTGAATACAGAAACATTTTCAGAGAATTTCCAAAACTTGGAAATTCAGTTCTGGGCAAATCTTAACTCCAAAAATGTTAGGAAAATTCATGCAAACTCTATGAGCTATAATTGAAATTGTCGTTCATTAAGTTGGGCATGAACAGGGGTATTACCTCAGAATAATTTCTTCTTTGCTGATTTGCCAATAGAATTATTCTGAGCAAACCACTCCATGAAAAGTGCTAATGTTTGGTACAGAGAGTTTTCTTGTGACAAGGAACTCACACAAAAATTCTCAGCTCAATTGGAGCTCTAGATCACCCCTGTCCTGTTTAACCACTTAAGGGATTAATATGGGAAGGGGGAAAACCACTTAGCATTTAACCATGTGATTAAGTCCAAGCCAAACCACCAACACCAGTTCATCTTTAAATTCTTAAACAAGGTTCCAGGTGTTATAGGCTGGTTATTAGAACTAATAGTAGAAGTCTTACCCTAAACTCACATGTGCATCTAAATTAACATGTAGTGTTTCATTAACGTGTAGCCATTGAAGAAGAAACCCCGGAAGTGCTGGACTTCCTTCTTCCAGACGAGGAACTAACTACTGACCAGCAGCAACAAGGCAAGCCCCGGTTTGCATTAACCTTTTTATAAGTTTTTTTCCTTTGTTTACATGTGTCATATGAAGTATGTATGTGCAGTAGGTATAGGATGAATGAAACCCCACTTGCATAACCAAAGGTTCCTTAACGATTGAGGGTAGTGTCTAAGACCTCGAGTAGATAGGCTATGCTTAAAGATTCATAGGGCTTCGGTACAAGTCGAGTAGTTGGAATCTACTCGTGAGATAGGCTTGGGACACACGGGTTCGGTTGAGTGATGTGAGAGCACATTAGTAATGAAAATTAGACTGGGCAGGGGCTAGGGCGCAGCAAGAGGGAGTCTTGTGTGCGCAGCCCTGTCCATGTCGATTGAGGACCGAGCCGTGTGCGGCCCACGCTGATCAAGTTTGAACGTACCAAAGGCATATCGGATATATGGGCCCGATAAACCGATGTAGCCTAAACCTCCGGGCGTCGAGGCATAACGGACCGATTTATAGGTGTAGGCTGAGGGCAGCAAGGTGGAAATCTGCCAACGGGCATAGAGAGATGCTCCGTGTGGGGAACCTCCTGCTCGTTTCGGTGCGACCGGTTCGACGTTTGGGCTGTTGGGTGAAAGGTTGTCCCGTACGACATCGAGTGAGCGTGCTGTGCAGCTCCGCGGGTGGGCGTACGTGACGTGCTCTTTGGGTTTCCCTGCAGGTGTATATCGAGTCGATTCGCTGTCCCTCGCGGTGAAGAGTACCACTTGGTCACTGAGTCGTGACGTAGATTAATGGATGAAACATGTTGATTCAATATTGCTGGTTGATATAATTGTATTGCTACCTGTGTGCCACCAAATACTGCTTACTAAATTTCAGATTTCATGGACTGTTAACTTGTTGTTAAAAGATGAACTAAGGATGAACTTGTAGGCGTGTCTTTTTGCTGAAATGTTACTATCCTATGTCCATTGTACCCCTCATGTAGAGTTCCATGCTTAGGTGAGTCGGTTAAGCCTTGCTGAGCCTTCGTGATCATGGTTGCTGCTTAAGTGTATTTCAGGTGAGGAGCCACCCACGGACTCGGAGTACGAGTCCATCGGCGAGGGTTACCCTCCGTCGGGGACCACGGCTGAGTGGGAGCCGTACACGCCACGCTGAGCTGAGGAGTGCAGCTAGTGTGGGTTGCCCTAGGGCTGGGCAACCAACTTTTGCTAGATAGGCGGGCGTGAGTTGTATAGTGTAGACTTCCGCTGTGTAATATAAACAATAGTTGTAACTGAAGTTTGTACCTGTTTGTGCAGTTTCAGTTGTTTTTCCCATGTAATATATTATGTTCTCATGACGTGTGCTGTCGGGTGTCGCATCGCGTGGCACCACCCTCTACGATCCTGGATGAGCGGATTCCGGTCCGCCACAGCCGCCAGCTGCGCGGCGACCCTCTCCGCCTCGGCTGCCGTGGAACGCTCCCGTTCCTCAACGGCGAGTTTACGGCGCTCCATCCGCTGCCGTATCTCCTCAGCGGCAGAGAGGATCTCCTCGGCCCGGGCGTTAGCCTCCAGGGCCTCCCTGTTGATCCGCCGCGATTCGGCGTCCATACGGTTGACAGCCCGCTTCAGCCGGTCGAGGAGCACTTCCCTGAAGTCGAGCAACTCCTGCCTGGAGTCGAGCTCGCTCCTGACCTTCGCGGTACGCTCCTGCAAAAGGTTTCCCTAGGTGAGGAGGCGATCCCGTTCAACTGTATACTCCTCCCGCTCGCGACCTAGTGCAGCCAAGACCTGCCGGACGCTCATCTCGGCAAGCGCGAAGGCATCAGCCAGGGGCAATGGAGCAACAGAGGGCGGGGCAGTCCCCCCGACCTCCTCCATCACCTCGTCCTCAAGAGGAGTCGATGCACCAGCAACCAAGACGAGACGACGGTCAGTTGAAGCTGGCGCCGGGGCTCTGGCAGCCAGACCTGCCGGGCCCTCTTTAGCTTCAGGCTTCTTGACCTGTGGAGAGGGGCGAGCCGGGGAAGGCGGCGCTGGAGTAAAAGCCGGGCCGTCTGGTGCAGGGTCGACCTGCGCTGGCTTGGGGGCCGCGGCGGTCGTCTCGGCAGGAAGAGACGACGCCGCCGCGTAGTACGGGCACACCGGAACAGGAGAAGTTCGCGCTGGCTTGGGGGCCGCGGCAGTTGTCCCGGGCTCCGAGCGCAACGGTACAGACTCCCCGCAAGTCGGGGATGGCCGGGAAGCGCGGACACTCCAGCGGGCTCTGAACCCCGACTTCTGAGCCGGGGTAGGTGTCGGTACCCTCGATAAGGGGTACCCCCGCGCACAGGGGAAAATGCCTAAGGATCTCGCCCTTCTCCGCAGGGAGAGCTCCGAAGGCGCCACGCGTCCAGCGGGGCCGGACCTCCCTCTCCTCAGAGGAGAGCTCCGAGCCCACCACGTGGCATACAGAAGCCGGACCTCCCCCTCCTCGGGAGAGAGGTCCGAAGGTGCCGCGTGTCCGGAGAGGCCGGACCTCCCTCTCCTCAGAGAGGAGCTCCGGGCTCGCCGCGTGGCCAACAGAAGCCGAACCTCCCCCTCCGCGGGGAGAGGTCCGAAGGCTCCACGTGTCCTGCGGGGCCGGACCCCCCTCTCTTCTGAGGAGGGCTCCGGGCCCGCCACGTGGCCAGCAGAACGGCGCTGCCTGCCCCCGAGCGATAGGCAGCGGGCGTAAAGACGCCCCATACCTTGCCCGTACAAGGTATTCAAGGCCCGCACCTTCCCAAGACGCGGAGACGCGGAGCACGCCTCTGTCAGGTGCCGTTGCACCCAGTCGCATCACAGACTGGCACGCAGTGTTAGAGGCTGCCAGCCAATAAACGCAGCGACAAGACATCCCATGCCGCCCCCGCCGTCATCATCCACTACGACTAGCATGCGGCATGGGCACAGCTACAAGACGAAGACTCAGAAGCCTTCGGCAGAGACAACTACCGGCATAACTTCAGATACGATAGATATCAGTCAATCTCCCCGGGACCACCTGTCGGGTCCCGGCCCCCCTTGTAAGCCACCCGAGTCTTGGACTATAAAAGGCTCAGGTAGGCGATGTTAGCAGGGGTTCGGACTCTAGCCATTCACACCCTGGGTTCGCATTTCTGCAACTCATACGCTAGCCATTCACACCCCGGCTGTAACTCACCCCAAGCTCAGGACTCCAGCCCTGAGCAGCAAGCAATACAGCGAGCTCCATAGCTCGCCGTGGACGTAGGGTTTTACGCTCCGGCGGCCTGAACCACGTAAAACTCTCAGTGTCAAGCTCTTACTAACTCATCCATCCAGGCAAGCTCTCCGCAAGGGACTAGCCCCACCGAAAAAAGAACCTCCGCGGGCTGCCCAGTGCAGGCCCGGGGGAAGTGTCGACCGAACACTTCGACATTTGGCGCGCGAGGAAGGGGGCTTTTCCCCTTGCGTGACGAGTTTCCGCCGACGAAGATGACCAAGCTTCCTTCAGCGGCAAACTCTCCCCCCCCCCCTGCGTCCGCGGCAAACCATGACCAGGGGAGAGTACATGATGACACACTCAGGACGGAGTGTGTCAGGGCAAGCTGGGAGCCAGCAACCGGATCTGGCAGCGCCGACCCCGGCAATGCAGGCTCCAACCAGCGTCAGGCCTTCAGTAGCGCCGGGCGTACCCGGTGGGGGTGCGCTAGCAGCAGCAAGGGCGCTACTGCACAATCCGCCTGCTGGGGACGCGCCTCAGGCAGCGACCCAGCAGTGGATTCACGAGGTAGACCGTCTTGTCGTCGCCGCCGCAAACCATTGACTTCGGCGGGGACGACGCTCCGGCCAACCTGCTGTGTCGCTGACGCGCACGCCAACGGTTGACGGGCAGACGGCAGGTTCCAGCTCCACCAAACTTCCGTCGACGAACCTGAGGACAGAGCTGGAACGGTGCCACTTTGGCCAAGATGCCCGAGTGTTCCTCGAGCGACGTCGAGAAAGGCGTCGCACTCAAGAGGCTGGCGACAATATGACGTCGGCCTCGACCCAGCCAGGAGGGCAGACCTTCGCTACGCGAGCTCTGCCCCAGGCGTACGCCGCAAAGCATAAGCCACAACCATGTGCTCTGCATGCGGCGTCCCCGGCCTATGGCGCAACCTTGCCCATACCGGGGTACACTGTGCCAGGCGCAACCAAGCGTTCGCGGCACCAGTACCTGCACTGGGAGCCAGCAACCGGCTCTAGCAGCGCCAACCCCGGCAATGCAGGCTCCAACCAGCGTCAGGTCTTCAGTGGCGCTGGGCGTACCCGGCGGGGGTGCGCTAGCCGCAACAAGAGCGCTACTGCACAATCCGCCTGCTGGGGACGCGCCTCAGGCAGCGACCCAGCAGTGGATTCGCGAGGTAGACCGTCTTGTCGTCGCCGCCGCAAACCCTTGACTTCAGCGGGGACGACGCTCCGGCCAGCCGGCTGTGTCGCTGACACGCACGCCAACGGTTGACGGACAGACGGCGGATTCCAGCTCCACCGGGCTTCCGTCGACGGATCTGAGGACTGAGCTGGAACAATGCCACCTGGGCCAAGACGCCCGAATGTTCCTTCAGCGGTGATGAGAAAGGCGTCGCAGCCAAGAGGCCGGCCTCAGCATGACGACTGCCTCAACCCTGCCTGAGGCGCAGACTTTCGCCACGCAAACTCTGCCCCAGACATACGCCACGCAGCATATGCCACAGCCATATGTCCTGCAAACGGCGCCCCCGGTCTATGGCGCAGCCTTGCCCATACCGGGGTACACTGTGCCAGCGGCGAACCAAGCGTTCGTGGCACCAACACCTGCAGCAACAGGGGCAGGATGTACGGCCCTGGAGCCCCACCTCCGCTTCACGAGGTGGCCACGCAAGTTTCAGCCGCACCTGCCCGAGAAGTACGACGGCAGCGTCAACCCGGCGGGGTTCCTCCAGATCTACTCCACAGCCGTAGTTGCCGCAGGAGGGTTTGAGGCCGTCATGGCCAAGCTACTTCCCCGTCGCCTTGACCGGCCCAGCCCGGTCTTGGCTAATGAACCTACCCCAGGATTCCATAACTTCCTGGGGAGAGCTCTGCCGGCAGTGCGTCGCCAACTTTGGCAGTTCCTACACCCGGCCTGGCACGGAGCTCGACCTCCACGGCATCCAGCAACAACCAGGGGAGTCGCTGCGCTCCTTCATCCAGCGGTTCTCCCAGGTGCGGAACACCATCCCACACATCCAGAATGCTTCTGTGGTAGTGGTGTTCCGACAAGGCGTTCGGGACAAGAAGTTGCTCGAGAAGCTCGCAACTAGGGAGGTCCGCGATGTCTCGGAGCTCTTCGGCCTGGCGGACAAGTGTGCCAGAGCAGCCGAAGGGCGGAGCTGGCACTCACTGCCAGCCTCCGAGCCAGGGGGTCAGCCGGGATCTGGCGCCGCTTCCTATGGAAACGGCAGGAAGATCAAGAACAGGGGCGGTGGCAAGATGAAGCCGCCAGCCGTGGCCCCCGTTACCACAACAGCAGCGCCCAGCGGAGCTCGGGGGCCGCGCCCCGACAAAAGGCCGCGACAATCACCGGCTCCAGACGGAGGCCAGGGCGAGTTATGCCCCGTGCACGGCACCAGGTACCATACTGCTGCCGAGTGCCGGAAAATCCAGAAGCTCGCGGAGCGCTTCTGGAAAGGGAAGCAGCTTCTAACTGATGCCCCACCCTACCGTCAAAGGGAGGGCAAGCAGAAGGTCGACGCCCCAGACGGTGTCGACCGCCAGGTGGAGTTCCAGGAGCTTCAGCGCGCCGTGAAGGCGGTGCGCAATTATGAGAGCTCCAGCTCCAGTGATAACGAGCACCGGAAGATGCTCTACGTCATCTTCGGCGGGTCCGCTGACCCCTCGTCCCGAAGCGCGGCTAAGGCCTTGCGCCGAGCGGTAGCGTCGGTGGCTCCCCTCCCGAATGTAGCACCGCACCTCAGGTGGATGGGAACCCCCATCAGCTTCGATGCCACCGACTGCCCCAGGAACATGGCTGGGGCCGGCCAGCTACCGCTCGTGGTGGCCTCCACCATCGCCAACGTGAGGATGTACCACGTTTTGGTGGATGGCGGGGCTGGACTGAACCTCATCAGTCGCGCAGCCTTCCAGAAGCTGCAGATCCCGATGGCCAAGCTCGCCCCATCGAGCCCGTTCTCAGGGGTAGGGCCGGGACAGGTCGTTCCCTATGGCCACATCAGCCTCCCGGTGACCTTTGGGGCACCAGACAGCTATCGTACAGAGTACATTCTGTTCGACGTGGCCGAGATCGACCTCCCCTTCAACGCCATAATTGGCAGGCCAGCCCTGTACCGATTCATGGCAGTAGCCCACTACGGCTACCTTGTCTTGAAGATGCCTACACCAACAGGCGTCCTCAAGGTTTGTGGAGACCGTACTGCCGCAGTGTTAGCCTTGGAAAAGCTCCAGGCGCTTACAGCAGCTAGAGCACCAACCCCAGGCAGTACAGAACCAAACCGGCTCCACCCAAGTGCACGCCACCGTGCCTCTACCACAGCACTCCATGTGCAACCCCTCGACGAGGATGGCGTCCCCTTGAGGCTCGTCCGAATCAGCGCCGATGCCACCCAGACCACCCGGGTAGCCGGGGGCCTGGATAGCAAATAGGAAGGCGCACTCGTTACCTCCCTCAGGCACAATACCGATGTGTTGCATGACAGCCGTCGCAGATGCCAGAGATCCATAGGGAGGTGATTGGGCACTATCTAAAGGTCTTCCCCGACGCCCGGCCAATCCGAGAAGAAACCAAGAAGCTGCTGGGCGCTGGCTCCATACGGAAAGTCCGACACCCCCGGTGCTTGGCGAACTCTGTTGTTGTCCCAAAGGCCGGCGGGAAGCTCCGGAAGTGCATCGACTACACCAGTCTCAATAAGGCATGTCCTAAAGATCTATTTTCTCTCCCTATGATAGATCAAATAGTAGATTCGACGTCAGGCTGCGATATGCTGTGCTTCGTAGATGCTTACTCGGGTTTCCACCAGACCCCTATGTCTAGAGAAGATGAAGAGCACACCTCCTTCATCACAACAGTCGGTCTGTACTGTTATGCCTCTATGCCTTATGGCCTAAGGAACGCTCTCCCTACCTTCGTACGTGCAATGCACAAGACCTTAGGAGAGCTAATGAGAGACTCAGTTGAGGTGTGTGTCGAAGACATTGTTGTTAAGGTCAGGCAGAGTTCATCACTACTAGATAACCTGGCCTTAGTCTTCGTCCTTCCGACAAGTGTGACTTCAGTGTATCCTCTGGAAAACCCTTAGAATTCCTGGCCTCACGCCGAGGAGCTGAGGCCAACCCAGAGAAGATCAAAGCCATCGGCCCGAGGCGGCCCCCCGCCCGCATCAAAAAAGTCCAGAAATTCGCGGGATGCCTAGCTGCGCTGAGTCGGTTTATACCGAGGTTAGCAAAGCGAACGCTCCACTTCTCTAAGCTCCTATGCAAATCCGGCCCATTCGCTTGGACCGACGAAGCGGAGGAAGCTCCCCAGGAGCTGAACCAGCTTGGACCGAAGAGCATCTGTTGCTCTACATCGCGGCGACGGCCGCAGTGGTGAGTATGGTCCTCGCCGCAGAGCGGCCGGACCCCTCATCGCCGCAACCTGCTCCGGTATCGGGAAACAAGCGCCAGGAAACCCCGGAGGTCCGAGGCGACCACCAGGAGGTCCAAAACGGACCCCGGACCTCCGACACAACCTCCCGGAGGACCAGCAGGATCTCCCGGAGGTGCAACGGGACCCCCCCCAGAGGCCCAACAGAACCTCCCCGACGTCCAATGGGACCCCACGGAGCTCCCGGGAAATCAGCGAGACCCCCCGGAGGTCCAAGACAGCCTGGGGACCTTCGAGTATCAGCTCCCGGCGGCCTCCCCGGGCCCGCGGGAGGTTCTGTCTACTTCATCAGCGAGGTCCCCCATGACGCAAAGACAAGGTACCTGGAGGTACATAAGCTTCTGTATGCAGTGCTCATGGCGTCCAGGACTCTCCGCCACTGCTGCCAAACACACCGGGACTCAGTGCCACCTCCTACCAGCTGAAGGCTATCTTCCACAGCCCCCACGCGATGTGACGGACGATGCCACCAAATGGGCAGCAGAGCTACTGGAGTTTGAGCTAGGCTTCCTTCCTCGTCACGCAGGCAACAGCCAAGCACTAGCTGACTTTGTGGCTGAAGTGGACGCCAACGCAGGCTGACCCAGGGGGCCATGAAGACGGTGAACCAGGACCCCGAGCTCTGGCCTTCACCGGGCCTTACTGGATGCTCTTCTTCGACGGCTCCTTGCGAAAGCAGGGGGCCGGTGCTAGCGTACTGTTCCTCATGCCATCAGGGGACCAGTCTGGGTATATGGTGCGTCTCAATTCCAAGGCAACCAACAACATGGCAGAGTATGAAGCACTCATCCTTGGCCTAAAGACAGCCCTGTCTCCAGGCGCTCGCCAGTCGTTGGCACAGGACGACTCCCAGCTAGTTATCAAGCAAGATGGTGGAGAAAGACTTCCTCGCCTTGGACCTGCACCATGTACCGCGCGCTAGCAAGGCCGCAGCTGATGACCTCTCAACGAAGATCCCCACCGGAGCCCCTGTGCCCGAAGGGGGCTTCGAGAGGACTTTGCCACGGCCCACAGCCCGGCCCGCCGAGCCGGGCGAAGGGGGCTAGACCAACACCTCGAAGCTGGCGGTCCCGGTGGCTATGGATGCCGCCAAGAATCGTAAGCGTCACTGGGAACTCCGTGCAACCCATCGCTCAAGATCCAGACGCTCAAGTCAGACCCGATGCATGGATCACGGAGATCTGGGACTACTTGAAAGACAATATCCTCCCTGATGAACGTGTATCCGCTGAACGGATCGTGCGTGTCGAAGTGTTCGGTCGACACTTCCCCCGGGCCTGCACTGGGCAGCCCGCGGAGGTTCTTTTTTCGGTGGGGCTAGTCCCTTGCGGAGAGCTTGCGCGGATGGACGAGTTAGTAAGAGCTTGACACGGTGAGTTTTACGTGGTTCAGGCTGCCGGAGCGTAAAACCCTACATCCACGGCGAGCTATGGAGCTCGCTTTATTGCTTGCTGCTCAGAACCGGAGTCCTGAGCTTGGGGGTGAGTTACAGCTTGGGTGTGAATGGCTAGCGTATGAGTTGAAGAGGTGGGAACTCTTGCTATCGTCGCCTACCCGAGTCTTTTATAGTCCAAGACTCGGGTGGCTTACAAGGGGGGCCCGGGACCCGACAGGTGGTCCCGGGAAGATTGACTGTTATCTACCGTATCTGCAGTTATGCCGGTAGTTGTCTCTGGCAAAGGCTTCCGAGTCTCCGTCTTGCTGCCCTGCCCATGCCGCACGCTAGTCGTAGTGGTTGATGACGGCGGGGGCGGCATGGGATGTCTTGTCGCTGCGTTTATTGGCTGGCAGGCTCTGACACTGTGCGCCAGTCTGTGATGCGACTGGGCGCAACGGCACCTGACAGAGGCGTGCTCTGCGTCTTCGCGCCTTGGGAAGACGCGGGCCGTGAATACCTTGTACGAGCAAGGTATGGGGCGTATTTACGCCCGCCGCCTATCGCTCGGGGGCAGGCAGCGCCGTTCTGCTGGCCACGTGGCGGGCCCGGAGCCCTCCCCAGAGGAGAGGGGGGTCCGGCCCCGCGAGACACGTGGAGCCTTCGGACCTCTCCCCGCGGAGGGGGAAGTCCGGCTTCTGAATGCCACGTGGCGGGCCCGGAGCTCTCCTCTGAGGAGAGGGAGGTCCGGCCCCGCCGGACGCGTGGCGCCTTCGGAGCTCTCCCTGCGGAGAAGGGCGAGTTCCTTAGGCATTTTCCCCTGTGCGCGGGGGTACCCCATATCGCAGGTACCGACAGTGGCCCCCGGGCCCATCTAGGGGGAGATAGCGAGCCCGAGGTGGGACCTCTGTCTCTTCTGATCCGTGCACTTTCTCTAAGTCCCGCATTGACCGCTGCCGGAGCACAAACGGTCGCAGGATCATGGGAGAATGCGCCAACTTGATGGTTGCTTTTACTGTGGCGGTTCCCAAGACTGCCACTTCTGCATGTTGCGGCGCTTTCTTCGGGAACCGCCGAAGTGCCTTGCCGGCCTCTCTTCTTAGGAGACTGACTCCTTGACCCACCGCTTCAGTCGGGCGGCTTGGGTCCACCTGTCATCGGCGCTCGGTCTAGGAGCCGAAGCGGTTGCCGATGCGGTGTATTCGAAGAGTTCCGAATCGCCTGGAATTGCATCTGGGAAGGTTTTTAGAGGGGATCTTACCCGCATTGCGGCTTCCCTTCGCATCTCCCAGCGTTTCTTCTTGGACTCTTGTGCTTTTGCCCTCTTGCCCTTGAGTCCTCCCTCGCCATGGCCTCCAACCCGCCACCAGAGAAGAAGCATGCTCGATCTCCTCCAGCAGCGGCGTCTGTGCCAAGTCGGGAATCTGGGGTGCCTGGCACTCCTTCTGGTGACGACTCAAAGAGGCCCCGGGCTGATGCGTTGAGGGGAGCTTCTGGGGCGTCCCCTGCTCTGCCAGTTCAAGCGACTGCGGAGCGGCCGTCAGTGACGGCAGCGGGCTCAGGGAGTCCTATCCTGGCTTGGAAGTCGGGATTCAGAGCCCGCTGGAGTGTCCGCACTTCCCGGCCATCCCCGACTAGTGGGGAGTCTGTGCCGTTGCGCTCGGAACCCGGGACAACTGCCGTGGCCCCCAAGCCAGCGCGAGCTTCTCCTGTTCCGGTGTGCCCGGATTCCGCGGCGGTGTCATCTCTTCCTGCCGAGACAGCCGCCATGGCCCCCAAGACAGCGCAGGTCGACCTGCACCAGGCGGCCCGGCCTTTATTCCAGCGCCGCCTTCCCCGGCTCGCCCTCTCCACAGGTCAAGAAGCCAGAAGCTAAAGAGGGCTTGGCAGGTCCGGCTGCCAGAGCCCCGGCGCCAGCTTCTCCTGACCGGCGTCTCGTCTTGGTTGCTGGTGCATCGACTCCTCTTGAGGACGAGGTGATGGAGGAGGTCGGGGGAACTGCCCCGGCCTCTGTCGCTCCATTGCCCCTGGCAGATGCCTTCGCGCTTGCCGAGACGAGCGTCCGGCAGGTCTTGGCTGCACTAGGTCGCGAGCGGGAGAACCATACAGTTGAATGGGATCGCCTCCTCACCTGGGGGAACCTTTTGCGGGACCGGACCGCGAAGGTCAAGAGCGAGCTCGACTCCAGGCAGGAGTTGCTCGACTTCAGGGAAGTGCTCCTCGACCGGCTGAAGCGGGCTGTCAACCGTATGGACGCCGAATCACGGTGGATCAACAGGGAGGCCCTGGAGGCACATGCCCGGGCCGAGGAGAGCCTCTCTGCCGCTGAGGAGATACGGCAGCGGATGGAGCGCCGTAAACTCGCCGTTGAGGAACGGGAGCGTTCCACGGCAGCCGAGGCGGAGAGGGTCGCCGCGCAGCTGGTGGCGGGCGAGGATGACCTTCGAGCTCGGATCGAGGAGCTAGAGATTCTGAAGGCAGACCTCGACCTGAGGGAGGAACAGGTCTCCCGCGAACGCCGGGCGGTCTTGGAACGGGAGATGGCCGCCGACTTCAAGGCTTCTGAGTTGGAGCGGCTCACCAAGACTCTCCATCTTCGGGAGAGCTCCCTGGTGGCCAAGGAGAAGGAATTCTCCGAGAGAAACCTAGAGGCCCTGCAGGCAGCCCGCCGCGAGGTGGAGGAGCTCTCGGCCTTGCGGTCCTCCGAGGCTCTTGCGGTCTCAAGCTTCGTTGATCGAGCGGGGTCCGCCCTGATCCCTCTTGGCTTCAGTCCGGTGAGGGCAGCGGCTCCTGCGTTGAAGGTGGCGGAGGTGATCCCCGTGCTGGAGTTGATCGGCGCCAAGCTGGACAGGCTAGACTCGGTGGTCGCCAGCGAGCTTGAGGCCGAGGGACGCGGCTAGCCTTAGAGGTCGCCTCACATGTGCTGGCATGCTTCAAGAGCCGCGACCCCTCTTTCTCGCTGGAACCAGCGAGAGAGGGCCCAGCCGCGGAGCGGGAGGAAGCTGCCAGGGCTGAAGTCGAGGGTGTGGCCGCCCTTGTAGCCGCAAGGTTCCAGCGGGAGCCGGGAGGTCCTTAGGACTTGTTTCTCCTTTTTTATCGAGTCTGTAGTCCAGCTCATGGAGCCTCGCATAGTTTGACTCTTTTAGATATTTGTGTCTGTGATGCCTTTCCTCTCCTTCTTGGCTTTGCCTGACTGAGTCCTTAGCTCCGCAAGGTACTCAGAGGCCTTCTCCAATCTCGGAGCTCTGCACAGACACCTTCCCCGGGTCCTAACCGTGTTAGGGGCCCCCGGGGGTCTCCGGATCTCGCCCTATGGGGGGCTCCAAATCTGCCTGCAATGTGGCGGGTCCAGAGCCCCTCCTTAGGAGGCGGGAGCTCTGGCCCTGCTGGACACGTAGGGCTTTCGGAGCCCTCCCACCGGGGGGGGGGGGGGGGGGGAGGTCCGGTTTCCGCCTGCCACGTGGCGAGTCCGGAGCCCCCCTCAGGGGAGACGGGAGCTCCGGGCCCGCTGGACACGTGGGGCCTTCGGGCCTCGCCCCTGCTGGAGGGGCGGGACCCGGTCCTTCCAGTCCTAGGCCAGAGTAGTTGATAGCTCCTTTCCCCCCGCTTCATGCAGTCCCCGTTGCCGTAACCTGGAGGTCCTGCACACAGGTAGAGGAAACGTAATTCTCCTCAGGGGGTCCTCCCCTCCCGTCTCCTAGTCTTATTCGTCTTACGATCCTGATCCGTTATACGGGGCTTGGGCAATTCTGTGCTTGAGGCGCCGGAGCTCCGGCTCCCTCCGAGGTCCGGGTACGGTCGTCCGATCCCTAGTACCGGGCCGTGCGCTGGGGAAGCAGAGTGCACGTGCTTTGGGTTCATGACCAGGCAAAGCGGTTGTACTCCCCTGTACCTCCGGAGGGCAGGATGCGCACGCTTTGGGCTCATGGCCTGCTAAGCGGGATACGCACCCTGGACCCCCCCCCATGCACAACGCAGGCCTTTCCTGGAGGTGACCAACTGGCACCGCAACACCTGACTGGGGGAGGCCCGAGAGACTCACTCGGCCATCGGCAGGTGCCTCAAGCGCGGCCGCCCTCGGTAGGATAGCGAATGCTGACTATGGATGAGCGCGGGAGAGGGGGAGCTAGGTGTACGATGAACATACGTAGATAGTGCGATCATAAAAATTAATGCATAATTTAAATGAGCGCATGAGAGAGAGCTAAGTAGAACAGGTTTCTGTGTTCATGCCCATAGGTGGAATTCTGGCTGTACATGGAGGCAATATTCCGCCTCGTCTACAAGGGAAACAAGACTCTACGCGCTTAGGGTCGGAACCAGGCTAAACTGGACCTAGTCCTGTACCGTCCCTTGAGACTTAGCTGCCCCTAGCTCTGTTCCTAATATCTATGGGATTCATTACAGAAGGAATTGACCCTGTTCTACTGATGCTCGGGGAGTAGGACTTACAGCGTTGCTCCATGCCAAGGATTTTGGGAATGGATCCCACACTCGGTTGAAAGGCATGTGTACCTGGGGCAGCAGTTTTCATGATTCGGAAGGGACCTTCCCTGCTGGGGGAGAGTTTATGGTTCCTTCTCGGGAAAGAGCGTGCCGTGACACCAGGTTTCCCTTCTGCAGGTCCCTGACGCGTTTGGTTCTTTGGCAGTAGTGCTTAGAGCATCAGCCGAGACCTTGCGTTGTGGGGTGTTACCTGCAGCCGAGTCTCGTCGTCGAGGTTGTTATCTTCACGCTGGATCAGGTCCTGTGCGGCTTCTCCTGGGGGCCCCCGGGGAGTTCTCCCCTTCTGGCTAAGGCCTTCAAGGGGTAGGTGGACCCGGGCTCGTCTTGGATGACCTAAGGCGTCTTCCCCTTCTGGCAAGGCCTTCAAGGGGTTGACAGACCTTGGGCGGCCCCCGGGAGGTATGTCCGAGGCACGGAGGCGTGCTCTTGAGTGAGGCTGGCCCGACCTTGCACCATTGTGACCGGTGCTAGGGCTGCTGCTTTTACATGGGGCTTCTCCAAGGTTGACGCCGCAGCAGCACAGCCTCCACTGACCTGGGACGGCAGCCACAGCCGGCTACCGCCCCGGCCCGTCACCGTCGGAGCTGGAGTCCTCACCGTTATGCACTGTATTTATGACACGCTGAGGCTCCTGAAACCCCACCTGGTGGGTGGCGCTGACTGGAGCATCGACCTTCTGCTTGCCCTCCCTCTGAGGGTAGGGCGGTGCTTCAGCTCTCTGCTCTCTTCCTTTGCGGAAGCGCTCTGTGAGCCTCTGGATATCCCAGCACTCGGCAGCAGTATGGTTGCCGGCGCCATGCACGGGGCATAGCCCGCCCTGGTCACTATCTGGGGCCGGTGACTGCCGCTGCCTTTTGTCGGGGCGTGGCCCCCGAGCTCCACTAGTCGTTGATGCTGCGGCGACGGGAGCCGTGAACGATGACTTCATCTTGCCACTCCCCCGGCTCTTAGCCTTCTTGCCACCCCCATAGGCAGCAGCGCCGGACCCGGGCTGTCCTCCTGACTCGGAGGTCGGCAGAGAGTGCCAGTTCCGTCCTTCAGCTGCTCTGGCGCATTTGTCCGCCAGACTGAAGAGCTCAGAGACGTCGCGGACCTCTCTGGTCGCGAGCTTCTCAAGCATTTTCTCGTCCCGGACACCCTGCCGGAACGCCACCACCACAGAAGCACTTTGAATATGCGGGATGGTGTTGCGTACCTGGGAGAACCGCTGGATCAAAGAGCGCAGTGACTCCCCAGGTTGTTGCTTGACGGCGTGGAGGTCAAGCTCTGTGCCGGGACGGGTGTACGAGCTGCCGAAGTTGGCGACGAACTGCCGGCAGAGCTCTCCCCAGGAGGTTATGGACCCCTGAGGGAGATTCATGAGCCAAGACCGAGCTGGGCCGGTCAAGGCCACGGGGAAGTAGTTGGCCATGACAGCCTCATCCCCTCCTGCGGTAAGTACGACGGTGGAGTAGATCTGGAGGAACTCCGCTGGGTTGACGCTACCGTCGTACTTCTCGGGCAGGTGCGGCCGAAACTTGCGCGGCCACCTCCCGAAGCGAAGGTGGGGTGCAAGGGCCGCACATCCTGCTCCTGCTGCCGCAGGTATTGGCGCTGCGAACGCTTGGTTCGCACTTGGCACCGTGTACCCCGGCATGGGCAAGGCTGCACCATAGACCGGGGGCGCTGCTTGCGGCGCATATGGTTGTGGCATATGCTGCGCGGCATATGCCTGAGGCAGGACTCGCGTGGCAAAGATCTGCCCTCCAGGTTGTGTCGAGGCCGACGTCATGCTGTCGCCAGCCTCATGGCTGCGACGCCTTTCTCGACGTCGCTCGAGGTACACCCGGGCATCCTGGCCCAAGTGGCACCGTTCCAGCTCCCTTCTCAGGTCCGTCGATGGGAGCCTGGAGGAGCTGGAATCCGCCGTCTGCCCGTCAACCATTGGCGTGCGCGTCAGCGACACAGCCGGTTGACCGGGGTGTCGTCCTCGCCGAAACCGAGGGTTCACGGCGGCGATGACGAGGCAGTCCATCTTGCGGACCCACTGTTGGGTCGCTGAATGGGGCGCGTCCCCAGCAGGTGGGTTGCGCAGTAGTGCTCTTGCTGCAGCTAGCGCACCCCCATGGTGTACGCTCAGCGCTGCAGAAGATCTCACACTGTTCGGAGCCTGCATTGCCGGAGTCGGCGTTGCCGGAGTCGGCTGCTGGCTACCAGCCTGTGCCGACACACTCCGTCCTGAGTGTGTCGACATATACTCCCCGCTGGTCACGGTTCGCCGTGAACGCGGAGGAGGAGAGTTTGCCGCTTAAGGAAGCTTGGTCATCTTCGTCGGCGGAAACTCGTCGCGCAAGGGGAAAAGCCCCCTTCCTGGCGTGCCAAATGTCGAAGTGTTCGGTCGACACTTCCCCCGGGCCTGCACTGGGCAGCCCGCGGAGGTTCTTTTTTCGGTGGGGCTAGTCCCTTGCGGAGAGATTGAGCGTATGGACGAGTTAGTAGGAGCTTGACACGGCGAGTTTTATGTGGATCAGGCCGCCGGAGCGTAAAACCCTACGTCCACGGCGAGCTATGGAGCTCGCTGTATTGCTTGCTGCTCAGAACCGGAGTCCTGAGCTTGAGGGTGAGTTACAGCTTTGGGTGAATGGCTAGAGTGCGAACCCTTGCTATCGTCGCCTACCCGAGTCTTTTATAGTCCAAGACTCTGGTGGCTTACAAGGGGGGCCCGGGACCCGACAAGTGGTCCTGGGGAGATTGTCTATCATCTACCGTATCTGCAGTTATGCCGGTAGTTATCTCTGGCGAAGGCTTCTGAGTCTTTGTCTTGCAGCCCTGCCCATGCCGCATGCTAGTCGTAGTGGTTGATGATGGCGCGGGCGGCATGGGATGTCTTGTCGCTGCGTTTATTGGCTGGCAGGCTCTGACACTGCGCGCCAGTCTGTGATGCGACTGGGCGCCACGGCACCTGACAGAGGCGTGCTCCGCGTCTTCGCGTCTTGGGAAGACGCGGTCCTTGAATACCTTGTACGGGCAAGGTATGGGGCATCTTTACGCCCGCTGCCTATCGCTCGGGGGCAGGCAGGGCCGTTTTGCTGGCCACGTGGCGGGCCCGGAGCCCTCCTCAGAGGAGAGAAGGGTCCGGCCCCGCGGGGCACGTGGAGCCTTCGGACCTCTCCCCACGGAGGGGGAGGTTTGTCTTCTGTCGGCCACGTGGCGGGCCTGGAGCTCCTCTCTGAGGAGAGGGAGGTCCGGCCCCGCCGGATACATGGCACCTTCGGACCTCTCTCCCGCGAAGGGGGAGGTCCGGCCTCTGTATGCCACATGGCGGGCCCGCGCCTTCGGAGCTCTCCCTGCGGAGAAGGGCGAGTTCCTTAGGCATTTTCACCTGTGCGCGGAGGTACCCCATATCGCAGGTACCGACACCCGCACTTTCTCTAAGTCCCGCATTGACCGCTGCCGGAGCACGAACGGCCGTGGGATCGTGGGAGCGTGCGCCCACTTGATGGTTGTTTTTACTGCGGCGGTTCCCAAGACTGCCATTCCTGTACGCCGCAGCACTTTCTTCCGGAACTGCCGAAGCGCCTTGCCGGCTTGTCTTCTGGGGCGACTGACTCCTCGACCCACCGCTTCAGTTGGGCGGCTTGGGTCCACCTGTCATCAGCGACCGGTCTCGGAGCCAACGCAGTCGCCGATGCGATGTACTCGAAGATTTTCGAATCACCTTGAATCGTTCCTGGAAAGCTTTAAAAGGGGATCTTACCCGCATCGCGGCTTCCCTTCGCATTTCCTAGCGCTCGTTCTTCCCTTGAACTCTTGGGCCTCGGCTTTCCTGTCCTTGTGCTCTCTTTCGCCATGGCTTCCAACTTGCTCCCGACGCGCCTCGTTCGTTCCTCCGAGCTTGGGCCAGTGCGCTGGCTGCTGGGCTGGCGCACAGAAGAACAGAAACACCGGCTTCGCCGGGGATCTCTCCCCCTGACCCTGGAAAAGGGGGAGATGGTCTTCTTCACTGCTTATGCTCTGGCGGGGTTCGTTCCGCCGATTTCTTCCTTCTTTGTCACACTGCTGGAGACATATGGGCTCCAGCTCCACCATCTTTCTCCCAACTCCTTCGCGATGGCTGCTGTCTTTGTCCACTTCTGCGAGATGTTTGTGGGGGTGCACGCTTCTGCGACACTCTTCCGCTACTTCTTTGTGTTGCGGACGACTGGGCACGGCTCGAAGACTCAGATGGGGGCATACTACTTCCAGCATCACTGCAAGGACCCAAAGGTCTCTGGGTACCTTCTGCCCTTCAGCGCATCAAGGTGGGAAAACTGGAGGGAGAGCTGGGTGGTAGTGCAGACCGACGAGCACGATCGCCTACAACTCCCGATCGCCAGCCCAACCACCGATCGTCGCTTCTGGGAGGAGGTCCCTGAGCTGGAGCAGGAGTACACCCCGGTTTTGCAGCAGATCTGGTTCTTGGCCAACGAGGGGCTGACGTCTCTGATGGTGCTGATGGACTTCATGTCGCGTCGTATTGCACCCTTGCAGCAGCGCAGTCGCCCAGCGTGGTACTATACTGGCGAGCAGGACTGTACCAGGCTGGAGAGGGGCCCCGGCTCTGACCCTTCCGACGAGGAGCTGAACGAGATGGTGGGCAAGGTGAGCGGCGACTACATTCCCAGTGGCGACCCCGCCCTTCCGCCCTCTGCCACTACGCTCTTCTTGGAGCCACAGAGGAGATCAGAGCTCCTGCGGAAGATGCCGAACCTTGACGACA
Source organism: Neostapfia colusana (assembly GCA_030760725.1). Taxonomy (NCBI): domain Eukaryota; kingdom Viridiplantae; phylum Streptophyta; class Magnoliopsida; order Poales; family Poaceae; genus Neostapfia; species Neostapfia colusana. Next base: position 96,448,418 of record JASWHV010000003.1, read on the forward strand.
TCGGGATCGCCGTCCGGCAGGTCGGGGATGCCTTCCGGGGAATTACAATTCCAGGAACCGATCGCCCGGGAACCGAGCGCTCCGGATCAGGGCACGAGGCGTCTGCTGCTGTCAAACCCTTCCCAAGAGCCGACGGGACCCAAGCCGCCGACAAAGGGAAGGGAAAGGAGCCGGCCCCCGGGCATCCAGAGAAGAAACGTGCCCGGTCTCCTCCGAGGGCGCCGCCTGCGCCGAGTCAGGGTGCCGGAGCAACCTTGCTCCCATCTCCCGAGGGTGCTGGTCCATCGGGTGGCGACTCGAAGAGGCCCCGGGTGTCCCTCCCCAGCGGGTCTCTCCCCGGACAGCGGCAGTCCGAAGTTGCCCAAGCACCTCATCATCCTTCCTCAAGCGGAGGGGTTTCTAGGACGGATGCTGGTGGGGCGACGCCGGTGAGTGTGCCGGGGTTCCAGGCGTCACGTCCCGCGACCGTTCCAACCGCTGATCCCGGCGGTTCAGTTACAGCCCAGAGGCCGGTGCTGCAAGCCCGTTGGAGCGCTCATGCTGCACAGTAAGTGTTGCTCCTTCTGGCTTGTAGGAGCAGTGCTCTCGTCTCCTTTCTTAGCCTGAGAGATTTCTCTTCTTGCAAGGGCCGACCAGCTGTCAGGGGCGGGCCTCTTACCCGGCCGCCTTCAATCGACGGAGGCTCCACGCCGCAGCGTCTGGGAACCGTGGCGGCTCCCATGGTCCCCAAATCGGCGGGGGCTTCCTCTGTGCCGGCGAGTTCACCCTCCGTGGTGGCCGCATCCGCTCCTATCCGCCCTCCTTCACCAGCCCAGAAGTCCGGTCCTGAGACTGGGAGGGCCGCTGTAGCTGTGCCTGCTGGCCCCCTGGCCTCCTTAGGACAGCGCCCCACTCTGGTTGCTGAGGCACCGGCGCTTCCGCCGGTCTTAGACTCGACAGGGGGGGTCAGGGGCGTGACTCCTATCCCCTCTGTCCCGGCGCCCGTGTGGGATGCCCTGGGGCGTGTCCAGACCAGCGCCCGGCAGCTCCAATCCGCCTTTGAGCAGGAGCGGGGGGTGCTGGCCGGCGAGAGGGAACGCCTTCTCAGCTGGCAGCGCGGGCCCAGGAGGCTAAGGCGGACCTTGACTCGAGGCAGTCAAGGCTTGACACTCAGAAGAAGGCCATTAGCCGCTTGAAGTCAGAGACCCGGTGGCTCCGTGCCTCCTACCGCGAGGCTCTGGCCCACGTTGAAGCCAAAGCCGAGGAGCGTTCCGCCGCCGCGGAGGAGTTGCGGCTGCAGGTAGCTCGTCGAGAGTGCGCCGTCGCTGATCGGGAACGCGCTGCAGCGGCCGAGGAGGAGAAGACCACCGCCCGGCTGAGAGCCAAAGTGGGGGAGCTAAGGGCTCGGACCGAGGAGCTGGAGCTCCGTGAGTCGGCTGTTGCCGCAAGGGAGGAGCAGTTCTCCCAGGAGCGCCAGGCGGCGATTGATCGCGAGCTGGCGGCTCGCCAAGAGGTAGAGAAGCTCCAGTCCTTGCGGTCTGCCGAGGCCCAGGCAGTCTGGGGCTTTATTGCCAAGGCGGGGTCCACCTTGGCTCCTCTTGGTTTCAGTCCTGTGCAGATGGAGGCTCCGGCGCGGCCGATGTCCGATACGATCCCGGCACTTGAGTCCATCGGCGACGAGCTGGGTCGGCTCGAAGCGGTGATCGCCGACAAGCTTGAAGTGGAAGGTCGGGGCCTTGCGAAGGAGGTCGCTATGCACGTAATGGCGTGCTTCCGGAGCCGAGACCCTTCCTTTTCTCTGGTGCCAGTCCGTCTAGGACCCGTTGCCGATCAGGAGGAAGCTGCCAGGGCCGAGGTCGAGGACGTGGCTGCCCTCGTGGCCTCTAGGTTTCATCGGGAGTCCGGGGACTCTTAGGCACCTGCCCCCATGGCCACAAGGCCCTGTACTTCCTTTTTTTATTTTTGTTGAGTCTGTAGCCCAGTTCGTGGGGCCTTTGTATGAACAGGCTCCTGTTTCTTTCTGTGTCTGCATGTCCTAGTCTTCTTCCTGTTTTTTCCTGGCCGAGTCCTTAGCTCCGCAAGGTACTCGGAGGCCTTGACCAATCTCGAAGCTCCGCATAGACACCTTCTCCGGGTCCTCACTGTATACTAAGTGAATGTGGCCTAGAGGGGGGTGAATAGGCCTTTAAAAAATTCCTGCACACTTAATAGAGTTATCAGAAACTTGGTGGACCGGACTAGTCCGGTTGTGTGGGCGGACTAGTCCGGTGTGCTGAATTACGTGAGTTAATTAAGTGTGTTTCAGAAATTGAATCTTTCAGCAGCGGAATGAGAACAACAGTTTTTATAAATTAAGTTTATTGTATAAGTGCACGTGCAAACTTATAAGAAACTTAAATGGTGATTAACAAACTAGTGATCTAATGTATCAAAATGTAAAATAAATGAGAGACAAAAAACACGAATTTTTACCGAGGTTCGATCTCACCAAGAGATCTATGTCCTCGTTGAGGAGGCTCACACAGAGCCGGGTCTCTAACCCTTTCCCTCTTCAAGTCACCACACAAGGCCGACTTGACTCCACTAGCACGGGTAATCACCGAGTTTGTGGGGCAACCTCACACGTTAAGGGCTCCCACAAGAATTACAATGAGACAGCGATCAAATACACTCAAAAAGATTACAATGCAGAATATGAATGTAGAGAGATCAAACCCCAAGAGCTCACAACGAAAGAACGACGATCTCCCAATCCCGAATCCAAGTGTTCAATTGATCTTCACCTTTTTGGACCTTAGATGTGTGGGGAGATGTGTTTTTGGGCTCTTGGGACATGTGGCGGCGCTAGGGTTCTTGTTTCAAGCAGTATGAGTCGTGTATCTTCTTTGGGAGGCCATGGATCACCCATTTATATAGTTTCTAAAAGTTATCGTTGTAAAACCTAATACCGGACCAGTACGGTATATGATCGGACTTGTCCGGTCTACTTCTAGTGGGTTAACCGGACTAGTCCGGTCCACAAACCGGACTTGTCCGGTGCTATGTGAAATGGGGTTCCAGAAACTTCAGCGGACTAGTCCTGTCGCTTGGATGGACTAGTCCGCAGTCCTCTAAAGAGGACAACAGAGACATGACCGGACTAGTCCGGTCCAAAACCGGACTTGTCCGGTTGAGTTCCAGTAAGCTGACCAGACTAGTCCGGTCCATGGACGGACTAGTCCGGTGTTCAGTGGATTTTAGTTGATTATTAGCCCTTACCCTTACGCAAAGTCATGAGCTCTTGGGATGTGTCTCTCACACACACCCGATACATTTACATCTACTTTGCCCTTCTAAATTCCACTAAAGTCTTCCTTTTCGGGCACCACTCTATTTTTCACCTTTTTGTGTGTGTCGAGCCAGTTCACTTTGTTTATCCTGCAATCATCTCATTAGGATCTCATATGCTTGTCATCAATTAGCCAAAACCCACAAGGGATATCCTGGATGCACTTACAATCTCCCCCTTTTTGGTGATTGATGACAACTATTTGAGATATCACAATTGAGAATAAAAAGTTGATTTTCATAAGGTGTGCACATATGAGAATAATAAGGAATTCACAAAAAGCTTCTCACATATGCACACACCTTATGGTGCGGTGCCTAACAGGTGTGTGATAAACAAAATGTAATAAATTAAGGACAAACAGTAGTGAACATATAAGTAGGCATTAGAGCATAGCACATCACACATAAGAAAAGAAATAGTGCATTACAAGATTTTTAAAATAGGTACATGTCCTTGATAACAATAGATCTTAATAACTAATACTATATAGTTCGAGTCCAAATCTAATCTTAATCTCTCCCTGTCGGTACCCTCGATATGGGGTACCCCCGCGCACAGGGGAAAATGCCTAAGGATCTCGCCCTTCTCCGCAGGGAGAGCTCCGATGGCGCCACGCGTCCAGCGGGGCCGGATCTCCCTCTCCTCAGAGGAGAGCTCCGGGCCCACCACGTGGCATACAGAAGCCGGACCTCCCCCTCCGCGGGAGAGAGGTCCGAAGGTGCCGCGTGTCCAGAGAGGCCGGACCTCCCCCTCCTCAGAGAGGAGCTCCGGGCTCGCCATGTGGCCAACAGAAGCCGAACCTCCCCCTCCGCGGGGAGAGGTCCGAAGGCTCCACGTGTCCTGCGGGGCCGGCCCCCCTCTCTTCTGAGGAGGGCTCCGGGCCCGCCACGTGGCCAGCAGAACGGCGCTGCCTGCCCCCGAGCGATAGGCAGCGGGCATAAAGACACCCCATACCTTGCCCGTACAAGGTATTCAAGGCCCGCGCTTTCCCAAGACGCGGAGACGCGGAGCACGCCTCTGTCAGGTGCCGTTGCGCCCAGTCGCATCATAGACTGGCGCGCAGTGTTAGAGCCTGCCAGCCAATAAACGCAGCGACAAGACATCCCATGCCGCCTCCGCCGTCATCATCCACTACGACTAGCATGCGGCATGGGCAGGGCGGCAAGATGAAGACTCAGAAGCCTTCGACCAGAGGCAACTACCGGCATAACTGCAGATATGGTAGATGATAGACAATCTTCCCGGGACCACCTGTCGGGTCCCGACCCCCCTTGTAAGCTGCCCGAGCCTTGGACTATAAAAGGCTCGGGTAGGCGTCGATAGCAAGGGTTCGCACTCTAGCCATCAGCACCCTGGGTTTGCACTTTGCAACTCATACACTAGCCATACACTCTCAAGCTGTAACTCACCCCCTAGCTCAGGACTCCGGCCCTGAGCAGCAAGCAATACAGCGAGCTCCATAGCTCGCCGTGGACGTAGGGTTTTACGCTCCGGCTGCCTGAACCACGTAAAACTCGCCGTGTCAAGCTCTTACTAACTCGTCCATCTGCGCAAGCTCTCCGCTAGAGAGTAGCCCCACCGAAAAAAGAACCTCCGCGGGCTGCCCAGTGCAGGCCCGGGGGAAGTGTCGACTGAACACTTCAACACTCCCCCTTTGGCATCAAGGCACCAAAAAGGGAAAAATTGAGGGGAATCACTCATCGCTGCCTTCTCCTTCAGTCTCAGTCTGATTTTCATCTTCACCAACTTCGGCATCCATGGGAGCAGGATCTTCCTCTGAGTCCTCGGAGGCGGGAGGTGATCCAACGGTCTCAATCTCAAGCTTTGCACAGATAGACTTGATATTGGCATTGACATACTGTTGGTGTTTCTTCCTTGCCAGCTTTTCCTTGCGCTGCCAGTCTTCGATCTTGCGGCAGCAGGCAAAGATGGAGGAGAGCACCTTGAGGATGCCACTGGATGATTCTTGTGCATGTGGAGACCCAGGAGGAGCAGCTGCAGATCTAGTAACATCATGAGCTTGCTTTGATCTCCTCTCCACTGGTGGAGAGGACGGGGCAGTTGGAGCCAGGGGGAGAGTGTACTCGGTGGGTTTTTGCGGCTTCAACCCCGCATGCTTGACATCCTTGACGAACTCGAGTCCCGTCACTTTCTCAATCATGTACATAATATATGGTGCATATCCACAGGACCTATTGGGGTGATTGAGATGTTCACGATGTCATTGTAGATATACTCAAAAACATTGAATGGTCTCCTTCCACTAATGACCTTCATGAGAGTCCTCATGGTCCCTCATATAGTTCCCGCATCTCCATCCTTCGGAGCTATAGTCTTTCTCAAGACTCTATTGAGGACCACAAAGAAGGGCTTCAGATATTTGATTGTGGGAGGAACATATGGCATCCTTGTGTCATAGAGAAATTCAAGCTCTTCCTTCTCCAGGGGTTTCAAATTATGGATGACCAGTTCATGATCCAAAGTATGTTGGAGGTGAAAAATCCTAGCAAAGTCATCATCAGTGACACTGTACTTTGAACCATGAGTCATCCAAGTAAGACTGTCTCCATCACCACGAGCAAAGTAGAGAGTGGAGTAAAACTGGGTAATGACTTCATTGTTCCAGTCATACTCAAAGGATAGCAGGTCCGTCAAACCATGCCTCTCTAAGGCCTCCACCATCTCACGAATGGCAGGATACCTCTTCGACTTCAGGTATTCAACATTTAGCCATTGACTCTCTACTACAGGATTCTTCATCTTCATGTACACCTGCTTGTAGTAGTCTGCATGGAAGTTGCTCTAGAACCTTGGATCAGAACATTGTTTAGGTCGGTCATACACTTCAATCTTCCTGAAGTTATCAGCTAGCTCACTCCCTTTTCCAGTGAAATCCTCACTTGAAGGCTGCCTGTTGCGGTGAACGGGATTTTTCATTTTCAGAGGCCCAATGGGGCCACTAGCAAGTCCCTTCCCTTTATTGAGAACTCTTTTTGGCCCTGACGAGCCTTCAACAGCATCTTTCCTTTGAGGCTGTCGAAGTGTTCGGTCGACACTTCCCCCGGGCCTGCACTGGGCAACCCGCGGAGGTTCTTTTTTCGGTGGGGCTAGTCCCTTGCGGAGAGCTTGCGCGGATGGACGAGTTAGTAAGAGCTTGACACGGTGAGTTTTACGTGGTTCAGGCCGCCGGAGCGTAAAACCCTACGTCCACAGCGAGCTATGGAGCTCGCTGTATTGCTTGCTGCTCAGGGCCGAGTCCTGATCTTGTGGGTGAGTTACAGCTTGGGAGTGAATGGCTAGAGTGCGAGTTGCAGAGTGCGAACCCTTGCTAACGTCGCCTACCCGAGCCTTTTATAGTCCAAGGCTCGTGTGGCTGACAAGGGGGGCACGGGACCTGACAGGTGGTCCCGGGGAGATTGCCTGCCGACTATCGTATCCGCAGTTATGTTGGTTGTTGTCTCTGGCGAAGGCTTCTGAGTCTTCGTCTTGCCACACTGCCCATGCCGCATGCTAGTCATAGTGGTTGATGACGGCGGGAGCGGCAGGGGACGTCTTGTTGCTGTGTTTATTGGCTGGCAGGCTCTGACACGGCGCGCCAGTCTGTGATATGACTGGGCGCAACCGCACCTGACAGAGGCGTGCTCCGCGTCTTCGCGTCTTGGGAAGGCGCGGGTCTTGAATGCTTTGTGCGGTAAAGGCATGGCGCGCCTTTACTCCTGCTGCCTACCGCGCCGGGCGGCAGCACTGCTCTGCTGGCCACGTGTCGGACCCGGAGCTCTCCTCTGAGGAGAGGGGGGGCTCCGGCTCCGCTGGACACGTGGAGCCTCCGGAGGTCACCCCCGCAGAGGGGGCGAGGTCCGGTCTTCCGGGCCACGTGGCAGGCTCGGAGCTATCCTTTGAGGGGACGAGAGCCCCGGCCCTGCTGGACACGTGGCGCCTTTGGAGTTTGCCCTTGCGGAGGGGGTGAGGTCCGGCCTCCTGGGCCACGTGGCAGGCTCGGAGCTATCCTCCGTGGGGAGGGGAGCTCCAGCCCAACTGGACACGTGGCGCCTTCAAACCTCACCCCTGCAGAGGGAGTGAGGTCCTTAGGAAGTTTTACGCTGTGCGCGAGGGTACCCGGTATTGAGGGTACCGACAGTGGCCCTCGGGCTCACCTCGGGGGAGGTAACGAGCCCGAGGTGGGGCCTTCTCCTACCCGTGCACTTCCTTGTATTGAGTACTCCCTGTGCTGGCAGGGTCTTGATGGATTCAGAGTTCATCCTCTGAGGAGAGGGTGAAGCCTGGCATCGGAGCTCTGCCCTTGTGAAAGGGGGAGGTCCGGCCTCAGAGCTCGCCTCTGAGAAGAGGGGCGGTCCAGGAAGTCATCGGAGCTCAGGCCCACGAAGGGCGTGAGGTCCGGCATCAGGGCTCTCCTCTGAAAGGTGGGCGAGGGCTGGCGTCGGAGCTCGGCCCAGCTGTGGGGGCGGAGGTCCGGAAGTCATCGGAGCTTAGGCCCACGAAGGGCGTGAGGTCCGGCATCAGGGCTCGCCTCTGAAAGGAGGGCGAGGGCTGGCATTGGAGCTCGGCCCAGTTGCGGGGGCGTAGGTCCGGAAGTCATCGGAGCTCAGGACAGCGAAGGGCGTGAGGTCCGGCATCAGCGCTCGCCTCTGAAAGGAGGGCGAGGGCTGTCCTCGGACCTCGGCCCAGCTGTGGGGGGCAGAGGTCCGGAAGTCATCGGAGCTCAGGCCAGCGAAGGGCGTGAGGTCCGGAAGTCATCGGAGCTCAGGCCAGCGAAGGGCGTGAGGTCCGGAGGTCATCGGAGCTCAGGCCAGCGAAGGGCGTGAGGTCCGGAGGTCATCGGAGCTCAGGCCAGCGAAGGGCGTGAGGTCCGGAAGTCATCGGAGCTCAGGCCAGCGAAGGGCGTGAGGTCCGGAGGTCACCGGAGATCAGGCCAGCAAAGGGCATGAGGTCCAGCATCAGCGCTCGCCTCTGGAAGGAGGGCGAGGGCTGGCCTCGGAGCTTGGCTCAGCTGTGGGGGGCGGAGGTCCGGAAGTCATCGGAGCTCAGGCCAGCGAAGGGCATGAGGTCCGGAAGTCATCGGAGCTCAGGCCAGCAAAGGGCGTGAGGTCCGGAAGTCATTGGAGCTCAGGCCAGCGAAGGGCGTGAGGTCCGGAGGTCATCGGAGCTCAGGACAGCAAAGGGCGTGAGGTCCGGAAGTCATCGGAGCTCAGGCCAGCGAAGGGCGTGAGGTCCGGAGGTCATCGGAGCTCAGGCCAGCGAAGGGCGTGAGGTCCGGCATCAGCACTCGCCTCTGAAAGGAGAGCGAGGGCTGGCCTCGGAGCTCGGCCCAGCTGTGGGGGCGGAGTCCGGAAGTCATCGGAGCTCAGGCCAGCGAAGGGCATGAGGTCCGGAGGTCATCGGAGCTCAGGCCAGCGAAGGGCGTGAGGTCCAGCATCAGCGCTCGCCACTGAAAGGAGGGCGAGGGCTGGCCTCGGAGCTCGGCCCAGCTGCGAGGGTGGAGGTCCGGAAGTCATCGGAGCTCAGGCCAGCAAAGGGCGTGAGGTCTGGAGGTCATCGGAGCTCAGGCCAGCGAAGGGCGTGAGGTCCGGCATCAGCGCTCGCCTCTGAAAGAAGGGCGAGGGCTGGCATCGGAGCTCGGCCCAGCTGTGGGGGCGGAGGTCCGGAAGTCATCGGAGCTCAGGCCAGCGAAGGGCGTGAGGTCCGGCATCAGCGTCCGCCTCTGAAAAGAGGGCGAGGGCTGGCCTCGGAGCTCGGCCTGGCTGTGGAGGCGGAGTCCGGCAGTCATCGGAGCTCAGGCCATCGAAGGGCGTGAGGTCCGGCATCAGCGCTTGCCTCTGAAAGGAGGGCGAGAGCTGGCCTCGGAGCTTGGCCTGGCTGTGGAGGCGGAGTCCGGCACTGCTCAGTGGTCCCCCCTTTCCTGTCCCTTAGTCTCATTTGGCTTACTATCCCAGGCCGGAATACGGGGCTTGGGTAATCCAGTGCACTTGGTCCCGGAGGTCTGGCCCCAGCCCCAGTCAGGGTGTAACCGTCCGGCCCCCTGGTACTCAGACCGTAGCTCCGGGGGGCAGAGTGCGCATGCTTTGGATGCAAGACCGGGCAAAGCAAGGCTCCTGACCCCCCGGTCTAGCGTAGGTCTTTTCTCGGAGGAGACCAACTGGCGGTACAGTACCCTTACAGGGGGAGATCCAAAAGGCCACCGGGCTTCTGGCAGGTACCCCAAGCACTACCGCCTTCGGCAGGACGGCAAATATAGACTATGCATGAGAGCAGGAAAGAGGAACCGAGTGTACAATGGACGCACACAGTCTAGAGCGTGGGGAGGTGTTCATATAAATTAATGCGTAATTTAAATAAACACCTAAGTAAGCATGATGAACTTACTGGGGTAGCGTCGGAGCGCCTGTTTTCACGCAGAGCTGGTCATGCGTGGCTTCGTCGTACGCCGGACACGGGGGACCCCCATGGCGATCTCAGGGGGAAGCATGGCTTCGGCCCCGCATACCATGTGGAAGGGTAGTTCCCGTGACCCGGCCCTGGGAAGTCCGGCTGACCCTCGACATGGAGGAGCCAGTATCCCCCGACGGCTCTGGGTGCGCGTCTGCACCGGTTGTGTGGGTCTGCTTGGCGTGGACCTGGCACGCATTGCATCCCTAACCGGTTTGACGGCGTCCAGGTGGCTCTCGGTCAGTAGGAGCCATGCCGGGTGGCTTAACCGACCAGCGTGCGGGACGATGATCGTTCCCAGCACTCGCCTCCTTGGACTACTGCGAGCTAGTCGCAGCCTTCTTCCTGGGTTATGCACCGCAATAGGATGTCGTGGCGCCACGCCAGTAAAGATACCAGCGCGTAGCAGTTAGCCATCCGCACCACCCGTTCAGCGAATGCACGTTCATCAGGAAGGATGTCCTTCAAGGAGTCCCGGACCTCCGTGGTCCATGTATCAGGACTACTTGAGCTTCTGGATCTTGAGCGCTGGGTTGCACGGAGTCCCCAGTGACGCTTACGATCCTTTGGCGGCATCCATGGCTGTAGGGCCGCCGGGACTGCTTAGCTTCGAGGCACTGGTTCAGCCCCCTTCGCCTGGCTCGGCGGGCCGAGCTTTGGACCGCAGCAACGTCCTCTCGAAGACTCCTTCGGGCGCAGGGGCTCCGATGGAGGCCTTCGTTGAGAGGTCGTCAGCTGCGGCCTTGCCAGCGCACGGTACATGGCGCAGGTCCAAGGCGAGGAAGTCTTTCTCCAACATCCGCACGTGGAGCAGATAAGCAGCTAGCTGTGGGTCATTGCAGGGGCATTCACCCTTATCTTGCTTGATAACTATCTGGGAGTCGCCCTGCGCCAACAACTGGCGAGCGCCCAGAGACAGGACTGTCTTTTAGGCCAAAGATGAGTGCTTCATACTCTGCCAAGTTGTTGGTTGCCTTGGAATTGAGACGCACCATGTACCCAGACTGCTCCCCCGATGGCATGAGAAGCAGTACGCCGGCACCGGCCCCCTGCTTTCACGAGGAGCCGTCGAAGAAGAGCGTCCAGTGAGGCCCGGTGAAGACCGGAGCTCGGTACTTTGGTTCACCGTCTTCGTGGCCCCCTGGGTCAGCCTTCGTTGGCGTCCACTCAGCCACGAAGTCAGCCAGTGCTTGGCTCTTGGCTGTATGACGTGGTCGGGAGCTCAGATTGAACTCCGCCGTCTTCGGGCTGTCTTCCGGCTTCAGAAGCTGGCAGTGAGTGCCAATTCCGCCCTTCGGCTGCTCTGGCGCACTTGTCCGCCAGGCTGAAGAGCTCAGAGGCATCGCAGACCTCTCTGGTCGCGAGCTTCTCAAGCATCTTCTCGTCCCGGACATGTTGAAGTGCCACCACCCCAGAAGCACTTTGAATATGCGGGATTGTGTTGCGTACCTGGGAGAACTGCTGGATGAAGGAGCGCAGTGATTCCCCAGGTTGTTGCTTGACGGCGTGGAGGTCAAGCTCCGTGCCGGGACGGGTGTAGGAGCTGCCGAAGTTGGTGACGAACTGCCGGCAGAGCTCTCCCCAGGAAGTTATGGAACCCTGGGAGAGGTTCATGAGCCAAGACCGGGCTGGGCCGGTCAAGGCGACGGGGAAGTAGTTCGCCATGACGGCCTCATCCCCTCCTGCGGCAAGTACCGCGGTGGAGTAGATCTGGAGAAACTCCGCCGGGTTGACACTGCCGTCGTACTTCTCGGGCAGGTGCGGCCGGAACTTGCGCGGCCACCTCGCGAAGCGAAGGTGGGGTGCCAGGGCCACACATCCTGCCCCTGTTGCCGCAGGTGTCGGTGCCGCGAACGCTTGGTTCGCCGTCGGCATGGTGTATCCCGGTATGGGCAAGGCAGCTCCATAGACCGGGGGCACCGTTTGCAGGGCATATGGTTGTGGCATATGCTGCGCGGCATATGCCTGTGGCAGAGATCACGTGGCGAAGATCTGCTCTTCAGGCTGGGTCGAGGCCGACGTCATGCTGTCGCCAGCCTCTTGGTTGCGACGCCTTTCCCGACATCGCTCGAGGTACACCCGGGTAACCTGGCCAAAGTGGCACCGTTCCAGCTCTGTCCTCAGGTCCGTCGACGGAAGCCTGGTGGAGCTGGAACCCGCCGTCTGCCCGTCAACCATTGGCGTGCGCGTCAGCGACACTGCCGGTTGACCGGAGTGTCATCCCCGCCGAAGTCAAGGGTTTGCGGCGGCGACGACGAGGCGGTCTACCTCGCGTATCCACTGTTGGGTCGCTGAATGAGGTGCGTCCCCAGCAGGTGGATTGCGCAGTAGCGCTCTTGCTGCAGCTAGCACACTCCTGTGGGGTACGCTTAGCGCCGCTGAGGATCTCACACTGGTTGGAGCCTGCATTGCCGGAGTCGGTGTTGCCGGAGTCGGCTGCTGGCTACCAGCTTGCGCCGACACACTCCGTCCTGAGTGCGTCGACACGTATTCCCCGCTGGTCACGGTTCGCCGTGAACGCGGGGGAGGAGAGTTCACCGCTGAAGGAAGCTTCGTCATCTTCATCGGCAGAAGCTCGTCGCGCAAGGGAAAAACCCCCTACCTGGCGCTCCAAATGTCGAAGTGTTCGGTCGACACTTCCCCCGGGCCTGCACTGGGCAGCCCGCGGAGGTTCTTTTTTCGGTAGGGCTAGTCCCTTGCGGAGAGCTTGCGCGGATGGACGAGTTAGTAAGAGCTTGACACGGTGAGTTTTACGTGGTTCAGGCCGCCGGAGCGTAAAACCCTACGTCCACGGCGAGCTATGGAGCTCGCTGTATTGCTTGCTGCTCAGGACCGGAGTCCTGAGCTTGGGGGTGAGTTACAGCTTGGGAGTGAATGGCTAGATTGCGAGTGGCAGAGTGCGAACCCTTGCTAACGTCGCCTACCCGAGCCTTTTATAGTCCAAGCCTCGTGTGGCTTACAAGGGGTGCCCGGGACCCGACAGGTGGTCCCGGGGAGATTGCCTCCGACTATCGTATCCGCAGTTATGTTGGTTGTTGTCTCTGGCGAAGGCTTCGGAGTCTTCGTCTTGCCGCCCTGCCCATGCCGCATGCTAGTCATAGTGGTTGATGACGGCGGGAGCGGCAGGGGACGTCTTGTCGCTGTGTTTATTGGCTGACAGGCTCTGACACGGTGCGCCAGTCTGTGATATGACTGGGCGAAACGGCACCTGACAGAGGCGTGCTCCGCGTCTTCGCGTCTTGGGAAGGCGCGGGTCTTGAATGCTTTGTACGGTAAAGGCATGGCGCGCCTTTACTCCTGCTGCCTACCGTGCCCGGCGGCAGCACTGCTCTGCTGGCCACGTGTCGGACCCGGAGCTCTCCTCTGAGGAGAGGGGGGGCTCCGGCTCCGCTGGACACGTGGAGCCTCCGGAGTTCACCCCCGTAGAGGGGGCGAGGTCCGGTCTTCCGGGCCACGTGGCAGGCTTGGAGCTATCCTTTGAGGAGACGAGAGCCCCGGCCCTGCTGGACACGTGGCGCCTTTGTAGTTCGCCCTTGCGGAGGGGGTGAGGTCCGGCCTCCTGGGCCACATGGCAGGCTCGGAGCTATCCTCCGTGGGGAGGGGAGCTCTGGCCCCACTGGACACGTGGCGCCTTCAAACTCGCCCCTGCAGAGGGAGTGAGGTCCTTAGGAAGTTTTACGCTGTGCGCGAGGGTACCCGGTATTGAGGGTACTGACAGAGGCCTTTTGACAATGACTTTCCTCTTCTTAGGTAGATTGTCGTCGGAGGGTGGAGAGTGAGCATTGACATCATGTCTCTTCTTCATTACTCCTTCCTTAGCTCTCCTCACTCTTTCACGTTGAACTTCTTCGTCAAGGTGAAAAGAGCCGTCATCTGAGCCCGAAGACATGTTGCCTGCTAAGGAGTTTAAGGATTAGATGCAAATGGACGCATTATCGACTTCAAATGGGAATGTAGGGGTTCAACTGTCAGAGACCGGACTTGTCCGGTTTCAGAGTGCGGACTAGTCCGGTGGACCGTACTTGTCCGCATCTGAGCGCCGGACTAATCCGGCCTAGCATAAGAACCATAAATTGAATGTTTCATTTGAAACAAATCTCCTATCTAAGGACACAACGGCAGGAAAGTGGTAGGAATACATCTACTTATGCAATGTACATCCTTTTGAAATCAAAGGAAACTAGCTAGAGCTAGAAAAATTGAGATTTTGGTTTTAGGGGGGGATTTACCAAGATTTGAAGATTCGCGTTGAAGGGGCAAGAGTCTATCCGGATGAGTCCGGATAGTAGGATCCCCTCGTCGAGAAGAGGCTTTTTCACGAAGAAAACTCCGAGTTTGAGGGCTCAACTCGAAAATCACTTTGGGAGCTAGGGTTTAGGAGAGAGGGTGAGACAAAGTGCTTATGAGTGGAGAGGGAGGCGTTTGGTCCGGCCAACTGCTTTCTATATGAGACTGACCGGACTAGTCCATTCATGGTAGCGGACTAGTCCGGTACCCCTGATTTAACCTAACTGTCGTCTGTCCGGACTAGTCCGGTTGATAATCGGACTAGTCCGTTTCCAACAGACCTGATACATATATAGATGATTAATAGTGATCCAAGGGCAATAATTTTGCAAATAGTCTTGGTGATTACGACCAGTAGGCAATCAGCAATCAAACAATGGTCATAATCCACAAGATTTCTTCATTAAGATAGTTTTCTGAGTGGAAAAGGAGAAGAGGAGCATTTTTAACAATACAAAGGAACATTTTAAGTTGCAACCAGATATGCAATGTTTCAAGCCACATTTCGAGAGTCAAGAATGTTTAGCTCATTTCTTAGTTCACAAAACCTTTTCTCATCTAATGGTTTGGTAAAAATATCCACAAGTTGTTTTTCAGTCCTAACATGTGAAATAGCAATGTCACCTTTTAATGAATGATCTCTAAGAAAGTGATGACGGATATCTATGTGCTTAGTTCTTGAGTGCTCTAAAGGGTTGTGTGCAATTTTTATAGCACTTTCATTATCGCATAGAAGCGGGATATGACTTAGATTGTAGCCGTAGTCCCTAAGAGTCTGTCGCATCCAAAGTATTTGTGCACAACAACTACCGGCTGCAACATACTCCGCTTCCGCTGTGGAAAGAGCAGTGGAGTTCTGCTTTTTAGATGACCAAGAAACTAGGGACCTACAAAGAAATTGACAAGTCCCTGACGTGCTCTTTCTATCGACTTTGCATCCTACATAGTCGGCGTCGGAATACCCTATCAAGTTAAACTTGGATCCTTTGGGATACCAAAGGCCCAAGTTGGGTGTGTGCACAAGGTACCTTAGGATTCTTTTTACAGCAATTAAGTGACACTCTTTAGGTGTGGCTTGAAACCTTGCACACATGCAAACACTAAGCATAATATCTGGCCTAGATGCACATAAAGAAGTAAGGAGCCAATCATGGACCGATATACCTTTTGGTCCACATTTGGACTGTCTTCATTGAGGTCGAGATGTCCGTTGATGGCCATGGGTGTCTTGATGGACTTGGCTTTGTCCATATTGAATTTCTTGAGAATGTCTTGTGTATATTTAGTTTGGCTTATAAATGTACCTTCTCTCAGTTGCTTCACTTGAAATCCCAAGAAGAACTTCAATTCACCCATCATTGACATCTCGAACCTGTCTGTCATTATTTTGCTAAATTCTTCACAGAAGGACTTGTTAGTGGATCCAAAGATAATTTCATCAACATAAATTTGGCATACGAATAAATGATCATCAAAATGTTTAGTAAAGAGTGTATAGTCAGCTTTACCAATTTTGAATCCATTTTGAGTTAGAAAATCTCTAAGGCACTCATACCAGGCTCGAGGAGCCTGTTTGAGGCCATAGAGAGCCTTACGCAGTTTATAGACATGGTTGGGATACTCCTGATCTTCGAACCCCGGTGGCTGCTCCACATAGACTTCCTCCTTTATCGGACCATTGAGGAAGGCACTCTTGACGTCCATTTGATACAACTTAAAATTATGGTGAGTAGCATATGGCAATAAAATGCGAATGGACTCAAGTCTAGCTACAGGAGCGAAAGTTTCATCGAATTCCAAACCTTCCACCTGAGAATAACCTTTGGCCACCAACCTCGCTTTATTTCTTGTCACTACTCCATGTTCATCTTGCTTGTTCCGAAAGACCCATTTGGTTCCAACGATGTTCGCCCTTGGTCTTTCCACCAGCTCCCACACTTCATTTCTTTTGAAGTTGTTCAGCTCCTCTTGCATCGCAATCACCCAGTCTGGATCCCTTAAGGCTTCTTCTACCCTGTATGGCTCCAGAAAAGACACAAAAGAATAGTGTTCACAAAAATTTGCAATTTGAGATCTAGTAGTTACTCCCTTAGCAATATCTCCAATGATATTGTTGACAGGATGGTCTCTTTGCACACACTGATGTACTCTTGGGTGTGGAATTTGTATAGTTGCTTGTTCTTCATTGTCTTCATGTGTCATGTCTCCCCCTAGATCATTGCTTCCATGATCATCTTGATCTTCTTGACCTTCCTCAACCTGATCTTGTGTAGGAGCTCCCCCTTGATCATTGCTTCCTTGTTGAAATTCGTCTTGTGTTTCCTCTCGGGGTAGGATATCACCAAGTGCCATTTTCTTCAGTGCTTCACATGGAGCTTCCTCCTTATCTAGCATAAACTTATCGACTTGCTCCACTTGTGAGCCGTTAGTTTCATCGAACACTACGTCACGTGCTACTTCAACAAGGCCGAACACCTTGTTGAAGACACGATAGGCGTAGGCATTCGATTCATATCCGAGCAAGAATCCTTCATCGGACTTCGAAGCGAACTTCGAGGCCCTTGGTTTCTTGTTCAGAATAAAACATTTGCAACCAAAAACTTTGAAATAAGAAACATTAGGCTTTTTACCCGTGAGAAGCTCATATGGAGTTTTCTTCAGTAGTCGATGAAGGTACAACCGATTTGTGGCATGACAAGCGGTGTTCACCGCTTCTGCCCAAAATCGGTCTGACGTCTTGTATTCATCCAACATTGTTCTCGCCATTTCGATCAATGTTCTGTTCTTCCTTTCGGCCACCCCGTTCTGTTGAGGAGAGTAGGGTGCCGAGAATTCATGCTTTATACCTTCTTCATTGAGATATTCTTCAACTTGGGTATTCTTGAATTCTGTCCCATTGTCAATTCTGATATTCTTTACGGTTGATGTGAATTCATTCTGAGCTCTTTTCAAGAACTTCTTGAGGATTCCCTGAGTTTCTGATTTATCATACAAGAAAAATACCCAGGTAAATCTTGAAAAATCATCAACAATTACTAAACCGTATTTGTTACCGCCGATGCTGATGTACGCAATTGGACCAAAGAGATCCATGTGGAGAAGTTCCAGCGGTCTAGCGGTGGTCATCACATTCTTGGAGGGGTGTGGTGCTCCAACTTGTTTTCCTGCTTGACAAGCGCTGCACGGCCTGTCTTTTTCAAAAACAACATCCTTAAGACCACGAATGTGACCACCTTTTAGAAGTTTTTGCAGATTTCTCATTCCAACATGGGCTAGCCGTCTATGCCACAGCCATCCCATGTTGGTCTTAGCAACCAAGCAAGTGTTGAGTTCGGCTTTATCTTTGTTGAAGTCAACAAGATAAAGCTTTCCCTTCAACAATCCCTTGAATGCAATCGAACCATCGCTTCTTCTAAAGACGGTCACACCCTCATTAGTGATTAAACAGTTGTAACCTTTGTCGCATAGTTGAGATATTGATAAAAGATTATAATCTAGAGAGTCTACGTGTAAAACATTAGATAAGGTGTGTTGAGAGGATATTTCAATGTTACCACTACCAAGGACCTTTCCTTGGCTGTTGTCTCCAAAGTATATACCTTCACTTGGATCCTTGTTGCACTCGTACTCCACAAACATACCTCTCTCTCCGGTCATATGATTTGTGCATCCGCTATCTAGCACCCACTTAGATCCGCCGGAGGAGTAAGCCTGCAAAATAGAATTATTCTTGGGTTTTAGGTACCCAAGCTTGCTTGGGTCCTCTCAGGTTAGTCACAAGAGTCTTGGGCACCCACACACAAGTTTCTAAGTTCTTGTGGTGTGGCCCTGTATATTTAGCAATGACTTTTCCATACTTGTTTTTCATGAGAACATAAGAAGCATCAAATGTACGGAACAGTGTTTGTAACTCAGATTCATGGGATTTTTCTTTAACAAAAGTGATTATATTTGTAGCATGATTAGGAGTAGACATGTGTTTGTTCCTGTCAAAACCAAGAACATCTTTGACATTGGGAGGTCTAGTGATCATATATGCACTTCGTGCATATTTGATCTTCTCCTTATCAAAGATGCCGTTTTGAGAAGAATGCATGTCATGAGAGGTTGAAGCATTAGCAATTACATTCTTCTTACTAGAGCAAGTGCAGGTTCGTATTTTTGTCGAACTCATGTCTTTGGAGGAAGAGCTCTTGGAGGAAGAGGAGTTACTTTGTTTGAGCGACTCAACTTGCACCTCAAGGATTTTGTTAACTTTTGACAAGTTAGCAAGTTCTTCCTTGATTGCAATGTGCGAGTCTTCTAACTTTGAGTAAGTTTCCTTACTCAAGGCTAGCTCTAACTCAAGTGACTCATTCTTCTCTCTTTCAAGCTCAAGAAGCTTTTCAACTTCTTGATATCTCTTCCTCTCACGGATGAGCATATCTTCTTGTCGGTTGACAAGTTCCTCCTTTTCAAAGATTTCGTTCGACAACATTTCCATTTTCTTTAAAGCAATTTTACTTAGCCCTCTAAACATTTCTTCATTATCACTAGAGCTATCAAAGTCATCAATGGAGGAATTTAGTACAGGAGGAGTAAGTCGAACCTTTTTCTTGCCTTCCTTAGCTATAAGACAAGTGTGGTTGTTCATGTCCCGTCCTCCCATGTTCGGAAAGAATGTGGCTCTCATTGTTGGTTTCTTGACTGCGATAGTGGCCATCTCTTCTTCTTCATCAGAGGAGGACTCGTCATTTGAGTCCCACTCCTTCCTAATGTGAGCTTGATGGACTTGTCTTCTTTTTCTGAAATTTTTCTTTTCTTGAGATCTTGTTTCCTTCTTCTTTTTGTTTTCTTCATAAGTACAGTCCACCATGAAGTGACCATACTCTCCGCAGTTGTAGCAAGTGCGTCGAGCCTTGGATTTTCCTTTATCCTTGCTTTTGCCTTCATGTGAATTGTTGCCGTGTCTTCTCTTCATCATGCGTTTGAACTTTTTGATGAAGAGTACCATTTCACGTCATCAAGATCGGTGCTCTCGTCGCTTGTATCTCCATCGTCTTGGTCTTCACGAGTATCTTTGAGTTTGGGTCTGCACGTTGCTTTGAGAGCAACTTCTTTCTTTTTGGATGAGGTGAGTTCGGCTAAGTCTTTGACGTATTGGGCTTCTTTCTCCATCATTTCATGATTTATGATCTTCCCTAGTAATTCATCGGGAGCCATTTTGTGAAAACCGGGGCTCTCTCTGATCATTGAGCAAAGTGTGACGTTTCTTGGCATAAAGGCTCTTATCATCCTTTTGACCACCTCGTGATCAGTCCATTTCTTACTTCCATAGGCACGGATTTTGTTAATGAGTGCCTTCATCCGATTGTACATGTGTTGAGGTGATTCGCCTTCTTCAATTGCAAATCTCCCAAACTCTCCTTCAAGCATCTCAATTTTGGCTTCACGTACAGACCTATTTCCTTCATGAGCTTTTTTGAGTGTATCCCAGATCTCTTTTGCACTCTCTAGTCCATCGATCTTGGTAAATTCTTCTCTGCTCTGTGACGATGTGATTACTGCAACGGCTTGTGCATTTCTGTGAATCTCTTGTTCTTGTTCCAGAGTGAGTTCTTCATCCGTGTCTGGGATATCTATTCCTGTGCAGACAATATGCCAAAGGCTGGGATTCAGAGATATCAGATGCATCTTCATGTTGTACTTCCACATGGTATAGTCACTTCCGTCAAACTGTGGAGGCCTTCCCATAGGAATCGAAAGATAGTGATTGTTTGAATTGAGACGGTTGTTGTTGTAAGGATACCGGGAATAGTCGTGATGACCACTCCCCATCGTCTTTTCTTCCTCTTTTCCCTTTTGTGCCATTAATTTCTTTCTCAGTAATGCCTTTAGCTGTCTCACTTCATCATCGTCATGCGGACTTTCCTTCAGCACATCGAAGGCTTTGGCTTCTTGCTCCTCATCGTTGTTGTTCGTCTTAGGGATATCGTTGTTCTTCTCAGAGGCCATTGATCTCTCCGAGATGTGAGTCTCGTTGATGGAGAACTTGGCCCTGATACCAATTGAATGTGGCCTAGAGGGGGGCTGAATAGGCCTTTAAAAGATTCCTGCACAATTAATAGAGTTATCAGAAACTTGATGGACCGGACTAGTCCGGTTGTGTGGGCGGACTAGTCCGGTGTGCTGAATTACGTGAGTTAATTAAGTGTGTTTCAGAAATTGAATCTTTCAGCAGCGGAATGAGAACACAATAGATTACATGAGAAAAACAACTGAAACTATACAAACAGGTACAAACTTCAGTTACAACTATTGTTTATATTACAAAGCGGAAGTCTACACTATACAACTCACGCCCGCCTATCTAGCAAAAGTGGTTGCCCAGCCCTAGGGCAACCCACGCTAGCTGCACTCCTCAGCTCAGCGCGGCGTGTACGGCTCCCACTCAGCCGTGGTCCCCGACGGAGGGTAACCCTCGCCGGTGGACTCGTACTCCGCGTCCGTGGGTGGCTCCTCACCTGAAAAACACTTAAGCAGCAGCCATGAGCACGAAGGCTCAGCAAGGCTTAACCAACTCACCTAAGCATGAAACTCTACATGAGGTGTACCATGACATAGGATAGCAATGTTGCAGCAAATGGACATGCCTACAAGTTCATCCTTAGTTCATCTTTTAGCAACAAGTTAACGGTTCATGAAGCTGAAATTTAGTGGGCAATATTTGGTGGCACACATGTAGCAATACAATTATTTCATATCAGCAATATGGAATCATAACATTTCATTCATTAGTCTACGTTACGACGCAGTGAACAAGCGGTACTCGTCACCGCGAGGGACGGCGAATCGACTCGATATACACCTGCAGGGAAATCCCAAAGAGCACGTCACGTACGCCCACCCGTGGAGCTGCACAGCACGCTCACTCGATGTCGTACGGGACAACCTTTCACCCAACAGCCCAAACATCGAACCGGTCGCACCGAAACGAGCAGGAGGTTCCCCACACGGAGCATCTCTCTATGCCCGTTGGCAGATTTCCACCTTGCTGCACTCAACCTACACCTATAAATCGGTGTGATATGCCTCGACGCCCGGAGGTTTAGGCTACATCGGTTTATCGGGGCCCATATATCCGATATGCCTTCGGTACGTTCAATACTTGTTCAGCAGGGCCGCACACGAATCGGTCCTCAATCGACACGGGCAGGGCTGCGCACACAAGACTCCCTCTTGCTGCGCCCTAGCCCCTGCCTAGTCTCATGTTTATTACTAAAGTGATCTCACATCACTCAACCGAACCCGTGTGTCCCAAGCCTATCTCGCGAGTAGATTCCAACTACTCGACTTGTACCGAAGCCCTATGAATCTTTAAGCATAGCCTTTCTACTCGAGGTCCTAAACACTACCCTCACTCTTAGGGAAAAATTCTGGTTATGCAAGTGGAGTTCCACCCATCCTATACCTAATGCACATACATACTTCATATGACACATGTAAACAAAATAAAACATATAAAAAGGTTAATGCAAACCGGGGCTTGCCTTGTTGCTGCTGGTCAGGAGTTAGTTCTTCTTCCGGAAGAAGGAAGTCCAGCACTTCCGGAGTCTCTTCTTCAACGGCCACACGTTAATGAAACACTACATGTTAATTTAGATGCAAATGTGAGTTTAGGGTATGTGACGCCCTCAATTCTGTGGAAAACCACGGAACCGAGAACTAATGCATATGTGTGCCCAGGATGTTTATCACACATACACATACGTTCCACAAACTGAATTCAGATTATATATTACCACGAATAACAGAGTTTATTACAGCACCTCATGAGTCTTGGACTCATGCTCACAGCGGAAGTCCTTATTTCTACGCAGCGGAATTCTTATTTAAATGCGGAAGCAAAACAAAGCAGAAGTGGCTCCATCTTTAATCCTTCCACAGGCAAGGTTGAGAACAGATCACACGCCATAATGCTCTACCCGGTCTTCATAGTAGTCTTCTCTTGCTGTTGATGGAGAAATAATAATGCAAGTTTGAGCACAATGATGTACTCATCAAGTGCGGGAATAACACATGATATGCAGCTTTTAAACAAGGTAGGTATAAAAGGCTTATTTGCAGAAAAGCAAATTTATAAAACCATTGATAAAACAGCAACTTAACTTTAGATGAATGTAGTCTCAGCATGTGTTACATTACCAACATACCTCCATCACTTCCCATGTTCCATCCGAACATTAACCAATCCTTTACTCATACTCACGAATACCTCCTCGTATTCGCTACCAACTCATCTCATAAAACAACCTCGTCTCGCACCGAGACCAATCTCATGTCATGACCCAATAGTCATGCAACCCTTTCATCATCCATAACCAAAAACCATAACCAATAACCTTCCCAATAACCATTCCAATAACCATCCCATCTAATCATGGCAGTTTAGCCAGGTGCTCATGACCGTAAGCTCGGCTATCATGATAGTTTTTGACTCTGCAGAGTTTGCACCTCTTTACCCACAAGTTTGTGATTTCGTCACCCGTCGGCGACTGCAGAACCTCCATTATACCAGTACACAACCGTTGGTGTATGGTCAAGAGATCACAATATAGCCTTTACAAAGGGGTTACTAGATGTATGGACTCACTAAGGTTTCACCGGCAGGCTAGAATCTCCAATTCTCCCACCCACGGGCCCCCTCTTGTGCCATGCAGTTCCCAGGGCAGTCCTCACTCGACTCCCATTCCCCGCACCTTCCATAATCCATAACATCCTAGCAACTTACCTAATTACTCAGCTAAGCCGCACCCATACTTGGCCTTGTGGTGGCACTGTTATCCTGGCATGTGCATGCATGAACCGGTCCTTAGATCTACGGCAAGTAAAACCACCATCTCATGCTACCTCATTCACAAACCCAGGCTTGCCTAGATCTCCCTCCGATCCTTGTTTATTAACCTCATCAGTTACTTATCATCAGTACGAATGCAGTTAGCTAGACACATCTATCTCGCTTCCCAATCCCATGGACTCAGCGAAGCATAAACAAAAACCATACCCGACTCATAAAACTTCCCAAGTGACAAGGATGGTTTAATCAAACTAATAAACTCCTATAAAAAGGGTTTTCCCATCATGTTTGACTCAGCACACACACCTTTTCGCAAAACAAAATAGTTTTACCCAAAGCATAGGATCAACATGGTCAAGGAGCACTTGCCTTGTTCTTGCGGTTCCGGTTGTTCTTGATTCTCAAAACCTTGTTGCTGCAGCTCGTCGTAGACAGCTTCCTGAGTTTGTCCTGCTATGTAGGATTCACGTGCACACAAATTCACAGCAATCAATATTATGCACAAACCCTAAACTAGATGCGATGATGCACATGCATGCTATACTACGATTAGTTCTATTAGATTGTTCTGATGTTCTTGCATGGCTTGCATGGTCATAGGTGTTCAGCTCAAAGATGAACGTGGCGATGATCTTGTCTTTAGATCAAACTGAGTGTTCTGCCCACGAAAACGCTTCTGTTCGAAAGGAATCGAAGAACAGATGCAAAGAGATGATTAACATGATGTCGTAAGGTGGTATTGAAGTCCTACCTCACGTTCTTCTTGTCTTCGGGGTCCTCCTCAGACCGCTTGGTTCTCCTCTGATGATCTCCCTTGTTGTGCTTTCAGCGATGTTTTGCTCGGCGAGTTAGGGCTAGGGCTCTAAGTCGTCGGCTTAGGAGTTGAAAAAGAAGTTTGTAGTTTCGGCCAGAGGTTTTGGGTTCTATTTATAATCGGGAAGAGAAGAGTCCTAATCTGATTGGATCCCGAATAAGAGTCTTATTCAGATCTTTGTTAGATCCTGATGTCTTATCTTTGGTAAGGATCGTGGAGTTTATCTTTGTCAGACGAGCTCCGGTCGTGCCGCGTGTCAATCAATCGAGACCTCCCTCTTTTGCGGAGATGAGCTCCACGCACGCCATGTGTGGGTGCCGGTCTTTCTGCCTTTCCTTCCCTCAGGGACATGCCCCGAGGTCGACACGTGTTCAGCAGCGATGGACCTCCGGAGATAAGCTCCTGTGGCGACACGTGTTCAATAGATCCGGACTTCTCTGAGATGAGCTCCGAGATTGACACATATCCCGCGCGGATGGTCCTCTGATTTCCGCGAGGACTAGCTCCGTGGACGACACGTGTCTTATGAAAAATGCCTTTGCTTCTTCCGCAGAGGCTATCTCCGCGGGCAGCACGTGTCCCACAGGGTCGGACCTCTTTCCAATTGCGGAGGTGACCCCCGAGCCTGCCACGTAGCTAGTTTAGCGGCGGACTTCTCCCAATTTCTCGGGGATGAGCTCCGAACATGCCACGTGGTCTGCTGGCTGTGGAAATTGCCTTCGGTGCTCTCGGAGAGCTTTATTGGCTATCCTTTTGGTACTTGTCTCTGTTTCTACTCTTCTTAAAATGTTTTTCTTCTTCATAAAGTATGAACATATGCTGACACCCGTGATGAGGGTGTCACAGGGTAAGACTTCTACTATTAGTCCTAATAACCAGCCTCTAACATCTGGAACCTTGTTTAAGAATTTAAAGGTGAACTGAGTGTTGGTGGTTTGGCTTAGACTTAATCAACCTAGTTAAATGCTAAGTGGTCTTCCCCCTTTTCCATATTAATCCCTCAAGTGGTTAAACAGGACAGGGGTGATCCAGAGCTCCAATGGAGCTGAGAATTTTTGTCTGAGTTCCTTGTCACAAGAAAACTCTCTGGACCAAACACTAGCACTTTTCATGGAGTGGTTTGCGCAGACTAATTCTCTTAGCAAATAAGCAAGGAAGAATTAATTCTGAGGTCATACCCCTGTTCATGCCCAACTTAGTGAACTACAATTTCAATTATAGCTCATAGAGTTTGCATGAATTTTCCTAGCATTTTTGGAGTTAAGATTTGCCCAGAACTGAATTTCCAAGTTTTGGAAATTCTCTGAAACTGTTTCTGTATTCAAATGAACACAGCACCTTCCAATTTGAATTTCTCTGACCAAATCTACTCCAAATGGTCTGAAACATTTACAGGGGTTTACTAATGTCCTAAAGAACATTCTGGCAAAATTTGGTGATTTTTGGATGAACCAAACTCCCCCTAAAATTCTTTTGCTGAAAAGCTTTAATGAATTTTCCAGAATTAATTAATGGGTTTCATACAAATTGGGTTGTATATTTGAACAGAGCTAGGCAAGATGAATCCAACCCAATTTGAATCACTAAATTTGGAGCTTACTAGCCAAGGTTATGGATTTCTATAGTTTGAGTGGAAACTGGAATTGTTTTACTATTGGAAAAGAACCCGGGCCCACTCTTTAAATCTCAGCCAGTGAGAAACGAGAACACACAGGGTTACTGGGTTTCCCCTGGTGTAGTCACAAAAGATCGGCAGCCACAGAAGATCTCAGCTCTACCGCCGAGTGGCTGACAGGTGGGGTCGGCGCTTCGTCTTCAACCTCCCGCTCCCCTCTTCCTGCGCGCGCCTCTCTCGCCGGTGTTCTTCCTCCCCCCTCGGTTCCTCCTTCCTAAGCGATCTTCCGGCCTGGCTTTCGCCGACTAGGGGTTTTGAGGGTCGGGGAAACCGTTTCCGAGGTCGTTGTGAGCTCTAACGGTCCACAGAAGTCGGGCGACGGACGGCGGCCTCGGACCGAGTCTGGCGACGTCGGTCATCCTCTCTGCTGGCTTAATTTCCCGTCTCTCCCGCCCTAGAGCATCAGTGGCTCATGGCAAAGGACGTCCCGTATGCCAAAGAGCTTGGAAACTCCTCCAAACCCTATGTCACCGTGCGCCCCCGGTTGAAAACCGGCGGCAGAGAGTAAAACTTGAATAGCACCGTGGAGGCTTCACAAATCCTAGTTCTTTTCAGTCTCGGCGACTCGCTCCGAGGTCTGTGGCCTACCCTATGACAAGCATGGCTAGAGAACACACATGGGTCGTGAATTTTGGAAGATCAATCCCCCCTGATCTACGGCTCCCATGGAGGGATGGACTGGGGCTTTCGGCAGCGTGAAGAGAAGGAGTAGGCGCACCTTTTTGCTATTTAACTCCGGATGTGATGGGCTCTGTATTTCCGGAACGTCGAGGAGGCCCGGCGGCGGCACAAACTGAAATTTATGATGGTGGTTGGTGCTGTGCGCCACACACAGAGGGTGAGGGATGGGCTTGGTAGCTCGGTGAGGTCCAGCAGCGTCCCGCACACGCTCTCACGATCACCGGTGGTCGTGGGAGGTCCTAGAGGTACTGATCTACGTGCGGGCGCGAAGAGTGGTCGGCGGCGATCGTTTTTCCGGCCTGGTGCGGCTGCTCTCGGGGGAAAACGGGGAGAAGGCGAGTGGAGTACTCGGTTTTCTTCACTGAGGTGTTACCCGCACGAAGCATCGAGCGCAGGGGGTGGCACATCGACGCCTCGGTGGCTCGCCGCCTCGCCTGTTTCCTTGCGCGCGAAGTCGAGACTCGGCTGCAGCAACCCACTGTGTACTCGGGTGTGCAGCTGACATGTGGGCCTCCCCCTTTCTTCTTTTTCCCTAATATTTCTTTTCTGTTTTTGCTAATTATCCCACCAGCTACTCACAATTTAATGTGAGACTTAGCTCCCAAGTCTTTGTTTGAATTTGAATTCTCAAATTCAAACTTTGTTTGGTTAAATTTGCTTCATATTTAAACTGAAATTCAAATTCAGTTTTGAATTCTTGCAAATTTAGCTCTTGACAAGATGAGCTCCAATGGAGATGAAAATTGGTGGGTTTACTCAGAAAAATGTGCTGAGTATAGATATGGAGCTAACTTTTGAATCTGGGTGATGAAAGTTGCTGCAATTTGAATTTACATTCAAATTGGCCTCTTTTTGAAATAACCCAAAAGTGCC
Organism: Neostapfia colusana; assembly: GCA_030760725.1. Taxonomy (NCBI): domain Eukaryota; kingdom Viridiplantae; phylum Streptophyta; class Magnoliopsida; order Poales; family Poaceae; genus Neostapfia; species Neostapfia colusana. The sequence continues at coordinate 96,475,338 of JASWHV010000003.1, forward strand.
TCAAAAAGTGTTGAATTTGCATGAGCTTTGGACTGAACCTTCCCAAGACTTTTTAAATTCTAGGGGTGAGCTCAACCTCTCATGTTCATGTGTAGAAACCCTACTTTGTGAAAGTGAAGGCTTTCCCCTCTAATCATTCTTTTGATGGAGGTTACTTGCTCTTCACAACATTTCCTAAGGTGTCCACAATAAAAACTGTGGTGTTGTGAGATGAAGAAAAGTTTTTGCAAGTCCCTTTTCTTGGGCTTTTACGCCCCTCCCCCCTTAAAAGAATCTCGTCCCGAGATTATAAAAGAAGAGATAGCGATGTAATAGGGACTTACCCGTGTTGAGAAGCCATGAACTCCGGGTACTTGGAGCGAAGGAACTCCTCACTCTCCCACGTCGCTTCTTCGGCGGTGTGGTTGCTCCAGAGTATTTTGTAGAACCACAACGTTCTGCTACGCGTGGTTTGGGCTTTCTCATCAAGAATGGCCACCGGATACTCATCATATGTTAAATCCGGTTTCAACTCGCCAATGTCTTCGGTAGGAACAGCAGCTGTATGCTTCAAACATTTTCGCAGTTGCGAAACATGGAAAACATCATGGACACCAGCAAGAGATGCCGGTAGTTCCAATCGATACGCCGCTGGTCCACACTTCTCAGTGATAGCGTAGGGTCCAATAAAACGGGGAGCGAGCATCCCCTTCACACCGAACCGGTGCACGCCCTTCATTGGAGGCACGAGGAGGTACACGTGTTCCCCGACGTCAAAGTGCAACGGTCTACGCCTCGTATCACCGTAGCTCTTCTATCGGGATTGAGCGGCCTTCAAATTGGCTTGAATTGTCCGAACGCGCTCTTCGGCGTCGTTCACCACATCAACCCCGAATGTGACCCTTTCACCGGACTCGCACCAATTTAATGGGGTGCGGCATTTGCGACCGTAGCGAGCTTCGTAGGGTGCCATCTTGATACTCGCCTGATAGCCGTTGTTGTACGAGAATTCCGCCAATGGTAGGTGATCATCCCAGTTCCTACCATGGTGGATGGCACATGCTCTCAACATGTCTTCCAGAACTTGATTCACCCTCTCTGTCTGGCCATCTGTTTGAAGGTGATAAGCGGAGCTCCTGATCAACTCAGTACCCAATGCAGCGTGTAGCTGCTCCCAAAAGCGAGATACAAATAATGCACCTCGATCTGAGATAATGGTCTTGGGTACCCCGTATAGGCATAGAATCTTTGCTATGTATAGCTCCGCATATTCGCCGACATTGTAATGTGTATTCACCGGAATGAAGTGAGCCGTCTTGGTTAACCGATCAACGATTACCCATATGGAATCATGCTTGTTGGATGTTAGGGGTAATCCCACAGTGAAATCCATGCTCACATCTTCCCATTTCCATGCCGGAATCTTCAGGGGTTGCAACAGCCCTGATTTCTTCATGTGATCAGCCTTCACTCGTCGGCACGTATCACACTCGGATACGTACTTCGCTACCTCCCACTTCATCCGTATCCACCAAAATTTCTTTTTCAAATCTTGGTACATTTTGTTGCTGCCCGGATGAATGGAGTATTTAGACAAGTGAGCTTCATCGAGGATCTTTTTCCTCAACTCCATATCTCGGGGCACGACTATGCGGTCATTAAACCATCGCGTCCCCTCCTCATCTTTCCGGAAACACTTGATCTCCCCATTGTCTATCCGTCTCCGGAGATGTGCCATGCCTTTATCCGTCTTCTGAGCTGCAATGATGTCCTCCCTAATAGTAGGGATGAGGGCAAGTTTGTACAGTGATCCATACGGAACCAAGTATAAACTTGGCTCTTCCTCCTCCACCGGGGTAATGGTGAGGTGATGGACATGTGATTTCCGACGCAGCGCGTCGGCAACCACATTCGCCTTGCCGGGGTGGTAATGGATCTCAATCTCATAATCTTTGATCAGTTCTAACCACCTCCTTTGCCTCATGTTCAGCTCCTTCTGGGTGAAAATGTATTTCAAGCTCTTGTGATCGGTGTAGAGATGCACCAAGTTCCCCAGGAGATAGTGCCTCCACATTTTTAGCGCCAACACCACGGCAGCAAGCTCAAGGTCATGAGTCGGATAATGCTGCTCATGGTTCCGAAGTTGGCGTGAGCCATACGCGACCACACGTCCTTCCTGCATCAACACGCCGCCGAGCCCAATACCGGACGCGTCACAGTACACGTCGAAGGGCTTTGTTGTGTCCGGCTGAGCTAAGACCGGGGCTGTTGTGAGATGCTTCACCAATGTTTGGAATGCTCCTTCACACGCCGTGTTCCAAACATATTTCGTCCCTTTCTTCAGTAATTCTGTCATCGGCTTAGCGAGCTTGAAGAAACTTGGAATGAATCACCGATAGTATCCCGCTAACCCGAGGAAGCTTCTGACTTCATGGACTGAAGTGGGAGCTTTCCATTTCAGCACTTGCTCTATTTTGCTTGGGTCAACCGCAATGCCTTCAGCTGAGATGATATGTCCCAAGAATGGCACTTGGCTGATCCAAAACTCGCATTTACTGAACTTGGCGTAGAGTTTATGGTCTCGCAATCGTGGAAGAACGATCCGCAAGTGTTCGGCATGTCCGGCTTCTGTCTTGGAGTAAACCAAGATATCGTCGATGAACACTACCACGAACTTGTCCAGCTCCGGCATGAACACCGAGTTCATGAGATACATGAAATGGGCTGGAGCATTTGTGAGACCAAAGGACATGACGAGATATTCATATAGTCCATATCTCGTCGAGAATGCCATCTTCGGGAAATCCTCCGCCCGGATCTTTATCTGGTGATATCCATAGCGAAGGTCCATCATGGAGAACACACTTGCACCCAAAAGTTGATCAAACAATATGTCGATGCGGGGCAGTGGGTACTTATTTTTGATGGTGACGGCGTTGAGCGGCCGGTAGTCCACACACAGCCTCAGGGTCTCATCCTTCTTCTTCACGAATAGCGCCGAGCATCCCCAAGGCGAGGAACTCGGCCTAATGAAACCCTTGCTCAACAGATCATTGAGCTGTTCTTTCAGTTCAGCCAGCTCATTTGGAGCAATCTTGTATGGTCTCCGTGATATGGGCATAGTCCCGGTTGCAAGTTCAATCTTGAACTCGACATCCCGCTCAGGTGGCATGCCAGGAAGATCATCCGGGAACACGTCAGGATACTCCCGGACTACGGGGATGTCCTCTAACTTGAGAGCTTCAGCGTTATTAATCGCTAAAACTTCCCGGACTGGCGTGTCTAACACCATGGAATGCGGACGGTGGAATGGAGAATTTAAGTGAACCGTCCGTGTCCGCGTCTCTAGGACAGCGCCATGGTATTGTAGCCATGACATCCCTAAGATTGCATCAATCTTTTGTCCCATAAGGATTATCAAGGTGGTGGGATATAGTTTCCCACCTAAGCACAGAGGTGCCTTTGGAATCATCATATTAGCTGAAATCTTCCCTCCCGGTGAGCAGATCATATAAGTGCAGTCGGTTGGGAAGACTTGCAATTGATGTTTAGCCACATAGGATGCACTTATAAAGCTGTGGGTTGCACCAGAATCGAACAATATTATGATGGCTTGATGGTTGAGAGTGAACGTACCCGCCAGCACGTTGTCTCCTTCTGGGGCGTCCTCATTGTCGAGGTTGCGGACACCCCCAGTCCACTGCCCAACCTTCTTCACCGGAGGTCGGCCTCGAGCACCGCCCTGGAACTGGGCTTGCCCGCTGCTCTGCTGCCCCTTGGGACAGTCCTTCGCGAAGTGGCCTGCCTGGCCACACGTGAAGCAGGTGAAACGGGGTGGTCCCCCGCTGATCGGTGGACGGAATCCCGGGGCGCGTTGTGGCGGTGGAAACGCGCAGGGTACCGTCTGCTGCTGCTGTTGCTGTTGCTGTCTTGGTGGTGGCATCGGTGGACGGAACGAGGGTGACTGGAACGGACGTCCCCCGAACCGTTGAGGTCGCGCCGGTGGATGCCACTGCTGCCCGGATGGTGTACGATACACCATACGGTACTTCGGGGGCGCGCCACCACCGCTGCTAGGTGGAGCGCTGCGCTTCCTATGCTCAGCTGCCAACTCCCGCTGAGCGTCCTCTTGCATGATCACGGCATTGACTAAGTCGTTGAATGTGCCGCGATTCCACTGAACGAGGTGTGTCTTCATTTCGGGGTGTAACCCCCTCTTCTTCTCCTCCGTGGAGATATAGTCTGACGCATACTGCGCCAGATTGTTGAAGGCACGGGAGTAGTCGTGGGCACTCCTCCCGCCCTGCTTCAGCTCCAAGAATTCTTGGAACTTCCTCTTCATTATCCTGGGAGGAATGTGGTAGGCGCGGAACGCCTCCTGGAATTCTTGCCATTCCACGGAATGGCCAGCCGGACGTGAGGCGACATAGTTTGCCCACCACGCACCAGCGGCACCGTGGAGCTGCTGTGCTGCGAACAGGGTCTTCTGTCGCTCCGTACACTGGAGCAGCCCAAACTTGGACTCGATAGTCCGCAGCCAGTTGTCCGCCTCCAGTGGTTCTTCGGCTTCGGTGAACACTGGAGGGTGCGTACTCATGAAATCCGAGTACGACACTTCACGGGGCTCACGAGACCCTCGCTCTTGACGTCCCCCCCGTCTGGGACGTATTCTGCACGATCGTGCGGAGCAGGTCGGTCTGTTCCTCACGACCTCCCACCAGTGCCGCTATCACATCCGCTAGAGTAAGCGGAGGCGGCGGTGGTGGCTGCTGCTGCGGGGTGCTGTCGTAGGCCGGTGGCTGGGAGTCATCACCTCCATGTTGGCTAGAGCCACCAACCTCGTGCGTGGTCCTAGTCCGAACCATCTGCAACCACACGACATTAAACATCAGTCCCGCAACATTTTGCATGCAGTCCAATAGAAATGGGCGTAAAAACATTATGACAAGAAAAACATGCGATATATCTCGTAAGTAGATAATGTAATAACTTTGCACAAGCTACACCATTACCAGACCAAACACAAGCTTGTTTAATCCAACTTGATGAACCTCCACTTTGGAAGCTCACCATAACTGGGTTTGGTCTCTACGAGACATTATTATCGCGTTGTCATAACGTAAACTACCCTTAGGGTACAACACCCTTTTCAATGAGTTCAACTGTCATTCTTCTGTCAGAATGACCAGTTTCTACCTATTCCAAGTTTTGATCTGGTTCTGTGTATTTTCATGACTCAAGTTGAATACCAAAGTTAAAGTTAACTTCAGTATCTTTACACAAAACTGAGTACTCATTTACCCTCAGATTAGCTCTGGTTAAAAAGTTATGCTAATTCAAAGTCAGCAGAATTTCTGGAAGAATTTTAACAGCACCTCCTTTGGAAGTTGCTGTTTTCCATCCGAGTTTCCACTGAAATCTGTACCGAAATTTCAGAAACTTTGAATTGCAAAGATGTCACACATCTTCTACTCTTTCTAAGGATGTATTATATGACAATTTTAGATTTTTCCACTGGGAGTTATGTTTGAAAAACAGAACAGTCCAGAGAATGTTTCACTTTGTCCTGGTTCTAGACAGTTTACATCCCTCTGGGTTTTAGGCCATCTCAAGGTGTGTTTCAGCTCTGGGAGTATACAAAAAAAATTGTAGAGTACTTAAATACCTTTCCAGAACTATATAGCACACCTCCCTGGGCTAAAAGACCTGTGAATTATGCTCTGTTGAAGATCAGCAAACTTGCTGCCCCAAAACAGAGCACTCTGTTTTTCAGTCTTTTGGAACTACACTCCTCCGTTATCAATTTGTCTACCCAACCAGAGTCCTAGATGTTGAACCTAGTGATTTTAATTCCTTATTATCATTTATTTTGCATGCATATGCCTATGATAACTCGGTACTACGTTCCTCACAAAAGAAAATCCTAACCGGATTATACCGGCATATACGTCTCAAGTGTGGCACTAAACGGTCTCTCGCACACGTTTACTACACGGATACATACGTGGTTAGTACCTGCAGAAGACCACACAATAATGATGCACTCAATGGTTTTGTTTCCATTTCAGGCAGTACCATATTTAAAAGTAAATACAAACGCCCGTATCATTGTCATACGGCCGTCCTTGAGCTAAGTCACGTCTCAAGGCACGTGATCGTGTTTCAACACCACACGACGGGGAACCCGAGTAGGTCATGAACGGGTCGTCACTGTTGGGAATGTTATCAACCCAACAGATACCACCTACTGCCCTGCAGGGCACGCCGATGGCAAGCGCTGCGTATGTCCTTCTGGGCTATTTCCAGACGAACGCACTCTCGCGTTACTGACCACGCGATGGGGTCTCCACTTACTTGCCTAATGCACGCTAGGGATCAGCGTTTCATATGAACTCAGGAACATGAAGAGTCCAAGAGTTTCATATTGACGTCTCACACCAAGCTGTGAGACAAATCCCTGAACCACATTCCTCGTCAGGGGAGCTAACCGAAATTGAACCGCTTTCGGTGGCGTTCCTTACCATACTTACCAGAGCGTAGGTGCGTCATTACATAATTGAAATTCAGAATTATAACACATAAGTTAGTCTTTGCCACTTTAAGTAACTATGCTAATATAGTCCTTACTTGGGCAACTACCGAATCCTCACCGTATACCTAAGTTTTTCCCATAATACAGTCCTTAAGTACTGTGCTATCCCCACTGCAGCTCTGATACCAGGCTGTGGCGTACCGGAATCCGCTCATCCAGGATCGCAGAGGGTGGTGCCGTGCGATGCGACACCCGACAGCACACTTCATAACAACACAATAGATTACATGGGAAAAACAACTGAAACTGTACAAACAGGTACAAACTTCAGTTACAACTATTGTTTATATTACACAGCGGAAGTCTACACTATACAACTCACGCCCGCCTATCTAGCAAAAGTGGTTGCCCAGCCCTAGGGCAACCCACACTAGCTGCACTCCTCAGCTCAGCGCGGCGTGTACGGCTCCCACTCAGCCGTGGTCCCCGACGGAGGGTAACCCTCGCCGGTGGACTCGTACTCCGAGTCCGTGGGTGGCTCCTCACCTGAAAAACACTTAAGCAGCAACCGTGAGCACGAAGGCTCAGCAAGGCTTAACCGACTCACCTAAGCATGAAACTCTACATGAGGTGTACCATGACATAGGATAGCAATGTTGCAGCAAATGGACACGCCTACAAGTTCATCCTTAGTTCATCTTTTAGCAACAAGTTAACAGTTCATGAATCTGAAATTTAGTGGGCAATATTTGGTGGCACACATGTAGCAATACAATTATTTCATATCAGCAATATGGAATCATAACATTTCATTCATTAGTCTACGTTACGACGCAGTGAACAAGCGGTACTCGTCACCGTGAGGGACGGCGAATCGACTCGATATACACCTGCAGGGAAATCCCAAAGAGCACGTCACGTACGCCCACCCGTGGAGCTGCACAGCACGCTCACTCCATGTCGTACGGGACAACCTTTCACCCAACAGCCCAAACGTCGAACCGGTCGCACCGAAACGAGCAGGAGGTTCCCCACACGGAGCATCTCTCTATGCCCGTTGGCAGATTTCCACCTTGCTGCCCTCAACCTACACCTATAAATCGGTGTGCTATGCCTCGACGCCCGGAGGTTTAGGCTACATCGGTTTATCGGGGCCCATATATCGGATATGCCTTCGGTACGTTCAATACTTGTTCAGCAGGGCCGCACACGGATCGGTCCTCAATCGACACGGGCAGGGCTGCGCACACAAGACTCCCTCTTGCTGCGCCCTAGCCCCTGCCTAGTCTCATGTTCATTACTAAAGTGATCTCACATCACTCAACCGAACCCGTATGTCCCAAGCCTATCTCGCGAGTAGATTCTAACTACTCGACTTGTACCGAAGCCCTATGAATCTTTAAGCATAGCCTTTCTACTCGAGGTCCTAAACACTACCCTCACTCTTAGGGAAAAATTCTGGTTATGCAAGTGGGGTTCTACCCATCCTGTACCTAATGCACATACATACTTCATATGACACATGTAAACAAAATAAAACATATAAAAAGGTTAATTCAAACCGGGGCTTGCCTTGTTGCTGCTGGTCAGGAGTTAGTTCTTCGTCCGGAAGAAGGAAGTCCAGCACTTCCGGAGTCTCTTCTTCAACGGCTACACGTTAATGAAACACTACATGTTAATTTAGATGCAAATGTGAGTATAGGGTAAGACTTCTACTATTAGTCCTAATAACCAGCCTCTAACATCTGGAACCTTGTTTAAGAATTTAAAGGTGAACTGAGTGTTGGTGGTTTGGCTTAGACTTAATCCCCCTGGTTAAATGCTAAGTGGTCTTCCCCCTTTTCCATATTAATCCCTCAAGTGCTTTAAACAGGACAGGGGTGATCCAGAGCTCCAATGGAGCTGAGAATTTTGTGTTAGTTCCTTGTCACAAGAGAACTCTCTGGACCAAACACTAGCACTTTTCATGGAGTGGTTTGCGCAGACTAATTCTCTTAGCAAATAAGCAAGGAAGAATTAATTCTGAGGTCATACCCCTGTTCATGCCCAACTTAGTGAACTACAATTTCAATTATAGCTCATAGAGTTTGCATGAATTTTCCTAGCATTTTTGGAGTTAAGATTTGCCCTGAATTGAATTTCCAAGTTTTGGAAATTCTCTGAAACTGTTTCTGTATTCAAATGAACACAGCACCTTCCAATTTGAATTTCTCTGACCAAATCAACTCCAAATGGTCTGAAACATTTACAGGGGTTTACTAATGTCCTAAAGAACATTCTGGCAAAATTTGGGGATTTTTGGATGAACCAAACTCCCCCTAAAATTCTTTTGCTGAAAAGCTTTAAAGAATTTTCCAGAATTAATTAATGGGTTTCATACAAATTGGGTTGTATATTTGAACAGAGCTAGGCAAGATGAATCCAACCCAATTTGAATCACTAAATGTGGAGCTTTCTAGCCAAGGTTATGGATTTCTAAAGTTTGAGTGGAAACTGGAATTGTTTTACTATTGGAAAAGAACCTGGGCCCACTCTTTAAATCTCAGCCAGTGAGAAACTAGAACACACAGGGTTACAGGGTTTCCCCTGGTGTAGTCACAAAAGATCGGCAGCCACAGAAGATCTCAGCTCTACCGCCGAGTGGCTGACAGGTGGGGTCGGCGCATCGTCTTCAACCTCCCGCTCCCCTCTTCCCGCGCGCGCCTCTCTCGCCGGTGTTCTTCCTCCCCCCCTCGGTTCCTCCTTCCTAAGTGATCTTCCGGCCTGGCTTTCGCCGCCTAGGGGTTTTGAGGGTCGGGGAAACCGTTTCCGAGGTCGTTGTGAGCTCTAACGGTCCACAGAAGTCGGGCGACGGACGGCGGCCTCGGACCGAGTCCGGCGACGTCGGTCATCCTCTCTGCTGGCTTAATTTCCCGTCTCTCTCGCCCTAGAGCATCAGTGGCTCATGGCAAAGGACGTCCCGTATGCCAAAGAGCTTGGAAACTCCTCCAAACCCTATGTCACCGTGCGCCCCCGGTTGAAAACCGGCGGCAGAGAGTAAAACTTGAATAGGACCATGGAGGCTTCACAAATCCTAGTTCTTTTCAGTCTCGGCGACTCGCACCGAGGTCTGTGGCCTACCCTATGACTAGCATGGCTAGAGAACACACATGGGTCATGAATTTTGGAAGATCAATCCCCCCTGACCTATGGACATGTCCTCGGTGTTTCACAAATTCCCGCGGCTCCCATGGAGGGATGGACTGGGGCTTTCGGCAGCGTTAAGAGAAGGAGTAGGCGCACCTTTTTGCTATTTAACTCGGGGTGTGATGGGCTCTGTATTTCCGGAACGTCGAGGAGGCCCGGCGGCGGCACAAACTGAAATTTCTGATGGTGGTTGGTGCTGTGCGCCACACACAGAGGGTGAGGGATGGGCTTGGTAGCTCGATGAGGTCCAGCAGCGTCCCGCGCACGCTCTCACGATCACCGGTGGTCGTGGGAGGTCCTAGAGGTACTGATCTACGTGCGGGCATGAAGAGTGGTCGGCGACGATCGTTTTTCCGGCCTGGTGCGGCTGCTCTCGGGGGAAAACGGGGAGAAGGCGAGTGGAGTACTCGGTTTTCTTCACTGAGGTGTTACCCGCACGAAGCATCGAGCACAGGGGGTGGCACGTCGACGCCTCGGTGCCTCGCCGCCTCGCCTGTTTCCTTGCGTGGGAAGTCGAGACCCGGCTGCAGCAACCCACTGTGTACTCGGGTATGCAGATGACATGTGGGCCTCCCCCTTTCTTCTTTTTCCCTAATATTTCTTTTCTGTTTTTGCTAATTATCCCACCAGCTACTCACAATTTAATGTGAGACTTAGCTCCCAAGTCTTTGTTTGAATTTGAATTCTCAAATTCAAACTTTGTTTGGTTAAATTTGCTTCATATTTAAACTAAAATTTAAATTCAGTTTTGAATTCTTGCAAATTTAGCTCTTGACAAGATGAGCTCCAATGGAGATGAAAATTGGTGGGTTTACTCAGAAAAATGTGCTGAGTATAGATATGGAGCTAACTTTTGAATTTGGGTGATGAAAGTTGCTGCAATTTGATTTTACATTCAAATTGGCCTCTTTTTGAAATAACCCAAAAGTGCCTCAAAAAGTGTTGAATTTGCATGAGCTTTGGACTGAACCTTCCCAAGACTTTTTAAATTCTGTGGGTGAGCTCAACCTCTCATGTTCATGTGTAGAAACCCTACTTTGTGAAAGTGAAGGCTTTCCCCTCTAATCATTATTTTTATGAAGGTTACTTGCTCTTCACAACATTTCCTAAGGTGTCCACAATAAAAACTGTGGTGTTGTGAGGTGAAGAAAAGTTTTTGCAAGTCCCTTTTCTTGGGCTTTTACATACGCTAGCCATTCACACCCAAGCTGTAACTCACCCTCAAGCTCAGGACTCCGGTTCTGAGCAACAAGCAATACAGCGAGCTCCATAGCTCGCCATGGATGTAGGGTTTTACGCTCCGGCGGCCTGAACCACGTAAAACTCGCCGTGTCAAGCTCTTACTAACTCGTCCATACGCTCAAGCTCTCCGCAAGGGACTAGACCCACTGAAAAAAGAACCTCCGCGGGCTGCCCAGTGCAAGCCCGGGGGAAGTGTCGACCGAACACTTCGACATTTGGCGCGCCAGGAAGGGGGCTTTTCCCTTGCGCGACGAGTTTCCGCTGACGAAGATGACCAAGCTTCCTTCAGCGGCAAACTCTCCTCCTCCGCGTTCACGGCGAACCGTGACCAGCGGGGAGTATATGTCGACGCACTCAGGACGGAGTGTGTCGGCATAAGCTGGTAGCCAGCAGCCGACTCCCGCAAGGCAGGCTCCGACCAGCGTGAGATCTTATGCAGCGCTGAGCGTACACCATGGGGGTGCGCTAGCTGCAGCAAGAGCGCTACTACGCAATCCACCTCCTGGGGATGCACCCCACTCAGCGACCCAGCAGTGGGTCCGCGAGGTGGACCGCCTCGTCGTCGCCGCCGCAAACCCTCGGTTTCAGCGAGGGCGACGCTCCGGCCAACCGGCTGTGTCGCTGACGTGCACGCCAACAGTTGACGGGCAGACGGCGGGCTCCTGCTCCACCAGGTTTCCGTCGACGGACCTGAGGGCAGAGCTGGAGCGGTGCCACTTGAGCCAAGATGCCCGAGTGTTCCTCGAGCGACGTCGAGAAAGGCGTCGTACCCAAGAGGCTGGCGACGGCATGATGTCGACCTCGACCCAGCCTGAAGGGCAGATCTTTGCCACGCGAGCTCTGCCCCAGGCGTACGCCGCGCAGCATATGAGACAACCATATGCCCTGCAAGCGGCGTCCCCTGTCTATGGAGCAGCCTTGCTCATACCGGGGTACACTGTGGCCAGGTGCGAACCAAGCATTCGCGGCACCAATACCTGCGGCAACAGGGGCAGGATGTGCGGCTCTTGCACCCCACCTTCGCTTCGCGTGGTGGCCGCGCAAGTTTCGGCCGCATCTGCCTGAAAAGTACGACGGCAGCGTCAACCCGGCGGAGTTCCTCCAGATCTACTCCACCGCCGTACTTGCAGCAGGAGGGGATGAGGCTGTCATGGCCAACTACTTCCCGTCGCCTTGACCGGCCCAGCCCAGTCATGGCTCATGAATCTCCCTCAGGGTTCCATAACTTCCTGGGGAGAGCTCTGCCGGCAGTTCATCGCCAACTTCAGCAGCTCCTACACCCGTCCCGGCACGGAGCTTGACCTCCACGCCATCAAGCAACAACCTGGGGAGTCGCTGCGCTCTTTAATCCAGCGGTTCTCCCAGGTACGCAACACCATCCCGCATATTCAAAGTTCTTCTGTGGTGGTGGCGTTCCGGCAGGGTGTCCAGGACAAGAAAATGTTTGAGAAGCTCGCGACCAGAGAGGTCCGCAACGTCTCCGAGCTCTTCAGCCTGGCGGACAAATGCGCCAGAGCAGCTGAAGGGCGGAACTGGCACTCTCTGCCGACCTCCGAGTCAGGAGGACAGCCTGGGTCCGGCGCTGCTGCCTATGGAGGTGGCAAGAAGGCCAAGAACCGGGGGAGTGGCAGGATGAAGTCATCGTCCGTGGCTCCCGTCGCCGCAGCAGCGACGACTAGTGGAGCTCAGGGGCCACGCCCCGACAAAAGGCAGCGGCAGTCACCAGCCCGAGATAGTGACCAGGGCGGTCTATGCCCCGTGCATGGCGCCGGCAACCATACTGCTGCCGAGTGCTGGGATATCCAGAGGCTCGCGGAGCGCTTCCGCAAAGGAAGGCAACAGAGAGCTGAAGCGCATCTCCACCATCAGAGGGATGGCAAGCAGAAAGTCGACGCTCCAGTTAGCGCCGACCACCAGGTGGGGCTTCAGGAGCCTCAGCGTGTCATAAAGACAGTGCATGACGGTGGGGACTCCAGCTCCGATGGTGATGGCAAGGGCGGTAGCTGGCTGTGGCTGCCGTCCCGGGTCAGTGGAGGCTGCCCTGTTGCGGCGTCAACCTTGGAGAAGCCCCAAGTAGTCGCAGCAGCCCAAGCACCGATCACAATGGTGCAAGGTCGGGCCAGCCTCACCCGAGGGCACGCCTTCGTGCCTCGGTCATACCTCCCGGGGGCCGCCCAAGGTCTGTCAACCCCTTGAAGGCCTTGCTAGAAGGGGAAGACGCCTTAGGTCTTCCAAGACGAGCCCGGGTCCACCTACCTCTTGAAGGCCTTAGCCAGAAGGGGAGAACTCCCCGGAGGCGCCCAGGAGAAGCTGCACAGGACCTGATCCAGCGTGAACATGAAAACCTCGTCGACGAGACTCAGCTGCAGGTAACACCCCACAATGCACGGTCTCGGCTGCTGCTCTAGCACTACCGCCAAAGAACCAAACGCGTCAGGGACCTGCAGAAGGGCAACTTGGTGTCGCGGCACGCACTTTCCCGAGAAGGACCTATAAACTCTCCCCAAGCCGGGCTTGTCCCTTCCGAATCACGAAAGCTGCCGCCCCAGGTACACATGCCTTTCAACCGAGTGTGGGATCCGTTCCCAAAACCCTTGGCATGGAACAACACTGTAAGTCCTACTCCCCGAGCATTAGTAGAACAGGGTCATCCCCTTCTGTAATAAGTCCCATAGAATTTAGGAACAGCGCTTGGGGCAGCTAAGTCTCAAGGGACGGTACAGGACTACGTCCATCTTAGCCTGGTTCCGACCCTAAGCGCGTAGAGTCTTGCTTCCCTTGTAGACAAGGCGGATCATTGCCTCCATGTACAGCCAGAATTCCACCTATGGGCATGAACACAGAAACTTGTTCTACTTTGCTCTCTCTCATGCGCTCATTTAAATTATGCATTAATTTTTACGATCGCACTATCTATGTATGTTCATCGTACATCTAGCTCCGTCTCTCCCGCGCTCATCCATAGTCAGCATTCGCTATCTTACCGAGGGCGGTTGCGCTTGAGGCACCTGCCGATGGCCGAGTGAGTCTCTCGGGCCTCCCCCAGTCAGGTGTTGTGGTGCCTGTTGGTCACCTCCAGGATAGGCCTGCGTTGTGCATGGTGGGTCCAGGGTGCGTATCCCGCTTAGCCAGCTCCGAGCCCAAAGCGTGCGCATCCTGCCCTCCGGAGGTACAGGGGAGTACAACCGCTTTGCCTGGTCATGAACCCAAAGCACGTACACTATGCTTCCCCAGCGCACGGCCCGGTACTAGGGATCGGACGGCCGTACCCGGACCTCAGAGGGAGCCGGAGCTCCGGCGCCTCGCGCACAGAATTGCGCAAGCCCCGTATAACGGATCAGGATCGTAAGCCGAATAAGACTAGGAGACGGGAGGGGAGGACCCCCCGAGGAGAATTACATTTCCTCAGCCTGTGTGCAGGATCTCCAGGTTACAGCAACGGGGACTGCACGAAGCAGGGGGAAAGGAGCTACCAACTACTCCAGCCTAGGACTGGAAGGACCGGGTCCCGCCCCTTCAGCAGGGGCGAGGCCCGAAGGCCCCACGTGTCCAGCGGGCCCGGAGCTCCCGCCTCCCCTGAGGGGGGCTCCGGACTCGCCATGTGGCAGGCAGAAACCGGACCTCCCCCTCGGTGGGGGGGGGGGGGGGGGGCTCCGGAAGCCCTACGTGTCCAGCAGGGCCAGAGCTCCCGCATCCTCAGGAGGGGCTCCGGACCTGCCACGTGGCCGGCAGATCTGGACCTCCCCATAGGGCGAGATCCGGAGACCCCCGGGGGCCCCTAACACAGTTAGGACCCGGGGAAGGTGTCTGTGCAGAGCTCCGAGATTGGAGAAGGCCTCTGAGTACCTTGCGGAGCTAAGGACTCAGCCAGGCAAAGCCAAGAAGGAGAGAAAAGGCATCACAAACACAAACATCCAAGAGAGTCTATTCATGCGAGGCTCCATGAGCTGGACTACAGACTCGATAAAAAGGGAGAAACAGGTCATAGGGACCCCCCGGCTCACGCCGGAACCTAGCGGCTACAAGGGCGGCCACATCCTCGACTTCAGCCCTGGCAGCTTCCTCCCGCTCCGCGGCTGGGCCCTCTCTCGCTGGCTCCAGGGAGAAAGAAGGGTCGCGGCTCTTGAAGCATGCCAGCACATGTGAGGCGACCTCTAAGGCCAGGCCGCGTCCCTCGGCCTCAAGCTCGCTGGCGACCACCGAGTCTAGCCTGTCCAGCTTGGCGCCGATCGACTCCAGCACGGGGATCACCTCCACCACCTTCAACGCAGGAGCCGCTGCCCTCACCGTACTGAAGCCAAGAGGGATCAGGGCGGACCCCGCTCGATCAACGAAGCTTGAGACCGCATGCGCCTCAGAGGACCGCAAGGCCAAGAGCTCCTCCACCTCGCGGCGGGCTTCTTGCAGGGCCTCTAGGTTTCTCTCGGAGAATTCCTTCTCCTTGGCCGCCAGGGAGCTCTCCCGAAGGTGGAGAGACTTGGCGAGCCGCTCCAACTAAGAAGCCTTGAAGTCGGCGGCCAACTCCCGATCCAGGACCGCCCGGCGTTCGCGGGAGACCTGTTCCTCCCTCATGTCGAGGTCTGCCTTCTGAATCTCTAGCTCCTCGATCTGAGCTCGAAGGTCATCCTCGCCCGCCGCCAGCTGCGCAGAGACCCTTTCCGCCTTAGCTGCCATGGAATGCTCCAGTTCCTCAACGGCGAGTTTACGGCGCTCCAACAGCTGCCGTATCTCCTCAGCGGCAGAGAGGCTCTCCTCGGCCCGGGCGTGTGCCTCCAGGGCCTCCCTGTTGATCCGCCGCTATTCGGCGTCCATGCGGTCGACAGACCGCTTCAGCCGGTCGAGGAGCACTTCCCTGAAGTCGAGCAACTCCTGCCTGGAGTCGAGCTCGCTCTTGACCTTCGCGGTTCGCTCCCGCAAAAGTTCCCCCACATGAGGAGGCGATCCCGTTCAACTGTATACTCCTCCCGCTCGCGACCTAGTGCAGCCAAGACCTGCCGGACGCTCGTCTCTGCAAGCGCGAAGGCATCCGCCAGGGGCAGTGGAGCAGCAGAGGCCGGGGCAGTTCCCCCGACCTCCTCCATCACCTCGTCCTCAAGAGGAGTCGATGCACCAGCGACCGAGACGAGACGCCGGTCAGGACAAGCTGGCGCCTGGGCTCTGGCAGCCGGACCTGCTGGACTCTCTTTAGCTTCTGGCTTCTTGACCTGTGAAGAGGGACGAGCCGGGGAAGGCGGCGCTGGAATAAAGGCCGGGCCACCTGGTGCAGGGTCGACCTGCGCTGGCCTGGGGGTCGCGGCGGCCGTCTCGGCAGGAAGAGATGACGCCGCCGCGGAGTCCGGGCACACCGGAACAGGAGAAGCTCGCGCTGGCTTCTGGGCCGCGGCAGCTGTCCCGGTTTCCAAGCGCAACGGCACAGACTCCCCACCAGTTGGGGATGGCCGGGAAGCGCGGACACTCCAGCGGGCTCTGAACCCCGACTTCCGAGCCGGGGTAGGACTCCCAGAGCCCGCCGCCGTCGCTGACGGCCGCTGCGCAGTCGCTTGGACTGGCGGAACAGGGGACGCCCCAGAAGCTCCCCTCAACGCATCAGCCAGGGGCCTTTTTGAGTCGCCACCGGAAGGAGTGCCAGGCACCCCAGGTTCCCAACTTAGCACAGACGCCGCCGCTGGAGGAGACCGAGCGCGCTTCTTCTCCGGTGGCGGGTTGCAGGCCATGACGAGGGAGGACTCAAAGGCAAGAAGACAAAGGCACAAGAGCCCAAGAAAAAGCACAGGGAAGTGCGAAGGGAAGCCACAATGTGGGTAAGATCCCCTCTAAAAACTTCCCGGGTGCAATTCCAAGCGATTGGAAACTCTTCGAATACGCCGCATCGGCAACCGCCTCGGCTCTCAGACCGAGCACCGATGACAGGTGGACCCAAGCCGCCCAACTGAAGCGGTGGGTCGAGGAGTCAGTCGCCCCAGAAGACAAGCCGGCAAGGAGCTTCGGCGGTTCCGGAAGAAAGCGCTGCGGCGTACAGGAATGGCAGCCTTGGGAACCGCTGCAGTAAAAGCAACCATCAAGTGGGTGCACGCTCCCACGATCCCGCAGCCGTTCGTACTCCGGCAGCGGTCAATACGAAACTTAGAGAAAGTGCGCGGATCAGAAGAGACGGAGGTCCCACCTCGGGCTCGCTATCTCCCCCGAGATGGGCCCGGGGGCCACTGTCGTTACCCGCGATATGGGGTACCCCCGCGCACAGGGGAAAATGCCTAAGGAACTCACCCTTCTCCGCAGGGAGAGCTTCGAAGGCACCACGCGTCCGGCGGGGCTGGACCTCCCTCTCCTCAGAGGAAAGCTCCGGGCCTGCCATGTGGCATACAGAAGCCGGACCTCCCCTCCGCGGGAGAGAGGTCCGAAGGAGCCACGTGTCCAGCGGGGCCGGACCTCCCTCTCCTCAGAGAGGAGCTCCGGGCTCGCCACGTGGCCGACAGAAGCCGGACCTCCCCCTCCGCGGGGAGATGTCCGAAGGCTCCACGTGTCCTGCAGGGCCGGACCCCCCTCTCCTCTTAGGATGGCTCCGGGCCCGCCACGTGTCTAGCAGAAAAACGCTGCCTGCCCCCGAGCGGTAGGCAGTGGGCGTAACGATGCCGCATACCTTGCCCATACAAGGTGTCGGTACCTGAGATATGGGGTACCCCCGCGCACAGGGTAAAATGCCTAAGGTACTCGCCCTTCTCCGCAGGGAGAGCTCCAAAGGCGCCACGCGTCCGGCGGGGCCGGACCTCCCTCTCCTCAGAGGAGAGCTCCGGGCCCGCCATGTGGCATACAGATGCCGGACCTCCCCCTCCGCGGGAGAGAGGTCTGAAGATGCCACGCGTCCAGCGGGGCTGGGCCTCCCTCTCCGCAGAGGAGAGCTCCGGGCCCGCTGCGTGGCATACAGAGGCTGGACCTCCCCCCCCCCCCCCCCCCCCCCGCGGGGAGAGGTCCGGAGGCTCCACGTGCCCCGCAGGCTGGACCCTTCTCGCCTCAGAGAAGGGCTCCGGACCCGCCACGTGGCCAGAAGAACGGTGCTGCCTGCCCCCGAGCGGTAGGCAGCGAGCGTAAAGGCGCCCCACACCTTGCCCGTACAAGGTATTCAAGGCCCGCGTCTTCCCAAGACGCGGAAACGCGGAGTACGCGTCTGTCAGGTGCCGTTGCGCCCAGTCGCATCACAGACTGGCGCGCGGTGTCAGGACCTGCCAGCTAATAAACTCCACGACAAGACATCGCATGCCGCCTGCGCCGTCATCAACCACTACGACTAGCATGCGGCATGGGCAGGGCGGCAAGATGAAGACTCAGAAGCCTTCGACCAGAGGCAACTACCGGCGTAACTACAGATACGGTAGATAATAGACAATCTTCCCGGGACCACCTGTCGGGTCCCGGCTCCCCTTGTAAGCCTCCCGAGTCTTGGACCATAAAAGGCTCGGGCAGGCGTCGATAGCAAGGGTTCGCACTTTGCAACTCATACGCTAGCCATACACTCTCAAGCTGTAACTCACCCCCAAGCTCAGGGCTCCGGCCCTGAGCATCAAGCAATACAGCGAGCTCCATAGCTCGCCGTGGACGTAGGGTTTTATGCTCCGGCGGCCTGAACCACGTAAAACTCGCCGTGTCAAGCTCTCGCTAACTCGTCCATCCGTGCAAGCTTTCCGCTAGGAGACTAGCCCCGCCGAAAAAAGAATCTCCGCGGGCTGCCCAGTGCAGGCCCGGGGGAAGTGTCGATCGCACACTTCGACATTTGGCGCGCCAGGTAGGGGGACTTTTCCCCTAGCACGACGAGTTTCGCCGATGAAGATGATCGAGTTTCCTTCAGCGGCAAACTCTTCCCCCCTGCGCCCGCGGCAAACTGTGACCAGGGGAGAGTACATGATGACACAATCAAGCTGGGAGCCAGCAACCGGCTCTGGCAGCGCCGACCCCGGCAATGCAGGCTCCATCCAGCGTCAGGCCTTCAGTAGCGCCGGGCGTACCCGGTGGGGGTGCGCTAGCCGCAGCAAGGGCGCTACTGCGCAATCCGCCTGCTGGGGACGCGCCACAGGCAGCGACCCTGCGGTGGATTCGCGAGGTAGACCGTCTTGTCATCGCCGCCGCAAACCATTGACTTCGGCGGGGACGACGCTCCGACCAACCGGCTGTGTCGCTGACGCACACGCCAACGGTTGATGGCCAGACGGGGGAGTTCCAGCTCCACCAAGCTTCCGTCGACGGACCTGAGGACAGAGCTGGAACGGTGCCACTTAGGACAAGATGCCCGAGTGTTCCTCGAGCGACGTCAAGAAAGGCGTCGCACTCAAGAGGCTGGCGACAACATGACGTCGGCCTCGACCCAGCCTGAAGGGCAGATCTTCGCTACGCGAGCTCTGCCCCAGGCATACGTCGTGCGGCACATGCCACAACCATATGCCCTGAAGATGGCGTCCTCGGTCTATGGAGCGGCCTTGCCCATACCGGGGCACACAGTGCCAGCGGAGAACCAAGCGTTCGCGGCACCGATACCTGCACTGGGAGCCAGCAACCGGCTCTGGCAGCGCCGACCCCGGCAATGCAGGCTCCGACCAGCGTCAGGTTTTCAGTAGCGCTGGGTGTACCTAGTGAGGGTGCGCTAGCCGCAGCGAAGAGCGCTGCTACTCAATATGCCACAGCCGTGTGTCCTACGTATGGCAGCCAGAGCATGCGGTGCTCAGCGCGAATCAAGCATTCGCGGCATCAGGACCTGCGGCGGCAGAAGCAGGGTGTGCGGCCCTCGCGCCCCGCTTTCGCTTCACAAAATGGCCGCGCAAGTTTCGGCCGCTCTTGCCTGAGAAGTACGACGGCAGCATCAACCCGGCGGAATTCCTCCAGAGGCCGGGAAATCCAGAAGCTCGCGGAGCGCTTCCGGAAGGGGAAGCAGCCCCCAGCTGATGCCCCACCCTGTAGTCAAAGGGAGGGCAAGCAGAAGGTCAAGGCCCGGGACGGCGACGACCGCCAGGTGGAGTTCCAGGAGCTCCAGCGCCCCGTAAAGGCAGTGCGCAATCATGGGAGCTCCAGCTCCAGTGACGACGAGCACTGGAAGATGCCCTGTGACATCTTCGGCGGGTCCGCTGACCCCCGGTCCCGAAGCATGGCTAAGGCCTTGCGTCGAGCGGTAGCGTCGGTGGCTCCCCTCCCAGGTGCAGTACCGCGCCTCAGGTGGATGGGAACCCCCATCAGCTTCGATGACACCAACTGCCCCAGGAACATGGCTGGGGCCGGCCAACTACCGCTCGTGGTGGCCCTTACCATCGCCAACGTGAAGATGTACCACGTTTTGGTTGATGGTGGGGCTGGACTGAACCTCATCAGTCACGCAGCCTTCCAGAACCTGTAGATCCCGATGGCCAAGCTCGCCCCATCAAGCCCGTTCTCAGGGGTAGGGCCGGGACAGGTCGTTCCCTACGGCCGCATCAGCCTCCCGGTGACCTTTGGGGCACCGGACAGCTACCGGACAGAGTACATTCTGTTCGACATGGCCGAGATTGCCATGATCGGTAGGCCAGCCCTGTACCGATTCATGGCAGTAGCCCACTATGGCTATCTTGTCTTGAAGATGCCTACACCAACAGGCGTCCTCAAGGTTTGTGGAGACCGTGCTGCCGCAGTATTAGCCTTGGAAAGGCTTCAGGCGCTTACAGCAACTAGAGCGCCAGCCCTCAGCAGTACAGAACCAAACCAGCTCCACCTAAGTGCACGCCACCGTGCCTCTACCACCGCACCCCGCGTGCAACCCCTTGATGAGGACGACGTCCCCACAAGGCTCACCCGAATCAGCGCCGATGCCACCCAGACCACCCGGGTAGCCGGGGGCCTGGGTAGCATATAGGAAGGCGCGCTCGTTGCCCCCCTCCGGCATGAGGTCGATGTGTTGCATGACAGCCATCACCGAGGCCAGAGATCCCTAGGGAGGTGATGGAGCACTACGTAAAGGTCTTTCCCGACGTCCAGCCATCCGACGAGACGGAGAGTCCGCCGCTCCCGGCGCTTGGCAAACCGTGTTATTATACTGAAGGCCAGCGAGAAGCTCCGGAAGCGCATCCACTACACCAGTCTCAATAAGGAATGCCCGAAAGACCTATTTTTTCTTCCTATGATAGAGCAAATAGTAGACTCGATACCAGGCTGTGATATGCTGCGCTTCCCAAATGCTTGCTAGGGCTCCCATCAGACCCCTGAGTCTGAAGTAGTTGAAGGGCACCCTTTACCTGCTAATCCCGGCGTAAACTGACTCGGCATAGCTAGGGGTCCCGTGAATTTCCGGTCTTCGCGCAATGGCTTTAACCCCATACCACAGTAACCTGTTTCGCTACTGAGAAGCAAGCACCAGAAGACCAGACCTCGGATCCCCGACACAACCTCCCGGAGGACCAGCAGGACCTCCCGGAGCTCCCGGGACGTCAGCGGAGCTTCCCGCGAGGTCCAAAGCAGCCTGAGGACCCCCGAGTGTCGGGCACCCAGCGATCCCCCTAGGCTAAAAGCTATCCCCCACAGCTCCGCGCGGCGGGCGATGCCGCCAAATGGGCGGCGGAACTACTGAAGTTTGATCTAGGTTCCCTTCCCCGTCATACAGACATTAACAGAGCATTAGTTCACTTGTGGCTGAAGTAGACGCACGCTCAGGGGGCCACGAAGACGATGAAACAGTACCCTGAGCCCTGACCTTCACCAGGCCTTATCGAATGATGTTCGTCGACGGCTCCTCGCGAAAGCAGGGGGCCGATGCTAGCGTACTGTTCCTCACGCCATCGGGGGAGCAGTCTGGGTATGTGGCGCGTTTCAATTCCAAGGCAACCAACAACATAGCAAAGTATGGAGTGCCCATCCTTCTCGCTAGTCGTTGGCTCAGGGCAATCCCCAGTCTGGTTAACAACCAAGACAGCGGAGACAGACCCCCTCGCCTTGGACCTGCACCACGTACCGCGCGCTAGCAAGGCCGCAGCTGACGACCTTTCAACGAGGGCCCCCACTGCCACCGGAGCCACTGTGCCTGAAGGGGGCCTCGAGAGGACGTTGCCGCGACCCACAGCCCTGCCCGCCGAGCCGGGCGAAGGGGGCTAGACCAGCACCTCGAAGCTGGCGGTCCCGGCGGCCATGAGCGCCGCCAAGGATCATAAGCGTCACTGGGGACTCCGTGCAACCCAGCGCTCAAGATCCAGATGCTCAAGTCAGACCCGATGCATGGATCACGGAGGTCCGGGACTACTTGAAAGACAATATCCTCCCTGATGAACGTGTATCCGCTGAACGGATTGCGCGTATGGCTAAGAGACACATGGCGGTAGAGGGCGATCTCTACCGATGTGGCGCCAACCACATCCTATTGCGGTGCATAACCCAGGGGGAAGGCTGCGACTTGTTCGCTGAGATCCATGGAGGCGAATGTGGGAGTCATTCTTCCTCACGCACGCTTGTCGGTAAAGCCTTTCGGCATGGCTTCTACTAGCCGGCAACACTCCAGGATGCCGTCGAGCTGGTCGAGAGCTGCTAAGCGTGCCTGTTCCACGCCAAGCAGATCCATACACCGGCTTGGACGGTACAGATGATCCAGCCCGCATGGCCATTTGCCGTACTGGGGCTGGACATCCCAGGCCTGGGACCATTCCCCAGAACCGAAGACAGGGACCCGCTCCCGAACCTTCGGAACACGGAACACCGCTGTAAGTTCTACCCCTAGAGCAACAATAGGGCAGGCCTTTCTTTTTGTAGTAATTTCCATAAAAGTCCGTGAACAGGGCTTGGAGCAACTAAGCCTCAGGGGACGGTCCAGGACTACGTTCAGCTTCGCCTGGTTCCGACCCCAAGCGCGTAGAGTCTTGCTTCCCTTGAGGTGGGTCGTGGCCTACATATGTGGCCCGCCTTCCCCCGTATGGAAATTTATATGAAAAGAAACCTACCCTACGTTGCTCTACTTTTGTACTCATTTAATTTGCTTATTAAGTTTTTATGATTACCCTACTAACGCGTGCTCACTATGCGTTCAACTCCCTCTTCTCATTCTCATCTTTAGTCGGAATTTGCTGCAGATACGACTAAGGAATAGAGGGGGGAGCCCCCAAGGAGAATTACTTTTTCCTTACTTGTGTGCAGGACTTCTCAGCCTCAGCTCCCCGCAGGAGTATGGTAGGCGCATCCACCCAATAGAACGCACCTACCAAGGGGCCGCTACGGGATCGCGGTAGGCCAAAAACCCCAAGGTAAGATCAAAGGGCTAGCCCTAACAGGGGCGAGGTCCGAAGGCCCCACGTGTCCAGCGGGGCCGGACCTCCCACCTCTTTGAGGGGAGCTCCGGGGCCGCCGCGTGGTCTACAGAGGTCGGACCTCCCCCCTCTGCGAGGAGAGGCCCGGGGCCTCCACGTGCCCTGCAAGCCCGGACCTCCTCTCAGGCGGGAGCTCCGGGCCCGCCACGTGACCAACAGGCTCGGACCCCCCTCCGGTCTCGTGAGGCGGGTCCTGGAGACCTCCGAAACCCTTACTATACAGTGGGGACCCGGACAAGGTGTCTATGCAGAGCTTCGAGATTGGTCAAGGCCTCCGAGTCCTTGCGGAGCTAAGGGCTCGGTCAGGAAAGGCCAAGAAGAAGACTAAGGCATGCAGACACGGAAAGAAACAGGAGTCTGTCCATACAAAGGCTTCACGAGCTGGGCTACAGAATCAGCAAAAATAAAAAAGGAAGTACAGGGCCTTGTGGACACGAGGGCAGATGCTTAGGGGTCCCTGGACTCCCGATGAAACCTAGAGGCCACGAGGGCAGCTAAGTCCTCGACTTCGGCCCTGTCAGCTTCCTGCTGGTCGGCGATGGGTCCTAAACAAACCGGCCCCAGAGAAAAGGAAGGGTCTCGGCTAACGAAGCACGACAGAACGTGCATCGCAACCTCCTTCGCAAGGCCCCGACCTTCCGCTTCCAGCTCGTCGGCGATCACTGATTCGAGCCGACCTAGCTCGTCGCCGAGAGACTGAAGGGCTGGGACCGCTTCGGACACCGGCTGTGCTGGGGTCTCCACCTGCACAGGGCTAAAACCAAGAGGAGCCAAGGCGGATCCCGCCTTAGCAATGAAGCACCAGACCGTCTGGGCCTCGGCAGTCCGCAAGGACTGGAGCCTCTCTACCTCTTGGCGAGCCGCTAGCTCACGATCCATCGCCGCCTGAAGATCCTTGTAAGACTGTTCCTCCCTCACAGTGACAGCCGACTCACGGAGCTCCAGCTCCTCAGTCCGAGCCCTTAGCTCCTCCACCTTGACCCTCAGCCGAGCGGTGGTCTTCTCCTCCTTGGCCGCAGCAGCGCGTTCCTGTTCAGCGACGGCGTGCTCCCGACGGGCTACCTGCAGCTGCAACTCCTCCGCGGCGGTGGAACACTCCTTGGCTTTGGCTTCA
The DNA here is from genome assembly GCA_030760725.1 of Neostapfia colusana. NCBI lineage: Eukaryota > Viridiplantae > Streptophyta > Magnoliopsida > Poales > Poaceae > Neostapfia > Neostapfia colusana. Next base: position 96,499,687 of record JASWHV010000003.1, read on the forward strand.
GCTTTGGCCAGAGCCTCGCGGCAGGAGGCACGAACCCGTTGGGCCTCTAACTCCAAGCGGCTAATGGCCTTCTTCTGGGTGCTAAGCAGAGAACTCATAGCCTCAAGCCTTGACTGCCTTGAGTCGAGGTCCGCTCGGGCCCGCTGCTGCCAGCTGAGAAGGCATTCCCTCTCGCCGGCCAATGCCTTCCGCTCCTGCTCAAAGGAAGATTGGAGCTGCCGTGTGCTGGTCTGGGCACGCTCCAGGGCGTCCCACACGGGCACCGGAGCAGGGGGAGCAGGAGTTGCGCCGCTGGACCCCCCGGACGAGTCCAAGGCCGGCGGGAGCGCCGGCGCCTCAGCAGCTATGGTGGGGCGCTGTCCTAAGCAGGCCAGGGGGCCAGCAGGCACACCTACAGCAGCCCTCCCGGTCTCAAGACCTGGCTTCTGGGCTGGTGAAGGAGGGCGGGTAGGAGCAGATGCGGCCACTGCCCCCGCCGATTCGGGAGCTATGGGGGCCGCCGCGGTCCCCAGGTGCCGAGGCGCGGAGCCCCTGCTGGTTGAAGGCGGCCGGATAAGAGGCCCGCCCCTGGCAGCCGGTCGGTCCCTGCAAAGAAGAAGAAGCCCTCAGAATAAGAGAAGAGGCAGGAGCTCTGCTCCTATAAGTTAGAAAGGATAACACTTACTGGGCGGCATGAGCGCTCCAGCGAGCTTGCAGCACTGGCCTCTGGGCTGTAGCTGAACTGCCAGGACCAGCGGCTGGGATGGTCGCGGAGTGGGACGCCTGGACCTCCAGCGCGCTCGTCGGTGTCGCCCCACCAACATCCGTCCTGGGAGCCCCGCCGCTCGAGGGAAGATGGCGAGATACTTGGGCTGATTCGGATGGCAGCTGTCTGGGGAGAGACCCGCCGGGGGGGACACTCGGGACCTCTTCGGGTCGCCACCCGATGGACCAGCACCTCTGGGAGATGGAAGCAAAGTAGCTCCGGCACCCTGGCTTGGCACAGGCGGCACCCTCGGAGGAGACCGAGCGCGTTTCTTCTCTAAATGCCCGGGGGCCGGCTCTTTCCCTTTCCCTTTATCGGCGGCTTTGGTTCCGTCGGCTTTGGGGGAGGGATTGGCAGCAGCGGATGCCTCATGCCCTGATCCGGGGTGCTCGGTTCCTGGAATGGTGATACCCCGGAAGGCATCCCCGACCTGACGAACGGCAATCCCGATATCATCAAGGTTCGGCATCTTCCGCAGGAGCTCTGACCTCCTCTGAGGCTCCAAGAAGAGGGGGGTAGCAGAAGGCGGAAAGGCGGGGACGCCGCTGGGAATGTAGTCACCGCTCACCTTGCTCACCATCTCCTCCAGCTCCTCGTCGGAAGGGACAGAGCCGGGGCCTCTCTCCAGCCTGGTACAGTCCTGCTCACCGGTATAGTACCACGCTGGGCGGCTGCGTTGCTGCAAGGGAGCAATGCGGCGTGACACAAAGTCCATCAGCACCATTAGAGACGTCAGCCCCTCGTTGGCCAAGAACCGGATCCGCTCCAAGACCGGAGTGTACTCCTGCTCCAGCTCAGGGATCTCCTCCCAGAAGCGGCGATCGGTGGTCGGGCTGGCGGTTGCGAGTTGTACGCGATCGTGCTCGTCGGTCTGCACTACCACCCAGCTCTCCCTCCAGTTCTCCCACCTTGATGCGCTGAAGGGCAGGAGGTATCCGGAAACCTTAGGGTCTTTGCAGCGATGCTGGAAGTAATATGCCCTCATCTGAGTCTTTGAGCCGCGTCCAGTCGTCCGCAGCACAAAGAAGTGGCGGAAGAGCATCACGGAGGCGTGCACCCCCACGAACATCTCGCAGAAGTGGACAAAAACGGCCGCCATTGCGAAGGAGTTGGGGGAGAGATGGTGGATCTGGAGACCGTATGTCTCCAGCAGGGTGACGAAGAAGGAAGAAATCGGCGGAACGAACCCCGCCAGAGCATAAGCGGTGAAGAAGACTATCTCCCCCTTTTCCAGGACCAGGGGGAGAGATCCTCGGTGGAGCCGATGCTTCTGCTCTTCCGAGCGCCAGCCCAGCAGCCTGCGCACTAGCCCGAGCTCGGAGGAGCGAACGAGGCGCGTCGGAAGCAAGTTGGAAGCCATAGCGAAAGAAGGCGCAAGGGCAGGAGAGCCGGGGCGCAAGAGTTCAAGGGAAGTACGAGCGCAATGCGAAGGGAAGCCGCAATGCGGGTGAGATCCCCTTTTAAAACTTTCCAGGGATAGTTCGAGGTAATTTGGAAACCTCCGGAAACATCGCATCGACGACCTCGTAGGCTCCGAGACTGGGCGCCGATGAAAGCTGGGCCCAAGCCGCTTAACTAAAGCGGTGGGGTCAAGGAGTCAGCCTCCTGAGAATATGAGCCGGCAAGGCGCTTCAGCGGTTCCCGAAGAAAGCGCCGCAACGTGCAGAAGTGGCAGCCTTGGGAACCGCCGCAGTAAAAGCAATCATCAAGTGAGCGCACGCTCTCACGACCCCGCAGCCGTTCGTGCTCCGGCAGCGGCCAATTCTGGACTTAGAGAAAGTGCGCGGATCGTAAGAGACGGAGGACCCACCTCGGGCTCGCTATCTCCCCCGAGATGGGCCCGGGGGCCACTGTCGGTACCTGAGATATGGGGTACCCCCGCGCACAGCGTAAAATGCCTAAGGTACTCGACCTTCTCCGCAGGCAGAGCTCCGAAGGCGCCACGGGTCCGGCGGGGCCGGACCTCCCTCTCCTCAGAGGAGAGCTCCGGGCCCGCCACATGGCATACAGAAGCCGGACCTCCCCCTCCGCGGGAGAGAGGTCCGATGACGCCACGCGTCCAGCGGGGCCGGGCCTCCCTCTCCGCAGAGGAGAGCTCCGGGCCCGCTGCGTGGCATACAGAGGCTGGACCTCCCCCCCCCCCCCCCCCCCCCCCGCGGGGAGAGGTCCGGAGGCTCCACGTGCCCCGCAGGCCGGACCCTTCTCGCCTCAGAGAAGGGCTCCGGACCCGCTACGTGGCCAGAAGAACGGTGCTGCCTGCCCCCGAGCGGTAGGCGGCGAGCGTAAAGGCGCCCCACACCTTGCCCGTACAAGGTATTCAAGGCCCGCGTCTTCCCAAGACGTGGAAACGCGGAGCACGCGTCTGTCAGGTGCCGTTGCGCCCAGTCGCATCACAGACTGGTGCGCGGTGTTAGGACCTGCCAGCTAATAAACGCCGCGACAAGACATCCCATGCCGCCTGCGCCATCATCAACCACTACGACTAGCATGCGGCATGGGCAGGGCGGCAAGATGAAGACTCAGAAGCCTTCGACCAGAGGCAACTACCGGCGTAACTACAGATACGGTAGATAATAGACAATCTTCCCGGGACCACCTGTCGGGTCCCGGCTCCCCTTGTAAGCCGCCCGAGTCTTGGACTATAAAAGGCTCGGGCAGGCGTCGATAGCAAGGGTTCGCACTTTGCAACTCATACGCTAGCCATACACTCTCAAGCTGTAACTCACCCCCAAGCTCAGGCCTCCGGCCCTGAGCAGCAAGCAATACAGCGAGCTCCATAGCTCGCCGTGGACGTAGGGTTTTACGCTCCGGCGGCCTGAACCACGTAAAACTCGCCGTGTCAAGCTCTCGCTAACTCGTCCATCCGCGCAAGCTTTCCGCTAGGAGACTACCACCGCCAAAAAAAGAACCTCCGCGGGCTACCCAGTGCAGGCCCGGGGGAAGTGTCGATCGCACACTTCGACACAAGGTATTCAAGGCCCGCGTCTTCCCAAGACGCGGAGACGCGGAGCACTCCTCTGTCAGGTGCCTTTGCGCCCAGTCGCACACAGACTGGCGCGTAGTGTCAGAGCCTGCCAGCCAATAAACGCAGCGACAAGACATCCCATGCCGCCCCCACCTTCATCATCCACTACGACTAGCATGCGGCATGGGCAGGGCTGCAAGACGAAGACTCAGAAGCCTTCACCAGAGACAACTACCGGCATAACTGCAGATATGGTAGATAACAGTCGGGAGCAAGTTGGAAGCCATGGCGAAAGAGAGCACAAGGACAGGAAAACCGAGGCGCAAGAGTTCAAGGGAAGAACGAGCGCTAGGAAATGCGAAGGGAAGCCGCGATGCGGGTGAGATCCCCTTTTAAAACTTTCCAGGAACGATTCGAGGTTATTCGAAAATCTTCGAGTACATCGTATCGGCGACCGCATTGGCTCCGAGACCGGGCGCCGATGACAGGTGGACCCAAGCCACCCAACTGAAGCGGTGGGTCAAGGAGTCAGTCGCCCCAGAAGACAAGCCAGCGAAGCGCTTCGGCGGTTCCGGAAGAAAGCGCCGTGACGTACAGGAATGGCAGCCTTGGGAACCGCCACAGTAAAGGCAACCATCAAGCGGGCGCACGCTCCCACGATCCCCCGGCTGTTCGCGCTCCGGCAGCGGTCAATGCGGGACTTAGAAAAGGTGCGCGGATCAGAAGAGACGGAGGTCCCACCTCGGGCTCGCTATCTCCCCCGAGATGGGCCCGGGGGCCACTGTCGGTACCCGTGATATGGGATACCCCCACGCACAGGGAAAAATGCCTAAGGATCTCGCCCTTCTCCGCAGGGAGAGCTCCGAAGGCGCCACGCGTCCGGCGGGGCCGGACCTCCCTCTCCTTAGAGGAGAGCTCCGGGCTCGCCACGTGGCCTGCAGAAGCCGGACCTCCCCCTCCGCGGAAGTGAGGTCCGAAGGTGCCACGTGTCCAGCAGGGCCGGAGCTCCCTCTCCTCAGAGAGGAGCTCCGGGCTTGCCACGTGGCCGACAGAAGCCGGAGCTCCCCCTCCACGGGGAGAGGTCCGAAGGCTCCACGTGACCTGCAGGGCCGGACCCCCCCTCTCCTCTGAGGTGGGCTCCGGGCCCGCCACGTGGCCAGCAGAACGGCGCTGCCCGCCCCCGAGCGGTAGGCAGCAGTCGTAAAGACGCCCCATACCTTGCCCGTACAAGGTATTCAAGGCCCGCGTCTTCCCAAGACGCGGAGCACGCCTCTGTCAGGTGCCGTTGCGCCCAGTCGCATCACAGACTGGCGTGCAGTGTCAGAGCCTGCCAGCCAATAAACGCAGCGACAAGACATCCCATGCCGCCCCCGCCGTCATCAACCACTACGACTAGCATGCGGCATAGGCAGGGCTGCAAGACGAAGACTCAGAAGCCTTCGCCAGAGGCAACTACCGGCATAACTGCACGTACGGTACATAACAGTCAATCTCCCCGGGACCACCTATCGGGTCCCGGGCCCCCCTTGTAAGCCACCCGAGTCTTGGACTATAAAAGGCTCGGGTAGGTGATGTTAGCAAGGGTTCCACTCCAGCAACTCATACGCTAGACATCAGTCATCCCCAAGCTCAGGACTCCGGTTCTGAGCAGCAAGCAATACAGCGAGCACCTCAGCTCACCGTGGACGTAAGGTTTTACGATCCGGCGGCACGAACCACGTGAAACCCGCCGTGTCAAGCTCTTACTAACTCGTCCATACGCTCAAGCTCTCCGCAAGTGACTAGCCCCTCCGAAAAAGAACCTCCGTGGGCTGCCCAGTGCAGGTCCGGGGGAAGTGTCGACCGAACACTTCGACAACCTGGGACGGCAACTTTCGTGGCTCGGAAGGGACCTTCCCTGCTGAGGGATAGTTTATAGGTCCTTCGCGGAAAAGTATATGCCGCAGCACCAGGTCGCCTACTTGCAGCTCCCTGACGCACTTGGTCCTTTGGCGGTAGTGCCGGAGCACCAGCCGTGCCGTACGTTGTGGGGTGTTGCCTGCAATGGTGCCTCGCCGACGATGTCGATATCATCACGCTAGAGCGGGTCCTGCACGGCTTCTCCCGGAGCTCCGGGGTACTTTCCGCTTCCGGCTAAGGCCGTCAAGAGGTAGGAGGACCCGGACTCTTCTTGGGAGACCCAGGATGTCTTTCCCCTTCTGGCTAAGGCCGTCAAGAGGTTTACAGATCCTGGGCGGCCCCTAGGAGGTGAGGCCGAGGCACAGAGACGTGCACTCGGGTAGAGCTAGCCCGGTTCTGCACCGCCGGGGCTGGTGCTCGGGCTGCTGTGACTGCCTGGAGCTTCTCCAAGGCCGATGTTGTCTGGGGCGTCAACCTTCTGCTTGCCCTCCCTTTGACGGAAGGGTGGGGCATCAGCTCGCAGCTGCCTCCCTTTGCGGAAGCGCTCTGCGAGCTTCTGGATGTCCCGGCACTCAGCAGAAGTATGGTAGCTGGTGCCGTGCACGGGGCATTGCTTGCCTTGGTCTCCATCTGGAGCTGGTGACTGTCGCTGCCTTTTGTCGTCGCTCAATGAACACTCGGGCATCTTTGCCCAAGTGGCATCGTTCCAGCTCCGTCCTCAGGTCCGTCGATGGGAACCTGGTGGAGCGTAAATCCGCCGTCTGCCCGTCAACCGTTGGCATGCGCGTCTGCGACACAGCCGGTTGGCCGGGACGTCGTCCCCGCCGAAGCCGAGGGTTTGCGGCGGCGACAACGAGACGGTCTACCTCACGAATCCACTGCTGGGTCGCCGACTGAGGCGCGTCCCCAGCAGGCGGATTGTGCAGTAGCGCTCTTGCTGCAGCTAGCGCGCCGCCGTGAGGGACGCTCAGCGCCGCAGAGGATCTCACGCTCGCTGGAGCCTGCGTTGCCGGAGTCGGCGCTGCCGGAGTCGGCTGCTGGCTTCCAGCTTGGGCTGACACACTCCGTCCAGAGTGTGTCGAGACGTAGTCCCCACTAGTCACAGTTCGTCGTGAACGTGGAGGAGGAGAGCTTGCCGCTGAAGGAAGCTTCGTCATCTTCGCCGGCAGAAGCTCGTCGCGCAAGGGAAAAGCCCCCTACCTGGCGCGCCAAATGTCAAAGTGTGTAGCCGACACTTCCCCCGGGTCTGCTCTGGGCAGCCCGCGGAGGTTCTTTTTCGGAGGGGCTAGTCACTCGCGGAGAGCTTCAGCGTTAGGGACTGCCGGTACCCGCGATATGGGGTACCCCCGTGCACAGGGGAAAATGCCTAAGGATCTCGCCCTTCTCCGCAGGGAGAGCTCCGAAGGCGCCACGTGTCCAGCGGGGCTGGACCTCCCTCTCCTCAGAGGAGAGCTCCGGGCCCGCCACGTGGCCAACAGCAGCCAGACCTCCCCTCCTTGCGGAGGGCTCTGAAGGCGCCGCGTGTCCCACGGGGCCGGACCTCCCCCTCCTCAGAGGAGAGCTCCGGGCCCCCCACGTGGCCAACAGAAGCCGGACCTCCCCCCTCCGCGGGGAGAGGTCCGAAGGCTACACGTGTCCTGCAGGGTCGGACCTCCCTCTCCTTAGAGGAGAGCTCCGGGCCCGCCACGTGTCCAGCAGAACAGCGCTGCCTGCCCCCGAGCGGTAGGCAGCGGGCATAAAGACGCACCATACCTTGCCCGTACAAGTTATTCAAGGCCCGCGCCTTCCCAAGACGCGGAGCACGCCTCTGTCAGGTGCCGTTGCGCCTAGTCGCACCACAGACTGGTGCGTGGTGTCAGAACCTGCCAGCCAATAAACACAGCGACAAGACATCCCCTGCCGCCCCCGCAGTCATCAACCACTACGACTAGCATGCGGCATGGGCAGGGCGGCAAGACGAAGACTCGAAAGCCTTCACCAAAGACAACTAGCGACATAACTGCGGATACGATAGTCGCGTCCCGAGCCCCCTTGTAAGCCACACGAGTCTTGGACTATAAAAGGCTCGGGTAGGCAACGTTAGCAGGGGTTCACACTCCAGCAACTCACGCCCTAGGCATAACACACTCCGGTTCTGAGCAACAAGCAATACAGCGAGCACCTCTGCTCACCGTGGACGTAGGGTTTTACGCTCCGGCAGCCCGAACCACGTAAAACTCGCCGTGTCAAGCTCCTCCCTCACTCGTCCCTTACGCTTAAGCTCTCCGCAAGCGACTAACCCCTCCAAAAAAGAACCTCCGCGGGCTGCCCATAGCAGGTCCAGGGGAAGTGTCGACCACACACTTTGACATTTGGCGCACCAGGTAGGGGGCTTTTCCCTTGCGCGGCGAGTTTCTGCCGACAAAGATGACGAAGCTACCTTCAGCGGCAAGCTCTCCTCCCCCGCGTTCACAGCGGACCGTGACTAGTGGCGAATACGTGTCGACACACTCAGGACGGAGTGTGTCGGCGCAAGCTGGAAGCCAGCAGCCAACTACGGCAACGCCGACTCCGTCAACGCAGGCTCCAACTAGCGTGAGATCTTCTGCAGCGCTGAGCGTTCCCCACGGGGATGCGCTAGCTGCAGCAAGAGCGCTACTGCACAATCTGCCTGCTGGGGACGCGCCTCAGGCAGCGACCCAGCAGTGGATTCACGAGGTAGACCGTCTCGTCGTCGCCACCGCAAACCCTCGACTTCGGCGGGGATGACACTCTGGCCAACCGGCTGTGTCGCTGACGCGCACGCCAACGGTTGACGGGCAGACGGCGGATTCCAGCTCCACCAGGCTTCAGTCGACGGACCTGAGGACAGAGCTGGAACGGTGCCACTTGGGCCAGGATGCCCGGGTGTACCTCGAGCGACGTTGAGAAAGGCGTCGCAACCATGAGGCTGGCGACAGCATGACGTCAGCCTCGACCCAGCCTGAGGTGCAAACCTTCGCCATGCGATCTCTGCCCCAGGCATACACCGCGCAGCATATGCCACAGCCATATGCCCTGCAAACGGCGTCCCCGGTCTATGGCGCAGCCTTGCCCATACCGGGGTACACTGTGCCAGCGGCGAACCAAGCGTTCGCGGCACCAACGCCTGCAGCAACAGGAGCAGGATGTGCGGCCCTGGCGCCCCACCTTCGCTTCGCGAGGTGGCCACGCAAGTTTCGGCTGCACCTGCCCGAGAAGTACGATGGCAGCGTCAACCCGGTAGAGTTCCTCCAGATCTACTCCACCGCCGTACTTGCAGCATGAGGGGATGAGGCCGTCATGGCCAACTACTAACCCGTCGCCTTGACCAGCCCAGCCCGGTCTTTGCTCATGAACCTCCCCCAGGGTTCCATAACTTCCTGGGGAGAGCTCTGCCGGCAGTTCACCGCCAACTTCGGCTGTTCCTACACCCGGCCTGGCACGGAGCTCGACCTCCACGCCATCCAACAACAACCTGGGGAGTCGCTGCGCTCGTTCATCTAGCGGTTCTCCCAGGTACGGAACACCGTCCCACACATCCAAAACGGTTCTGTGGTGGTGGCGTTCCGGCAAGGCGTTCGGGACAAGAAGATGCTCGAGAAGCTCGCGACCAGAGAGGTCCGCAACGTCTCAGAGCTCTTCAGCCTGGCGGACAAGTGCGCCAGAGCAGCAGAAGGGCGGAACTGGCACTCCCTGCCAGCCTCTGAGTCAGGAGAGCAGCCAGGATCTGGCGCCACATCCTATGGAAGCGGCATGAAGATCAAGAACCGGGGCGGTGGCAAGATGAAATCGCCGGCCGCGGCCCCCGTTGCCGCAGCAGCGGCACCCAGTGGAGCTCGGGGGCCGTGCCCCGACAAAAGGACGCAACAGTCACCGGCTCCAGACGGTGGCCAGGGCGAGCTATGCCCCGTGCACGGCACCAGTTACCATACTGCTGCCGAGTGCCGGGAGATCCAGAAGCTCGCGGAGCGCTTCCGGAAAGGGAAGCAGCTTCTAACTGATGCCCCACCCTACCGTCAAAGGGAGGGCAAGCAGAAGGTCGACGCCCCAGACAACGTCGACCACCAGGTGGAGTTCCAGGAGCCTCAGCGCGCCGTGAAGGCGGTGTGCGATCATGAGTGCTCCAGATCCAGTGATGACGAGCGCCGGAAGATGCTCTACGTCATCTACGGTGGGTCCGCTGACCCCTCGTCCCGAAGCGCAGTTAAGACCCTGCGCTGAGCGGTAGCGTCGGTGGCTCCCCTCCCGAGTGCCGCACCGCACCTCAGGTGGATGGGAACCACCATCAGCTTTAATGCCACCGACTGCCCCAGGAACATGGCTGGGGCCGGCCAACTACCGCTCTTGGTGGCCCCCACCATCGCCAACGTGAGGATGTACCACGTTTTGGTGGATGACGGGGCTGGACTGAACCTCATCAGTCGCGCAGCTTTCCAGAAGCTGCAGATCCCGATGGCCAAGCTCACCCCATCAAGCCTGTTCTCATGGGTAGGGCCGGGACAGGTTGTTCCCTACGGCCACATCAGCCTCCCGGTGACCTTTGGGGCACCGGAAAGCTATCGGACAGAGTACATTCTGTTCGACGTGGCGGAGATCGACCTCCCCTTCAACCCCATAATTGGCAGGCCAGCCCTGTACCGATTCATGGCAGTAGCCCACTACGGCTACCTCGTCTTGAAGATGCCTACACCAACAGGCATCCTCAGGATTCATTGAGACCGCACTGCTGCAGTGTCAGCCTTGGAAAAGCTCCAAGCGCTTACAACAGCTAGAGCACCAACCCCTGGCAGTGCAGAACCAAACCGGCTCCACCCGAGTGCACACCACCGTGCCTCTACCGAAGCACCCCGTGTGCAACCCCTCGACGAGGGCGACGTCCCCTTGAAGCTCGTCCAAATCGGCGCCGATGCCACCCAGACCACCCGGGTAGCCAGGGGCCTGGATAGCAAATAGGAAGGCACGCTCATCACCTTCCCCCGGCACAGCGTCGACGTGTTTGCATGGCAGCCGTCGCAGATGCCGGGGATCCCTAGGGAGGTGATCGAGCACCACTTAAAGGTCTTACCGATGCCCGACCAGTCCAACAGAAGCCCCACAAGCAGTCCATCGAGCGGTGAAACTTTATCCGCGAAGAAATCAAGAAGCTGCTGGACGCTGGCTTCATACGGGAAGTCCACCACCCCCGGTGGTTGGCGAACCCTGTTGTTGTGCCGAAGGCCGGCGGCAAGCTCCGGATGTGCATCGACTACACCAGTCTCAATAATGCATGTCCCAAAGATCCATTCCCTCTCCCTAGAATAGATCAAATAGTAGACTCGACATCAGGCTGCGATATGCTGTGCTTCCTAGACGCCTACTCGGGTTTCCATCAGATCCCTATGTCTAGAGAAGATGAAGAGCACACCTCTTTCATCACAGTAGACGGTCTGTACTGTTATGTCTCTATGCCTTATGGCCTAAAGAACGCTCTCCCTGCCTTTGTACGTGCAATGCACAAAACCTTTGGGGAGTTGATAAGAGACACAGTTGAGGTGTATGTCGATGACATCGTTGTTAAGGTCAGGCAGAGTTCATCCCTACTAGATAACCTGGCCTTAGTCTTCGACAAACTGCGCTCTATGCGCACCAAGCTGAACCCCGACAAGTGTGTGTTCGGCGTATCCTCTGGAAAACTCTTAGGATTCCTGGCCTCACACCGAGGAACTGAGGCTAACCCAGAGAAGATCAAAGCCATCGACTTGATGCGGCCCCCGCCCGCATCAAAGAAGTCCAGAAACTCACGGGATGCCTAGCCGCGCTGAGTCAGTTTGTACCGAGGTTAGCAGACCGAGCGCTCCCCTTCTTTAAGCTCCGGCGCAAATCCGGCCCATTTGCTTGGACCGACGAAGCAGAAGAAGCTTTCCAATAGCTGAAGCAACTCCTGACGACCCTACCCATAATGGTAGCCCCCGAGCCCGAAGCGCATCTGTTGCTCTACATCGCGGCGATGGCTGAAGTGGTGAGTATGGTCCTCGTCGCAGAGCGGCCGGACCTCTCATCGCCACAGCCTGCTCCGGTAGCAGGAGACAGACGCCAGGAAACCCCGGAGGTACAAGATGACCCCCCGGGTCTCTGAGACAACCCCCCGGAGGTCCAAAACGGACCACCGGACCCCTATGACAACCTCCCGGAGGACCAGCAGGATCTCCCGGAGGTGCAACGGGACCCCCCGGAGGTCCAACGGAACCTCCCGGATGTCCGACGGGACCTCCCGGAGCTCCCGGGAAATTAGAGGGACCTCCTGGAGGTCCAAGACGGCTTGGGAGCCTTCGAGTATCAGCTCCCGGCAGCCTCCCTGGGCCCATCCACCTCCCGTAGGCCTGAGCCCATGGATGAAGATATCTCTGACCTGGTAGGGAGGGTCCGGACCATCCAGAGGCCTGTCTACTACATCAGCGAGGTCCTCCATGATGCCAAGACAAGGTACCTGGAGGTCCATAAGCTGCTGTATGCAGTGCTCGTGGCGTCCAGGAAGCTCCGCCACTACTTCCAAGCCCACCGGGTCTCGGTGGTCACCTCCTATCCGCTGAAGGCTGTCCTCCACAGCCCCCACGCGACTGGCAATGTCGCTAAATGGGCAGCGGAGCCGGCGGAGGTTGAGCTGGACTTCCTTCCTCGTCACACAGTCAAGAGCCAAGCACTGGCTGACTTCGTGGCTGAGTGGACGCCAACGAAGGCTGACCCAGGGGGCCGTGAAGATGGTGAACCAGAGCGCCGAGCTCCGGCCTTCACCGGGCCTTACTGGACGCTCTTCTTCGACGGCTCCTCGTGAAAGCAGGGGGCCGGTGCCGGCGTACTGCTTCTCATGCCATCGGGGGAGCAGTTTTGGTATATGGTGCGTCTCAATTTTAAGGCAACCAACAACATGGCAGAGTATGAAGCACTCATCTTTGGCCTAAAGAGAGCCCAGTCTCTGGGCGCTCGCCAGTTGTTGGCACAGGGCGACTCCCAGCTAGTTATCAAGCAAGTTAAGGGTGAATGCTCCTGCAATGACCCACAGCTAGCTGCTTATCTGCTCCATGTGCAGATGTTGGAGAAAGACTTGCTCGCCTTGGACCTGCGCCACGTACCGCGTGCTGGCAATGCCGCAGCTGACGACCTCTCAACAAAGGCCTCCACCGGAGCCCCTGTGCCCGAAGGAGTCTTCGAGAGGACGTTGCTGCGGCCTACAGCCCGGCCCGCCGAGCCGGGCGAAGGGGGCTGGACCAGCACCTCGAAGCTGGCGGTCCCAGCGGCCCTGCAGCCATGGACGCTGTCGGTACCCACGATATGGGGTACCCCCGCGCACAGGGGAAAATGCCTAAGGATCTCTGTCGGTACCTGAGATATGGGGTACCCCCATGCACAGGGTAAAATGCCTAAGGCGCTCGCCCTTCTCCGCAGGGAGAGCTCCGAAGGCGCCACGCGTCTGGCGGGGCCGGACCTCCCTCTCCTCAGAGGAGAGCTCCGGGCCCGCCACGTGGCATACAGAAGCCGGAGCTCCCCTCCGCGGGAGAGAGGTCCGAAGACGCCACGCGTCCAGCGGGCTCGGACCGCCCTCTCCTCAGAGGTGAGCTCCGGGCCCGCCACGTGGCATGTAGAAGCGGGACCTCCCCCTCCGCGGGAGAGAGGTCTGAAGGCGCCACGCGTCCAGCGGGGCCGGACCTCCCTCTCCTCAGAGAAGAGCTCCGGACCCGCCACGTGGCTAGAAGAACGATGCTGCCTGCCCCCGAGCGGTAGGCAGCGGGCGTAAAGGCGCCCCTCACCTTGCCCGTACAAGGTATTCAAGGCCCGTGTCTTCCCAAGACGCGGAAATGCGGAGCACGCGCCTGTCAGGTGCCGTTGCGTCCAGTCGCATCACAGACTGGCGCGCGGTGTCAGAACCTGACAGGTAATAAACGCCACAACAAGACATCCCATGCCGCCTGCGCCATCATCAACCACTACGACTGGCGCACGGCATGGGCAGAGCGGCAAAAGGAAGACTCAGAAGCCTTCGACCGGAGGCAACCACCGGCATAACTACAGATACGGTAGATAATAGACAATCTCCCCGGGACCACCTGTTGGGTCCCGGCCCCCCTTGTAAGCCACCCGAGTCTTGGACTATAAAGGGCTCGGGTAGGCGACGTTAGCGGGGGTTCGCACTCTAGCCATCAGCACCCTGCGTTCGCATTCTGCAACTCATACGCTAGCCATACACTCTCAAGCTGTAACTCACCCCCAAGCTCAGGCCCCCGGCCCTGAGCAGCAAGCAATACAGCGAGCTCCATAGCTCGCCGTGGACGTAGGGTTTTACGCTCCGGCGGCCTGAACCACGTAAAACTTCCTGTGTCAAGCTCTCACTAACTCGTCCATCCGCGCAAGCTCTCCGCTAGGAACTAGCCCCTCCAAAAAAAGAACCTCCGCGGGCTGCCCAGTGCAGGCCCGGGGGAAGTGTCGATCGCACACTTCGACATTTGGCGCGCCAGGTAGGGGGCTTTTCCCCTAGCGCGGCGAGTTTCCGCCAACGAAGATGACCAAGCTCCCTTCAGCGGCAAGCTCTCCCCCTCCGCATTCACGGCGAACCGTGACCAGCGGAGAGTACATGTCGACGCACTCAGGACGGAGTGTGTCGGCACAAGCGGGTAGCCAGCAGCCGACTCCGGCAACGCCGACTCTGGCTATGCAGGCCCCGACCAGCGTGAGGTCTTCTGCAGCGCTGAGCGTACACCATGGAGGTGCGCTAGCTGCAGCAAGGGCGCTGCTGCGCAACCCACCTGCAGGGGATGCGCCCCATTCAGCAACCCAGCAATGGGTCCGTGAGGTGGACCGCCTCGTCGTCGCCGCCGCGAACCCTCGGTTTCGGCGAGGGCGGCGCCCAGGGCAACCAGCTGTGTCGCTGACGCGCATACCCACGGTTGACGGGCTAACGGCGGATTCCAGCTCCTCCAGGCTCCTGTCGACGGACCTGCGAAGGGAACTGGAGCGGTGCCACTTGGGGCAGGACGCCCGAGTGTACCTCGAGCGACGTCGAGAGAGGCGTCGCAACCATGAGGCAGGCGACAGCATGTCATCGGCCTCGACACAACCGGAAGGGCAGGCCTTCGCCATGCGAGCCCCGCCTCAGGCATATGCTGCGCAACATATGCCACCACCATATGCGCCGCAAGTAGCGGCCCCGGCCTATGGTGCAGCCTTGCCCATGCCGGGATACGTGGGGCCGGGTGTGAACCACCTGCTCGCAGCACCAGTACCTGCAGCAGCAGGTGCAGGATGTGCGGCCCTTGCGCCCCACCTTCGCTTCGCATGGTGGCCGCGCAAGTTTCGCCCGCACTTGCCCGAGAAGTACGACGGAAGCGTCAACCCGGTGGAGTTCCTCCAGATCTACTCCACCGCCGTACTTGCTGCAGGAGGTGATGAGGCTGTCATGTCCAACTACTTTCCCGTCGCCTTGACCGGCCCAGCCCGGTCCTGGCTCATGAATCTACCCCAGGGGTCCATAACCTCCTGGGGTGAGCTCTGCCGGCAGTTCGTCGCCAACTTCGGCAGCTCCTACACCCGCCCCGGCACGGAGCTCGATCTCCACGCCGTCAAGCAACAACCTGGGGAGTCGCTGCGCTCTTTCATCCAGCGGTTCTCTCAGGTCCGCAACACCATCCCACATATCCAAAGCGCCTCTGTGGTGGTGGCGTTCCGACAGGGTGTCCGGGACGAGAAAATGCTCGAGAAGCTCGCGACCAGAGAGGTCCGCGACGTCTCGGAGCTCTTTAGCCTGGCGGATAAGTGCGCCAGGGCAGCCGAAGGGCGGAACTGGCACGCACTACCGACCTCCGAGTCAGGAGGGCAGCCCGGGTCCGGTGCTGCTGCCTATGGGGGTGGCAAGAAGACCAAGAACCGGGGGAGTGGAAAGATGAAGCCACCATTCACGGCCCCCGTCGCCGCAGCTGCGACAACCAGCGGAGCTCGGGGGCCGCGCCCCGACAAGAGACAGCAGCAATCACCGGCCCCAGACAGTGGCCAGGGCGGGCTATGCCCCGTGCATGGCACCTGCAACCATACAGCTGCCGAGTGCTGGGAGATCCAGAGGCTCGCATAGCGCTTCCGTAATGGAAGACAGCAGAGGGCTGAAGCACCGCCCTACCCTCAGAGGGATGGCAAACAGAAGGCCGATGCCCCAGTCACCGCTGCCCACCAAGTGGGGTACCAGGAGCCTCAGCGTGTCATAAAGACAGTGCATGACGGTGAGGACTCCAGTTCTGACGGTGACGGGCCAAGGTGTTAGCCAGCTGCGGCACGCCTCCGTGCCTCGAACATACCTCTCGGGGGCCGCCTGGGGTTCGTCAACCCCTTGAAGGCCTTGCCATAGGGGGGAGACGCCTTAGGTCATCCAAGGCGAGCCCGGGTCCACCTACCCCTTGAAGGCCTTAGCCAGAAGGGGAGAACTCCCCGGGGGTCCCGGAGAGAAGCCACGGAGGACCTGATCCAGCGTGAAGACAACAACTTCGACAAGACTCGGCTTGCAGGGAACACCCCACAACGCACGGTCTCGGCTAATGCTCTAAGCACTACTGCCAAAGAACCAGACGCGACGATGGCCTGCAAGAAGGCAGCCTGGTGAAGCGGCACGCTATATTCCAAGAAGGACCCATAAGCTCTCCCCCAGCAGGGAAGGTCCCTTCCAAATCATGAAAGCTGCCGCCCCAGGTACACATGCCTTTCAACCGAGAGTGGGATCCATTCCCAAAAATCCTTGCCATGGAGCAACACTGTAAGTCCTACTTACTGAGCATCGGTAGAACAGGGTTATTCACTTCTGTAATAGACCCCATAGAACTTAGGAACAGAGCTTGGGGTAGCTAAGTCTCAAGGGACGGTATAGGACTACGTCCAGTTTAGCCTGGTTCCGACCCTAAGCGCGTAGAGTCTTGCTTCCCTTGTAGACGAGGCGGAACATTGCCCCCACGAACAGCCAGAATTCCACCTATGGGCGCGAATACAGAGACCTGTTCTACTTAGCTCCTTCTCATGCGCTCATTTAAATTATGCATTAATTTTTATGATTGCACTATCTCTGTATGTTCATCATACGTCTAGCTCCCCCTCTCCTGCGCTCACCCATAGTCGGCATTTGCTATCCTCCCGAAGGCGGCTGCGCTTGAGGCACCTGCCGATGGCCGAGTGAGTCTCTCGGGCCTCCCCCAGTCAGGTGTTGCGGTGCCAGTTGGTCACCTCTGTAAAAGTCCCAAAAATGTGTATGAATAAAAACTATGGTTTGAGTTCATATGTGTGGCAATGACAGGAAAAATGGGACTTGCTAAAACTTTTCTTCATGTAAAGTAATACATGGATGAACATCCAACATAAGGTTCACCTTTTTACTTAAAAGTGTTGGACCAATAAGGAGTTAAATACCTCTTTGCATGTGAGTTTAAAATTCAGATTTGAAAATTCAAAGTTCACACATATGGTGACCCAAAAACTTTGAATTAACATGCAGCCATATAGTTGAGTTTTTAGAGAAAAGGTTATCACCAACTTTTCAATTGTAGGGTGGGCTCAAAAAGGAGTTAAAGAGGAGAATTTGCAAACTTAAACCAAATTCAGGTTTAGTCTTGCAAATTAAAACTGAATTTGAAGAATTCAAATTCTAGCCCACCTTTTTAAAATTTAGCATTTTGAGGAGTGAAAAGATCAGCTTGAGAAGATATTTGCTGAAGAAATGGGGGGTGGGACCCACAGGTCATAGAGCTAAAGGAGGAGACTTACTCCCTAAGTTTTGCTCTCGGTGGGGACTTTTCCCGAGCAGCTCGCGAGCGCCACCGAGCAGCTTGCCGGTGACAGCTCCTGCTGCCGGTCTCCATGCGCTGGCGCCCTGGGGTCGGTCCTGGCCGCACCCCCAACGTGATAACGTGCCCCCCCGGCCGAAGCAAAGCACAATTGCTTTCTCCTCCTCGCAAACAAACCGAGGGCAGAACACCTCGTCGGCGCTGCTCCATTGCCCCTGTCTCCCGGCCAGACCAGCGCCTCTCCGGCAGGCTCAAGAGGTCCCAGAGGTGCGCCAGGAGGTACTGATCCTCATCCCGTCGTCCTCTTGCTCTCCCCCGACGCCGGCTCGCCGGAATTCGAGTTTTGGCACCGGTGCACGTATAAAACAGCATGTGTTTAATTCGGGAAATTCTCCCAAACCGATTGATCACACCTCCTACAATTCAAACCACAGCAACTAGATGCCCTAGCGCCCTCCCACGCCGAAAACCAAAGGAAACCGACCCTCCTGTGCCCCGGGCGACGAGAAATCGTCGCCGGCGGCCAAAACTGCCATGGTCCACGGTGAGGACTAGGTTGCAGCCACTTCCTGCATGATCTGATCCCCGTTCCATGTTCCTAGAACCATAGGGATGCTGTAGGACATCATAGCTCGCCGGGAGATGCCTTGGACACGCTGGAACGCGTCCATGTCGAGCTCCCGAGCCGCCCCACCGGTGCCGACCCACCTGCAGCCATTTTCATGCGGGAAAACCTTGCCCGGCAGCTGCGCCACGTTCCCAGGAGCATGTAGGGCGAAACCGGAGCTCATTTGGTGGAGAAATGAGGGAGAACGAGCCATGCCAAGTTTCTGCTGGTGTGCACCGCGGGCTCTGGCGGGAGGTTGAAGAAGCATCTGACCCGTGGGCCCCACGCGCGACTGTGCTGTTTAAAAATCAAACAGAGAGTTGTGCAAACTTGTAAAATGCATAACTTGGTGTAGGAAGCTCCAAAAATAGTGAGATAAATTTTGTTGGATTCCTCTAAGAGAGTACTATCCAGAGGTACAACCCAATTTGTATGAAACAAATTATTTAATTCTGGAAAATTCTTGGAAGGTTTTCTGAAAAAGAATTATAGAGGGAGTTTGGTTTATCCAAAAATACCCAAATTTTGCCAGATTATTCTTTAGCATATTGTTGACCTTATAGCAAATGTTCAGCTCATTTGAAGATCATTTGAGTAGGAATTTGCTAAAAACAATCTGCTGTGTCATAAGAGTCCAGAAACATTTTCAGAAAATGTTTCCCACTTCAAAAATCTGTTCTGAGCAATCCATAGCTCCAAAAATCATAGGAAAATTTAGGCAAGCTCTATGGGACATACTTGGAATTTTAGTTCACTTAGTTGGGCATGAAAATGCACATTACTACAGAATTAATTCTATTGAGTATAAATGCTTAAAGAATTGTTCTGGGAGAACTACCCAAGTAAAAGGGCTGAATTTTGGACCAGATGACTCTCATGTGATCAAAAATTCACATGTAAATTATCAGTCCAAGATGAATCCTGGAACTCACTGTTCTTATTCTCCATACTTATGTATAAGGGAAAAATACATAAGAGATATTGTGAGAATTATTGGGGGCACAATATGACTCCACATTAGCTGCAATTTGGCAAGCTAAATCCTTAGGTAGTATAGAACCTGCTGTAAAAGTTTTGAGGCCATTGGAGTTCTTGTTCTTCAGTTGCACTCAAATCCTTTCAGCTTATCTATTATGTTCATTAGAGAAGAGGGTTAGTGTATAGCTAAGGGCCTTAAGGTCAAATTAGTTTAATTCTGTTCCTTGCACAACAGAGGCAAACCAAGCCATGCTTGGCTTTTCCACACAACCTCTGTTCTTAAGAAAGTAATTCTATAACTTCTTTCCATTACATTCCATGAAACATATGCATATGCATTTCAATAGGGACCACAACGAAGGGGACTCAAAGGAGTGATTCATCAAAGTGGATCAAGCTCCGGAGAGTCAAGGGTGGATCTGCAAGTACACTAACTGTTATATACGACTATCCTGCAAAACAGGCAAGCTCCGGTTTGCATTTAACAGCTGTTAAGTTTTTATTTTGTACTCACTTTCGGTCAAGATATGAACTGTGCATTAGGTCTAGTGATTGATACTCCTCTTGCATAGCCAAATGACCCATGGAGTATTGGGTAGGTGTCTTTCACCGCGTAGAACTGCCATGCTTAAGTACGGTTCGGTAGAAGTCGAGTGGTGAGATGCTACTCGCAGATTTAGGGACAACGGGGGCATACGGGATTGGTTCGTAATTGAATTAGCAAGTTAAAAGTTGAGACCGGAAGGTTGTAGGAGCAGCAGGACATAGGGGCCTGGGTGCTGTAGACCTGTCCGTGTCGGTCAAGGACCGATCCGTATGCGGCCCTGTTGAACAAGTTTGAGTTGTGTACCGGACTCATGCTGGCTATATGGGACCCAGTAAACCGATGTACCTCGGGAAGCTGTCGTTGGGACTTTTCGGGTCGCCTCAGGCGGACGGCCGGTGTGCAGTATGTGGGGAATATTCTCATGACATCTCACGTCGGAAGGTGCACCATGAGAGTAGCTACTGTACGGGGCGACTTGATCGATTCAGCGGGGGTGAAACGGGGGAAAGGCTGCCACGTACGACGTCAGTGATGGTTGTTGTAGGCAACGTCGAGTACGGGCGTACGTGTCGTGTAGTCCGGGTGTTATTGATTCAAATCACCGTCGCTCGCGGAATGGACCGAGCATACTTGTTCTCACAGTCGTGACGTAGTAAGAACTTGCATGAGAAAGGAACTAATCATATTGATGTGAAGTATTATTCTACCTTGTATTGGAGCTTGATGAATAGGCTAGTGCAAACTCGATTCTTTTATGCCATGAGCAATTTACATCGGGGGAAAGCGTTTCTTGTTTGATTGTGGACTCCCGATGTGGCGTGCCCAGGGTTACTTAAAATACTGCAATTAATACTGAAAGTAAGGATTCACTTTTAGGCGAGTTTACTTATGCTTATGCCATCCTATGTTAGGTTCACAACCTCACTTAGAGTTTCATGTTTAGGGTGACGGTTAAGTCTTGCTGAGCGTTATGCTCACGGATGCTATCCGAGTTGTTTTGCAGGTAATTGACTCGCTGATTATGAGAAGGGATGCCGATGAGACTCGGGAACCTCCGAGTGTTTACTCAAAGAGCATCCTCGCCGCTGCAGATTGATCTTCGTGTTGCTAGTAAGAAACGTCCGCGGGCTGGACTGTTTCTTTGTTGCTAGTTTAGATATGAGTCGTGAGAGTGATAGTCTTCCGCTGTAGTTTACTCTGATATATATTTATTTGTAAAACAATCTTGTACGCTTCCGCTAACTATTTATGTAATATGATGGGTGTTCATCGACCCGTGTGCTGTTGGGTGCCGCATAACACAGCACCACCCAACGAGGTCCCGTGGGGCCGTCTCAGCGTGGCATCAGAGCCTGTCACACATGGTATCAGAGCTGCGTTGGGAGCAGGGCACGGATTGAGCATCATATTATGTCAAAAACTTAGGATACGGTGAGATAACGGTACTAGGCCCACATAAGGACTACTATTATTAGCATATAATGAAGGTGGCAAGCTAACTTATTTGTTATGTCGGAAAAATCGTGCATCTCGGGACGGTTTATGTCTTGGGGGGTGCACGTATGCGCTGTCCACCAGTGCGCACAAGCTGAAGGGTGGAGCCCCACGGGTGGCAGGTAACCCGACCCGCTCTAGTATCCTCTACGACTCTTCATGTCGTTTGGGGTATTCGAGCAACGTCTTCCCTGGCGTGCGTGGTGCAATTTGGGAGACCCCGTCACGTGGTCAGTAACGTGAACACGTAGCTCAAGGCGTGCTTGGCTTGAGAACACCTGGGCGAGTGATGACGGCCGGGTGTACCAACTGTTATGGATACCGGGTTCGGTGTGTAGCCGAACCTGATGATTGAGTGTGTTTTATGCAGGAAATAACCACGAAAACCTTAGTGCGTGTAGAACACGTTTGCGAGTGACCGTTTTAGTGCCACCTAAGGATACGTATATGCCGGTGTAATCCGGTTAGGTTTTTCTTTGGTGAAGCAACGTAGTACCGTCATATGTCTTGCGGTGCATCGTCACCGTACTACACTGGATAGTATTCTTACCTATGAAGAAATCATTCATGACTAACTTTCAAACTAAAAATGGATGTGATAAAGCACATATTAGTTACTGAACTCTTCATTTGAACTAAGTTTCAAAGAAGAGAATTACTAGGCTTCTTTTGATCTCAAAAAACAGAGTGCTCTGTTCTGGCAGAAGTTTTGCCGAACTTTAACAGAGCGTAACTCTGATTAGTTTGACCCAATGGAGGTGTTTGATACGGTTCTGGAAAGTTTATTAAGTGCTCTACAACTTTTCTGTATAACTCCAGAGCCAAATCCGACACCAACTTGGTTGAACGTCCAGATGAATGCAAACTGTTCAGAAAACAGAGCAGCTGCAGACTTCTCTGGATGTTGCTGTAAATTAGCCGTCACAGTCTGTAGAAAAATTTCTAGGGGTCATATGATACACCGTTAGAAAGGTTAGGAAATTTGCAACGATTTTGTAGTTCATAGTTTGTTCAGAATTGTACTTTATTTGTATGTAAAACTGTGATGAAAACAGCCACATACAAAGGAGGTGCTGGCAAATTTTAGCCAGAAATTCTGTCAACTTTGAACAATCCTAACTTCTGTTCCAGAAATGATCTAGGGGCATGTGAGTACTCGTTGAAAATATACTGAAGTTAACTTTAACTTTGGTATTCAACTTGAGTTATGAAAATGCTAATAAATGGATCAAATTCTGGGTTAAGTACAGAAGGATCTGTTTTGTACCGAATGAGGGACTGGATATGTTGGCTTTAGAAAGATGTGTAAACATGAAATTTTGTTATGCTTTCATAAAGTTTTAGCATGTTCATGTTTTACATACTTTCACATACTGCTGAGATCATGTTTTGACTTCCCTCAAAAATTCTCTTTGTGCAGTATGGTGCGTACTCATTCTCCGAGTAGGGTTGATAGTTCCCGTCAAGACGATGATGACTCGACCCCACCACGGGCACCGCCATCAACGGTATGGGCGGATGTCATGGCTCAGATGGTCGAGTCAAGTCAAGAGAACACAAGACTACTCCAAGCCTTGGTACAACAGGGCTTACTCCAGCGTGCACAACAGGACGTTCCACTTCGGAACGCCTACTTGGATTTCTTGGCGACACAACCGCCAATCTTCACGGAAGCCCATGAACCAGTGGAAGCTGATCAGTGGCTTCGAGTTATGGAGTCCAAGTTTGGAGTGTTTGAGTGCGACGAGTATCAGAAGACATCATTTGCAGCTCAACAGCTCCATGGAGCCGCCGGAAATTGGTGGTTCGCTTATCTTGCCACCGTTCCGGAAGGTCATCAAGTGGAATGGACGGAATTTCGTGAAGCATTCCGGGCTCGTCACATTCCTATGGGTTTTATCAAGGCCCAGCAGCAGGAATTCAGAAACTTGAAGCAGGGGGACATGAGTGTCCTCGATTATGTCAGACGATTCAATCTTCTAGCACAATACGCTCCTGCTTATGCGACGAGCGAAGCTGCAATGTGTGACTACTTTTTCTATGGCTTGAGTGCCATACTAAAAGAGAAGTTAGCTTTGTTCAATCAAGGCAGTTACACCGAGTTGATCAGTGCTGCTCTGCTGCAAGAACAAGCGACACTTGAGTGTCAAGCAGAGAAGAGGAACCGGGAGGATGTGCAAGAAGACACACCAATCGTTCCTCGTAAATACCGTGTGGTGTATCACACACCATCCGAGGAGATATGGCAAGCACCAGGGAGATCAACTCCGTACAGATTTCCTGCTCAAGAATCTTATCTTGAAGCAGCGCCATTTCCGCAGCAACGAATGATACCTGTTGCATCATTGCTGCAGCCAAGTGCCTCAACTTCTCAACCACAAGTCAACGAAGAACCGGGGAAACCTCCGTGTTCTTATTGCCACCGTTTTGGGCATTTTAGGCAGGAATGCCGGGAGAAGTTGGTAAACACCAGACAGCCATCATCATCAGGTGGTATGCCGCCACCTGCTCCAGTCAACATAACAGCATTGCAATCCGGGAGCGTGCAACATCTTGCGATTGAGGATGTCCCGGAGGGAGCACCGGTGTTAGCGGGCATGTTTACTCTCAAGGACGTGCCCGTATTGGTACTTTTTGATTCAGGTGCAACCCACAATTTTATCAGCAAAACATGCGTGGATCAGCACCAATTATCCACCAATACTCCCACAACGAGTTTTCTCATACGTTCACCGGGAGGAAATATCTCTGCCAATCAGATTGTGTCCCGAGCAGCTTTGTGTTTGGGCGGAAAAATATACCCAACATCGCTGATTATGTTGGATAGGCAGAAGATAGACATTATATTGGGGATGTCTTGGTTAAATCGTCACGGTGCCGTTCTCAATATCGGTAACCGGACTGTCCAGATTGACTCGCCGATTCACGGACAGCACACGCTGTTTTTAGACAGCGAAGATCCAGATATGGTAGAGGCCTACCACACGGAAGTGCTGAAGATTGAAGATATTCCGGTGGTACGTGATTATCCCGACGTATTTCCCGATGACTTACCGGGCATGCCGCCCGAACGGGACGTCGAGTTCAAAATTGAACTGGCGCCAGGAACGACGCCTATTTCACGAAGGCCTTACAAGATGGCACCTAACGAGCTAGCGGAGTTGAAAGAGCAACTGAATGAACTCATGAGCAAGGGTTTCATACGACCAAGTTCTTCACCTTGGGGTTGCTCAGCGCTGTTCGTTAAGAAGAAGGACGAAACACTACGGCTATGTGTTGACTATCGTCCTCTCAATGCTGTCACAATCAAGAACAAGTATCCTTTGCCCCGCATCGACATCCTGTTCGATCAGCTGGTGGGTGCAAAGGTATTTTCGAAGATGGATCTTCGGTCGGGATATCATCAAATCAAGATCCGACCGGAGGACATACCAAAGACAGCTTTCTCGACGAGATACGGACTCTATGAGTACCTTGTCATGTCATTTGGATTAACCAACGCTCCGGCACACTTCATGTACTTGATGAATTCTGTGTTCATGCCAGAGTTAGACAAGTTCGTCGTGGTATTCATCGACGACATATTGGTTTACTCCAAATCTGAAGAAGAGCATGCTGAACATCTGCGCATTGTGCTACAACGGTTGCGGGAGCACCAATTATATGCCAAGTTCAGCAAGTGCGAATTTTGGATTGATCAAGTGCCTTTCCTAGGCCATATTATTTCAGCAGAGGGCATTGCCGTGGACCCCAGCAAAATTGAACAAGTGCTGAAGTGGGAATCTCCCAAGTCAGTCCACGAGGTCCGAAGTTTCCTAGGTTTAGCAGGGTATTATCGGAGGTTCATTCCGAGCTTCTCAAAAATTGCTAAACCAATGACGGAGCTGCTGAAGAAGGGCACTAAATACATGTGGAATGCAGCAGGTGAGGCCGCATTCAAAACTTTGGTGAAACATCTCACAACGGCTCCAGTTCTTGCTCAGCCGGACACGACGAAGCCATTTGATGTATACTGCGATGCATCCGGCATCGGTCTCGGCTGCGTTCTGATGCAAGAAGGGCGTGTAGTCGCCTATGGGTCTCGTCAACTGCGAAACCACGAGCAGCATTATCCAACTCACGATCTTGAGCTTGCTGCAGTGGTGTTGGCATTGAAGATGTGGAGGCATTACCTACTAGGTAATCTTATTCACCTCTACACCGACCACAAAAGCCTGAAGTATATCTTCACGCAGAAGGAGCTGAATATGAGACAACGGAGATGGTTGGAGCTCATAAAAGATTATGAAATTGAGATCCACTATCACCCGGGAAAAGCCAACGTGGTTGCCGACGCGCTTAGTCGGAAAGCCCACATTCACAACTTAGCGGTTGCTGAGTTGGAAGATGAAGAACCAAGCCTCCGTGTTATTCCGTATGGCGCGCTTTATAATCTCGCGCTCATTCCAACAATCCGTGAAGAGATTGTTGAGGCTCAAAGAAGAGACAGAGGTATGTCTCACATACGGAGAAGACTGGACAACGGAGAGGTGAAATGTTTCCAGAAGGATGAGAACGGTACAATATGGTTTAACGACCGTATAGTGGTACCGCGCAATATGAAACTCCGGAAGAAGATCTTGGATGAAGCCCACCTGTCAAAGTTTTCCATTCATCCCGGAAGTAACAAGATGTACCAAGATTTGAAACAGAAATTTTGGTGGACGAGGATGAAGAGGGAGATTGCTAAATACGTATCCGAGTGTGATACGTGTAGACGGGTCAAGGCTGATCATATGCGGAAAGCCGGACCGCTACAACCTTTGAAGATTCCGGCGTGGAAATGGGAGGATGTGAGTATGGACTTCATCGTCGGATTACCGCTCACATCCAGGAAGCATGACTCGATATGGGTGATTGTCGACCGGTTGACAAAGTCGGCTCATTTCATACCGGTGAACACTCATTATCGAGCAAGGCAATATGCGGAGTTATTCATCTCCAGAATTATTTGCTCACATGGTGTCCCAAAGACCATTGTCTCAGATCGAGGTGCGTTGTTCGTTGCTCGGTTTTGGGAGCAGCTGCATGCCTCGTTGGGCACTAAGCTGATTAGGAGCTCCGCATATCACCCTCAAACCGATGGACAAACTGAGAGGGTGAATCAAGTACTTGAGGATATGTTGAGAGCGTGTGCCATCCACCACGGTAGGAATTGGGACGATCACCTACCGCTGGCGGAGTTTTCATACAACAACGGTTATCAAGCGAGTATTAAAATGGCACCGTATGAAGCTCTCTACGGCCGGAAGTGTCGCACACCATTAAATTGGTGTGAGTCCGGTGAAAGAGTTCTGTTTGGGATTGATCTTGTCAACGAAGCCGAAGACCGAGTTCGGTTGATACAAGAGAACTTAAAGGCTGCACAATCCCGACAGAAGAGCTACGCGGATCAGAGGCGTAGGCCATTACATTTTGACGTCGGAGAACACGTTTATCTTCGTGTATCCCCGATGAAGGGAATTCACCGGTTCGGTGTAAAGGGGAAGCTCGCTCCCCGTTTTATTGGTCCTTTTGCTATCACGGAGAAGTGCGGACCCGTAGCCTACCGGCTGGAGTTACCAGCAAGTCTAGCGGGTATTCATGATGTATTTCATGTATCACAGCTGCGGAAGTGCCTCAAATTCACCGCTGCTGTTCGCACTGAGGACATCGACGAATTGAAACCGGACCTGACCTACACCGAGCGACCGGTCCAGATTTTGGATGAAAAGACCCGGGTAACCCGGAACCGGACGATCAAATTTTTCAAGGTGCTGTGGAGTAACCACACCGCGGAAGAGGCGACGTGGGAAAGTGAAGATTTTCTCCGCACCAACTACCCGGAATTTTTATCCTTGTACAGTTTGTAATTACCTCTCCCGTCTCGTTCCTGTTTTGTAATCTCGGGACGAGATTCTTTTAAGGGGGGAGGAATGTAAAAGTCCCAAAAATGTGTATGAATAAAAACTATGGTTTGAGTTCATATGTGTGGCAATGACAGGAAAAATGGGACTTGCTAAAACTTTTCTTCATGTAAAGTAATACATGGATGAACATCCAACATAAGGTTCACCTTTTTACTTAAAAGTGTTGGACCAATAAGGAGTTAAATACCTCTTTGCATGTGAGTTTAAAATTCAGATTTGAAAATTCAAAGTTCACACATATGGTGACCCAAAAACTTTGAATTAACATGCAGCCATATAGTTGAGTTTTTAGAGAAAAGGTTATCACCAACTTTTCAATTGTAGGGTGGGCTCAAAAAGGAGTTAAAGAGTAGAATTTGCAAACTTAAACCAAATTCAGGTTTAGTCTTGCAAATTCAAACTGAATTTGAAGAATTCAAATTCTAGCCCACCTTTTTAAAATTTAGCATTTTGAGGAGTGAAAAGATCAGCTTGAGAAGATATTTGCTGAAGAAATGGGGGGTGGGACCCACAGGTCATAGAGCTAAAGGAGGAGACTTACTCCCTAAGTTTTGCTCTCGGTGGGGACTTTTCCCGAGCAGCTCGCGAGCGCCACCGAGCAGCTTGCCGGTGACAGCTCCTGCTGCCGGTCTCCATGCGCTGGCGCCCTGGGGTCGGTCCTGGCCGCACCCCCAACGTGATAACGTGCCCCCCCGGCCGAAGCAAAGCACAATTGCTTTCTCCTCCTCGCAAACAAACCGAGGGCAGAACACCTCGTCGGCGCTGCTCCATTGCCCCTGTCTCCCGGCCAGACCAGCGCCTCTCCGGCAGGCTCAAGAGGTCCCAGAGGTGCGCCAGGAGGTACTGATCCTCATCCCGTCGTCCTCTTGCTCTCCCCCGACGCCGGCTCGCCGGAATTCGAGTTTTGGCACCGGTGCACGTATAAAACAGCATGTGTTTAATTCGGGAAATTCTCCCAAACCGATTGATCACACCTCCTACAATTCAAACCACAGCAACTAGATGCCCTAGCGCCCTCCCACGCCGAAAACCAAAGGAAACCGACCCTCCTGTGCCCCGGGCGACGAGAAATCGTCGCCGGCGGCCAAAACTGCCATGGTCCACGGTGAGGACTAGGTTGCAGCCACTTCCTGCATGATCTGATCCCCGTTCCATGTTCCTAGAACCATAGGGATGCTGTAGGACATCATAGCTCGCCGGGAGATGCCTTGGACACGCTGGAACGCGTCCATGTCGAGCTCCCGAGCCGCCCCACCGGTGCCGACCCACCTGCAGCCATTTTCATGCGGGAAAACCTTGCCCGGCAGCTGCGCCACGTTCCCAGGAGCATGTAGGGCGAAACCGGAGCTCATTTGGTGGAGAAATGAGGGAGAACGAGCCATGCCAAGTTTCTGCTGGTGTGCACCGCGGGCTCTGGCGGGAGGTTGAAGAAGCATCTGACCCGTGGGCCCCACGCGCGACTGTGCTGTTTAAAAATCAAACAGAGAGTTGTGCAAACTTGTAAAATGCATAACTTGGTGTAGGAAGCTCCAAAAATAGTGAGATAAATTTTGTTGGATTCCTCTAAGAGAGTACTATCCAGAGGTACAACCCAATTTGTATGAAACAAATTATTTAATTCTGGAAAATTCTTGGAAGGTTTTCTGAAAAAGAATTATAGAGGGAGTTTGGTTTATCCAAAAATACCCAAATTTTGCCAGATTATTCTTTAGCATATTGTTGACCTTATAGCAAATGTTCAGCTCATTTGAAGATCATTTGAGTAGGAATTTGCTAAAAACAATCTGCTGTGTCATAAGAGTCCAGAAACATTTTCAGAAAATGTTTCCCACTTCAAAAATCTGTTCTGAGCAATCCATAGCTCCAAAAATCATAGGAAAATTTAGGCAAGCTCTATGGGACATACTTGGAATTTTAGTTCACTTAGTTGGGCATGAAAATGCACATTACTACAGAATTAATTCTATTGAGTATAAATGCTTAAAGAATTGTTCTGGGAGAACTACCCAAGTAAAAGGGCTGAATTTTGGACCAGATGACTCTCATGTGATCAAAAATTCACATGTAAATTATCAGTCCAAGATGAATCCTGGAACTCACTGTTCTTATTCTCCATACTTATGTATAAGGGAAAAATACATAAGAGATATTGTGAGAATTATTGGGGGCACAATATGACTCCACATTAGCTGCAATTTGGCAAGCTAAATCCTTAGGTAGTATAGAACCTGCTGTAAAAGTTTTGAGGCCATTGGAGTTCTTGTTCTTCAGTTGCACTCAAATCCTTTCAGCTTATCTATTATGTTCATTAGAGAAGAGGGTTAGTGTATAGCTAAGGGCCTTAAGGTCAAATTAGTTTAATTCTGTTCCTTGCACAACAGAGGCAAACCAAGCCATGCTTGGCTTTTCCACACAACCTCTGTTCTTAAGAAAGTAATTCTATAACTTCTTTCCATTACATTCCATGAAACATATGCATATGCATTTCAATAGGGACCACAACGAAGGGGACTCAAAGGAGTGATTCATCAAAGTGGATCAAGCTCCGGAGAGTCAAGGGTGGATCTGCAAGTACACTAACTGTTATATACGACTATCCTGCAAAACAGGCAAGCTCCGGTTTGCATTTAACAGCTGTTAAGTTTTTATTTTGTACTCACTTTCGGTCAAGATATGAACTGTGCATTAGGTCTAGTGATTGATACTCCTCTTGCATAGCCAAATGACCCATGGAGTATTGGGTAGGTGTCTTTCACCGCGTAGAACTGCCATGCTTAAGTACGGTTCGGTAGAAGTCGAGTGGTGAGATGCTACTCGCAGATTTAGGGACAACGGGGGCATACGGGATTGGTTCGTAATTGAATTAGCAAGTTAAAAGTTGAGACCGGAAGGTTGTAGGAGCAGCAGGACATAGGGGCCTGGGTGCTGTAGACCTGTCCGTGTCGGTCAAGGACCGATCCGTATGCGGCCCTGTTGAACAAGTTTGAGTTGTGTACCGGACTCATGCTGGCTATATGGGACCCAGTAAACCGATGTACCTCGGGAAGCTGTCGTTGGGACTTTTCGGGTCGCCTCAGGCGGACGGCCGGTGTGCAGTATGTGGGGAATATTCTCATGACATCTCACGTCGGAAGGTGCACCATGAGAGTAGCTACTGTACGGGGCGACTTGATCGATTCAGCGGGGGTGAAACGGGGGAAAGGCTGCCACGTACGACGTCAGTGATGGTTGTTGTAGGCAACGTCGAGTACGGGCGTACGTGTCGTGTAGTCCGGGTGTTATTGATTCGAATCACCGTCGCTCGCGGAATGGACCGAGCATACTTGTTCTCACAGTCGTGACGTAGTAAGAACTTGCATGAGAAAGGAACTAATCATATTGATGTGAAGTATTATTCTACCTTGTATTGGAGCTTGATGAATAGGCTAGTGCAAACTCGATTCTTTTATGCCATGAGCAATTTACATCGGGGGAAAGCGTTTCTTGTTTGATTGTGGACTCCCGATGTGGCGTGCCCAGGGTTACTTAAAATACTGCAATTAATACTGAAAGTAAGGATTCACTTTTAGGCGAGTTTACTTATGCTTATGCCATCCTATGTTAGGTTCACAACCTCACTTAGAGTTTCATGTTTAGGGTGACGGTTAAGTCTTGCTGAGCGTTATGCTCACGGATGCTATCCGAGTTGTTTTGCAGGTAATTGACTCGCTGATTATGAGAAGGGATGCCGATGAGACTCGGGAACCTCCGAGTGTTTACTCAAAGAGCATCCTCGCCGCTGCAGATTGATCTTCGTGTTGCTAGTAAGAAACGTCCGCGGGCTGGACTGTTTCTTTGTTGCTAGTTTAGATATGAGTCGTGAGAGTGATAGTCTTCCGCTGTAGTTTACTCTGATATATATTTATTTGTAAAACAATCTTGTACGCTTCCGCTAACTATTTATGTAATATGATGGGTGTTCATCGACCCGTGTGCTGTTGGGTGCCGCATAACACGGCACCACCCAACGAGGTCCCGTGGGGCCGTCTCAGCGTGGCATCAGAGCCTGTCACAACCTCCAGGAAAGGCCAGCGTTGTGCATGGGGGGTCCAGGGTGCGTATCCAGCTTAGCCGGCCCAGAGCCCAAAGCATGCGCATCCTGCTCCCCGGAGGTCCAGGGGAGTACGTCCGCTTTGCCTGGTCATGAACCCAAAGCGCGTGCACTCTGCTTCCCCAGCGCATGGCCCGGTACTAGGGATCGCACGGCCGTACCCGGACCTCGGAGGGAGCCGGAGCTCCGGCGCCTCGTATAGCGGGCCATAAGACGGATAAGACTAGGAGACAGGAGGGGAGGACCTCCCGAGGAGAATTACGTTTCCTCTACCTGTGTGCAGGACCTTCAGGTTACGGCAACAGGGACTGCATGAAGCGGGGGGAAAGGAGCTACCAGCTACACCGGCCTGGGACTGAAAGGACAGGGACCTTCCCCCCCAGAGGGGCAGGGCCCGGGGGCCCCGCGTGTCCAGCAGGCCCGGAACTCCTTCCTTGAGGGCTCCGGGCTCGCCAAGTGGAAGGCAGGAACCGGACCTCCCCCCTCAGCGGGAGGGCTCCGAAAGCCCTACGTGTCCAACATGACCGGAGCTCCCGTCTCTTAAGGAGGAGCTCCGGACCCACCACGTGGCCGGCAGATTTGGAGCCCCCCCAAAGGGCGAGGTTCGGAGACCTCCGGGGGCCCCTAACACAGTTAGGACCCGGGGGGGGGGGGTGTCTGAGCGAAGCTCCGAGATTGGAAATGACCTCTGTCGAAGTGTGCGATCGACACTTCCCCCGGGCCTGCACTGGGCAGCCCACGGAGGTTCTTTTTTCGGAGGGGCTAGTTCCTAGCGGAGAGCTTGCGCGTATGGACGAGTTGGTGAGAGCTTGACACAGGAAGTTTTACGTGGTTCAGGCTGCCGGAGCGTAAAACCCTACATCCACGGCGAGCTATGGAGCTCGCTGTATAGCTTGCTGCTCAGGGCCGAGGGCCGGAGCTTGGGGGTGAGTTACAGCTTGAGAGTGTATGGCTAGCGTACGAGTTGCAGAATGCGAACCCTTGCTATTGACGCCTACCCGAGTCTTTTATAGTCCAAGGCTCGGGCGGCTTACAAGGGAAGCCGGGACCCGACAGGTGGTCCCGAGAGGATTGTTTATTATCCACCGTATCTGTAGTTATGCCGGTGGTTGCCTCCGGTCGAAGGCTTCTGAGTCTTCCTTTTGCCGCCCTGCCCATGCCGTGCGCCAGTCGTAGTTGTTGATGGCGGCGCAGGCGGCATGGGATGTCTTGTCGCGGCGTTTATTACCTGTCAGGTTCTGACACCACGCGCCAGTCTGTGATGCGACTATACGCAACGGCACCTGACAGGCGTGTGCTCCGCGTTTCCGCGTCTTGGGAAGACGCGGGCCTTGAATATTTTGTACGGGCAAGGTGAGGGGCGCCTTTACGCCCGCTGCCTACCGCTCGGGGGCAGGCAGCACCGTTCTTCTAGCCACGTGGCGGGTCCGGAGCTCTTCTCTGAGGAGAGGGAGGTCCGGCCCCGCTGGACGCGTGGCGCCTTCGGACCTCACTCCCGTGGAGGGGGAGGTCCCTCTTCTGCATGCCACGTGGCGGGCCCGGAGTTCACCTCTGAGGAGAGGGAGGTCCGGCCCCGCTGGACGCGTGGCGCCTTCGGACCTCTCTCCCGCGGAGGGGGAGGTCCGGCTTCTGTATGCCACGTGGCGGGCCTGGAGCTCCCCTCTGAGGAGAGGGAGGTCCGGCCCCGCCAGACGCGTGGCGCCTTCGGACCTCTCTCCCGCGGAGGGGGAGGTCCGGCTTCTGTAGGCCACGTGGCGGGCCCGGAGCTCTCCTCTGAGGAGAGGGAGGTCCGTCCCTGCCAGACGCGTGGCGCCTTCGGAGCTCTCCCTGCGGAGAAGGGCGAGCAGCTTAGACATTTCACCCTGTGCGCGGGGGTACCCCATATCTCAGGTACCGACAGTGGCCCCCGGGCCCATCTTGGGGGAGATAGCGAGCCCGAGGTGGGACCTCCGTCTCTTCCGATCCGCGCACTTTCTCTAAGTCCCGACCTGACCGCTGCTGGAGCACGAACGGCCGCGGGGTCGTGAGAGCGTGCGCCCACTTGATGATTGCTTTTACTGCGGTGGTTCCCAAGACTGCCACTTCTGCATGTTGCGGCGCTTTCTTCGGGAACCGCCGAAGGGCCTTGCCGGCTCATCTTCTTAGGAGACTGACTCTATGACCCCACCGCTTTAGCTAAGCAGCTTGGGCCCACCCGTCATTGGCTCTTGGTCTAGGAACCGAAGCGGTTGCGGGTGCGGGGTATTCGAAGAGTTCCGAATCGCTTGGAACTGCACCGGGAAGATTTTTAGAGGGGGTCTCACCCACGTTGTAGCTTCCCTTCGCACTTCTCTGCGTTTCTTCTTGGACTCTTGCGCTTTTGCTCTTTTGCCTTTGAGCTCTCCCTTGCCATGGCTTCCAAGCCGCTGCCAGAGAAGAAACGCGCTCGATCTCCTCCAGCAACGGCGCCGGTGCCAAGTCGGGATTCTGGGGTGCCCGATCCTCCCTCCGGTGGCGACTCGAAGAGGCCCCGGGCTGATGTGCTGGGGGAAGCCTCTGAGGCGTCCCCTGTTCCGCCAGTCCAAGCGACTGCGGAGCGGTCGTCGGAGATGGTAGCGGGCTCTGGAAACCCTACCCCGGCTAGGAAGTCAGGGTTTAGAGCCTGCTGGAGTGTCCGTGCTTCCCGGCCTTCCCCGTCTTGCGGGGAATCTGTGCCGATGCGCTCGGAGCCAGGGGCAACTGCTGCGGCCCCCAGGCCAGCGCGGACTTCTCCTGTTCCGGTGTGCCCGGACTCCGCGGCGGCGTCGTCTCTCCCTGCCGAGACAGCCACCGCGGCCCCCGAGCCAGCACAGGCTGATCCTGTACTAGGCGGCCTGGCTTCTTCTCCAGCACCGTCTTCCCCGGCTCGTCCCTCTCCCCAGGTCAAGGAGCCTGAAGCCGAAGAGAGCCCGGCTGGCCCGGCTGCCAGGGCCGCTGGGCCAGTTTCTCCTGATCGGCGTCTCGTCTCGGTGGCTGGCGCGTCGGCTCTTCCCGAGGACGAGGTAATGGAGGAGGTCGGAGGGACTGCCCCAGCTTCTGTTGCTCCATTGCCTCTGGCAGACGCCTTCACGCTCGCCGAGTCGAGCGTCCGGCAGGTCTTGGCTGCACTAGGGCGCGAGCGGGAGGAGTATACGGTTGAACGGGACCGCCTCCTCACCTGGGGGAACCTTTTGCGGGAGAGGACCGCGAAGGTTAAGAGCGAGCTCGACTCCAGGTGGGAGTTGCTCGACTTCCAGGAAACGCTCGTCGACCGGATGAAGCAGGCTGTTGACCGCATGGACACCCAGTCGCGGCGGATCAACAGGGAGGCCCTGGAGGCTCACGCCCGGGCCGAAGAGAGCCTCTCAGCTGCTGTGGAAATACGGCAGCGGTTGGAGCGCCGCGAACTCGCCGTTGAGGAGCGGGAGCGTTCCGTGGCAGCTGAGGCAGAGAGGGTCGCCGCGCAGCTGGCTGCGGGCGAGGATGACCTCCGTGCTCGGATGGAGGAACTGGAGGTTCTGAAGGCAGACCTCGACTTGAGGGATGAACAGGTCTCCCATGATCGCCGGGCGGTCTTGGACCGCGAGTTGACTGCCGGCTTCAGGGCCCCTGAGTTGGAGCGGCTAGCCTTCGGGAGAGTTCCCTGGCGGCCCAGGAGAAGGAATTCTCCGAGAGGAACCTGGAGGCTCTGCGGGCGGCCCGCCGCAAGGTGGAGGAACTCTCAGCCCTACGGTCCTCCGAGGCCCTTGCGGTCTCAAGCTTCGTGGATCGGGCGGGGTCCGCCCTGATCCCTCTTGGTTTCAGTCCGGTGAGGGCCGCAACTCCTGCATTGCAGGTGGCAGAGGTGATCCCTGCATTGGAGTCGATCGGCGCCAAGCTGGACAGACTCGACTCGGTGGTCGCCAGCGAGCTTGAAGAAAAGGGCCGCGGCTTAGCTTTAGAGGTCGCCTCGCATGTGCTGGCATGCTTCAAGAGCCGCGAGCCCTCTTTCTCACTGGAGCCAGCAAGAGAGGGCCCAGCCGCGGAGCGGGAGGAAGCTGCCAGGGCTGAAGTTGAGGATGTGGCCGCCCTTGTAGCAGCAAGGTTCCGGCGAGAGCCGGTTGGTCTTTAGGACTTGCTTTTCCCTTTTTTATCGAGTCTGTAGTCCAGCTCAAGGAGCCTTGCTTAAATTGACTCTCTTGGATACTTGTGCCTGTGATGCTTTTCCCTCCTTCTTGGCTTTGCCTGGCTGAGTCCTTAGCTCCGCAAGGTACCCAGAGGTCATTTCCAATCTCGGAGCTTCGCTCAGACACTCCCTCCGGGTCCTAACTGTGTTTGGGGCCCCCGGAGGTCTCCGAACCTCGCCCTATGGGGGGGGGGGCTCCAAATCTGCCGGCCACGTGGTAGGTCCGGAGCTCCTCCTTAAGAGACGGGAGCTCCGGTCATGTTGGACACGTAGGGCTTTCGGAGCCCTCCCGCTGAGGGGGGAGGCCCGGTTCCTGCCTGCCACGTGGCGAGCCCGGAGCTCTCAAGGAAGGAGTTCCGGGCCTGCTGGACACGCGGGGCCCCCGGGCCCTGCCCCTCTGGGGGGGCAGGTCCCGGTCCTTCCAGTCCCAGGCCGGTGTAGCTGGTAGCTCCTTCCCCCCCCCCCCCCCCCCCCCCGCTTTATGCAGTCCCTGTTGCCGTAACCTGAAGGTCCTGCACACAGGTAGAGGAAACGTAATTCTCCTCGAGGGGTCCTCCCCTCCTGTCTCCTAGTCTTATCCGTCTTATGGTCCTGTCCCGCTAATCGGGGCTTGGGCAATTCTGTGCACGAGGCGCCGGAGCTCCGGCTCCCTCCGAGGTCCGGGTACGGCCGTCCGATCCCTAGTACCGGGCCATGCACCGGGGAAGCAGAGTGCACGCGCTTTGGGTTCATGACCAGGCAAAGCGGACGTACTCCTCTGGACCTCCGGGGAGCAGGATGCGCATGCTTTGGGCTCTGGGCCGGCTAAGCTGGATACGCACCCTGGACCCCCATGCACAACGCTGGCCTTTCCTGGAGGTGACCAACTGACACCGCAACACCTGACTGGGGGAGGCCCGAGAGACTCACTCGGCC
The DNA here is from genome assembly GCA_030760725.1 of Neostapfia colusana. NCBI lineage: Eukaryota > Viridiplantae > Streptophyta > Magnoliopsida > Poales > Poaceae > Neostapfia > Neostapfia colusana. Next base: position 96,535,823 of record JASWHV010000003.1, read on the forward strand.
ATCGGCAGGTGCCTCAAGCGCAGCCGCCTTCGGGAGGATAGCAAATGCCGACTATGGGTGAGGTGAGGAGAGGGGGAGCTAGACGTATGATGAACATACAGAGATAGTGCGATCATAAAAATTAATGCATAATTTAAATGAGCGCATGAGAAGGAGCTAAGTAGAACAGGTCTCTGTATTCGCGCCCATAGGTGGAATTCTGGCTGTTCGTGGGGGCAATGTTCCGCCTCGTCTACAAGGGAAGCAAGACTCTACGCGCTTAGGGTCGGAACCAGGCTAAACTGGACGTAGTCCTATACCGTCCCTTGAGACTTAGCTACCCCAAGCTCTGTTCCTAAGTTCTATGGGGTCTATTACAGAAGTGAATAACCGTGTTCTACCGATGCTCAGTAAGTAGGACTTACAATGTTGCTCCATGGCAAGGATCTTTGGGAATGGATCCTACCCTCGGTTGAAAGACATGTGTACCTGGGGCGGCAGCTTTCATGATTCGGAAGGGACCTTCCCTGCTGGGGGAGAGCTTATGGGTCCTTCTTGGAATATAGCGTGCCGCTTCACCAGGCTGCCTTCTTGCGGGCCCCCGTCGCGTCTGGTTCTTTGGCGGTAGTGCTTAGAGCATTAGCCGAGACCGTGCATTGTGGGGTGTTCCCTGCAAGCCGAGTCTTGTCGAAGTTGTTGTCTTCACGCTGGATCAGGTCCTGCGTGGCTTCTCTCCGGGGCCCCCGGGGAGTTCTCCCCTTCTGGCTAAGGCCTTCAAGGGGTAGGTAGACCCGGGCTCGCCTTGGATGACCTAAGGCGTCTCCCCCTTCTGGCAAGGCCTTCAAGGGGTTGACGGACCCTAGGCGGCCTCCGAGAGGTATGTTCGAGGCATGGTGGCGTGCCGCATCTGGCTAACGCCTTGGCCCGTCACCGTCAGAACTGGAGTCCTCACCGTCATGCACTGTCTTTATGACACGCTGAGGCTCCTGGTACCCCACTTGGTGGGCAGCGGTGACTGGGGCATCGGCCTTCTGTTTGCCATCCCTCTGAGGGTAGGGCGGTGCTTCAGCCCTCTGCTGTCTTCCATTATGGAAGCGCTCTGCGAGCCTCTGGATCTCCCAGCACTCGGCAGCTGTATAGTTGCAGGTGCCATGCACGGGGCATAGCCCGCACTGGCCACTGTCTGGGGCCGGTGATTGCCGCTGCCTCTTGTCGGGGCGCGGCCCCCGAGCTCCGCTGGTTGTCGCAGCTGCGGCGACGGGGGCCGTGAATGGTGGCTTCATCTTTCCACTCCCCCGGTTCTTGGTCTTCTTGCCACCCCCATAGGCAGCAGCACCGGACCCGGGCTGCCCTCCTGACTCGGAGGTCGGTAGTGCGTGCCAGTTCCGCCCTTCGGCTGCCCTGGCGCACTTATCCGCCAGGCTAAAGAGCTCCGAGACGTCGCGGACCTCTCTGGTCGTGAGCTTCTCAAGCATTTTCTTGTCCCGGACACCCTGTCGGAACGCCACCACCACAGAGGCGCTTTGGATATGTGGGATAGTGTTGCGCACCTGAGAGAACCGCTGGATGAAAGAGTGCAGCGACTCCCCAGGTTGTTGCTTGACGGCGTGGAGATCGAGCTCCGTGCCGGGACGGGTGTAGGAGCTGCCGAAGTTGGCGATGAACTGCCGGCAGAGCTCACCCCAGGAGGTTATGGACCCCTGGGGTAGATTCATGAGCCAGGACCGGGCTGGGCCGGTCAAGGCGACAGGAAAGTAGTTGGCCATGACAGCCTCATCGCCTCCTGCAGCAAGTACGGCGGTGGAGTAGATCTGGAGGAACTCCGCCGGGTTGACGCTTCCGTCGTACTTCTCGGGCAAGTGCAGGCGAAACTTGCACGGCCACCTTGCGAAGCGAAGGTGGGGCGCAAGGGCCGCACATCCTGCACCTGCTGCTGCAGGTACTGGTGCTGCGAGCAGGTGGTTCACACCTGGCACCACGTATCCCGGCATGGGCAAGGCTGCACCATAGGCCGGGGCCGCTACTTGCGGCGCATATGGTTGTGGCATATGCTGCGCAGCATATGCCCGTGGCCGGGCTCGCATGGCGAAGGCCTGCCCTTCTGGTTGTGTCGAGGCCGACGACATGCTGTCGCCTGCCTCCTGGTTGCGACGCCTTTCTCGGCGTCGCTCGAGGTACACCCGGGCGTCCTGCCCCAAGTGACACCGTTCCAGTTCCCTTCGCAGGTCCGTCGACAGGAGCCTGGAGGGGCTGGAATCCGCCGTTAGCCCGTCAACCGTGGGTGTGCGCGTCAGCAACACAGCCGGTTGCCCTGGGCGTCGTCCTCGTCGAAACCGAGGGTTCGCGGCGGCGACGACGAGGCGGTCCACCTCGCGGACCCATTGTTGGGTCGCTGAATGGGGCGCATCCCCCCAGGCGGATTGCGCAGCAGCGCTCTTGTTGCAGCTAGCGCACCTCCATGGTGTACGCTCAGCGCTGCAGAAGACCTCACGCTGGTCGGGGCCTGCATAGCCGGAGTCGGCGTTGCCGGAGTCGGCTGCTGGCTGCCCGCTCGTGCCGACACACTCTGTCCTGAGTGTGTCGACATGTACTCCCCAGTGGTCACGGTTCGCCGTGAACGCGGAGGGGGAGAGTTTGCCGTTGAAGGAAGCTTGGTCATCTTCGTCGGCGGAAACTCGTCGCGCTAGGGGAAAAGGCCCCTACCTGGCGCGCCAAATGTCGAAGTGTGCGATCGACACTTCCCCCGGGCCTGCACTGGGCAGCCCGCGGAGGTTCTTTTTTCGGAGGGGCTAGTTCCTAGCGGAGAGCTTGCGCGTATGGACGAGTTGGTGAGAGCTTGACACAGGAAGTTTTACGTGGTTCAGGCCGCCGGAGCGTAAAACCCTACGTCCATGGCGAGCTATGGAGCTCGCTGTATTGCTTGCTGCTCAGGGCCGAGGGCCTGAGCTTGGGGGTGAGTTACAGCTTGAGAGTGTATGGCTAGCATACGAGTTGCAGAATGCGAACCCTTGCTATCGACGCCTACCCGAGCCTTTTATAGTCCAAGGCTCGGGCGGCTTACAAGGGAAGCCGGGACCCGACAGGTGGTCCCGGGAGGATTGTTTATTATCTACCGTATCTGTAGTTATGCCGGTGGTTGCCTCCGGTCGAAGGCTTCTGAGTCTTCCTTTTGCCGCCCTGCCCATGCCGTGCGCCAGTCGTAGAGGTTGATGGCGGCGCAGGCGGCATGGGATGTCTTGTCGCGGCGTTTATTACCTGTCAGGTTCTGACACCGCGCGCCAGTCTGTGATGCGACTGGATGCAACGGCACCTGACAGGCGCGTGCTCCGCGTTTCCGCGTCTTGGGAAGACGCGGGCCTTGAATATCTTGTACGGGCAAGGTGAGGGGCGCCTTTACGCCCGCTGCCTACCGCTCGGGGGCAGGCAGCACCGTTCTTCTAGCCACGTGGCGGGTCCGGAGCTCTTCTCTGAGGAGAGGGAGGTCCGGCCCCGCTGGACGCGTGGCGCCTTCGGACCTCACTCCCGCGGAGGGGGAGGTCCCTCTTCTGCATGCCACGTGGCGGGCCCGGAATTCACCTCTGAGGAGAGGGAGGTCCGGCCCTGCTGGACGCGTGGCGCCTTCGGACCTCTCTCCCGCGGAGGGGGAGGTCCGGCTTCTGTATGCCACGTGGCGGGCCCGGAGCTCCCCTCTGAGGAGAGGGAGGTCCGGCCCCGCCAGACGCGTGGCGCCTTCGGACCTCTCTCCCGCGGAGGGGGAGGTCCGGCTTCTGTAGGCCACGTGGCGGGCCCGGAGCTCTCCTCTGAGGAGAGGGAGGTCCGGCCCTGCCAGACGCGTGGCGCCTTCGGAGCTCTCCCTGCGGAGAAGGGCGAGCACCTTAGGCATTTCACCCTATGCACGGGGGTACCCCATATCTCAGGTACCGACAACCTCTGAGTACCTTGCGGAGCTAAGGACTCAGCCAGGCAAAGCCAAGAAGGAGGGAAAAGCATCACAGACACAAGTATCCAAGAGAGTCAATTTAAGCAAGGCTCCTTGAGCTGGACTACAGACTCGATAAAAAAGGGAAAAGCAAGTCCTAAGGACCACCAGGCTCTCGTCGGAACCTTGCTGCTACAAGGGCGGCCACATCCTCGACTTCAGCCCTGGCAGCTTCCTCCCGCTCCGCGGCTGGGCCCTCTCTTGCTGGCTCCAGTGAGAAAGAGGGGTCGCGGCTCTTGAAGCATGCCAGCACATGCGAGGCGACCTCTAAAGCTAAGCCGCGGCCCTCGGCTTCAAGCTCGCTGGCGACCACCGAGTCAAGTCTGTCCAGCTTGGCGCCGATCGACTCCAAAGCAGGGATCACCTCTGCCACCTGCAATGCGGGAGTTGCGGCCCTCACCGGACTGAAACCAAGAGGGATCAGGGCGGACCCCGCCCGATCCACGAAGCTTGAGACCGCAAGGGCCTCGGAGGACCATAGGGCTGAGAGTTCCTCCACCTCGCGGCGGGCCGCCCGCAGAGCCTCCAGGTTCCTCTCGGAGAATTCCTTCTCCTGGGCCGCCAGGGAACTCTCCCGAAGGCGGAGGGTCTCGGCTAGCCACTCCAACTCAGAGGCCCTGAAGCCGGCAGTCAACTCGCGGTCCAAGACCGCCCGGCGATCATGGGAGACCTGTTCATCCCTGAAGTCGAGGTCTGCCTTCAGAATCTCCAATTCCTCCATCCGAGCTCGGAGGTCATCCTCGCCCGCAGCCAGCTGCGCGGCGACCCTCTCTGCCTCAGCTGCCACGGAACGCTCCCGCTCCTCAACGGCGAGTTCGCGGCGCTCCAACCGCTGCCGTATTTCCACAGCAGCAGAGAGGCTCTCTTCGGCCCGGGCGTGAGCCTCCAGGGCCTCCCTGTCGATCCGCCGCGACTGGGTGTCCATGCGGTCAACAGCCCGCTTCATCCGGTCGACGAGCGTTTCCCGGAAGTTGAGCAACTCCCGCCTGGAGTCGAGCTCGCTCTTAACCTTCGCGGTCCTATCCCGCAAAAGGTTCCCCCAGGTGAGGAGGCGGTCCCGTTCAACCGTATACTCCTCCCGCTCGCGCCCTAGCGCAGCCAAGACCTGCCGGACGCTCGACTCGGCAAGCGCGAAGGCCCTCTCCTCTGAGGAGGGCTCCGGGCCCGCCACGTGGCCAGCAGAACGGTGCTGCCCGCCCCCGAGCGGTAGGCAGCGGGCGTAAAGACGCCCCATACCTTGCCCGTACAAGGTATTCAAGGCCCACGTCTTCCCAAGACGCGGAGACGCGGAGCACGCCTCTGTCAGGTGCCGTTGCGCCTAGTCGCATCATAGACTGGCGTGCAGTGTCAGAGCCTGCCAGCCAATAAACGCAGCGACAAGACATCCCATGCCGCCCCCGCCGTCATCAACCACTACGACTAGCATGTGGCATGGGCAGGGCTGCAAGACAAAGACTCAGATGCCTTCGCCAGAGGCAACTACCGGCATAACTGCAGGTACGGTAGATAACAGTCAATCTTCCCGGGACCACCTATCGGGTCCCGGGCCCCCCTTGTAAGCCACCCAAGTCTTGGACTATAAAATGCTCGGGTAGGCGACGTTAGCAAGGGTTCGCACTCCAGCAACTCATACGCTAGACATCAGTCATCCCCAAGCTCAGAACTCCGGTTCTGAGCAGCAAGCAATACAGCGAGCACCTCAGCTCACCGTGGACGTAGGGTTTTACGCTCCGGCGGCCCGAACCACGTAAAACCCGCCGTGTCAAGCTCTTACTAACTCGTCCATACGCTCAAGCTCTCCGCAAGTGACTAGCCCCTCTGAAAAAGAACCTCCGCGGGCTGCCCAGTGCAGGTCCAGGGGAAGTGTCGACCGAACACTTCGACATTTGGCGCGCCAGGAAGGGGGCTTTTCCCTTCTGCGACGAGTTTCCGCCGACGAAGATGACCAAGCTTCCTTCAGCGGCAAACTCTCCTCCTCTGTGTTCACGGCTGTCGGTACCCGCGATATGGGGTACCCCCGCGCACAGGGGAAAATGCCTAAGGAACTCGCCCTTCTCCGTAGGGAGAGCTCCGAAGGCGCCACGCGTCCGGCGGGGCCGGACCTCCCTCTCCTCAGAGGAGAGCTCCGGCCCGCCACGTGGCATACAGAGGCCGGACCTCCCCCTCCGCGGGAGAGAGGTCCGAACGTGCCACGTATCCGGCGGGGCCGGACCTCCCTCTCCTCAGAGAGGAGCTCCGGGCCCGCCATGTGGCCGACAGAAGCCGAACCTCCCCCTCCGCGGGGAGAGGTCCGAAGGCTCCACGTGCCCCGGGGGGCTGGACCCTCCTCCCCTCTTAGAAGGGCTCCGAGCCCGTCACGTGGCCAGCAGAACGGCGCTGCCTGCCCCCGAGCGATAGGCAGCGGGTGTAAAGACGCCCCATACCTTGCCCGTACAAGGAATTAAAGGCCCGCGTCTTCCCAAGACGCGGAGACGCGGAGCACGCCTCTGTCAGGTGCCGTTGCGCCCAGTCGCATCACAGACTGGCGCGCAGTGTCAGAGTCTGCCAGCCAATAAACACAGCGACAAGACATCCCATGCCGCCCGTGCCGTCATCAACCACTACGACTAGCATGCGGCATGGGAAGGGCTGCAGGACGGAGACTCAGAAGCCTTCGCCAGAGACAACTACCGGCATAACTGCAGATACGGTAGATGATAGACAATCTCCCCGGGACCACCTGTCGGGTCCCGGGCCCCCTTGTAAGCCACCCGAGTCTTGGACTATAAAGACTCGGGTAGGCGACGATAGCAAGGGTTCGCACCTCTGCAACTCATACGCTAGCCATTCACACCCAAGCTGTAACTCACCCCCAAGCTCAGGACCCCGGTTCTGAGCAGCAAGCAATACAGAGAGCTCCATAGCTCGCCGTGGACGTAGGGTTTTATGCTCCGGCGGCCTGAACCACGTAAAACTCACCGTGTCAAGCTCTTACTAACTCGTCCACACGCGCAAGCTCTCCACAAGGGACTAGCCCCACCGAAAAAAGAACCTCCTCGGGCTGCCCAGTGCAGGCCCGGGGGATGTGTCGACCGAACACTTCGACATTTGGCGCGCCAGGTAGGGGACTTTTCCCCTTGCGCGACGAGTTTCCACCGACGAAGATGACCAACCTTCCTTCAGCGGCAAACTCTCCTCCCCCGCGTCCGCGGCGAACCGCGACCAGGGGGGAGTGCATGTCAACACACTCAGGACGGAGTGTGTCGGTACAAGCTGGGAGCCAGCAACCGGCTCTGGTAGCGCCGACCCCCGCAATGCAGGCTCCAACCAGCGTCAGGTCTTCAGTAGCGCTGGACGTACCAGGTGGGGGTGCGCTAGCTGCAGCAAAAGCGCTACTGCACAATCCACCTGCTGGGGACGCGCCTCAGGCAGCGACCCAGCAGTGGATTCGCGAGGTAGACCGTCTCGTTGTCGCCGCCGCAAACCCTCGACTTCAGCGGGGACGACGCTCCGGCCAACCGGCTGTGTCGCTGATGCGCACGCCAATGGTTGACGAGCAGACGGCAGATTCCAGCTCCACCAGGCTCCAGTCGACGGATCTGAGGACAGAGCTGGAACAGTGTCACTTGGGCCAGGATGCCCGGGTGTACCTCGAGCGACGTCGAGAAAGGCGTCGCACTCAAGAGGCTGGTGATAACATGACGTCGGCCTCGACCCAGCCTGAAGGGCGGACCTTCGCCACGCGAGCTCTGCCCCAGGTGTACGCCGCGCAGCATAAGCCACAACCATGTGCTCTGCAAGCGGCGTCCCCGGCCTATGGTGCAACCTTGCCCATACCGGGGTACACTGTGTCAGGCGCAACCAAGCGTTCGCGGCACCAGTACCTGCACTGGGAGCCAGCAACCGGCTCCGGCAGCGCCGACCCCGGCAATGCAGGCTCCAACCAGCGTCAGGTCTTCAGTAGCGCTGGGCGTACCCGGCGGGGGTGCGCCAGCCGCAGCAAGAGCGCTACCGCACAATCCGCCTGTTGGGGACGCGCCTCAGGCAGTGACCCAGCAGTGGATTCGCGAGATAGACCGTCTCGTCATCGCCTCCGCAAACCCTCGACTTCGGCGGGGACGACGCTCCGGCCAACGGGCTGTATCGCTGATGCGCACGCCAATGGTTGGCGAGCAGACGGCGGACTCCAGCTCCACCAGGCTTCCATCGACGGACCTGAGGACTGAGCTGGAACGATGCAACCTGGGCCAAGACGCCCGAGTGTTCCTCGAGCGGCGACGAGAAAGGCGTCGCAGCCAAGAGGCCGGCGTCAGCATGATGACTGCCTCAACCCTGCCTGAGGCGCAGACTTTCGCCACGCGAACTCTGTCCCAGACATAAGCCACGCAGCATATGCCACAGCCATATGTTCTGCAAACGGCGCCCCCGGTCTATGGCGCAGCCTTGTCCATACCGGGGTACACTGTGCCGGCGGCAAACCAAGCGTTCGCGGCACCAACGCCTGCAGCAACAGGGGCAGGATGTACGGCCCTGGAGCCCCACCTCCGCTTCGCGAGGTGGCCGCACAAGTTTCGGCCGCACCTGCCCGAGAAGTACGACGGCAGCATCAACCCGGCGGGGTTCCTCCAGATCTACTCCACCGCTGTGCTTGCCGCAGGAGGGGATGAGGCCGTCATGGCCAAACTACTTCCCCGTCGACTTGACCGGCCCAGCCCGGTCTTGGCTAATGAACCTCCCTCAGGGTTCCATAACTTCCTGGGGAGAGCTCTGCCGGCAGTTCATCGCCAACTTCGGCAGCTCCTACACCCGTCCCGGCATGGAGCCTGACCTCCACGCCATCAAGCAACAACCTGGGGAGTCGCTGCGCTCCTTCATCCAGCGGTTCTCCCAGGTACGGAACACCATTCCGAATATTCAAAGTGCCTCTGTGGTGGCGGCACTTCGACAGTGTCTGGGACGAGAAGATGCTTGAGAGGCTTGCAACCAGAGAGGTCTGCGATGCCTCCGAGATCTTCAGCCTGGCAGACAAGTGCGCCAGAGCAGCCGGAGGGCGGAGTTGGCACTCACTGCCAGCTTCCGAAGCTGGAAGACAGCCCGAAGACGGCGGAGTTCAAGCTGAGCTCCCGACCACGTCAGACAGCCAAGAGCGAAGCACTGGCTGACTTTGTGGCTGAGTGGACGCCAACGAAGGCTGACCCAGGGGTCCGCGAAGACGGTGAACCAAAGTACCGAGCTCCGGTCTTCACCGGGCCTCACTGGATGCTCTTCTTCGACGGCTCCTCGCCAAAGCAGGGGCCGGTGCCGGCGTACTGCTCCTCATGCCATCGGGGGAGCAGTCTGGGTACATGGTGCGTCTCAATTCCAAGGCAACCAACAACTTGGCAGAGTATGAAGCACTCATCTTTGGCCTAAAAGACAGTCCTGTCTCTGGGCGCTCGCCAGTTGTTGGCGCAGGGCGACTCCCAGCTAGTTATCAAGCAAGTTAAGGGTGAATGCCCCTGCAATGACCCACAGCTAGCTGCTTATCTGCTCCACGTGCGGATGTTGGAGAAAGACTTCCTCGCCTGGACCTGCGCCATGTACCGCGCGCTGGCACGGCCGCAGCAGACGACCTCTCAATGCAAGCCTCCATCAGAGCCCCTGTGCACGAAGGAGTCTTCGAGAGGACGTTGCTGCGGTCCACAGCCCGGCCTGCCGAGCCGGGCAAAGGGGGCTGAACCAGTGCCTCGAAGCTAGGCAGTCCCGGCGGCCCTGTATGCCGCCAAAGGATCGTAAGAGTCACTGGGGACTCCGTGCAACCCAGCGCTCAAGATCCAGAAGCTCAAGTAGTCCCGATGCATGGACCACGGAGGTCCGGGACTCCTTGAAGGACATCCTTCCTGATGAATGTGCATCCGCTGAACGGGTGGTGCGGATGGCTAAGTGTTACGCGCTGGTATCTTTACTGGCGTGGCGCCACGACATCCTATTGTGGTGCATAACCCAGGAGGAAGGCTGCGATTAGCTCGCAGTAGTCCAAGGAGGCGAGTGCTGGGAACGCTCATTGTCCCGCACGTTGGTCGGTTAAGCCACCCGGCATGGCTCCTACTGACCGAGAGCCACCTGGACGCCGTCAAACCGGTTAGGGATGCAATGCGTGCCAGGTCCACGCCAAGCAGACCCACACAACCGGTGCAGACGCGCACCCAGAGCCGTCGGGGGATACCGGCTCCTCCATGTCGAGGGCCAGCCGGACTTCCCAGGGCTGGGTCACGGAACTACCCTTCCACATGGTATGCTGGGCCGAAGCCATGCTTCCCCCTGATATGGCCACGGGGGTCCCCCCGTGCCCGGCGTACGACGAAGCCACGCATGACCCACTCTGCGTGAAGACAGGCGCTCCGACGCTACCCAGTAAGTTCACCATGCTTACTTAGGTGTTTATTTAAATAACGCATTAATTTATATGAACACCTCCCCACGCTCTAGACAGTGTGCGTCCATTGTACACTCGGCTCCTCTTTCCGGCTCTCATGCATAGTCGATATTTGCCGTCCTGCCGAAGGCGGTAGTGCTTGGGGTACCTGCCAGAGGCCCGGTGGCCTTTTGGATCTCCCCCTGTAAGGGTACTGTACCGCCAGTTGGTCTCCTTCGAGAAAAGACCTACGCTAGACCGGGGGGTCAGGAGCTTTGCTTTGCCCGGTCTTGCACCCAAAGCATGCGCACTCTGCCTCCCGGCGCTACGGTCTTAGTACCAGGGGGCCAGACGGTTACACCCTGACTGGGGCTGGGGCCAGACCTCCGGGACCAAGTGCACTGGATTACCCAAGCCCCGCATTCCGGCCAGGGAGAGTAAGCCAAATGAGACTAAGGGACCGGAAAGGGGGGACCACTGAGCAGCTCCGGACCTTCGCCCCCACAGCTGGGCCGAGCTCCGAGGCCAGCCCTCGCCCTCCTATCAGAGGCGAGCGTTGATGCCGGACCTCACGCCCTTCGCTGGCCTGAGCTCCGATGACTTCCGGACTCTGCCTCCACAGCCAGGCCGAGCTCCGAGGCCAGCCCTTGCCCTCCTGTCAGAGGCAAGCGCTGATGCCGGACCTCACGCCCTTCACTGGCCTGAGCTCCGATGACTTCCGGACTCCGCCTCCACAGCCAGGCCGAGCTCCGAGGCCAGCCCTAGCCCTCCTTTCAGAGGCGAGCGCTGATGCCGGACCTCACGCCCTTCGCTGGCCTGAGCTCCGATGACCTCCGGACCTCACGCCCTTCGCTGGCCTGAGCTCCGATGACTTCCGGACTCCGCCCCCACAGCTGGGCCGAGCTCCGAGGCCAGCCCTCGCCCTCCTTTCAGAAGCGAGCGTTGATGCCGGACCTCATGCCCTTCGCTGGCCTGAGCTCCGATGACCTCCGGACCTCACGCCCTTCGCTGGCCTGAGCTCCGATGACTTCCGGACTCCGCCCCAACAGCTGGGCCGAGCTCCGAGGCCAGCCCTCGCAAGCGAGCGCTGATACTGGACCTCACGCCCTTCGCTGGCCTGAGCTCCGATGACTTCCGGACTCCGCCTCCACAGCCAGGCCGAGCTCCGAGGCCAGCCCTCGCCCTCCTTTCAGAGGCGAGCGCTGATGCCGGACCTCACGCCCTTCACTGGCCTGAGTTCCGATGACTTCCGGACCTCCTGTCACACCCGGTTTTTCCGAAGAACAACCGAGTGAATATCACATGTATGCCAGGATCATTTTCTCATACATTTGATGACAAATAGTGAAGCATCATTAATTACAAGCCAGGTGTCGAATATAGATAAGTCTTACATATCAAATGTCTCGTTGGACAATAAAAAGTTCATCACAAGTAAATAAACTAGCAGTGAAATATTATTCATGGGGGCTCCATCACAGGCGTTGCCCGGGGGTCTCCATGAACCTAGAAACCTTCTTCGGGTCCAAAGTCTTGGTCATTATACACCACCTCATTATATTGACCTGAGCAGCAATATAAACCAACAAATATGCAAGGTTGAGTACCAATGGTACTCAGCAAGTGTGGGAAAATTATATCATGCATGGCTAGAGCAAGGAGAGGTTGAACTCATGGTTAAAGCACTACGCAATTAACACCTATCACCTTAGCTTATTAAGCACCTACATTACTACACAGGTGAAATGGTCCCAATCTCCCAACCCATCATCAAAATCAAGAACCATAACATTATTTCCGATGCTAAGCTCCCCACTTAACATCCACAACTTCCAAAATCATCAATCCTCTAATCATGAATAAGTCCAAGCCGCTCTTTGTAAAACCCCAAGAAAAGGGACTTGCAAAAACTTTTCTGCACCTCACAACACCACAGTTTTGTTGTGGATAGATTGTGAAATATTGGGAAGAGCAAGTAACCTCTATCAAAGAAGTGGTTAGAGGGGAAACTTACACTTTCACAACATGGGAAAATTCTACACATATGATCACACATGAGAGGGTGTTTCCAAACTGTTGCATTCAAATTCAGGATTGCAGCAGCTAAAACAAGGAGTAAAGGGCATACTTGGATTCCTCAGGTTCAAATTAGTGGGGAGGCAGAGTCTCAATAATTTTTGAAAAGGTTGGCCACCCATTTTACCAAAAAGGATCCAAATATGCAAAGAATTCAAATATACATTTGAATTTGGGGGAAATGAGCTTAACCATACAAATGTAGGTCAGTTTCAAACTCCAAATATTTGAATTCATCTCTGGCTAAGCTTTGGAGATCTTTTGAGGGGTGGGGGAGCACTGACAAGTGGGTCCCACATGTCATTGGAGAGGTTAAAATGGCACAAAAGTCAACAGCCTTAGGGGCTAAGTGTTGCACTCGGAACAGAGCCGAGGCTCCACCGTGACACACCGCGAAAACTCCGGGCGCCACCTCCTGCTCTCCCCTCGCGCGCTGGCGAGCTCCTTGTGGGGGCGCAGCAACTCCCAGCCGTGCCCCAGCTCGCCACGACCACGAACCGACCCCCAGTCACCGCCCTCTCGCACGACAGAGCGCCGAGGAGCCGCCGCTGTGATCCACTCGCTCGGGAGCGATCGTCTCTCGTGTACCAACGTCGGCAACTCAGCAAACCAACATCCTCAGACCTCCCACACCCTCCCCGCATCACTTCCAGTCGAGTTGAACCACTACCCACCGAGAAAAACCACGTTTTCGTGGCCGCCGGGGAGAACCGAGCAAAGGTGCTCCCGTGGGCAGCTCGGCAGAAGACTTGTCACGACCAAGGAGGAGCAGTTTTGGACGCGCCTAGACTCCACGCTGCTCGACCCCAAAGCCTAGAACCAGTGACCGATCATCGCCGGCGAATTTCGCAAAACGTCTTCAACCGGTGCAGAACTACCCTCGGGTAAGAAACCCACAAATTCCCGATGTATGATTGTTTAGAGTTTATCAAACTGCACGCACAGGAGCTAGACTGGATGGCGCCCAAGTTTGCTCCGCAACCCTAGCTTAGTTTTGGCTATAGCCGGCGTATTTCCCGGTTTTCCAGCCGCGGTTATGGCGGGAAAGGTCGGGCTCACGGTGACGACTAGGTTAGAGCTCTCCCCGAGCCCTAGCATGGCCTTGTCGACCTTCCATGAGATCCTCCGGTGCTGTAGAGCCTTTCCACCGAGGTTTTGGTGGGCTACGATGACCGGGCGCCATAACTGAAGAGAGTCCGATCCGCTGCACCGTCGCCAGCTAGGTTAGGGCCACCGCCGACCAGAGCAGGCGGTACCAGCGTGTTCAGCGCGCAAAAATAGGCCCAAACGGCGAGTTTCCGGCCGGGAGGCGGTCGGGAAGCCAAGTCCGGCGAGCAGCCGAGGTGTGCCGGCAAGGGGGCGGCGCGGGAAAAAGGGCGGGCGCGAGGAAGAAGACGAGCCGGCCAGGCCCGCTCGTCAGTCTCTCGCGGCACAGTGTGGGGATTTTCTGTTGCACCGGATCGGCTGTGAACGCGAGGAAAACAATCCTGTGGCCCCGTGTGGCGCAGCCGAGGTGATGACACGTGGAAGCCGGGCCCGCTGTCAGAAATTTGAACTTTCCCGGTTAATTCGAATTCCAGAAATTTCCCAAACTTTAGAGCTCCATAACTTCTGCTAGGAAGCTCCAAATTTAGTGATTCAAATTGGGTTGGATTCATCTTGCCTAGCTCTGTCCAGATATACAACCCAATTTGTATGAAACCCATTAATTAATTCGGGAAAATTCTTTAAAGCTTTTCAGCAAAAGAATTTTAGAGGGAGTTTGGTTCATCCAAAAATACCCAAATTTTGCCAGAATGTTCTTTAGGACATTAGTAAACCCCTGCAAAAGTGTCATACCATTTGGAGTTGAGTTGGTCAGAGGAATTCAAATTGGAAGGTGCTGTGTTCATTTGAATGCAGAAACATTTTCAGAGAATTTCCAAAATTGGAAATTCAATTCTGGGCAAACATTAACTCCAAAAATGCTAGGAAAATTCATGCAAACTCTAGGAGCTATAATTGAAATTGTAGTTCACTAAGTTGGGTATGAACAGGGGTCTGACCTCAGAATTAATTCCTCCTTGCTTATTTGCTAAGGAAATTATTCTGAGCAAACCACTCCATGAAAAGTGCTAAGATTTGGTCCAGAGGGTTTTCTTGTGACAAGGAACTCACACGAAAATTCTCAGCTCCATTGGAGCTCTAGATCACCCCTGTCCTGTTTACCCACTTAAGGGATTAAGATGGAAAAGGGGGAAAACCACTTAGCATTTAACCATGTGGCTAAGTCCAAGCCAAACCACCAACACCAGTTCATCTTTAAATTCTTAAACAAAGTTCCAGGTGTTAGAGGCTGGTTATTAAAACTAATAACAGTAACCTTACAATAACTTGTATGCATATTAATTAACATGTAATATTGCATAAACGTGTAGCCGTGGAAGAAGAGACCCCGGAGGTGCTGGACTTCCTCCTTCCGGACGAAGACTTAACTCCTGACCAGCAGCAACAAGGCAAGCCCCGGTTTGCATTAACCCTTTTATAAGTTTTCTTTTGTTTACATGAGTCATATGAAGTATGTATGTGCATTAGGTGTAGGATGAATGGAACCCCACTTGCATAACTAAAGGCTCCTAAAAGAGTGAGGGTAGTGTCTAAGAGCTCGAGTAGACAGGCTATGCTTAATGATTCATAGGACTTCGGTACAAGTCGAGTAGTTGGAATCTACTCGCGAGATAGGCTTGGGACACACGGGTTCGGTTGAGTGATGTGAGGTCATTTTAGTAATGAAAATGAGACTAGGCAGGGGCTAGGGCGCAGCAAGAGGGAGTCTTGTGTGCGCAGCCCTGTCCGTGTCGATTGAGGACCGAGCCGTGTGCGGCCCACGCTGATCAAGTTTGAACGTACCGAAGGCATATCGTATATATGGGCCCCGATAAACCGATGTAGCCTAAACCTCCGGGCGTCGAGGCATAGCACACCGATTTATAGGTGTAGGTTGAGGGCAGCAAGGTGGAAATCTGCCAACGGGCAAAGAGAGATGCTCCGTGTGGGGAACCTCCTGCTCGTTTCGGTGCGACTGGTTCGACGTTTGGGCTGTTGGGTGAAAGGTTGTCCCATACGACATCGAGTGAGCGTGCTGTGCAGCTCCACGGATGGGCGTACGTGACGTGCTCTTTGGGTCTCCCTGCAGGTGTATATCGAGTCGATTCGCCGTCCCTCGCGGTGAAGAGTACCACTTGGTCACTGAGTCGTGACGTAGATTAACGGATGAAATATGTTGATTCAGTGTTGCTGATTGATATAATTGTATTGTTACATGGGTGCCACCAAATACTGCTTACTAAATTTCAGATTTCAGGAACTGTTAACTTGTTGCTAAAAGATGAACTAAGGATGAACTTGTAGGCGTGTCCTTTTGCTGAAATGTTACTATCCTATGTCCATGGTACCCCTCATGTAGAGTTTCATGCTTAGGTGAGTCGGTTAAGCCTTGCTGAGCCTTCGTGCTCACGGTTGCTGCTTAAGTGTTTTTCAGGTGAGGAGCCACCCACGGACTCGGAGTACGAGTCGACCGGCGAGGGTTACCCTCCGTCGGGGACCACGGCTGAGTGGGAGCCGTACACGCCGCGCTGAGCTGAGGAGTGCAGCTAGTGTGGGTTGTCCTAGGGCTGGACAACCACTTTTTCTAGATAGGCGGGCGTGAGTTGTATAGTGTAGACTTCCGCTGTGTAATATAAACAATAGTTGTAACTGAAGTTTGTACCTGTTTGTACAGTTTCAGTTGTTTTTCCCATGTAATATATTATGTTCTTATGACGTGTGCTGTCGGGTGTCGCATCGCGTGGCACCACCCTCTGCGATCCTGGATGAGCGGATTCCGGTCCGCCACAGCCTGGTATCAGAGCTGCAGTGGGGATAGCACAGTACTAAAGGACTGCATTATGGGAAAAACTTAGGTATACGGTGAGGAATCGGTAGCTGCCCAAGTAAGGACTATATTAGCATAGTTACTTAAAGTGGCAAAGACTAACCTATGTGTTATAATTCTGAATTTCAATTATGTAACGACGCACCTATGCTCTGTTAAGTATGGTAAGGAACGCCACCGAAAGCGGTTCAATTTCGGTTAGCTCTCCCTGACGAGGAACGTGGTTCAGGGATTTGTCTCATAGCTTGGTGTGAGACGTCAATATGAACCTCTTGAACTCTTCATGTTCCTGAGTTCATATGAAATGCTGATCCCTAGCGTGCATTAGGCAAGTAAGTGGAGACCCCATCGCGTGGTCAGTAACGCGAGAGAGTGTTCGTCTGGAAATAGCCCAGAAGGACATACGCAGCGCTTGCCATCGGCGTGCCCTGCAGGGCAGTAGGTGGTATCTGTTGGGTTGATAACATTCCCAACCGTGACGACCCGTTCATGACATACTCGGGTTCCCCGTCGTGTGGTGTTGAAACACGATCACGTACCTTGAGATGTGACCTAACTCAGGGACGGCCGTATGACAATGATACGGGCGTTTGTATTTACTTCTAAATATGGAACTGCCTGAAATGAATAACCATTGAGTGCACCATTATTGTGTGGCCTTCTGCAGGTACTAACCACGTAAGTATCCGTGTAGTAAACGTGTGCGAGAGACCGTTTAGTGCCACATTTGAGACGTATATGCCGGTAAAATCCGGTTAGGAATTTCTTTTGTGAGGAACGTAATACCGAGATATTGTAGGCATATGCATGAGAATAATGATAACAAAGAATTAAAATCTATAGGTTCAACATTTAGGACCCTGGTTGGGTATAAAAATGGGATAGTGAAGTAGGATAGCCAAATGGATGAAAAACAGAGTGCTCTGTTTTGGACAGCAAGTTTGCTGATCTTCAACAGGGCATAACTCACGGGTCCTTTAGCCCAAAGAGGTGTGCTATATGGTTCTGGGGAGGTATTGAAGTACTCTACAACATTGTTGTAGACTTCCAGAGCTGAAACTCACCGTAAGATGGCTTAAATCCCTGAGGAATGTAAACTGTCCAGAACCAGGACAGAGTTAAACATTCTCTGGACTGTTCGGTTTTTCAAACATAACTCCCAGTAGAAAAATCTAAAATTGTCATATAATACATCCTTAGAAAGAGTAGAAGATGTGTGACATCTTTGCAATTCAAAGTTTCTGAAATTTCAGCACGGATTTCAGTGGAAACCAGGGTTGAAAACAGCCACTTCCAAGGGAGGTGCTGCTAAAATTCTTCCAGAAATTCTGCTGACTTTGAATTAGCATAACTTTTTAACCAAAGCTGATCTGGGGGCAAATGAGTACTCGTTGGAAAGATACTGAAGTTAACTTTAACTATGGTATTCAACTTGAGTCATGAAAATGCCCATAACAGGATCAAAACTTGGAATAGGTAGAAACTGGTCATTCTGACGGAAGAATGACAGTTGAACTCATTGGAGAGGGTGTCGTACCCTAAGGGTGGTATATGTGATGACAACGCGATAATAATGTCTCGTAGAGACCAAACCCAGTTATGATGGTTCGTACTAGGACCACGCACGAGGTTGGTGGCTCTAGCCAACAGGGAGGTGATGACTCCCAGCCACCGGCCTACGACAGCACCCCGCAGCAGCAGCGACCACCGCCGCCTCCGCTTACTCTAGCGGATGTGATAGCGGCATTGGTGGGAGGTCGTGAGGAGCAGACCGACCTGCTCCGCACAATCATGCAGAATACGTCCCAGGCGGGGGGACGTCAAGATAGAGGGCCTCGGGAGCCCCGTGATGTGTCGTACTCGGATTTCATGAGTACGCACCCTCCAGTGTTCACCGAAGCGGAAGAACCACTAGAGGCTGACAACTGGCTGCGGACCATCGAGTCCAAGTTTGGGCTGCTCCAGTGTACGGAGCGGCAGAAGACCCTGTTCGCAGCACAGCAGCTCCACGGTGCCGCTGGTGCGTGGTGGGCGAATTATGTCGCCTCACGTCCGGCTGGCCATGCCGTGGAATGGCAAGAGTTCCGGGAGGCGTTCCGCGCCTATCACATCCCTCCCGGAATAATGAAGAGGAAGTTCCAAGAATTTTTGGAACTGAAGCAGGGCGGGAGGAGTGCCCACGACTACTCCCGTGCCTTCAACCATCTGGCGCAGTATGCGTCAGACTACATCTCCACGGAGGAGAAGAAGAGGGAGCACTTCTATCGGGGGTTACACCCCGAAATGAAGACCCACCTCGTACAGTGGAACCGCGGCACATTCAACGACTTAGTCAATGCCGCGATCATGCAAGAGGATGCTCAGCGGGAGTTGGCAGCTGAGCAGCGGAAGCGCAGCGCTCCACCCAGCGGTGGGAGTGGCGCTCCCCAGAAGTACCGTATGGTGTATCGGACACCATCCGGGCAGCAGTGGCGTCCACCGGCGCGACCTCAACAGTTCGGGGGACGTTCGTTCCAAGCACCCCCGTTCCGTCCGCCGATGCCACCACCAAGACAGCAGCAGCAGCAGCAGACGGTACCCCGGGCGTTTCAACTGCCGCAACGCGCCCTGGGTTTCCGTCCACCGATTAGCGGGGGACCGCCCCGTTTCACCTGCTTCACGTGTGGCCAGGCGGGCCACTTCGTGAAGGACTGTCCCCAGGGGCAGCAGAGCTGCGGGCAAGCCCAGTTCCAGGGCGGTGCTCGAGGCCGACCTACGGCGAAGAAGGTTGGTCAGCGGACTGGAGGCGTCCGCAACCTCGACAATGAGGGCGCCCCAGAGGGAGATAACATGCTGGCGGGTACGTTTACTCTCAACAATCAAGCCATCGTCATATTATTTGATTCTGGTGCAACCCACAGCTTTATAAGTGCATCCTATGTGGCTAAACATCAATTGCATGTCTTCCCAACCGACTGCACTTATATGATATGCTCACCGGGAGGGAAGATTTCAGCTAATATGATGATTCCAAAGGCACCTCTGTGTTTAGGTGGGAAACTATATCCCACCACCTTGATAATCCTTATGGGGCAGAAGATTGATGCAATCTTAGGGATGTCATGGCTACAATACCATGGCACTGTCCTAGAGACTCGGACACGGACGGTTCACTTAAATTCTCCATTCCACCGTCCACATTCCATGGTATTAGACACGCCAGTCCGGGAAGTTTTAGCAATTAATAATGCTGAAGCTCTCAAGTTAGAAGACATCCCCGTAGTCCGGGAGTATCCTGATGTGTTCCCGGATGATCTTCCGGGCATGCCACCTGAGCGGGATGTCGAGTTCAAGATTGAACTTGCACCCGGGACTACACCCATAGCACGGAGACCATACAAAATGGCTCCAAATGAGCTGGCAGAACTGAAAGAACAGCTCAATGATCTGTTGAGCAAGGGTTTCATTAGGCCGAGTTCCTCGCCTTGGGGATGCTCGGCGCTATTCTTGAAGAAGAAGGATGAGACCCTGAGGCTGTGTGTGGATTACCGGCCGCTCAACGCCGTCACCATCAAGAATAAGTACTCACTGCCCCGCATCGACATATTTTTTGACCAACTTATGGGTGCCAGTGTGTTCTCCAAGATGGACCTTCGCTCTGGATATCACCAGATAAAAATCCGGGCGGAGGATATTCCGAAGACGGCATTCTCGACGAGATATGGACTATATGAACATCTCGTCATGTCATTTGGTCTCACAAATGCTCCAGCCCATTTCATGTATCTCATGAACTCGGTGTTCATGCCGGAGCTGGACAAGTTCGTGGTAGTGTTCATCGACGATATCTTGGTTTACTCCAAGACGGAAGCCGAACATGCCGAACACTTGCGGATCGTTCTTCAACGATTGCGAGACCATAAACTCTACACTAAGTTCAGTAAATGCGAATTTTGGATCAGCCAAGTGCCATTCTTGGGACATATCATCTCAGCTGAAGGCATTGCGGTTGACCCAAGCAAAATAGAGCAAGTGCTGAAATGGAAAGCTCCCACTTCAGTCCATGAAGTCAGAAGTTTCCTCGGGTTAGCGGGATACTACCGGAGGTTCATTCCAAGCTTCTCCAAGCTCGCTAAGCCGATGACAGAGTTGCTGAAGAAAGGGACGAAATACGTTTGGAACACGGCGTGTGAAGGAGCGTTCCGAACATTGGTGAAGCATCTCACAACAGCCCCGGTGTTAGCTCAGCCGGATACAACAAAGCCCTTCGACGTGTATTGTGACGCGTCCGGTATTGGGCTTGGCTGCGTGTTGATGCAGGAAGGACGTGTGGTCGCTTATGGCTCACGCCAGCTTCGGAACCATGAGCAGCACTACCCGACTCACGATCTTGAACTTGCTGCCGGGGTGTTGGCGCTGAAAATGTGGAGGCACTACCTCCTGGGGAACTTGGTGCATCTCTACACCGACCACAAGAGCTTGAAATACATTTTCACCCAGAAGGAGCTGAACATGAGGCAGAGAAGGTGGTTAGAACTGATCAAAGATTATGAGATTGAGATCCATTACCACCCTGGCAAGGCGAATGTGGTTGCCGACGTGCTGAGTCAAAAGTCACATGTCCATCACCTCACCATTACACTGGTGGAGGAGGGAGAGCCAAGTTTATACTTGGTTCCTTATGGATCGCTATACAACCTTGCCCTCATCCCTACTATCAGGGAGGACATCATTGCAGCTCAGAAGACGGATAAAGGCATGGCACATCTCCAGAGACGAATAGACAACGGGGAGATCAAATGTTTCCGGAAAGATGAGGAGGGGACGCTATGGTTTAATGACCGCATAGTCGTGCCCCGAGATATGGAGTTGAGGAAAAAGATCCTCGATGAAGCTCATGTGTCTAAATACTCCATTCATCCCGGCAGCAACAAGATGTACCAAGATTTGAAAAAGAGATTTTGGTGGACACGGATGAAGCGGGAGGTAGCTAAGTACGTAGCCGAATGTGATACGTGTAGACGAGTGAAGGCGGATCATATGAGGAAATCAGGGCTGCTGCAACCCCTGAAGATTCCAGCATGGAAATGGGAAGATGTGAGCATGGATTTCATCGTGGGATTACCCTTAACATCAAACAAACATGATTCCATTTGGGTGATTGTTGACCGACTGACCAAGTCAGCTCACTTCATCCCCGTACATACACACTTCCATGCCAACCGATATGCGGAGTTATACATTGCCAGGATTCTATGCCTGCATGGTGTACCCAAGACCATAGTCTCAGACCGAGGTGCATTGTTTGTATCTCGCTTTTGGGAGCAGTTGCACGCTGCCTTGGGTACTAAACTAATCAGGAGCTCCGCTTATCACCCTCAAACAGATGGCCAGACAGAGAGGGTGAATCAAGTTCTGGAAGACATGTTGAGAGCATGTGCCATCCACCATGGTAGGAACTGGGATGATCACCTACCATTGGCGGAATTCTCGTACAATAATGGCTATCAGGCGAGTATCAAGATGGCACCCTACGAAGCTCTCTACGGTCGCAAGTGCCGCACCCTGTTAAATTGGTGCGAGTCCGGTGCAAGGGTCACATTCGGGGTTGATGTGGTGAACGACGCCGAAGAGCGCGTTCGGACAATTCAAGCCAATTTAAAAGCCGCTCAATCCCGGCAGAAGAGCTACGCTGATAAGAGGCGTAGGCCATTGCACTTTGACGTTGGGGAACACGTGTACCTCCGCGTGTCTCCGATGAAGGGCGTGCACCGGTTCGGTGTGAAGGGGATGCTCGCTCCCCGTTTTATTGGACCCTACACTATCACCGAGAAGTGTGGACCAGCGGCGTATCGATTGGAGTTACCGGCATCCCTTGCTGGTGTCCATGATGTTTTCCATGTTTCGCAACTGCGAAAATGTTTGAAGCATACAGCTACTGTTCCTACCGAAGATATCGGCGAGCTGAAACCGGATTTAACTTATGATGAGTATCCGGTGGCTATTCTTGATGAAAAAGCCAGGACCACACGCAGCAGAACGTTGTGGTTCTACAAAATACTCTGGAGCAACCACACCGCCCAAGAAGCGACGTGGGAGAGCGAGGAGTTCCTTCGCTCAAGCTACCCGGAGTTCATGGCTTCTCAACACGGGTAAGTCCCCATTACATCGCTATCTCTTCTTTTATAATCTCGGGACGAGATTCTTTTAAGGGGGGAGGGATGTAAAAGCCCAAGAAAAGGGACTTGCAAAAACTTTTCTGCACCTCACAACACCACAGTTTTGTTGTGGATAGATTGTGAAATATTGGGAAGAGCAAGTAACCTCTATCAAAGAAGTGGTTAGAGGGGAAACTTACACTTTCACAACATGGGAAAATTCTACACATATGATCACACATGAGAGGGTGTTTCCAAACTGTTGCATTCAAATTCAGGATTGCAGCAGCTAAAACAAGGAGTAAAGGGCATACTTGGATTCCTCAGGTTCAAATTAGTGGGGAGGCAGAGTCTCAATAATTTTTGAAAAGGTTGGCCACCCATTTTTCCAAAAAGGATCCAAATATGCAAAGAATTCAAATATACATTTGAATTTGGGGGAAATGAGCTTAACCATACAAATGTAGGTCAGTTTCAAACTCCAAATATTTGAATTCATCTCTGGCTAAGCTTTGGAGATCTTTTGAGGGGTGGGGGAGCACTGACAAGTGGGTCCCACATGTCATTGGAGAGGTTAAAATGGCACAAAAGTCAACAGCCTTAGGGGCTAAGTGTTGCACTCGGAACAGAGCCGAGGCTCCACCGTGACACACCGCGAAAACTCCGGGCGCCACCTCCTGCTCTCCCCTCGCGCGCTGGCGAGCTCCTTGTGGGGGCGCAGCAACTCCCAGCCGTGCCCCAGCTCGCCACGACCACGAACCGACCCCCAGTCACCGCCCTCTCGCACGACAGAGCGCCGAGGAGCCGCCGCTGTGATCCACTCGCTCGGGAGCGATCGTCTCTCGTGTACCAACGTCGGCAACTCAGCAAACCAACATCCTCAGACCTCCCACACCCTCCCCGCATCACTTCCAGTCGAGTTGAACCACTACCCACCGAGAAAAACCACGTTTTCGTGGCCGCCGGGGAGAACCGAGCAAAGGTGCTCCCGTGGGCAGCTCGGCAGAAGACTTGTCACGACCAAGGAGGAGCAGTTTTGGACGCGCCTAGACTCCACGCTGCTCGACCCCAAAGCCTAGAACCAGTGACCGATCATCGCCGGCGAATTTCGCAAAACGTCTTCAACCGGTGCAGAACTACCCTCAGGTAAGAAACCCACAAATTCCCGACGTATGATTGTTTAGAGTTTATCAAACTGCACGCACAGGAGCTAGACTGGATGGCGCCCAAGTTTGCTCCGCAACCCTAGCTTAATTTTGGCTATAGCCGGCGTATTTCCCGGTTTTCCAGCCGTGGTTATGGCGGGAAAGGTCGGGCTCACGGTGACGACTAGGTTAGAGCTCTCCCCGAGCCCTAGCATGGCCTTGTCGACCTTCCATGAGATCCCCCGATGCTGTAGAGCCTTTCCACCGAGGTTTTGGTGGGCTACGATGACCGGGCGCCATAACTGAAGAGAGTCCGATCCGCTGCACCGTCGCCAGCTAGGTTAGGGCCACCGCCGACCAGAGCAGGCGGTACCAGCGTGTTCAGCGCGAAAAAATAGGCCCAAGCGGCGAGTTTTCGGCCGGGAGGCGGTCGGGAAGCCAAGTCCGGCGAGCAGCCGAGGTGTGCCGGCAAGGGGGCGGCGTGGGAAAAAGGGCGGGCGCGAGGAAGAAGACGAGCCGGCCAGGCCCGCTCGTCAGTCTCTCGCGGCACAGTGTGGGGATTTTCTGTTGCACCGGATCGGCTGTGAACGCGCGGAAAACAATCCTGTGGCCCCGTGTGGCGCAGCCGAGGTGATGACACGTGGAAGCCGGGCCCGCTGTCAGAAATTTGAACTTTCCCGGTTAATTCGAATTCCAGAAATTTCCCAAACTTTAGAGCTCCATAACTTCTGCTAGGAAGCTCCAAATTTAGTGATTCAAATTGGGTTGGATTCATCTTTCCTAGCTCTGTCCAGATATACAACCCAATTTGTATGAAACCCATTAATTAATTCTGGAAAATTCTTTAAAGCTTTTCAGCAAAAGAATTTTAGAGGGAATTTGGTTCATCCAAAAAACCCCAAATTTTGCCAGAATGTTCTTTAGGACATTAGTAAACCCCTGTAAAAGTGTCATACCATTTGGAGTTGAGTTGGTCAGAGGAATTCAAATTGAAGGTGCTGTGTTCATTTGAATGCAGAAACATTTTCAGAGAATTTCCAAAACTTGGAAATTCAATTCTGGGCAAACCTTAACTCCAAAAATGCTAGGAAAATTCATGCAAACTCTAGGAGCTATAATTGAAATTGTAGTTCACTAAGTTGGGTATGAACAGGGGTCTGACCTCAGAATTAATTCCTCCTTGCTTATTTGCTAAGGAAATTATTCTGAGCAAACCACTCCATGAAAAGTGCTAAGGTTTGGTCCAGAAGGTTTTCTTGTGACAAGGAACTCACACGAAAATTCTCAGCTCCATTGGAGCTCTAGATCACCCCTGTCCTGTTTACCCACTTAAGGGATTAAGATGGAAAAGGGGGAAAACCACTTAGCATTTAACCATGTGGCTAAGTCCAAGCCAAACCACCAACACCAGTTCATCTTTAAATTCTTAAATAAAGTTCCAGGTGTTAGAGGCTGGTTATTAAAACTAATAACAGTAACCTTACAATAACTTGTATGCATATTAATTAACATGTAATATTGCATAAACGTGTAGCCGTGGAAGAAGAGACCCCGGAGGTGCTGGACTTCCTCCTTCCGGACGAAGACTTAACTCCTGACCAGCAGCAACAAGGCAAGCCCAGGTTTGCATTAACCCTTTTATAAGTTTTCTTTTGTTTACATGAGTCATATGAAGTATGTATGTGCATTAGGTGTAGGATGAATGGAGCCCCACTTGCATAACTAAAGGCTCCTAAAAGAGTGAGGGTAGTGTCTAAGAGCTTGAGTAGACAGGCTATGCTTAATGATTCATAGGACTTCGGTACAAGTCAAGTAGTTGGAATCTACTCACGAGATAGGCTTGGGACACACGGGTTCGGTTGAGTGATGTGAGGTCATTTTAGTAATGAAAATGAGACTAGGCAGGGGCTAGGGCGCATCAAGAGGGAGTCTTGTGTGCGCAGCCCTGTCCGTGTCGATTGACGACCGAGCCGTGTGCGGCCCACGCTGATCAAGTTTGAACGTACCGAAGGCATATCGGATATATGGGCCCCGATAAACCGATGTAGCCTAAACCTCCGGGCGTCGAGGCATAGCACACCGATTTATAGGTGTAGGTTGAGGGCAGCAAGGTGGAAATCTGCCAACGGGCATAGAGAGATGCTCCGTGTGGGGAACCTCCTGCTCGTTTCGGTGCGACCGGTTCGACATTTGGGCTGTTGGGTGAAAGGTTGTCCCGTACGACATCGAGTGAGTGTGCTGTGCAGCTCCACGGATGGGCGTATGTGACGTGCTCTTTGGGTCTCCCTGCAGGTGTATATCGAGTCGATTCGCCGTCCCTCGCGGTGAAGAGTACCACTTGGTCACTGAGTCGTGATGTAGATTAACGGATGAAATATGTTGATTCAATGTTGCTGATTGATATAATTGTATTGTTACATGGGTGCCACCAAATACTGCTTACTAAATTTCAGATTTCAGGAACTGTTAACTTGTTGCTAAAAGATGAACTAAGGATGAACTTGTAGGCGTGTCCTTTTGCTGAAATGTTACTATCCTATGTCCATGGTACCCCTCATGTAGAGTTTCATGCTTAGGTGAGTCGGTTAAGCCTTGCTGAGCCTTCGTGCTCACGGTTGCTGCTTAAGTGTTTTTCAGGTGAGGAGCCACCCACGGACTCGGAGTATGAGTCCACCGGCGAGGGTTACCCTCCGTCGGGGACCACGGCTGAGTGGGAGCCGTACACGCCGCGCTGAGCTGAGGAGTGCAGCTAGTGTGGGTTGTCCTAGGGCTGGACAACCACTTTTGCTAGATAGGCGGGCGTGAGTTGTATAGTGTAGACTTCCGTTGTGTAATATAAACAATAGTTGTAACTGAAGTTTGTACCTGTTTGTACAGTTTCAGTTGTTTTTCCCATGTAATATATTATGTTCTTATGACGTGTGCTGTCGGGTGTCGCATCGCGTGGCACCACCCTCTGCGATCCTGGATGAGCGGATTCCGGTCCGCCACACTCTTGACCGTGAGCACAGCTGTCATGACAGTTTTGACTCTGCAGAGTTTGTACCACTGTACCCACATGTTGTGATTTCATCCCCCGTTGCCGGGTGGACTAAAAGAACCTCCATTTTGCCAGTGGCTACGAACCACATTCACACTTCCCAGGTGTGTAGCCAGGAGATCACTAGGAAGCCTTTACAAAGGGATTCCCGACGAGCGTGGGCCCACTGAGGTTTCACCCCTAACAGCATACAAGAGGCTCCAACCCCGCTGCAGTGGCCCCCTTTTGAGCCTTGCGGTTCATATGGTAGTCCAGCTGACCCCTACTCCCCGCACCATCCAACACACCCATACTACGCCGGGGATACACCTAATTAATTGGTCAAGCTGCCCCATCTCAGCATGTGGTTGGCACTGTAAAGCCAGGTTACATGCTCCATGAACCGGTCCTTAGGATCCAGGCAAGTACTAAACACAAACCCGAGTCTCGTGCACGCAGCACCAACCAAAACATCCAACTTGCCTTGATCCCTACCTCTACATAACTCACAATATCTCATTCAAGAGTATGGTAAAATAAACTGATGATCTCATATCCCAAATATCCCATTCTAAGCATGGCTAAGCATATGCATAATAATAAATGACATGATAAAATAAATCCCAACCCAAGCTACAAGGAAACAAGGTGATGCAATTCTAGGGAAACTTCGTAGCATGGGTTTCATATTTAACTTGGGAATGCAAATAATTCTATCTACACATCCTAGCATAGGATCAAAGTGGTCAAGGACACTTGCCTCCTTCCTGCTGCTCTTGAAATGGGTAGTCCTGATCTTGGAAAGGAATAACCTGCTCTTAAGCAGGTTCTACATCATACCATCACACATAGCAAAAGAAAAACAACAATCCATAAGACATGGTTCACACTTCCACTTCATACAAACCACACATTCATATTTATGAAAGTCATTCTCATTTCTATGTGTTGTGGTTACTCTATGTGTGTTGATTTTGGCTTACATGCACTTTTAAACATGTGCATATGATTTCTACTTTTGTATTCATTTTTATGTTTGTATATAATATATGAGTTTCCAATTTAAATAAATTCCTTATATTCATTTGATACACCTTTTAGCTACCAAGTGTGCATGAAAGGTATTTTTCTTCTCCATGTGTCTTCAGAATTTCTACCAACCATAAACTGAATTCTTTGGATTTTAGAAACTCCATTTATCATTTACTAGTTGCTATATTTTCAGATTTATTTCCTATGCCTAAGTGTGAACTTTATTATAAAAATATACATTATCTAAACAGAATAGGTTCTGATCTAAAATATTTGCTAACATATTTTTGACCTTTTCCTCTGATGTAAACTATTTCACAATTATTTTCCCTATTTTCTAGAACTATTCTTTACTTAAAAATGTGTCCCTAAATGTGAATAATAAATTAAACAGATTCAATTCAGCCCAAAATATGTTTTTATCTCACTCCAAAGTTTCCTAAATACTGAGAAAGTCTTTAATTTTATTTTCACAATATGTTTGTCCCACTTTTTAAGTTTTAAACACTTGCCATATATTCAATTTCCTAAATTAAATACTAAACAGGGCTAAAAAGGTAAACTCACCCCACTACAGGGTCTATAATATTATTTTTCAGAATTTCCAGGGGTCTAGCTACACTTATCAGAGGAGTTTTTCTTAATTTTTATTAAGTCCAGGGGCTAAAACTGATTTTTAAATGAATTTACATGATTTTCTGAAGTTCCAGGGGCTAGATCAGAAGTTTCCGGGGCTAGCTCTTATTTCCCGAGAACCCCAGGGGGTAGCACGTAAGATTTCCAGTCTTTATAACGCGGGGCTGACGTGGACCGTCCGATTTTAAACCGACGGCTGAGATTATAACGTCGAACCGGTGCGCGGGGATTTAAACCCTACCGTGCGATTTAAAATAAACGGCGCACAAGCGGCCACGTCGCTCTGATCGAACGCGGGCGGCGCTGCCGGCGGCGCACGGTGGCAGGAAGCGGCGATCTCGCCGGAGACTTTCGGATCTTCGAGAATTATTCCTAGAACTGTGATTTTATGGCATAGATCGGTGGAGGGGAGGTCGGGGATCTCACCTCGGGGGTTTTCTTGAGCTCGGAGGTCCTGGAAGATGATCGGCGACGAGGTCCGAGGTGAAACCACGGCGAGGCTCGTCGGCGCTGTGTTTACACCGCAAGTCACCGAGTTTTCTGCACCTGCAAGGTTCCCCGGAGGCGGTGGATCAAGACCAGCGAGTTAGATCGGAATTTCCGAGCGTAGATCGGCCAGAATTCGCCGGAGAAGGCTCGGGTTCTCACCGGAGGAAAAACAGCAGATCACGTGGGAAAAACAGAATGAGGCCGGGGTTTTTATAGATGGGGGAGGGCGGCGGGGTGGTTTAGATCGAGTTTGCATCGCCCCCAAACGGAATTCGGCTGGAATACGCGAGAATTCCCGATCGGTTTCGATTCGGGTGAGAGAGTCCGGCGCTGGCGCGAGGTAGACGATGAACTGGCGGGCCCCGCCTGTCAGTTGGGGGAAGCGGCGCGCGCGGCTGCGGGCTGGCGCGGGCGCTGGGTGGGCCGGCTGGTGGGTTGCGGCCCACTGGCCGGTTTTTTTCTG
This sequence comes from Neostapfia colusana, assembly GCA_030760725.1. Taxonomy (NCBI): domain Eukaryota; kingdom Viridiplantae; phylum Streptophyta; class Magnoliopsida; order Poales; family Poaceae; genus Neostapfia; species Neostapfia colusana. Next base: position 96,565,064 of record JASWHV010000003.1, read on the forward strand.
TTTTCTCTTTTTCTTTTTCTATTTCTTTTCTGATTTGAGTTTAATTTGAATTCCAGTTTGAATTTGAATTTTTGCAAAACATGCAACACATCCAAAAATTTTTAAATTCCCCTCTTAACATGATTTTAGTGTCTTAACAAAATTTTGGGGTGTTACACCTCCGCCCCCACAGCTGGGCCAAGCTCCGATGCCAGCCCTCGCCCTCCTTTCAGAGGCGAGTCCTGATGCCGGACCTCACGCCCTTCGTGGACCTGAGCTCCGATGACTCCCGGACCTCCGCCCCAGCAGCCGGGCCGAGCTCCGATGCCAGGCTTCACCCTCTCCTAAGAGGCTGAACTCTGAAGCCGTCAAGACCCTGCCAGCACAGGGAGTACTCAAGACAAGAAAGTGCGCGGGTAGGAGAAGGCCTCACCTCGGGCTCGATTACCTTCCCCGAGGTGAGCCCGGGGGCCACTGTAGGTACCCGCGATATGGGGTACCCCCGCGCAGAGGGGAAAATGCCTAAGGAACTCGCCCTTCTCCGCAGGGAGAGCTCCGAAGGCGCCACGCGTCCGGCGGGGCCGGACCTCCCTCTCCTCAGAGGAGAGCTCCGGGCCCGCCACATGGCATACAGAGGCCGGACCTCCCCCTCCGCGGGAGAGAGGTCCGAAGGTGCCACGTATCCGGCGGGGCCGGACCTCCCTCTCCTCAGAGAGGAGCTCCGGGCCCGCCACGTGGCCGACAGACGCCGAACCTCCCCCTCCGCGGGGAGAGGTCCGAAGGCTTCACGTGCCCCACGGGGCCGGACCCTCCTCCCCTCTGAGAAGGGCTCCGAGCCCGCCACGTGGCCAGCAGAACGGCGCTGCCTGCCCCCGAGCGATAGGAAGCGGGCGTAAAGACGCCCCATACCTTGCCCGTACAAGAAATTCAAGGCCCGCGTCTTCCCAAGACGCGGATACGCGGAGCACGCCTCTGTCAGGTGCCATTGCGCCCAGTCGCATCACAGACTGGCGCGCAGTGTCAGAGCCTGCCAGCCAATAAACGCAGCGACAAGACATCCCATGCCGCCCGCGCCGTCATCAACCACTACGACTAGTATGCGGCATGGGCAGGGCTGCAAGACGGAGACTGAGAAGCCTTCGCCAGAGACAACTACCGGCATAACTGCAGATACGGTAGATGATAGACAATCTCCCCGGGACCACCTGTCGGGTCCCGGGCCCCCTTGTAAGCCACCCGAGTCTTGGACTATAAAAGACTCGGGTAGGCGACGATAGCAAGGGTTCGCACCTCTGCAACTCATACGCTAGCCATTCACACCCAAGCTGTAACTCACCCCCAAGCTCAGGACCCTGGTTCTGAGCAGAAAGCAATACAGCGAGCTCCATAGCTCGCCGTGGACGTAGGGTTTTACACTCCGGCGGCCTGAACCACGTAAAACTCACCATGTCAAGCTCTTACTAACTCGTCCACACGCGCAAGATCTCCGCAAGGGACTAGCCCCACCGAAAAAAGAACCTCCGCGGGCTGCCCAGTGCAGGCCCGGGGGAAGTGTCGACCGAACACTTCGACAACGGCAAACCGTGACCAGCGGGGAGTACATGTCGACACACTCAGGACGGAGTGTGTAGGCACAAGCTGGTAGCCAGCAGCCAACTCCGGCAATGCAGGCTCCGACCAGCGTGAGATCTTCTGCAGCGCTGAGCATACACCATGGGGGTGCGCTAGCTGCAGCAAGAGCACTACTGCACAACCCACCTGCTGGGGATGCGCCCCATTCAGCGACCCAGCAGTGGGTCCGCGAGGTGGACCGCCTCGTCGTCGCCGCCGCAAACCCTCGGTTTCGGCGAGGGCGACGCCCCGGCCAACCGGCTGTGTCGCTGACGCGCACGCCAACGGTTGACGGGCAGACGGCGGATTCCAGCTCCTCCATGCTCCCATCGACGGACCTGAGAAAGGAGCTGGAAAGGTGCCACTTTGGCCAGGATGCCCGGGTGTACCTCGAGCGACGTCGAGAAAGGCGTCGCAACCAAGAGGCTGGCGACAGCATGACGCCGGCCTCGACCCAGCCTGGAGGGCAGATCTTCGCCACGCGAGCCCTGCCCCAGGCATACGCCGCGCAGCATATGCGACAACCATATGCACTGCAAGCGGCGCCCCCGGTCTATGGTGCAGCCTTGCCCATGCCGGGGTACACGGTGCCAAGTGCGAACCAAGCGTTCGCAGCACCAATACCTGCGGCAACAGGAGCAGGATGTGTGGCCATTGCTCGCCACCTTCGCTTCGCGAGGTGGCCACGCAAGTTTCGGCCGCACCTGCCCGAAAAGTACGACGGCAGCGTTAACCCGGCGGAGTTCCTCCAGATCTACTCCACCGCCGTACTTGCCGCAGGAGGGGATGAGGCTGTCATGGCCATCTACTTCCCCGTCGCCTTGACCGGCCCAGCCCGGTCTTGGCTCATGAATCTCCCTCAGGGTTCCATAACTTCCTGGGGAGAGCTCTGCCGGCAGTTCATCGCCAACTTCGGCAGCTCCTACACCCGTCCCGTCACGGAGCTTGACCTCCACGCCATCAAGCAACAACCTGGGGAGTCGCTGTGCTCTTTCATCCAGCGGTTCTCCCAGGTACGCAACACCATCCTGCATATTCAAAGTGCTTCTGTGGTGGTGGTGTTCCGGCAGGGTGTCCGGGACGAGAAAATGCTTGAGAAGCTCGCGACCAGAGAGGTCCGCGACGTCTCTGAGCTCTTCAGCCTGGCGGACAAATGCGCCAGAGCAGCTGAAGGGCGGAACTGGCACTCTCTGCCGACCTCCGAGTCAGGAGGACGGCCCGGATCCGGCGCTGCTTCCTATGGAGGTGGCAAGAAGGCCAAGAACCGGGGAAGTGGCAAGTTGAAGTCATCGTCCGCGTCTCCCGTCGCTGCAGCAGCGACGGCTAGTGGAGCTCGGGGGCCACGCCCCGACATAAGGCAGCGGCAGTTGCCAGCCCCAGATAGTGACCAGGGCGGGCTATGCCCCGTGCATGGCGCCAGCAACCATACTGCTGCCGAGTGCTGGTATATCCAGAGGCTCGCAGAGCGCTTCCGCAAAGGGAGGCAGCAGAGAGCTGAGGCACCGCCCCTCACTCAGAGGGAGGGCAAGCAGAAAGTCGACGCTTCAGTCAGCGCCGGCCACCAGGTGGGGTTTCAGGAGCCTCAGCGTGTCATGAAGACAGTGCGTAACGGTGAGGACTCCAGCTCCGATGGTGACGGGCCGGGGCGGTAGCCGACTGTGGCTGCCGTCCCAGGTCAGTGGAGGCTGCACTGCTGCGGCGTCAACCTTGGAGAAGCTCCAAGTAGTCACAGCAGCCCAAGCACCAATCACAATGGTGCAAGATTGGGCCAGCCCCACCCGAGAGCACTCCTCCGTGCCTCGGTCATACCTCCTGGGGGCCGCCCAAGGTCTGTCAACCCCTTGAAGGCCTTGCCAGAAGAGGAAGATGCCTTGGGTCTCCCAAGAATGGCCCGGGTCTACCTACCCCTTGAAGGCCTTAGCCATAAGGGGAGAACTCCCCGGGGGCGCCCAGGAGAAGCCGCGCAGGACCTGTACCAGCGTGAAGATAACAACCTCGTCGACGAGGCTCGGCTGCAGGTAACACCCCACAACGCTTGGTCTCGGCTAGTGCTCTAGCACTACCGCCAAAGAACCAAACGCGTCAGGGACCTGCAGAAAGGCAACCTGGAGCCGCGGCACGCACTTTCTCGTAAAGCACCTATAAACTCTCCCCCAGCAGGGAAGGATCCTTCCGAGCCACAAAAGTTGCCGTCCCATGTACACATGCCTTTAAACCGAGTGTGGGATCCGTTCCCAAAACCCCTAGCATGGAACAAAACTGTAAGTCCTACCCCTCGAGCATTAGTAGAACAGGATCATTCCCTTCTGTAATAAATCCCATAGAGTTTAGGAACAGCGCTTGGGGCAGCTAAGTCTCAAGGGACGGTCCAGGGCTACGTCCAGCTTAGCCCGGTTCCGACCCTAAGCGCGTAGAGTCTTGCTTCCCTTGTAGACGAGGCGGGCCATTGCCTCCATGTACAGCCAGACTTCCACCTATGGGCATTAACACAGAAACTTGTTCTACTTCGCTCTCTCTCATGTGCTCATTTAAATTATGCATTAATTTTTATGATCGCACTATCTATGTATGTTCATCGTACATCCAGCTCCCTCTCTCCCGCGCTCATCCATAGTCAGCATTTGCTATCCTACCGAGGGCGGTCGCACTTGAGGAACCTGCCGATGGCCACGTGAGTCTCTCGGGCCTCCCCCAGTCAGGTGATGCGGTGCCAGTTGGTCACCTCCAGGAAAGGCCTGCGTTGTGCATGGGGGGTCCAGGGTGCGTATCCCGCTTAGCCGGCTCCGTGCCCAAAGCGTGTGCATCATGCCCTCCGGAGGTACAGGGGAGTACAACCGCTTTGCCTGGTCATGAACCCAAAGCACATGCACTCTGCCTCCCCGGCGCACGGCCCGGTACAAGGGATCGGACGGCCGTACACGGACCTCGGAGGGAGCCGGAGCTCTGGCACCTCGCGCACAGAATTGCCCAAGCCCCGTAGAATGGATCAGGATCGTAAGCTGAATAAGACTAGGAGACGGGAGGGGAGGACCCCCCGAGGAGAATTACGTTTCCTCTGCCTGTGTGCAGGACCTCCAGGTTACAGCAACGGGGACTGCACGAAGCGGGGGAAAGGAGCTACCAACTACTCCGGCATAGGACTGGAAGGACCGGGTCCCGCCCCTTCAGCAGGGGCGAGGACCGAAGGCCCCACGTGTCCAGCGGGCCCGGAGCTCACGCCTACCCTGAGGGGGGCTCCGGACTCGCCACGTGGCAGGCAGAAACCGGACCTCCCCCTCGGCGGCGGCGGGGGGGGGGGGGCTCTGGAAGCCCCTCGGCGGCAGGGCCAGAGCTCCCGCCCCATCAGGAGGGGCTCCGGACCCGCCACGTAGCAGGCAGATCCGGACCTCCCCATAGGGCGAGATCCAGAGACCCCCGGGGGCCCCTAATACAGTTAGGACCCGGGGAAGGTGTCTGTGCAGAGCTCCGAGATTGGTGAAGGCCTCTGAGTACCTTGCGGAGCTAAGGACTCAGTCAGGAAAAGCCAAGAAAGAGAGAAAAGGCATCACAGACACAAAGATTCAAGAGAGTCTATTTATGCGAGGCTCCATGAGCTGGACTACAGACTCGATAAAGAGAGAGAAACAAGCCCTAGGGTCCTCCTGGCTCACGCCGGAACCTAGCGTCTACAAGGGCGGCCACGTCCTCGACTTCAGCCCTGGCAGCCTCCTCCCGCTCCGCGGCTGGGCTCTCTCTCGCTGGTTCCAGGGAGAAAGAAGGGTCGCGGCTCTTGAAGCATGCCAGCACATGTGAGGCGACCTCTAGGGCCAGGCCGCGTCCCTCGGCCTCAAGCTCGCTGGCGACCACCGAGTCTAGCCTGTCCAGCTTGGCGCCGATCGACTCCAGCGCGGGGATCACCTCCGCCACCTTCAACGCAGGAGCCGCTGCCCTCACCGGACAGAAGCCAAGAGGGATCAAGGCGGACCCCGTGCGGTTAACGAAGCTTGAGACTGCATGCGCCTCGGAGGACCACAAGGCCGAGACCTCCTCCACCTCGCGGCGGGCTGCCTGCAGGGCCTCTTGGTTTCTCTCGGAGAATTCCTTCTCCTTGGCCGCCAGGGAACTTTCCCGAAGGTGGAGAGTCTTGGCGAGCCGCTCCAACTCAGAAGCCTTGAAATCGGCGGCCAACTCCCGATCCAGGACCGCCCGGCGTTCGCGGGAGACCTGTTCCTCCCTCATGTCGAGGTCTGCCTTCTGAACCTCCAGCTCCTCGATCCGAGCTCGCAGGTCATCCTCGCCCGCCGCCAGCTGCGCAGCGACCCTCTCCGCCTCGGCTGCCGTGGAACGCTCCCGTTCCTCAACGACGAGTTTACGGCGCTCCAACAACTGCCGTATCTCCTCCGCGGCAGAGAGGCTCTCGTCGGCCTGGGCGTGTGCCTCCAGGGCCTCCCTTTTGATCCGCCGCGATTCGGCGTCCATGCGGTCGACAGACCGCTTCAGCCGGTCGAGGAGCACTTCCCTGAAGTCAAGCATCTCCTGCCTGGAGTCGAGCTCGCTCTTGACCTTCGCGGTCCGCTCCCGCAAAAGGTTCCCCCAGGCGAGGAGGCGATCCCGTTCAACCGTATGCTCCTCCCGCTTGCGACCAAGTGCGTCCAAGACCTGCCGGACGCTCGTTTCGGCAATCGCGAAGGCATCCGCCAGGGGCAATGGAGCAGCAGAGGCCGGGGCAGCTCCCGCGACCTCCTCCATCACCTCATCCTCAAGAGGAGTCGATGCACCAGCGACCGAGACGAGACGCCGGTCAGGAGAAGCTGGCGCCGGGGCTCCGGCAGCCGGACCTGCTGGACTCTCTCTAGCTTCTGGCTTCTTGACCTGTGGAGAGGGACGAGCCGGGGAAGGCGGTGCTGGAATAGAGGCCGGGCCGCCTGGTGCAGGGTCAACCTGCACTGGCCTGGGGGCCACGGCGGCCGTCTCGGCAGGAAGAGATGACGCCGCCGTGGAGTCCGCGCACACCGGAACAGGAGAAGCTCGCGCTGACTTGGGGGCCGTGGCAGCTGTCCCGGTTTCCGAGCGGAATGGCGCAGACTCCCCGCCATTCGGGGATGGCCGGGAAGCGCGAACATTCCAGCGGGCTCTGAACCCCGACTTCCGAGCCGGGGTAGGACTCCCAGAGCCCGTCGGCGTCACTGATGGCCGCTCCGCAGTCGCTTGAACTGGTGGAACAGGGGACGCCCCAGAAGCTCCCCTCAACGCATCAGCCTGGGGCCTCATTGAGTCACCACCGGAAGGAGTGCCATCTCCAGAAGCAGAAGATGCAGGCACCCCAGGTCCCCGACCTGGCACAGACGCCGCCACTGGAGGAGATCGAGCGCGCTTCTTCCTTGGTGGCGGGTTGGAGGCCATGACGAGGGAGGACTCAAAGGAAAGAAGACAAAGGCACAAGAGTCCAAGAAAAAGCGCTGGGAAGTGCGAAGGGAAGCCACAATGTGGGTAAGATCCCCTCTTAAAACTTCCCGGGTGCAATTCCAAGCGATTCGAAACTCTTCGAATACGCCGCATCGGCAACCGCTTCGGCTCTGAGACCGAGCGCCGATGACAGGTGGACCCAAGCCACCCAGCTGAAGCGCTGGGTCAAGGAGTCAGTCTCCTAAGATGACGAGCCGGCAAGGCACCCGGCGGTTCCCGAAGAAAGCGCCGCAACGAGCAGAAGTGGCAGTCTTGGGAACCGCTGCAGTAAAAGCAACCATCAAGTGGGCGCACGCTCCCACGATCCCGCGGCTGTTTGTGCTCCGGCAGCGGTCAATGCGGGACTTAGAAAAAGTGCGCGGATCAGAAGTGACGGAGGTCCCACCTCGGGCTCGCTATCTCCCCCGAGATGGGCCCGGGGGCCACTGTCAGTACCCGCGATATGGGGTACCCCCGCGCACAGGGGAAAATGCCTAAGGATCTCGCCCTTCTCAGCAGGGAGAGCTCCAAAGGCGCCACGCGACCGGAGGGGCCGGACCTCCCTCTCCTCAGAGGAGAGCTCCGGGCCCGCCACGTGGCATACATAAGCCGGACCTCCCCCTCCGCGGGAGAGAGGTCCGAAGGCGCCATGTGTCCAGCAGGGTCGGACCTCCCTCTTCTCAGAGGAGAGCTCCGGGCTTGCCAAGTGTCCGACAGAAGCCGGACCTCCCCCTCCGCGGGGAGAGGTCCGAAGGCTCCACGTGTCCTGCGGGGCCGGACCCCCCTCTCCTCTGAGGAGGGCTCTGGGCCCACCACGTGGCCAGCAGAACGGCGCTGCCCGCCCCCGAGCGGTAGGCAGCAGGCGTAAAGACGCCCCATACCTTGCCCGTACAAGGTATTCAAGGCCCGCGTCTTCCTAAGACGCGGAGACGCGGAGCACGCCTCTGTCAGGTGCCGTTGCGCCCAGTCGCATCACTGACTGGCGCGCAGTGTCAGAGCCTGCCAGCCAATAAACGCAGCGACAAGACATCCCATGCCGCCCCCGCCGTCATCAACCACTACGACTAGCATGCGGCATGGGCAGGGCTGCAAGACAAAGACTCAGAAGCCTTCGCCAGAGGCAACTACCGGCATAACTGCAGGTACGGTAGATATTAGTCAATCTCCTCGGGACCACCTGTCGGGTCCCGGGCCCCCCTTGTAAGCCACCCGAGTCTTGGACTATAAAAGGCTCGGGTAGGCGACGTTAGCAACGGTTCGCACTCAAGCAACCCATCCGCTAGACATCAGTCATCCCCAAGCTCAGGACTCTGGTTCTGAGCAGCAAGCAATACAGCGAGCACCTCAGCTCACCGTGGACGTAGGGTTTTACGCTCCGGCGGCCCGAACCACGTAAAACCCGCCGTGTCAAGCTCTTACTAACTTGTCCATACGCTCAAGCTCTCTGCAAGTGACTAGCCCCTCCGAAAAAGAACCTTCGCGGGCTGCCCAGTGCAGGTCTGGGGGAAGTGTTGACCGAACACTTCGACAGACGCCGCCATGGATCGTAAGCGTCACTGGCGACTCCGTGCAACCCAGCGCTCAAGATCCAGACGCTCAAGTCAGACCCGATGCATGGATCACGGAGATCCGGGACTACTTGAAAGACAACATCCTCCCTAATGAACGTGTATCCGCTGAACGGATCGTGCGCATGGCTAAGAGATACGCGTTGGTAGAATGGGATCTCTACCGACGTGGCGCCAACCACGTCCTATTGCGGTGCATAACCCAGGGGGAAGGCTGCGACTTGCTCGCTGAGATCCATGGAGGCGAATGTGGGAGTCACTCTTCCTCACGCACGCTTGTCGGTAAAGCCTTCCGACATGGCTTCTACTGGCCGACAGCACTCCAGGATGCCGTCAAGCTGGTCGAGAGCTGCAAGGCGTGCCAGTTCCACGCCAAGCAGATCCATACACCGGCTCAGGTGGTACTGATGATCACGCCCTCGTGGCCGTTTGCCGTATGGGGGCTGGACATCCTGGGACCATTCCCCAGAGCCATTGGGGGATTCCGGTACCTCTATGTCGCCATCGACACGTTCACCAATTGGCCGGAAGCCACACCAGTCGCCACCATCAACAAGCAATCCGCAGTAAAGTTCATCAAGTCGATTGTCTGCCAGTCCGGGGTCCCGAACAGAATCATCACCGACAACGGGACCCAATTCACCAGCGCAGCGTTCCAAGACTACTGCGAAGACCTCGGCATCCAGGTGTGCTATGCCTCTGTTGCTCACCCAAAGAGCAATGGGCAAGTTGAGAGGGCCAACGCCGAGATTCTTAGGGGCCTCAAGACTCGCACATATGCCAGCCTGAAGAAACATGGTGCCAATTGGGTGGATGAGCTTCCGAGCACACTATGGGCTAACCGGAAATCCCAGAGCCGGGCCACCAGAGAGACACCCTTCTTCATGGTGTATGGAGCCGAAGCTGTGCTTCCCCCAGAGATCACCATGAAGTCTCACCGTGTCCAAGCTTACGATGAAGCCGTGCAGGACAACCTCCGGCATGGAGAAATCGACCTCGTCGACGAGGTCCGATTGCATGCAGCACTCCGTAACGCGCGGTACAGACAAGCGCTCCGCCGCTACCACCAGAGGTCTGTACATGCCCGGGAGCTGCAGGAAGGCGACCTGGTGCTGTGGCGCATACTTTCTCGCAAAGGGACCCACAAACTCTCCCCTAGTTGGGAAGGTCCCTTCCGAGTCACAAAAGTGTGCCGGCCCGGGTGCGTACGCCTTTCCACCGAGGATGGGGACCCGCTCCCGAACCCTTGGAACATATAACACCTCCCTAAGTTCTACCCCTAGAGCAACAATAGGACATACTCTTCTTTTTGTAATAGATTCCATAGAGTCCAGGAAAAGTGCTCGGAGCAGCTAAGCCTCAGGGGACGGTCCAGGACTACGTTCAGCTTTGCCTTGTTCCGACCCCAAGCACGTAGAGTCTTGCTTCCCTTCTTAATGGGGCGGATCGTGGCCTCCATGTTTAGCCTGCCTTCCTCCTATGGAAATTTATATGAAAAGAAACCTGTCCTACTTTGCTCTTCCTTGGTGCTCATTTAAATTACGTATTAAATTTTTATGACTGCACTTCTGGCGCATGCTCACCATGCACTCAGCTCCCTCTTCTCATTCTCACCTCTAGTCGGCATTTGCTGCCCTACCAAAGGCGGTTGCGTTGGAGGTACCTGCCGATAGCCAGGGGGCCCCGAGCTCCCGGCACTTCGCGCACGGTAGTCACCAAGCACCGTATAAGTGGATGGGGACCATAAGCCAAATAATACTATGAGATAGAGGAGGGGGAGCCCCCAAGGAGAATTACGTTTCCCTTACTTGTGTGCAGGACCTCTAGGCCTCAGCTCCCCGCAGGAGTATGGTAGGTACATCCAACCAATGAGACGCACCTACCAGGGGGCCGCTACGGGATCGCGCAAGACCGAAACTCCAAGGTAAGACCGAAGAACCCAGGCCTCACCACCTCCGCAGGGGCGAGACCCGAAGGTCCCACGTGTCCATCGGGGCCGGACCTCCCTCTCCTCAGGGGGAGCTCCGGGCCCGCCACATGGCCTATAGAAGCCGGACCTCCCCCCTCCGTGGGGAGAGGTCCAAAGGCTCCACGTGTCCCGCGAGGCCGGACCTCCCTCTCCTCACAGGAGAGCTCCGGGCCCGCCACGTGGCTAGCAGGCCCAGACCCCCCCCCCCCCCGTTCTCGTGAGGCGGGTCCTGGAGACCTCCGGGGCCCTTAGTATACAGTGAGGACCCGGAGAAGGTGTCTGCGGAGCTTCGAGATTGGTCAAGGCCTCCGAGTACCTTGCGGAGCTAAGGACTCGGCCAGGAAAAACCAGGAAGAAGACTAGGACATGCAGACACAGAAAGAAACAGGAGTTTGTTCATACAAAGGCTCCACGAGCTGGGCTACAGAGTCAACAAAAATAAAAAAGGAAGTACAGGGCCTTGTGGCCACGGGGACAGGTGCCTAAGAGTCCCTGGACTCCCGATGAAACCTAGAGGCCACGAGGGCAGCCACGTCCTCGACCTCGGCCCTGGCAGCTTCCTCCCGATCGGCAACAGGTCCTAGACGGACTGGCCCCAGAGAAAAGGAAGGGTCTCGGCTCCGGAAGCACGACAGTACGTGCATAGCAACCTCCTTCGCAAGGCCCCGACCTTCCACTTCAAGCTCGTCGGCGATCACCGCTTCGAGCCGACCCAGCTCGTCGCCGATGGACTCAAGTGCCGAGATCGCTTCGGACATCAGCCGCGCCGGAGCCTCTATCTGCACAGGGATGAAACCAAGAGGAGCCAAGGCGGACCCCGCCTTGGCAATAAATCCCCAGACTGCCTGGGCCTCGGTAGACCGCAAGGACTGGAGCTTCTCTACCTCTTGGTGAGCCGCAAGCTCGTGATCCATCGCCGCCTGGCGCTCCTGGAAGGACTGCTCCTCCCTCGCGGCAACAGCCGACTCACGGAGCTCCAGCTCCTCGGTTCGAGCCCTTAGCCCCCCCACATTGGCTCTCAGCCGGGCGGTGGTCTTCTCCTCCTCGGCCGCTGCAGCGCGTTCCCGATCGGCGACGGCGCACTCTCGACGAGCTACCTGCTGCCGCAACTCCTCCGCGGCGGCGGAACGCTCCTCGGCTTTGGCTTCAACGTGGGCCAGAGCCTCGCGGTAGGAGGCACGGAGCCGCCGGGTCTCTGACTCCAAGCGGCTAATGGCCTTCTTCTGAGTGTCAAGCAGAGCACTCATGGCCTCAAGCCTTGACTGCCTCGAGTCAAGGTCCGCCTTAGCCTCCTGGGCCCGCTGCTGCCAGCTGAGAAGGCGTTCCCTCTCGCCGGCCGGGCGCTGGTCTGGACACGCCCCAGGGCATCCCACATGGGTGCCGGGACAGAGGGGATAGGAGTTACGCCCCTGACCCCCCCTGTCGAGTCTAAGACCGGCGGAGGCGCCGGTGCCTCAGCAACCAGAGTGGGGTGCTGCCCTAAGGAGGCCAGGGGGCCAGCAGGCGCACCTACAGCGGCCCTCCCAGTCTCAGGACCGGACTTCTGGGCTGGTGAAGGAGGGCGGATAGGAGCGGATGCGGCCACCACGGAGGGTGAACTCGCCGGCACAGAGGAAGCCCCCGCCGATTTGGGGACCGTGGGAGCCGCCACGGTTCCCAGACACGGAGGCGCGGAGCCTCTGTCGGTTGACGGCGGCCCGGTAAGAGGCCCGCCCCCAGCAGCTGGTCGGTCCCTGCAAGAAGAGAAAGCTCTGAGGCTAAGAGAGGAGACGAGAGCACTGCTCCTACAAGCCAGAAGGAGCAACACTTACTGTGCGGCATGAGCGCTCCAACGGGCTTGCAGCACCCGCCGCTGGGCTGTAACTGAACCGCCGGGACCGGCGGTTGGAACGGTCGCGGGACGTGACGCCTGGAACCCCGGCACACTCGCCGGCGTCGCCCCACCAGCATCCGTCCTAGAAACCCCTCCGCTTGAGGAAGGATGACGAGGTGCTTGGGAAACTCCGGACTGCCGCTGTCCAGGAAGAGACCCGCTGGGGAGGGACACCCGGGGCCTCTTCGGGTCGCCACCTGATGGACCAGCACCCCCGGGAGATCGGAGCAAGGTTGCTCCGGAACCCTTACTCGGCGCAGGCGGCGCCCTCAGAGGAGACCGGGCACGTTTCTTCTCTGGATGCCCGGGGGCCGGCTCCTTCCCCTTCCCTTTGTCGGCGGTTTGGGTCCCGTCGGCTCTTGGGAAGGGTTTGACAGAAGCAGATGCCTCGTGCCCTGATCCGGAGCGCTCGGTTCCTAGAATTGTAATTCTCCGGAAGGCATCCCCGACCTGCCGGACGGCGATCCCGATGTCATCAAGGTTTGGCATCTTCCGCAGGAGCTCTGACCTCCTCTGTGGCTCCAAGAAGAGTGGAGTGGCAGAAGGCGGAAGGGCGGGGTCGCCACTGGGAATGTAGTCGCCGCTCACCTTGCCCACCATCTCGTTCAGCTCCTCGTCGGAAGGGTCAGAGCCGGAGCCCCTCTCCAGCCTGGTACAGTCTCTCCAGTATAGTACCACGCTGGGCGACTGCGCTGCTGCAAGGGTGAAATACGACGCGACATGAAGTCTGTTGAAAGGTGGACCCAAGCCGCCCAACTGAAGTGGTGGGTCGAGGAGTCAGTCGCCCCAGAAGACAAGCCGGCAAGACGCTTCGGCGGTTCCGGAAGAAAGCGCTGCAGCGTACAGGAATGGCAGCCTTGGGAACCGCCGCAGTAAAAGCAACCATCAAGTGGGCGCACGCTACCATGATCCCGCGGCCGTTCGTGCTCTGGCAGCGGTCAATGCGAGACTTAGAGAAAGTGCGTGGATCAGAAGAGACGGAGGTCCCACCTCGGGCTCGCTATCTCCCCCGAGATGGGCCCGGGAGCTACTGTCGGTACCCGCGATATGGGGTACCCCCGCGCACAGGAGAAAATGCCTAAGGAACTCGCCCTTCTCTGCAGGGAGAGCTCCGAAGGCGCCACGCGTCCGGCGGGGCCGGACCTCCCTCTCCTCAGAGGAGAGCTCCGGGCTCGCCATGTGGCCTGCAGAAGCCAGACCTCCCCCTCCGCGGGAGAGAGGTCCGAAGGAGCAACATGTCCAGCGGGGCCGGACCTCCCTCTCCTCAGAGGGGAGCTCTGGGCTCGCCACGTGGCCGACAGAAGCCGGACCTCCCCCTCCTCGGGGAGAGGTCCGAAGGCTCCACGTGTCCTGCGGGGCCGGACCCCCCTCTCCTATGAAGAGGGCTCCGGGCCCGCCATGTGTCTAGCAGAAGAACGCTGCCTGCCCCCGAGCGGTAGGCAGTGGGCGTAAAGACGCCCCATACCTTGCCCGCACAAGGAATTCAAGGCCCGTGTCTTCCCAAGACGCGGAGACGTGGAGCACGCCTCTGTCAGGTGCCGTTGCGCCCAGTCGCATCATAGACTGGCGCGTGGTGTCAGAGCCTGCCAGCCAATAAACGCAGCAACAGAACATCCCATGCCTTCCCCGCCGTCATCGACCACTACGACTAGCATGCGGCATGGGCAGGGCAACAAGACGAAGACTCAGAAGTCTTCGCCAGAGACAACTACTGGCATAACTGCAGATACGGTAGATAACAGTCAATCTCCCCGGGACCACCTGTCGGGTCCCGGGCCACCCTTGTAAGCCACCCGAGTCTTGGACTATAAAAGGCTCGGGTAGGCAACGTTAGCAAGGGTTCGCACTCCCGCAACTCATACGCTAGCCATTCACACTGTGACGCCCTCAATTCTGTGGAAAACCACGGAACCGAGAACTAATGCATATGTGTGCCCAGGATGTTCATCACACATACACATACGTTCCACAAACTGAATTCAGATTATATATTACCACGAATAACAGAGTTTATTACAACACCTCATGAGTCTTGGACTCATGCTCACAGCGGAAGTCTTTATTTCTACGCAGCGGAAATCTTTATTTAAATGCGGAAGCAAAAACTAATGCGGAAGCAAAACTAAGCAGAAGTGGCTTCATCTCTACTCCCTCCACAGGCAAGGTTGAGAACAGATCACACGCCATAATGTCCCACTTGATCTTCATAATAGGTTTCTCCTGCTGCTGATGAAGAAATAATAATGCAAGGTTGAGTACAATGATGTACTCAGCAAGTGCGGGAATAACACATGATATGCAGCTCATAAACAAGGTAGGTAATAAAAGGCTTATTTGCAGAAAAGCAGATTTATAAAAACGTGATAAAACAGCAACTTAACTTTGGATGAATGTAATCCCAGCATGTATTAAATTACCAACATACCTCCATCGCTTTCCATGTTCCATCCGAACATTAACCAATCTTTTATTCATACTCACGAATACCTCCTCGTATTCGCTACCATCTCACCTCATAAAACAACCACATCTCACAGCGAGACCAATCTCATGTCATGACCCATCAGTCATGCAACCATTTTATCTCCCGGACTCAACAGTTCCAAACCAATAACCATAACCGATAACCATAACCAAGAACCTTCCCAATAACCTATTCCAATAACCATCCCAGTAATCATCCCATCTAATCATGGCAGTTTAGCCAGGTGCTCGTAACCGTAAGCTCGGCTATCATGATAGTTTTAATAACTCTGCAGAGTTTGTACCTCTTTACCCACAAGTTTGTGATTTCGTCACCCGTCGGCGACTGCAGAACCTCCATTTTACCAGTACACAGCCATCGGTGTATGGTCAAGAGATCACAAAATAGCCTTTACAAAGGGGTTACTAGATGTATGGACTCACTAAGGTTTCACCGGCAGGCTAGAATCTCCAATTCTCCCACCCACGGGCCCCCTCTTGTGCCATGCAGTTCCCAGGGCAGTCCTCACTCGACTCCCATTCCCCGCGCCTTCCTTAGTCCATAACACTCTAGCAACTTACCTAATTACTCAGCTAAGCCGCACCCATACTTGGCCTTGTGGTGGCACTGTTATCCTGACATGTGCATGCATGAACCGGTCCTTAGATCTACGGCAAGTAAAACCACCATCTCATGCTACCTCATTCACAAACCCAGGCTTGCCTAGATCTTCCCTCCGATCCATGTTCATTAACCTCATCAATTACTTATTATCAGTACGAGTGCAGTTAGCTAGACACATCTATCTCGCTTCCCAATCCCATAAACTCAGCGAAGCATAAAGCAAAAACCATACCCGACTCATAAACTTCCCTGGCGACAAGGATGGTTTAATCAAAACTAGTAAACTCCTATAAAAAGGGTTTCCCATCATGTTTTGACTCAGCACACACACCTTTTTGCAAAACAAAACAGTTTTACCCAAAACATAGGATCAACATGGTCAAGGAGCACTTGCCTTGTTCTTGCGGTTCTGGTTGTTCATGATTCTCAAAGCCTTGTTGCTGCAGCTCGTCGTAGACAGCTTCCTGAGTTTGTCCTGCTTTGTAGGATTCACGTGCATGCAAATTCACAGCAATCAATATCATGCACAAACCCTAAACTAGGTGCGATGATGCACATGCATGCTATCCTATGATTAGTTTTATTAGATCGATTTGTACTTATTCTTGCATGGCTTGCATGGTCAGAGGTGTTCGTGACGATCTGATCTTTAGATCAAACTGATCATCAAGTGATCTGTCCACGAAAAGACTTCTGTTCGAAAGGAATTGAAGAACAGATGCAAGAGATGAACACCATGATGTCGTAAGGTGGTATCGAAGTCCTACCTCACGCTCTTCTTGACTTTGAGGTCCTCCTCAGACCACTCGGTTCTTCTCTGATGATCTCCCTTGTTGCGCTTCGGCGATGTTTTGCTCGGCGAGTTAGGGCTAGAGCGCTAAGTCGTCGGCTCAGGAGTTGAAAGAGAAGTTCGTGATTTCGGCCAGAGGTTTTGGGTTCTATTTATAATCGGGAAGAGAAGAGTCCTAATCTGATTGGATCCCGAATAAGAGTCTTATTCAGATCCTTGTTAGATCCTGACGTCTTATCTTCGGTAACCATTGTATATTTTAGATCGGTTTCTGTTGCATACCGGTGTCCTTATGCGTAACAGCTGCTTCAAAACTCGTTACCTCCGTGATGATGAGCTCCGGAAGCTCCACGTGTTCTCCGGGCCTGGTATCTCCTCATCCGCACAGACGAGCTCCGGTTGTGCCGCGTGTCAATCGATCAAGACCTCCCTATTCTTCGGAGACGAGCTCCGCGCACGCCACGTGTGGGTGCCGGTCTTTCCGCTCTCCTTTCCTCAGGGACATGCCCCGAGGTCGACACGTGTTTAGCTGCGACGGACCTTCCGGTGATAAGCTCCGGTGGCGACACGTGTTCGATAGATCCGGACTTCTCTGAGATGAGCTCCGAGATTGACACGTATCCCCCGCGACTGGTCCTCTTATTTCCGCGAGGACTAGCTCCGTGGATGACACGTGTCCTATGAAAAATGCCTTTGCTTTTTCTGCAGCGGCTAGCTCCGCGGTAGCACGTGTCCCATAGGGTCGGACCTCTTTCCAATTGCGGAGGTGACCCCCGAGCCTGCCACGTAGCTAGTTTAGCGGCGGACCTCTCCCAATTTCTCGGGGATGAGCTCCGAACACGCCACGTCGTCTGCTGGCCGTGGAAGTTGCCTTCGGTGCTCTCGGAGAGCTTTATTGGCTATCCTTTTAGTACTTGTCTCTGTTTCTACTCTTCTTAAAATGTTTTTCTTCTTCATAAAACATGAACATATGCTGACACCCGAGGTGAGGGTGTCACAAATCTACCCCCCTTAAATTGAATCTCGCCCTCGAGATTCGTTAGTAGAAAATAGATGGGGAAATTCTGCCTTGATATCCTCTTCACGTTCCCATGTGGCTTCAGCTTCAGTGTGATGGCTCCATTGCACCCTGCACCATCGAATCACCTTGTTTCGGGTGACCCTTTCCTTTACGTCCAAGATTCGGAAAGGGTGTTCTGCGTAAGTTAGGTCCTCTTGAAGTTCAAGTTCTCCCATTGACACTTGTTCTTCTGGTACTCTTAAGCACTTCTTGAGCTGGGATATATGAAACACGTCATGTACGTCGGAGAGGTGGTTTGGGAGCTCTAGTTGGTAGGCTACTTCTCCTCGCTTACCCAAAATCTTAAATGGTCCGATGTAGCGAGGCGCTAGTTTGCCTTTGACGTTAAAACGTCGTTGGCCTCGGATAGGCGATACCATAAGGTATACGAAGTCTCCAACTTCAAAGGTCAACTTCCTACGCCTATTGTCCGCATAGCCTTTCTGTCGTGACTGAGCAGCCTTTAAGTTCTCCCGTATCGTTTGGACTTGCTTTTCATCCTCTTGTAGTACTTCGGGTCCAAACACCTGGTTCTCTCCAGTCTCGTTCCAGAACAGCGGCGTTCTACACCGTCTGCCATATAAGGCTTCGAAAGGCGACATCTTCAAGCTAGCTTGATAGCTGTTGTTATAGCAGAACTCAGCATACGGTAAACTCCTATCCCAACTACGCCCACGTTTCAAGGCACAAGCTCTCAGCATGTCCTCCAAAATTTGGTTTGTCCTCTCGGTTTGCCCATCTGTTTGTGGGTGATAGGCGGAGCTAAAATCCAGTCGTGTACCCATGGCTTTCTGCAACTTCCTCCAGAATCTAGAGGTAAACCGAGAACCTCGATCGGAGACTATCCTCTTTGGAACTCCATGACGGCACACGATCTGCTCCATGTACAACTCTGCCAACTGTGTAACATTGTAACTGGTCTTTACCGGAAGAAAATGGGCGGTTTTCGTCAACCGGTCCACAATGACCCAGATGGAGTCGTATCCTGACTGAGTTCGTGGCAATCCGACAATAAAGTCCATACTGATGTCCTCCCATTTCCATTCAGGTATTTTCAAAGGTTGCAACAATCCAGCGGGTTTTTGATGTTCGGCTTTTACCCGTTGGCATGTGTCGCATAGGGCAACGTATTCGGCTATATCCCTCTTCATACCATCCCACCAATAGCAAGTTTTCAAGTCCTTGTACATTATGGTGCTCCCTGGATGTATGGAATAGGGTGAGTCATGTGCCTCCTTCAATATCATGTCGCGAAGGTGTCTTATGTTTGGCACACAAATCCTTTTTCCTAGCCAAAGCGTACCCTTTTCATCCTCCTTGAAATCCTTTTCTATCCCTTGTCGGATTCTTTCATTGATCTCCTTGATCCCCTCGTCCGCTGCTTGTCCCTTTCTTATTTCTTGCTCCAATGAGGAGTGGATTTCCATCATTTCCATGTTATTCAAGAATCCGAGGTGTAACTGTTCAAACTCCTTACGTAGTTCGGGTGGTAGCTCCCGAACCGTGAGTTGGTGGCATGCTCCCTTTCTGCTCAATGCGTCAGCGACCACATTGGCCTTCCCGGGGTGGTAATTGATTCCTACATCATAATCCTTGATGAGTTCTAACCATCGACGTTGCCTCAAATTCAAGTCCGTTTGTGTAAATATGTACTTGAGGCTTTTATGATCCGTATAGATCTCACATCGATGACCGAGGATATAATGTCTCCAAATCTTCAATGCATGCACCACTGCTGCTAATTCCAAATCATGTGTAGGATAGTTAAGCTCGTGTTTCTTTAATTGTCGTGAGGCATATGCTACCAATTGTCCTTCCTGCATGAGCACACACCCGAGCCCTTGTCTGGATGCGTCACAATATATGTCAAGGCTCTTGCTTACATCCGGCAATACCAGAACTGGTGCTGTGGTTAGCCTTTTCTTGAGTTCCTCAAAACTTTCTTGGCAGGCTTGTGTCCATTGAAAGACCTTTCCCTTCATTAGCAACTCCGTCATAGGTTTTGCTATCTTAGAGAAGTCTTTAATGAAGCAACAATAGTATCCTGCCATTCCAAGGAAACTTCGAATATCCCTCACGCTCTTCGGTTGGTCCCACTTTAGAATATCCCTCACCTTTCCAGGATCAACCGATACCCCTTCCTTGGAGATGATGTTGCCTAGGAAAGATATTTCCTTTAGCCAAAATTGGCACTTGTTGAGCTTGGCATACAACTGATGCTCGCGCAACTTCTGCAAGGTCAATCTCAGATGTTCTTTATGCTCCTCCTTAGTTTTTGAATACACCATAATGTCGTCGATAAAAACCACGACGAACTTGTCCAAGTACTCCATGAAAACCATGTTCATAAGGTACATGAAGTACGCGGGTGCATTTGTCAATCCAAAGGACATAACGGTATATTCATATGAACCATACCATGTCCGAAAGGCTGTCTTAGGTATATCGGAGGGCTTAATCTTCAGCTGGAAATATCCCGACCGAAGATCAATTTTGGAGAATACTTGGGCTCCTTTCATTTGGTCGAACAGGTCCTCTATACGGGGCAGAGGGTATTTATTCTTGATTGTCACCTCGTTTAGAGACCTGTAGTCCACGCACATTCTTTGGGTTCCGTCTTTCTTGTCCACGAAAAGTACCGGGGCTCCCCACGGTGACGAACTTGGACGGATAAAACCCTTCTCCAACTGTTCTTCAATTTGCTTCTTGAGTTCAACTAACTCGTTAACGGGCATCCTATATGGTCTCTTAGCTATGGGTGCAGTTCCGGGTACCAAATCTATGGCAAACTCGATGTCCCGGTCAGGTGGCATTCCCAGGAGTTCTTCCGGGAACACGTCCAAAAATTCCTGAACCACTGGGATGTTGTCCAATGCTACTCCTTCAACATGGTTCAAATCCGCCCGTTCGGTTGCTTGCTGGGCTGACTCAAACTCGACACGGATACCGTGTTCGTTCGTCAACTGCATGCTTCTCTCAGCACATTGGATTACCCCATTGTGCTTGCTTAACCAGTCCATTCCGAGTATGATGTCAATCCCGTGGGAGTCCAAAACAATAAGGTTGGCAAGGAAGTCTACCCCCCTTATTTTAAGGCTTACTTTAGGACATACTATATTAGTCCTCATTTCTCCTCCGGGAGAATTAACTAACATAGCACATTCTAAGTGGGATACGGGTAGATGATGCTTGGCAACATAATCGGATGATATGAAGGAATGTGATGCTCCAGAATCAAATAAAATGGTGGCTGGGTTGGAGTTGGCAAGGAACATACCAATTGCGACGTCCTCAGCCTGTTGTGCTTCCTCAGCAGTGACATGGTTAACATGGCCACGAGCATAGTTCTGCGGTCCACGGTTCCCTTGGTGGTCCCCTCCGTTTGGTCGCTGGTTCTGCTTGGGCACGTTACCTTGCTGTCCAGGGCCTCTCTTCGGGCACTTGTTAGCGAAGTGGCCTACTTCCCCAAATGCAAAGCATGCCCTGTTGCCTACGGCAGCAGGTGCGTTGGGGCGGGGGTTTTGAACAGGAGCGCCATTGTTAGGCCGGGGCGCAGGAGGCATGGGCACACGAGGTGCTGGTGCAACGAGCCGTTGCTGTGGTGGCTGACCAGGGCGTTACGTAGGAGTGGTCGATCCATACTGCGGTGCAGGGGGCATGTATCTAGGTCGTACGTCGCTCCCTTGGGGCTGGTATGGCATCTTCCTTTTGCACTCGCGCTCAATCTCTTGGATCTTGTTTTCCACTACAATAGCCTTATCAACCAGCTTCTGGAAGCTTACGTAGTCATTGTTGAGGAGCTGAACTTGGATCTCATTGTTCAACCCTCTCTTGAACAGGTACTGCTTCCTCTGATCTGAGTTGACATCTTCGGGGGCATACCGGGACAGTTGTATGAACTTGTTGAGGTATTCGTTCACACTCTTCTGCCCTTGGCGGAAACCTTCAAACTCCTGCCTCTTGAGCATCATTACGCCAACAGGGATGTAGTGGGAGCGGAAACTTTCCTTGAACTCAGTCCAAGTGATTGTCTCCGGGTTGGCATGGGCGTTGCTCAAGGCATCCCACCAGTCAGCAGCTGCTCCCATCAGTTGGTGCGACGCAAAGAGAACCTTTTCTCGGTCGTTGCACTGTACAATGGCAAGCTTCTTCTCCATGGATTTCAACCAATCATCGGCCTCCATTGGATCGCTTGCTTGAGCAAAGGTGGGTGGTCGAGTCCTCATGAACTCTCCCAACCTGTTATGAGCCGGCGGTGGTGGTGGCGGTGGTGCCGGAACGGGGTGTTGGTTGGCCTGCAACTGACCCAAAGTTTGGATCATGGTTTGCATAAGCTGGTTTTGCATGGCCATCAACCTTTCTAGGTTGTTTTCGCCAGCTCCAGGGTTAGCAGGAACTTCTTCGTTGTCATCTTCCTGGACGTTCCTTCGGCTGGCGTTTCCTCTCACCATCTGTGAGAGAGAACGGAATAGAATAGAAGGTTAGAAGGTTAGATAGGTCCTTTCAACTATATGCATCAAGGGGAGTTGGACTATATATATTAGTCCTTATGAGGATGTGATAAAGTGCTGAAGCATTTCACTCCTCTTTCTTCTTACGTGTGGATATGGGCAACGTTGTTGAGACGTCCCACAACTCACACTAAGCACATATTCACAAATAATCATCACAAGGGCCCACTCAACTCCTATTCAAGGATGGTTTCCTATGTCAAGGTGGTTTCAAGGCCAATCTAAGCTATTCATCCTAGGATGCTTCCTTTGGTCCGCGTAGCTTCTATTTAGGGGTATAACTTGCTGTTAACCCGTGATTCTAATATCAATCTAAGGTTTCTATCTAGGCGTGTAACCTACTGTCAACCCGTGGCTCTGATACCAATCTGTGACGCCCTCAATTCTGTGGAAAACCACGGAACCGAGAACTAATGCATATGTGTGCCCAGGATGTTCATCACACATACACATACGTTCCACAAACTGAATTCAGATTATATATTACCACGAATAACAGAGTTTATTACAACACCTCATGAGTCTTGGACTCATGCTCACAGCGGAAGTCTTTATTTCTACGCAGCGGAAATCTTTATTTAAATGCGGAAGCAAAAACTAATGCGGAAGCAAAACTAAGCAGAAGTGGCTTCATCTCTACTCCCTCCACAGGCAAGGTTGAGAACAGATCACACGCCATAATGTCCCACTTGATCTTCATAATAGGTTTCTCCTGCTGCTGATGAAGAAATAATAATGCAAGGTTGAGTACAATGATGTACTCAGCAAGTGCGGGAATAACACATGATATGCAGCTCATAAACAAGGTAGGTAATAAAAGGCTTATTTGCAGAAAAGCAGATTTATAAAAACGTGATAAAACAGCAACTTAACTTTTGATGAATGTAATCCCAGCATGTATTAAATTACCAACATACCTCCATCGCTTTCCATGTTCCATCCGAACATTAACCAATCTTTTATTCATACTCACGAATACCTCCTCGTATTCGCTACCATCTCACCTCATAAAACAACCACATCTCACACCGAGACCAATCTCATGTCATGACCCATCAGTCATGCAACCATCTTATCTCCCGGACTCAACAGTTCCAAACCAATAACCATAACCGATAACCATAACCAAGAACCTTCCCAATAACCTATTCCAATAACCATCCCAGTAATCATCCCATCTAATCATGGCAGTTTAGCCAGGTGCTCATAACCGTAAGCTCGGCTATCATGATAGTTTTAATAACTCTGCAGAGTTTGTACCTCTTTACCCACAAGTTTGTGATTTCGTCACCCGTCGGCGACTGCAGAACCTCCATTTTACCAGTACACAGCCGTCGGTGTATGGTCAAGAGATCAGAAAATAGCCTTTACAAAGGGGTTACTAGATGTATGGACTCACTAAGGTTTCACCGGCAGGCTAGAATCTTCAATTCTCCCACCCACGGGCCCCCTCTTGTGCCATGCAGTTCCCAGGGCAGTCCTCACTCGACTCCCATTCCCCGCGCCTTCCTCAGTCCATAACACTCTAGCAACTTACCTAATTACTCAGCTAAGCCACACCCATACTTGGCCTTGTGGTGGCACTGTTATCCTGGCATGTGCATGCATGAACCGGTCCTTAGATCTACGGCAAGTAAAACCACCATCTGATGCTACCTCATTCACAAACCCAGGCTTTCCTAGATCTTCCCTCCGATCCATGTTCATTAACCTCATCAATTACTTATTATCAGTACGAGTGCAGTTAGCTAGACACATCTATCTCGCTTCCCAATCCCATAAACTCAGCGAAGCATAAAGCAAAAACCATACCCGACTCATAAACTTCCCTGGCGACAAGGATGGTTTAATCAAAACTAGTAAACTCCTATAAAAAGGGTTTCCCATCATGTTTTGACTCAGCACACACACCTTTTCGCAAAACAAAACAGTTTTACCCAAAACATAGGATCAACATGGTCAAGGAGCACTTGCCTTGTTCTTGCGGTTCTGGTTGTTCTTGATTCTCAAAGCCTTGTTGCTGCAGCTCGTCGTAGACAGCTTCCTGAGTTTGTCCTGCTTTGTAGGATTCACGTGCATGCAAATTCACAGCAATCAATATCATGCACAAACCCTAAACTAGGTGCGATGATGCACATGCATGCTATCCTATGATTAGTTTTATTAGATCGATCTGTACTTATTCTTGCATGTCTTGCATTGTCAGAGGTGTTCGTGATGATCTGGTCTTTAGATCAAACTGATCATCAAGTGATCTGTCCACGAAAAGGCTTCTGTTCGAAAGGAATTGAAGAACAGATGCAAGAGATGAACACCATGATGTCGTAAGGTGGTATCGAAGTCCTACCTCACGCTCTTCTTGACTTTGAGGTCCTCCTCAGACCACTCGGTTCTTCTCTGATGATCTCCCTTGTTGCGCTTCGGCGATGTTTTGCTCGGCGAGTTAGGGCTAGAGCGCTAAGTCGTCGGCTCAGGAGTTGAAAGAGAAGTTCGTGATTTCGGCCAGAGGTTGTGGGTTCTATTTATAATCGGGAAGAGAAGAGTCCTAATCTGATTGGATCCCGAATAAGAGTCTTATTCAGATCCTTGTTAGATCCTGACGTCTTATCTTCGGTAACCATTGTATATTTTAGATCGGTTTCTGTTGCGTACCGGTGTCCTTACGCGTAACAGCTGCTTCAAAACTCGTTACCTCCGTGATGATGAGCTCCGGAAGCTCCACGTGTCCTCCGGGCCTGGTATCTCCTCATCCTCAGAGACGAGCTCCGGTTGTGCCGCGTGTCAATCGATCAAGACCTCCCTATTCTTCGGAGACGAGCTCCGCGCACGCCACGTGTGGGTGCCGGTCTTTCCGCTCTCCTTTCCTCAGGGACATGCCCCGAGGTCGACATGTGTTTAGCTGCGATGGACCTTCCGGTGATAAGCTCCGGTGGCGACACGTGTTCGATAGATCCGGACTTCTCTAAGATGAGCTCCGAGATTGACACGTATCCCCCGCGACTGGTCCTCCTATTTCCGCGAGGACTAGCTCCGTGGATGACACGTGTCCTATGAAAAATGCCTTTGCTTTTTCTGCAGCGGCTAGCTCCGCGGTAGCACGTGTCCCATAGGGTCGGACCTCTTTCCAATTGCGGAGGTGACCCCCGAGCCTGCCACGTAGCTAGTTTAGCGGCGGACCTCTCCCAATTTCTCGGGGATGAGCTCCGAACACGCCACGTCGTCTGCTGGCCGTGGAAGTTGCCTTCGGTGCTCTCGGAGAGCTTTATTGGCTATCCTTTTAGTACTTGTCTCTGTTTCTACTCTTCTTAAAATGTTTTTCTTCTTCATAAAACATGAACATATGCTGACACCCGAGGTGAGGGTGTCACACACACCCAAGCTGTAACTCACCCTCAAGCTCAGGACTCTGGTTCTGAGCAACAAGCAATACAGCGAGCTCCAGAGCTCGCCGTGGACGTAGGGTTTTACGCTCCGGCGGCCTGAACCACGTAAAACTCGCCGTGTCAAGCTCTTACTAACTAGTCCATACGCTCAAGCTCTCCGCAAGGGACTAGCCCCACCGAAAAAAGAACCTCCGCGGGCTGCCCAGTGCAGGCCCGGGGGAAGTGTCGACCGAACACTTCGACAGTGCTCGATCACCTCCCTAGGGATCCCCGGCATCTGCGACGGCTGCCATGGAAACACGTCGACGTTGTGCCGGAGGAAGGTGATGAGCGCGCCTTCCTATTTGCTGTCCAGGCTCCCGGCTACCCGGGTGGTCTGGGCAGCATCGCCGCCAACTTGGACGACCTTCAGGGGGACGTCGCCCTCGTCGAGGGGTTGCACGCGGGGTGCTGAGGTAGAAGCACGGTGGCGTGCACTCGGGTGGAGCCGGCCTGGTTCTGCACTACCAGGGGCTGGTGCTCGGGCTGTTGCAAGTGCTTGGAGCTTCTCCAAGGCTAACACTGCAGCAGTGCGGTCTCCACGAATCTTGAGGACGCCTGTTGGTGTAGGCATCTTCAGGACAAGGTAGCCGTAGTGGGCTACTGCCATGAATCAGTACAGGGCTGGCCTGCCTATTATGGCGTTGAAGGGGAGGTCGATCTCCGCTACGTCGAACAGAATGTACTCTGTCCGATAGCTGTCTGGTGCACCAAAAGTCACTGGAAGGCTGATGTTGCCGTAGGGAACGACTTGTCCCGGCCCTAACCCTGAGAACGGGCTCGATGGGGTGAGCTTGGCCATTGGGATCTGCAGCTTCTGGAAAGCTGCCCGGCTGATGAGGTTCAGCCCAGCCCCGCCATCTATCAGAACGTGGTACATCCTCACGTTGGCGATGGTGGGTGCTACAAAGAGCGGTAGTTGGCTGGCCCCAGCCATGTTCCTGGGGCAGTCGGTGGCATCGAAGCTGATGGGGGTTCCCATCCACTTGAGGTGCGGTGCGGCACTTGGCAGAGGAGCCACCGACGCTACCACTCGGCGCAGAGTCTTAACCGTGCTTCGGGATGAGGGGTCAGCGGACCCACCATAGATTACGTAGAGCATCTTCCGGCACTCGTCATCGCTGGAGCTGGAGTCTTCATGGTTGCGCACCGCCTTCACGGCACGCTGAGGCTCCTGGAACTACACTTGGTAGTCGACGTTGTCTTGGGTGTCGACCTTCTGCTTGCCCTCCCTTTGACGGAAGGGAGGGGTGTCAGCACGCGGTTGCTTCCCCTTGCGGAAGCGCTCCGCAAGCTTCTGAATCTCCCGGCACTCAGCAGCTGTATGGCTGCTGGTGTTGTGCACGGGGCACAGCTCGCCTTGGTCACCATCTGGAGCTGGTGACTGTCGCTGCCTCTTGTCGGGGCGTGGCCCCCGAGCTCCACTGGGTGCTGCTGCTGCAGCAACGGGAGCTGTGGTCGGTGGTTTCATCTTGCCACCGCCCCGGTTCTTGATCTTCTTGTTTCTTCCATGGGAAGCAGTGCCAGATCCGCGCTGTCCTCCTGATTCAGAGGCTGGCTGTGAGTGCCAGTTCCGCCCTTCTGCTGCCCTGGCGCACTTGTCCGCCAGGCTGAAGAGCTCTGAGACGTCGCGAACCTCTCTGGTGGCGAGCTTCTCAAGCATCTTCTTGTCCCGTACACCCTGCCGGAACGCCACCACCACAGAAGCATTTTGGATATGTGGGATGGTGTTCCGTACCTCGGAGAACCGCTGGATGAAGGAGCGCAGCGTCTCTCCAGGTTGTTTCTGGATGGCGTGGAGGTCGAGCTCCGTGCCAGGCCGGGTGTAGGAGCTGCCAAAGTTAGCAGTGAACTGCCGGCAGATCTCTCCCCAGGAGGTTATGGAACCCTGGGGGAGATTCATGAGCCAAGACCGAGCTGGGCCGGTCCAGGCCACAGGGAAGTCGTTGGCCATGACGGCCTTGTCCCCTCCTGCAGCAAGGATGGCGGTGAAGTAGATCTGGAGGAACTCTGCCGGGTTGACGCTGCCGTCGTACTTCTCGGGCAGGTGCGGCCAAAACTTGCACGGCCACTTCGCGAAGCGAAGGTATGGCGCCAGGGTCGCACATCCTGCTCCTGTTGCTGCAGGTGTTGGTGCCGCGAACGCTTGGTTCGCTGCCGGCACCGTATACCCCGGTATGGGAAAAGCTGCGCCATAGACCGGGGGCACCATTTGCAGGGCATATGGCTGGGGCATATGCTGCGTGGCGTATGCCTGGGGAAGAAATCGCGTGGCGAACGTCTGCGGCTCAGGCTGGGTCGAGGTGGTTGACATGCTGTCGCCGGCCTCTTGGTTACGAAGCCTTTCTCGCCATCGCTCGATGACCACTCGGGCATCGTTGCCCAAGTGACGTCATTCCAGCTCCGACCTCAGGTCCACCGATGGGAGCCTGGTGGAGCGGGAATCTGCCCGTCAACCGTTGGTGTGCGCGTCAGCGTCACAGCCAGTTGACTAGGACGTTGTCCCCGCCGAAGTTGAGGGTTGGCGGCGGCGACGACGAGACGGTCTACATCACGAATCCACTGCTGGGTCGCTGACTGAGGCGCGTCCCCATCTGGTGGATTGCTCAGTAGTGCTCGTGCTGCAGCTAGTGCGCCCCCTTGGGAGACACTCAGCGCTGCAGTGGATCTTGCGCTCACTGGAGCCTGTGCTGCCGGAGTTGGCGCTGCTGGAGTCGGCTGCTGGCTCCCAGCTTGCGCCGACACACTCCGTCATGAGTGTGTTGAGACGTAGTCCCCGCTGGTCACCGTTCGTCGTGAACGTGGGCGGGGAGAGCTTGCTGCTGAAGGAAGCTTCGTCATCTTCATAAGCGGAAGCTCGTCGCGCAAGGGAAAAGCCCCCTACCTGGCGCGCCAAATGTCAAAGTGTGTAGCCGACACTTCCCTCGGGCCTGCTCTGGGCAGCCTGCGGAGGTTCTTGTCGGTACCTGCGATATGGGGTACCCCCGCGCACAGGGGAAAATGCCTAAGGAACTCGCCCTTCTCCGCAGAGAGGGCTCCGAAGACGCCACGCGTCCGGCGGGGCCGGACCTCCCTCTCCTCAGAGGAGAGCTCCGGGCCCGCCATGTGGCATACAGAGGCCGGACCTCCCCCTCCGCGGGACAGAGGTCCGAAGGTGCCACGTATCTGGCGGGGCCGGACTTCCATCTCCTCAGAGAGGAGCTCCGGACCCGCCACGTTGCCGACAGAAGCCGAACCTCCCCCTCCGCGGGGAGAGGTCCGGAGGCTCCACGTGCCCCGTGGGCCGGACCCTCCTCTCCTCTAAGAAGGGCTCCGGGCCCGCCACGTGGCCAGAAGAACGGTGCTGCCTGTCCCCGAGCGATAGGTAGCGGGCGTAAAGACGCCCCATACCTTGCCCGTACAATGTATTCAAGGCCCGCGTCTTCCCGAGACGCGGAGACGCGGAGCACGCCTCTGTCAGGTGCCGTTGCGCCCAGTCGCATCACAGACTGGCGCGCGGTGTCAGAACCTGCCAGCCAATAAACACCGCGACAAGACATCCCATGCCGCCTGCGCCGTCATCAACCATTACGACTAGCGTGCGGCATGGGCAGGGCGGCAAGACGGAGACTCGGAAGCCTTCGCCAGAGACAACTACCGACATAACTGCAGATACGGTAGATAACAGTCAATCTCTCCGGGACCACCTGTCGGGTCCCAGGCCCCCTTGTAAGCCACCCGAGTCTTGGACTATAAAAGGCTCGGGTAGGCGACAATAGCAAGGGTTCGCACTCTAGCCATCAGCACCCTGGGTTCGCACTTTAGCCACTCGCACCCTGGGTTCGCGCTCTGCAACTCATACGCTAGCCATTCACACCCAAGCTGTAACTCACCCCCAAGCTCAGGACTCCGGCCCTGAGCAGCAAGCAATACAGCGAGCTCCATAGCTCACCGTGGACGTAGGGTTTTACGCTCCGGCGGCCTGAACCACATAAAACCTCCCGTGTCAAGCTCTTACTAACTCGTCCATCCGCGCAAGCTCTCCGCAAGGGACTAGCCCCTCCGAAAAAAGAACCTCCGCGGGCTGCCCAGTGCAGGCCCGGGGGAAGTGTCGACCGAACACTTAGACATTTGGCGCGCCAGGTAGGGGGCTTTTCCCCTTGCGCGACGAGTTTCCGCCGACGAAGATGACCAAGCTCCCTTCAGCGGCAAACTCTCCCCCTCCGCTTTCGCGGTGAACCGTGACCAGCGGGGAGTACATGTCGACGCACTCAGGACGGAGTGTGTCGAAACAAGCTGGGAGCCAGCAACCGGCTCTGGCAGCGCCGACCCCGACAATGCAGGCTCCAACCAGCATCAGGTCTTCAGTAGCGCTAGGCATACCTAGTGGGGGTGCGCTAGCCGCAGCAAGAGCGCTACTGCACAATCCGCCTGCTGGGGACGCGCCTCAGGCAGCGACCCAGCAGTGGATTTGTGAGATAGACCGTCTCGCCGTCGCTGCCACAAACCCTCGACTTCGGCGGGGACCACGCTCCAGTCAACCGGCAGTGTCGCTGACGCGCACGACCACGGTTGACGGGCAAACGGCGGATTCCAGCTCCTCCAGGCTCCCGTCGACGGACCTGAGAAGGGAGCTGGAACGGTGCCACTTGGGCCAGGATGCCCGGGTGTACCTCGAGCGACGTCGAGAAAGGCGTCGCAACCTTGAGGCTGGTGACAGCATGACGTCGGCCTCGACACAACCTGGAGGGCAGAACTTCGCCACGCGAGCCCTGCCTCAGGCATATGCCGCGCAGCATATGCCACAACCATATGCGCCGCAAGCAGCGCCCCCGGTTTATGGTGCAGCCTTGCCAATGCCGGGGTACATGGTGCCAACTGCGAACCAAGCGTTCGCAGCGCCGATACCTGCGGCGGCAGGAGCAGGATGTGCGGCCCTTGCGCCCCACCTTCGCTTCGGGAGGTGGCCACGCAAGTTTCGGCCGCACCTGCCCAAAAAATACGACGGCAGCGTCAACCCGGCGGAGTTCCTCCAGATCTACTCCACTGCCGTATTCGCTGCAGGAGGGGATGAGGCTGTCATGGCCAACTATTTCCCCGTCGCCTTAACCGGCCCTGCTCGGTCTTGGCTCATGAACCTACCCCAGGATTCCATAACCTCCTGGGGAGAGCTCTGCCGGCAGTTTGTCTCCAACTTTGGCAGTTCCTACACCCGGCCTGGCACGGAGCTCGACCTCCACGCCATCCAGCAACAACCAGGGGAGTCGCTGCGCTCGTTCATCCAGCGGTTCTCCCAGGTGCGGAACACCATCCCACACATCCAGAACGCTTCTGTGGTAGTGGCGTTCCGGCAAGGCGTTCGGGACAAGAAGATGCTCGAGAAGCTCGCGACTAGGGAGGTCCACGATGGCTCAGCACTCTTCAGCCTGGCGGACAAGTGTGCCAGAGCAGCCGAAGGGCGGAACTGGCACTCTCTGCCGGCCACCGAGCCAGGGGGTCAGCCGGGATCCGGCGACGCTTCATACGGAAGCGGCTGGAAGATCAAGAACAGAGGTGGAAGCAAGATAAGGTCATCAGCCGCGGTCCCCGTTGCCATAACGGCGGTGCCCAGTGGAGCTCGGGGGCCGCGCCCCGACAAGAGGCCGCGACAATCACCGGCTTCCAGACGGGGGCCAGGAAGAATTATGCCCTGTGCACGGCACCAGTTATCATACCGCTGCCGAATGCCGGGAAATCCAGAAGCTCGCGGAGCGCTTCCGGAAAGGGAAGCAGCCCCTAACTGATGCCCCAACTTACAGTCAAAGGGAGGGCAAGCAGAAGGTCGAAGCCCTAGACGGCGTCGACCGCCAGGTGGAGTTCCAGGAGCTTCAGCGCGCCGTAAGGGCAGTGCGCAATCATGGGAGCTACAGCTCCAGTGATGACGAGCACCGGAAGATGCTCTATGTCATCTTCGGCGGGTCCGCTGACCCCCCGTCCCGAAGCGCGGCTAAGGCCTTGCGCCGAGCGGTAGCGCCGGTGGCTCCCCTCCCAGGTGCAGCACCGCACCTCAGGTGGATGGGAACGCCCATCAGCTTCGATGACACTGACTGCCCCAGGAACATGGCTGGGGCCATCCAACTACCGCTCGTCGTGGCCCCCACCATCGCCAACGTGAAGATGTACCACGTTTTGGTGGATGGCGGGGCTGGACTGAACCTCATCAGTCGCGCAGCCTTCCAGAAGCTGCAGATCCCGATGGCCAAGGTCACCCCATCGAGCCCGTTCTCAGGGGTAGGGCCGGGACAGGTCGTTCCATACGGCCACATCAGCCTCCCGGTGACCTTTGGGGCACCGGACAGCTACCGGACAGAGTACATTCTGTTCGACGTGGCCGAGATTGACCTCCCCTTCAACGCCATAATCCGCAGGCCAGCCCTGTACCGATTCATGGCAGTAGCCCACTACGGCTACCTTGTCTTGAGGATGCCTACACCAACAGGTGTCCTCAAGGTTTGTGGATACCGTGCTGCCGCAGTGTTAGCCTTGGAAAAGCTTCAGGCGCTTACAGCAACTAGAGCGCCAACCCTAGGCAGTGCAGAACCAAGCCAGCTCCACCCAAGTGCACGCCACCGTGCCTCTACCACAGCACCCCATGTGCAACCCCTCGACGAGGACGACGTCCCCTCGAGGCTCGTCCGAGTCAGCGCCGATGCCACCCAGACCACCCGGGTAGCCGGGGGCCTTGATAGCAAATAGGAAGGCGCGCTCGTTGCCCCCCTCCGGCACAATGTCGATGTGCTGCATGACAGCCGTCGCGGAGGCCAGAGATCCCTAGGCAGGTGATTGAGCACTATTTAAAGGTCTTTCCCGACGCCCAACAGGACAGAAAGTCCGCCACCCCCGGTGCTTGGCGAACCATGTTGTCATCCCGAAGGCCGGCGAGAAGCTCCGGAAGCGCATCGACTACACCAGCCTCAATAAGGCATGTCCTAAAGATCTATTTTCTCTCCCTACCTTCGTACGTGCAATGCACAAGACCTTAGGAGAGCTAATGAGAGACTCAGTTGGGGTGTGTGTCAAAGGCATTGTTGTCAAGATCAGACAGGGTTCGTCCCTACTAGATAACCTGGCCTTAGTCTTCGTCCGGACGACAAATGTGAGCTCGGTATACCCTCTGGAAAACCCTTAGAATACCTGGCCTCACACCGAGAAACTGAGGCTAACCCAGAGAGGGTCAAAGCCATTGGCTCGAAGATCAGAAATTCACGGGATCCCTAGCTGCGCTGAGTCGGTTTATACCGAGGTTAGCAAATCGAAGCTTCTCTAAGCTCCCCTGGAACTGAACCAGCTCCTGATGACCCTACCCGTAATAGTAGCCCCCCGAGCCCGAAGAGCATCTGCTGCTCTACATCGCGGCGACGGCTGCAGAGGTGAGTATGGTCCTCACCGCAGAGTGGCTGGACCCCATACCGCCGTAACCTGTTTCGCTGTCAAGAAACAAGTGCCAAGAAACCCCGGAGGCCCAAAACAGACACCGGATCCCCGACACAACCTCCCGGAGGACCAGCAGGACCTCCCGGAGGTGCAACGGGATCTCCCCCGGAGGCCCAACAGAACCTCCCGGACGTCCAACGGGACCCCCCCTGGGGCTCCCGGGACACCAGCGGGGCTTCCCGGAGGTCAAAGACAGCCTGGGGGAGCTCCAAGTATCAAGCACCCGGCGGTCTCCCCAGGCTGAAAGCTATCCTCCACAGCCCCCACGCGATGGACAATGCCGCCAAATGGGCGGTGGAGCTACTGGAGTTTGAGCTAGGCTTCCTTCCCCGTCACGTAGACAACAGCCAAGCACTAGCTGACTTCGTGGCTGAAGTAGACGCCAACAAAGGCTAACTCAGGGGGGCCATGGAGACGGTGAACCAGGACCCTGAGCCCTGGCCTTCACCGGGCCTTACTGAATGCTGTTCGTAGACGGCTCCTTGCGAAAGCAGGGGGCCGGTGCTAGCGTACTGTTCCTCACGCCATCGGGGGGGCAGTGTGGGTATGTGGTGCGTTTCAATTCCAAGGCAACCAACAACATAGCAGAGTATGAAGCACTCATCCTTGGCCTAAAGACAGCCCAGTCTCTAGGCGCTCGCCAGTCGTTGGCTCAGGGCGACTCCCAGCTGGTTATCAAACAAGATGGTGGAGACAGACTTCCTCGCCTTGGACCTGCACCACGTACCGCGCGCTAGCAAGGCTGCAGCTGACGACCTCTCAACGAAATCCCCCACCGGAGCCCCTGTGCCTGAAGGGGGCTTCGAGAGGACGTTGCCGCGGCCCACAGCCTGGCCCGCCGAGCCGGGCGAAGGGGGCTAGACCAGCACCTCGAAGCTGGCGGTCCTGGCGGCCATGGACGCTGCCAAGGATCATAAGCGTCACTGGGGACTCCGTGCAACCCAGCGCTCAAGATCCAGATGCTCAAGTCAGACCCGATGCATGGATCACGGAGGTCCGGGACTACTTGAAAGACAATATCCTCCCTGATGAACGTGTATCCGCTGAACGGATCGTGCGTATGGCTAAGAGACACTTGGCGGTAAAGGGGGATCTGTACCGACGCGGCAGCAACCACATCCTATTGCGGTGCATAACCCAGGGGAAGGCTGCGACTTGTTCGCTGAGATCCATGGAGGCGAATGTGGGAGTCACTCTTCCTCACGCACGCTTGTCGGTAAAGCCTTTCGGCATGGCTTCTACTAGCCGGCAGCACTCCAGGATGCCGTCAAACTGGTCGAGAGCTGCAAGGCGTGCCTGTTCCACGCCAAGCAGATCCATACACCGGCTTGGACGGTACAGATGATCCAGCCCACATGGCCATTTGCCATGCTAGGGGCTGGACATCCTGGGACTGGGACCATTCCCCAGAACCGAGGATGGGGACCCGCCCCCGAACCCTCGGAACAAAGAACACCGCTGTAAGTTCTACCCCTAGAGCAACAATAGGACAGAATCTTCTTTTTTATAATAAATTCCATAAAGTCCAGGAACAGTGCTTGTTGCAGCTAAGCCTCAGGGGACGGTACAGGACTACGTTCAGCTTCGCCTGGTTCCGACCCCAAGCGCGTAGAGTCTTGCTTCCCTTGAGGTGGGTCGTGGCCTCCATATTCAGCCTGCCTTCCCCCTATGGAAATTTATATGAAAAGAAACCTGTCCTACGTTGCTCTTCTTTGGTGCTCATTTAGTTTACTCATTAAATTTTTATGATTGCCCTGCTAGCGTGTGCTCACCATGCGTTCAGCTCCCTCTTCTCGTTCTCACCTTTAGTCGGCATTTGCTGCCCTACCAAAAAGGCGGTTGCGTGGGAGGTACCGGCCGATAGCCAGGGGGGCCCGGAGCCCCCGGCACTTCGAGCACGGTAGTTCCCAAGCATCGTATAGGTGGACGGGGACCGTAAGCCAAATAAGACTAAGAGATAGAGGGGGGGAGCCCCCAAGTAGAATTACGTTTCCCTTACTTATGTGTGCAGGACCTCTCGGCCTCAGCTCCCCGCAGGAATGTGGTAGGCACATCCATCCAAAGGAACGCACCTACCAGGGGGCCGCTACGGGATCGCGCAAGACCGAAACCCCAAGGTAAGATCAAAGAACTAGACCTCACAGGGGCGAGGCCCGAAGGTCCCACGTGTCCAGCGCGGCCAGACCTTCCACCCCCATGAGGGGGAGCTCCGGGCCCACCGCGTGGTCAACAGAAGCCGGACCCCACTCCGCGGGGAGAGGTCCGAGGACTCCACATGCCCCACAAGCCCGGACCTCACCTCAGAGGGGAGCTCCGGGCCCGCCACGTGGCCAACAGGCCCGGACCCCCCCCCCCGACCTCGTAAGGCGGGTCCTGGAGACCTCCGGAGCCCTTAGTATAACAGTGAGGACCCGGAGAAGGTGTCTGTGCAGAGCTCCGAGATTGGAGAAGGCCTCTGAGTACCTTGCGGAGCTAAGGACTCAGTCAGTCAAAGCCAAGAAGGAGAGAAAAGACATCACAGACACAAAAATATAAATAAGTCGAACTATGCGAGGCTCCATGAGCTGGACTACAGACTCGATAAAAAGGGAGAAACAAGTCCTAAGGACCTCCCGGCTCCCGCCGGAACCTTGCGGCTACTAGGGCGGCTACATCCTCGACTTCAGCCCTGGCAGCTTCCTCCCGCTCCACGGTTGGGCCCTCTCTCGCTGGTTCTAGCGAGAAAGAGGGGTCGCGGCTCTTGAAGCATGCCAGCACATGTGACACGACCTCTAGGGCTAGGCCGCGACCCTCGGCCTCAAGCTCGCTGGTGACCACAGAGTCTAGCCTGTAAAGCTTGGCGCCGATCGACTACAGCGTGGGGATCACCTCCGCCACCTTCAACGCAGGAGCCGCGGCCCTCACCGGACTGAAGCCAAGAGGGATCAGGGCGGACCCCGCTCGATCCACGAAGCTCGAGACCGCAAGAGCCTCGGAGGACCGCAAGGCCGAGAGCTCCTCCAACTCGCGGCGGGCTGCCTGCAGGGCCTCCAGGTTCCTCTCGGAGAATTTCTTCTCCTTGGCCGCCAGGGAGCTCTCCCGAAGGTGGAGAGTCTTGGTGAGCCGCTCCAACTCAGAACCCTTGAAGTCGGCGGCCAACTCCCGCTCCAAGACCACCCAACGGTCACGGGAGACCTGTTCCTCCCTCAAGTCAAGGTCTGCCTTCAGAATCTCCAACTCCTCGATCCGAGCTCGAAGGTCATCCTCGCCCGCAGCAAGCTGCGCGGCGACCCTCTCCGCCTCTGCTGCCGTGGAACGCTCCCGTTCCTCAACGGCGAGTTTACGGCGCTCCAACAGCTTCCGTATCTCCTCAGCGGCAGAGAGGCTTTCCTCGGCCCGGGCGTGTGCCTCCAGGGCCTCCCTGTTGATCTGCCGCGATTCGGCGTCCATGCGGTCGACAGCCCGCTTCATCCGGTCGAGGAGCACTTCCCTGAAGTCGAGCAACACCCGCCTGGAGTCAATCTCGCTCTTGACCTTCGCGGTCCGCTCCCGCAAAAGATTCCCCCAGGTGAGGAGAAGATCCCGTTCAACTGTATACCCCTCCCGCTCGCGACCTAGTGCAGCCAAGACCTGCCGGACGCTCGTCTCGGCAAGCGCGAAGGCATCAGCCAGGGGCAATGGAGCAACAGAGGCCGGGGCAGCTCCCCCGACCTCCTCCATCATCTCGTCCTCAACAGGAGTCGAAGCACCAGCAACCAAGACGAGACGCCGGCCAGGGGAAGCTGGCGCCAGGGCTCTGGCAGCCGGACCTGCCGGGCCCTCTTTGGCTTCAGGCTTCTTGACCTGTGGAGAGGGGCGAGCCGGGGAAGGCGGCGCTGGAGTAAAGGCCGGGCCGCCTGGTGCAGGGTCGACCTGCGCTGGCTCGGGGGCCGCGGTGGCCGTCTCGGCAGGAAGAGACGACGCCGCCGCGGAGTCCGGGCATACCGGAACAGGAGAAGTTCGCGCTGGCTTGGGGGCCGCAGCAGTTGTCCCGGGCTCCAAGCGCAACGGCACTGTCGAAGTGTTCAGTCGACACTTCCCCCGGGCCTGCACTGGGCAGCCCGCGGAGGTTCTTTTTTCGGTGGGGCTAGTCTCTAGCGGAGAGCTTGCGCGGATGGACGAGTTAGTAAGAGCTTGACACGGCGAGTTTTACGTGGTTCAGGCCGCCGGAGCATAAAACCCTACGTCCACGGCGAGCTATGGAGCTCGCTGTATTGCTTGCTGCTCAGGACCGGAGGCCTGAGCTCGGGGGTGAGTTACAGCTTGAGAGTGTATGGCTAGCGTATGAGTTGCAAAGTGCGAACCAACAGGGCTCGAACCCTTGCTAACGTTGCCTACCCGAGCCTTTTATAGTTCAAGACTCGGGTGGCTTACAAGGGGGGCCTGGGACCCGACAGGTGGTCCCGGGAAGATTGTCTATTATCTACCGTATCTGCAGTTATGCCAGTAGTTGTCTCTGGCGAAGTCTTCTGAGTCTTCGTCTTGCAGCCCTGCCTATGCCGCATGCTAGTCGTAGTGGTTGATGACGGCGGGGGCGGCATGGGATGTCTTGTCGCTGTGTTTATTGGCTGGCAGGCCTGACACCGCGCGCCAGTCTGTGATGCGACTGGGCGCAACGGCACCTGACAGAGGTGTGCTCCGCGTCTCCGTGTCTTGGGAAGGCGCGGGCCTTGAATACCTTGTACGGGCAAGGTATGGGGCGTCTTTACGCCCGCTGCCTACCGCTCGGGGGCAGGCAGCGCTGTTCTGCTGAACACGTGGCGGGCCCGGAGCTCTCCTCTGAGGAGGGGGAGGTCCGGCCCCGCAGGACACGTGGAGCCTTCGGACCTCTCCCCCGCGGAGGGGGGAGGTCCGGCTTCTGTCGGCCATGTGGAGGGTCCGGAGCTCTCCTCTAAGGAGGGGGAGGTCCGGCCCCGTGGGACATGTGGCACCTTCGGAGCTCTCCCCACGGAGGGGGGAGGTCTGGCTGCTGTAGGCCACGTGGCAAGCCCGGAGCTCTCCTCTGAGGGGAGTGAGGTCCGGCCCCACTGGACACGTGGCGCCTTCGGAGCTTTCCCTGCGGAGAAGGGCGAGACCCTTAGGCATTTTCCACTGTGCGTGGGGGTACCCCATATCGCGGGTACCGACAGTGGCCCCCGGGCTCACCTCGGGGGAGGTAACGAGCCCGAGGTGAGGCCTTCTCCTACCCGTGCACTTTCTTGTCTAGAGTACTCCCTGTGCTGGCAGGGTCTTGACGGCTTCGGAGTTCAGCCTCTTAGGAGAGGGTGAAGCCTGGCATCGGAGCTCGGCCCGGCTGTGGGGGTGGAGGTCCGGAAGTCATCGGAGCACAGGTCCACGAAGGACGTGAGGTCCGGAGGTCATCGGAGCTCAGGCCAGCGAAGTGCGTGAGGTCCGGCATCAGTGCTCGCCTCTGAAAGGAGGGCGAGGGCTGGCCTCGAAACTTGGCCCAGCCGTGGGGGCGAAGGTCCGAAAGTCATCGGAGCTCAGGCCAGCGAAGGGCGTGAGGTCCGGCATCAGCGCTCGCCTCCGAAAGGAGGGCGAGGGCTGGCCTCGGAGCTCGGCCTGGCTGTGGAGGCGGAGTCCGAAAGTCATCGGAACTCAGGCTAGCGAAGGGCGTGAGGCCCGGCATCAGCGCTCGCCTCTGAAAGGAGGGCGAATGCTGGCATCAGAGCTCGGCCCAGCTGTGGGGGCGAAGTCCGGCACTGCTCAGTGGTCTCCCTTTCCTGTCCCTTAGTCTCATTTGGCTTACTGTCCCAGGCCGGAATACGGGGCTCGAGTCATCCAATGCACTTGGTCCCGGAGGTCTGGTCCCAGCCCCAGTCAGTGTGTAACCGTCCGGCCCCCTGGTACTCAGACCGTAGCGCTGGGGGGCAGAGTGCGCATGCTTTGGGTGCAAGACCGGGCAAAGCAAGGCTCCTGACCCCCCGGTCTAGCGTAGGTCTTTTCTCGGAGGAGACCAACTGGTGGTACAGTACCCTCACAGGGGGAGATCCAAAAGGCCACCGGGCCTTTGGCAGGTACCCCAAGCACTACCGTTTTCGGACAGGACGGCAAATATCGACTATACATGAGAGCAGGAAAGAGGAACCAAGTGTACAATGGACGCACACTTTCTAGAGCGTGGGGAGGTGTTCATATAAATTAATGCGTAATTTAAATGAACACCTAAGTAAGCATGGTGAACTTACTGGGGTAGCGTCGGAGCGCCTGTCTTCACGCAGAGCGGGTCATGCGTGGCTTCATCGTACGCCGGACACGGGGGGACCCCCATGGCGATCTCAGGGGGAAGCATGGCTTCGGCCCCGCATGCCATGTGGAAGGGTAGTTCCCGTGACCCGGCCCTGCGAAGTCCGGCTGGCCCTCGACATGGAGGTGCCGGTATCCCCCGACGGCTCTGGGTGCGCGTCTGCACCGGTTGTGTGGGTCTGCTTGGCGTGGACCTGGCACGCATTGCATCCCCAACCGGTTTGACGGCGTCCAGGTTGCTCTCGGTCAGTAGGAGCCATGCCGGGTGGCTTAACTGACCAACAACCGGGACGATGAGCGTTCCCAGCACTCGCCTCCTTGGACTACTGCGAGCTAATCGCAGCCTTCCTCCTGGGTTATGCACCGCAATAGGATGACATGGCGCCACGCCAGTAAAGATACCAGCGCGTAGCACATAGCCATCCGCACCACCCGTTCAGCGGATGCACGTTCATCAGGAAGGATGTCCTTCAAGGAGTCCTGGACCTCCGTGGTCCATGCATCGGGACTACTTGAGCTTCTGGATCTTGAGCGCTGGGTTGCACGGAGTCCCCAGTGACTCTTACGATCCTTTGGCGGCATCCAGGGCCGCCGGGACTGCCTAGCTTCGAGGCACTGGTTCAGCCCCCTTCGCCCGGCTCGGCGGGCCGGGCTGTGGACCGCAGCAACGTCCTCTCGAAGACTCCTTCGTGCGAAGGGGCTCCGATGGAGGCTTTCGTTGAGAGGTCGTCAGCTGCGGCCGTGCAAGCGCGCGGTACATGGCGCAGGTCCAAGGCGAGGAATTCTTTCTCCAACATCCGCATGTGAAGCAGATAAGCAGCTAGCTGTGGGTCATTGCAGGGGCATTCACCCTTAACTTGCTTGATAACTAGCTGGGAGTCGCCCTGCGCCAACAACTGGCGAGCGCCCAGAGACAGGACTGTCTTTTAGGCCAAAGATGAGTGCTTCATACTCTGCCAAGTCGTTGGTTGCCTTGGAATTGAGACGCACCATGTACCCAGACTGCTCCCCCGATGGCATGAGAAGAAGTACGCCGGCACCGGCCCCCTGCTTTCGCGAGGAGCCGTCGAAGAAGAGCGTCCAGTGAGGCCCGGTGAAGACCGGAGCTCAGTACTTTGGTTCACCGTCTTCGCGGCCCCCTGGGTCAGCCTTCGTTGGCGTCCACTCAGCCACGAAGTCAGCCAATGCTTGGCTCTTGGCTGTCTGGCGTGGTCGGGAGCTCAGCTTGAACTCCGCCGTCTTCGGGCTGTCTTCCGGCTTTGGAAGCTAGCATTGAGTGCCAGCTCCGCCCTCCGGCTGCTCTGGCGCACTTGTCCGCCAGGCTGAAGGGATCGGAGGCATCGCAGACCTCTCTGGTTGCCAGCCTCTCAAGCATCTTCTTGTCCTGGACACTGTCGAAGTGCCGCCACCACAGAAGCACTTTGAATATGTGGAATGGTGTTGCGTACCTGGGAGAACCGCTGGATGAAGGAGCGCAGCGACTCCCCAGGTTGTTGCTTGATGGCTTGGAGGTCAAGCTCCGTGCCGGGACGGGTGTAGGAGCTGCCGAAGTTGGCGATGAACTGCCGGCAGAGCTCTCCCCAGGAAGTTATGGAACCCCGAGGGAGGTTCATTAGCCAAGACCGGGAAGGGCCGGTCAAGGCGACGGGGAAGTAGTTTGGCCATGACGGCCTCATCCCCTCCTGCGGCAAGTATGGCGGTGGAGTAGATCTGGAGGAACCCTGCCGGATTGACGCTATCGTCGTACTTCTCGGGCAGGTGCGGCCGAAACTTGCGCGGCCACCTCGTGAAGTGGAGGTGGGGCTCCAGGGCCGTACATCCTGCCCCTGTTGCTGCAGATGTTGGTGCCGCGAACGCTTGGTTCGCTGCTGGCACAGTGTACCCCGGTATGGACAAGGTTGCGCCATAGACCGGGGGCGCCGTTTGGAGGACATATGGCTGTGTCATATGCTGCGTGGCGTATGTCTGGGGCAGAGTTCGCGTGGCGAAAGTCTGCGCCTCAGGCAGGGTTGAGGCAATCGTCACGCTGACGCCGGCCTCTTGGCTGCGACGCCTTTCTCGTCGCCGCTCGAGGAACATTCGGGCCTCTTGGCCCAGGTAGCATCGTTCCAGCTCAGTCCTCAGGTCCGTCGACGGAACCTTGGTGGAGCTGGAATCCGCCGTCTGTCCGTCAACCGTTGGCGTGCGCGTCAGCGACACAGCCGGTTGGCCGGAGCGTCGTCCCCGCCGAAGTCAAGGGTTTGCAGCGGCGACGACAAGACGGTCTACCTCGCGAATCCACTGTTGGGTCGCTGCCTGAGGCGCGTCCCCAGCAGGTGGATTGTGCAGTAGCGCTCTTTTTGCGGCTAGCGCACCCCCGCCGGGTACGCCCAGCGCTACTGAAGACCTGACGCTGGTTGGAGCCTGCATTGCCGGGGTCGGCGCTGCCAGAGCCGGTTACTGGCTCCCAGTGCAGGTACTGGTGCCGCGAATGCTTGGTTGCGCCTGGCACAGTGTACCCCGGTATGGGCAAGGTTGCGCCATAGGCCGGGGACGCCGCTTGCAGAGCACATGGTTGTGGCTTATGCTGTGCGGCGTACGCCTGGGGCAGAGCTCGTTGTCGGTACCCTCGATATGGGGTACCCCCGCGCACAGGGGAAAATGCCTAAGGATCTCGCCCTTCTCCGCAGGGAGAGCTCCGAAGGCGCCACGCGTCCAGCGGGGCCGTACCTCCCTCTCCTCAGAGGAGAGCTCTGGGCCCACCACGTGGCATACAGAAGCCGGACCTCCCCCTCCGCGGGAGAGAGGTCCGAAGGTGCCGCGTGTCCAGAGAGGCCGGACCCCCCTCTCCTCAGAGAGGAGCTCCGGGCTCGCCACGTGGCCAACAGAAGCCGAACCTCCCCCTCCATGGGGAGAGGTCCGCAGGCTCCACGTACCCCGCAGGCCGGACCCATCTCGCCTCAGAGAAGGGCTCCGGACCCGCCACGTGGCCAGAAGAACGGTGCTGCCTGGCCCCGAGCGGTAGGCAGCGGGCGTAAAGGCGCCCCACACCTTGCCCGTACAAGGTATTCAAGGCCCGCGTCTTCCCAAGATGCGGAAACGCGGAGCACGCGTCTGTCAGGTGCCGTTGCGCCCAGTCGCATCACAGACTGGCGCGCGGTGTCAGAACCTGCCAGCTAATAAACGCCGCGACAAGACATCCCATGCCGCCTGCGCCGTCATCAACCACTACGACTAGCATGCGGCATGGGCAGGGCGGCAAGATGAAGACTCAGAAGCCTTCGACCAGAGGCAACTACCGGCGTAACTACAGATACGGTAGATAATAGACAATCTTCCCGGGACCACCTGTCGGGTCCCGGCTCCCCTTGTAAGCCACCCGAGTCTTGGACTATAAAAGGCTCGGGTAGGCGTCGATAGCAGGGGTTCGCACTTTGCAACTCATACGCTAGCCATACACTCTCAAGCTGTAACTCACCCCCAAGCTCAGGCCTCCGGCCCTGAGCAGCAAGCAATACAGCGAGCTCCATAGCTCGCCGTCGACGTAGGGTTTTACGCTCCGGCGGCCTGAACCACGTAAAACTCGCCGTGTCAAGCTCTTACTAACTCGTCCAACTGCGCAAGCTCTCCGCTAGGGACTAGCCCCTTCGAAAAAAGAACCTCCGCGGGCTGCCCAGTGCAGGCCCGGGGGAAGTGTCGATCGCACACTTCGACATTTGGCGCGCCAGGTAGGGGGCTTTTCTCCTAGCGCGATGAGTTTCCGCCGACGAAGATGACCAAGCTTCCTTCAGCGGCAAACTCTCCCCCCCTGCGCCCGTGGCAAACCGTGACCAGGGGAGAGTACATGATGACACACTCAGGACGGAGTGTGTCAGGGCAAGCTGGGAGCCAGCAACCGGCTCTGGCAGCACCGACCCCGGCAATGCAGGCTCCATCCAGCGTCAGGCCTTCAGTAGCGCCGGGCGTACCCGGTGGGGGTGCGCTAGCCGCAGCAAGGGCGCTACTGCACAATCCGCCTGCTGGGGACGCGCCTCATGCAGCGACCCAGCAGTGGATTCGCGAGGTAGACCGTCTTGTCGTCGCTGCCGCAAACCATTGACTTCGGCGGGGACGACGCTCCGACCAACCGGCTGTGTCGCTGACGCGCACGCCAACGGTTGACGGGCAGACGGCGGGTTCCAGCTCCACCAAGCTTCCATCGACGGGCCTGAGGACAGAGCTGGAACGGTGCCACTTGGGCCAAGATGCCCGAGTGTTCCTCGAGCGACGTCGAGAAAGGCGTCGCACTCAAGAGGCTG
The DNA here is from genome assembly GCA_030760725.1 of Neostapfia colusana. Lineage (NCBI taxonomy): Eukaryota > Viridiplantae > Streptophyta > Magnoliopsida > Poales > Poaceae > Neostapfia > Neostapfia colusana. Next base: position 96,608,352 of record JASWHV010000003.1, read on the forward strand.
GCGACAACATAACGTCGGCCTCGACCCAGCCTGGAGGGCAGACCTTCGCTACGTGAGCTCTGCCCCAGGCGTACGTCGCACAGCATAAGCCACAACCATGTGCTCTGCAAGCGGCGTCCCCGGCCTATGGCGCAACCTTGCCCATACCGGGGTACACTGTGTCAGGCGCAACCAAGCGTTCGCGACACCAGTACCTGCACTGGGAGCCAGCAACCGGCTCTGGCAGCGCCGACCCCGGCAATGCAGGCTCCAACCAGCGTCAGGTCTTCAGTAGCGCTGGGCGTACCCGGCGGGGGTGCGCCAGCCGCAGCAAGAGCGCTACTGCACAATCTGCCTGCTGGGGACGCGCCTCAGGCAGCAACCCAGCAGCAGATTCGAGAGATAGACCGTCTCGTCGTCGCCGCCGCAAACCCTCGACTTCGGCGGGGACGACGCTCCGGCCAACCGGCCGTGCCGCTGACGTGCACGCCAATGGTTGGCGAGCAGACGGCGGACTCCAGCTCCACCAGGCTTCCGTCGACGGACCTGGGGTCAGAGCCGGAGCTATGCCACTTGGGTCAAGATGCCCGAGTGTTCTTCGAGCGACGTCGAGAAAGGCATCGCAACTAAGAGGCTGGCGACAGTATGACGTCGGCCTCGACCCAGCCTGAAGGGCAGACCTTCGCCACGCGAGCTCTGCCCCAGGCATACGCCGCGCAGCATATGCCACAACCATATGCCCCGCAAACGGCGTCCCCGGTCTATGGAGCAGCCTTGCCCATACCGGGGCACACTGTGCCAGTGGCGAACCAAGCGTTCGCGGCATCAATACCTGCACTGGGAGCCAGCAACCGGCTCTGGCAGCGCCGACCCCGGCAATGCAGGCTCCGACCAGCGTCAGATCTTCAGTAGCGCTGGGCGTACCCGGCGGGGGTGCGCTAGCCGCAGCAAGAGTGCTGCTACTCAATCCGCCTGCTGGGGACCCAGCAGCGGATTCGTGAGGTAGACCGTCTCGTCATCGCCGCCACAAACCCTCGACTCCAGCGGGGACAATGCTCCGGCTAACCGGCCGTGTCGCTGATGCGCACGCCAATGGTTGGTGAGCACACGGCAGATTCCAGCTACACCAGGCTCCGGTTTTGGCCGCACCTGCCCGAAAAGTTCGACAGCAGCGTCAACCCGGTGGAGTTCCTTCAGATCTACTCCACCGCCGTACTTGCCGCAGGAGGGGATGAGGCCGTCATGGCCAAATACTTCCCCGTCGCCTTGACCGGCCCGACCCGGTCTTGGCTCATGAACCTCACTCGGGGTTCCATAACTTCCTGGGGAGAGCTCTGCCGGCAGTTCATCGCCAACTTCGGCAGCTCCTACACCCGTCCAGGCATGGAGCTTGACCTCCAAGACATCAAGTAACAACCTGGGGAGTCGCTGCGCTCCTTCATCCAGCGGTTCTCCCAGGTACGCAACACCATCCCGCATATTCAAAGTGCTTCTATGGTGGTGGCACTTCGACAGTGTCCGAGACGAGAAGATGCTTGAGAAGCTTGCGACCAAAGAGGTCTGCGATGCCTCTGAGCACTTCAGCCTGGCGGACAAGTGCGCCAGAGCAGCTGGTGGGCGGAGCTGGCACTCACTACCAGCTTCCGAAGCCGGAAGACAGCCCAAAGATGGCGGAGTTCAAGCTGAGCTCCCGACCACGTCAGACAGCCAAGAGCCAAGCACTGGCTGACTTCGTGGCTGAGTGGACGCCAACGAAGGCTGACCCAGGGGGCCGCGAAGACGTTGAACCAATATACCGAGCTCCGGTCTTCACCGGGCCTCACTGGACACTCTTCTTCGATGGCTCCTCGCAAAAGCAGGGGGCCGGTGCCGGCGTACTGCTTCTCATGCCATCGGGGGAGCAGTCTGGGTACATGGTGCGTTTCAATTCCAAGGCAACCAACAACTTGGCAGAGTATGAAGCACTCATCTTTGGCCTAAAAGACAGTCCTGTCTTTGGGCGCTCGCCAGTTGTTGGCACAGGGCGACTCCCAGCTAGTTATCAAGCAAGTTAAGGGTGAATGCCCTTGCAATGACCCACAGCTAGCTGCTTATCTGCTTCACGTGCAGATGTTGGAGAAATAATTCCTCGCCTTGGACCTGCGCCATGAACCGCGTGCTGGCACGGCCGCAGCTAACAACTTCTCAACGAAGACCTCGATCGGAGCCCCCGTGCACGGAGGAGTCTTCGAGAGGACGTTGCTGCGGTCCACAGCCCGGCCCGCCGAGCCGGGCGAAGGGGGCTGAACCAGTGCCACGAAGCTAGGCAGTCCCGGCGGCCTTGGATGACGCCAAAGGATCGTAAGAGTCACTGGGGACTCCGTGCAACCCAGCGCTCAAGATCCAGAAGCTCAAGTAGTCCCGATGCATGGACCACGGAGGTCCAGGACTCCTTGAAGGACATCCTTCCTGATGAACGTGCATCCGCTGAACGGGTGGTGCGGATGGCTAAGTGCTACGTGCTGGTATCTTTACTGGCGTGGCGCCTCGACATCCTATTGCGGTGCATAACCCAGGAGGAAGGCTGCGACTAGCTCGCAGTAGTTCAAGGAGGCGAGTGCTGGGAACGCTCATCGTCCCGCGCGTTGGTCAGATAAGCCACCCGGCATGGCTCCTACTGACCGAGAGCCACCTGGACGCCGTCAAACCGGTTAGGGATGCAATGCGTGCCAAGTCCACGCCAAGCAGACCCACACAACCGGTGCAGACGCGCACCCAGAGCCGTCGGGGGATACCGGCTCCTCCATGTCGAGGGCCAGCTGGACTTCCCAGGGCCGGGTCACGGGAACTACCCTTCCACATGGTATGCAGGGCCGAAGCCATGCTTCCCCCTGATATAGCCATGGGGGTCCCCCCGTGTCCGGCATACGACGAAGCCACGCATGACCTGCTCTGCGTGAAGACAGACGCTCCGACGCCACCCCAGTAAGTTCACCATGCTTACTTAGGTGTTTATTTAAATTACGCATTAATTTATATGAACACCTCCCCACGCTCTAGACAGTGTGCGTCCATTGTACACTCGGTTCCTCTTTCCTGCTCTCATGCATAGTCGATATTTGCCGTCCTGCCGAAGGCGGTAGTGCTTGGGGTACCTGCCAGAGGCCCGGTGGCCTTTTGGATCTCCCTCTATAAGGGTACTGCACCGCCAGTTGGTCTCCTCCGAGAAAAGACCTACGCTAGAACGGGGGGTCAGGAGCCTTGCTTTGCCCAGTCTTGCACCAAAAGCATGCGCACTCTGCCTCCCGGCGCTACGGTCTGAGTACCAGGGGGCCGGGCGGTTACACCCTGACTGGGGCTGGGGCCAGACCTCCGGGACCAAGTGCACTGGATTACCCAAGCCCCGTATTCCGGCCTGGGACAGTAAGCCAAATGAGACTAAGGGATAGGAAAGGGGGGACCACTGAGCAGTTCCGGACCTCCGCCCCCACAGCTGGGCCGAGCTCCGAGACCAGCCCTCGCCCACCTTTCAGAGGCGAGCGTTGATGCCGGACCTCACGCCCTTCGCTGGCCTGAGCTCCGATGACTTCCGGACTCCGCCTCCACAGCCAGGCCGAGCTCCGAGGCCAGCCCTCGCCCTCCTTTCAGAGGCGAGCGCTGATGCCGGACCTCACGCCCTTCGGTGGCCTGAGCTCCGATGACTTCCGGACTCCGCCTCCACAGCCAGGCCGAGCTTCGAAGCCAGCTCTCGCCCTTCTTTCAGAGGCAAGCACTGATGCCGGACCTCACGCCCTTCGCTGGCCTGAGCTTCGATGACTTCCGGACTCCGCCTCCACAGCCAGGCAGAGCTCCGAGGCCAGCCCTCACCCTCCTTTTCAGAGGAGAGCGCTGATGCCGGACCTCACGCCCTTCGCTGGCCTGAGCTCCGATGACTTCCGGACCTCCGCCCCCACAGCCGGGCCGAGCTCCGATGCAAGACTTCACCCTCTCCTAAGAGGCTGAACATCGAAGACGTCAAGACCCTGCCAGCACAGGGAGTACTCAAGACAAGAAAGTGCGTGGATCAGAAGAGACGAAGGTCCCACCTCGGGCTCTCTATCTACCCCGAGATGGGCCCGGGGGCCACTGTCGGTACCCTCGATATGGGGTACCCCCGCGCACAGGGGAAAATGCCTAAGGATCTCGCCCTTCTCCGCAGGGAGAGCTCTGAAGGCGCCACGCGTCCAGCAGGGCCGGACCTTCCTCTCCTCAGAGGAGAGCTCCGGGCCCACCACGTGGCATACAGAAGCCGGACCTCCCTCTCCGCGGGAGAGAGGTCCGAAGGTGCCGCGTGTCCGGAGAGGCTGGACCCCCCTCTCCTCAGAGAGGAGCTCCGGGCTCGCCACGTGGCCAACAGAAGCCGAACCTCCCCCTCCATGGGGAGAGGTCCAGAGGCTCCACGTACCCCGCAGGCCGGACCCATCTCGCCTCAGAGAAGGGCTCCGGACCCGCCACGTGGCCAGAAGAACGGTGCTGCCTAGCCCCGAGCGGTAGGCAGCGGCCGTAAAGGCGCCCCACACCTTGCCCGTACAAGGTATTCAAGGCCCGTGTCTTCCCAAGACGCGGAAACGCGGAGCACGCGTCTGTCAGGTGCCGTTGCGCCCAGTCGCATCACAGACTGGCGCGCGGTGTCAGAACCTGCCAGCTAATAAACGCCATGACAAGACATCCCATGCCGCCTGCGCCGTCATCAACCACTACGACTAGCATGCGGCATGGGCAGGGCGGCAAGATGAAGACTCAGAAGCCTTCGACCAGAGGCAACTACCGGCGTAACTACAGATACGGTAGATAATAGACAATCTTCCCGGGACCACCTGTCGGGTCCCGGCTCCCCTTGTAAGCCACCCGAGTCTTCGACTATAAAAGGCTCGGGTAGGCGTCGATAGCAAGGGTTCGCACTTTGCAGCTCATACGCTAGCCATACACTCTCAAGCTGTAACTCACCCCCAAGCTCAGGCCTTCGTCCCTGAGCAGCAAGCAATACAGCGAGCTCCATAGCTCGCAGTGGACGTAGGGTTTTACGCTCCGGCGGCCTGAACCACGTAAAACTCGCCGTGTCAAGCTCTTACTAACTCATCCAACTGCGCAAGCTCTCCGCTAGGGACTAGCCCCTTTGAAAAAAGAACCTCCGCGGGCTGCCCAGTGCAGGCCCGGGGGAAGTGTCGATCGCACACTTCGACACTCGCGTAGCGAAGGTGTGCCCTCCAGGCTGGGTCGAGGCCGACGTCATGTTGTCGCCAGCCTCTTGAGCATCTTCTTGTCCCGTACACCCTGCCGGAACGCCACCACCATAGAAGCATTTTGGATATGCGGGATTGTGTTCCGTACCTGGGAGAACCGCTGGATGAAGGAGCGCAGCGTCTCTCCAGGTTGTTGTTGGATGGTGTGGAGGTCGATCTCCGTGCCAGGCCGGGTGTAGGAGCTGCTGAAATTCGCAGTGAACTGCCGGCAGAGCTCCCCCCAGGAGGTTATGGAACCCTGGGGGAGATTCATGAGCTAAGACTGAGCTGGGGCGGTCAAGGTGATGGGGAAGTAGTTGGTCATGACGGCCTCGTCCCCTCCTGCAGCAAGGATGGCGGTGGAGTAGATCTGGAGTAACTCCGCCGGGTTGACGCTGCCATCGTACTTCTCGGGCAGGTGCGGCCGGAACTTGCGCGGCCACTTCGCGATGCGAAGGTGTGGCCCCAGGGCCGCACATCCTGCTCCTGTTTCTGCAGGTGTTGGTGCCGCGAACGCTTGGTTCGCTGTTGGCACCGTATACCCCGGTATGGGCAAGGCTGCGCCATAGACCGGGGGCACCATTTGCAGGGCATATGGCTGGGGCATATGCTCCGTGGCGTATGCCTGTGGCAGAGATCGCGTGGATAACGTCTGCGGCTCAGGCTGGGTCGAGGCGGGTTGACATGCTGTCGCCGGCCTCTTTGTTATGACGCCTTTCTCGCCGTCGCTCGATGACCACTCGGGCATCCTTGCCCAAGTGGCGTCGTTCCAGCTCCGACCTCAGATCCGCCGATGGGAGCTTGGTGGAGCGGGAGTCTGCCGTCTGCCCGTCAACCGTTGGCGTGCGCATCAGCGACACAGCCGGTTGACCGGGACATCGTCCCCGCCGAAGTTGAGGGTTGGCGGCAGCGACGACGAGACGGTCTACGTCGCGAATCCACTGCTGGGTCGCTGACTGAGGCGCGTCCCCAGCAGGTGGATTGCGCAGTAGCGCTCGTGCTGCAGCTAGTGCACTCCCATGGGAGACACTCAGTGCTGCAGTGGATCTTGGGCTTGCTGGAGTCGGTGCTGCCGGAGTCGGCTGCTGGCTTCCAGCTTGCACTGACACACTCTGTCCTGAGTGTGTCGAGACGTAGTCCCCACTGGTCACCGTTCGTCGTGAACGTGGGCAGGGAGAGCTCGGTGCTGAAGGAAGCTTCGTCATCTTCATCGGTGGAAGCTCATCACGCAAGGGAAAAGCCCCCTTCCTGGTGCGCCAAATGTCGAATTGTGTAGCCGACACTTCCCCCAGGCCTGCTCTGGACAGCCCGCGGAGGTTCTTTTTCGGAGGGGCTAGTCACTCACGGAGAGCTTACGCGTTAGGGACAATTGAAGGAGAAGCTTGACACAGGGATTTTTACATGGTTCAGGCCGCCGGAGCGTAATACCCTATATCCACGGTGAGCAGAGATGCTCGTTGTATTGCTTGGCATGAATGGCTGAGGTCCAAACCCTACGTGAGAGTGTAAAATGTCGAACCGCTCAAGTGCGAACCCTTGCTAACGTTGCCTACCTGAGCCTTTTATAGTCCAAGGCTCGGGAGGCTTACAAGGTGGGCCTGGGACCTGACGGGTAGTCCCGGGGAGATTGCCTGCCATCTACCGTATCTGCAGTTATACGAGTAGTTGTCTCTGGCGAGGGCTTCCACGTCTTCGTTCTGCCGCCCTGCGCATGCCGCAAGCTAGTCGTAGTGGTTGATGATGGCAGGGGCGGCAGGGGATGTCTTGTCGCTGTGTTTATTGGCGTACAGCCTCTGACGCGGCGCGCCAGTCTTCACTGTGATTGGGCGCAACGGCACCTGACAGAGGCGTGCTCCGCGTCTCCGCGCCTTGGGAAGGCGCAGGTCTTGAATACCTTGTACGGGCAAGGTATGGCGCGCCTTTACTCTTGCTGCCTTCCGCGCGGGGGCGGGCAGCGCTGCTCTGCTGGCCACATGGCGGGCCCGGAGCTCTCCTCTGAGGAGAGGGAGGTCCGTCCCCGCTGGACACGTGGAGCCTTCGGAGCTCTCCCCGTGGATGGGGGAGGTCCGGCTCTGCTGGCCACATGGCGGGCCCGGAGCTCTCCTCTGAGGAGAGGGAGGTCCGGCACCGCTGAACACGTGGAGCCTTCAGAGCTCTCCCCGCGGAGGGGGGAGGTCCGGCTCAGCTTGCCACATGGCGGGCCCGGAGCTCTCCTCTGAGGAGAGGGAGGCCCGGCCCCACTGGACACGTGGAGCCTTCGGAGCTCTCCCGGCGGAGGGGGGAGGTCCGGCTAAGTTGGCCACGTGGCGGGCCCGGGGCTTTCCTCTAAGGAGAGGGATGTCCGGCCCCGCTGGACACGTGGCGCCTTCGGAGCTCTCCCTGCGGAGAAGGGCGAGGTCCTTAGGCAGTTTCCCCTATGCGCAGGGGTACCCCATATTGAGGGTACTGACAGCGCCCAGCCAGGAGACCATGGCACCTTCGCGTCCTCCATCTAGAAGTGTCAGTTCCTCGGGCGGCGATCCAAAGAGGCTTCGGGCCTTCCATTCCGACGGGACTCCTCTCGAACAGCGGCGGTCCGAGGGCCCCCGGGCGTTCCGCCCTCCTCCCTCAGGCAGAGGAGCTCCGAGGGAGGACGCTGGTGCTGTGATGCCCAGGGGCGAGCCGAGGGCTCAGGCGCCCCGGTCAGCGAGCATCCCGGCTGCAAGCCCGGCAGATGGTGGCGCCGGAAGGAGCAGCACTGGAACTCATCCGGGGGCGCATGTGCCCCGAGCCTCAGGAGCTCGATCGGCGAGCAGCGTTAGAGGCACCGCCGGCAGGGGCCCTACTGCTCCACCTCCTAGGGGGGCTCCGGGGGCACCCCCTGCTCCGCCGGTCGGGGTGCCTGCGGGGCAGGCCCTGGTGGCGACGGCAGGCTCCGGCGGACCTGCCCCGGCTCGGAAACCTGGGTTCCGTGCCTGTTGGAGCGCTCGCATCCCTTGGTAAGTGTTGCTCTTACCGGGTTCCAGAACTTGCGTTCTTTTCTTCTTTCCTTAACCGGAGAGCTTCCCATGCTTGCAGGGACTCATCAGACGCCGGGAACAACTCTGTTCCCCGGCCATCTCCGGCTAGCGGAGGATTTGCGCCACAGCGTCCAGAAGCTGTGGCGGCTTCGCCGGCCCCCAAGTTGGCGCAGGCTTCTTCTGCACCGGCAGAATCAACCCCTGCAGTGGCGGCGGCTTGATCTGTTCGTCCCCCTTCGCCAGATCAAAAGCCGGCGGTTGTCGAGGGCTCCGTGGAGCCAGCTGGCGGTGTCCGACCCTCCGGTGCCGAGGCGGGAGGAGCAGCGGCAGAAGCAGCTGCAGGACCTCCGGCTTCCCCAGATCGGCGCCTCATCCCGGTCGTCGAGATGCCGGCATCTCCGGATGGCGACGTGATGGAGGAGGTCGGGGGTGCAGCTTCCGCCTCTGCCGCCCCGCTGCCCCTGTCGGACGCCTTGGAACTTGCCCAGGCGAGCGTCCAGCAGGTCCAGGCCATCGTGGAGCGAGAGCGGGAGGTGACGGCGGGGGAGAGGAGCCGCCTCCTCAGCTGGGGGCACCTCCTGAAGCAGCGGACTTAGGAGGTTAGGGTGGGGCTCGACTCGAGACGGTCGAGGCTCGACTCGAGACGGTCGAGGCTCGACGCCATGGAGGCGCTCCTTGACCTTCAGAAGAGGGCCGTCGACCGCCTGTACTCCGAGACCCGGCGGCTCCACCATGAGACCCGCGAGGCTCATGCCAGGGCCGAGGCACACTCCGATGCCCTAGAGGAGCTGCGGCTGCAGCTGGCACGTCGTGAGTGCGCCGTTGCAGATCGGGAGTGCGCCGTGGCGACGGAAGAGAAGAAGGTCGCCGAGAAGCTGGAGGCCGGTGAGGGCGAGTTGAAGGCCCGGGCCAGACAGCTGGAGCTTCGGGAGGCAGCTCTGGCAAAGAGGGAGGAGCAGGTCTCCCGGGAACGCCAAGCGGTGCTGGATCGTGAGTTGGCAGCTGACTTCCGGGCATCGGAGTTGGAGCGGCTCACCCAGGATCTCCATCTTTGGGAGGTCTTTCTGGCAGCCAAGGAGAAGAGACTCTCCGAGGAGGGGCTCGACGCCCTGCTGGCAGCCCGCCAAGAGGTGGAGAAACTCCAGGCTTCACGGTCTGTCGAGGCCCGGGCAGTCTGGAACTTCGTCGGCCAGGCGGGGTCCACCCTGGTACCCCTCGGTTTCAGCCGCGTGAGGACGGGGGCTCCGTCGCAGGAGGTGGCAAGGCGATCCCGCCACTCGAGTCTATCGGCGCCAAGCTGGACAGGCTTGAGACCGTGATCGCCGGCGAGCTTAAGTCAGAGGGACGGGGCCTGGCGATGGAGGTCGCCACGCACGTGCTGGCGTGCATCCGGAGCCGGGATCCCTCCCTTTCTCTGGAACCAGTAAGACTGGGCCCCGCCGCGGAGTGAGAGGAAGCCGCCAGAGTCGAAGTCGGGGACGCGGCCGCCCTCATAGCCTCTAGGTTCCGGCGGGAGTCGGGGGACTCCTAGGCAGTCACCCCCGTGGCAGGAAGGCCTTGTAACTTTCTTTTTTTGTTTTTGTTGAGTCTATAGTCCAGCTCGTGGAGCATTGAATGAATAGACTCTTGATTATTGTGTCTGTTCCTTATCTTTATCTTGGCTTGGCCTGCCCGAGTCCTTAGCTCCGCAAGGAACTCGGAGTTCTTCACCAATCTTGAATTCTTGCACAGATACCTTCCTCGGGTCTTTGTTGTGTTAAGGGCCCAAGGGTTCTTCGGAGCTCGCCCCGTTAGGATGGGGGGAGGACCGGCTCTGCTGGCCATGTGGCGGGCCCGGAGCTTTTCTGAGGAGAGGGTGGTCCGGTCCTGTGGGATACGTGGAACCTTCAGAGCTCGCCCCTGCGGAGGGGGCGAGGTCCGGCTCTGCCGACCACGTGGCGGGCCCAGGGCTATCCTCTAAGGAGAGGGGAGCTCTGGCCCCGCTGGACACGTGGGGCCTTTGGAGCCCGCCCCAGCGGAGGGGGCAGGGTCCGGTTCCTCCGGTCTTGAGTTGGAGTAGTCAGGAGCTCCGGTCTCTCTTTGTGTGGTCCCCATAGTGGCCCCTGGTAGGTGTGGCCAATGGATTGGGCACACCTACCATACTCCGGCGGGGGAGCTAAGGCCAGGAAGTCCTGCACACAAGTAAGGGAACCGTAATTGTCCTTGGGGGCTCTCCCCTCCCTATCTCGTAGTCTTATTTGACTTACGGTCCTGATCCGGTATACGGGGCTTGGGCAACTCAGTGCGCCCGGCGCCGGGGGTCCGGCTCCCTCCAAGGTCAAGGTACTACCGTCTGGCCCCTAGTACTGGACCGTAACGCTGGGGAGGCAGAGTGCACAGGCTTTCGGTATGAACCAGGCAAAGCAGGCTACACACCCTAGACCCCCCATGCACAGCGCAGGCTTTTCCTGGAGGTGACCAACTGGCATTGCAGCACCTGACTGTGGGAGGCCCGAGAGGCCCCCTGGCCATTGGCAGGTACCTCAAGCGCATCTGTCTTTGGTAGGATAGCAGATGCCGACTAGGGATGAGAGTGGGAAAGGAGAGCTAAATGTACGGTGAGCATACATGGAAAGTGCGGCCATAAAAATTAATGTGTATTTTAAATGAGCACAAGGGTAAGAGCGTGGCAGGACAGGTTTCTTTCCATATAAATATCCATAGGAGGAAGGCAGGCTAAACATGGAGACAACGACCCGCCCCATTAAGAAGGGAAGCAAGATTCTACGCGCTTAGGGTCGGAACCAGGCCAAGCTGAAACGTAGTCCTGGACCATCCCCTGGGACTTAGCTGCTCCGAGCGCTGTTCCTGGACTCTATGGAATTTATTACAGAAAGAAAAAGAACTGTTCTACTACTGCTCTAGGGATAGAACTAACGGACGTGTGCTATGTTCCAAGGGTTCGGGAGCGGATCCCCATCCTCGATGGAAAGGTGTACGCACCCGGGGCGGCAAACTTTCATGACTCGGAAGGGACCTTCCCAGCTGGGGGAGAGTTTGTCGGTCCCTTCACGAGAAAGTATGTGCCGCAGCACCAGGTCGCCTTCTTGGAGCTCCGAACACGCACGGTCCTCTGATGGTAGCGCCGGAGCACCTACCGGTACCGTGCGTTGCAGAGCGCTGCGTGTAATCTAGCCTCATTGACGAGGTCGATGTCTTCATGCCGGAGGTTGTAGGATCGAAGTACACGTGTAAAGCTACCAGAGGGGGTGAATGGTAGATAAAAACTTTTCAGCGGAAGCAACAAAATACCCCTCAGCAGAAAACCGATCTGTTAAAGAAACCGTGTGTGCGACTAATATAAACGTGTTCAACTGTGACAAAACCAGTAGATTGTATGTAATCAAGTCACGAAGACGTCACAACAAGAATCATGAAAATCAGTTGAGAGAAACTCAAGTTACAGTCGAAAGATCGAACAAAGGTCGATCTGTCCTACGCGAGAAAAACTGTTCTGCAATACTGCAAAGAATCTCGTGTAGATCAGAAACCACAAATTAAATGACTGTGAAATTTTTGCATATGATAGATAATAAAGTTTTTAAGACAATCCAAAAAGAATCACATCAATTGGATCTGTAAAACTCGAGTTATGATAAAACCACCGAAGCAAGGTAGTGCTGAACAGAAACTCGACGAGAAAAACTTGTCTGAAACAAGTCGGACGAACAAGGCACAAAAGTTCCTTTAGAATACTAATTTTATTTATCAAAACAAAAGAGGAACAACCCCAAAGTCGTGCTCTCCACGAGCCTTGGCCTCCCTTGCTTATATAACCAGCTCTATGGCCAATCCAATTCAAACTAGGACTCCTACTCCTACTTGGATTCAAACTATAACTTTCCAATACTGCTCAAGACTCTTCTATACGCAGATAGAAGCAATCTTAAGACTTCAAAACACCTTAGCAACGTCCCAAACATTCCTAAAACAACTCTACTTCATGCCTAACACGAAATTCTGTTATAACCAACTCGAAACTTTCCATAAACAAATCATAACCGCCTCAGCCGCAGCGTGAGCGCAAAATCCAGCCGGTTGAACCTTTTCAACCATATCTCCACTTCCATATCTCTTCACCACGCCTTGGAACCTTGTTGCCACGTCCATGCACTCCTTGCACACGTGCAAACACCTTCCATCAACGTCCACGATACCTTCATATGCATTGTTCTTGATCCAAACATGCTGCGCGACCTCTCGATCAACTCAACCACAATTCCTACCGAACATGGTTGTTGAATCTCATCTTCTCCCTAAGACTAGTTCAATGGATCCCGTCACCAGCCATGTCTTGAACTCAAGCAACACCTGCACATGAATAAACAACCAATACTTCCGAGCACAAGTCCTCGACTTGACTCTCGTTAGTTCCGAAACTACAACATTTTACGTGAGCACCTCACATAAGCATGTTGTAAACCATAGAAAAATGATATCAGCCATAATCACCAAAACACACCAAAAACTTAGTAAAATAATACTAAGCAAACTTTTCATAAGAGTAAAGCAAGTTCGAAACATTGCAAGTTAAAAGCAGAACCATTGCAATCAAGCTCTGAACCATACCAAAGCTAACCGGACCTTGAACCAGAGCTTACCAAAGCTAGTCGGACATAGCGCCGGAGCTTACTAAAGCTTAGTCAGACCTAGCACGAAACTTACCAAAGCTAGTCGGACCTAGCACCGGAGCTAGCAAAAACAAGTCGGACCTAGCCAAAATAAGTCAGACCTAGACAAAGAAAGTCGGACCTTACGTCGGACCTATCGTTGGACCTTGCAGGAGCTCGGACCTAGAGTCGGACCTTGTTAAAAAGGTGTTTTGGTAGTATTCAAAACTTTTATCGTCAAAGCCAATGTATTCAGCAAACATAGGTCTCACAGGGGTTGTCCTGCATGGCTTCGTTGTAAGCTCGGACACGGAGAGACCCCATTGTGATTTCTGGGGGAAGCACGGCTTCGGCCCCGTACACCATGAAGAAGTGAGTCTCCCCGGTGGCCCGGCTTTGGGATGCCCGGTCAGCCCACAGTGTGCTCGGAAGCTCATCCATCCACTTGGCACCATGTTTCTTCAAGCCGGTGTAGGTGCGAGTCTTGAGGCTCCGAAGAATCTCAGCGTTGGCCCTCTTGACTTGCTGTCGAAGTGTAGCTGTCGACACTTCCCCCGGGCCTGCACTGGGCAGCCCACGGAGGTTCTTTTTCGGAGGGGCTAGTCCCCCGCGGAGAGCTTAAGCGTAGTGGGACGAAGGAAACAGATGAACACAGGGGTTTTTTACGTGGTTCAGGCTGCCGGAGTGTAAAACCCTATGTCCACGGTGAGCAGAGGTGCTCGTTGTATTGCTTGGTGCTCAGAACCGGAGTTCTGAGCTTGAGGATGAGCTGAGTGCAAGAATCCGGGTGCTAACTCGCGTGAGAGCGAACCTAGCGTGAGAGTGTGCAAAAGGCCGAACCCCTTGCAACATTGCCTACCCAAGCCTTTTATTGTCCAAGGCTCGGGCGACTTACAAGGTGGGCTTGGGACCCGACAGGTAGTCCCGGGGAGATTGCCTGCCATCTACCGTATCCTGCAGTTACGCCGGTAGTTGTCTCTGGCGGGGGCTTCTGAGTCTTCATCTTGCCGCCCTGCCCATGCCGCAAGCTTGGCGTAGTGGTCGATGAGGCCGGGGCGGCAGGGGATGTATTGTCGCTGTGTTTATTGGTGTACAGCATCTGACGCGGCGTGCCAGTCTTCACTGCAACGTGACTGGGCACAACGGCACCTGACAATGGCGTGCTCCACGTCTCCGCGTCTTGGGAAGGCGCGGTGTCGAAGTGTTCGGTCGACACTTCCCCCGGACCTGCACTGGGCAGAACGCGGAGGTTCTTTTTCGGAGGGTCTAGTCACTTGCGGAGAGCTTGAGCGTATGGACGAGTTAGTAAGAGCTTGACACGGCGGGTTTTACGTGGTTCGGGCCGCCGGAGCGTAAAACCCTACGTCCACGGTGAGCTGAGGTGCTCGCTGTATTGCTTGCTGCTCAGAACCGGAGTCCTGAGCTTGGGGATGACTGATGTCTAGCGTATGAGTTTCGGGAGTGCGAACCCTTTCTAACGTCGCCTACCCGAGCCTTTTATAGTCCAAGATTCGGGTGGCTTACAAGGGGGGCCCGGGACCCAACATGTGGTCCCGGGGAGATTGACTGTTATCTACCGTACCTGAAGTTATGCCGGTAGTTGCCTCCGGCGAAGGCTTCTGAGTCTTCGTCTTGCAGCCCTGCCTATGCCGCATGCTAGTCGTTGTGACACCCTCATCTCGGGTGTCAGCATATGTTCATACTTTATGAAGAAGAAAAACATTTTAAGAAGAGTAGAAACAGAGACAAGTACCAAAAGGATAGCCAATAAAGCTCTCCGAGAGCACCGAAGGCAATTTCCACGGCCAGCAGACCACGTGGCGTGTTCGGAGCTCATCCCAAGAAATTGGGAGAAGTCCGCCGCTAAACTAGCTACGTGGCAGGCTCGGGGGTCACCTCCGCAATTGAAAAGAGGTCCGACCCTGTGGGACACGTGCTGCCCGCGGAGATAGCCTCTGCGGAAGAAGCAAAGGCATTTTTCATAAGACACGTGTCGACCACGGAGCTAGTCCTTGCGGAAATCAGAGGACCATCCGCGCGGGATATGTGTCAATCTCGGAGCTCATCTCAGAGAAATCCCGATCTATTGAACACGTGTCGCCACCGGAGCTTATCTCCGGAGGTCCGTCGCTGCTGAACACGTGTCGACCTCGGGGCATGTCCCTGAGGGAAGGAAAGGCGGAAAGACCGGCGCCCACACGTGGCGTGCATGGAGCTCACCTCCGCAAAAGAGGGAGGTCTCGATTGATTGACATGCGGCACAACCGGAGCTCGTCTCTGTGGGAGAAGAGATACCAGGCTCGGAAGGACACGTGGAGCTTCCAGAGCTCATCATCACGGAGGTAACGAGTCTGATGCGGTTCTTACGAGTAAAGATACCGGTGCACAATGGAAACCGATCTAAAATCCACGATGTTACCGAAGATAAGACGTCAGGATCTAACAAAGATCTGAAATAAGACTCTTATTCGGGATCCAATCAGATTAGGACTCTTCTCTTCCCGATTATAAATAGAACCCAAAACCTCTGGCCGAAACCACGAACTTCTTTTTCAACTCCTGAGCCGATGACTTAGAGCCCTAGCCCTATCTCGCCGAGCAAAACATCGCCGAAAGCACAACAAGGGAGATCATCGGAGGAGAACCAAGCGGTCTGAGGAGGACCCCGAAGACAAGAAGAACGTGAGGTAGGACTTCAATACCACCTTACGACATCATCTCTTTGCATCTGTTCTTCGATTCCTTTCGAACAGAAGCGTTTTCGTGGGCAGAACACTCGATGATCAGTTTGATCTAAAGACAAAATCATCGCCACATTCATCTTTGATCTGAACACCTCTGACCATGCAAGCCATGCAAGAATACGTACAGATCAATCTAATGAAACTAATCATAGGATAGCATGCATGTGCATCATCGCATCTAGTTTAGGGTTTGTGCATGATATTGATTGCTGTGAATTTGTGTGCACATGAATCCTACATAGCAGGACAAACTCAGGAAGCTGTCTACAACGAGCTGCAGCAACAAGGTTTTGAGAATCAAGGACAACCGGAACCGCAAGAACAAGGCAAGTGCTCCTTGACCATGTTGATCCTATGTTTTGGGTAAAACTATTTTGTTTTGTGAAAAAGTGTGTGTGCTGAGTCAAACATGATGGGAAACCCTTTTATAGGAGTTTACTAGTTTTGATTAAACCACCCTTGTCGCCTGGGAAGTTTATGAGTCGGGTATGGTTTTTTTTGCTTTATGCTTCGCTGAGTCTCTGGGATCGGGAAGCGAGATAGATGTGTCTAGCTAACTGCACTTGTACTTATAATAAGTAACTGATGAGGTTAATGAACATGGATCGGAGGGAGATCTAGGCAAGCCTGGGTTTGTGAATGAGGTAGCATGAGATGGTGGTTTTACTTGCCGTAGATCTAAGAACCGGTTCATGCATGCACATGCCAGGATAACAGTGCCACCACAAGGCCAAATATGGGTGCGGCTTAGCTGAGTAATTAGGTAAGTTGCTAGAGTGCTATGGACTGTGGAAGGCGCGGGGAATGGGAGTCGAGTGAGGACTGCCCTGGGAACTGCATGGCACAAGAGGGGGCCCGTGGGTGGGAGAATTGGAGATTCTAGCCTGCCGGTGAAACCTTAGTGAGTCCATACATCTAGTAACCCCTTTGTAAAGGCTATTTTGTGATCTCTTGACCATACACCGACGGTTGTGTACTGGTATAATGGAGGTTCTGCAGTCGCCGACGGGTGACGAAATCACAAACTTGTGGGTAAAGAGGTGCAAACTCTGCAGAGTTATTAAAACTATCATGATAGCCGAGCTTAAGGTCACAAGCACCTGGCTAAACTGCCATGATTAGATGGGATGGTTATTGGAATGGTTATTGGGAAGGTTCTTGGTTATGATTATGGGTTTGGTTATGGTTTGGTTTGGAATTGTTAAGCCTGGATGATGAAAGGGTTGCATGACTGGTGGGTCATGAAATGAGATTGGTCTCGGTGCGAGACGAGGTTGTTATATGAGATGAGATGGTAGCGAATACGAGGAGGTATTCGTGAGTATGAATAAAAGATTGGTTAATGTTCGGATGGAACACGGGGAGTGAAGAAGGTATGTTGGTAATTCAATATATGCTGGGATTACATTCATCTAAAGTAAAGTTGCCGTTTTATCATGGTTTTACAAGATTGCTTTTCTGCAAATAAGCCCTTTTATACCTACCTTGTTTATAAGCTGCATATCATGTGTTATTCCCGCACTTGCTGAGTACATCATTGTGCTCAAACTTGCATTATTATTTCTTCATCAACAGCAAGAGAAGACTACTATGAAGATCGAGTAGAGCATTATGGCGTGTGATCTGTTCTCAACCTTGCCTGTGGAAGGATTAAAGATGGAGCCACTTCTGCTTAGTTTTGCTTCCGCATTAGTTTTTGCTTCCGCATTTAAATAAGATTTCCGCTGCATAGAACAAAGACTTCCGCTGTGAGCATGAGTCCAACACTCATGAGGAATTGTAATAAACTCTGTTATTCGTGGTAATATATAATCTGAATTCAGTTTGTGGAACGTATGTGTATGTGTGATGAACATCCTGGGCACACATATGCATTAGTTCTCAGTTCTGTGGTTTTCCACAGAATTGAGGGCGTCACAGATTGGTATCATAGCCACGGGTTGACAGTAGGTTACACGCCTAGATAGAAACCTTGGGTTGA
Source organism: Neostapfia colusana (assembly GCA_030760725.1). NCBI lineage: Eukaryota > Viridiplantae > Streptophyta > Magnoliopsida > Poales > Poaceae > Neostapfia > Neostapfia colusana. The sequence goes on from JASWHV010000003.1 coordinate 96,625,944, forward strand.
CATTAGAATCACGGGTTAACAGCAAGTTATACCCCTAAATAGAAGCTACGCGGACAAAAGGAAGCATCCTAGGGTGAATAGCTTAGATTGGCCTTGAAACCACCTTGACATAGGAAACCCTCCTTGAATAGGAGTTGAGTGGGCCCTTGTGATGAATTATTTGTGAATATGTGCTTGGTGTGAGTTGTGGGGTGTCTCAACAACGTTGCCCATATCCACACGTAAGAAGAAAGAGGAGTGAAATGCTTCGGCACTTGATCACATCCTCATAAGGACTAATATATATAGTCCAAACTCCCCTTGATGCATATAGTTGAAAGGACCTATCTAATCTTCTAACCTTCTATTCTATTTCGTTCTCCCTCACAGATGGTGAGAGGATACGCCAGCCGAAGGAACGTCCAGGAAGATGACCACGAAGAAGTTCCTGCTAACCCTGGAGCTAGCGAAAACAACCTAGAAAGGTTGATGGCCATGCAAAACCAGCTTATGCAAACCATGATCCAAACCTTGGGTCAGTTGCAGTCCAACCAACACCCCGTTCCGGCACCACCGCCACCACCACCGCCGGCTCATAACAAGTTGGGAGAGTTCATGAGGACTCGACCACCCACCTTTGCTCAAGCAAGCGATCCAATGGAGGCCGATGATTGGTTGAAATCCATGGAGAAGAAGCTTGCCATTGTACAGTGCAACGACCGAGAGAAGGTTCTCTTTGCGTCGCACCAACTGATGGGACCAGCTGCTGACTGGTGGGATGCCTTGAGCAACGCCCATGCCAACCCGGAGACTATCACTTGGACTGAGTTCAAGGAAAGTTTCCGCTCCCACTACATCCCTGTTGGCGTAATGATGCTCAAGAGGCAGGAGTTTGAAGGTCTCCGCCAAGGGCAGAAGAGTGTGAACGAATACCTCAACAAGTTCATACAACTGTCCCGGTATGCCCCCGAAGATGTCAACTCAGATCAGAGGAAGCAGTACCTGTTCATGAGAGGGTTGAACAATGAGATCCATGTTCAGCTCCTCAACAATGACTATGTAAGCTTCCAGAAGCTGGTTGATAAGGCTATTGTGGTGGAAAACAAGATCCGAGAGATCGAGCGCGAGTGCAAAAGGAAGATCCCATACCAGCCCCAAGGGAGCAACGTATGACCTAGGTACATGCCCCCTGCACCGCAGTATGGAACAACCACTCCTATGTACCGCCCTGGTCAGCCACCACAGCAACGGTTTGTTGCACCGGCACCTCGAGTGCCCATGCCTCCTGCGCCCCGGCCTAACAATGGCGCTCCTGTTCAAATCCCCCGCCCCAACGTACCTGCTGCCGTAGGCAACAGGGCATGCTTTGCATGTGGGGAAATAGGCCACTTTGCTAACCAGTGCCCGAAGCGAGGCCCTGGACAGCAAGGTAACGTGCCCAAGCAGAACCAGCGACCAAACGGAGGGGACAACCAAGGGAACCGTGGACCGCAGAACTATGCTCGTGGCCACGTTAACCATGTCACTGCTGAGGAAGCACAACAGGCTGAGGACGTCGCAATTGGTATGTTCCTTGCCAACTCCAACCCAGCCACCATTTTTTTTGATTCTGGAGCATCACATTCCTTCATATCATCCGATTATGTTGCCAAGCATCATCTACCCGTATCTCACTTAGAATGTGCTATGTTAGTTAATTCTCCCGGAGGAGAAATGAGGACTAATATAGTATGTCCTAAAGTAAGCCTTAAAATAAGGGGGGTAGACTTCCTTGCCAACCTTATTGTCTTGGACTCCCACGGAATTGACATCATACTCGGAATGGACTGGTTAAGTAAGCACAATTGGGTGATCCAATGTGCTGAGAGAAGCGTGCAGTTGACGAACGAACACGGTATCCGTGTCGAGTTTGAGTCAGCCCAGCAAGCAACCGAACGGGCAGACCTGAACCATGTTGAAGGAGTAGCATTGGACAAAATTCCAGTGGTTCAGGAATTTTCGGATGTGTTCCCGGAAGAACTTTCAGGTATGCCACCTGACCGGGACATTGAGTTTGCCATAGATTTGGTACCTGGAACTGCACCCATAGCTAAGAGACCATATAGGATGCCCATCAACGAGTTAGTTGAACTCAAGAAGCAAATTCAAGAACAGTTGGAGAAGGGTTTTATCCGTCCAAGTTCGTCACCATGGGGAGCCCCGGTACTCTTCGTAGACAAGAAGGACGGAACTCAAAGAATGTGCGTGGACTACAGGTCTCTCAACGAGGTAACAATCAAGAATAAATACCCTCTGCCCCGTATAGAGGACCTGTTCGATCAAATGAAAGGAGCCCAAGTGTTCTCCAAGATTGATCTTCGGTCTGGATATTTCCAGCTGAAGATTAAGCCCTCCGATATACCTAAGACAGCCTTTCGGACGCGGTATGGTTCATATGAATATACCGTTATGTCTTTTGGATTGACGAATGCACCCGCATACTTCACGTGCCTTATGAATAAGGTTTTCATGGAGTACTTGGACAAGTTCGTCGTAGTTTTCATCGACGACATTATGGTGTATTCAAAAAATAAGGAGGAGCATGAAGAACATCTGAAATTGACCTTGCAGAAGTTGCGCGAGCATCAGTTGTATGCCAAGCTCTACAAGTGTCAATTTTGGCTAAGGGAAATATCCTTCCTAGGCCACATCATCTCCAAGGAAGGGGTATCGGTTGATCCTGGAAAGGTGAGAGATATTTTGAGGTGGGACCAACCAAGGAGCGTGAAGGATATTCGGAGCTTCCTTGGGACGGCAGGATACTATCGGCGCTTCATTAAAGACTTCTCTAAGCTAGCAAAACCTATGACGGAGTTGCTAATGAAGGGAAAAGTCTTTCAATGGACACAAGCCTGCCAAGAAAGTTTTGAGGAACTCAAGAAAAGGCTAACCACAGCACCCGTTCTGGTATTGCCAGACGTAAGCAAGAGCTTCGACATATATTGTGACGCAACCAGGCAAGGGCTCGGGTGTGTACTCATGCAGAAAGGACAAGTGGTAGCCTATGCCTCACGACAATTAAAGAAGCACGAGCTTAACTATCCTACACATGATTTGGAGTTAGCAGCAGTGGTGCATGCATCGAAGATTTGGAGACATTATATCCTTGGTCATCGATGTGAGATCTATACGGATCATAAAAGCCTCAAGTACATATTTACACAAACGGACATGAATTTGAGGCAACGTCGATGGTTAGAACTCATCAAGGTTTATGATGTGGGAATCAATTACCACCCCGGGAAGGCCAATGTGGTCGCTGACGCATTGAGCAGAAAGGGAGCATGCCACCAACTCACGGTTCGGGAGCTACCACCCGAACTACGAAAGGAGTTCGAACGGTTACACCTCGGATTTTTGAATAACATTGAAATAATGGAGATCCACTCCTCATTGGAGCAAGAAATAAGAAAGGGACAAGCAACAGACGAGGGGATTAAGGAGATCAAAGAAAGAATCCGACAAGGGATAGAAAAGGATTTCAAGGAGGATAAAAAGGGTACGCTTTGGCTAGGAAAAAGGATTTGTGTGCCAAACATAAAACACCTTCGCGACGTAATATTGAAGGCGGCACATGATTCACCCTATTCCATACACCCAGGGAGCACCAAAATGTACAAGGATTTGAAAACTTGCTATTGGTGGGATGGTATGAAGAGGGATATAGCCGAATACGTTGCCCTATGCGACACATGCCAACGGGTAAAAGCCGAACATCAAAAACCCGCTGGATTGTTGCAACCCTTGAAAATACCTGAATGGAAATGGGAGGACATCAGTATGGACTTCATTGTCGGATTGCCACGAACTCAGTCAGGATACGACTCCATCTGGGTCATTGTGGACCGGTTGACGAAGACCGCCCATTTTCTTCCGGTAAAGACAAGTTACAACGTTACACAGCTGGCAGAATTGTACATGGAGCAGATCGTGTGCCGTCATGGAGTTCCAAAGAGGATAATCTCAGATCGAGGTTCTCAGTTTTCCTCTAGATTCTGCAGGAAGTTGCAGAAAGCCATGGCTACACGACTGGATTTTAGCTCTGCCTACCACCCACAAACAGATGGACAAACCGAAAGGACGAACCAAATTTTGGAAGACATGTTGAGAGCTAGCGCCTTGAAACATGGGCGTAGTTGGGATAGGAGTTTACCGTATGCCGAGTTCTCCTATAACAACAGCTATCAAGCTAGCTTGAAGATGACGCCTTTCGAAGCCTTATATGGTAGACGGTGTAGAACGCCGTTGTTCTGGAACGAGACTGGAGAGAACCAGGTGTTTGGACCCGAAGTATTACAAGAGGCTGAAAAGCAAGTACAAACAATACAGGAAAACTTAAAGGCTGCTCAGTCACGACAGAAAGGCTATGCGGACAATAGGCGTAGGAAGTTGACCTTTGAAGTTGGAGACTTCGTATACCTTAAGGTATCGCCTATCCGAGGCCAACAACGTTTTAACGTCAGAGGCAAACTAGCGCCTCGCTACATCGGACCATTTAAGATTTTGGGTAAGCGAGGAGAAGTAGCCTACCAACTAGAGCTCCCAAACCACCTCTCCGACGTACATGACGTGTTTCATATATCCCAGCTCAAGAAGTGCTTAAGAGTACCAGAAGAACAAGTGTCAATGGGAGAACTTGATATTCAAGAGGATCTAACTTACGCAGAACACCCTGTCCGAATCTTGGACGTAAAGGAAAGGGTCACCCGAAACAAGGTGATTCGATGGTGCAGGGTACAATGGAGCCATCACACTGAAGCTGAAGCCACATGGGAACATGAAGAGGATATCAAGGCAGAATTTCCCCATCTATTTCCTACTAACGAATCTCGAGGGCGAGATTCAATTTAAGGGGGGTAGATTTGTGACACCCTCATCTCGGGTGTCAGCATATGTTCACACTTTATGAAGAAGAAAAACATTTTAAGAAGAGTAGAAACAGAGACAAGTACCAAAAGGATAGCCAATAAAGCTCTCCGAGAGCACCGAAGGCAATTTCCACGGCCAGCAAACCACGTGGCGTGTTTGGAGCTCATCCCCAAGAAATTGGGAGAAGTCTGCCGCTAAACTAGCTACGTGGCAGGCTCGGGGGTCACCTCCGCAATTGAAAAGAGGTCCGACCCTGTGGGACACGTGCTGCCCGCGGAGATGGCCTCTGCGGAAGAAGCAAAGGCATTTTTCATAAGACACGTGTCGACCACGGAGCTAGTCCTCGCGGAAATCAGAGGACCATCCGCTCGGGATATGTGTCAATCTCGGAGCTCATCTCAGAGAAATCCGGATCTATTGAACACGTGTCACCACCGGAGCTTATCTCCGGAGGTCTGTCGCTGCTGAACATGTGTCGACCTCGGGGCATGTCCCTGCGGGAAGGAAAGGCGGAAAGACCGGCGCCCACACGTGGCGTGTGTGGAGCTAATCTCCGCAAAAGAGGGAGGTCTCGATTGATTGACACGCGGCACAACCGGAGCTTGTCTCTGTGGGAGAAGAGATACCAGGCTCGGAAGGACACGTGGAGCTTCCGGAGCTCATCATCACGGAGGTAACGAGTCTGAAGCGGTTCTTACGAGTAAAGATACCGGTGCACAACGGAAACCGATCTAAAATCCACGATGTTACCGAAGATAAGACGTCAGGATCTAACAAAGATCTGAAATAAGACTCTTATTCGGGATCCAATCAGATTAGGACTCTTCTCTTCCCGATTATAAGTAGAACCCAAAACCTCTGGCCGAAACCACAAACTTCTTTTTCAACTCCTGAGCCGACGACTTAGAGCCCTAGCCCTATCTCGTCGAGCAAAACATCGCCGAAAGCACAACAAGGGAGATCATCGGAGGAGAACCAAGCGGTCTGAGGAGGACCCCGAAGACAAGAAGAACGTGAGGTAGGACTTCAATACCACCTTACGACATCATCTCTTTGCATCTGTTCTTCGATTCCTTTCAAACAGAAGCGTTTTCGTGGGCAGAACACTCGATGATCAGTTTGATCTAAAGACAAAATCATCGCCACGTTCATCTTTGATCTGAACACCTCTGACCATGCAAGCCATGCAAGAATACATACAGATCAATCTAATGAAACTAATCATAGGATAGCATGCATGTGCATCATCGCATCTAGTTTAGGGTTTGTGCATGATATTGATTGCTGTGAATTTGTGTGCACATGAATCCTACATAGCAGGACAAACTCAGGAAGCTGTCTACAACGAGCTGCAGCAACAAGGTTTTGAGAATCAAGGACAACCGGAACCGCAAGAACAAGGCAAGTGCTCCTTGACCATGTTGATCCTATGTTTTGGGTAAAACTATTTTGTTTTGTGAGAAAGTGTGTGTGCTGAGTCAAACATGATGGGAAACCCTTTTATAGGAGTTTACTAGTTTTGATTAAACCACCCTTGTCGCCTGGGAAGTTTATGAGTCGGGTATGGTTTTTTTTTTTTGCTTTATGCTTCGCTGAGTCTCTGGGATCGGGAAGCGAGATAGATGTGTCTAGCTAACTGCACTTGTACTGATAATAAGTAACTGATGAGGTTAATGAACATGGATCGGAGGGAGATCTAGGCAAGCCTGGGTTTGTGAATGAGGTAGCATGAGATGGTGGTTTTACTTGCCGTAGATCTAAGGACCGGTTCATGCATGCACATGCCAGGATAACAGTGCCACCACAAGGCCAAGTATGGGTGCGGCTTAGCTGAGTAATTAGGTAAGTTGCTAGGATGTTATGGACTATGGAAGGCGCGGGGAATGGGAGTCGAGTGAGGACTGCCCTGGGAACTGCAAGGCACAAGAGGGGGCCCGTGGGTGGGAGAATTGGAGATTCTAGCCTGCCGGTGAAACCTTAGTGAGTCCATACATCTAGTAACCCCTTTGTAAAGGCTATTTTGTGATCTCTTGACCATACACCGACGGTTGTGTACTGGTATAATGGAGGTTCTGCAGTCGCCGACGGGTGACGAAATCACAAACTTGTGGGTAAAGAGGTGCAAACTCTGCAGAGTTATTAAAACTATCATGATAGCCGAGCTTACGGTCACAAGCACCTGGCTAAACTGCCAAGATTAGATGGGATGGTTATTGGAATGGTTATTGGGAAGGTTCTTGGTTATGATTATGGGTTTGGTTATGGTTTGGTTTGGAATTGTTAAGCCTGGATGATGAAAGGGTTGCATGACTGGTGGGTCATGAAATGAGATTGGTCTCGATGCGAGACGAGGTTGTTATATGAGATGAGATGGTAGCGAATACGAGGAGGTATTCGTGAGTATGAATAAAAGATTGGTTAATGTTCGGATGAAACACGGGGAGTGAAGAAGGTATGTTGGTAATTCAATATATGCTGGGATTACATTCATCTAAAGTAAAGTTGCCGTTTTATCATGGTTTTACAAGATTGCTTTTCTGCAAATAAGCCCTTTTATACCTACCTTGTTTATAAGCTGCATATCATGTGTTATTCCCGCACTTGCTGAGTACATCATTGTGCTCAAACTTGCATTATTATTTCTTCATCAACAGCAAGAGAAGACTACTATGAAGATCGAGTAGAGCATTATGGCGTGTGATCTGTTCTCAACCTTGTCTGTGGAAGGATTAAAGATGGAGCCACTTCTGCTTAGTTTTGCTTCCGCATTAGTTTTTGCTTCCGCATTTAAATAAGATTTCCACTGCATAGAACAAAGACTTCCGCTGTGAGCATGAGTCCAAGACTCATGAGGAATTGTAATAAACTCTGTTATTCGTGGTAATATATAATCTGAATTCAGTTTGTGGAACATATGTGTATGTGTGATGAACATCCTGGGCACACATATGCATTAGTTCTCGGTTCCGTGGTTTTCCACAGAATTGAGGGCGTCACAGTCGTAGTGGTTGATGACGGCGGGGGCGGCATGGGATGTCTTGTCGCTGCGTTTATTGGCTGGCAGGCTCTGACACTGCGCACCAGTCTGTGATGCGACTAGGCACAACGGCACCTGACAGAGGCGTGCTCCGCGTCTCCGCGTCTTGGGAAGACGCGGGCCTTGAATACCTTGTACGGGCAAGGTATGGGGCGTCTTTACGCCCGCTGCCTACCGCTCGGGGGCGGGCAGCGCCGTTCTGCTGGCCACGTGGCGGGCCCGGAGCCCTCCTCAGAGGAGAGGGGGGGTCCGGCCCTGCAGGACACGTGGAGCCTTCGGACCTCTCCCCACGGAGGGGGAGGTCCAGCTTCTGTCGGCCACGTGGCAAGCCCGGAGCTCCTCTCTGAGGAGAGGGAGCTCCAGCCCCGCTGGACACGTGGCACCTTCGGACCTCTCTCCGGCAGAGGGGGAGGTCCGGATTCTGCAGGCCACGTGGCGAGCCCGGAGCTCTCCTCTGAGGAGAGGGAGGTCCGGCCCCGCCGGACTCGTGGCGCCTTCGGAGCTCTCCCTGCGGAGAAGGGCGAGATCCTTAGGCATTTTCCCCTGTGCGCGGGGGTACCCCATATCAAGGGTACCGACAGTGGCCCCCGGGCACATCTCGGGGGAGATAGCGAGCCCGAGTTGGGACCTCCGTCTCTTCTGATCCATGCACCTTTTCTAAGTCCCGCATTGACCGCTGCCAGAGCACGAACAGCCGCGGGATCGTGGGAGCGTGCGCCCGCTTGATGGTTGCCTTTACTGTGGCGGTTCCCAAGGCTGCCATTCCTGTACGTCACGGCGCTTTCTTCCGGAACCGCCGAAGCGCTTTGCCAGCTTGTCTTCTGGGGCGACTGAATCCTGTAAGGGCCTCAGTTTTTGACACACATTTGCAGTGTTCATCACCACACCACACAACTCATTTGAGGAATGATGTAACACCCCAAAATTTTGATTCAAAACCCTAAATCATGTTAAGAGGGGGATTTAAAAATTTTTGGACGTGTTGCATGTTTTGCAAAAATTCAAATTCAAACTGGAATTCAAATTAAACTCAAATCAGAAAAGAAATAGAAAAAGAAAAAGAGAAAACAGAAAAAAACCGGCCAGTGGGCCGAAACCCACCAGCCGGTCGAGCCAGCGCCGCGCCAGCCCGCAGCCGCGCGCGCTGCTTCCTCACACTGACAGGCGGGGCCCACCCGATCGTCGTCTACCTCGCGCCAGCGCCGGACTCCCTCGCGCCCGAATCAAAACCGATCGGGATTTCGGCGTATCCCCGCTGAATTCTGTTTGTTGGCGATGCGGACATGATCTAAACCACCCCGCCGCCCTCCCCCGTCTATAAAAACCCCGGCCTCGTTCTGTTTTTCCCACGCGATTGCCGATTTTTCCTCCGGTGAGAACCGGGACTTCTCCGGCGAATTCTAGCTGATCTAAGCTCGGAAATTCCGATCTAACTCGCTGGTCTTGATCCACCGCCTCCGGGGAACCTTGCAGGTGAAGAAAACTCGCTGACTTGCGGTGTAAACACAGCGCCGACGAGCTTCGCCGTGGTTTCGCCTCAGACCTCGTCGCCGATCACCTTCCAGGACCTCCGAGCTCAAGAAAACCCCCGAGGTGAGATCCCCGACCTCCCCTCCACCGATCTATGCCATAAGATCACAGTTCTAGGAAGAATTCTCGAAGATCCGAAAGTCTCCGGCGAGATCGCCGCTTCCCACCGCCGTGCGCCGCCAGCAGCGCCGCCCGCACTCGATCAGAGCGACGTGGCCGCTTGTGCGCCGTTTATTTTAAATCGCACGGTAGGGTTTAAACCCCCGCGTACCGGTTTGATGTTATAATCTCGGCCGTCGGTTTAAAATCAGACGGTCCACATCAGCCCCGCGTTATAAAGACTGGAAATCTTACGTGCTACCCCCTGGGGTTCTCGGGAAATAAGAGCTAGCCCCGGAAACTTCTGATCTAGCCCTTGGAACTCCAGAAAATCATGTAAATTCATTTAAAAATCAGTTTTAGCCCCTGGACTTAATAAAAATTAGGAAAAACACCTCTGATAAGTGTAGCTAGACCCCTGGAAATTCTGAAAATAATATTATAGAACCTGTAATGGGGTGAGTTTACCTTTTTAGCCCTGTTAAGTATTTAAATTAGGAAATTGAATATGTGGCTAGTGTTTAAAAATTAAAAAGTGGGACAAACATATTGTCATAATTAAATTAAAAACTTTCTCAGTATTTAGAAAACTTTGGAGTGAGATAAAAACATATTTTGGGCTGAGTTGAATCTGTTTAATTTATTATTCACATTTAGGGACACAATTTTAAGTAATGAATAGTTTTAGAAAATAGGGAAAATAATTGTAAAATAGTTTACATCAGAGGAAAAGGTCAAAAATATATTAGTAAATATTTTAGATCAGAACCTATTCTGTTTAGATGAGGTGTCTTGTTATTTTCATAATAAAGTTCACATTTAGGCATAGGAAATAAATCTGAAAATATAACAACTAGTAAATGATAAATGGAGTTCTAAAATCCAAAGGATTCAGTTTAGGGTCGGTAGAAATTATGAAGACACATATGGAGAAGGAAAATACCTTTCATGCATACTTGGTAGCTAAAAGGTGTAGTAATTGAATATAAGGAATTTATTTAAATTGGAAACTCATATATATAGTATGCAAGCATAAATGTGAATACAAAAGTAGGAATCATATACATATGATTAAAAGTGTATGCAAGACACAAATCAACACACATAGAGTAACCACAACACATATAATGGTGAATGACTTTCATAAATGTGAATGTGTGGTTTGTATGAAGTGGAAGTGTGAACTATGTCTTATGGATTGTTGTTTTTCTTTTGCTATGTGTGATGGTATGATGTAGAACCGGCTCAAGAGCAAGTTATTCCTTTCCAAGACCAGGACTACCCATTTCAAGAGCAGCAAGAAGGAGGCAAGTGTCCTTGACCACTTTGATCCTATGCTAGGATGTGTAGATAGAATTATTTGCATTGTCAAGATTAAATATGAAACCCATGCTAGGAAGTTTCCCTAGAATTGCATTACCTTGTTTCCTTGTAGCTTGGGTTGGGATTTATTTTATCATGTCATTTATTATTATGCATATGCTTAGCCATGCTTAGAATGGGATAATTGGGATATGAGATCATCAGTTTATTTTACCATACTCTTGAATGAGATATTGTGAGTTATGTAGAGGTAGGGATCAAGGCAAGTTGGATGTTTTGGTTGTGTGCTGGTTGCACGAGACTCGGGTTTGTGTTTAGTACTTGCCTGGATCCTAAGGACCGGTTCATGGAGCATGTAACCTGGCTTTATAGTGCCAACCACATGCTGAGATGGGGCATCTTGGCCAATTAATTAGGTGTATCCCCGGCGTAGTATGGGTGTGTTGGATGGTGCGGGGAGTAGGTGTCAGCTGGACTACCATATGAACCGCAAGGCTCAATAGGGGGCCACTGCAGCGGGGTTGGAGCCTCTTGTATGCTGTTAGGGGTGAAACCTCAGTGGGCCCACGCTCGTCGTGAATCCCTTTGTAAAGGCTTCGTAGTGATCTCCTGGCTACACACCTGGGAAGTGTGAATGTGGTTCGTGGCCACTGGCATAATGGAGGTTCTTTTAGTCCACCCGGCAACGGGGGATGAAATCACTACATGTGGGTACAGTGGTACAAACTCTGCAGAGTCAAAACTGTCATGACAGCCGTGCTCACGGTCAAGAGCGGCTTGGACTTATTCATGATTAGAGGATTGATGGTTTTGTAAGTTGTGGATGTTAAGCGGGGAGCTTGACATTGGAAATGATGTTATGGTTATTGGATTATGATGATGGGATGGGAGATTGGGACCATTTCACTTGTGTAGTAATGTAGGTGCTTAATAAGCTAAGGTGATAGGTATTAAGTGCGTAGTGCTTTAACCATGAGTTCAACCTCTCCTTGTTCTAGCCATGCATGATATAATTTTCCCACACTTGCTGAGTACCATTGGTACTCAACCTTGCATATTTTGTTGGTTTATATTGCTGCTCAGGTCAAGATAATTAGGTGGTAAATAATGACCAAGACTTTGGACCCGAAGAAGGTTTCTAGGTTCGTGGAGACTCCGGGCAACGCCTGTGAAGGAGCCCTCAAGAATAATATTCCGCTGCTAGTTTATTTACTTGTGATGAACTTATTATTGTCCATGGAGACATTGGCGAATGTAAGACTTATTTATATTAGACACCTGGCTTGTAATAAATGATGCTTCACTATTTGTCATCACATGTATGAGAAAATGATCCTGGCATACATGTGATTTTCACTTAGTTGTTTCTTTGGAAAAACCGGGTGTGACAGAGGTGGTATCAGAGCCAAGGTTGCTCGTAGGAACGTGTACCTAGGTAGAAATGGACGTACTTAAGGGCCCTATTTTCTTAAAAACTATTTTACAAAGGTGTGGATTGAAAAGTGTTATTTAAATGAGTCACTTTCTTCATCTTACCCCAACTTTCATTCAAAATAGGATTTTTGTTTGAGAGTTTATCTAACCTAATTTTAAATTCTTTTTGTTTTAGATGGTTCGCATGATTCGCACTGCTCGCAAGTCCACAGGAGGGAGAGTTCCCGTAGTTGCCCTTGCCGAAAGAGAGGAGAGCCGTCCGGTGACGTACCTTTCCTACGGATTGGCAGTAGGAGGCTTATTGCGCCGTCTTCGGCGTATGCTCGAAGCCGCCGGCAATACGGGCAAGCTAATCATCCACTATAACTCCACCAGGACCATTCGTGAGAAGAGTGAAGAATGGAGTTCAGAGATGAGGATAATATACGAAAATCAGCTGCTTAAGATTCACCACTCTCCAGCTTGTAGAGCGACACAGGTCGATGCGGAGAAAGATGTCACCTGGGAGGCCATCACCTGCCAGAGTCACATCTATCGTCGCCACTTGGACAAAACTGAGTACATGTATGTCCTCCAGCGTGAGAGTGGTACCACGGAGTACAAGTACCCGCCGGTGCAGCAAGGGACTTCCCATGAGCACATGGACTTGTGCTTGGAAGATGCTTCTATGCTCAGCACTCGACTGCAGGAGTGTCAACAAGAGCTTCAGGATGTCCGGGACACCCTGAAGGAAACGGAGGCGTTGCTGCGAGCCTGCTTAAAGGCGAGAGAAAGAGGAGATGGGAATGAACTGTGTGTCACCGTGAATGATACATGGACTCCTGACTCCCCGGATCGCCGAGCGATCAGGCGTCGTCGCACTTCTCCACCAGCAGCCTCCCCACCCAAAGCAGAGTCAGGAGGAAGCTGAAATGATGAGGAAGATCCCGAGGAGCCAGCTCAAGAAAACGAGTAGTGTAGAGTCCCTCCCTTAGTCAGCAAGATGTCGAATAGGCGAGTCGTTAAGTTAAGTTAATGGTGTGATAATGCTTGGTGTGTGACATGAGTTGTGGAAGCCATGAGCAATTGTCCACAACCTCGTCTTTAGATTGTTTTGTTTTGGTGTGTGAACCCACATGAAATAATATTGCATTTATTTTTGTGTGAAAAGTGAACCCTTAGAGAAGAATAACAAAGCCTCAACACTTCAAAGTACAAACAAATGAAAATAGTAAGATGATACTAAATGCTTTCAAATTAACATTGGTTGATTCTGCCAGATGGCCGGAAGAGGAAAAGGACGTGCTGCCAACCCCGCCAACAACAACGATGAGGCCTGCAACCCTCATCTTTCTGGAAGCCAAGACAGGGGTGGTCGCCGTGAGGGAGTTGATCCCATCCACCAAATGCTGGAGAATCAAAATCAGCTCATCCAGAACTTGACTCAAGTGGTGGCCAACTTGCATCAAGTTCCACCTCCACAAGCTGCACCATGCCAACCAAGGTTGAGTGAGTTTCTAGGAACTCAACCTCCAAAGTTTGCAAGTAATGCTGAACCTCTGGAGGCAGATGATTGGCTGAAGACCATTGAAAATAAGATGAGGATCATACAATGCCAAGGGTATGAGAGGGTGCTGTTTGCCTCTCATCAATTGCATGGACCTGCTGCTGATTGGTGGACCGCCTACGTGGCCGCCCATCATGACCCTGAGAACATCACTTGGGAAGAGTTCAAGCGTAGCTTCCGCAACCATTACATCCCGAGAGGTGAACTCAAAAACAAGAGGAAGGAGTTTTTGGGACTGCAGCAGGGAAACATGACGGTGAGGGAATACCTCACTAAATTTACTCAACTATCCCGCTATGCCCCACGGGACTTAGAGACTGATGAGCAGAAACAAGATTGTTTCGTGGAGGGACTTACCGCAGAGATGCAGTGTGCAATGTCCTCAAATGAGTATGAAAGCTTCCAAAAGATGGTGGACAGAGCATTTGTGGTAGAAAGGAAGCTAAAGGCCTTGGAAACTGAGAATAAGAGGAAGGCCGGGTGGTCACATCAAGCCTCAGGGAGCAACACCCGCCCACGTCTGATGCAGCAACCAGCAGGGCAGACGAACCGTGCTGCGGTACCCTACTCAGCACCAAGAGGGTACAACCCGAATTACAGGCCTCCGGCAGCACCAGCACCGCCACAACGTCAGTTTGTACAGCAGCCTCGCCCCGCATATCCACCTCGACCAGCAGTGCAAGGACCCCCGAACCAACCCCAAGACAACAAAGGCCAGGCACCTAAGGTTGGGGTGCAATGTTTTAGCTGTGGTGAAGTGGGGCACTACGCCCATAAATGCCCAAAGAAGAAGCCTGCGCAGCCACAACAGCAGAATGTAATGAGAGGACGGGTCAACCACGTCACTATGGAGGAAGCACAAGAGGCACCCGACGTGGTAGTTGGTAAGTTTCCTGCCAATTTACACCTTGCAACCCTGCTGTTTGATTCTGGTGCTACCCGCTCGTTCATTGCTCAAGGGTTTGTTAAGAAGCATGACCTAGCAACCACACAAATGAACCATATGCTAGCCGTAAACTCTCCGGGGGGAGAAATAAGGACAAGACAAGTGTGTCCCAAAGTGAACCTAGACATTAATGGGGTAGTATTTACTGCTAACCTCATAGTGATAGACTCACAAGGGATAGATATTATTTTGGGTATGGATTGGTTGACAAAACATAAAAGAATCATCCATTGTTCGACCAGAACGGTGGAACTAACTCACCCTAATGGCACCAGAGTAAAGTTCATAACAATACACGAGCCTAGGAGGGACATTAAATTGAATCAAGTTGAGGTGAAAGTGGAGGAGATCAGGACCATCAGGGAATATACAGATGTTTTTCCGGAAGAGTTTCCAGGTATGCCTCCCGATCGTGAAGTGGAATTCGCAATTGAGCTAGTACCTGGAACAGCCCCGATTTACAAAAGACCTTATCGGATGGACTCCAATCAGCTAGAACTCAAGGATCATTTGAGAGAATTGACGGAGAAGGGGTATATTCGCCCTAGTTCCTCACCATGGGGAGCTCCGGTGATATTTGTGCCCAAGAAGGACGGAACCCAAAGGTTATGCGTGGATTACCGTGCTTTGAATGAGGTAACCATCAAGAACAAGTAACCATTACCCCGCATTGAAGACTTGTTTGATCAGTTGAGGGGAGCTTGTGTGTTCTCGAAAATTGATCTCAGGTCGGGCTACCACCAACTCAAGATAAGGCAATCTGATATTCCCAAGACAGCTTTCATATCACGGTACGGACTGTATGAATACACTGTCATGCCTTTCGGGCTAACTAATGCCCCGGCATACTTCATGTATCTCATGAACAAGGTATTCATGGAATATCTGGACAAATTTGTGGTGGTTTTCATAGATGACATTCTCGTCTTCTCCAAAGATGAAGAAGAACATGAGAAACATCTAGGGTTGGTGTTGCAGAGGCTAAGAGAACATCAACTATATGCCAAGTTAAGCAAGTGTGAGTTTTGGCTGAAGAGAGTTCCCTTCTTAGGACATATAATCTCGGAGGGAGGAATCTCCGTGGATCCTGCCAAAATCGAGGATATACAGAAGTGGAGGACCCCTGAAAATGTCGGGGAAGTTCGAAGCTTCTTGGGATTGGCTGGATACTATCGACGGTTTATTGAAGGATTCTCCAAGATCTCGAGACCTCTCACTCAAGTGTTGGAGAAGGGAGTCACATTCACATGGACGCCGCAGTGCGAGAAGAGTTTTCAGGAGTTAAAGGAAAGATTGACAACAGCCCCAGTGCTGGTTATGCCAGATATGCAAAAGAGCTTTACGGTGTACTGCGATGCCTCTGGAAACGGGTTGGGATGTGTTCTCATGCAAGAAGGGCACGTCGTGGCTTATGCATCCCGACAGCTCCGGAAGCACGAGAAGAACTATCCTACACATGACCTAGAACTAGCCGCAGTGGTACACGCGTTGAAAATTTGGCGGCACTATTTGATGGGGAAGAGGACCGAGATATATACGGATCATAAGAGTTTGAAGTACATTTTCACACAGCCAGACCTCAACCTCAGACAAAGGAGATGGTTAGAGCTAATCAATGACTTTGATGTGGGCATCTATTATCATCCTGGGAAAGCAAACGTCGTGGCCGATGCTTTAAGTCGGAAAGTGCAAGTCAATAAGTTGAGCTTAAAAGACATGCCTGCAGAATTGAAGGACGAGGTTATAAGGCTCAATCTATGCCTGGTAAATAGTGGTGAAGCCATCGCCATGGAAGTGGACTCCACACTAGAGCGAGACATCCGTGAGGGTCAAAAGAATGACGAGAAGATACGAGAGATCAGACAACTCATAAAGGAAAATAAAGTTCCTGGTTTTAGGGAGGATGAACAAGGAATGGTATGGCACGGGAAAAGAATCTGTGTGCTAGAAGTAAAGGAGATCCGTGAATTGATTTTGAAGGAGGCTCATGATTCTGACTATTCCATTCATCCTGGGAGTACGAAAATGTACCAGGACCTCAAGAGCAGGTATTGGTGGTATGGCATGAAGCGAGATGTCGCGGAACATGTTGCCCTATGTGACACATGTCAGTTAGTGAAAGCAGAACATCAACGACCCGCGGGATTATTGCAATCACTCAAAGTGCCTGAATGGAAATGGAAAGAAATCAGCATGGATTTCATCGTGGGATTGCCTTGGACCCAATCAGGATATGATTCGATATGGGTCATCATTGATAGGCTAACCAAGGTAGCTCATTTCATCCCCGTGAAAGAAAGCTACAGCGGATCCAAATTGGCAGAGCTGTACATGTCAAGGATCGTGTGTTACCATGGAGTGCCAAAGAAGATTGTGTCGGATCGAGGGACACAGTTCACCTCAAGGTTCTGGCATAAGTTGCACGAAACCATGGGAACCCATCTGAACTTTAGTTCTGCCTATCATCCCCAAACTGACGGGCAGACGGAGAGAACCAATCAGATCCTTGAAGATATGCTGAGGGCATGTGCACTCAAAAACAATAGGAGTTGGGACAAGAACTTACCGTATGCAGAGTTTTCCTATAACAACAGCTATCAAGCTAGTATGAAGATGTCGCCGTTTGAAGCTTTGTACGGGAGGAAGTGCAGAACTCCCCTATTTTGGAACCAAACAGGGGAAAGTAAAGTGTTTGGTCCAGAAATACTACAAGAAGCCGAGGCGAAGGTGAGGCAAATTCGCAATAACTTGAGGATAGCACAGACACGCCAAAAGAGCTATGCCGATGTACGAAGAAGAGAGCTCGTTTTCAATGTGGGAGACTATGTTTATCTCAAGGTGTCCCCTATCAGAGGACTTCGTCGGTTCAAGGTGAAAGGGAAGTTGTCACCGCGATACATCGGACCCTTTCAATTTATGGAGAGGAAAGCCGAAGTGGCGTATCAACTAGAATTACCGGCTCATCTATCGGACGTGCACGATGTATTCCATGTGTCACAACTCAAGAAATGCCTGAGGACGCCTGAGGAGGTGTTACCCATGAATGAAGTGAACGTAGCTGAAGATTTGTCATATGCCGAGCAACCATACAAGATTTTGGAGACAATGGAACGCCTCACCAGAAATAAAAGAATCCGGATGTGCAAGGTGCAGTGGAAGCATCACTCAGAAGAGGAAGCCACCTGGGAGCGGGAAGATGAGCTCAAGGCACAATTTCCGGAATTGTTTTCTTAGAAACACCAATCTCGAGGACGAGATTTCTTTTAAGGGGGGTAGAGCTGTAACACCCCAAAATTTTGATTCAAAACCCTAAATCATGTTAAGAGGGGGATTTAAAAATTTTTGGACGTGTTGCATGTTTTGCAAAAATTCAAATTCAAACTGGAATTCAAATTAAACTCAAATCAGAAAAGAAATAGAAAAAGAAAAAGAGAAAACAGAAAAAAACCGGCCAGTGGGCCGAAACAAACCAGCCGGCCCAGCCAGCGCCGCGCCAGCCCGCAGCTGCGCGCGCTGCTGCCTCACACTGACAGGCGGGGCCCACCCGATCGTCGTCTACCACGCGCCAGCGCCGGACTCCCTCGCGCCCGAATCAAAACCGATCGGGATTTCGGCGTATCCCCGCTGAATTCTGTTCGTAGGCGACGCGGACATGATCTAAACCACCCCGCCGCCCTCCCCCGTCTATAGAAACCCCGGCCTCGTTCTGTTTTTCCCACGCGATCGCCGATTTTTCCTCCGGTGAGAACCGAGACTTCTCCGGCGAATTCTGGCTGATCTAAGCTCGGAAATTCCGATCTAACTCGCTAGTCTTGATCCACCGCCTCCGGGGAACCTTGCAGGTGCAGAAAACTCGGTGACTTGCGGTGTAAACACAGCGCCGACGAGCTTCGCCGTGGTTTCGCCTCGGATCTCGTCGCTGATCACCTTCCAGGACCTCAGAGCTCAAGAAAACCCCCGAGGTGATATCCCCGACCTCCCCTCCACCGATCTATGCCATAAGATCACAGTTCTAGGAAGAATTCTCGAAGATCCGAAAGTCTCCGGCGAGATCGCCGCTTCCCGCCGCCGTGCGCCGCCGGCAGCGCCGCCCGCGCTCGATCAGAGCGACGTGGCCGCTTGTGCGCCGTTTATTTTAAATCGCACGGTAGGGTTTAAACCCCCACGTACCGGTTCGTTGTTATAATCTCGGCCGTCGGTTTAAAATCGGACGGTCCACGTCAGCCCCGCGTTATAAAGACTGGAAATCTTACGTGCTACCCCCTGGGGTTCTCGGGAAATAAGAGCTAGCCCCGAAAACTTCTGATCTAGCCCCTAGAACTCCATAAAATCATGTAAATTCATTTAAAAATCAGTTTTAGCCCCTGGACTTAATAAAAATTAGGAAAAACACCTCTAATAAGTGTAGCTAGACCCCTGGAAATTCTGAAAATAATATTATAGACCCTGTAATGGGGTGAGTTTACCTTTTTATCCCTGTTTTGTATTTAAATTAGGAAATTGAATATGTGGCTAGTGTTTAAAAATTAAAAAGTGGGACAAACATATTGTCATAATTAAATTAAAAACTTTCTCAGTATTTAGAAAACTTTGGAGTGAGATAAAAACATATTTTGGGCTTAGTTGAATCTGTTTAATTTATTATTCACATTTAGGGACACAATTTTAAGTAATGAATAGTTTTAGAAAATAGGGAAAATAATTGTAAAATAGTTTACATCAGAGGAAAAGGTCAAAAATATATTAGTAAATATTTTAGATCACAACCTATTCTGTTTAGATGAGGTGTCCTGTTATTTTCATAATAAAGTTCACATTTAGGCATAGGAAATAAATCTGAAAATATAGCAACTAGTAAATGATAAATGGAGTTCTAAAATCCAAAGGATTCAGTTTAGGGTTGGTAGAAATTATGAAGACACATATGGAGAAGGAAAATACCTTTCATGCATACTTGGTAGCTAAAAGGTGTAGTAATTGAATATAAGGAATTTATTTAAATTGGAAACTCATATATATAGTATGCAAGCATAAATGTGAACACAAAAGTAGGAATCATATACATATGATTAAAAGTGTATGCAAGACACAAATAAACACACATAGAGTAACCACAACACATATAATGGTGAGTGACTTTCATAAATGTGAATGTGTGGTTTGTATGAAGTGGAAGTGTGAACTATGTCTTATGGATTGTTGTTTTTCTTTTGCTATGTGTGATGGTATGATGTAGAACCTGCTCAAGAGCAAGTTATTCCTTTCCAAGACCAGGACTACCCATTTCAAGAGCAGCAAGAAGGAGGCAAGTGTCCTTGACCACTTTGATCCTATGCTAGGATGTGTAGATAGAATTATTTGAATTGTCAAGATTAAATATGAAACCCATGCTAGGAAGTTTCCCTAGAATTGCATTACCTTGTTTCCTTGTAGCTTGGGTTGTGATTTATTTTATCATGTCATTTCTTATTATGCATATGCTTAGCCATGCTTAGAATGGGATAATTGGGATATGAGATCATCAGTTTATTTTACCATACTCTTGAATGAGATATTGTGAGTTATGTAGAGGTAGGGATCAAGCCAAGTTGGATGTTTTGGTTGTGTGCTGGTTGCACGAGACTCGGGTTTGTGTTTAGTACTTGCCTGGATCCTAAGGACCGGTTCATGGAGCATGTAACCTGGCTTTACAGTGCCAACCACATGCTGAGATGGGGCAGCTTGGCCAATTAATTAGGTGTATCCCCGGCGTAGTATGGGTGCGTTGGATGGTGCGGGGAGTAGGTGTCAGCTGGACTACCATATGAACCGCAATGCTCAAGAGGGGGCCACTGCAGCGGGGTTGGAGCCTCTTGTATGCTGTTAGGGGTGAAACCTCAGTGGGCCCACGCTCGTCGGGAATCCCTTTGTAAAGTCTTCGTAGTGATCTCCTGGCTACACACCTGGGAAGTGTGAATGTGGTTCATGGCCACTGGCATAATGGAGGTTCTTTTAGTCCACCCGGCAACGGGGGATGAAATCACTACATGTGGGTACAGTGGTACAAACTCTGCAGAGTCAAAACTGTCATGACAGCCGTGCTCACGGTCAAGAGCGGCTTGGACTTATTCATGATTAGAGGATTGATGGTTTTGGAAGTTGTGCATGTTAAGCGGGGAGCTTGACATTGGAAATGATGTTATGGTTATTGGATTATGATGATGGGATGGGAGATTGGGACCATTTCACTTGTGTAGTAATGTAGGTGCTTAATAAGCTAAGGTGATAGGTATTAAGTGCGTAGTGCTTTAACCATGAATTCAACCTCTCCTTGTTCTAGCCATGCATGATATAATTTTCCCACACTTGCTGAGTACCATTGGTACTCAACCTTGCATATTTTGTTGGTTTATATTGCTGCTCAGGTCAAGATAATGAGGTGGTAAATAATGACCAAGACATTGGACCCGAAGAAGGTTTCTAGGTTCGTGGAGACTCCGGGCAACGCCTGTGAAGGAGCCCTGAAGAATAATATTCCGCTGCTAGTTTATTTACTTGTGATAAACTTATTATTGTCCATGGAGACATTGGCGAATGTAAGACTTATTTATATTCGACACCTGGCTTGTAATAAATGATGCTTCACTATTGGTCATCACATGTATGAGAAAATGATCCTGGCATACATGTGATATTCACTTGGTTGTTTCTTCGGAAAAACCGGGTGTGACAAAGGATGATGAACAGAAATGAAGAGCAAGTAACAATTATCAACATGCCCATTAGAGAACAAACTCACACATTGCCAAAGTGGTATTTCACACATGTGATACAAGGGGGCTGGACATATGAAAACTCCTATACATTGTTAAGGATGTCCATGCCAAGTTTCACCCAAATTCAAAACCTTTTTGAGGTCATTTTGGGTATAGTTAGGAAGAGGGCAGTTTGAAACCATATTAAAATTCAAACTGTTTTTATCCCATGAATTTAAAAGTGGGAGGCATATTCTTACTCAGCAAATTTTTGTAAGCCCACACACCAATTTTCACTCCATTTGGAGTTGATCTTGACATGAGCTAAGTGGGACAAATTCAAACTTCATTTGAATTCAAAACTGCACTTGTGCTGAAATTCACTCAAACCAAACCCAATTTGATCTTTGATCAATTGAAATGGTTCATGGGTGAATAATTTGAATTACCAGGGGTACTATGGGGTTCACTGTTTACAACAGTGATTAGGAGTAAATTTCAGAGGTTAAAACTGGAAGTGGGTCCCACATGTCAGCCACTGCTCAGATCAAACCGACTGAGACTTTTCTCACTCGGATCGCCGAGCCGCCGCTGCGATCGCCACCGAGGGCAGCCGCCGCGCCAGCAGCTGCTTGCCCACGCGCGGGCGTGAGGCGGTGCAGAGCCTTCTTAAGGCGTCTGCCCCCCTCCTCGGCCGAGGCATCGGCGTTCTTCCCCGCAAGAACTCAGTGCCGGCCGAAGTTTTCCACAGCTTGGAATCGATCGGAGAACACCGATCACAGCTCCCTCCGTCCCACTCCAGAGCCCCAGCACGGTACTAGAGACCTTCCTCCGTCTCCCCGCTGCTAGAATTCAGTTGAAACCGATTGATATCGGCTGTGCCGAAAGATCAAATTCGGGACATGGAACCGCCGCACCTCGGGCTTCCGTGGACAGCCCAACCAGGGCGTTGTCACGCCCGAAGCAAGGCACCCTTGGACGCACCGGTGACCGGTGCTGCTCACCCCTGAGCCACAGCTCGAGTGGTTGCTCACTGGCGGCGGATTTCCATTTTTCCCCTTTCTGTGTGCAAAAAGACCTTCGGGTGCGATTCTGTTAAATTCGTACTCTAGAAAGGATTAGAGGGCCTCAATCCGCTCTCACACAAACTAGACACGGTAATGCACAAGATGCCTTCACGACCCTTGTCCGGAGAACCTCTGTACCCGTCGTAATTCGAGGTATACCAATGGCGGAATAAACGGGAGGCATCGGGCGCACGGTGAGGACCTACTTCGGGCCTTCCCCGAGCTGCCTCGAGCTCATGTCGACCTTCTCTGAGGTCCACTGATGCTTCCCGACCAGTTCCTCTAGTTGTTAAGGTGCTAGGGTAGTCAGCCGACATGGCCGATGTCTTTCCAAGGTGGCGGCTCGTCGCCGACCATGCACCGGCCATTGTCATGAGCAGCTGACCCCGGAATCCTGTTCCCCGAGAGAAAGTAGGCAGGGGCGGCCAAAATCGTGAAGTTTGGAGCTGTACTAGCCGACGAGCTCCGAGACTGCTCCGGCGAGGTCGGCGGCGCGGGCGCGAGAGAATGGCGGGAGGAAGACGAAGCCGGCTGGCCCACGTGTCAGCGGCTGAAGAATTTAAATCGGGATCGGGTGTGGCCGGGATTGACTGTGCTGGCGCGCAAATGCCCTGTGAGCTCCGGTGTGCCGGACACCTCCGCGCTCGACACGTGTGGTACCCCCGGTGTGCCGGACACCTCCACGCTCGACGCGTGTCCCCGCGGGCCCCCGAGAGTTTAAACTTTTCCCCGATTTTCAGATTTCCATCAAACTTCAAATCCTCATAACTTTGGCTAGAAAGCTCCAAATTGAGTGAACCAAATTTTTCTGGATTCATCTCTCTGAGTACTTTCCAGAAAATCAAGTTTCACTTCATTAAATTCCTTAATTATCCAGAATTAAATCCTCAAATTTTAAACTGTTTGGAATTTTAACTGGAGAATCCTGTGGAGGAAAATCCTGAAATTTTGCTGGGATGTTCACCAAAATATCCCTGAACTACCATAAAAATGTCAGACCCGTTGGAGCTCATTTAATCCACCTAATGGTGTGATTAGTGAAACTGTTCCAGAGAAAATAGAAAATGTTCAGAAACATTTTTCAGAATTTTCTCTGAAATTGTTTAGCTCATATCTTTAGTTAGGAACTTCCAAATTAAGTGAGACCAACTCCATTAGAACCCTCTGAAAATCTAGTTTTCAGAAAGTCATAGTTTGTTCCATGAAAATCCATAGAACACCCTAAGAGTTCCAATTAATGTCAAGGACATAATTAATTGTGGAGGGCTCAAATGAGCTTTACTGCAACTAAAACTTGATCAAATTTCTGTTTAGGTTGTAACCAAGCCCCAGTAAAAGTTTCACAGTCATTGGGTCTGTCTAGCAAGGATTATAGACTTCACAACTTCAAACTTAATACAAATGCATTTAAAATTGATACATGGATTCCTTCCATCATGTAGTCGCTAAGGTCGAGGAGGAACCCGAAGTCCTAGACTTCGTAACTCCGGAGGAGAAGCTAGCCTACGACCAAGAGCAGCAAGGCAAGCCCCGGGTTGCATTAACCGTTTTTACAAATTTATATTGTTTTGAGCACTTACTTGAGTATTATTATTCTTTGCATTAGAGTCTTGTGTGCAAACCCAACTGCATAGCCAAGAAAACCATGGCTTGGGTTTAGGATTGCAAACTCCGTTAGCTACTGCATTGCTATGATAGAGTAGGATTTGGTACAAGTCGAGTAGTTCGAACTACTCGCGAGCATAGGCTAGAGGCACTCGACTCGGGTAGTGATAGCACATGAAACACATGGCAAGAAAATGAGACCGAGCGGAGGGTAAGGGCAGCAGGACTTTGGGGCCTGTGTGCTGTAGCTCCGCTTGTGTCGATTGAGGACCGAGCCGTCTGCGGGCCTGTTGAACAAGCTAGAACAGTACCGAAGACCTACCGGCTATATGGGAACCGGGAAACTGATGTAACTCGGTTAGCTGGGTATTGAGGCATTGCCCGTCGTTCAGGGGGTAGGTTGAGAGCTTGAGGTGTAAATCGGCTGGCGGCACTGAGATGCGCGTGCAGATACCTCTTGCTCGGGACGATGGGACCAGTTCAATATTTGGCTGACAGGTGAAAGGTGGTCACGTACGGTGTCAGTGATGGTTGCTGTAGGCAACATCGAGTACGGGCATACGTGGTGGGTTGTTCGGGTAACCCTGCAGGTGTAAATCGATTATAATCGCCGTCCCTCACGGTCAGTGAGTACCACTTGTTCACTGTACCGTGACGTAGAAAGAACAGGCTAGTACATGTTAAAATGCTGCTGATTGAAAGATGGACTTTGCTTGTTAATGGTTTGTTGTAGTTTAGAGCTAACTAAAGTTCCTTTCAACTTTGGGCAAAGTACATGAGAGAAATGCGTTTCTTGTTTGATTGCGGCTCTCTCATGTGCCTTAGCGTAAGGTTCTCCACAACCTGCTGCTAAAACTTGAAAGTAAGGTTCTACTAATTAGGCGAGTCCTTGCAATGATTTTTACCTCATGTAACCCACCATCCCTCATGTAGAAGTTCCATGTTTAGGTGAGACGGGTCAGACATGCTGAGCCTTCGTGCTCACTGCTTGTGTTTGAAGCTTTTGCAGGGTTCTATGAGGAAGGGACTCCTGAGGAGGAGACGGAACCCCAGGAGGGGAACCCCGTCGAGTGGGAGTCGTGCACGCCGCAGAGTTACTGTGCGTGTGTGCTAGCAAGGACACGTTCAAGGGCTGAACGTGCACTTGATGCTTAGTCTACGCCCGTGAGTGTAGACTGAACTTATTTTGATGTAAACATGTTCATAACTTGTTTATGTAATAAAATTTCGCTTCCGCTTTGTACCTTGGACGTGTGTTATACGGTGCTGTGCAACGCAGCACCCCTCAGCGTGATCCTGGCTCGACAGGACCTTGGGGTCGTGTCAACTCCTTGACCCAATGCGGTCTAGGAGCCAATGCGGTCGCCGATGTGATGTACTCAAAGATTTTCGAATCACCTCGAATCGTTCCTGGAAAGTTTTAAATGGGGATCTCACCCGCATCGCGGCTTCCCTTCGCATTTCCTAGCGCTCGTTCTTCCCTTGAACTCTTGCGCCTCGGTTTTCCTGTCCTTGTGCTCTCTTTCACCATGGCTTCCAACTTGCTCCCGACGCGCCTCATTCGTTCCTCCGAGCTTGGGCCAGTGCGCAGGCTGCTGGGCTGGTGCACGGAAGAACAGAAACACCGGCTTCGCCGGGGATCCCTCCCCCTGATCCTGGAAAAGGGGGAGATGGTCTTCTTCACTGCTTATGCTCTGGCGGGGTTCGTTCCGCCGATTTCTTATTTCTTTGTCACTCTGCTGGAGACATATGGGCTCCACCTACACCATCTTTCTCCCAACTCCTTCGCAATGGCTGCTGTCTTTGTCCACTTCTGCGAGATGTTTGTGGGGTGCACGCTTCTGTGACGCTCTTCCGCTACTTCTTTGTGTTGCGGACGACTGGGCGCGGCTCAAAGACCCAGATGGGGGCATACTACTTCTAGCATCGCTGCAAGGACCAAAAGGTCTCTGGGTACCTTCTGCCCTTCAGCGCATCAAGGTGGGAAAACTGGAGGGAGAGCTGGGTGGTAGTGCAGACCGACGAGCACGATCGCCTACAACTCCCGACCGCCAGCCCAACCACCGATCGTCGCTTCTGGGAGGAGATCCCTGAGCTGGAGCAGGAGTACGCCCCGGACTTGGAGCGGATCCGTTTCCTGGCCAACGAGGGGCTGACGTCTCTGATGGTGCTGATGGACTTCATGTCGCGTCGTATTGCACCCTTGCAGCAGCGCAGTCGCCCAGCGTGGTACTATACCGGCGAGCAGGACTGTACCAGGCTGGAGAGGGGCCCCGGCTCTGACCCTTCCGACGAGGAGCTGTAAGAGATGGTGGGCAAGGTGAGCGGCGACTACATTCCCAGCGGCGACCCTGTCCTTCCGCCCTCTGCCGCCCCCCTATTCATGGAGCCACAGAGGAGGTAAGAGCTCCTGCGGAAGATGCCGAACCTTGACGACATCGGGATCGCCGTCCGGCAGGTCGGGGATGCCTTCCTGGGTATTACGATTCCAGGAACCGAGCGCTCCGGATCAGGGCACGAGGCGTCTGCTGCTGCCCAACCCTTCCCAAGAGCCGATGGAACTCAAGCCGCCGACAAAGGGAAAGGGAAGGAGCCGGCCCTCGGGCATCCAGAGAAGAAACGCGCCCGGTCTCCCCCGAGGGCGCCGTCTGCGCAGAGACAGGGTGCCGGAGCAACCTTGGACCCATCTCCCGGGGGTGCTGGTCCATCGGGTGGCGACCCGAAGAGGCCCCGGGTGTCCCTCCCCAGCGGCTCTCTCCCCGGACAGCGGCAGTCCGAAGTAACCCAAGCACCTCGTCATCCTTCCTCAAGCGGAGAGGTTTCTAGGACGGATGTTGCTGGGGCGACAGCGGCGAGTGTGCCGGGGATCCAGGCGTCACGTCCTGCGACCATTCCAACCGCTGGTTCCGGCGGTTCAATTGCAGCCCAGAGGCCGGTGCTGCAAGCCCGTTGGAGCGCTCATGCCGCCCAGTAAGTGTTGCTCCTTCTGGCTTGTAGGAGCAGTGTTCTCGTCTCCTCTCTTAGCCTGAGAGCTTTCTTTTCTTGCAGGGACCGACCAGCTGCCGGGGGCGGGCCTCTTACCCGGCCGCCTTCAACCGACGGAGGCTCCGCGCCTCAGCGTCTGGGGACCGCGGTGGCTCCCATGGTCCCCAAATCGGCGGGAGCTTCCTCTGTGCCGGCGGGTTCACCCTCCGTGGTGGCCGCATCCGCTCCTATCCACCCTCCTTCACCAGCCCAGAAATCCGGTCCTGAGACTGGGAGGGCCGCTGTAGGTGCACCTGCTGGCCCCCTGGCCTCCTTAGGACAGCGCCCCACTCTGGTTGCTGAGGCACCGGCGCCTCCGCCGGTCTTAGACTCGACGGGGGGGGGGGGGGGGGGGGGGGTTAGGGGCGTGACTCCTGTCCCCTCTGTCCCGGCGCCCGTGTGGGATGCCCTGGGGCGTGTCCAGACCAGCGCCCCGGCAGCTCCAATCCGCCTTTGAGCAGGAGCGGGGGGCGCTGGTCGGCGAGATGGAACGCCTTCTCAGCTGGCAGCCACGGGCCGAGGAGGCTAAGGCGGACCTTGACTCGAGGCAGTCAAGGCTTGAGGCCATGAGTGCTCTGCTTGACACTCAGAAGAAGGCCATTAGCCGCTTGGAGTCAGAGACCCGGCGGCTCTGTGCTTCCTACCGCGAGGCTCTGGCCCACGTTGAAGCCAAAGCCGAGGAGCGTTCCGCCGCCGTGGAGGAGTTGCGGCTGCAGGTAGCTCATCGAGAGTGCGCCGTCGCCGATTGGGAACACGCTGCAGCGGCCGAGGAGGAGAAGACCACCGCCCGGCTGAGAGCCAAAGTGGGGGAGCTAAGGGATCGGACCGAGGAGCTGGAGCTCCGTGAGTCGGCTGTTGCCGCAGGGAGGAGCAGTTCTCCCAGGAGCGCCAGGCGGCGATGGATCGAGAGCTGGCGGCTCACCAAGAGGTAGAGGAGCTCCAGTCCTTGCGGTCTGCCGAGGCCCAGGTAGTCTGGGGCTTTATTGCCAAGGCGGGGTCCGCCTTGGCTCCTCTTGGTTTCAACCCTGTGCAGATGGAGGCTCCGGCGCGGCCGATGTCCAAAGCGATCCCGGCACTCGAGTCCATCGGCGACAAGCTGGGTCGGCTCGAAGCGGTGATCGCCGACGAGCTTGAAGTGGAGAGTCGGGGCCTTGCGAAGGAGGTCGCTATGCACGTACTGTCGTGCTTCCGGAGCCAAGACCCTTCCTTTTCTCTGGGGCAAGCCCGTCTAGGACCCGTTGCTGATTGGGAGGAAGCTGCCAGGGCCGAGGTCGAGGACGTGGCTGCCCTCGTGGCCTCTAGGTTTCATCGGGAGTCCGGGGACTCTTAGGCATCTGCCCCGTGGCCACAAGGCCGTGTACCTCCTTTTTTATTTTTGTTGAGTCTGTAGCCCAGCTCATGGAGCCTTTGTATGAACAGACTCCTGTTTCTTTCTGTGTCTGCATGTCCTAGTCTTCTTCCTAGTTTTTCCTGGCCAAGTCCTTAGCTATGCAAGGTACTCGGAGGCCTTGACCAATCTCGAAGCTCTACATAGACACCTTCTCCGGGTCCTCACTGTATACTAAGGGCCCCGGAGATCTCCAGGACCCGCCTCACGAGAATGGGGCGGGGGGGTCCGGGCCTGTTGGCCACGTGGCGGGCCCGGAGCTCCCCTCTGAGGGAAGGTCCGGGCTTGCGGTGCACGTGGAGTCCTCGGACCTCTCCCCGTGGAGGGGGGATGTCCGGCCTCTGTAGGCCACGTGGCGGGCCCGGATCTCCCCCTCAAGGAGGTGGATGGTCTGGCCCCGCTGGACACGAGGGACCTTCGGGCCTCGCCCCTGCGGAAGCAGTAAGGTCTAGTTCTTTGATCTTACCTTGGGGTTTCGGTCTTGCGCGATCCCGTAGCGGCCCCCTGGTAGGTGTGTTCCACTGGATGGATGTGCCTACCATACTCCTGCGGGGAGCTGAGGCCGAGAGGTCCTGCACACAAGTAAGGGAAACGTAATTCTCCTTGGGGGCTCCCCCTCCTCTATCTCGTAGTCTTATTGGGCTTACGGTCCCCGTCCACTTATACGGTGCTTGGGAACTACCGTGCGCGAAGTGCCGGGGGCTCGGGGCCCCCCAGGCTATCGGCCGGTACCTCCAACGCAACCGCCTTTGGTAGGGCAGCAAATGCCGATGTCGAAGTGTGCGGTCGACACTTCCCCCGGGCCTGCACAGGGCAGCCCGCGGAGGTTCTTTTTTCGGAGGGGCTAGTCCCTAGCGGAGGGCTTGCGCAGATGGACGAGTTAGTAAGAGCTTGACACGGCGAGTTTTACGTGGTTCAGGCCGCCGGAGCGTAAAACCCTACATCCACGGCGAGCTATGGAGCTCGCGGTATTGCTTGCTGCTCAGGGCCGGAGGCCTGAGCTTGGGGGTGAGTTACAGCTTGAGAGTGTATGGCTAGCGTATGAGTTGCAAAGTGCGAACCCCTGCTATTGTCGCCTACCCGAGTCTTTTATAGTCCAAGACTCGGGTGGCTTACAAGGGGGCCCGGGACCCGACAGGTAGTCCCGGGGAGATTGTCTATCATCTACCGTATCTGCAGTTATGCCGGTAGTTGTCTCTGGCGAAGGCTTCTGAGTCTCCGTCCTGCAGCCCTGCCCATGCCGCATGCTAGCCGTAGTGGTTGATGACGGCGGGGGCGGCATGGGATGTCTTGTCGCTGCGTTTATTGGCTCGCAGGCTCTGACACCGCGCGCCAGTCTGTGATGCGACTGGGCGCAACGGCACCTGACAGAGGCGTGCTCCACGTCTCCACGTCTTGGGAAGGCGCGGGCCTTGAATACCTTGTACGGGCAAGGTATGGGGCGTCTTTACGCCCGCTGCCTACCGCTCGGGGGCAGGCAGCGCTGTTCTGCTGGACACGTGGCGGGCCCGGAGCCCTCCCCAGTAGAGAGGGAGGTCCGGCCCCGCAGGACACGTGGAGCCTTCGCATCTCTCCCCGCGGAGGGGGAGGTCCAGCTTCTGCCGGCCAAGTGGCGGGCCCGGAGCTCTCCTCTGAGGAGAGGGAGGTCCGGCCCCGCGGGACATGTGGCACCTTCGGAGCTCTCCCCACGGAGGGGGGAGGTCTGGCTGCTGTAGGCCACGTGGCGAGCCCGGAGCTCTCCTATGAGGAGAGGGAGGTCCGGCCCCATTGGACACGTGGCACCTCCGGAGCTTTCCCTGTGGAGAAGGGCGAGGTCCTTTGGCATTTTCCCCTGTGTGCGGGGGTACCCCATATCGCGGGTACCGACAGTGGCCGCAAGGCTCTCCTCGGGGGAGGTAACGAGCCTGAGGTGAGGCCTTCTCCTACCCGCGCACTTTCTTGTCTTGAGTACTCCCTGTGGTGGCAGGGTCTTGACGGCTTCGGAGTTCAGCCTCTTAGGAGAGGGTGAAGCCTGGCATCGGAGCTCGGCCCGGCTGTGGGGGCGGAGGTCCAGAAGTCATCGGAGCACAGGTCCACGAAGGGTGTGAGGTCCGGCATCAGGGCTCGCCTCTGAAAGGAGGGCGAGGGCTGGCCTCAGAGCTCGGCCTGGCTGTGGAGGCGGAGTCCGGAAGTCATCGGAGCTCAGGCCAACGAAGGGCGTGAGGTCTGGCATCAGGGCTCGCCTCTGAAAGGAGGGCGAGGGCTGGCCGCGGAGCTCGGCCTGGCTGTGGAGGCGGAGTCCGGAAGTCATTGGAGCTCAGGCCAACGAAGGGCGTGAGGTCTGGCATCAGCGCTCGCCTCTGAAAGGAGGGCGAGGGCTGGCCACGGAGCTCGGCCCAGCTGTGGGGGCAGAGGTCCGGAACTGCTCAGTGGTCCCCCCTTTCCTGTCCCTTAGTCTCGTTTGGCTTACTGTCCCAGGCCAGAATACGGGGCTTGGGCAATCCAGTGCACTTGGTACTGGAGGTCTGGCCCCAGCCCCAGTCAGGGTGTAACCGTCTGGCCCCCTGGTACTCAGACCGAAGCGCCGGGGGGCAGAGTGCGCATGCTTTGGGTGCAACACCGGGCAAAGCAAGGCTCCTGACCCCTGGTCTAGCGTAGGTCTTTTCTCGGAGGAGACCAACTGGCGGTACAGTACCCTTACAGGGGGAGATCCAGAAGGCCACCGGGCCTCTGGCAGGTACCCCAAGCACTACCGCCTTCGGCAGGACGGCAAATATCGACTATGCATGAGAGCAGGAAAGAGGAACCGAGTGTACAATGGACGCACACTGTCTAGAGCCTGGGGAGGTGTTCATATAAATTAATGCGTAATTTAAATAAACACCTAAGTAAGCATGGTGAACTTACTGGGGTGGCGTCGGAGCGCCTGTCTTCACGCAGAGCGGGTCATGCGTGGCTTCGTCGTACGCCGGACACGGGGGGACCCCCATGGCGATCTCAGGGGGAAGCACGGCTTCGGCCCCGCATACCATGTGGAAGGGTAGTTCCCGTGACCCGGCTCTGGGAAGTCCGGCTAGCCATCGACATGGAGGAGCCGGTATCCCCTGACGGCTTTGGGTGCGCGTCTGCACCGGTTGTGCGGGTCTGCTTGGCGTGGACCTGGCACGCATTGCATCCCTAACCGGTTTGACGGCGTCCAGGTGGCTCTCGGTCAGTAGGAGCCATGCCGGGTGGCTTAACCGACCAGCGTGCGGGACGATGAGCGTTCCCAGCACTCGCCTCCTTGACTACTGCAAGCTAGTCGCAGCCTACCTCCTGGGTTATGCACCGCAATAGGATGTCGTGGCGCCACGCCAGTAAAGATACCAGCACGTAGCACTTAGCCATCCGCACCACCCGTTCAGCGAATGCACGTTCATCAGGAAGGATGTCCTTCAAGGAGTCCCGGACCTCCGTGGTCCATGCATCGGGACTACTTGAGCTTCTGGATCTTGAGCCCTGGGTTGCACGGAATCCCCAGTGACTCTTACGATCCTTTGGCGGCATACAGGGCCGCCGGGACTGCCTAGCTTCGAGGCACTGGTTCAGCCCCCTTCGCCCGGCTCGGCAGGTCGGGCTGTGGACTGCAGCAACGTCCTCTCGAAGACTCCTTCGTGCGCAGGGGCTCTGATGGAGGCTTTCGTTGAGAGGTCGTCAGCTGCGGCCGTGCCAGCGCGCGGTACATGGCACAGGTCCAAGGCGAGGAAGTCTTTCTCCAACATCCGCACGTGGAGCAGATAAGCAGCTAGCTGTGGGTCATTGCAGGGGCATTCACCTTTAACTTGCTTGATAACTAGCTGGGAGTCACCCTGCGCCAACAACTGGCGAGCGCCCAGAGACAGGACTGTCTTTTAGGCCAAAGATGAGTGCTTCATACTCTGCCATGTTGTTGGTTGCCTTGGAATTGAGACGCACCATGTACCCAGACTGCTCCCCCGATGGCATGAGGAGCAGTACGCCGGCATCGGCCCCCTGCTTTGGCGAGGAGCCGTCGAAGAAGAGCGTCCAGTGAGGCCCGGTGAAGACCGGAGCTCGGTACTTTGGTTCACCATCTTCGCAGCCCCCTGGGTCAGCCTTCGTTGGCGTCCACTCAGCCACGAAGTCAGCCAGTGCTTGGCTCTTGGCTGTCTGACGTGGTCGGGAGCTCAGCTTGAACTCCGCCGTCTTCGGGCTTTCTTCCAGCTTCGGAAGCTGGCAGTGAGTGCCAACTCCGCCCTCCGGCTGCTCTGGCGCACTTGTCCGCCAGGCTGAAGATCTCGGAGGCATCGCAGACCTCTCTGGTTGCAAGCCTCTCAAGCATCTTCTCGTCCCGGACACTGTCGAAGTGCCGCCACCACAGAGGCACATTGAATATGCGGAATGGTGTTGCGTACCTGGGAGAACCGCTGGATGAAGGAGCACAGCGACTCCCCAGGTTGTTGCTTGATGGCGTGGAGGTCAGGCTCCGTGCCGGGACGGGTGTAGGAGCTGCCGAAGTTGGCGATGAACTGCCGGCTGAGCTCTTCCCAGGAAGTTATGGAACCCTGAGGAAGGTTCATTAGCCAAGACCGGGCTGGGCCGGTCAAGGCGATGGGGAAGTAGTTTGGCCATGACGGCCTCATCCCCTCCTGCGGCAAGCACGGCGGTGGAGTAGATCTGCAGGAACCCCGCCGGGTTGACGCTGCCATCGCACTTCTCGGGCAGGTGCAGCCGAAACTTGCACGGCCACCTCGTGAAGCGTAGGTGGGGCTCCAGGGCCATACATCCTGCCCCTGTTGCTGCAGGCGTTGGTGCCGCGAATGCTTGGTTTGCCGCCGGCACAGTGTACCTCGGTATGGACAAGGCTGCACCATAGACCGGGGGCACCGTTTGTAGGACATATGGCTTGGCATATGCTGCGTGGCGTATGTCTGGGGCAGAGTTCGCGTGGCGAAAGTCTGCGCCTCAGGCAGGGTTTGAGGCAGTCATCATGCTGACGCCGGCCTCTTGGCTGCGACGCCTTTCTCTTCGCCGCTCGAGGAACACTCGGGCGTCTTGGCCCAGGTGGCATCGTTCCAGCTCAGTCCTCAGGTCCGTCGACTGAAGCCTGGTGGAGCTGGAGTCCGCCATCTGCTCGCCAACCATTGCCGTGCGCATCAGCGACACAGCTGGTTGGCCGGAGCGTCGTCCCCGCCGAAGTCGAGGGTTTGCGGAGGCGACGACGAGACGGTCTATCTCGCGAATCCACTGCTGGGTCGCTGCCTGAGGCGCGTCCCTAACAAGCAGATTGTGCGGTAGCGCTCTTGCTGCGGCTGGCGCACCCCCGCCGGGTACGCCCAGCGCTACTGAAGACCTGACGCTGGTTGGAGCCTGCATTGCCGGGGTCGGCGCTGCCAGAGCCGGTTGCTGGCTCCCAGTGCAGGTACTGGTGCCGTGAATGCTTGGTTGCGCCTGACACAGTGTACCCCGGTATGGGCAAGGTTGCGCCATAGGCCGGGGACGCCGCTTGCAGAGCACATGGTTGTGGCTTATGCTGCGCGGCGTACGCCTGGGGCAGAGCTCGCGTGGCGAAGGTCCGCCCTTCAGGCTGGGTCGAGGCCGACGTCATGTTGTTGCCAGCCTCTTGAGTGCGACGCCTTTCTTGACGTCGCTCGAGCTACACCCGGGCATCCTGGCCCAAGTGACACCGTTCCAGCTCTGTCCTCAGATCTGTCGACTGGAGCCTGGTGGAGCTGGAATCTGCCGTCTGCTCGTCAACCATTGGTGTGCGCATCAGCGACACAGCCGGTTGGCCGGAGCGTCGTCCCCGCTGATGTCGAGGGTTTGCGGCGGCGACGACGAGACGGTCTACTTCGCGAATCCACTGCTGGGTCGATGTCTGAGGCACGACCCCAGCAGGTGGATTGTGCAGTAGCGCTCTTGCTGCAGCTAGCGCACCCCCCCCCCCCCGGGTACGTCCAGCGCTACGGAAGACCTGACGCTGGTTGGAGCCTGCATTGCCGGGGTCGGCGCTGCCAGAGCCAGTTGCTGGCTCCCAGCTTGTACCGACACACTCCGTCCTGAGTGTGTTGACATGCACTCTCCCCTGGTCGCGGTTCGCCGTGGACGCGGGGGAGGAGAGTTTGCCGCTGAAGGAAGCTTGGTCATCTTCGTCGGCGTCAACTCGTCGCGCTAGGAGAAAGGCCCCCTACCTGGCGCGCCAAATGTCGAAGTGTGCGGTCGACACTTCCCCTGGGCCTGCACAGGGCAGCACGCGGAGGTTCTTTTTTCGGAGGGGCTAGTCCCTAGCGGAGAGCTTGCGCAGATGGACGAGTTAGTAAGAGCTTGACACGGCGAGTTTTACGTGGTTCAGGCCACCGGAGCGTAAAACCCTACGTCCACGGCGAGCTATGGAGCTCGCTGTATTGCTTGCTGCTCAGGGCCGGAGGCCTGAGCTTGGGGGTGAGTTACAGCTTGGGAGTGTATGGCTAGCGTATGAGATGCAAAGTGCGAACCCCTGCTATCGTCGCCTACCAGAGTCTTTTATAGTCCAAGACTCGGGTGGCTTACAAGGGGGCCCGGGACCCGACAGGTGGTCCCGGGGAGATTGTCTATCATCTACCGTATCTGCAGTTATGCCAGCAGTTGTCTCTAGCGAAGGCTTCTGAGTCTCCGTCCTGCAGCCCTGCCCATGCCGCATGCTAGTCGTAGTGGTTGATGACGGCGGGGGCGGCATGGGATGTCTTGCCGCTGCGTTTATTGGCTGGCAGGCTCTGACACCGCGCGCCAGTCTGTGATGCGACTGGGCGCAACGGCACCTGACAGAGGCGTGCTCCGCGTCTTCACGTCTTGGGAAGGCGCGGGCCTTGAATACCTTGTACGGGCAAGGTATGGGGCGTCTTTACGCCCGCTGCCTACCGCTCAGGAGCAGGCAGCGCTGTTCTGCTGGACACGTGGCGGGCCCGGAGCCCTCCCCAGTGGAGAGGGAGGTCCGGCCCCACAGGACACGTGGAGCCTTCGCACCTCTCCCCGCGGAGGGGGAGGTCCAGATTCTGCTGGCCAAGTGGCGGGCCCAGAGCTCTCCTCTGAGGAGAGGGAGGTCCGGCCCCGCGGGACACGTGGCACCTTCGGAGCTCTCCCCACGGAGGGGGGAGGTCTGGCTGCTGTAGGCCACGTGGCGAGCCCGGAGCTCTCCTATGAGGAGAGGGAGGTCCGGCCCCACTGGACACGTGGCACCTCCGGAGCTTTCCCTGTGGAGAAGGGCGAGGTCCTTAGGCATTTTCTCCTGTGCGCGGGGGTACCCCATATCGCGGGTACCGACAGCCGACTAAAGGTGAGAATGAGAAGAGGGAGCTGAGCGCATGGTGAGCACGCGCTAGTAGTGCAGTCATAAAGATTTAATAAGTAAATTAAATGAGCACCAAAGAAGAGCAACGTAGGACAGGTTTCTTTTCATATAGATTTCCATAGGAGGAAGGCAGGCTAAGTATGGAGGCCACGACCCGCCTCAAGGGAAGCAAGACTCTACGCGCTTTGGGTCGGAACCAGGCGAAGCTGAACGTAGTCCTGGACCGTCCCCTGAGGCTTAGCTGCTCCGAGCACTGTTCCTGGACTTTATGGAATTTATTATAAAAAGAAGACCTGTCCTATTGTTGTTCTAGGGGTAGAACTTACGGAGGTGTTCTGTGTTCCGAGGGTTCAGGAGCGGGTCCCCATCCTCGGTTCTGGGGAATGGTCCCAGGTCCCAGGATGTCCAGCCCCCGTTCGGCAAATGGCCATGTGGGCTGGATCATCTTGTGACACCCTCACCTCGGGTGTCAGCATATGTTTGTGTCCTATGAAAAGGAAACATTTTAATGAAAAATAGGAACAGACAGAATTATCAAAAGAATAGCCAATAAAGCCTTCAGAGAGCGCCGAAGGCAACTTCCGCGGCCAGCAGGCCACGTGGCGTGATCGGAGCTCATCCCTGTGATGTGGGGAGAGGCCACCGCCATGCTGGCTACGTGGCAGGCTCGGGGCTCGTCTCCGCAAAGGGGAGAGGTCCGATCCTGTGGGACACGTGTTGCCCACGGAGCTAGCCTCTGCGGAAGAAGCAAAGGCATTTCTGCAGGACATGTGTCATCCTCGGAGCTAGTCCTCGCGGAAATCAGAGGACCAGTCGCGCGGGATGCGTGTCGATCTCGGAGCTCACCAGCGAGAGGTCCTGTTCTATTGGACACGCGTCACCACCGGAGCTTATCTCCGGGAGGTCTGTCGCTGCTGGACACGTGTCGACCGCGGGGCACGTCCCTGAGGAAAGGAGAAGGGGAAGACCGGTGCCAACACGTGGCGTGCGTGGAACTCACCTCCGAAGAAATGGGAGGTCTCGCTCGTGACACGCGGCACAACCGGAGCTCGTCTCTGTGGGAGAAGAGATACCAGGCTCGGAAGGACACGTGGAGCTTCCGGAGCTCATCACCGCGGAGGTAACGAGTCTGGAGCAGTTTTTACGCGTAAAGATACCGGTACACAACAGAAACCGATCTAAACTCCACGATGTTACCGAAGATAAGACGTCAGGATCTAACAAAGATCTGAATAAGACTCTTATTCGGATACAATCAGATTAGGACTCTTCTCTTCCCGAAACCACAAACTTCTCTTTCAACTCCTTAGCCGACGACTTAGAGCCCTAGCCCTAACTCGCCGAGCCAACCATCGCCGAAGTGCAACAAGGGAGATCATCAGAGAAGAACCGAGCGGTCTGGGGAGGACCTCGAAGACAAGAAGAGCGTGAGGTAGGACTTTGATACCACCTTACGACATCATTGTGTTCATCTTTTCATCTGTTCTTCAATTCCTTTCGAACCGAAGCCTTCTCGTGGGCAGATCACTCGATGATCAGTTTGATCTAAAGACAAGATCATCGCAACGTCCACCTTTGATCCGAACACCTCTGCCCATGCAAACCATGCAAGAGCACAACAATCTAATAACAATCATAGGATAGCATGCATGTGCATCATCGCATCTAGTTTATGGTTTGCGCATGATATTGATTGCTGTGAATCTTGTATGCGCGTGAATCCTACATAGCAGGACAGATCCAGGAAGCTGTCTACGACGAGCTGCAGCAACAAGGTTTTGAGAATCAAGAACAACCGGAACCGCAAGAATAAGGCAAGTGCTCCTTGACCATGTTGATCCTATGTTTCGGGTAAAACTGTTTTGTTTTGCGAAAAGGTGTGCGTACTTTGTCAAACACGATGGGAAACCCTTTTATAGGAGTTTACTAGTTTTGTTTAAACCACCCTTGTCGCCAGGGAAGTTTATGAGTCGGGTATGGTTTTTGCTTTATGCTTCGCTGAGTCCATGTGATTGGGAAGTGAGATAGTCGTGTCTAGCTAACTGCACTCGTACTGATAATAAGTAACTGATGAGGTTAATGAACATGGATCGGAGGGAGATCTAGGCAAGCCTGGGTTTGTGAATGAGGTAGCATGAGATGGTGGTTTTACTTGCCGTATATCTAAGGACCGGTTCATGCATGCACATGCCAGGATAACAGTGCCACCACAAGGCCAAATATGGGTGCGGCTTAGCTGAGTAATTAGGTAAGTTGCTAGAGTGCTATGGACTGTGGAAGGCGCGGGGAATGGGAGTCGAGTGAGGACTGCCCTGGGAACTGCATGGCACAAGAGGGGGCCCGTGGGTGGAAGAATTGGAGATTCTAGCCTGCCGGTGAAACCTTAGTGAGTCCATACATCTAGTAACCCCTTTGTAAAGGCTATTTTGTGATCTCTTGACCATACACTGACAGATGTGTACTGGTATAATGGAGGTTCTGCAGCCGCCGACGGGTGACGAAATCACAAACTTGTGGGTAAAGAGGTGCAAATTCTGCAGAGTTATTAAAACTATCATGATAGCCGAGCCTACGGTCACGAGCACCTGGCTAAACTGCCATGATTAGATGGGATGGTTATTGGGATGGTTATTAGGAAGGTTCTTGGTTATGGTTATTGGTTTGAAACTGTTGAGTCTGGATGATGAGATGTTTGCATGACTGTTGAGTCATGACATGAGAATTGGGTCTCGATATGAGACGAGGTTGATTTGTGAGATGAGATGGTAGCGAATACGAGGAGGTATTCGTGAGAATGAATAAAGGATTGGTTAATGTTTGTATGGAACAGGGGAAGTGATGAAGGTATGTTGGTGATTTAATTCATGCTGCGATTACATTCATCTAAAGTTAAGTTGCTGTTTTGTCATGGTTTTACAAGATTGCTTTTCTGCAAATAAGCCTTTTTATACCTACCTTGTTTATGAGCTGCATATCATGTGTTTTCCCGCACTTGCTGAGTACATCATTGTACTCAACCTTGCATTATTACTTCATCACCAGCAGCAGGAGAGGCCTACTATGAAGATCAAGTGGAACATTATGGCGTGTGATCTGTTCTCAACCTTGCCTGTGGAGGGAGTAGAGATGGAGCCACTTCTGCTTAGTTTTGCTTCCGCATTAGTTTTTGCTTCCGCATTTAAATAAGGACTTCCGCTGCATAGAAATAAGACTTCCGCTGTAAGCATGAGTCCAAGACTCATGAGGAATTGTAATAAACTCTGTTATTCGTGGTAATATATAATCTGAATTCAATTTGTGGAATGTATGTGTATGTGTGAAGAACATCCTGGGCACACATATGCATTAGCTCTCGGTTCCGTGGTTTTTCCCACAGAATTGAGGGCGTCACAGATTGGTATCAGAGCCACGGGTTGACAGTAGGTTACACGCCTAGGTAGAAAGCCGTAGATAGATAATAGAGATACGGGTTAACCCCAAGAAGGAGTTACAGGCATCCTAGGGTGAATAGCTTAGATTGGCCTTTAAAACCACCTTGACATAGGAAACCATCCTTGAATAGGAGTTGAGTGGGCCCTTGTGATGATTATTTGTGAATATGTGCTTAGTGTGAGTTGTGGGACGTCTCAAAAATGTTGTCCATATCCACACGTAAGAAGAAAGAGGTGTGAGATGTTTCGGCGCTTGCTCATATCCTCATAAGGGCTAATATATATATAGTCCCACTCACCTTGATGCATATAGTAGAAAGGACCTACCTAACCTTCTAACCTTCTATTCTTGACCTCTCTCACAGATGGTGAGAGGAAACGCCGGCCGAAGGAACGTCCCTGACAACCAAGAGGATGATCACGAGGAAGTTCCCGTTAACCCCGGAGCTGGCGAGAACAACCTAGAAAGGTTGATGGCCATGCAAAACCAGCTTATGCAAACCATGATCCAAACTTTGGGTCAGTTGCAGGCCAACCAAAACCCCGTTCCGGCACCACCGCCACCACCACCGCCGGCTCATAACAGGTTGGGAGAATCCATGAGAACTCGACCACCCACCTTTGCTCAAACTAGTGACCCCATGGAGGCCGATGATTGGTTGAAATCCATGGAGAAGAAGCTCGCCATTGTTCAGTGCAACGACCGAGAGAAGGTTCTCTTCGCGTCGCACCAACTTATGGGAGCTGCTGCTGACTGGTGGGATGCCTTGAGCAACGCCCATGCCAACCCGGAGACAATCACTTGGACTGAGTTCAAGGAAAGTTTCCACTCTCACCACATCCCTGTCGGTGTAATGATGCTCAAAAGGCAGGTGTTTGAAGGTTTCCGCCAAGGACAGAAAAGTGTGAACGAATATCTCAACAAGTTCATACAACTGTCCTGGTATGCCCCCGAAGATGTCAACTCAGATCAGAGGAAGCAGTACCTGTTCATGAGAGGGTTGAACAATGAGATCAAAGTTCAGCTCCTCAACAATGACTACGTAAGCTTCCAGAAGCTAGTTGATAAGGCTATTGTGGTGGAAAACAAGATCCGAGAGATCGAGCGAGAGTGCAAAAGGAAGATGCGATACCAGCCCCAAGGGAGCAACGTACGACCTAGATACATGCCTCCTGCACCGCAGTATGGATCGACCACTCCTACGAACCGCCCTGGTCAGCCACCACAGCAACGCTTCATTGCACCGGCACCTCGTGTGCCCATGCCTCCTGCGCCCCAACCCAACAATGGCGCTCTTGTTCAAAACCCCCGCCCCAACGTACCTGCTGCCGTAGGCAACAGGGCATGCTTTGCATGCGGGGAAGTAGGCCACTTCGCTAATCAGTGCCCGAGGAGAGGCCCTGGACAGCAAGGTAACGTGCCCAAGCAGAACCAGCGACCAAACAGAGGGGACAACCAAGGGAACCGTGGACCGCAGAACTATGCTCGTGGCCACGTTAACCATGTCACTGCTGAGGAAGCACAACAGGCTGAGGACGTCGCAATTGGTATGTTCCTTGCCAACTCCAACCCAGCCACCATTTTATTTGATTCCGGAGCATCGCATTCTTTCATATCATCCGAATATGTTGCCAAGCATCATCTACCCGTATCCCACTTAGAATGTGCTATGTTAGTTAATTCTCCCGGAGGAGAAATGAGGACTAGTATAGTATGTCCTAAAGTAAGCCTTAAAATAAGGGGGGTAGACTTCCTCGCCAACCTTATTGTTTTGGACTCCCACGGGATTGACATCATACTCGGAATGGACTGGTTAAGCAAACACAATGGAGTAATCCAATGTGCTGAAAGGAGCGTGCAGTTGACAAACGAACACGGTATTTGTGTCGAGTTTGAGTCAGCCCAGCAAGCAACCGAACGGGCAGATTTGAACCATGTTGAAGGAACAACATTGGACAGCATTCCAGTGGTTCAGGAATTTTCGGACGTGTTCCCGGAAGAGCTCCCGGGGAATGCCACCTGGCCGGGACGTCGAGTTTGCCATAGATTTGGTATCCGGAACTGCACCTATAGCTAAGAGACCATATAGGATGCCCTTCAACGAGTTAGTTGAACTCAAGAAGCAAATTCAAGAACAGTTGGAGAAGGGTTTTATCCGTCCAAGCTCGTCACCATGGGGAGCTTCGGTACTCTTGGTGGACAAGAAGGACCGAACCCAAAGAATGTGTGTGGACTACAGATCTCTCAACGAGGTGACAATCAAGAATAAATACCCTCTGCCCTGTATAGAGGACCTGTTCGATCAAATGAAAGGAGCCCAGGTATTCTCCAAGATAGATCTTCGGTCGGGATATTTCCAGCTGAAGATTAAGCCCTCCGATATACCTAAGACAGCCTTTCGGACACGGTATGGTTCATATGAATATACCGTTATGTCTTTTGGATTGACGAATGCACCCGCATACTTCATGTACCTTATGAACAAGGTTTTCATGGAGTACATGGACAAGTTCGTCGTGGTTTTCATCGATGACATTCTGGTGTATTCAAAAAGTAAGGAGGAGCATGAAGAACATCTGAGATTGACCTTGCAGAAGTTGCGCGAGCATCAGTTGCATGCCAAGCTCAACAAGTGTCAATTTTGGCTAAAGGAAATATCTTTCCTAGGCCACATCATCTCCAAGGAAGGGGTATCGGTTGATCCTGGAAAGGTGAGAGATGTTCTGAAGTGGGACCAACCGAAGAGCGTGAGGGATATTCGTAGTTTCCTTAGGATGGCAGGATACTATTGGCGCTTCATTAAAGACTTCTCTAAAATAGCAAAACCTATGACGGAGTTGCTAATGAAGGGAAAAATCTTTCAATGGACACAAGCCTGCCAAGAAAGTTTTGAGGAACTCAAGAAAAGGCTAACCACAGCACCAGTTCTGGTATTGCCAGACGAAAGCAAGAGCTTTGACATATATTGTGACGCATCCAGACAAGGGCTCGGGTGCGTACTCATGCAGGAAGGACAAGTGGTAGCATATGCCTCACGACAATTAAAGAAGCACGAGCTTAACTATCCTACGCACGACTTGGAGTTAGCAGCAGTGGTGCATGCATTGAAGATTTGGAGACATTATATCCTTGGTCATCGATGTGAGATCTATACGGATCATAAAAGCCTCAAGTACATATTTACACAAACGGACTTGAATTTGAGGCAACGTCGATGGTTAGAACTCATCAAGGACTATGATGTAGGAATCAACTACCACCCCAGGAAGGCCAATGTAGTAGCGGACGCATTGAGCAGAAAGGGAATCATGCCACCAACTCACGGTTCCGGAGCTACCAGCCGAACTACGTAAGGAGTTCGAACGGTTACACCTCGGATTCTTGAATAACATGGAAATAATGGAGATCCACTCCTCATTGGAACAAGAAATAAGGAAGGGCCAAGCAACGGACGAGGGGATCAAGGAGATCAAGGAAAGAATCCGACAAGGGATAGAGAAGGATTTAAAGGAGGATGAAAAGGGTACGCTTTGGCTAGGAAAAAGGATTTGTGTGCCAAACATAAGACACCTTCGCGACATGATATTGAAGGAGGCACATGATTCACCCTATTCCATACATCCAGGGAGCACCAAAATGTACAAGGATTTGAAAACTTGCTATTGGTGGGAAGGTATGAAGAGGGATATAGCCGAATACATTGCCCTATGCGACACATGCCAACGGGTAAAAGCTAAACATCAAAAACCCGCTGGATTGCTGCAACCTTTGAGAATACCCGAATGGAAATGGGAGGACATCAGTATGGACTTCATCGTCGGATTACCACGTACTCAGTCAGGATACGACTCCATCTGGGTCATTGTGGACCGGTTGACGAAAACCGCCCATTTTCTTCCATTAAAGACCAGTTACAACGTTGCACAATTGGCAGAGTTGTACATGGAGCAGATCGTGTGCCGTCACGGAGTCCCGAAGAGGATAGTCTCAGATCAAGGATCTCAGTTTACCTCTAGATTCTGGAGGAGGCTGCAGAAAGCCATGGGGACACGACTGGATTTTAGCTCCGCCTATCACCCACAAACAGATGGGAAAACCGAAAGGACGAACCAAATTTTGGAGGACATGTTGAGAGCTTGCGCCTTAAAACGTGGGCGTAGTTGGGATAGGAGTTTACCGTATGCCGAGTTCTCCTATAACAACAACTATCAAGCTAGCTTGAAGATGTCCCCTTTTGAAGCCTTATATGGTTGACGGTGTAGAACGCCACTGTTCTGGAACGAAACTGGAGAGAACCAGGTGTTTGGACCCAAAGTACTACAAGAAGCTGAAAAGCAGGTCCAAACGATACGGGAGAACTTAAAGGCTGCTCAGTCACGATAGAAAGGCTATGCGGACAATAGGCGTAGAAAGTTGACCTTTGAAGTAGGAGACTTCGTATACCTTAAGGTATTGCCTATCCGAGGCCAACGACGTTTCAACGTCAAAGGCAAGCTAGCACCTCGCTACATCGGACCCTTTAAAATTTTGGACAAGCGAGGAGAAGTATCCTATCAACTAGAGCTCCCAAACCACCTCTCCGACGTACAAGACGTGTTTCATGTATCCCAGCTCATGAAGTGCTTGAGAGTACCAGAAGAACAAGTGTCAATGGGAGAACTTGAACTTCAAGAGGACCTGACTTACGCAGAACACCCTGTCCGAATTTTGGACGTAAAAGAAAGGGTCACCCGAAACAAGGTGATTCGATGGTGCAAGGTACAATGGAGCCATCACACTGAAGCTGAAGCC
Organism: Neostapfia colusana; assembly: GCA_030760725.1. Lineage (NCBI taxonomy): Eukaryota > Viridiplantae > Streptophyta > Magnoliopsida > Poales > Poaceae > Neostapfia > Neostapfia colusana. The sequence continues at coordinate 96,670,089 of JASWHV010000003.1, forward strand.
ACATGGGAACGTGAAGAGGATATCAAGGCGGAATTCCCCCATCTATTTTCTACAATCGAATCTCGAGGGCGAGATTCAATTTAAGGGGGGTACATTTGTGACACCCTCACCTCGGGTGTCAGCATATGTTCGTGTCCTATGAAAAGGAAACATTTTAATGAAAAAAAGGAACAGAGAGAATTATCAAAAGAATAGCCAATAAAGCCTTCAGAGAGCGCCGAAGGCAACTTCCGCTGCCAGCAGGCCACGTGGCGTGATTGGAGCTCATCCCTGCAAAGTGGGGAGAGGCCGCCGCCAAGCTGGCTACGTGGCAGGCTCGGGGCTCGTCTCCGCAAAGGGGAGAGGTCCGATCCTGTGGGACACGTTTTGCCCACGGAGCTAGCCTCTGCAGAAGAAGCAAAGGCATTTCCGCAGGACACGTGTCATCCTCGGAGCTAGTCCTCGCGGAAATCAGAGGACCAGCCGCGCGGGATGCGTGTCGATCTCGGAGCTCACCTGCGAGAGGTCCTGTTCTATTGGACACGCGTCACCAACAGAGCTTATCTCCGGGAGGTCTGTCGCTGCTGGACACGTGTCGACCACGTGGCACGTCCCTGAGGAAAGGAGAAGGGGAAGACCGGCGCCAACACGTGGCGTGCGTGGAACTCACCTCCGAAGAAGAGGGAGGTCTCGCTCGTGACACGCGGCACAAGCGGAGTTCATCTCTGTGGGAGAAGAGATACCAGGCTCGGAAGGACACATGGAGCTTCCGGAGCTCATCACCGCGGAGGTAACGAGTCTGGAGCAGTTTTTACGCGTAAAGATACCGGTACGCAACAGAAACTGATCTAAACTCCACGATGTTACCGAAGATAAGATGTCAGGATCTAACAAAGATCTGAATAAGGCTCTTATTCGGATACAATCAGATTAGGACTCTTCTCTTCCCGATTATAAATAGAACCCAAAACCTCTGGCCGAAACCACAAACTTCTCTTTCAACTCCTGAGCCGACGACTTAGAGCCCTAGCCCTAACTCGCCGAGCCAACCATCGCCGAAGCGCAACAAGGGAGATCATCGGAGAAGAACCGAGTGGTCTGGGGAGGATCTCGAAGACAAGAAGAGCGTGAGGTAGGACTTCGATACCACCTTACGACATCATTGTGTTCATCTTTGCATCTGTTCTTCAATTCCTTTCGATACGAAGCCTTCTCGTGGGCAGATCACTCGATGATCAGTTTGATCTAAAGACAAGATCATCGCCACGCCCACCTTTGATCCGAACACCTCTGCCCATGCAAGCCATGCAAGAGCACAACAATCTAATAACAATCATAGGATAGCATGCATGTGCATCATCGCATCTAGTTTATGGTTTGCGCATGATATTGATTGCTGTGAATCTTGTATGCGCGTGAATCCTACATAGCAGGACAGATCTAGGAAGCTGTCTACGATGAGCTGCAGCAACAAGGTTTTGAGAACAAGAACAACCGGAACCGCAAGAACAAGGCAAGTGCTCCTTGACCATGTTGATCCTATGTTTCGGGTAAAACTGTTTTGTTTTGCGAAAAGGTGTGCGTACTGAGTCAAACACGATGGGAAACCCTTTTATAGGAGTTTACTAGTTTTGGTTAAACCACCCATGTCGCCAGGGAAGTTTATGAGTCGGGTATGGTTTTTGCTTTATGCTTCGCTGAGTCCATGGGATTGGGAAGCGAGATAGATGTGTCTAGCTAACTGCACTCGTACTGATAATAAGTAACTGATGAGGTTAATGAACATGGATCGGAGGGAGATCTAGGCAAGCCTGGGTTTGTGAATGAGGTAGCATGAGATGGTGGTTTTACTTGCCGTAGATCTAAGGACCGGTTCATGCATGCACATGCCAGGATTACAGTGCCACCACAAGGCCAAATATGGGTGCGGCTTAGCTGAGGAATTAGGTAAGTTGCTAGAGTGTTATGGACTGTGGAAGGCGCGGGGAATGGGAGTCGAGTGAGGACTGCCCTGGAAACTGCATGGCACAAGAGGGGGGCCGTGGGTGGGAGAATTGGAGATTCTAGCCTGCCGGTGAAACCTTAGTGAGTCCATACATCTAGTAACCCCTTTGTAAAGGCTATTTTGTGATCTCTTGACCATACACCGACGGATGTGTACTGGTATAATGGAGGTTCTGCAGTCGCCGACGGCTGACGAAATCACAAACTTGTGGGTAAAGAGGTGCAAATTCTGCAGAGTTATTAAAACTATCATGATAGCCGAGCTTACGGTCACGAGCACCTGGCTAAACTGCCATGATTATATGGGATGGTTATTGGGATGGTTATTAGGAAGGTTCTTGGTTATGGTTATTGGTTTGGAACTGTTGAGTCTGGATGATGAGATGTTTGCATGACTGTTGAGTCATGACATGAGAAATGGGTCTCGGTATGAGACGAGGTTGATTTGTGAGATGAGATGGTAGCGAGTACGAGGAGGTATTCGTTAGAATGAATAAAGGATTGGTTAATGTTTGAATGGAACACGGGAAGTGATGAAGGTATGTTGGTGATTTAATTCATGCTGGGATTACATTCATCTAAAGTTAAGTTGCTGTTTTATCATGGTTTTACAAGATTGCTTTTCTACAAATAAGCCTTTTTATACCTACCTTGTTTATGAGCTGCATATCATGTGTTTTCCTGCACTTGCTGAGTACATCATTGTACTCAACCTTGCATTAATACTTCATCACCAGCAGCAGGAGAAGCCTACTATGAAGATCAAGTGGAACATTATGGCGTGTGGTCTGTTCTCAGTCTTGCCTGTGGAGGGAGTAGAGATGGAGCCACTTCAGCTTAGTTTTGCTTCCGCATTAGTTTTTGCTTCCGCATTTAAATAAGGACTTCCGCTGCATAGAAATAATACTTCCGCTGTAAGCATGAGTCCTAGACTCATGAGGAATTGTAATAAACTCTGTTATTCGTGGTAATATATAATCTGAAATCAGTTTGTGGAATGTATGTGTATGTGTGAAGAACATCCTGGGCACACATATGCATTAGTTCTCGGTTCCGTGGTTTTTCCCACAGAATTGAGGGCGTCACACATCTGTACCGTCCAAGCCGGTGTATGGATCTGCTTGGCGTGGAACAGGCACGCCTTGCAGTTCTCGACCAGCTTGACGGCATCCTGGAGTGTTGTCGGCTAGTAGAAGCCATGCCGGAAGGCTTTACCGACAAGCGTGCATGAGGAAGAGTGACTCCCACATTCGCCTCCATGGATCTCAGCGAGCAAGTCGCAGCCTTTTCCCTGGGTTATGCACCGCAATAGGATGCGGTTGGCGCCGTGTCGGTAGAGATCCCCTTGTACCATCACGTGTCTCTTAGCCATACGCACGATCCGTTCAGCGGATACACGTTCATCAGGGAGGATATTGTCTTTCAAGTAGTCCCGGATCTCCGTGATCCATGCATCGGGTCTGACTTGAGCGTCTGGATCTTGAGCGCTGGGTTGCACGGAGTTCCCAGTGACGCTTACGATCCTTGGCGGCGTCCATGGCCACCGGGACCGCCAGCTTCGAGGTGCTGGTCTAGCCCCCTTCGCCCGGCTCAGCGGGCTGGGCTGTGGGCCGCGGCAACGTCCTCTAGAAGCCCCCTTCGGGCACAGGGGCTCCGGTGGGGATCTTCATTGAGAGGTCATCAGCTGCGGCCTTGCTAGCGCGCGGTACGTGGTGCAGGTCCAAGGCGAGGAAGTCTTTCTCCACCATCTTGCTTGATAACTAGCTGGGAGTCGTCCTGTGCCAACGACTGGCGAGCGCCTAGAGACAGGGCTGTCTTTAGGCCAAGGATGAGTGCTTCATACTCTGCCATGTTGTTGGTTGCCTTGGAATGGAGACGCACCATATACCCAGACTTCTCCCCCGATGGCATGAGGAACAGTACGCTAGCACCGGCCCCCTGCTTTCGCAAGGAGCCGTCGAAGAAGAGCGTCCAGTAAGGCCCGGTGAAGGCCAGAGCTCGGGGTCCTGGTTCACCGTCTTCATGGCCCCCTGGGTCAGCCTGCGTTGGCGTCCACTTCAGCCACGAAGTCAGCTAGTGCTTGGCTGTTGCCTGCGTGACGAGGAAGGAAGCCTAGCTCAAACTCCAGTAGCTCTGCTGCCCATTTGGCGGCATCGTCCGTCGCGTCGCGTGGGGGCTGTGGAAGATAGCCTTCAGCTGGTAGGAGGTGGCCACTGAGGCCCGGTGTGTTTGGCAGCAGTGGCGGAGAGTCCTGGACGCCATGAGCACTGCATACAGCAGCTTATGTACCTCCAGGTACCTTGTCTTGGCGTCATGGGGGACCTCGCTGATGAAGTAGACAGAACATCCCGCGCGCCCGGGGAGGCCACCGGGAGCTGATACTCGGAGGTCCCCAGGCTGTCTTGGACCTCTGGGGGGTCCCGCTGATTTCCCGGGAGCTCCGTGGGGTCCCGTTGGACGTCGGGGAGGTTCTGTTGGGCCTCCGGGGGGGTCCCGTTGCACCTCCGGGAGATCCTGCTGGTCCTCCGGGAGGTTGTGTCGGGGGTCTGGGGTCCGTTTTGGACCTCCGGGGGGTCGCCTCGGACCTCCGGGGTTTCCTGGCGCTTATTTCCCGATACCGGAGCAGGTTGCGGCGATGAGGGGTCCGGCCGCTCTTCGGCGAGGACCATACTCACCACTCCAGCCGTTGCCGCGATGTAGAGCAACAGATGCTCTTCGGTCCAAGCTGATTCAGCTCCTGGGGAGCTTCCTCCGCTTCATCGGTCCAAGCGAATGGGACGGATTTGTGTAGGAGCTTAGAGAAGTGGAGCGTTTGCTTTGCTAACCTCGGTACAAACCGACTCAGCGCAGCTAGGCATCCCGTGAATTTCTGGAATTTTTTGATGCGGGCGGGGGGCCGCCTCGGGCCGATGGCTTTGATCTTCTCTGGGTTGGCCTCAGCTCCTCGGCGTGAGGCCAGGAATTCTAAGGGTTTTCCAGAGGATACACTGAACTCACACTTGTCGGAAGGACCAAGACTAAGGCCAGGTTATCTAGTAGTGATGAACTCTGTCTGACCTTAACAACAATGTCTTCGACACACACCTCAACTGAGTCTCTCATTAGCTCTCCTAAGGTCTTGTGCATTGCACGTACGAAGGTAGGGAGAGCGTTCCTTAGGCCATAAGACATAGAGGCATAACAGTACAGACCGACTATTGTGATGAAGGAGGTGTGCTCTTCATCTTCTCTAGACACAGGGGTCTGGTGGAAACCCGAGTAAGCATCTAGGAAGCACAGCATATCGCAGCCTGACGTCGAATCTACTATTTTATCTATCATAGGGAGAGAAAATAGATCTTTAGGACATGCCTTATTGAGACTGCTGTAGTCGATGCACTTCCGGAGCTTCCCGCCGGCCTTTGGGACAACAACAGAGTTCGCCAACCGGGGGTGTCGGACTTTCCGTATGGAGCCAGCGCCCAGCAGCTTCTTGGTTTCTTATCAGATTGGCCGGGCGTCGGGGAAGACCTTTAGATAGTGCCCAGTCACCACCCTAGGGATCTCTGGCATCTGCGACGGCTGTCATGCAACACATCGGTATTGTGCCGGAGGGAGGTAACGAGCGCGCCTTCCTATTTGCTATCCAGGCCCCCGGCTACCTGGGTGGTCTGGGTGGCATCGGCGCTGATTCGGACGAGCCTCAAGGGGACGCCATCCTCGTCGAGGGGTTGCACATGGAGTGCTGTGGTAGAGGCACGGTGGCGTGCACTTGGGTGGAGCCGGTTTGGTTCTGTACTGCCTGGGGTTGGTGCTCTAGCTGCTGTAAGCACCTGGAGCTTTTCCAAGGCTAACACTGCGGCAGTACGGTCTCCACAAAACTTGAGGACTCCTGTTGGTGTAGGCATCTTCAAGACAAGGTAGCCGTAGTGGGCTACTGCCATGAATCGGTACAGGGCTGGCCTGCCAATTATGGCGTTGAAGGGGAGGTCGATCTCGGCCACGTCGAACAGAATGTACTCTGTCTGATAGCTGTCCGGTGCCCCAAAGGTCACCGGGAGGCTGATGTGGCCGTAGGGAACGAGTCCCAGCCCTACCCCTGAGAACGTGCTCGATGGGGTGAGCTTGGCCATCAGGATCTGCAGCTTCTGGAAGGCTGCGCGACTGATGAGGTTCAGTCCAGCCCCGACATCCACCAAAACGTTGTACATCCTCACGTTGGCGATGGTGGGGGCCACCACGAGTGGTAGTTGGCCGGCCCCAGCCATGTTCCTGGGGCAGTCGGTGGCATCGAAGCTGATGGGGGTTCCCATCCACCTGAGGTGCGGTGCTGCATTCGGGAGGGGAGCCACCGACGCTACCGCTCGGCGCAAGGCCTTAGCCGCGCTTCGGGACGAGGGGTCAGCAAACCCGCCGAAGATGACGTAGAGCATCTTCCGGTGCTCGTTATCATTGGAGCTGGAGCTCTCATAATTGCGCACCGCCTTCACGGCGCGCTGAAGCTCCTGGAACTCCACCTGGTGGTCGACGCCGTCTGGGGCGTCGACCTTCTGCTTGCCCTCCCTTTGACGGTAGGGTGGGGCATCAGTTAGAAGCTTCTTCCCTTTCCTGAAGCGCTCCGTGAGCTTCTGGATTTCCCGGCACTCGGCAGCAGTATGGTACCTGGTGCCGTGCACGGGGCATAACTCGCCCTGGCCTCCGTCTGGAGCCGGTGATTGACGCGGCCTTTTGTCGGGGCGCGGCCCCCGAGCTCCGCTGGGCGCTGCTGTTGTGGTAACGGGGGCCACGGCTGGCGGCTTCATCTTGCCACCACCCCTGTTCTTGATCTTCCTGTCGCTTCAATAGGAAGCGGCGCCAGATCCCGGCTGACCCCCTGGCTCGGAGGCTGGCAGTGAGTGCCAGCTCCGCCATTCGGCTGCTCTGGCACACTTGTCCGCCAGGCCGAAGAGCTCCGAGACGTCGCGGACCTCCCTAGTCGCGAGCTTCTCGAGCATCTTCTTGTCCCGAACGCCTTGTCGGAACGCCACTACAACAGAAGCGTTCTGGATGTGTGGGATGGTGTTCCGCACCTGGGAGAACAGCTGGATGAAGGAGCGCAGCGACTCCCCTGGTTGTTGCTGGATGGCGTGGAGGTCGAGCTCCGTGCCAGGCCGGGTGTAGGAACTGCCGAAGTTGGCAACGAACTGCCGGCAGAGCTCTCCCCACGAGGTTATGGAATCCTGGGGTAGGTTCATGAGCCAAGACCGGGCTGGGCCGGTCAAGGCCACGGGGAAATAGTTGGCCATGATGGCCTCATCCCCTCCTGCGGCAAGTACGGCGGTGGAGTAGATCTGGAGGAACTCCGCCGGGTTGACGCTGCCGTCGTATTTTTCGGGCAGGTGTGGCCGAAACTTGCGCGGCCACCTCGCAAAGCAAAGGTGGGGTGCAAGAGCCACACATCCTGCTCCTGTTGCCGCAGGTATTGGTGCCGCGAACGCTTGGTTCGCACCTGGCACTGTGTACCCCGGTATGGGAAAGGCTGCGCCATAGACCGGGGACGCCGTTTGCAGGGCATATGGTTGTGGCATATGCTGTGCGGCGTACGCCTGGGGCAGAGCTCGCGTGACGAAGACCTGCCCTTCAGGCTGGGTCGAGGTCGACGTCATGCTGTCGCCAGCCTCTTCGATGCGACGCCTCTCTCGACGTCGCTCGAGGAATACTCGAGCATCTTGTCCCAAGTGGCATCGCTCCAGCTCTGCCCTGAGGTCCGTCGTCGGAGGACTGTTGGAGCTGGAGTCCGCCGTCTGCCCGTCAACCGTGGGCGTGCGCGTCAGCGACACTGCCGGTTGACCGGAGTGTCGTCCTCGCCGAAGTCGAGGGTTTACGGCGGCGACGACGAGACGGTCTACCTCGCGTATCGACTGCTGGGTTGCTGAATGGGGTGCGTCCCCAGCAGGTGGGTTGCGCAGTAGTGCTCGTGCTGCAGCTAGCGCACCTCTATGGGGTTCGCTTATCGCTGCAGAGGATCTCACGCTGGTCAGAGCCTGCATTGCCGGGGTCGGCGCTGCCAGAGCCGGCTGCTGGCTCCCTGCTTACGCCGACACACTGCGTACTGAGTGTGTCGACATGTATTCCCCCCGGTCACGGTTCGCCGCGAACACGGGGGAGGAGAGTTTGCCGCTGAAGGAAGCTTGGTCATCTTCGTCGGCGGAAACTCGTCGCGCAAGGGAAAAGCCCCCCTACCTGGCGCGCCAAATGTCGAAGTGTTTGGTCGACACTTCCCCCGGACCTGCACTGGGCAGCCCGCGGAGGTTCTTTTTCGGAGGGGCTAGTCACTTGCGGAGAGCTTGAGCGTATGGACGAGTTAGTAAGAGCTTGACACAGCGGGTTTTACGTGGTTCGGGCCACCGGATCGTAAAACCCTACGTCCACGGTGAGCTGAGGTGCTCGCTGTATTGCTTGCGGCTCAGAACCGGAGTCCTGAGCTTGGGGATGACTGATGTCTAGCGTATTAGTTACTGGAGTGCGAACCCTTGCTAACGTCGCATACCCGAGCCTTTTATAGTCCAAGACTCGGGTGGCTTACAAGGGGGGCCCGGGACCCGACAGGTGGTCCTGGGGAGATTGACTGTTATCTACCGTACCTGCAGTTATGCTGGTAGTTGCCTCCGGCGAAGGCTTCTGAGTCTTCGTCTTGCAGCCCTGCCTATGCCGCATGCTAGTCGTAGTGGTTGATGACGGCGGGGGCGGCATGGGATGTCTTGTCGCTGCGTTTCTTGGCTGGCAGGCTCTGACACTCCGCGCCAGTCTGTGATGCGACTGGGCGCAATGGCACCTGACAGAGGCGTGCTCCGCGTCTCCGTGTCTTGGGAAGACCCGGGCCTTGAATACCTTGTACGGGCAAAGTATGGGGCGTCTTTACGCCCGCTGCCTACCGCTCGGGGGCGGGCAGCGCCGTTCTGCTGGCCACGTGGCGGGGCCGGAGCCCTCCTCAGAGGAGAGGGGGGGGTCCGGCCCTGCAGGACACGTGGAGCCTTCGGACCTCTCCCCGCGGAGGGGGAGGTCCGGCTTCTGTCGGCCACGTGGCAAGCCCGGAGCTCCTCTCGGAGGAGAGGGAGCTCCAGCCCCGCTGGACACATGGCACCTTCGGACCTCTCTCCCGCGTAGGGGGAGGTCCGGCTTCTGCAGGCCACGTGGCGAGCCCGGAGCTCTCCTCTGAGGAGAGGGAGGTCCGGCCCCACCGGATGCGTAGCGCCTTCGGAGCTCTCCCTGCAGAGAAGGGCGAGATCCTTAGGCATTTTCCCCTGTGCGTGGGGGTACCCCATATCACGGGTACCGACACGCGGGTCTTGAATACCTTGTACGGACAAGGTATGGCGCGTCTTTACTCTTTCTGCCTTCCGCGCGGGGGTAGGTAGTGCTATTCTGCTGGCCACGTGGCGGGCCCGGAGCTTTCCTCTGAGGAGAGGGAGGTCCGGCCCCGCTGGACGCGTGGAGCCTTCGGAGCTCTCCTCGCGGAGGGTGGAGTTCCGGCTCTGCTGGCCACGTGGCGGGCCCGGAGCCCTCCTCTGAGGAGAGGGAGGTCTGGCCCTGCTGGACACATGGAGCCTTCGGAGCTCTCCACGTGGAGGGGGGAGGTCCGGCTCTGCTGGCCACGTGGCGGGCCCGGAGCCCTCCTCTGAGGAGAGGGAGGTACGGCCCTGCTGGACACGTGGAGCCTTAAGAGCTGTCCCTGCGGAGAAGGGAGGTCCGGCTCTACCAGCCACGTGGCGGGCCCGGAGCCCTCCTCTAAGGGGAGGGAGGTCCGGCCCCGAGGACACGTGGGGCTTTCGGAGCTTGCCCCTGCGGAAGGGGCAAAGTCCTTAGGTGATTTCCCCTGTGTGCGGGGGTACCCCATATTGAGGGTACCGACACTTTCCCATTGCTCTTTGGGTGAGCAACAGAGGCATAGCACACCTGGATGCCGAGGTCTTCGCAGTAGTCTTGGAACGCAGTGCTGGTGAACTGGGTCCCATTGTTGGTGACGATTCTGTTTGGCACCCCGAACATGCAGACGATCGACTTGATGAACTTGACTGTGGATTGCTTGTTGATGGTGATGACGGGTGTCGGTACCCGCGATATGGGGTACCCCCGCGCACAGGGGAAAATGCCTAAGGATCTCGCCCTTCTCCGCAGGGAGAGCTCCCAAGGCGCCACGTGTCCAGCGGGGCCGGACCTCCCTCTCCTCAGAGGAGAGCTCCGGGCCCGCCACGTGGCCAACAGCAGCCAGACCTCCCCTCCATGGGGAGGGCTCTGAAGGCGCCACGTGTCCCGTGGGGCCGGACCTCCCCCTCCTCAGAGGAGAGCTCCGGGCCCGCCATGTGGCCGATAGAAGCCGGACCTCCCCCCTCCGCGGGAGAGGTCTGAAGGCTCCACGTGTCCTGCGGGGCCGGACCTCCCTCTCCTCAGAGGAGAGCTCCGGGCCCGCCACGTGTCCAGCAGAACAGCGCTGCCTGCCCCCGAGCGGTAGTCAGCGGGCGTAAAGACGCACCATACCTTGCCCCTACAAGGTATTCAAGGCCAGCGCCTTCCCAAGACGTGGAGACGCGGAGCACGCTTCTGTCAGGTGCTGTTGCGCCCAGTCGCATCACAGACTGGCGCGCGGTGTCAGAACCTGCCAGCCAATAAACACAGCAACGAGACATCCCCTGCCACCCCCGCCGTCATCAACCACTACGACTAGCATGCTGCATGGGCAGGGCGGCAAGACGAAGACTCGGAACCCTTCGCCAGAGACAACTACCGACAAAACTGCAGATACAATAGTCGGCAGGAAATCTCCCCGGCACCACCTGTCGGGTCCCGGGCCCCCCTTGTAAGCCACACGAGCCTTGGACTATAAAAGGCTCGGGTAGGAAACGTTAGCCAAGGTTCGCACTCCAGCAACTCACACCCTAGGCATAACTCATCCTCAAGCTCAGGACTCTGGTTCTTAGCAACAAGCAATACAGCGAGCACCTCTGCTCACCGTGGACGTAGGGTTTTACGCTCCAGCGGCCTGAACCACGTAAAACTCGCCGTGTCAAGCTTCTCCTAAACTCGTCCATACACTTAAGCTCTCCGCATGTGACTAGCCCCACCAAAAAAGAACCTCCGCGGGCTGCCCAGTGCAGGTCCGGGGGAAGTGTCGACCACACACTTCGACAACATCATATACTGCGGGTATGCCGACCCCTCGTCTCGAAGCGCGGTTAAGACTCTGCGCCGAGCGGTAGCGTTGGTAGCTCCACTCCCAGGTGCCGCACCGCACCTCAAGTGGATGGGAACCCCCATCAGATTTGATGCTACCGACTGCCCCAGGAACATGGCTGGGGCCGGCCAACTACCGCTCTTGGTAGCGCCCACCATCGCCAATGTGAGGATGTATCACGTTTTGGTAGATGGCGGAGATGGGCTGAACCTCATCAGCCGTGCAGCTTTTCAGAAGCTGCAGATCCCTATGGCCAAGCTCACCCCGTCAAGACCATTCTCAGGGGTAGGGCCGGGACAGGTCGTTCCCTACGGCAACATCAGCCTCCCGGTGACCTTTGGATCTCCGGACAGCTATCGGACAGAATACATTCTGTTCGACGTGGCGGAGATCGACCTCCCCTTCAACGCCATAATTGGCAGGCCAGCCCTGTACCGATTCATGGCAGTAGCACACTACGGCTACCTCGTCTTGAAGATGACTACACCAACAGGCGTCCTCAGGATTCGTGGAGACCGCACTGCTGCAGTGTCGGCCTTGGAAAAGCTCCAAGCGCTTGCAACAGCTAGAGCACCAGCCCCTGGCAGTGCAGAACCAGACCAGCTCCACCCGAGTGCACGCCACCGTGCCTCCACCGCAGCACCCAGTGTGCATCCCCTCGACGAGGGCGACGTCCCCTTAAAGATCGTCCAAATCGGCGCCGATGCCACCCAGACCACCCGGGTAGCCGGGGGCCTGGATAGCAAATAGGAAGGCACGCTCGTCACCTTCTTCCGGCACAACGTCGACGTGTTTGCATGGCAGCCGTCGCAGATGCCGGGGATCCCTAGGGAGGTGATCGAGCACCACTTAAAGGTCTTCCCCGATGCCCGGCCAGTTCAACAGAAGCCCCGCAAGCAGTCCATCGAGCGGCAAAACTTCATCCACGAAGAAATCAAGAAGCTGCTGGACGCTGGCTTCATACGGGAAGTCCACCACCCCTGGTGGTTGGCGAACCCCGCTGTTGTCCCGAAGGCCGGTGGGAAGCTCCAGATGTGCATCGACTACACTAGTCTCAATAAGGCATGTCCCAAAGATCCATTCCCTCTCCCTAGAATAGATCAAATAGTAGACTCGACATCAGGCTACGATATGCTTTGCTTCCTAGACGCCTACTCAGGTTTCCATCAGATCCCCATGTCTAGAGAAGATGAAGAGCACACCTCCTTCATCACAGTAGATGGCCTGTATTGTTATGTCTCTATGCCTTATGGACTAAAGAATGCTCTCCCGACCTTTGTACATGCAATGCACAAAACCTTTGGAGAGTTAATAAGAGACTTAGTCGAAGTGTATGTCGATGACATCGTTGTCAAAGTCAGGCAGAGTTCATCCTTGTTAGATAACCTAGCCTTAGTTTTTGACAAATTGCGCTCCATGCGCACCAAGGTGAACCCCGACAAATGTGTGTTCGGTGTATCCTCTGGGAAACTCTTAGGATTCCTGGTCTCGCACCGGGGAATTGAGGCCAACCCAGAGAAGATCAAGGCCATCGATTTGATGCGGCCACCTGCTCGCATCAAAGAAGTCCAGAAGCTCACGGGATGCCTAGCCGCGCTGAGTCAGTTTATACCGAGACTAGCAGAGCGGGCGCTCCCCTTCTTTAAGCTCCTGCACAGATCCGGTCCATTTGCCTGGACTGACGAAGCAGAAGAAGCTTTCCAGGAGTTGAAGCGACTCCTGACGACCCTACCTATCATGGTAGTCCCCGAGCCCGGAGAGCATCTGTTGCTCTACATCGCAGTGACAACTGAAGTGGTGAGTATGGTCCTCGTCACAGAGCGGCCAGACCTCTCGTCTTCACAGCCTGCTCCGGCAGCAGAAGACAGATGCCAGGAAACCCCGCAGGTCCAAGACGGCCTCCCGGACCTCCAAGACAACCTCCCGAAGGTCCAGGGCGGCCTCCCGGACCTCCAAGACAACCTCACTGGAGTCCAGAGGGACCCCCGGGGGCCCAACGGGACCTCCCGAAGATCCAGCAGGACCTCCCGGAGCTCCCGGAGAACCAGCCGTGCCCCCCGGAGGGCCAAGATGGCTTAAGAACCTTCGAGTTCCAACTCCCAGAAGCCCCCCTGGACCCACTCACCTCCAGCGGGCCAGGGCCAATGGATGAAGACCTCTCAAGCCTAAGAGAGAGGGTTCGAACCATCCAGAGGCCTGTCTACTACATCAGCGAAGTCCTTCATGATGCCAAGACAAGGTACCTAGAAGTCCACAATCTGCTATATGCAGTGCTCGTGACGTCCAGGAAGCTCCGCCACTACTTTCAGGCCCACCGGGTCTCAGTAGTCACCTCCTATCCGCTGAAGACGATCCTTCACAGCCCCCATGCGACTGGCAACGTCGCTAAATGGGCAGCGGAGCTGGCGGAGTTCGAGCTGGACTTCCTTCCTCGCCATGCAGTCAAAAGCCAAGCGCTGGCTGACTTCGTGGCAGAGTGGACACCAATGAAGGCTGACCCAGGGGGCCACGAAGACGGTGAACCAGAGCACCGAGCTCCGGTCTTTACTGAGACCCACTGGACGCTCTTCTTCGACGGCTCCTCGCGAAAGCAGGGGGCCGGTGCCGGCGTACTGCTTCTCATGCAATCGGGGGAGCAGTTTGGGTACATGGTGCATCTCAATTTCAAGGCAACCAACAACATGGCAGAGTATGAAGCACTCATCTTTGGCCTACAGACAGCCCTGTCTCTGGGCGCTCGCCAGTTGTTGGCACAGGGCGACTCCCAGCTGCTTATCAAGCAAGTTAAGGGCGAATGCTCCTGCAATGACCCACAGCTAGCTGCTTATCTGCTCCACGTGCAGATGTTGGAGAAAGACTTCCTCGCCTTGGACCTGCGCCACGTACCGCGTGCTGGCAATGCCGCAGCTGACAACCTTTCAACGAAGGCTTCCACCGGAGCCCCTGTGCCCGAAGGAGTCTTCGAGAGGATGTTGCTGTGGCCCACAGACTGGCCCGCCGAGCCGGGCGAAGGGGGCTGGACCAGCACCTCGAAGCTGGCGGTCCCGGCGGCCCTGCAGCCATGGATGCCGCCAAGGATCGTAAGCGTCACTGGGGACTCCGTGCAACCCAGCGCTCAAGATCCAGAAGCTCAAGTCAGACCCGATGCATGGATCACGGAGATCCGGGACTACTTGAAAGACAACATCCTCCCTGATGAACATGCAACCGCTGAACGGATCGTGCGTATGGCTAAGAGATACGCACTGGTAGAAGGGGATCTCTACCGGCGTGGCGCCAACCACGTCCTATTGCGGTGCATAACCCAGGGGGAAGGCTGCGACTTGATCGCTGAGATCCATGGAGGCGAATGTGGGGGTCACTCTTCCTCAAGCACGGTTGTCGGTAAAGCCTTCCGGCATGGCTTCTACTGGCCGACAGAACTCCAGGATGCCGTCAAGCTGGTCGAGAGCTGCAAGGCGTGCCAGTTCCACGCCAAGCAGATCCATACACCGGCTCAGGCGGTACAGATGATCCCACCCTAATGGCCGTTTGCCATATGGGGGTTGGACATCCTGGGACCATTCCCCAGAGCCGTCGGGGGATTCCGGTACCTCTATGTCGCCGTCGACAAGTTCACCAAGTGGCCGGAAGCCACACCAGTTGTCACCATCAACAAGCAATCTGCAGTAAGGTTCATCAAGTCGATTGTCTGCCGGTTCGGGGTCCCGAACAGAATCGTCACCGACAACGGGACCCAGTTCACCAGCGTAGCCTTCCAAGACTACTGCGAAGACCTATGCATCCAGGTGTGCTATGCCTCTGTTGCTCACCCAAAGAGCAATGGGCAAGTCGAGAGGGCCAACGCCGAGATTCTCTGGGGCCTCAAGACCCACACCTATACCAGCCTGAAGAAACATGGTGCCAATTGGGTGGATGAGCTTCGGAGCACACTATGGGCTAACCGGACATCCCAGAGCCGGGCCACCGGAGAGACACCCTTCTTCATGGTGTATGGGGCCGAAGCTGTGCTTCCCCCAGAGATCACCATGAAGTCTCACCGTGTCCGAGCTTATGACGAAGCCGCGCAGGACAACCTCCGGCGTGGAGACATCGACCTCGTCGACGAGGTCCGATTGCATGCAGCACACCGTAACGCACGGTACAAACAAGCGCCCCGCCGCTACCACCAGAGGTCTGTGCATGCCCGGGAGCTGCAGGAAGGTGACCTGGTGCTGCGGCGCATACTTTCTCACGAAGGGACCCACAAACTCTCCCCTAGTTGGGAAGGTCCCTTCCGAGTCACGAAAGTATGCCGCCCCGGGTGCGTACGCCTTTCCACCGAGGATGGGCATCCGCTCCCGAACCCCTGGAACATCGAACACCTCCGTAAGTTCTACCCCTAGAATAGTAGCAGGACAGTTTCTTCTTTCTAATAGATTCCATAGAGTCTCGGAACAGCGCTCGGAGCAGCTAAGTCTCAGGGGACGGTCCAGGACTACGTTCAGCTTTGCCTGGTTCCAACTCCAAGCGCATAGAGTCTTGCTTCTCTTTTTAATGGGACGGGTCGTGGCCTCCATGTTTAGCCTGTTTTCCGCTGTCGGTACCTGAGATATGGGGTACCCCCGCGCACAGGGTGAAATGCCTAAGGTACTCGCCCTTCTCCGCAGGGAGAGCTCCGAAGGCGCCACGCGTCCGGCGGGGCCGGACCTGCCTCTCCTCAGAGGAGAGCTCCGGGCCCGCCACGTGGCATACAGAAGCCGGACCTCCCCCTCCGTGGGAGAGAGGTCCGAAGACGCCACGCGTCCAGCGGGGCCGGACCTCCCTCTCCGCAGAGGAGAGCTCCGGACCCGCCACGTGGCATACAGAAGCTGGACCTCCCCCTCCGCGGGGAGAGGTCCGGAGGCTCCACGTGCCCCGCAGGCCGGACCCTTCTCGCCTCAGAGAAGGGCTCCGGACCCGCCACGTGGCCAGAAGAACGGTGCTGCCTGCCCCCGAGCAGTAGGCGGCGGGCGTAAAGGCGCCCCACACCTTGCCCGTACAAGGTATTCAAGGCCCGCGTCTTCCCAAGACGCGGAAACGCGGAGCACGCGTCTGTCAGGTGCCGTTGCGCCCAGTCGCATCATAGACTGGCGTGCGGTGTCAGAACCTGTCAGCCAATAAACCCCGCGACAAGACATCCCATGCCGCCTGCGCCGTCATCAACCACTACGACTAGCATGCGGCATGGGCAGGGCTGCAAGATGAAGACTCAGAAGCCTTCGTCCAGAGACAACTACCGGCATAACTGCAGATACGGTAGATAATAGACAATCTTCCCGGGGCCACCTGTCGGGTCCCGGCTCCCCTTGTAAGCCGCCCGAGTCTTGGACTATAAAAGGCTCGGGTAGGCGTCGGTAGCAAGGGTTCGCACTTTGCAACTCATACGCTAGACATACACTCTCAAGCTGTAACTCACCACCAAGCTCAGGCCTCCGGCCCTGAGCAGCAAGCAATACAGCGAGCTCCATAGCTCACCGTGGACGTAGGGTTTTACGCTCTGGCGGCCTGAACCACGTAAAACTCGCCGTGTCAAGCTCTTACTAACTCGTCCAACTGCACAAGCTCTCCGCTAGGGACTAGCCCCTCCGAAAAAAGAACCTCCGCGGGCTGCCCAGTGCAGGCCCCGGGGAAGTGTCGATCACACACTTTGACATTTGGCGCGCCAGGTAGGGGGCTTTTCCCCTAGCGCGAAGAGTTTCCGCCGACGAAGATGACCAAGCTTCCTTCAGCGGCAAACTCTCCCCCTCCGCGATCACGGCGAACCGTGACCACTGGGGAGTACATGTCGACACACTCAGGACGGAGTGTGTCGGCACAAGCTGGTAGCCAGCAGCCGACTCCGGCGACGCCGACTCCGGCTATGCAGGCCCCAACCAGTGTGAGATCTTCTGCAGCGCTGAGCGTACACCATGGAGGTGCGCTAGCTGCAGCAAGAGCGCTGCTGCGCAACCCACCTGCGGGAGATGCATCCCATTCAGCGACCCAGGAGTGGGTCCGCGAGGTGGACAGCCTCGTCGTCGCCGCCGCGAACCCTCGGTTTCGGCGAGGACGGCGCCCAGGACAACCGGCTGTGTCGCTGACGCGCACACCCACGGTTGACGGGCTGACGGCGGATTCCAGCTCCTCCAGGCTCCTGTCGACGGACCTGCGAAGGGAACTGGAACGGTGCCAATTGGGGCAGGACGCCCGGGTGTACCTCGAGCGACGCCAAGAAAGGCGTCGCAACCATGAGGCAGGCGACAGCATGTCGTCGGCCTCCACACAACCATAAGGGCAGGTCTTCGCCATGCGAGCCCCGCCTCAGGCATATGCTGCGCAGCATATGCCACCATCATATGCACCGCAAGTAGCGGCCCCGGTCTATGGTGCAGCCTTGCCCATGCCGGGATACGC
This sequence comes from Neostapfia colusana, assembly GCA_030760725.1. Taxonomy (NCBI): domain Eukaryota; kingdom Viridiplantae; phylum Streptophyta; class Magnoliopsida; order Poales; family Poaceae; genus Neostapfia; species Neostapfia colusana. The sequence continues at coordinate 96,687,676 of JASWHV010000003.1, forward strand.
GGTGCCAGGTGCGAATCACATGTTCGCAGCGCCAGTACCTGCAGCAGCAGGTGCAGGATGTGCGGCCCTTGCACCCCACCTTCGCTTCGCGAGGTGGCCACACAAGTTTCGCCCGCACCTGCCCGAGAAGTACGACGGCAGCGTCAACCCAGCGGAGTTCCTCCAGATATACTCCACCGCCGTACTTGCTGCAGGAGGGGACGAGGCTGTCATGGCCAACTACTTCCCCGTCGCCTTGACCGGCCCAGCCCGGTCTTGCCTCATGAATCTACCTCAGGGGTCCATAACCTCCTGGGGTGAGCTCTGCCGGCAGTTCGTCGCCAACTTCGGCAGCTCCTACACCCGTCCCGGCACGGAGCTTGACCTCCACGCCGTCAAGCAACAACCTGGGGAGTCGCTGCGTTCTTTCATCCAGTGGTTCTCTCAGGTACGCAACACCATCCCGCATATCCAAAGTGCCTCTGTGGTGGTGGCGTTCCGACAGGGTGTCCGGGACGAGAAAATGCTTGAGAAGCTCGCGACCAGAGAGGTCCGCGACGTCTCGGAGCTCTTTAGCCTGGCGGACAAGTGCGCCAGAGCGGCTGAAGGGCGGAACTGGCACGCACTGCCGACCTCCGAGTCAGGAGGGCAGCCCGGGTCCGGTGCTGCTGCCTATGGGGGTGGCAAGAAGACCAAGAACCAGGGGAGTGGAAAGATGAAGTCACCATTCACAGCCCCAGTCGCCGCAGCCGCGACGACCAGTGGAGCTCGGGGGCCACGCCCCGACAAGAGGCAGCCGCAATCACCGGCCCCAGACAGTGGCCAAGGCGGGCTATGCCCCGTGCATGGCACCTGCAACCATACTGCTGCTGAGTGTTGGGAGATCCAGAGGCTCGCAGAGCGCTTCCGCAATGGAAGACAGCAGAGGGCTGAAGCACCGCCCTACCCTCAGAGGGATGGCAAACAGAAGGCCGATGCCCCAGTCACCGCTGCCCACCAGGTGGGGTACCAGGAGCCTCAGCGTGTCATAAAGACAGTGCATGACGGTGAGGACTCCAGTTCCGACGGTGACGGGCCAGGGCGTTAGTCAACTACAGCACGCCTCCGTGCCTCGAACATACCTCTCGGGGGCCGCCTAAGGTCCGTCAACCCCTTGAAGGCCTTGCCAGAAGGGGAAGACGCCTTAGGTCATCCAAGGCGAGCCCGGGTCCACCTACCCCTTGAAGGCCTTAGCCAGAAGAGGAGAACTCCCCGGGGGCCCCCGAGAGAAGCCGCGCAGGACCTGATCCAGCGTGAAGATAACAACCTCAACAAGACTCGGCTTGCAGGGAACACCCCACAATGCACGGTTCCGGCTAATGCTCTAAGCACTACCGCCAAAAAACCAAACACGACGGGGGCCTGCAAGAGGGCAACCTGGTGAAGCGGCACGCTATATTCCAAGAAGGACTCATAAGCTCTCCCCCAGCAGGGAAGGTCCCTTCCGAATCATGAAAGCTGCCGCCCCAGGTACACATGCCTTTCAACCGAGAGTGGGATCCATTCCCAAAAAATCCTTGCCATGAAGCAACACTGTAAGTCCTACTTACTGAGCATCGGTAGAACAGGGTTATTCATTTCTGTAATAGACCCCATAGAATTTAGGAACAGAGCTTGGGGTAGCTAAGTCTCAAGGGACGGTACAGGACTACGTCCAGTTTAGCCTGGTTCCGACCCTAAGCGCGTAGAGTCTTGCTTCCCTTGTAGACGAAGCGGAACATTGCCCCCATGTACAGCCAGAATTCCACCTATGGGCACGAATATAGAGACCTGTTCTACTTAGCTCTCTCTCATACGCTCATTTAAATTATGCATTAATTTTTATGATCGCACTATCTCTGTATGTTCATCGTACATCTAGCTCCCCCTCTCCTGCGCTCATCCATAGTCGGCATTTGCTATCCTACCGAAGGCGGCTGCGCTTGAGGCACCTGCCGATGGCCGAGTGAGTCTCTCGGGCCTCCCCCAGTCAGGTGTTGCGGTGCCAGTTGGTTACCTCCAGGAAAGGCCAGCGTTGTGCATGGGGGGTCCAGGGTGCGTATCCAGCTTAGCCGGCCCAGAGCCCAAAGCATGTGCATCCTGCCCTCCGGAGGTCCAGGGGAGTACGTCCGCTTTGCCTGGTCATGAACCCAAAGCCCGTGCACTCTGCTTCCCCAGCGCATCGCCCGGTACTAGGGATCGGACGGCCGTACCCGGACCTCGGAGGGAGCCGGAGCTCCGGCGCCTTGTGCACAGAATTGCCCAAGCCCCGTATAGCGGGTTAGGACCATAAGACGGATAAGACTAGGAGACGGGAGGGGAGGACCCCCCGATGAGAATTACGTTTCCTCTGCCTGTGTGCAGGACCTCCAGGTTACGGCAACAGGGACTGCATGAAGGGGGGGGGGGGGGAAGGATCTACCAGCTACTCCGGCCTGGGACTGGAAGGACCGGGACCTGCCCCTCCAGCAGGGGCGGGGCCCGGGGGCCCCACGTGTCCAGCGGGCCCGGAACTCTCTCTCCTTCCTTGAGGAGGGCTCTGGGCTCGCCATGTGGCAGGCAGGAACCGGACCTCCCCCCTCAGTGGGAGGGCTCCGAAAGCCCTACGTGTCCGACATGGCCAGAGCTCTCGTCTCTTGAGGAGGAGCTCCGGACCCGCCACGTGGCAGGCAGATTTGGAGCCCCCCATAGGGCGAGATTCGGAGACCTCCGGGGGCCCCTAACACGGTTAGGACCCGGGGAGGGTGTCTGTGCGAAGCTCCGAGATTGGAAATGGCCTCTGAGTACCTTGCGGAGCTAAGGACTCAGCCAGGCAAATCCAAGAAGGAGAGAAAAAGCATCACAGACACAAGTATCCAAGAGAGTCAATTTAAGCAAGGCTCCATGAGCTGGACTACAGACTCGATAAAAAAGGGAGAAACAAGTCCTAAGGACCTCCCGGCTCTCGCCGGAACCTTGCGGCTACAAGGGCGGCCACATCCTCGACTTCAGCCCTGGCAGCTTCCTCCCGCTCCGCGGCTGGGCCCTCTCTCACTGGCTCTAGCGAAAAAGAGGGGTCGCAGCTCTTGAAGCATGCCAGCACATGCAAAGCGACCTCTAAAGCTAAGCCGCGGCCCTCGGCCTCAAGTTCGCTGGCGACCACCGAGTCGAGTCTGTCCAGCTTGGCGCCGATCGACTCCAACGCAGGGATCACCTCTGCCACCTTCAATGCGGGAGTCGCGGCCCTCACCGGACTGAAGCCAAGAGGGATCAGGGCGGATCCCGCTCGATCCACGAAGCTTGAGACCGCAAGAGCCTCGGAGGACCGCAAGGCTGAGAGCTCCTCCACCTCGCGGTGGGCCGCCTGCAGAGCCTCCAGGTTCCTCTCGGAGAATTCCTTCTCCTTGGCTTCCAGGGAACTCTCCCGAAGGTGGAGAGTCTTGGCTAGCCGCTCCAACTCAGCGGCCTTGAAGCCGGCGGTCAACTCCTGGTCCAAGACCGCCCGGCGATCATGGGAGACCTGTTCCTCCCTCAAGTCGAGGTCTGCCTTCAAAATCTCCAGCTCCTCCATCTGAGCTCGGAGGTCATCCTCGCCCGCAGCCAGCTGCGCGGCGACCCTCTCTGCCTCAGCTGTCAAGGAACGCTCCCGCTCCTCAACGGCGAGTTCACGGCGCTCCAACCGCTGCCGTATTTCCACAGCAGCAGAGAGGCTCTCTTCGGCCCGGGCGTGTGCCTCCAGGGCCTCCCTGTTGATCTGCCGCGATTGGGTGTCCATGCGGTCAACAGCCCGCTTCATCCGGTCGACGAGCGCTTCCCTGAAGTCGAGCAACTCCTGCCTGGAGTCGAGCTCACTCTTAACCTTCGCGGTCCTCTCCCGCAAAAGGTTCCCCCAGGTGAGGAGGCGATCCCGTTCAACCGTATACTCCTCCCGCTCGCACCCTAATGCAGCCAAGACCTGCCGAACGCTCGTCTCGGAAAGCGCGAAGGCATCCGCCAGAGGCAATGGAGCAACAGAGGCCGGTGTAGTCCCCCCGACCTCCTCCATTACCTCGTCCTCAGGGAGAGCCGACGCACCAGCAACTGAGACGAGACGCCGATCAGGAGAAGCTGGCTCCGAGGCTCTGGCAGCCAGGCCTGCCGGGCTCTCTTCAGCTTCTGGCTCCTTGATCTGAGGAGAGGGGCGAACTGGGGAAGGCGGTGCTGGAGAAAAGGCCGGGCCGCCTAGTGCAGGGTCGACCTGCGCCGGCTTGGGGGCCGCGGTGGCCGTCTCGGCAGGAAGAGACGACGCCGCCGCGGAATCCGGACACACCGGAACAGGAGAAGTTCGCGCTGGCCTGGGGGCCGCGGCAGTTGCCCCTGGCTCCGAACGCTGCGGCACAGATTCCCCGCAAGACGGGGAAGGCTGGGAAGCGCGGACACTCCAGCGGGCTCTGAACCCCGACTTCCGAGCCGGGGTAGGACTTCCAGAGCCCGCAACCGTCGCCGAAGGCCGCTCCGCAGTCGCTTGGACTGGCGGAACAGGGGACGCCCCAGAGGCTTCCCCCAGCACATCAACCCGGGGCCTCTTCGAGTCATCACCGGAGGGAGTGTCAGGCACCCCAGAATCCCGACTTGGCACCGACGCCGTTGCTGGAGGAGATCGAGCGCGTTTCTTCTCTGGCAGCGGGTTGGAAGCCATGGCAAGTGAGAACTCAAAAGCAAGAGAGCAAAAGCACAAGAGTCCGATAAGAAACGCTGTGAAGTGCGAAGGGAAGCTGCAATGTGGGTAGGACCCCCTCTAAAAAGCTTCCCGGTGAAATTTCAAGCGATTCGGAACTCTTCGAATATCCCGCACCGGCAACCGCTTCGGTTCCTAGACCGAATGCCGATGACGGGTGGGCCCAAACCGCTCAACTAAAGCGGTGGGGTCAAGGAGTCAGTCTCCTGAGAAGATGAGCCGGCAAGGCACTTCGGCTGTTCCCGAAGAAAGCGCCGCAACGTGCAGAAGTGGCAGCCTTGGGAACCGTCGCAGTAAAAGCAATCATCAAGTGAGCGCACGCTCTCACGACCCCGCGGCCGTTCGTGCTCCGGCAGCGGTCAATTCGGGACTTAGAGAAAGTGCGCGGATCGGGAGAGACGGAGGTCCCACCTCGGGCTCGCTATCTCCCCCGAGATGGGCCCGGTGGCCACTGTCGGTACCTGAGATATGGGGTACCCGCGCGCACAGGGTAAAATGCCTAATGTACTCGCCCTTCTCCGCAGGGAGAGCTCCGAAGGCGCCACGCGTCCGGCAGGGCCGGACCTCCCTCTCCTCAGAGGAGAGCTCCGGGCCCGCCACGTGGCATACAGAAGCCGGTCCTCCCCCTCCGAGGGAGAGAGGTCCGAAGACGCCACGCGTCCAGCGGGGCCGGACCTCCCTCTCCGCAGAGGAGAGCTCCGGACCTGCCACGTGGCATACAGAAGCTGGACCTCCCCCTCCGCGGGGAGAGGTCCGGAGGCTCCACGTGCCCCGCAGGCCGGACCCTTCTCGCCTCAGAGAAGGGCTCCGGACCCGCCACGTGGCCAGAAGAACGCTGCTGCCTGCCCCCGAGCGGTAGGCAGCGGGCGTAAAGGCGCCCCACACCTTGCCCGTACAAGGTATTCAAGGCCCGCGTCTTCCCAAGACGAGGAAACGCGGAGCACGCGTCTGTCAGGTGCCGTTGCGCCTAGTCGCATCACAGACTGGCGCGCGGTGTCAGAACCTGTCAGCCAATAAACACCGCGACAAGACATCCCATGCCGCCTGCGCCGTCATCAACCACTACGACTAGCATGCGGCATGGGCAGGGCGGCAAGATGAAGACTCAGAAGCCTTCGTCCAGAGACAACTACCGGCATAACTGCAGATACGGTAGATAATAGACAATCTTCCCGGGGCCACCTGTCGGGTCCCGGCTCCCCTTGTAAGCCGCCCGAGTCTTGGACTATAAAAGACTCGGGTAGGCGTTGATAGCAAGGGTTCGCACTTTGCAACTCATACGCTAGCCATACACTCTCAAGCTGTAACTCACCACCAAGCTCAGGCCTCCGGCCCTGAGCAGCAAGCAATACAGCGAGCTCCATAGCTCGCCGTGGACGTAGGGTTTTACGCTCCGGCGGCCTGAACCACGTAAAACTCGCCGTGTCAAGCTCTTACTAACTCGTCCAACTGCGCAAGCTCTCCGCTAGGGACTAGCCCCTCCGAAAAAAGAACCTCCGCGGGCTGCCCAGTGCAGGCCCGGGGGAAGTGTCGATCGCACACTTCGACATCCACCTATGGAAATTTATAGGGAAAGAACCTGTCCTGCTCTGCTCTTCCTTTATGCTCATTAAAATTATGTATTATTTTTTATGACCGCACTTCCTGATATGTTCACCATACACCCAGTCCCCCTTTTCCCATTCTCAACTCTAGTCGGCATTTGCTATCCTGCCTGGGGCGGTCGCGCTTGGGGGACCTGCCAATGGCCAGGGGGACCCGAGGCCCCGGCACGTCGTGCACCGAAATTCCCAAGCACCGTGCACCGAATCGGGATTGTAAGCCAAATAAGACTATGAGATCGGAAAGGGGGATCCCCAAGGGGAATTACGTTTCCCTTATTTGTGTGCAGGACCCTCCGGCCTTGGCTTCCCGCAGGAGTATGGTAGGAGTACCCAAACAGTTGGCCACGCCTACCAGGGGGCCGCTACGGACCGCGCAAAACCGGGAGATCCGGACCCCGCTCCCTCCGCATGGGCGGGCCCCGGAGGACCCACGTGTCCAACGGGGCCAGGGCTCCCGCCTCCTCAGGAGGAGCTCCGGACCCGCCATGTGGCCGGCAGAAGCCGGACCTCCCCCTCTGGGGGGGGCTGCTCCGAAGGCCCCACGTGTCCAGCGGAGCCAGAGCTCCCGCCTCCTCAAGAGGGGGCCCGGACCCGTCACATGGCCGGCAGAAGCCGGACCTCCCCCCTCCACGGAGAGAGGTCCGGAGGCTCCACGTGTCCTGCGGGGCCGGACCTCCCTCTCCTCAGAGGAGAGCTCCGGGCCCGCCACGTGTCCAGCAGATCCGGATATCCCCGCTGTAAAATCCCCAAAAAGTGGTAGCAAGAAAATTCAGCTCATGTACACTTATGAAAAATGAGGGGAATTAAAACTTTGAATTATAATGGTATAAGTTCAAAGTGAGGGTTTAGACTTCGCAAAACTTTGAAACAAGGAGATCTAAATGCACAGCTTGGATCTTCATATTCAAAATATTCAACCTTCCAAAATTCAGCTCATTTGGAGGAGTTTTTATATTTGTTTGGGATTAAAAAGAAAAGCCCTCTAATCTGAATTTCAAATTCACTTTCAAATTCCAAATCCCTCAATTTGAAAATTGGGTTTCACAAATATGTTCTCCACCTTTTAATGCGCAGCCATGCCAAAAATTGGAAATTTTGGAGCTGGTTTGCTATATTTTTGACGAAATACAAAGTGGAGAATTCAAACTCCTTTTCAAATTCAAATGATCAAACCCCATTCAAATTCTACACTAGAATTCAAACCATTTAAATTCTGCAAATTCAAACTTAACTTTGGGATGAAGTAAAGCTCTTAATGTTGAGTTGCTGGGGTAAAAATATATGTGGAAAGTAATTGAAAAATTAGAGGTGGTGGGACCCCTTTGTCAGCCACACATGCAACACAACCGACTATTTTTGCTTCTCTCGGGTGATCACGGCGCGCCACCGAGCTGCGCTGCTTGCCACCAAGCTGCTTGCCTTGCTTACTCCCGAAGTCAGCTCGTGGATGATCAAGGCAGCAGCACAAGTGCATTTTTTCTCTTCTCTGCCTTCAACCGGAGCCTCCTCAGCCCCAGCTCTCGAGCGTCCAGCGAAGGAAACACACGAGCTCCCTCTGTGCTCGTGCTTCAGCAGCCTCCAGCCCCTCCCAGCAGTGGTTGATCGCCCCAGGAGCTGCGCCAGCGACCCCTCAACGTTTTCCACCGCTCCTCAGCTCATCCCCGAGCTCCCCTCGCAGTGCCCAACCTGTTTTTCACCGGTTGGCGCGCCCCTCACTGCTCCTCGAGTTCCAGCCGCTCCAACGCCTCTACTGCACGTCCAGCACCTCCCTAAGGTGCGCCAAGGTGTGTATATCATGCTACCGCAGTCCCCTTGCCCTTCCCCATCGCTGTCTCGCCGGAATTTGAGTTTTGGCACCGGTACACGTCACAAACAGCCCCAAACCAAAACTGTAAATTCGTCCAACGTGGTTGATCATCGGTTCTACAATTCAATCCACAGAAACTAGTGACCCTAGCGCCCTCCCATACCAAAGCACACATCAAACCGTCCACCACACGCCCCGAGCGACGAGAAATCGCCGGCGGCGGCAAAAATGGGTCGGTCCTCCGGTGAACCCCATGTTCCGGCCATTTTCTGCAAGGTTTAGCCTGCGTTCCATATTCCCTGATCATTGGTGATGCTTTAAGGCAAGATAGCTCGCCGGGAGAAGCATCGGACACGCCAGAACGCGTTGATGCCGAGCTCCCGAGCCGCCCCACCGGTGCCGGCCTGTTTTAGGCCGTTTCCATTCGTGGAAACCTTGCCCGGCAGCTGCGCCATGTTCTCAGGAGCATGTAGGGCGAAACCGGAGCTAATTTGGTGGAGAAATGAGGGAGAACGAGCCATGCCAAGATTTGAACTGGTGTGCACACGCGTCTCTGGCGGGAGGTTGAAGAAGGACCTGACAGTGGGCCCCCTGTTAAGTCTCTGTATAGGTTGCAAACAGAGAGCTAGTCAAGTTTCAAAAATCCATAACTTTGTGTAGACAGCTCCAAAAAGGGTGAGACAAATTTTGTCTGAATCCATAGGAGGAGTACTTTACATAGGAACAAATTGCATGCTTTGAAAATGCCCAGGAATTTCTGTAGAATTGTTTTTATTAAATCCTTTAGGGATTTATTACATTAGCAATTCTTTATGAAATATTCCCAAATTTGGGAAGCTAGTCCTTTTCATGGTGCCTGACGTCCAGTAAAAATTTTAGGATTTTTGGAGCTTTTTTGGAGGGCTTAATCAGTAGGTTATCTCAGGATTAAATAAATTAGCTAAAAATCATAGAATTGATTTCCAGAAAATGGTTCAACCTTCATACCTCCATAACTTTCTGTAGGGATGTCCACAATTTGTGAAACAAATTTTGTTGGGTTTATCTCAGTCAGTACTATGCAGAAATGCAAAGAAATTGATCTGAAGATCTCTGGATATTCTCCAAGATTCATCAAAGTTAAATATTTGGGAATTTAGTCCAGAATAATCTCTGTTATGGAATTTCTTCAAATTTGGCCAGGAAGTTCCTCATGATATTACTGATCTCCAGTAAAAAATTTAGCTTCATTGGAGTTCATTTGCTAGGTCAAATTACCTTCCAAAGTTTAGCCTTTATTTGGAAAATTCAAATTTAAACAGAAACTTTTCAGAACTCTGGCCCAACTTCAAAAATTCATCTCTCTCTGATGGTAGCTCCAAAAGTGGTGAAACAAATTTTGTTAGAACCATGGAGACTTAACCTAATCAGATCTTCCACTATTAGCTATGTCAAAGCTCCTGAATTGGGCTCAAAATTCAGAGAAGCATTGTATTTGTAGGAATTTTAAAGACTACATTATGCAACGACATGTCTCCAAATTTGGCTCAAACCATCCTTAGAGGGTCTAGTATCCACTGTAAAATTCCCAAAGCCAATTAAGGATCCTAAATAGCAGTAGCTATGAATAGTAGTTCAATTCTTATAAAGCCTTAATACTTATATATGTATTTTATTACATTTCATAATAGTGACCGAAGTTGAGGATACGCCGGAGCCTTTGGACGTCCTGCCACCAGAAGCTGACATTCCGTTTAACTTGCAACCAGGCAAGCCCCGGTTTGCACTTAAGTACCTTTCATAAAGCTTTTTATTTGTATCATTTATGTCTAGGGTGAATGTTTGCATTAGAGTTAGGGTGATTGAAACCCCACTTGCATAGCCTTTTAAGTCCTATAAAGGGTTGGGTAGTTTACAAACCGACGAGTAGAGAATGCCATGCTAATGATTAGGATCTCGGTAGATGTCGAGTAGTTGGAAGCTACTCGCGAGATAGTACTTATCACATGGGAAGAAAAGAGGTACATAATGACTTAAGTTGTGAAAATGAGACCCAGCAGGGGGGATAGGATGTAGTGAGCAGAGGTCTCACGTGCGTAGCCCTGTTGGTGTCGGTTGAGGACCGTCCGTGTGCGGCCCTGCTGGACAAGTATCGAATAGTACCGGATGCATACTGGCATATGGGAACCGGGAAACCGATGTAATTGGTTAACCTGGGTGCCGAGACTTACCCAACCGTAAATAGGAGTGGGTTGAGGGTAGCAAGGTGTAAATCTTCCGGTGGGCACAGTCACGCTCCACGCGGGGACCTCCTGCCCATTACGGATGGACCGGTTCAGCATTTGGGTTGCCTTTGAAAGGTTGTCGCATACAACAGAGTAGGAAGGGGTGTGGAATCACGCTTCTGAAAGTGGGTGTATGTGACGTGTTATCCGGGTGTGTCTTGATTGCAATCACCGTCCCTCGCGGTTATTTGAGTACCCGCTTGTTCACTGCGCTGTGACGTAGTAAGAAGTGAAATAAGCCAACTGAAAATGCTGTATTAAACTATTAAATGTCTTGAATACCTTGATTGCTGTAGATATAGAGCTAATTAAGTTTATATTCCACTTTGGGCATCACCACATCGGAGGAAAGCGTTTCTTGTTTGATTGTGGACTTCCGATGTGAGGGCTGCCTAAGGCACATGAATCTGCTGCTATAAAACTGAAAGTAAGGACCAACTTATAGGTGTGTCTTTGTCGCAAATTCCTTTTCCCATCTTACATATCCTTGCACGTAGAGTTTCATGCTTAGGGTTGACGGTTAAGACATTGTGAGCCTTCGTGCTCACGGTTGCAATATTTGAGCTGTATGCAGGTGAGAACTATGAGGAGGGGTTCGATGACGAGGCGATGCCCCCGTCGGGGTACACGGCCGAGCTGGAGCCCTGCACGCCGCCATGATTCTCCGGTTCCATGCTGCTAGTGTGTAGCGTCCCCGGGCTGGACGGCTGCACTTTTGCTTAGATAGGATTTGAGAGTAGCTATGTATATGACTTCCACTGTATAATTAAGTTTTGTAAAAAGACTTCCGCTATTTTATATCAAATAAACAGTTGTATGTTGTTCTTTATTCTTTTCGTGTGTGCTGTTGGGTGCCGCAACGCACGGCACCACCCTATGCGATCCTGGAGTGGGTGAACCACGGGGTGTTCCCCACAGTCGTGGTATCAGAGCCACATTGGGAATAGCACGCTCGGAAAGAGCCTATTTTGAAAACTTAGAAGTAGTCGAGTGAGGATTAGTGTTTAAGCCCATATAAGGTCTATGATAGTAGTAGTTACTAAGGTGGAAAGGCTAACTTATGTGTTATACATTCTGTAACAACGCTCCGACGTCAGGTAAGAAATAAGGTACGCCACCGCAGGCGGATCAATTGCGGTAACTCGCCATACGAGTAATAGTATGGAAGGATATACCGTGGCTTGGCACGGTAGTGAATATGAGTCTCTGAACCTCTTAATGGTTCTGAGAGCATATGAAAACGCTGTTCTCCAGCGTGCTTTAGGCAAAAGTGAGAATACCCCATCGTGTGGTAAGCAACACGATAGTATGCAACTCTTGGACGTTCAATGTTCAAAGGGCCATACGCAGCGCTCGCCATCGGCGTGCCTCAACGGTCATGAGGCAGTAGGTGGTATCCGTTGGGTTGATAAAATTCCCAACCGTGACGACCCGTTCGCGCTCTACTCGGGTTCCCCGTCGTGTGGTGTGAAAACACGACCATGTACCTTGAGACGTGGCTTGACTCAAGGACGATCCGTATGGCAATGATACGGACCGTATGTTTTTACTATGATATGGAACTGCCTGAAATGCCAAAAAACCATTGTGTGCACCATTATTGTGTGTTCTTCTGCAGGTACATTAACCACGTTAGTGCATGACGTGTAGAAACCGTTTGTGAGTGACGACTTTAGTTCCACCATTTGACACGTATATGCCGGAATACTGGTTTAGGATTTTTCTTTGGTGAGGAAACGTAGTACCGACTGCATAAAAAGTTTATTTTCAAAGAAAAGAGTCAAAAGGAAGTTTAGGATTCCATTTAGGGGTTATTGAACTTCCATATTGAACTAAGAGTCAATTGGGAGTATAGATCCAATCTCTAAGGCTTCGGAACAATCTCCCCTGTTTTGGCAGAAACTTTTCTGAAATTGAACAGGGCATAACTTAGGATTGGTTGAACCAATGGAGGTGTGGGATACCATTCTGGAAAGGTTTGAAGTCCTCTACAACTTTTCTGTAGAGATCCAGAACAAAATCTCCCTCCAAATGGATGAAAATCTCAGATGAGTAGGTACTGTCCAGAAACAGGGCAGACCAAAAGCTCTCTGGAATTTTCTGTATTTCGACCAAAACACTTAGTTTCACCATTCGACGTCCAGTGGCTGTTGTAAAACAGCGAGTTGGAGTCGAAGAGTTGATGCATTGACATATCACTTCGAGTTAGTACATGTTTGGGTCCAGTACAATAGCGAGGAATTACGCATGCTAACACACTTAACATCCTGTGGTGACCCCGATGGTTGAAATGAACTTTTAACCCATAAAGTTCAATTCTTTGGAACTTGATCGTGTGACACGGTCCAGGGATGTATATGTTGCATAAAGTTTATACTTTATCCAAATGTGTGACTATTATGCGTACTATTTATTCCATTCTCACATCACTATTGTATAGACTGGATGAAATAAACCAACATGTGCTGATCGTTTGAATGGTCTGAATGCAGAATGGTGCGGACACGTTCAACGCAAGAGGAGGGAGGTCCGAGTCATGTTCATGGTGATGAGTCTCCACCTCTGGAGCAAACCACGACGCAGCAGCAACCACCTCCTCCACCACCAGAACTTCCAAGAAACCTGGCGGAGGTTCTCGCCGCAGTGCTCGGCTCACGTGACGAGCAAACCGAGTTGCTGCGGATACTAGTGCAGCAGAATGCATCCCATCAGGGAGGATGCCAAGACAATGGGCAATGCCAGCCCCAACAAAGTTCATATTCAGAATTCATGACGACCCATCCACCGGTCTTCACGGAGGCCGAAGAACCTTTGGAGGCGGACAGCTTTATCCGCACTCTGGAGGCGAAGTTCGGGCTGCTGCGATGCACCGAACACCAGAAGGCGCTGTATGCAGCGCAACAGCTTCAAGGAGAAGCCGGTACCTGGTGGGCAAACTACACCGCCTCCTTACCGGCTGGCCATGCCGTCACATGGACGGAGTTCCGGGAGGCGTTCCGCGCCTATCACATACCTCCCGGTGTGATGGAAATGAAGCTCCAGGAGTTCCTGGCGTTACGACAGGGCGAGAGGAGTGCTCATGAGTACTCCAGGTTATTCAACCGGCTGGCGCAGTATGCACCAAGATTTGTGGGGATGGAAGACAACAAGCGCAACGCTTTCTTCCGGGGCCTGAATTCCAAGATGAAGGTCCATCTTGCCCAAAGCAATCGCGGCACATTCAATGACCTAGTTAATGCCGCGATTCTACAAGAGAATGCTCAGTGTGTGCGCGGTTCTGACAAGAGGAAACGCAGCGCGCTGACAAGCAGCAGCTGTGGGACGCCACAAAAATACCGCGTGGTGTATCGCTCACCATCCGGTCAGAGATGGCAGCCACCGGCGCGACCGCCTCAGTTCTGCGGTCGACAATATAATGCGCCGGGCTTCCGACCGGCGTATCCACCACAGCAACAGCAGCAGCAAAGGATGGTTCCGCGTGCACCTCCGTTTCAGAAGCGTGCACCAGGATTCCGTCCTCAAGTCGGCGGGACCCTGACACCTTACACGTGTTACACGTGTGGCCGTGTCGGGCACATTTCAAGAGACTGCCCCGAGCCGTGAAAGGGAAGGGGTGCAGCACTGTACCAGGGTGCTAATCAGCCCCGCAATCAGCCCAAGGAACCAGCACCAAAACCCGGCAACGTCCACCACTTAGCTATCGAAGACGTGCCAGAAGGCGAACCCGTCCTCGCGGGTACGTTCTCTTACCTAGATCATCCCGTAGTCATACTTTTTGACTCCGGTGCCACCCATAATTTCATAAGTCAGTCTTATGTTATTAAATATCAACTGCCTATCATTCCCACAAATAATTCATATTTGATATGTTCTCCGGGTGGGAAAATAACAGATGATAGAATGGTCTATAGAGCACCATTACAGTTGGGTGGGAATCAATATCCGACTTATCTGATCATGTTAGAGAGTCAAAAACTTGATGTCATTTTAGGAATGTCATGGCTACATCGCCATGGTGCTGTTCTTGACATCATTCCACGTGTGGTTCGTTTAAACTCTCCACTTCATGAACCACATGTTCTTATTCTTAATCGTTCTGTTCAAGAAGCTCCAGCCACCTATAACACGGAAGCCACGAAACTTGAGGATATTCGTGTGGTCCGTGAATACCCGGATGTCTTTCCGGATGATCTTCCGGGCATGCCACCCGAAAGAGATGTCGAGTTCAAGATTAAACTTGTACCTGGGACGACGCCGATATCACGGAGACTGTATAAAATGGCTCTGAATGAGCTGGCTCAACTGAAGGAGCAGCTCAACGATTTGATGAAGAAGGGTTTCATTTGACCGAGTTCCTCGCCATGGGGATGCTCGGCGCTTTTTGTGAAGAAGAAGGATGAAACCTTGAGGTTGTGTGTGGACTACCGACCTCTCAACGCCATCACCATCAAGAATAAATATCCACTGCCCCGCATCGATATATTATTCGATCAACTTGTGGGTGCAAGTGTGTTTTCAAAGATGGATCTTCGCTCAGGGTATCATCAAATCAAGATCCGAGTGGAAGATATTCCAAATACGGCCTTCTCGACGAGATATGGGTTGTATGAATACCTCGTCATGTCCTTTGGTCTCACCAACGCCCCGGCACACTTCATGGATCTTATGAACTCAGTGTTCATGCCGGAGTTGGACAAGTTTGTGGTGGTGTTCATAGACGACATATTGGTTTACTCCAAGTCTGAAGAAGAACATGCCAAACACTTGCATATCGTACTTCAACGATTAAGAGACCATAAGCTGTATGACAAGTTCAGCAAGTGCGAATTTTGGATCAGCCAAGTGCCATTCCTTGGTCACATAATTTCTGCAGAAGGCATTGCAGTTGATCCAAGCAAAATCGAACAAGTGCTGAAATGGAAGTCCCCCACATCAGTCCACGAAGTCAGAAGTTTCCTCGGGTTAGAAGTATATTATCGGAGATTCATACCCAATTTCTCCAAGCATGCTAAGCCGATGACTGAACTGTTAAAGAAGGGGATCAAATATGTTTGGAGCTCAGCTTGCGAAGAAGCTTTCCAAGCATTAGTGAAGCATCTTACAACAGCCCCGGTGTTAGCTCAACCAGATACAACAAAGCCCTTCAACGTATATTGTGATGCGTCCGGTATCGGGCTTGGCTGTGTATTGATGCAAGGAGGAAGAGTGGTCGCCTATGGCTCACGTCAACTCCGTAACCACGAGCAGCACTATCCGACTCATGTTCTCGAGCTTGCTGCTGTGGTATTGGCCTTGAAGATGTGGAGGCACTATTTGCTTGGGAACTTAGTGCACCTCTACACCGACCACAAGAGTTTGAAGTATATATTCACTCAAAAGGAGTTGAATATGCGGCAAGGGAGATGGTTAGAACTGATGAAAGACTATTAGATCGAGATTCACTACCATCCCGGTAAGGCAAACGTGGTTGCTGATGCCTTAAGCCGCAAATCCCATGTCAACAGTGTGTCCATCACCCCACTTGAAGAGGAGGAGCCGAGTCTGTACTTGGTCCCATATGGGGCGTTATATAATCTTGCTCTCATCCCAACCATAAGAGAGGAGATTATGGAAGCTCAGAGGAAGGACATGGGAATGTCGCTCATTCGGAGAAGGATGGAGAATGGCGAAATGAAATGCTTCCGAAGAGATGAACACGACACGCTATGGTTTAAAGACCATATAGTGGTACCCCGTGACATGAAGCTTCGGAAGAAAATCTTGGACGAGGCTCATTTGTCCAAGTATTCTATTCATCCGGGCAGCAACAAGATGTACCAGGATCTGAAAACCAGGTTTTGGTAGACACGGATGAAGAGAGAGATCGCAAAATACGTATCCGAATGTGATACGTGTCGGCGGGTGAAAGCCGACCATATGCGTAAAGACGGACAGCTGCAACCATTGAACATTCCGGCGTGGAAGTGGGAGGATATCAGCATGGAATTCATTGTTGGTTTACCTCTCACGTCTCACAAACATGACTCGATTTGGGTGATAGTCGATCGACTAATCAAGTCGGCTCATTTCATCCCTGTACATACAAAGTACGTGGCCAAGCAATATGCGGAGCTGTACATTGCAAAGATCTTATGTTTGCACGGTGTTCCCCGCTCCATCATTTCAGATCGCGGTGCACTGTTCGTCTCTCGGTTTTGGGAACAGCTGCACGCATCGTTGGGGACCAAACTGATCCGAAGCTCCGCGTATCACCCGCAGACAGATGGTCAAACTGAACGGGTGAATCAAGTGCTTGAAGACATGCTACGCGCTTGTGCCATCCACCACGGCAAGAATTGGGACGATCATTTGCCGTTGGCAGAGTTTTCATACAACAATGGCTATCAAGCCAGCATCAAGATGGCGCCGTATGAAGCTCTCTACGGCCGGAAATGTCGCACACCTCTCAACTGGTGCTAGTCCGGCGAGCGAGTTATCTACGGCATTGAGCTTGTGAATGAAGCCGAAGAACGAGTGCGAGTAATACAAGCCAATCTCAAGGCTGCTCAATCTCGTCAGAAGAGCTATGCGGATAAAAGAGACCGCCCTCTCCACTTCGACATCGGGGACCATGTTTATGTCCGTGTGTCTCTGATGAAGGGAGTTCACCGTTTCGGAGTGAAGGGTAAACTTGCGCCGCGGTTCATTGGTCCATTCGTCGTCATTGAAAGATGCGGACCCATGGCCTATCGCTTGGATTTACCGGCGTCGCTCGCAGGCATTCACAACGTCTTCCACATCTCTCAGCTGAGGAAATGCCTCAAACCCTCAGCTGAAATCCGCACTGAAGACATAGAAGTTCTTCAACCGGACCTCACATACACGGAGTATCCGATCCGGATTATCGATGAAAAAACTCGTGCCACAAGAAACCGAACCTTATGGTTCTACAAGGTCTTGTGGAGCAACCATACCGCTGATGAGGCGACATGGGAAAGCGAGGACTATTTACGAACATATTATCCGGACTTGCTATCATCATATACCCGGTAAAGTTTTCCCCAGTTTGCAATTCTTTTGGAATCTCGGGACGAGATTCTTTTTAAGGGGGGAGGGATGTAAAATCCCCAAAAAGTGGTAGCAAGAAAATTCAGCTCATGTACACTTATGAAAAATGAGGGGAATTAAAACTTTGAATTATAATGGTATAAGTTCAAAGTGAGGGTTTAGACTTCCCAAAACTTCGAAACATGGAGATCTAAATGCACAGCTTGGATCTTCATATTCCAAATATTCAACCTTCCAAAATTCAGCTCATTTGGAGGAGTTTTCATATTTGTTTGGGATTAAAAAGAAAAGCCCTCTAATCTGAATTTCAAATTCAGTTTCAAATTCCAATTCCCTCAATTTGAAAATTGGGTTTCACAAATGTGTTATCCACCTTTTAATGAGCAGCCATGCCAAAAATTGGAAATTTTGGAGCTGGTTTGCTATATTTTTGAGGCAATACAAAGTGGAGAACTCAAACTCCTTTTCAAATTCAAATGATCAAACCCCATTCAAATTCTACACCAGAATTCAAACCATTTGAATTCTGCAAATTCAAACTTAACTTTGGGATGAAGTAAAGCTCTTAATGTTGAGTTGCTGGGGTAAAAATATCTGTGGAAAGTAATTGACAAATTAGAGGTGGTGGGACCCCTTTGGTCAGCCACACATGCAACACAACCGACTGTTTTTCCTTCTCTCGGGTGATCACGGCGCGCCACCGAGCTGCGCTGCTTGCCACCGAGCTGCTTGCCTTGCTTGCTCCCGAAGTCAGCTCGTGGATGATCAAGGCAGCAGCACAAGTGCATTTTCTCTCTTCTCTGCCTTCAACCGGAGCCTCCTCAGCCCCAGCTCTCGAGCGTCCAGCGAAGGAAACACACGAGCTCCCTCTGTGCTCGTGCTTCAACAGCCTCCAGCCCCTCCCAGCAGTGGTTGATAGCCCCAGGAGCTGCGCCAGCGACCCCTCAACGTGTTCCACCGCTCCTCAGCTCATCCCCGAGCTCCCCTCGCAGTGCCCAACCTGTTTTTCACCGGGAGGAAATACAGCACGTCTCCCCTCACTGCTCCTCGAGTTCCAGCCGCTCCAACGCCTCTACTGCACGTCCAGCACCTCCCTAAGGTGCGCCAAGGTGTGTAGATCATGCTACCACAGTCCCCTTGCCCTTCCCCGTCGCTGTCTCACCGGAATTTGAGTTTTGGCGGCGGTACACGTGACGAACAGCCCCAAACCAAAACTGTAAATTAGTCCAACGTGGTTGATCATCGGTTCTACAATTCAATCCACAGAAACTAGTGACCCTAGCGCCCTCCCATGCCAAAGCACGCATCAAACCGTCCACCACACGCCCCGGGCGACGAGAAATCGCCGGCGGCGGCAAAAATGGGTCGGTCCTCCGGTGAACCCCATGTTCCGGCCATTTTCTGCAAGGTTTAGCCTGCGTTCCATGTTCCCTGATCATTGGTGATGCTTTAGGGCAAGGTAGCTCGCTGGGAGAAGCTTCGGACGCGCCAGAATGCGTTGATGCCGAGCTCCCGAGCCGCCCCACCGGTGCCGGCCTGTTTTCGGCCGTTTTCATGCGTGGAAACCTTGCCTGGCAGCTGTGCCATGTTCTCAGGAGCATGTAGGGCGAAACCGGAGCTAATTTGGTGGAGAAATGAGGGAGAACGAGCCATGCCGAGATTTGATCTGGTGTGCACGCGCGTCTCTGGCGGGAGGTTGAAGAAGGACCTGACAGTGGGCCCCCCTGTTAAGTCTCTGTATAGGTTGCAAACAGAGAGCTAGTCAAGTTTCAAAAATCCATAACTTTGTGTAGACAGCTCCAAAAAGGGTGAGACAAATTTTTTCTGAATTCTTAGGAGGAGTACTTTACATAGGAACAAATTTCATGCTATGAAAATGCCCAGGATTTTCTGTAGAATTGTTTTTATTAAATCCTTTAGGGATTTATTACAGGAGCAATTCTTTATGAAATATTCCCAAATTTGGGCAGCTAGTCCTTTTCATAGTGCCTGATCTCCAGTAGAAATTTTAGGATTTTTGGAGCTTATTTGGAGGGCTTAATCAGTAGGTTATCTCAGGATTAAATAAATTAGCTAAAAATCATAGAATTGATTTCCAGAAAATGGTGCAACCTTCATACCTCCATAACTTTCTGTAGGGATGTCCAAAATTTGTGAAACAAATTTTGTTGGGTTTATCTCAGTCAGTACTTTGCAGAAATGCAAATAAATTGATCTGAAGATCTCTGTATATTCTCCAAGATTCATCAAAGTTAAATCATTGGGAATTTAGTCCAGAATAATCTCTGTTATGGAATTTCTTCAAATTTGGCCAGGAAGTTCCTCATGATTTTACTGATCTCCAGTAAAAATTATAGCTTCATTGGAGTTCATTTGCTAGGTCAAATTACCTTCCAAAGTTTAGCCTTTATTTGGAAAATTCAAATTTAAACAGAAACTTTTCAGAACTCTGGCCCAACTTCAAAAATTCATCTCTCTCTGATGGTAGCTCCAAAAATGGTGAAACAAATTTTTTTAGAACCATGGAGACTTACCCTAATCAGATCTTCCACTATTAACTATGTCAAATCTCCTGAATTGGGCTCAAAATTCAGAGAAGCATTGTATTTGTAGGAATTTTAAAGACTACATTATGCAATGACATGTCTCCAAATTTGGCTCAAACCATCCTTAGACGGTCTAGTATCCACTGTAAAATTCCCAAAGCCAATTAAGGATCCTAAATAGCAGTAGCTATGAATAGTAGGTCAATTCTTATAAAGCCTTAATACTTATACATGTATTTTATTACATTTCATAATAGTGACCGAAGTTGAGGATACGCCGGAGCCTTTGGACGTCCTGCCACCAGAAGCTGACTTTCCGTTTAACTCGCAACCAGGCAAGCCCCGGTTTGCACTTAAGTACCTTTTATAAAGCTTTTTATTTGTATCATTTATGTCTAGGGTGAATGTTTGCATTAGAGTTAGGGTGATTGAAACCCCACTTGCATAGCCTTTTAAATCCTATAAAGGGTTGGGTAGTTTACAAACCGACGAGTAGAGAATGCCATGCTAATGGTTAGGATCTCGGTAGAAGTCGAGTAGTTGGAAGCTACTCGCGAGATAGTACTTATCACATGGGAAGAAAAGAGGTAGATAATGGCTTAAGTTGTGAAAATGAGACCCAGCAGGGGGGATAGGATGCAGTGAGCAGAGGTCTCATGTGCGTAGCTCTGTTGGTGTCGGTTGAGGACCGTCCGTGTGCGGCCCTGCTGGACAAGTATCGAACAGTACCGGATGCATACTGGCATATGGGAACCGGGAAACCGATGTAATTGGTTAACCTTGGTGCCGAGGCTTACCCAACCGTAAATAGGAGTGGGTTGAGGGTAGCAAGGTATAAATCTGCCGGTGGGCACAGTCACGCTCCATGCGGGGACCTCCTGCCCGTTACGGATGGACCGGTTCGGCATTTTGGTTGCCTTTGAAAGGTTGTCGCATACAACAGAGTAGGAAGGGGTGTGGAATCACGCTTCTGAAAGTGGGTGTATGTGACGTGTTATCCGGGTGTGTCTTTATTGCAATCACCGTCCCTCGCGGTTATTTGAGTACCCGCTTGTTCACTGCACTGTGACATAGTAAGAAGTGAAATAAGCCAACTGAAAATGCTGTATTGAACTATTAAATGTATTGAATACCTTGATTGCTGTAGATATAGAGCTAATTAAGTTTATATTCCACTTTGGGCATCTGACTCCTTGACCCACTGCTTCAGCTGGGCGCTTTGTGTAAAAGTCCCAAAAATGTGTATGAATAAAAACTATGGTTTGAGTTCATATGTGTGGCAATGACAGGAAAAATGGGACTTGCTAAAACTTTTCTTCATGCAAAGTAATACATGGATGAACATCCAACATGAGGTTCACCTTTTTATTTAAAAATGTTGAACCAATAAGGAGTTAAATACCTCTTTGCATGTAAGTTTAAAATTCAGATTTGAAATTCAAAGTTCACACATATGGTGACCCAAAAACTTTGAATTAACATGCAGCCATATAGTTGAGTTTTTAGGGAAAAGGTTATCACCAACTTTTCAATTGTAGGGTGGGCTCAAAAAGGAGTTAAAGAGGAGAATTTGCAAACTTAAACCAAATTCAGGTTTAGTCTTGCAAATTCAAACTGAATTTGAAGAATTCAAATTCTAGCCCACCTTTTTAAATTTTAGCATTCTGGGGATGGCAAAGATCAGCTTGAACAGATATTTGGGAGGTACATGTGGAGTGGGACCCACATGTCATTGAGCTAAAAGAGGAAACTTAATCACTAAGTTTTGCTCTCGGTGGGAACTTTTCCCGAGCAGCTTGCGAGCGCCACCGAGCAGCTTGCCGGTGACAGCTCCTGCTGCCGGTCTCCACGCGTTGGCGCCCCAGGGTGGGTTCTACCGCTTCAGCAACGTTATCTCCCCCTCCTCGGACCAAGCCAACAGCAGTTGCTCCTCTCCTCACGATCAGCAGGGCGCTGTTTTTCCTTCACCGGCGCTGCTCCATTGCCCCTGTCTCCCGGCCAGTCCAGCGCCTCTCCAGCAGGCTCAAGAAGTCACAGAGGTGCGCCAGGAGGTACTTATTATCATCCCGTCGTCCTCTTGCCCTCCCCCGACGCCGGCTCGCCGGAATTCCAGTTTTGGCACCGGTGCACGTGTAGAACAGCATGTGTGTAATTCGGGAAATTCTCCCAAACCGATTGATCACACCTCCCACAATTCAAACCACAGCAACTAGATGCCCTAGCGCCCTCCCACGCCGAAAACCAAAGGAAACCGACCCTCCTGTGCCCCGGGCGACGAGAAATCGTCGCCGGCGGCCAAAACTGCCATGGTCC
Organism: Neostapfia colusana; assembly: GCA_030760725.1. Taxonomy (NCBI): domain Eukaryota; kingdom Viridiplantae; phylum Streptophyta; class Magnoliopsida; order Poales; family Poaceae; genus Neostapfia; species Neostapfia colusana. The sequence continues at coordinate 96,709,950 of JASWHV010000003.1, forward strand.
ACGGTGAGGACTAGGTTGCAGCCACTTTCTGCATGATCTGATCCCCGTTCCGTGTTCCTAGAACCATAGGGATGCTGTAGGACATCATAGCTCGCCGGGAGATGCCTTGGACACGCGGGAACGCGTCCATATCGAGCTCCCGAGCCGCCCCACCGGTGCCGACCCACCTGCAGCCATTTTCATGCGGGAAAACCTTGCCCGGCAGCTGCGCCACGTTCCCAGGAGCGTGTAGGGCGAAACCGGAGCTCATTTGGTGGAGAAATGAGGGAGAACGAGCCATGCCAAGTTTCTGCTGGTGTGCACCGCGAGGCTCTGGCGGGAGGTTGAAGAAGCATCTGACCCGTGGGCCCCACGCGTGACTGTGCTGTTTAAAAATCAAACAGAGAGTTGTGCAAACTTGTAAAATGCATAACTTGGTGTAGGAAGCTCCAAAAATAGTGAGATAAATTTTGTTGGATTCCTTTAAGAGTGTACTATGCAGAGGTACAACCCAATTTGTATGAAACAAATTATTTAATTCTGGAAAATTCTTGGAAGGTTTTCTGAAAAAGAATTATAGAGGGAGTTTGGTTTATCCAAAAATACCCAAATTTTGCCAGATTATTCTTTAGCATATTGTTGACCTTATAGCAAATTTTCAGCTCATTTGAAGATCATTTGAGTAGGAATTTGCTAAAAACAATCTGCTGTGTCATAAGAGTCCAGAAACATTTTCAGAAAATGTTTCCCACTTCAAAAATCTGTTCTGAGCAATCCATAGCTCCAAAAATCATAGGAAAATTTAGGCAAGCTCTATGGGACATACTTGGAATTGTAGTTCACTTAGTTGGGCATGAAAATGCACATTACTACAGAATTAATTCTATTGAGTATAAATGCTTAAAGAATTGTTCTGGGAGAACTACCCAAGTAAAAGGGCTGAATGTTGGACCAGATGACTCTCATGTGATCAAAAACTCACATGTAAATTATCAGCCCAAGATAAGTCCTGGAACTCCCTGTTCTTATTCTCCATACTTATGTATAAGGGAAAAATACATAAGAGATATTGTGAGAATTATGGGGGACACAATATGACTCCACATTAGCTGCAATTTGGCAAGCTAAATCCTTAGGTATCATAGAACCTGCTGTAAAAGTTTTGAGGCCATTGGAGTTCTTGTTCTCCAGTTGCACTCAAATCCTTTCAGCTTATCTATTATGTTCATTAGAGAAGAGGGTTAGTGTATAGCTAAGGGCCTTAAGGTCAAATTAGTTTAATTCTGTTCCTTGCACAACAGAGGCAAACCAAGCCATGCTTGGCTTTTCCACACAACCTCTGTTCTTAAGAAAGTAATTCTATAACTTCTTTCCATTACATTCCATGAAACATATGCATATGCATTTCAATAGGGACCACAACGAAGGGGACTCAAAGGAGTGATTCATCAAAGTGGATCAAGCTCCGGAGAGTCAAGGGTGGATCTGCAAGGATACTAACTGCTTATATACGACTACCCTGCAAAACAGGCAAGCTCCGGTTTGCATTTAACAGCTGTTAAGTTTTTATTTTGTATTCACCTTTGGTTAAGATTTGAACTGTGCATTAGGTCTAGTGTTTGATACTCCTCTTGCATAACCAAATGACCCATTGAGTATTGGGTAGGTGTCTTTCACCGCGTAGAACTGCCATGCTTAAGTACGGTTCGGTAGAAGTCGAGTGGTGAGATGCTACTCGCAGATTTAGGAACAACAGGGACATACGGGATTGGTTCGTAATTGAATTAGCAAGTTAAAGTTGAGACCGGAAGGTTGTAGGAGCAGCAGGACATAGGGGCCTGGGTGCTGTAGACCTGTCCGTGTCGGTCAAGGACCGATCCGTATGCGGCCCTGTTGAACAAGTTTGAGTTGTGTACCGGACTCATGCTGGCTATATGGGACCCAGTAAACCGATGTACCTCGGGAAGCTGTCGTTGGGACTTTTCGGGTCGCCTCAGGCGGACGGCCGGTGTGCAGTATGTGGGGAATATTCTCATGACATCTCACGTCGGAAGGTGCACCATGAGAGTAGCTACTGTACGGGGCGACTTGATCGATTCAGCGGGGGTGAAACGGGGGAAAGGCTGCCACGTACGACGTCAGTGATGGTTGTTGTAGGCAACGTCGAGTACGGGCGTACGTGTCGTGTAGTCCGGGTGTTATTGATTCGAATCACCGTCGCTCGCGGAATGGACCGAGCATACTTGTTCTCACAGTCGTGACGTAGTAAGAACTTGCATGAGAAAGGAACTAATCATATTGATGTGAAGTATTATTCTACCTTGTATTGGAGCTTGATGAATAGGCTAGTGCAAACTCGATTCTTTTATGCCATGAGCAATTTACATCGGGGGAAAGCGTTTCTTGTTTGATTGTGGACTCCCGATGTAGCGTGCCCAGGGTTACTTAAAATGCTGCAATTAATACCTGAAAGTAAGGATTCACTTTTAGGCGAGTTGATTATGCTTATGCCATCCTATGTTAGGTTCATAACCTCACTTAGAGTTTCATGTTTAGGGAGACGGTTAAGCCTTGCTGAGCGTTATGCTCACGGATGCTATCCGAGTTGTTTTGCAGGTAATTGACTCGCTGATTATGAGAAGGGGTGCCGATGAGACTCGGGAACCTCCGAGTGCTTACTCTAAGAGCATCCTCGCCGCTGCAGATTGTCTTCGTGTTGCTAGTAAGAAACGTCCGCGGGCTGGACCGTTTCTTTGTTGCTAGTTTAGATATGAGTCGTGAGAGTGATAGTCTTCCGCTGTAGTTTACTCTGATATACTTATTTGTAAAATAATCTTGTACGCTTCCGCAAACTATTTATGTAATATGATGTATGTTCATCGACCCGTGTGCTGTTGGGTGCCGCATAACACGGCACCACCCGACGAGGTCCTGTGTCCTTCACACATGGTATCAGAGCTGCGTTGGGAACAGAGCACGGATTGAGCATCATATTATGTCAAAAACTTAGGATACGGTGAGATAACGGTACTAGGCCCACATAAGGACTACTATTAGCATATAATGAAGGTGGCAAGCTAACTTATTTGTTATGTCGGAAAATCGTGCATCTCGGGACGGTTTATGTCTTGGGGGGTGCACGGATGCGCTGTCCACCAGTGCGCACAAGCTGAAGGGTGGAGCCCCACGGGTGGCAGGTAACCCGACCCGCTCTAGTATCCTCTACGACTCTTCATGTCGTTTGGGGTATTCGAGCAACGTCTTCCCTGGCGTGCGTGGTGCAATTTGGGAGACCCCGTCACGTGGTCAGTAACGTGAACACGTAGCTCAAGGCGTGTTTGGCTTGAGAACACCTGGGCGAGTGATGACGGCCGGGTGTACAAACTGTTATGAATACCGGGTTCGGTGTGCAGCCGAACCTGATGATTGAGTGTGTTTTATGTAGGTACTAACCACGAAAAACCTTAGTGCGTGTAGAACACGTTTGCGAGTGACCGTTTTAGTGCCACCTAAGGATACGTATATGCCGGCGTAATCCGGTTAGGTTTTTCTTTGGTGAGGCAACGTAGTACCGTCATATGTCTTACGGTGCATCGTCACCGTACTACACTAGATAGTATTCTTACCTATGAAGAAATCATTCATGATTAACTTTCAAACTAAAAATGGATGTGATAAAGCACATATTAGTTACTGAACTCTTCATTTGAACTAAGTTTCAGAGAAGAGAATTACTAGGCTTCTTTTGATCTCAAAAACAGAGTGCTCTGTTCTGGCAGAAGTTTTGCCGAACTTTAACAGAGCATAACTCTGATTAGTTTGACCCAATGGATGTGTTTAATACAGTTTTGGAAATTTTATTAAGTGTTCTACAACTTTTCTGTAGAACTCCAGAGCCAAATCCGACACCAACTTGGTTGAACGTCCAGATGAATGCAAACTGTTCAGGAAACAGAGCAGCTGCAGACTTCTCTGGATGTTGCTGTAAATTAGCCGTCACAGTCTGTAGAAAAATTTCTAAGGGTCATATGATACACCGTTGGAAAGGTTAGGAAATTTGCAACGATTTTGTAGTTCATAGTTTGTTCAGAATTGTACCCCAGTTGTATGTAAAACTGTGATGAAAACAGCCACATACAAAGGAGGTGCTGGCAAATTTTAGCCAGAAATTCTGTCAACTTTGAACAATCCTAACTTTTGTTCCAGAAATGATCTAGGGGCATGTGAGTACTCGTTGAAAATATACTAAAGTTAACTTCAACTTTGGTATTCAACTTGAGTTATGAAAATGCTAGTAACCGGATCAAATTCTGGGTTAAGTACTGAAAGGTCTGTTTTGTACCGGATGAGGGACTAGATATGTTGGCTTTAGAAGGATGTGTAAACATGAAATTTTGTTATGCTTTCATAAAGTTTTAGCATGTTCATGTTTTACATACTTTCACATACTGCTGAGATCATGTTTTGACTCCCCTCAAAAAAATTATCTTTGTGCAGTATGGTGCGTACTCATTCTCCGAGTAGGGTTGATAGTTCTCGTCAAGAAGATGATGACTCGACTCCACCACGGGCACCGCCATCAACGGTATGGGCGGATGTCATGGCTCAGATGGTCGAGTCAAGTCAAGAGAACACAAGACTACTCCAAGCCTTGGTACAACAGGGCTTACTCCAGCGTGCACAACAGGACGTTCCACCTCGGAACGCCTACTTGGATTTCTTGGCGACACAACCGCCGATCTTCACGGAAGCCCATGAACCAGTGGAAGCTGATCAGTGGCTTCGAGTTATGGAGTCCAAGTTTGGAGTGTTTGAGTGTGACGAGTATCAGAAGACATCATTTGCAGCTCAACAGCTCCATGGAGCCGCCGGAAATTGGTGGTTTGCTTATCTTGCCACCGTTCCGGGAGGTCATCAAGTGGAATGGACGGAATTTCGTGAAGCATTCCGGGCTCGTCACATTCCTATGGGTTTTATCAAGGCCCAGCAGCAGGAATTCAGAAACTTGAAGCAGGGGGACATGAGTGTCCTCGATTATGTCAGGCGATTCAATCTTCTAGCACAATACGCTCCTGCTTATGCAACGAGCGAAGCTGCAATGTGTGACTACTTTTTCTATGGCTTGAGTGCCATACTAAAAGAGAAGTTAGCTTTGTTCAATCAAGGCAGTTACACCGAGTTGATCAGTGCTGCTCTGCTGCAAGAACAAGCGACACTTGAGTGTCAAGCAGAGAAGAGGGACCGGGAGGATGTGCAAGAAGACACACCAATCGTTCCTCGTAAATACCGTGTGGTGTATCACACACCATCCGAGGAGATATGGCAAGCACCAGGGAGATCAACTCCGTACAGATTTCCTGCTCAAGAATCTTATCTTGAAGCAGCGCCATTTCCGCAGCAACAAATGATACCTGTTGCGTCATTGCTGCAGCCAAGTGCCTCAACTTCTCAACCACAAGTCAACGAAGAACCGGGGAAACCTCCGTGTTCTTATTGCCACCGTTTTGGGCATTTTAGGCAGGAATGCCGGGAGAAGTTGGTAAACACCAGACAGCCATCATCATCAGGTGGTATGCCGCCACCTGCTCCAGTCAACATAACAGCATTGCAATCCGGGAGTGTGCAACATCTTGCGATTGAGGATGTCCCGGAGGGAGCACCGGTGTTAGCGGGCATGTTTACTCTCAAGGACGTGCCCGTATTGGTACTTTTTGATTCAGGTGCAACCCACAATTTTATCAGCAAAACATGCGTGGATCAGCACCAATTATCCACCAATACTCCCACAACGAGTTTTCTCATACGTTCACCGGGAGGAAATATCTCTGCCAATCAGATTGTGTCCCGAGCAGCTTTGTGTTTGGGCGGAAAAATATACCCAACATCGCTGATTATGTTGGATAGGCAGAAGATAGACATTATATTGGGGATGTCTTGGTTAAATCGTCACGGTGCCGTTCTCAATATCGGTAACCGGACTGTCCAGATTGACTCGCCGATTCACGGACAGCACACGCTGTTTTTAGACAGCGAGGATCCAGATATGGTAGAGGCCTACCACACGGAAGCGCTGAAGCTTGAAGATATTCCGGTGGTACGTGATTATCCCGACGTATTTCCCGATGACTTACCGGGCATGTCGCCCGAACGGGACGTCGAGTTCAAAATTGAACTGGCGCCAGGAACGACGCCTATTTCACGAAGGCCTTACAAGATGGCACCTAACGAGCTAGCAGAGTTGAAAGAGCAACTGAATGAACTTATGAGCAAGGGTTTCATACGACCAAGTTCTTCACCTTGGGGTTGCTCAGCGCTGTTCGTTAAGAAGAAGGACGAAACACTACGGCTATGTGTTGATTACCGTCCTCTCAATGCTGTCACAATAAAGAACAAGTATCCTTTGCCCCGCATTGACATCCTGTTTGATCAACTTGTGGGTGCAAAGGTATTTTCGAAGATGGGTCTTCGGTCGGGCTATCATCAAATCAAGATCCGGCCGGAGGACATACCGAAGACAGCTTTCTCGACGAGATACGGACTCTACGAGTATCTCGTCATGTCATTTGGATTAACCAACGCTCCGGCACACTTCATGTATTTGATGAATTCTGTGTTCATGCCGGAGTTAGACAAGTTCGTCGTGGTATTCATCGACGACATTTTGGTTTACTCCAAATCTAAAGAAGAGCACGCTGAACATCTGCGTATTGTGCTACAACGGTTGCGGGAGCACCAATTGTATGCCAAGTTCAGCAAGTGCGAATTTTGGATTGATCGAGTGCCTTTCCTAGGCCATATCATTTCAGCAGAGGGCATTGCCGTGGACCCCAGCAAAATTGAACAAGTGCTGAAGTGGGAATCTCCCAAGTCAGTCCACGAGGTCCGAAGTTTCCTAGGTTTAGCAGGGTATTATCGGAGGTTCATTCCGAGCTTCTCAAAAATTGCTAAACCAATGACGGAGCTGCTGAAGAAGGGCACTAAATACATGTGGAATGCAGCATGTGAAGCCGCATTCAAAACTTTGGTGAAACATCTCACAACGGCTCCAGTTCTTGCTCAGCCGGACACGACGAAGCCATTTGATGTATACTGCGATGCATCCGGCATCGGTCTCGGCTGTGTTCTGATGCAAGAAGGGCGTGTAGTCGCCTATGGGTCTCGTCAATTGCGAAACCACGAGCAGCATTATCCAACTCACGATCTTGAGCTTGCTGCAGTGGTGTTGGCATTGAAGATGTGGAGGCATTACCTACTGGGTAATCTTGTTCACCTCTACACCGACCATAAAAGCCTGAAGTACATCTTCACGCAGAAGGAGCTGAATATGAGACAACGGAGATGGTTGGAGCTCATAAAAGATTATGAAATTGAGATCCACTATCACCCGGGAAAAGCCAACGTGGTTGCCGACGCGCTTAGTCGGAAAGCCCACGTTCACAACTTAGCGGTTGCTGAGTTGGAAGATGAAGAACCAAGCCTCCGTGTCATTCCGTATGGCGCACTTTATAATCTCGCGCTCATTCCAACAATCCGTGAAGAGATTGTTGAGGCTCAAAGAAGAGACAGAGGTATGTCTCACATACGGAGAAGACTGGACAACGGAGAGGTGAAATGTTTCCGGAAGGATGAGAACGGTACGATATGGTTTAACGACCGTATAGTGGTACCGCGTAATATGAAACTCCGGAAGAAGATCTTGGATGAAGCCCACCTGTCTAAGTTTTCCATTCATCCCGGAAGTAACAAGATGTACCAAGATTTGAAACAGAAATTTTGGTGGACGAGGATGAAGAGGGAGGTTGCTAAATACGTATCCGAATGCGATACGTGTAGACGGGTCAAGGCTGATCATATGCGGAAAGCCGGACCGCTACAACCTTTGAAGATACCGGCATGGAAATGGGAGGATGTGAGTATGGACTTCATCGTCGGATTACCGCTCACATCCAAGAAGCATGACTCGATATGGGTGATCGTCGACCGGTTGACGAAATCAGCTCATTTCATACCGGTGAACACTCATTATCGAGCAAGGCAATATGCGGAGTTATTCATCTCCAGAATTATTTGCTCACATGGTGTCCCAAAGACCATCGTTTCAGATCGAGGTGCGTTGTTCGTTGCTCGGTTTTGGGAGCAGCTGCATGCCTCGTTGGGCACTAAGCTGATTAGGAGCTCCGCATATCACCCTCAAACCGATGGACAAACTGAGAGAGTGAATCAAGTACTTGAGGATATGTTGAGAGCGTGTGCCATCCACCACGGTAGGAATTGGGACGATCACCTACCGCTGGCGGAGTTTTCATACAACAACGGTTATCAAGCGAGTATTAAAATGGCACCGTATGAAGCTCTCTATGGCCGGAAGTGTCGCACACCACTGAATTGGTGTGAGTCCGGCGAAAGAGTTCTGTTTGGGATTGATCTTGTCAACGAAGCCGAAGACCGAGTTCGGTTGATACAAGAGAACTTAAAGGCTGCCCAATCCCGACAGAAGAGCTACGCCGATCAAAGGCGTAGGCCATTACATTTTGACGTCGGAGAACACGTTTATCTTCGTGTATCCCCGATGAAGGGAATTCACCGGTTCGGTGTAAAGGGGAAGCTCGCTCCCCGTTTTATTGGTCCTTTTGCTATCACGGAGAAGTGCGGACCCGTAGCCTACCGGCTGGAGTTACCAGCAAGTCTAGCGGGTATTCATGATGTATTTCATGTATCACAGCTGCGGAAGTGCCTCAAATTCACCGCTGCTGTTCGCACTGAGGACATCGACGAATTGAAACCGGACTTGACCTACACCGAGCGACCGGTCCAGATTTTGGATGAAAAGACCCGGGTAACCCGGAACCGGACGATCCGATTTTTCAAGGTACTGTGGAGTAATCACACCGCGGAAGAGGCAACGTGGGAAAGTGAAGATTATCTCCGCACCAACTACCCGGAACTTTTATCTTTGTACAGTTTGTAATTACCTCTCCCGTCGCGTTCCTCTTTTGTAATCTCGGGACGAGATTCTTTTAAGGGGGGAGGAATGTAAAAGTCCCAAAAATGTGTATGAATAAAAACTATGGTTTGAGTTCATATGTGTGGCAATGACAGGAAAAATGGGACTTGCTAAAACTTTTCTTCATGCAAAGTAATACATGGATGAACATCCAACATGAGGTTCACCTTTTTATTTAAAAATGTTGAACCAATAAGGAGTTAAATACCTCTTTGCATGTAAGTTTAAAATTCAGATTTGAAATTCAAAGTTCACACATATGGTGACCCAAAAACTTTGAATTAACATGCAGCCATATAGTTGAGTTTTTAGGGAAAAGGTTATCACCAACTTTTCAATTGTAGGGTGGGCTCAAAAAGGAGTTAAAGAGGAGAATTTGCAAACTTAAACCAAATTCAGGTTTAGTCTTGCAAATTCAAACTGAATTTGAAGAATTCAAATTCTAGCCCACCTTTTTAAATTTTAGCATTCTGGGGATGGCAAAGATCAGCTTGAACAGATATTTGGGAGGTACATGTGGAGTGGGACCCACATGTCATTGAGCTAAAAGAGGAAACTTAATCACTAAGTTTTGCTCTCGGTGGGAACTTTTCCCGAGCAGCTTGCGAGCGCCACCGAGCAGCTTGCCGGTGACAGCTCCTGCTGCCGGTCTCCACGCGTTGGCGCCCCAGGGTGGGTTCTCACCGCTTCAGCAACGTTATCTCCCCCTCCTCGGACCAAGCCAACAGCAGTTGCTCCTCTCCTCACGATCAGCAGGGCGCTGTTTTTCCTTCACCGGCGCTGCTCCATTGCCCCTGTCTCCCGGCCAGTCCAGCGCCTCTCCAGCAGGCTCAAGAAGTCACAGAGGTGCGCCAGGAGGTACTTATCATCATCCCGTCGTCCTCTTGCCCTCCCCCGACGCCGGCTCGCCGGAATTCCAGTTTTGGCACCGGTGCACGTGTAGAACAGCATGTGTGTAATTCGGGAAATTCTCCCAAACCGATTGATCACACCTCCCACAATTCAAACCACAGCAACTAGATGCCCTAGCGCCCTCCCACGCCGAAAACCAAAGGAAACCGACCCTCCTGTGCCCCGGGCGACGAGAAATCGTCGCCGGCGGCCAAAACTGCCATGGTCCACGGTGAGGACTAGGTTGCAGCCACTTTCTGCATGATCTGATCCCCGTTCCGTGTTCCTAGAACCATAGGGATGCTGTAGGACATCATAGCTCGCCGGGAGATGCCTTGGACACGCGGGAACGCGTCCATATCGAGCTCCCGAGCCGCCCCACCGGTGCCGACCCACCTGCAGCCATTTTCATGCGGGAAAACCTTGCCCGGCAGCTGCGCCACGTTCCCAGGAGCGTGTAGGGCGAAACCGGAGCTCATTTGGTGGAGAAATGAGGGAGAACGAGCCATGCCAAGTTTCTGCTGGTGTGCACCGCGAGGCTCTGGCGGGAGGTTGAAGAAGCATCTGACCCGTGGGCCCCACGCGTGACTGTGCTGTTTAAAAATCAAACAGAGAGTTGTGCAAACTTGTAAAATGCATAACTTGGTGTAGGAAGCTCCAAAAATAGTGAGATAAATTTTGTTGGATTCCTTTAAGAGTGTACTATGCAGAGGTACAACCCAATTTGTATGAAACAAATTATTTAATTCTGGAAAATTCTTGGAAGGTTTTCTGAAAAAGAATTATAGAGGGAGTTTGGTTTATCCAAAAATACCCAAATTTTGCCAGATTATTCTTTAGCATATTGTTGACCTTATAGCAAATTTTCAGCTCATTTGAAGATCATTTGAGTAGGAATTTGCTAAAAACAATCTGCTGTGTCATAAGAGTCCAGAAACATTTTCAGAAAATGTTTCCCACTTCAAAAATCTGTTCTGAGCAATCCATAGCTCCAAAAATCATAGGAAAATTTAGGCAAGCTCTATGGGACATACTTGGAATTTTAGTTCACTTAGTTGGGCATGAAAATGCACATTACTACAGAATTAATTCTATTGAGTATAAATGCTTAAAGAATTGTTCTGGGAGAACTACCCAAGTAAAAGGGCTGAATGTTGGACCAGATGACTCTCATGTGATCAAAAACTCACATGTAAATTATCAGCCCAAGATAAGTCCTGGAACTCCCTGTTCTTATTCTCCATACTTATGTATAAGGGAAAAATACATAAGAGATATTGTGAGAATTATGGGGGACACAATATGACTCCACATTAGCTGCAATTTGGCAAGCTAAATCCTTAGGTATCATAGAACCTGCTGTAAAAGTTTTGAGGCCATTGGAGTTCTTGTTCTCCAGTTGCACTCAAATCCTTTCAGCTTATCTATTATGTTCATTAGAGAAGAGGGTTAGTGTATAGCTAAGGGCCTTAAGGTCAAATTAGTTTAATTCTGTTCCTTGCACAACAGAGGCAAACCAAGCCATGCTTGGCTTTTCCACACAACCTCTGTTCTTAAGAAAGTAATTCTATAACTTCTTTCCATTACATTCCATGAAACATATGCATATGCATTTCAATAGGGACCACAACGAAGGGGACTCAAAGGAGTGATTCATCAAAGTGGATCAAGCTCCGGAGAGTCAAGGGTGGATCTGCAAGGATACTAACTGCTTATATACGACTACCCTGCAAAACAGGCAAGCTCCGGTTTGCATTTAACAGCTGTTAAGTTTTTATTTTGTATTCACCTTTGGTTAAGATTTGAACTGTGCATTAGGTCTAGTGTTTGATACTCCTCTTGCATAACCAAATGACCCATTGAGTATTGGGTAGGTGTCTTTCACCGCGTAGAACTGCCATGCTTAAGTACGGTTCGGTAGAAGTCGAGTGGTGAGATGCTACTCGCAGATTTAGGAACAACAGGGACATACGGGATTGGTTCGTAATTGAATTAGCAAGTTAAAGTTGAGACCGGAAGGTTGTAGGAGCAGCAGGACATAGGGGCCTGGGTGCTGTAGACCTGTCCGTGTCGGTCAAGGACCGATCCGTATGCGGCCCTGTTGAACAAGTTTGAGTTGTGTACCGGACTCATGCTGGCTATATGGGACCCAGTAAACCGATGTACCTCGGGAAGCTGTCGTTGGGACTTTTCGGGTCGCCTCAGGCGGACGGCCGGTGTGCAGTATGTGGGGAATATTCTCATGACATCTCACGTCGGAAGGTGCACCATGAGAGTAGCTACTGTACGGGGCGACTTGATCGATTCAGCGGGGGTGAAACGGGGGAAAGGCTGCCACGTACGACGTCAGTGATGGTTGTTGTAGGCAACGTCGAGTACGGGCGTACGTGTCGTGTAGTCCGGGTGTTATTGATTCGAATCACCGTCGCTCGCGGAATGGACCGAGCATACTTGTTCTCACAGTCGTGACGTAGTAAGAACTTGCATGAGAAAGGAACTAATCATATTGATGTGAAGTATTATTCTACCTTGTATTGGAGCTTGATGAATAGGCTAGTGCAAACTCGATTCTTTTATGCCATGAGCAATTTACATCGGGGGAAAGCGTTTCTTGTTTGATTGTGGACTCCCGATGTAGCGTGCCCAGGGTTACTTAAAATGCTGCAATTAATACCTGAAAGTAAGGATTCACTTTTAGGCGAGTTGATTATGCTTATGCCATCCTATGTTAGGTTCATAACCTCACTTAGAGTTTCATGTTTAGGGAGACGGTTAAGCCTTGCTGAGCGTTATGCTCACGGATGCTATCCGAGTTGTTTTGCAGGTAATTGACTCGCTGATTATGAGAAGGGGTGCCGATGAGACTCGGGAACCTCCGAGTGCTTACTCTAAGAGCATCCTCGCCGCTGCAGATTGTCTTCGTGTTGCTAGTAAGAAACGTCCGCGGGCTGGACCGTTTCTTTGTTGCTAGTTTAGATATGAGTCGTGAGAGTGATAGTCTTCCGCTGTAGTTTACTCTGATATACTTATTTGTAAAATAATCTTGTACGCTTCCGCAAACTATTTATGTAATATGATGTATGTTCATCGACCCGTGTGCTGTTGGGTGCCGCATAACACGGCACCACCCGACGAGGTCCTGTGTCCTTCACACTTTGGGCCCACCTGTCCTCAGCGCTCGGTCTGGGACCTGATGCGTCTGCCGATGCGGTGTATTCGAAGAGTTTCAAATCGCTTGGAATCGCACCTGGGAAGTGTGAAGCGAAGCCACAACGTGGGTTGGTTCCCTTTATAAGGCTTCTGGCACTTGCACCTTCATTGAGTTTCTACGACCCTGTATTCTCCCATGGCTTCTAACCCACCTTCGGAGGGGAATATCTCTTGATGTCCTCCGGCGGCGGCTTCTGCACCAAGTCAGGGATCCAGGGAGCCTGCATGCCTTGCCTCATGAGGTGACGCCTCCAAGAGGCCCCGGGTTTATCATCCCGACTGGACTCTTCTTGAGCGACGACTGGCTGGGGGTTCCCAGGCGTTGCGTCCCTTCTCCTCAAGTGGTGGAGTCTCCAAAGAAACTGCTGACACGTCGAGGAGCCTTCAGGCGGAGGAGTCTCCAAAGAAGCTGCTGAAGCACCAAGGATGACTCCAGGCGGCAGAGTCTCCAAGGAAATTGCTCAAGCGGCGGAGGGGGCTTCAGAAGCATCCTTGATGGCACCGGCCCTTGCGCTGGTGGTGGCCGAGATGATCCCTGTGTTTGGGTCACGGAGCAGGAGAACGCCGCCAGGGCTGAAGTTGGGGACGTGGCCGTTCTCGCAGCCTCTAGGTTCTGGACGTGCCAGGGGAACCTTAGGGCCTGTTTCTTTCTTTTTTATCGAGTCTGTAGTCCAGCTCATGGAGCCATGAATACATAGACTCTTATGACCCCTCGTGCCTGTGATGCTCTTGTCTTCTTCTTGGCTTCTCCTGGCCGAGCCCCTAGCTCTGTAAGGTACTCATAGGCCTTCACCAATCTCGAGGGTCTGCACAGACACCTTCCCCGGGTCCTTACCGAATTAAGGGCCCCGGAGGTCTCCGGAGCCGCCCCCACGAGGACGGGGAGGTCCAGATCCGCTGGCCACGTGGCGGGCTCGGAGCTCTCCTCTGAGGAGAGGGAGGTCCGGCCCTGCAGGACACATGGAGCCTTCGGACCTCTCCCCGCGGAGGGGGGAGGTCCGGCTTCTGCCCACCACGTGGCGAGTCCGGGGACCCTCCTGAGGAGGTGGGAGCCCCGGCCCCGCTGTACACGTGGGGCCTCCGGGGCCCGCCCCTGCTGACGGGGCGGGGTCCGGATCTCCCGGTTTTGCACATTCCGTAGCGGCCCCCTGGTAGGCGTGGCCAACTGTTTGGGTACTCCTACCATACTCCTGCGGGAAGCCAAGGCCGGAGGGTCCTGCACACAAACAAGGGAAACGTAATTCTCCTAGGGGCTCCCCCCTTTCCGATCTCATAGTCTTATTTGGCTTACAATCTTGATTCGGTGCATGGTGCTTGGGAATTTCGGTGCACGACGTGCCGGGGGCTCGGGGCCCCCTGGCCATCGGCAGGTCCCCCAATCGCGACCGCCCCAGGCAGGATAGCAAATGCCGACTAGAGTTGAGAATGGGAAAAAGGGGACTGGGTGTATGGTGAACATACCCAGGAAGCGCGGTCACAAAAATTAATACATAATTTGAATGTGCATAAAGGAAGAGCAAAGCAGGACAGGTTCTTTCCCTAAAATTTCCATAGGCGGAAAACAGGCTAAACATGGAGGCCACGACCCGTCCCATTAAAAAGGGAAGCAAGACTCTATGCGCTTGGAGTCAGAATCAGGCAAAGCTGAACGTAGTCCTGGACCGTCCCTGAGACTTAGCGGCTCCTAGCGCTGCTCCAGGACTCTATGGGATCTATTAGAAAGAAGAACCTGTCCTGCTACTGTTCTAGGGGTAGAACTTATGGAGGTCTTCGATGTTCCAGGGGTTCGGGAGCAGATCCCCACCCTCGATGGAAAGGCGTACGCACCCGGGGCGGCATACCTTTGCGACTCGGAAGGGACCTTCCCAACTAGGGGAGAGTTTGTGGGTCCCTTCATGAGAAAGTATGCGCCGCAGCACCAGGTCGCCTTCCTGCAGCTCCCGGGCACGCACAGACCTCTGGTGGTAGCGGCGGAGCGCTTGTCTGTACCGTGCGTTATGGAGTGTTGCATGCAATCGGACATCGTCGACGAGGTCGATGTCTCCACGCCGGAGGTTGTCCTGCGCGGCTTCGTCATAAGCTCGGACGCGGTGAGACTTCATGGTGATCTCTGGGGGAAGCACAGCTTTGGCCCCATACACCATGAAGAAGGGTGTCTCTCCGGTGGCCCGGCTCTGGGATGTCCGGTTAGCCCATAGTGTGCTCAGAAACTCATCCACCCAATTGGCACCATGTTTCTTTAGGCTGGCATAGGTGCGGGTCTTGAGGACCCGGAGAATCTCGGCGTTGGCCCTTTCGACTTGCCCATTGCTCTTTGGGTGAGCAACAGAGGCATAGCACACCTGGATGCCGAGGTCTTCGCAGTAGTCTTGGAAGGCTGCGCTGGTGAACTGGGTCCCATTGTCGGTGATGATTCTGTTCGGGACCCCAAACCGGCAGACAATCGACTTGATGAACTTTACTGCTGATTGCTTGTTGATGGTGACAACTGGTGTCGCTTCCGGCCACTTGGTGAACTTGTCGATGGCGACATAGAGGTACCGGAATCCCCCGACGGCTCTGGGGAATGGACCCAGGATGTCCAACCCCCATACGGCCAATGGCCATCAGGGTGGGATCATCTGTACCGCCTGAGCCGGTGTATGGATCTGCTTGGCGTGGAACCGGCACGCCTTGCAGCTCTCGACCAGCTTGACGGCATCCTGGAGTGCTGTCAGCCAGTAGAAGCCATGCCGGAAGGCTTTATCGACAAGCGCGCGTGAGGAAGAGTGACTCCTTCGGGCACAGGGGCTCCGGTGGAAGCCTTCGTTGAAATGTCGTCAGCTGCCGCATTGCCAGCGCGCGGTACGTGGCACAGGTCCAAGGCGAGGAAGTCTTTATCCAACATCTGCACGTGAAGCAGATAAGAAGCTAGCTGTGGGTCATTGCAGGAGCATTCGCCCTTAACTTGCTTGATAACCAGCTGTGAGTCGCCCTGTGCCAACAACTGGCGAGCGACCAGAGACAGGGCTGTCTGTAGGCCAAAGATGAGTGCTTCATACTCTGCCATGTTGTTGGTTGCCTTGAAATTGAGACGCACCATGTACCCAAACTGCTCCCCCGATGGCATGAGAAGCAGTACGCTGGCACCTACCCCCTGCTTTCGTGGGGAGCCATCGAAGAAGAGCGTCCAGTGGGGCTCGGTGAAGACCGGAGCTCGGTGCTCAGGTTCACCATCTTCGTGGCCCCCTGGGTCAGCCTTCGTTGGTGTCCACTCTGCCGCGAAGTCGGCCAGCGCTTGGCTTTTGACTGCGTGGCGAGGAAGGAAGTCCAGCTCGAACTCCGCCAGCTCCGCTGCCCATTTAGCGATGTTGCCAGTCGCATGGGGGCTGTGAAGGATCGTCTTCAGTGGATAGGAGGTGACTACTGAGACCCGGTGGGCCTGAAAGTATTGCCGGAGCTTCCTGGATGCCACGAGCACTGCATACAGCAGCTTGTGGACTTCTAGGTACCTTGTCTTGGCATCGTGAAGGACCTTGCTGATGTAGTAAACAGGCCTCTGGATGGTTCGAACCCTCTCTCTTAGGTCTGAGAGGTCTTCATCCATTGGCCCTGGCCCGCTGGAGGTGAGTGGGTACAGGGGGGCTTCCGGGAGTTGGAACTCGGAGGCTCTTAAGCCATCTTGGCCCTCCGGGGGGCCCCGCTAGTTCTCCGGGAGCTCCGGGGGGTCCTGCTGGATCTCCGGGAGGTCCCGTTGGGCCCCGGGGTGTCCCACTGGACCCCCGGGAGGTTGTCTTGGGGGTCCGGGAGGCCGCCCTGGACCTCCGGGAGGTTGTCTTGGAGGTCCGGGAGACCGACTTGGACGTGCGGGGTTTCCTGTCGTCTGTCTTCTGCTGCCGGAGCAGGCTGTGAAGATGAGAGGTCCGGCCGCTCTGCAACGAGGACCATACTCACCACTTCAGTTGTCGCCGCGATGTATAGCAACAGATGCTCTCCGGGCTCGGGGGCTACCATGATAAGTAGGGTCGTCAGGAGTCACTTCAACAACTGGAAAGCCTCTTCTGCTTCGTCAGTCCAGGCAAATGGGCCGGATCTGCGCAGGAGCTTAAAGAAGGGGAGCGCCCGCTCTGCTAGTCTCGGTATAAACCGACTCAGCGTGGCTAGGCATCCCGTGAGTTTCTTGACATCTTTGACGCGGGCAGGAGACCACATCAAGTCGATGGCCTTCATCTTCTCTGGGTTGGCCTCAATTCCCCGGTGTGAGACCAGGAATTCTAAGAGTTTCCCAGAGGATACACCGAACACACATTTGTCGGGGTTCAGCTTGGTGCGCATGGAGCGCAATTTGTCAAAAACTAATGCTAGGTTATCTAACAAAGATGAATTCTGCCTGACCTTGACAACGATGTCATCGACATACACCTCAACTAAGTCTCTTATCAACTCCCCGAAGGTTTTGTGCATTGCACGTACAAAGGTAGGGAGAGCGTTCCTGAGGCCACAAGGCATAGAGACATAACAGTACAGACCGTCTACTGTGATGAAGGAGGTGTGCTCTTCATCTTCTCTAGACATAGGGATCTGATGGAAACCCGAGTAGGCGTCTAGGAAGCACAGCATATCGCAGCCTGATGTCGAGTCTACTATTTGATCTATTCTAGGGAGAGGGAATGGATCTTTGGGACATGCCTTATTGAGACTGGTGTAATTGATGCACATCCGGAGCTTCCCGCCGGCCTTCGGGACAACAACAGGATTCGCCAACCACCGGGGGTGGTGGACTTCCCGTATGAAGCCAGCGTCCAGAAGCTTCTTGATTTCTTCGCGGATGATGTTTTGCCGCTCGATGGACTGCTTGCGGGGCTTCTGTTGGCATGGCCGGGCGTCGGGGAAGACCTTTAAGTGGTGCTCGATCACCTCCCTAGGAATCCCCGGCATCTGTGACGGCTGCCATGCAAACACGTCGACGTTGTGCCGGAGGAAGGTGACGAGCGCGCCTTCCTATTTGCTATCCAGGCCCCCGGCTACCCGGGTGGTCTGGGTGGCATCGGCGCCGATTTGGAAGAGCTTCAAGGGGACGTCACCCTCGTCGAGGGGTTGCACACGGGGTGCTGCAGTAGAGGCACGGTGGCGTGCACTCGGGTGGAGACGGTTTGGTTCTGCACTGCCAGGGGTTGGTGCTCTAGCTGTTGTAAGCGCTTGGAGCTTTTCCAAGGCTGACACTGCGGCAGTGCGGTCTCCACGAATCCTGAGGACGCCTGTTGGTGTAGGCATCTTCAAGACGAGGTATCCGTAGTGGGCTACTGCCATAAATCGGTACAGGGCTGGCCTGCCAATTATGGCGTTGAAGGGGAGGTCGATCTCCGCCACGTCGAACAAAATGTACTCTGTCCGATCGCTGTCCGGTGCCCCAAAGGTCACCGGGAAGCTGATGTGGCCATAGGGAACGACCTGTCCCGGCCCTACCCCTGAGAACGGGCTCGATGGGGTGAGCTTGGCCATCGGGATCTGCAGCTTCTGAAAAGCTGCGCGATTGATGAGGTTCAGTCCAGCCCCGTCATCCACCAAAATATGGTACATCCTCACGTTGGCGATGGTGGGGGGCACCAAGAGTGGTAGTTGGCCGGCCCCAGCCATGTTCCTGGGGCAGTCGGTGGCATCAAAGCTGATGGGGGTTCCCATCCACCTGAGGTGTGGTGCGGCACTCGGGAGGGGAGCCACCCACGCTACCGCTCGGCGCAGGGTCTTAACCGCGCTTCGGGACGAGGGGTCAGTGGACCCACTGTAGATGACGTAGAGCATCTTCCGGTGCTCGTCATCACTGGAGCTGGAGCTCTCATGATTGCGCACCACCTTCACAGCACGCTGAGGCTCCTGGAACTCCACCTGGTGGTCGACGTTGTCTGGGGCGTCGACCTTCTGCTTGCCCTCCCTTTGACGGTAGGGTGGGCATCACTTAGAACTGCTTCCCTTTCCGGAAGCGCTCCGCGAGCTTCTGGATCTCCCGGCACTCGGCAGCAGTATGGTAACTGGTGCCGTGCACGGGGCATAGCTCGCCCTGGCCACCGTCTGGAGCCTGTGACTGTCGCGGCCTTTTGTCGGGGCACGGCCCCCGAGCTCCACTGGGTGCCGCTGCTGCGGCAACGGGGGCCGCGGCCGGCGGTTTCATCTTGCCACCGCCCCGGTTTTTGATCATCCTGCCGCTTCCATAGGAAGCGGCGCCAGATCCTGGCTGCCCTCCTGACTCAGAGGCTGGCAGGGAGTGCCAGTTCTGCCCTTCTGCTGCTCTGGCGCACTTGTCCGCCAGGCTGAAGAGCTCTGAGACGTCACGAACCTCTCGTGTCGCGAGCTTCTCGAGCATCTTCTTGTCCCGAACGCCTTGTCGGAACGCCACCACCACAGAAGCGTTTTGGATGTGTGGGATGGTGTTCCGTACCTGGGAGAACCGCTGGATGAAGGAGCGCAGCGACTCCCCAGGTTGTTGCTGGATGGCGTGGAGGTCGAGCTCCGTGCCAGGCCGGGTGTAGGAACTGCCGAAGTTGGCGGAAAACTGCCGGCAGAGCTCTCCCCAGGAAGTTATGGAACCCAGGGGGAGGTTCATGAGCCAAGACCGGGCTGGGCTGGTCAAGGCGACGGGGAAGTAGTTGGCCATGATGGCCTCATCCCCTCCTGCGGCAAGTACGGCGGTGGAGAAGATCTGGAGGAACTCCGCCGGGTTGACGCTGCCATCGTACTTCTCGGGCAGGTGCGGACGAAACTTGCGCGGTCACCTCGCGAAGCGAAGGTGGGGCACCAGGGCCGCACATCCTGCTCCTGTTGCTGCAGGCGTTGGTGCCACGAACGCTTGGTTCACCGCTGGCACAGTGTACCACGGTATGGGCAAGGCTGCGCCATAGACCGGGGGCGCCCTTTGCAAGGCATATGGCTGTGGCATATGCTGCGTGGCATATGCCTGGGGCAGAGATCGCGTGGCGAAGGTCTGCTCCTCAGGCTGGGTTGAGGCTGACATCATGCTGTCGCCAGCCTCTTGGTTGCGACGCCTTTCTCGACGTAGCTCGAGGTACACCCGGGCATCCTGGCCCAAGTGGCACCGTTCCAGCTCTGTCCTCAGGTCCGTCGACTGAAGCCTGGTGGAGCTGGAATCCGCCGTCTGCCTGTCAACCGTTGGCGTGCGCGTCAGCGACACAGCCGGTTGGCCGGAGCGTCGTCCCCGCCGAAGTTGAGGGTTTGCAGCGGCGACGACGAGACGGTCTACCTCCCGAATCCACTGCTGGGTCGCTGCCTGAGGCGCGTCCCCAGCAGGCGGATTGTGCAGTAGCGCTCTTGCTGCAAGTAGCGCATCCCCGTGGGGAACGCTCAGTGCTGCAGATGATCTCACGCTAGCTGGAGCCTGCATTGCCGGAGTCAGCGTTGCCGGAGTCGGCTGCTGGCTTCCAGCTTGCGCCGACACAATCCGTCCCTAGTGTGTCGACACATATTCCCCACTAGTCACGGTCCGCCGTGAACGCGGGGAAGGGGAGCTTGCCGCTGAAGGAAGCTTCGTCATCTTCATCGGCGGAAACTCGTCGCGCAAGGGAAAAGCCACCTTCTTGGCGCGCCAAATGTCGAAGTGTGTGGTCGACACTTCCCCCAGACCTGCTCTGGGCAGCCCGCGGAGGTTCTTTTTCGGAGGGGCTAGTCACTTGCGGAGAGCTTAAGCGTACGGGACGAGTGAGGGAGGAGCTTGACACGGCGAGTTTTACGTGGTTCGGGCCGCCGGAGCGTAAAACCCTACGTCAATGGTGAGCAGAGGTGCTCGCTGTATTGCTTGTTGCTCAGAACCGGAGTCCTGAGCTTGAGGATGAGTTATGCCTAGGGTGTGAGTTGCTGGAGTGCAAACCCTTGCTAACGTTGCCCACCCGAGCCTTTTATAGTCCAAGACTCGTGTGGCTTACAAGGGGGGCCCGGGACCCGACAGGTGGTCTCGGGGAGATTTCCTGCCGACTATCGTATCCGCAGTTATTTCGGTAGTTGTCTCTGGCGAAGGCTTCCGAGTCTTCGTCTTGCCGCCCTTCCCATGCCGCATGCTAGTCATAGTGGTTGATGACGGCGGGGGCGGCACGGGATGTCTTATCGCTGTGTTTATTGGCTGGCAGGTTCGGACACTGCACGCCAGTCTGCGATGCGACTGGGCGCAATGGCACCTGACAGAGGCGTGCTCCGCGTCTCCGCGTCTTGGGAAGGCGCGGGCCTGAATACCTTGTACGGGCAAGGTATGGTGCGTCTTTACGCCCGCTGCCTACCGCTCGGGGGCAGGCAGCGCTGTTCTGCAGGATACGTGGAGCCTTCGGACCTCTCCCCGCAGAGGGGGGAGGTCCGGCTTCTGTCGGCCATGTGGCGGGCCCGGAGCTCTCCTCTGAGGAGTGGGAGGTCCGGTCCCGCAGGACATGTGGCGCCTTCGGAGCCCTCCCCACAGAGGGGAGGTCTGGCTGCCGTTGGCCACGTGGCGGGCCCGGAGCTCTCCTTTGAGGAGAGGGAGGTCTGGCCCCGCCAGACACGTGGCGCCTTCAGAGCTCTCCCTGCGGAGAAGGGCAAGATCCTTAGGCATTTTCCCCTGTGCGCGGGGCTACCCCATATCGCGGGTACCGACAACAACCATTAGGTATTCCGGCATGGAAGTGGGAGGACATCAGCATGGACTTTATTGTTGGACTACCTCTCACATCCAGAAAGCATGACTCCATTTGGGTGATTGTTGATCGCTTAACAAAATCAGCCCACTTCATCCCAGTGAGTACAAGATTTTCAACTAAACAATATGCGGAGTTGTATCTTTCAAGGATTGTGTGCTTACATGGAGTCCCCAAGACCATCATATCAGACCGAGGTTCAATATTTGTTGCTCGTTTCTTGGAGCAACTACATGAATCTCTGGGAACAAAGTTAATCAGAAGCTCAGCATACCATCCACAGACGGACGGTCAAATGGCGTTAACCAGATTCTGGAAGGTATGCTGAGGGCATGTGCCATAGATCATGGAAAGAACTGGGATAACCATTTGCCATTAGCAGAGTTCTCTTACAACAATGGTTATCAATCCAGTATTAAAATGGCACCATACGAAGCACTTTATGGCAGGAAGTGCCGCACACCACTCAATTGGTGTGAATCGGGCGAGAGTGTGATTTTCGGCATTGAGCTTGTAAAAGATGCCGAAGAGCGGGTCCAGCTGATTCAAGAAAACCTCAGGGCCGCTCAATCTCGCCAGAAGAGCTATGCGGACCAGCGACGCCGACCCTTGTGTTTTGAAGTCGGAGATCACGTCTATCTCCGAGTATCCCCGATGAAGGGAATCCATCGATTCGGGGTCAAGGGAAAGCTAGCGCTTCGCTTTGTGGGTCCGTTCGTTATTACAGAAAGGTGTGGGCCGGTAGCCTACCATTTGGAGCTGCCGCCATCCTTATCGGGTATCCACGACGTATTCCATGTCTCACACTTGAGAAAGTGTTTGAAGAGACCAACAGAGATCCTTTCAGAAGACATGGAGATATTGCAACCGGATCTCACCTACGCCGAGAAGCCCATAAAGATTATCAACGAGAAGAGCCGGATCACTCGAAGTCGACGTTGAAATTTTACAAAGTCCTGTGGAGTAATCACACACCGGAAGAAGCTACTTGGGAGAGTGAAGATTACATCCACAAGAACTATCCAGAACTTTTGTCGTAATTGTTGTAATTACCTTCCGCCTCATCTTTCTTTTGTAATCTCGGGACGAGATACTTTTAAGGGGGGAGGATTGTAAAGGTCCCAAAAATGTGAATACAAAGAAAACATGAGTTGCACAAATGTTGGAATCATGTGTATGAAAAAGGGGCTTAGTTGAAATTTTTTCCACATATGATAACATAGGTGAGATTCTTCTAAACAATCTTAAGGTTACTGCATGGATAGACCTCAGGTGGATTAAAACCACAGAAATGAAGAACTCAAGTGCAATGGGAGGGTTTAAAAATAAGAGTTTAAACTAAATGTTAAACTCAAGCTTCAAATGAGGGAAGGCCACAATGGGAATTCAAAACTGTTGTGATCAAACTCTTGTTTGCAGCAGCTAACACAAGAATCAAATTGCATTATTGGATTCCTTAGGTCCAAATTAATGGGAAGGCAAAGTTTCATTAATTTTTGAAAAAGTTTGCTGCCCATTTTTCCAAATGGAGTTAAATGTGCAAGGGATTCAAATAAACATTTGAATTTGGATGGAATTAGTCCAACTATGCAAATGCAGCTCAGTTTCCAACTTTCAAACATTTGGGTTGGATAATTGTCAAACTTTGGAGATCTTTTGAGAAGAAGGGTTGCTTACTAGTGGGACACACATGTCATAGGGCTGTCTAGACTTGCACCTTAAGTATTCTCTCTCCGTTCCTCATTCAACCGAAAGCCTTACCCGGGCGACACCGAGCGGCTGAACCCCCCCTCCTGATGCTCCACCACCTGCCTGATTTCTTCACGCTGGCGAGCTGCTCAGGCACTGATATTACCCTCCATGGTGCTCAGTTTCGCTACCACACCGAGGGACCCCTTCGTCTTCTGTCTCGTGCGGGCTGCAGGACAGAACGGCTGCCGCCGTTGAATAATCATCGGGGGCCGGCTCCTCTCTGATGCAAGCGTCGGCAATCTAGCAAAACAGCACCACGGGACAGCCTACAACCCCCCGCACTTTCCCCGGTCGAGCTAGGCCACAGAAACCCGAGGGACTTTTGTTTTCGCGGCAACCGACGAGAACAGGCGAAGTGGCTGCACGTGGGCAGCACTGCAGGGAGCTTGTCAAGCCCGAACAAGAGCACCTTGGATGCGCTAGGACCCTCTGGTGCTCACATCCGTAGCACAAGCCGTCACATGAATCACCGAGCGTGAATTTGGAAAAACTTCTCCGGCGGGCACAAAACTACCTCCCGGCACGGTAACGTCAAATTCAAACTCTACGCTTGTTCTTAGCTTGTCAAATTTTGCACACACGATCTGGGCTAGCCGGCGATCTTTTGCCCTTTTGCAACCTACGCCTGAAAACCATTGTGCACGACGTATTTCCCACTTTTCCGACGGCGGTTATGGTGGGGCGGTTCGGGCTCTCTATGAGAGCTAGGTTAGGGCCATTTCCAGGCTGCTTCACCACCCGGACGATCCTCCTTGGTGTCCACTGATGCTATAGCGCCGTTCCACTGGTGTTTTGGCAGGCTGGGTTAGCAGGGCGACGGCGCCGAACTGGTACCGAGCCGCCGCACCGTGGTCAGCTAGGCTAGAGCCACCGCCGGTCCGGGGAGAGGGTCCCATCTTGTTCAGCACGTGAAATTAGGCCCTAGTGGCGAGGGAAGGCTCGGGGGATGGCCGGGAGACCGGAATCCGTCGAACTCCGACGAGCCCGGCGGCGCGTGAGCGCGGAGGGCCGGAGGTAGAAGACGACCCGGCGGGTCCCACCGGTCAGCGACGGTGTTTCAAATTTCTGATTGTCTGTGGCATGGGGATCTGGTGTGGCCACGCGGGAAATACCCAGTAGCCCCATGTGGCTTGCCCCGGCTAGTGACACCTGTCCCCTGGACCCACAGCCAGTATATGAACATTTTGGGGAATTTCAGTTTTCAGTTCAAATTTTGAATAGCCACAACTTTGGGTAGGAGAATCCAAAAATTGCGAAACAAATTTTGTTGGATTCCTCTGATAATGTACTATCCAAATATATAACCCAATTTGTATGAACCACTTTATTTAATTCTGGAAAATTCTTTAAAACTTTTCAGGAAAAGAATTTTAGAGGGAGTTTGGTTAATCTAAAAATCCTCAAATTTTGCCAGAATATTCTCTAGGATAATATGGAACTCCTGTAAAAATTTCAGACCATTTGGAGTTGATTTGATCGGGGCAATTCAGAATTTAAAGTGCTGTATCCAATTGAATACAGAAACATTTCAGGGAATTTCCAGAACTTGGAAATTCATTGCTGGGAGGTTCTTAGCTCCAAAAATCTTTGGAAAATTCATGCAAGTCCTATGAACTATAATTTAAATTGTAGTTCACTAAGTTTGGCATGAACATGCAAGTTTATTCAGAATTAATTCCTTTTTTCCTAAAGGCTTAGGGAATTATTCTGCGTAATACACTCATTAGATAATCCCAAATATTGGCCCAGAGTGTTTTCTTGTGACAAGGAACTCACCTGAAAATTCTCAGCTCCATTGGAGCTCTGGATCACCCCAGTGCTGTTTAACCTCTTAAGGTGATTAATATAGAAGAGGGGAAAACCACTTAGCATTAATAATGTGTTTAGATCCAAACCTAAACCACTAGCACCAGTGTCATTTTAAATTCTTAAACAGAGTTCCAGTTTGTGAAAACTTGTTATTAGGACTTGTAGCAAAGTCTTTACAATTAAACAATTGTGCATATGCATTACGTGTAGCATCTACGTGAAGGACTTCAAGTCATTGGAGTGGAGATCAAAGGAAGGAGGAAAGAGATAAAGCCAAGTGATCTTCACTAACTGTGTTATATATATTAGCCCCTGCAATAAAGGCAAGCCCCGGTTTACATCAAATTTACAAGTTTTTGTTTGTATTCACTTCATAAGTCTAGCATTTTATTTACTGCGTTACATCTAGATGGTATGAAACTCCAAATGCATGACCCAGAAAACCCGGAGTTTAATGTAGGATATGTTATCAATTAATTATAACTGCTGATCTAAACAAAAGTGGATTAAAAGAGGCATAACTCGAGTGGGCAGATTCCTACTCATGAAACGGGGTTAAGGGGGATCAATCAGAAGAGTTGGGAATTGATCCTCATAGTTGGGAATGGAGACCGGGCAGCTGATGGAAGGGTCAAGGACGTGGTCCTGTGAACCTAGTCTATGTCTGAGTCGATTAAGGCCCGTTCTCGTGTGTGGCCTGTTGGACAAGTTTGAGTTGTGTACCGGATGCATACTGGCTATATGGGACCCAGGAAATCGATGTAACATGTTAACCTGGGTGTCGAGGCATACCTCACCGTCTGATGCCGATGCTGAAAGGATAGAGAAGTCGGCTATACGAGGGTTTGCCGTAGAAAGACTTAATCCCAGTGGGTGGGACCGGTTCGACATTTGGGTGTCGTGTGAAAGGTTGCCACGTACGGCGTCAGTGACGGTTGCTGTGTGCAACGTCGAGTACGGGCGTACATGACGTGTCAGCCGGTTGTTTTTGATTGCAATCACCATCGCTCGCGGTAGTGAGCATACTTGTTCTCTGCATCGTGACGTAGTAATAAACTGGGAAAAGTTAATAATGCTTCGTGAGTAATCCTCATAATGGAGATGAGGAATGATCAACACTTTCACTAAATTTATTTTCCACCTTGGGCTAGTAGCGTCGAGGCAAAGCGTTTCTTGTTTGATTGTGGAGTCTCGACGTTGATGGCGCAAGGTCTTTATGAGTCTAGGGTAGCTCACTAAAGTTACTTCCACCTCGGGCAAGTGACATCGAGATGAAGCGTTTCTTGTTTGATTGTGGAGTCTCGATGTAAGTTGCGTGAGGTCTATAAAAGTTGATTAAAACTTGAAGTAAGGACTCTCCTTTAGCTCAAGTTCATCGTTTGTGCAAACTGCTATAGTTAGCCCTCTATTTCCATCATGTAGAGTTTCATGACTAGGGTGACGGGTCAGTCTTGCTGAGCTTCGTGCTCACAGATACTGCATAAGTTGTTTTGCAGGTAATAACTGTAGGCTGATATGTACGGGTGCCCGATGAGACTCGGAACTCCCCGAGTGGTGAACTCATGGCAACCCCTGCCGCCACTATCATGACAGTGTTGCTAGCGAGAAGGGTCCGCGGGATGGACACCTTCTCTGTTGTTTAGCATAGGTATGAGACGTGAGTTGTAATAGTCTTCCGCTGTAGCATATTTTTGAGAAGTATTTGTAAAATCAACACTTTGTAAGCTTCCACTTGATATATGTAATATGATGCTTTATTATGTGTGCTGTTGGGTGCCGCATCGCACGGCACCACCCAATGCGATTCCCGTGCGAGGTGCCCCGTTCCCGTGAGTGAACCGGGATGACGGGCCCTCACACCGCTGATGGAAGCTTGGTCATCTTCTCCAGCAAAAGCTCGTCGTGCAAGGGATAAGTCCCCTTCCTGGCGCGCCAAATGTCAAAGTGTGTAGTCGACACTTCCCCCGGACCTGCTCTGGGCAGGCCGCGGAGGTTCTTTTTCAGAGATTCTAGACACTTGCGGAGAGCTTTAGCGTTAGGGGCGAGTGAGGGAGAAGCTTGACATGGGGAGTTTTACGTGGTTCAGGCCGCCGGAGCGTAAAACCCTACGTCCACGGTGAGCAGAGGTGCTCGCTGTATTGCTTGTTGCTCCGAACCGGAGTCCTGAGCTTGAGGGTGAGTGATGTCTAGAGTGCGAGTTCACAGAGTTTGAACCCTTGCTAACGTTGCCTACCCGAGCCTTTTATAGTCCAAGGATCGAGCGGCTTACAAGGTGGGCCCGGGACCCGACAGGTCGTCCCGGGGAGATTTCCTGCCATCTACCATATCTGCAGTTATGCCGGTAGTTGTCTCTGGCGAAGGCTTCCGAGTCTTCGTTCTGCCGTCCTGCCCATGCCGCAAGCTAGTCGTAGTGGTTGATGATGGCAGGGGCGGCAGGGGATGTCTTGTCGCTGTGTTTATTGGAGGGCAGATACTGACACGGCGCGCCAGTCTGCGATATGACTGGGCGCAACGGCACTTGACAGAGGCGTGCACCGCGTCTCCGCGTCTTGGGAAGGCGCGGGTCTTGAATACCTTGTACGGGCAAGGTATGGCGCGTCTTTACTCTTGCTGCCTACCGCGTGGGGGCAGGCTGACATGACCCCACGTTCTTGTCGAGCCAGGATCACGCTGAGGGGTGCTGCGTTGCACAGCACCGGATAACACACGTCAAAGATACAAAGCAGAAGCGAAATATTATTACATAAACAAGTTTATGAACATGTTTACACCAAAATAGTTCCAGTCTACACTCACGGGTGTAGACTACGCATCAAGTCCACGTTCAGCCCTTGAACTTGTCCTTGCTAGCACACACGCACACTAACTCTGCGGTGTGCACGACTCCCACTCGACGGGGTTCCCCTCCTGGGGTTCCGTCTCCTCTTCGGGAGTCCCTTCCTCATAGAACCCTGCAAAAGCTTCAAACACAAGCAGTGAGCATGAAGGCTCAGCAAGTCTGACCCGTCTCACCTAAACATGGAACTTCTAAATGAGGGGTGGTGGGTTACATGAGGTAAAAATCATTTGCAAGGACTCGCCTAATTAGTAGAACCTTACTTTCAAGTTTTAGCAGCAGGTTGTGGAGAACCTTACGCTAAGGTACATGAGAGAGCCGCAATCAAACAAGAAACGCATTTCTCTCATGTACTTTGCCCAAAGTTGAAATGAACTTTAGTTAGCTCTAAACTACAACAAGTCATTAGCAATCAAGTCCATCTTTAATAAGCAACATTTTAACATGTACTAGCCTGTTCTTTCTATGTCACGGTACAGTGAACATGTGGTACTCACTGACCGCGATGGACGGCGATTATAATCGATTTACACCTGCAGGGTTACCCGAACAACCCATCACGTACGCCCGTACTCGATGTTGCCTACAACAACCATCACGGACGCTGTACGCAACCACCTTTCGCCCGTCAGCCAAATATTGAACCGGTCCCATCGTCCCGAGCAAGAGGTCTCTGCACGCGCATCTCCGTGCCGCCAGCCGATTTACACCTCAAGCTCTCAACCTACCCTCTGAACGACGGGCAATGCCTCAATACCCAGCTACCCGAGTTACATCAGTTTCCCGGTTCCCATATAGACGGTAGGTCTTCGGTACTGTTCTAGCTTGTTCAACAGGCCCGCACACGGCTCGGTCCTCAATCGACACAAGCGGAGCTACAGCACACAGGCCCCAAAGTCCTGCTGCCCTTACCCTCCACTTGGTCTCATTTTCTTGCCATGTGTTTCATGTGCTATCACTACCGAGTCGAGTGCTTCTAGCCTATGCTCGCGAGTAGTTCCAACTACTCGACTTGTACCGAATCCTACTCTATCTTAGCATTGCAGTAGCTAACGGGGTTTGCCATCCTAAACCCAACACATGGTTTTGTTGGCTATGCAGTTGGGTTTCCAGACAAGACTCTAATGCAAAGAATAAAGTAATCAAGTATGTGCTCAAAACAATAAAGCTTCTAAAAGGTTAATGCAAACCGAAGCTTGCCTTGCTGCTCTTGGTCGTAGGCTAGCTGCTCCTCTGGAGTAATGAAGTCTAGGACTTCGGGTTCCTCCTCGACCTTAGCGACTACATGATAGAGGAAATACATGTATCAATTTAAATGCATTTGTATTAAGTTTGAAGTTGTGAAGTCTATAACTCTCACTAGTCAGACCCAATGACGGTGAAACTTTTACTGGGGCTTGGTCACAACCTAAATACAGACTTGGTCAAGTTTTAGTTGCAGCAAAGCTCATTTGAGCCCTCCACAATTAATTATGTACTTGACCTTAATTGAAGACTTTTAGGGTGATCTAAGGATTTTCATGAAACAAACTATGACTTTCTGAAAACTAGATTTTAATAGGGTTCTAATGGAGTTGGTCTCACTTAATTTGAAGGTTCCTACCTAAAGATATGAGCTAAATAATTTCAGAGAAAATTCTGAAAATGTTTCTGGACATTTTCTATTTTCTCTGGAACAGTTTCACTAATCACACCATTAGGTGGATCAAATGAGCTCAAATGGATCTGAAATTTTCATGGTAGTTCAGAGATATTTTGGTGAACATCCCAGCCAAATTTCAGGATTTTCCTCCAATGGATTCTCCAGTTAAAATTCCAAATAGTTTAAAATTTTGAGGAATTAATTCTGGAGAAATAAGGGTTTTCATGAAGTGAAACTTGATTTGCTGGAAAGTTCTCAGAGAGCTGAATCCAACAAAATTTGGTTCACTTGATTTGGAGCTTTCTATCCAAAGTTATGAGGATTTGATGTTTGGAAGAATTCTGAAAATCGGGGAAAAGTTTAAACTCGCGGGTCGGACCCGGGGACACGCGTCGCACGCTGAGGCGACCGCACACTGCGGCCCACAGGGTCTTTGCGCGCCAGCACACCTGATCCCGGCCGCAGCCCGATCCCGATTTAAAATATCGGTCGCTGACAGCTGGGGTCCACCCCCTTCTTCAACCTCCCGACGCCCGCGCTCTGCCGCCGGGGAACCTCGCCGGAGAGCTCGCCGCCGGCTTCTGTAAAGATCCAAACTTCACGATTCTGGCCGCTCCTGCCTACTTCCACTCGGGGAACAGGATTCTGGGGTCAGCTCGTCATGACAACGGCCGCCACCTGGTCGGCGACGAGCCACAACCTTGGAAGAACTTCGGTCGCGTTGTCCACCCTCCCTAGCACCTCCCCCGATCAAGCTAAGGGTCGTCGAGCATGAGTGGACCATAGGAAAGGTCGAAATGAGCTCTACGGAGCTCGGGAAGGGCTGTGTTGGGCTGTCACCGTGCGACCTAGGCCCGAAATCGGGATTTCTACTAAAACTCGAAGAACAGCGGTTTCCCTCCACGGTTCTTCGTGGTTCTTGCTCCTACTGATCCGGACGGGCTACTAGAAGTGATCCTCTCCACAAGAGGATGAGTGATGCAGTGTGGCTTACAAATTTCTCGGATCAGTCCCGACCTCACTTTTGCACAACGTCGCGAAAATATGAAATTCCGGCCGGAGCAGTGCTTGTCACACCGCCGGAGCTTACGGAAAAGAATGAGGGGTTGAAGGCGAACCTCTTTGCTGTTTACAGCTCCGTGAACGGTGGGCTGTGGTGGCCGGAAGGACGGTTCCCGCAGCGGCGGCTCGAGCTGAACCGGCAGAGACAAGATCGCCGCGGTGGAGCTCGGGGAAGACCGCGCAGGATCTGGAACCGATGCGAAGGTGTTGAAGGTGGCTTGGCGCACCCGGTGCAGTTTTCAGATCGCCGGGAGGGTCACTAGATCGGCCGGGAGATGGGGAACCGAAGGTTCACTCGGGCGGCGAGGTGTTTCGGCCTTTTGAGTGGAAGTGCGACGAGGCAGCGATGGAAGGCGCCGGTGACCGCTCGGGCGGGTAGATAAAGACCCAGGGAGTCGGTTCTGCGGCTGAGATCGGCAAGCAGCTGGTGTCTTCGCCGTTTCTTCGCTGTGGCAGCAGCTGCGGCGCGCGCGGTTAACAGAGCTGAGCTCTCAGTCGGTTTCTTTTGCTTCAGTGGCTGACATGTGGGTCCCACTTCCAATTTTAACCTCTGAAATTTACTCCTAATCACTGTTGTAAACAGTGAGCCCCATACTACCCCTGGTAATTCAAATTATTCACCCATGAGCCATTTGAATAGAGTAGAATTCAAATTGGGTTTGGTTTGAATGAATTTCAGCACAAGTTCAGTTTTGAATTCAAATAAAGTTTGAATTTGTCCCACTTAGCTCATGTCAAGATCAACTCCAAATGGAGTGAAAATTGGTGTGTGAGCTCACAAAAATGTGCTGAATAAGAATATGCCTCCCACTTTTGAATTCATGGGACAAGAACAGTTTGAATTTGAATATGGTTTCAAACTGCCCTCCTTCTAGCTATTCCCAAAATGACCTCAAAAAGGTTTTGAATTTGGGTGAAACTTGGCATGGACATCCTTAGCAATGTGTAGGAGTTTTCATATGTCCAGCCCACCTATATCACTTGTGGAAAATACTACTTTTGTAATATGTGAGTTTGTTCTCTAATGAGCATGTTGATGGTGGTTACTTGCTCTTCATTTGTGTTCATCATCTTTCCTCAAATGAGGTGTGTGGTGTGGTGATGAACACTTCAAATAGGTGTCAAAAACTGAGGCCCTTACATTCCTCCCCCCTTAAAAGAATCTCGTCCCGAGATTATAAGGTGAAAATGAGAGAGAGGATGGTGGAAAATTACCGGATATGCGACGTGGAAAAGTCGGGGTAGTTAGCGCGAAGAAATTCTTCGCTCTCCCATGTCGCTTCGTCCATGGAGTGATTACTCCATAGAACCTTGTAGAACCACAACATACGGTGGCGTGTGGTTCGGGCCTTTTCATCAATAATCTGCACCGGCTTTTCTCGATAGGTGAGATCCGGTTGCAGTTCTTCAATGTCTTCCAGCTGAACGGTAGTTGATAGCTTAAGACACTTCCTCAGCTGGGCAATGTGAAAGACGTCGTGCACACCGGAAAGTGCTTCTGGTCATTTCAGCCGGTATGCCACTGATCCACATCTTTCGGTAATCTGGAATGGACCGATGAATCGGGGTGCCAACTTTCCTCTCACCCCAAATCTGTTTACGCCCTTCATTGGAGACACCCGTAGGTATACGTGATCTCCAACTTCGAATTGTAATGGGCGCCTTCTCCGGTCCGCATACTGTTTCTGACGGGATTGAGCGGTTTTTTTTAGGTTCGCTTGAATTAGTCGAACCTTTTCTTCTGCATTGTTGACAAGGTCAATCCCGAAGGTAACCCTTTCGGCAGACTCACACCAGTTCAATGGTGTGCGGCATTTTCTCCCGTATAGCGCCTCGTAAGGTGCCATCTTGATGCTGGCTTGGTACCCATTATTGTACGAGAACTCGGCTAACGGCGAGTGATCATCCCAATTCTTGCCGTGGTTGATAGCGCAAGCTCGTAGCATGTCTTCTAGGATCTGATTTACCCACTTGGTTTGTCCATCCGTCTGCGGGTGGTATGCTGAACTACGGATCAGCTTCGTCCCCAAGGCAGCGTGCAGCTGCTCCCAAAAACGGGACACAAATAAAGTGCCCCAATCCGATATGATGGTACGGGGTACGCCGTACAAGCATAGGATCCGTGAGATGTACAGTTCAGCGTACTTCTTGGCGTTGTAGTTTGTGTTAACCGGGATGAAATGGGCAACTTTGGTGAGCCGATCGACGATCACCCACACAGAATCATGTTTTTGCAAGGTGGTGGGTAAACCGACGATGAAGTCCATGCTCACCTCCTCCCATTTCCAGGCAGGAATGCCCAGTGGTTGCAGCAGTCCCGGTTTCCGCATGTGGTCTGCCTTCACCCTTCGACATGTATCACACTCGGACACGTATTTTGCAGTCTCTCACTTCATCCGTGTCCACCAAAACTTGCTTCTGAGTTCTTGATACATCTTGTTGCTGCCGGGATGAATAGAAAACTTTGACAAGTGAGCCTCATCAAAGATTTTCTTTCGTAATTCCGGGTTACGGGGTACGACGATCAGGTCCTTGAACCATAGGACGCCGTCTCCGTCCTTCCGGAAACATTTCAGCTCCCCACTATCTACACGTCTCCGCAAATGCGACATTCCTTTGTCATGTTTCTGAGCTGTCGCTATCTCTTCACGGATGGTGGGATCAAAGCTAGGTTGTAGAGAGCTCCGTGTGGAATCACATGTAGTGGTGGTTCGCTCTCTTCCAACGGTATGATGGTCAGATTGTTGACATGTGACTTGCGGCTCAGCGCATCCGCCACTACGTTTGCCT
Organism: Neostapfia colusana; assembly: GCA_030760725.1. Classification (NCBI taxonomy): domain Eukaryota; kingdom Viridiplantae; phylum Streptophyta; class Magnoliopsida; order Poales; family Poaceae; genus Neostapfia; species Neostapfia colusana. The sequence goes on from JASWHV010000003.1 coordinate 96,743,573, forward strand.
TGCCCAGACGATAATGGATCTCTATTTCGTAATCCTTTATCAATTTTAACCATCTTCGCTGCCTCATGTTCAGCTCCTTCTGAGTGAATATGTACTTGAGACTTTTGTGGTCGGTATATAGATGTACGAGGTTACCGAGTAGGTAGTGCCTCCACATTTTCAGTGCAAGTACCACGGCAGCGAGCTCCAAGTCATGAGTTGGATAATTTTGCTCATGGTTTCTAAGCTGCCGTGATCCATATGCGACCACTCTTCGGTCTTGCATCAGCATACATCCGAGCCCAATGCCGGATGCATCGCAGTACACATCGAACGGTTTTGTTGTGTCGGGCTGCGCCAAAACCGGTGCTGATGTCAGGTGCTTGACTAAAGCCTTGAATGCTGCTTCACATGCTGGACTCCAAACATATTTGGTAGCCTTCTTCAGCAGCTCTGTCATAGGCTTGGCAATCTTCGAGAAGTTCGGAATGAACCTCCGATAATATCCCACGAGTCCGAGGAAACTCCGTACCTCGTGAACAGTTCTCGGGGATTTCCAATTCAGTACTTGAGTGATCTTGTTCGGGTCCACAGGGATACCCTCCACTGAGATGATATGCCCGAGAAAAGGCACTTGCGATATCCAAAACTCGCATTTCCTGAATTTCGCGTATAACTTGTGGTCACGCAGCCGTTGCAAGACTATACGCAGATGTTTCTTGTGATCTTCCTCCGACTTGGAATATACCAGGATGTCGTCGATGAAGACCACGACAAACTTGTCCAGCTCCGGCATGAACACCGAGTTCATCAAGTACATGAAGTGAGCTGGAGCATTGGTGAGGCAGAAGGACATGACCAGGTACTCATAAAGTCCGTACCTTGTTGAGAAAGCTGTCTTTGGAATGTCCTCAGCCCTTATCTTAATCTGATGGTACCCGGATCTTAAATCCATCTTGGAAAAGATCCTTGCTTCGACCAACTGATCAAACAACATGTGGATCCGTGGCAACGGGTACTTGTTCTTGATGGTTATGGCATTTAATGGACGATAGTCCACGCAAAGCCGTAACGTCTCATCCTTCTTCTTGACAAATAATGCCGAACAGCCCCATGGCGAGGAGCTCGGCCTAATAAAACCCTTCTCCAGAAGGTCCGTGAGCTGAGTCTTCAGTTCAGCCAATTCCTTGTACGGCCTCCGGGATATTGGCATGGTTCCCGGTGCAAGTTCAATCTTGAACTCCACCTCTCTATCAGGTGGCATTCCCGGTAAATCATCCGGGAACACATCAGGGAACTCTCAGACTACTGGAATATCTTCCAATCTGATAGTTGTGGCTTGATAAACACTTGGAAGTTTTATTTCTGGACTGTCCAGAAATAATGAGTGAGAACCGTGCACCTCTGAGTTTAAGTGCACGACTCAAAGGACGGTGTCTAAAACAGCGTCGTGGCGGGTTAACCACGACATCCCTAGGATGACATCGACCATCTGTCCCTCTAAGATAATGAGAGACGTGGGGTACACTCTACCCGCCAAGCATAATGGTGCTTTGGAAACCATTACGCTTGCTGAAATCTTCCCACCCGGTGAACAAATTAAATATGGAATATCGGTGGGTAGTATTGGCAAGCTGTGTTTAGAAATGAAAGCTTGGCTAATAAAATTATGTGTCGCGCCTGAATCAAACAGTACTATAGCGGAATGCTGGTGGAGTTGGAACATACCCGCAAGGATTGGCTCGCCCTCCGGCACGTCCTCAATGGCAAGCTGATGGACGGTGCCGGGCCTAGGGTTTTCCCGCCGCGCATTAGTAGGGTTCCGGGGTTGATTCCTCCCCGGAAACTGCAGTGCCACTCCGGGCAACTGCTCGCGAAGTGTCCTGGACGACCACACTTGTAACATGTGGCCGCTGCTGGTGTAGTGCTCGGGGGACGAAAGGCCGGCATGCGCTGCTGAGGTGCATACGCACGCAGCATCGCCTGCTGCTGCTGTTGTTGCCGAGGTGGTGCTGGCAGTGCCGGCCTGAATGCCGGTGAAGAGTACGGCCGACTGCGGAACGGCATCGACCGCTGTGGTGGCTGCCAGCATGGACCTGATGGTGGGTGATTCACCATCCGAAACTTCTGAGAAGGACCGCCTCCTTCTCCGCTGCTTTGCGACGCGCTTCGCTTTCGCTCCGCCGCTGCTAACTCCTTACCGGAGTCCTCCTGAACAATCGCAGCATCAATGATGTCGTTGAGGCTGCCGCGATTGAACATCGCCACTCCGCCGCTGCTAACTCCTTACCGGAGTCCTCCTGAACAATCGCAGCATCAATGATGTCGTTGAGACTGCCGCAATTGAACATCGCCAACTTGTCCTTCAGGAGCGGGTTAAGCCCCTGGTAAAAGTGGTCCCGCCGCTTCTCGTCAGTATCTGCGTGATACGACGCGTAGAGCGCGAGATCGTTGAACGCTCTGGAGTATTCCAGCGCGTTCCTGCTCCCTTGTTGCAGGTGTAGGAATTCCTGCGTCTTCCTCTTCATCAAACCTGGCGGTATATGATAGGCCCTGAAGGCCGTCCGAAACTCCATCCAGGTCATCACTCGGTCGGTGGGCTGTGAAGCACAGAAGTTGGCCCACCACGCGCTCGCGGATCCTTGGAGCTGCTGGGCCACGAAGTGAGTCTTGCGCTGCTCGCTTATCTGGAGCAGCCCGAACTTCATCTCTATTGCACGGAGCCAGTTGTCCGCGTCAAGAGGTTCATCCGCCCTTGAGAATAATGGGGGATGAGTCGCCAGGAAGTCGGAGTAGGAGCTCTGTTGACGCTCCTCACGGTCTTGACGTCTCTCTGGGCGAGACGTATTGGCGATGAGAGTCTGCAGCAACTCGGTGTGCTGCTGGTGTGAACCTGCCATTGCCGCGACGATGTCGGCCAATGTAACCGTTGGCAGTGGCGGTGGCGGTGTTTTCTGTTGCTGCTGCTGCTTCTGTTGTCCCGAGGAGTCCTCGGGAGGCTGTTGGGAGGTCTCTCCCCCTTGGCTAGTACCCCCAACATCAGGGTTGGCACGAGTACGCGTCATTCTGAGATTCAAAACAGCAGCGATTAGCACATGTCTTACTTAAAATTCCATATGCAACAGTAGGTATTGAAGTGACACATGATTAATTTGCACAACATTCACATATATTGATAAAGCATAAACTTTATACAAGATACATTATTCTCGGGTCTCCGAGAAGTCGTGCTCATGTCGTCACTACCTATACATACGCTACTGTCTACACAACATGTCACCGATTACAAAATTTGGGCTACACTACCCTGGCTGCCCTACATGGTAACTGTAACCTCCTACTCGGAGTAGAACTCGACCTCCTGTGGGTCGTCCTCCTCTGGTACCTCTGCTGGTGGCTCTGGATCTACCACCTCTTCTCCCATCCCGGGTTCTCCCATTGCTGGAAGACCCAAGACCACCGGTATGCCCAATACAGGAGGTACGAGGTCCTGCAAAGCATGCACCTCGTCCATAGCCTGGTTGTAATCTTCTTCCCAGCCTTGCCCTTCCTCAATAGCGTCGTCCCGCTCTTGAGTAAGTTCCTCGTTCTGCTGGGTCAGATTCTGTACCAGTTCTTGCAACGCCGCGATGTCGACATGGCTTTTTCTATTCGCCTTCTTCAGACGATGCAACTGATTATGTTGTTCATTCAGTCGCTTGATCGTCGGAAGGAGCACATTGCGGAGTGCGCTGTGAGCACTCTCAAAATGGTCTCCACGGCTCGTGCTCTCCTTGTGCTTTGTGGCGAGATGATCCGTATGAACAGCTTGGCTTCCATCACGGCGTTTCCCGCCCTCATCTGGAGGCTAAGGTTTGCCTCCGCGGGGTTGTACCTTGGGCAACTCGGGTCCGTTGCCTCCAGGTACCTCTCTTCCCACACATGCTGAGCCCGTCCCTCCACTGGAACGAGCGCGTATGGAGTGCCCTCCATAGCCTGCACGTGTAGTTGGCAGAAACGTGACATAGTGTCACGGGCTGCCACTTGCCACATCCCTTCCGGTTGTCTTCCTCTCACCGTGATGGTGAACGGCACCGAACCGGGTGGTGTAGGTCCTGCAGGAACTTCGACATGGATCGTCCACGTCTTGTTCCCCTCTTTGCCTTCTTCCTTGGTGAAGTATTGCGGCATCTGGTGGTATCCAAAATATTGAAGCATTTGCCACAATGCTTCCGTGTAGCCGCTGTGGTGAGAACAGTGGGACACCACCCACCCGTTTTCCAACTGTTTATCTGCTGTCATATGTAAAAATATATTTCAGAAATGTAAAATATTTATTTAAACAGTAAACCCCTGAGTTATAACATAAGACATGTCATTGAACCCATAAAACTTGGAAACATAGTTCAAATTTTAAACAAATTTGACTGCTGATCTGCTGTTCACATGACAGCCCTGACCAGTTTCCATTTCAAACTGATTTAGGCCATGCTAAACGCGAAACCAATTCTGGAGCTCAACATCAGAGTTAAAGCTAACTTCAGTAGCTTTCCAGAAAGTATTTGCTTGGCCTAAGATATGTCCTGGTTAAAAAGTTATAAGATGTCAAAGTTAACAGAATTTCTGGGAACATTTGGACAGCACCTCCCTGCTATAGGTACTGATTTGATCCAAGAATTCCAGTTAATTCTGTTGCTAATCTGACAAAACTTTCTGTTACAAAGTTGTAACCCATCTCATAAGATTTCCATAACTACCTCATTTTCTATTTTTGGAGTTTTATGTAGGAAGTTATGCTTAATTTACAGAGAGTTTACAGATAGTGTTTGCTCTGCCCTGTTTTCTGGACAGTTTCAACTCTACTGCATTTTTCAATTGGTTAAGGGATGAAACACCTCTGGACCTCAACAGAAAAGTTGTAAAGCTCTTTCAAATCTTTCCAGAAATGTATCATATGACCCCAACCTCGAAAGAACTCAACCTCTAACCTCTGATCAACTTCAGCCCTAATTCAGCTGAAACCAGAGTGCTCTGTCCTTAACAACCTATAAGTTGAAAACTTCTTAACTTTGAATATCCTGTTCAAGGGAAGGAGTTACATCAAGTTTTACTACTTTAGATCAAAACCTTCAAGTTTTAAATGACATTGTTCATTTAATGGGGTGTGACGTCGATGTGTCACCAGATTATGTCGGTACTACGTCCTCACAAAGAAAATTCTATACCGGACTTAGCCGGCTTCGTTAATTCAGTGGCACTAAACGTCACTCGCACACTGATGCTACACGTCTACCGTTTCGTGGTCAGACTACCTGCACAAACTCAAGCAATCGTCAGACTCGGCTGCACACCGAGCCCGGAATCCATACAGTTCGTACACCTGGCCGTCATCACTCGCCCGGATGTTCTCAAGCCAAACATGCCTTGAGCTACGTGTTCACGTTTCAGACCACGTGACAGGGTCTCCCAAGTTGCACCACGCACGCTAGGGACAGACGTTGCTCGAATATCCCAAACGACTAGAAGAGTCGTAGAGGATACTAAAGCGGGTCGGGTTACCTGCCACCCGTGGGGCTCCACCCTTCAGCTTGTGCGCACTGGTGGACAGCGCTTACGTGTACCCCCCAAGACATAAATGTCCCGAGATACACGATTTTCTGACATAGACAAATAGGTTAATATTCCACTTTATATACACTAATAACATCCTTATAATGGCTACTAACTCGTTCCTCACTGGATTTTTGAATGTCACACCCGGTTTTTCCGAAGAACAACCAAGTGAATATCACATGTATGCCAGGATCATTTTCTCATACATGTGATGACAAATAGTGAAGCATCATTTACTACAAGCCAGGTGTCGAATATAAGTAAGTCTTACAAAGTAAATGTCTCGATGGACAATAATAAGTTCATCACAAGTAAATAAACTAGCAGCGGAATATTATTCTTTAGGGCTCCATCACAGGCGTTGCCCGGGGGTCTTCATGAACCTAAAAACCTTCCTCGGGTCCAAAGTCTTGGTCATTATACACCACCTCATTATCTTGACCTGAGCAGCAATATAAACCAACAAATATGCAAGATTGAGTACCAATGGTACTCAGCAAGTGTGGGAAAAATTATATCATGCATGGCTAGAACAAGGAGAGGTTGAACTCATGGTTAAAGCACTACGCAATTAATACCTATCACCTTAGCTTATTAAGCACCTACATTACTACACAGGTGAAATGGTTCCAATCTCCCATCCCATCATCATAATCCAATAACCATAACATCATTACCAATGTTAAGCTCCCCGCTTAACTTCCGAAACCATCAATCCTCTAATCATGAATAAGTCCAGGCCGCTCTTAACCGTGAGCACGGCTGTCAAGACAGTTTTGACTCTGCAGAGTTTGTACCACTGTACCCACATGTAGTGATTTCATCCCCCGTTGCCGGGTGGACTAAAAGAACCTCCATTATGCCAGTGGCTACGATCCACATTCACACTTCCCAGGTGTGTAGCCAGGAGATCACTACGAAGCCTTTACAAAGGGATTCCCGACGAGCGTGGGCCCACTGAGGTTTCACCCCTAACAGCATACAAGAGGCTCCAACCCCGCTGCAGTGGCCCCCTCTTGAGCCTTGCGGTTCATATGGTAGTCCAGCTGACACCTACTCCCCGCACCATCCAACACACCCATACTACGCCGGGGATACACCTAATTAATTGGCCAAGCTGCCCCATCTCAGCATGTGGTTGGCACTGTAAAGCCAGGTTACATGCTCCATGAACCGGTCCTTAGGATCCAGGCAAGTACTAAACACAAACCCAAGTATCGTGCACCCAGCACACAACCAAAACATCCAACTTGCCTTGATCCCTACCTCTACATAACTCACAATATCTCATTCAAGAGTATGGTAATATAAACTGATGATCTCATATCCCAATTATCCCATTCTAAGCATGGCTAAGCATATGCATAACATTAAATGACATGATAAAATAAATCCCAACCCAAGCTACAAGGAAACAAGGTAATGCAATTCTAGGGAAACTTCCTAGCATGGGTTTCATATTTCATTTGACAATGCAAATAATTCTACCTACACATCCTAGCATAGGATCAAAGTGGTCAAGGACACTTGCCTCCTTCTTGCTGCTCTTGAAATGGGTAGTCCTGATCTTGGAAAGTGATAGCTTGCTCTTGAACAGGTTCTACTTCATACCATCACACATAGCAAAAGAAAAACAACAATCATAAGACATAGTTCACACTTCTACTTCATACAAACCACACATTCATTTTTATGAGATTCATTCACCATTATATGTGTTGTGGTTACTTTGTGTGTTGATCTGTGGCTTGCATACACTTTTATTTATTTGTGTATGATTCCTACTTTGGTGTTCATATTTATACTTACATACTATATATATATATATATATGTGTGTGTTTCAGTTTTAAATAAATTCCTTATATTAAACTACCAAGTATGTATGAAAAGTATTTTTCTTCTCCATATGTGCCTTATTAATTTCTATCAACCCTAAACTGAACTCTTTGGATTTTAAAAACTCCATTTATCATTTACTAGTTGCTATATTTTCAGATTTATATTCCTATGCATAATTGTGTATTTTATTATGAAATTAGTAATACACATCATCTAAACAGTATAGGTTTTGGTCCTAAATAATTTAATAACATATTTTGACCTTGGCCTCTGATGTAAACTATTTCATAATTATTTTCCCTATTTTTCTATAGCTATTCTTTACTTAAAAATGTGGCCCTATACAATTAAATGTGAATAACAAATAAAACAGATTCATTTCAGCCCAAATTATAGTTTTATCTCACTCCAAGGTTTTCTAAGTACTGAGAAAGTTTTTAATTAATCTTGACAATTATGTTTGTCTCACTTTTTAATTTTTAAACACTAGTTACATATTTAATTTTCTAAATTAAATACTAAACAGGGCTAAAATAATGAACTTACCCTATTACAGTGTCTATAATATTATTTTCATAATTGCCAGGGGTCTAGCTACACTTATCAGAGGTGTTTTTCCTAATTTTTATTAAGTCCAGGGGTTAAAACTGATTTTTAAATGAATTTACATGATTTTCTGGAGTTCCAGGGGCTAGATCTGAAATTTCCGGGGCTAGCTCTCAATTCCAGAGAACCCCAGGGGGTAGCACGTAAGAATTCCAGTCTTTATAACGCGGGGCTGACGTGGACCGTCCGATTTTAAACCGACGGCTGAGATTATAACATCGAACCGGTACGCGGGGTTTTAAAGTCTACCGTGCGATTTAAAATAAACGGCGCACAAGCGGCCACGTCGCTCTGATCGAGCGCGGGCGGCGCTGCCGGCGGCGCACGGCGGCGGGAATCGGCGATCTCGCCGGAAAGTTTCGGATCCTCGAGAATTCTGCCTAGAACTGTGATCTTATGGCATAGATCGGTAGAGGGGAGGTCAGGGATCTCACCTAGGGGGTTTTCTCGAGCTCGGGGGTCCTGGAAAGTGATCGGCGGCGAGGTCCGAGGCAGAACCACGGCGAAGCTCGTCGGCGCTGGATTTACACCGTAAGTCTTCGGGTTTTCTGCACCTGCAAAGATCCCCGGAGGCGGTGGATCAAGACCAGCGAGTTAGATCAGAGTTTCCGAGCTTAGATCGGCCAGAATTCACCGGCGGAGTCTCGGTGCTCACCGGAGTGAAAATTGGCGATCGCGTGAGAAAAACTGATCGGATCGGGGGTTTTTATAGCCGGGGGAGGGCGGTGGGTCTGTTGTGATCGAGTTGGAGTCCTCTGAGACCAGAATTCGGGCTGCGGGACGGGCTTTCCCGGTCAGTTGCGATTTCGCGCGCTCGGGAGAACAGTCCGGGGTCGCGGGGGCTCGGGGTTAGGGATGACAGGTGGGTCCCACCCGTCGGTGAGAGGCAGCGCGGCGCGCGCGGGAGCGGGCTGGCGCGGGAGTAGCTGGGCCGGCTGGCGGTTTCGGCCCACTGGCCAGTTTTTTCCCGTTTTCTCTTTTTCTTTTTCCATTTCTTTTCTGTTTTGAGTCTAATTTGAATTCCAGTTTGAATTTGAATTTTTTGCAAAACATGCAACACGTGCAAAAAATTTTAAATTCTCCTCTGAACATGGTTTAGAGTTTTGAATCAAAATTTGGGGTGTTACAGCTCTACCCCCCCTTAAAAGAAATCTCGTCCTCGAGATTGGTGTTTCTAAGAAAACAATTCCGGAAATTGTGCCTTAATCTCATCTTCCCGTTCCCAGGTGGCTTCCTCTTTTGAGTGATGCTTCCACTGCACCTTGCACATCCGGATTCTCTTATTTCTGGTGAGGCGTTCCATTGTCTCCAAAATCTTGTATGGTTGCTCGGCATAAGACAAATCCTCAGCTACATCCACTTCATTCATGGGTAACACCTCTTCAGGCGTCCTCAGGCATTTCTTGAGTTGTGACACATGAAATACATCGTGCACGTCCGATAGATGAACCGGTAACTCTAGTTGGTACGCCACTTCGCCTTTCCTTTCCAAAACTTGAAAGGGTCCGATGTATCGAGGTGACAACTTCCCTTTCACCTTGAACCGACGAAGTCCTCTGATAGGGGACACCTTGAGATAAACATAGTCTCCCACGTTGAAAACGAGTTCTCTTCTTCGTACATCAGCATAACTCTTCTGGCGTGTTTGTGCTATCTTCAAGTTGTTGCGAATCTCCCTCACCTTTGCTTCGGCTTCTTGTAGCACTTCTGGACCAAACACTTTACTTTCTCCTGTTTGGTTCCAAAATAGGGGAGTTCTGCACTTCCTTCCATACAAAGCTTCAAACGGTGACATCTTCATACTAGCTTGATAGCTGTTGTTATAGGAAAACTCCGCATACGGTAAGTTCTTGTCCCAACTCCTATTGTTTTTGAGTGCACATGCCCTTAACATATCTTCAAGGATCTGATTGGTTCTCTCCGTCTGCCCGTCAGTTTGGGGTGATAGGCTGAGCTGAAGTTCAGATGGGTTCCCATGGTTTCATGCAACTTTTGCCAAAACCTTGAGGTGAACTGTGTCCCTCGGTCCGATACTATCTTCTTTGGCACTCCATGGTAACACACAATCCTTGACATGTACAATTCTGCCAATTTGGATCCGCTGTAGCTTTCTTTCACAGGGATGAAATGAGCTACCTTGGTTAGCCTATCAATAATGACCCATATTGAATCATACCCGGATTGGGTCCTAGGCAATCCCACGATAAAATCCATGCTGATTTCTTCCCACTTCCATTCAGGCACTTTGAGTGGTTGCAGCAATCCCGCGGGTCGTTGATGTTCTGCTTTCACCAACTGACATGTGTTACATAGGGCAACATGTTCCGCGACATCTCGCTTCATACCATACCACCAATACCCGCTCTTGAGGTCCTGGTACATCTTCGTACTCCCAGGATGAATGGAATAGTCGGAATCGTGAGCCTCCTTCAAAATTAATTCACGGATCTCCTTTACTTCTGGCACACAGATCCTTTTCCCGTGCCACACCGTTCCTTGTTCATCCTCTCTAAAACCAGGAGCTTTATTTTCCTTGATGAGCTGTCTGATCTCTTGTATCTTCTCATCATTCTTTTGTCCCTCGCGTATGTCTTGCTCGAGTGTGGAGTTCACTTCCATGGCGATGGCTTCACCACTATTTACTAGACATAGATTGAGCCTTATAACCTCGTCCTTCAATTCTGCGGGCATGTCCTTCAAGCTCAACTTATTGACCTGCACTTTCCGACTCAAAGCATCGGCCACGACGTTTGCTTTCCCGGGATGATAGTTGATGCCCACATCAAAGTCATTGATTAGCTCTAACCATCTCCTTTGTCTGAGGTTGAGATCAGGCTGTGTGAATATGTACTTCAAACTCTTATGATCCGTATATATCTCTGTCCTCTTCCCCATCAAATAGTGCCGCCAAATTTTCAACGCGTGTACCACTGCAGCTAATTCTAGGTCATGTGTAGGATAGTTCTTCTCGTGCTTCCGAAGCTGCCGGGATGCATATGCCACGACATGTCCTTCTTGCATGAGCACACATCCCAACCCGTTTCCAGAGGCATCGCAGTACACTGTGAAATTCTTCTGCATATCTGGCATAACCAACACTGGGGCTGTTGTCAATCTCTTCTTTAGCTCTTGGAAGCTCGTATCGCACTGTGGCGTCCAGGTGAATATGATCCCCTTTTCCAACAGTTTGGTTAGAGGTCTCGAGATCTTGGAGAATCCCTCAATAAACCGTCGATAGTATCCAGCCAATCCCAAAAAGCTTCGAACTTCCCCGACATTTTCAGGGGTTTTCCACTTCTGGATATCTTCGATTTTGGCGGGATCTACGGAGATTCCTCCCTCCGAGATGATATGTCCTAAAAAGGGAACTCTTTTCAGCCAAAACTCACACTTGCTCAACTTGGCATATAGTTGGTGTTCTCTCAGCCTCTGTAACACCAACCTTAGATGTTTGTCATGTTCTTCTTCATCTTTGGAGAAGACGAGAATATCATCTATGAAAACCACCACAAATTTATCCAGATATTCCATGAATACCTTGTTCATGAGGTACATGAAATATGCCGGGGCATTGGTTAGCCCGAAAGGCATGACAGTGTATTCATACAGTCCGTACCGAGATACGAAAGCTGTCTTGGGAATATCAGATTGCCTTATCTTGAGTTGGTGGTATCCCGACCTGAGATCAATTTTCGAGAACACACAAGCTCCCCTCAACTGATCAAACAAGTCTTCAATGCGGGGTAATGGGTACTTGTTCTTGATGGTTACCTCATTCAAGGCACGGTAATCTACGCATAACCTTTGGGTTCCATCTTTCTTAGGCACAAATATCACCGGAGCTCCCCATGGTGAGGAACTAGGGCGAACATACCCCTTCTCCGTCAATTCTCTCAAATGATCCTTGAGCTCTTCTAGCTGCTTGGAGTCCATTCGATAAGGTCTCTTGTATATCGGGGCTGTTCCCGGTACTAGCTCAATTGCGAATTCCACATCACGGTCAGGAGGCATACCTGGCAACTCCTCCGGAAAAACATCTGGATATTCCCTGATAGTCCTGATTTCCTCAACTTTCACCTCCACTTGATTTAATTTAATGTCCCTCCTAGGCTCGTGTATTGTTATGAACTTCACTCTGGTACCACTGGGGTGAGTTAGTTCCACCGTTCTGGTCGAACAATGGATGATTCCTTTATGTTTGGTCAACCAATCCATACCCAAAATAATATCTATCCCTTGTGAATCGATCACTATGAGGTTAGCGGTAAATACTACCCCATTAATGTCTAGGTTCACTTTGGGACACACTTGTCTTGTCTTTATTTCTCCACCTGGAGAGTTTACCGCTAGCATATGGTTCATTTGTGTTGTTGCTAGGTCATGCTTCTTAACAAACCCTTGAGCAATGAACGAATGGGTAGCACCAGAATCAAACAGCAGAGTTGCAAGGTGTAAATTGGCAGGAAACTTACCAACTACCACGTCGGGTGCCTCTTGTGCTTCCTCCATAGTGACGTGGTTCACCCGTCCTCTCATTACGTTCTGCTGCTGTGGCTGCATGGGCTTCTTCTTTGGACACTTATGGGCGTAGTGCCCCACTTCACCACAGCTGAAACATTGCACCCCAATCTTAGATGCTTGGCCCTTGTTGTCTTGGGGTTGGTTTGGGGGTCCTTGCACTGCTGGTCGAGGTGGATATGCGGGGCGAGGCTGCTGTACAAACTGACGTTGCGGCTGTGCTGGTGCTGCGGGAGGCCTGTAGTTTGGGTTGTACCCTCTTGGTGCTGAATAGGGTACCGCAGCACGGCTCGTCTGCCCCGTAGGTTGCTGCATCATACGTGGGCGGGTGTTGCTCCCTGAGGCTTGATGTGACCACCCAGCCTTCCTCTTATTCTCATTTTCCAGGGCCTTTAGCTTCCTTTCCACCACAAACGCTCTGTCCACCATCTTTTGAAAGCTTTCATACTCATTTGAGGACATTGCACACTGCATTTCTGCGGTAAGCCCTTCCACGAAACAATCTTGTTTCTGCTCGTCAGTCTCTATGTCCCGTGGGGCATAACGGGATAGTTGAGTGAATTTAGTGAGGTATTCCCTCACCGTCATGTTTCCCTGCTGCAGTCCCAAAAACTCCTTCCTCTTGTTTTTGAGTTCACCTCTTGGGATGTAATGGTTGCGGAAGCTACGCTTGAACTCTTCCCAAGTGATGCTCTCAGGGTCATGATGGGCGGCCACGTAGGCGGTCCACCAATCAGCAGCGGGTCCATGCAATTGATGAGAGGCAAACAGCACCCTCTCATACCCTTGGCACTGTATGATCCTCATCTTACTTTCAATGGTCTTCAGCCAATCATCTGCCTCCAGAGGTTCAGCAGCACTTGCAAACTTTGGAGGTTGAGTTCCTAGAAACTCACTCAACCTTGGTTGGCGTGGTGCAGCTTGTGGAGGTGGAACTTGATGCAAGTTGGCCACCACTTGAGTCAAGTTCTGGATGAGCTGATTTTGATTCTCCAACATTTGGTGGAGAGGGTCAACTTCTTCACGGCGACCACCCCGGTCCTGGCCTCCAGAAAGATGAGGGTTGCATGCCTCATCATTGTTGTTGGCAGGGTTGGCAGCACGTCCTTTTCCTCTTCCGGCCATCTGGCAGAATCAACCAATGTTAATTTGAAAGCATTTAGTATCATCTTACTACTTTCACTTGTTTGTACTTTGAAGTGTTGAAGTTTTGTTAAAATTTTACGAGGGTTTATATCTCATACCAAACAATTGCACTATTATTTCCTGTGGGGTCACACACCAAAGCAAAACAATCTGAAGACGAGGCTGTGGACAATTGCTCATGGCTTCCACAACTCACGTCCCACACCAAGCATTATCACACCATTAACTACGTAACGACTCGACTACTCGACCTCTTGCTAGCTAGGGGAAAGACACTACACTACTCGTCCTCTTGAGCTGGCTCCTCGGGATCTTCCTCCTCATTTTGGCTACCTTCTGACTCTGCTTTGGGTGGGGAGGCTGCTGGTGGAGAAGTGCGACGACGCCTGATTGCTCGGCGATCCGGGGAGTCAGGGGTCCATGGATCACTCACGGTGACACACAGTTCATTCCCATCTCCTCTTTCTCTCGCCTTTAAGCAAGCCCGCAGCAATGCCTCCGTTTCCTTCAGGGTATCTCAGACATCCTGAAGCTCTTGTTGACACTCCTGCAGTCGAGTGCTGAGTATAGCAGCATCCTCCAAGCACAAGTCCATGTGCTCATGGGAAGTCCCTTGCTGCACCGGCGGGTACTTGTACTCCGTGGTACCACTCTCACGTTGGAGGACATACATGTACTCAGTTTTGTCCAAGTGGCGACGATAGATGTGACTCTGGCAGGTGATGGCCTCCCAAGTGACATCTCTCTCTGCGTCAACTTGTGTTGCTCGACAAGCTGGAGAGTGGTGAATCTTAAGCAGCTGATTCTCGTGTATAATCCTCATCTCCGAACTCCATTCTTCCCTCTTTTCACGGATGGTCCTGGTGGAGTTATAGTGGATGATGAGCTTGCCCGTATTGCCGGCGGCTTCGAGCATACGTCGAAGACGGCGCAACAAATCTCCTACTGCCAATCCGTAGGAAAGGTACGTCACTGGACGACTCTCCTCTCTTTCGGCAAGGGCAACTACGGGAACTCTCCCTCCTGTGGACTTACGAGCGGTGCGAATCATGCGAACCATCTAAAACAAAAGAATTTAAAATTAGGTTAGATAAATTCTCAAACAAAAATCCTATTTTGAATGAAAGTTGGGGTAAGATGAAGAAAATGACTCCTTTAATGACACTTTTCCACCCACACCTTGGAAAATAGTTTTTAAGAAAATAAGGCCCTTAAATGCGTCCATTTCTACCTAGGTCCACGTTCCTACGGGCAACCTTGGCTCTGATACCACCTCTGTCACACCCGGTTTTTCCGAAGAACAACCAAGTGAATATCACATGTATGCCAGGATCATTTTCTCATACATGTGATGACAAATAGTGAAGCATCATTTATTACAAGCCAGGTGTCGAATATAAGTAAGTCTTACAAAGTAAATGTCTCGATGGACAATAATAAGTTCATCACAAGTAAATAAACTAGCAGCGGAATATTATTCTTTAGGGCTCCATCACAGACGTTGCCCGGGGGTCTTCATGAACCTAAAAACCTTCCTCGGGTCCAAAGTCTTGGTCATTATACACCACCTCATTATCTTGACCTGAGCAGCAATATAAACCAACAAATATGCAAGATTGAGTACCAATGGTACTCAGCAAGTGTGGGAAAAATTATATCATGCATGGCTAGAACAAGGAGAGGTTGAACTCATGGTTAAAGCACTACGCAATTAATACCTATCACCTTAGCTTATTAAGCACCTACATTACTACACAGGTGAAATGGTTCCAATCTCCCATCCCATCATCATAATCCAATAACCATAACATCATTACCAATGTTAAGCTCCCCGCTTAACTTCCGAAACCATCAATCCTCTAATCATGAATAAGTCCAGGCCGCTCTTAACCGTGAGCACGGCTGTCAAGACAGTTTTGACTCTGCAGAGTTTGTACCACTGTACCCACATGTAGTGATTTCATCCCCCGTTGCCGGGTGGACTAAAAGAACCTCCATTATGCCAGTGGCTACGATCCACATTCACACTTCCCAGGTGTGTAGCCAGGAGATCACTACGAAGCCTTTACAAAGGGATTCCCGACGAGCGTGGGCCCACTGAGGTTTCACCCCTAACAGCATACAAGAGGCTCCAACCCCGCTGCAGTGGCCCCCTCTTGAGCCTTGCGGTTCATATGGTAGTCCAGCTGACACCTACTCCCCGCACCATCCAACATACCCATACTACGCCGGGGATACACCTAATTAATTGGCCAAGCTGCCCCATCTCAGCATGTGGTTGTCACTGTAAATCCAGGTTACATGCTCCATGAACCGGTCCTTAGGATCCAGGCAAGTACTAAACACAAACCCAAGTCTCGTGCACCCAGCACACAACCAAAACATCCAACTTGCCTTGATCCCTACCTCTACATAACTCACAATATCTCATTCAAGAGTATGGTAATATAAACTGATGATCTCATATCCCAATTATCCCATTCTAAGCATGGCTAAGCATATGCATAACATTAAATGACATGATAAAATAAATCCCAACCCAAGCTACAAGGAAACAAGGTAATGCAATTCTAGGGAAACTTCCTAGCATGGGTTTCATATTTCATTTGACAATGCAAATAATTCTACCTACACATCCTAGCATAGGATCAAAGTGGTCAAGGACACTTGCCTCCTTATTGCTGCTCTTGAAATGGGTAGTCCTGATCTTGGAAAGTGATAGCTTGCTCTTGAACAGGTTCTACTTCATACCATCACACATAGCAAAAGAAAAACAACAATCATAAGACATAGTTCACACTTCTACTTCATACAAACCACACATTCATTTTTATGAGATTCATTCACCATTATATGTGTTGTGGTTACTTTGTGTGTTGATCTGTGGCTTGCATACACTTTTATTTATTTGTGTATGATTCCTACTTTGGTGTTCATATTTATACTTACATACTATATATATATGTGTGTTTCAGTTTTAAATAAATTCCTTATATTAAACTACCAAGTATGTATGAAAAGTATTTTTCTTCTCCATATGTGCCTTATTAATTTCTATCAACCCTAAACTGAACTCTTTGGATTTTAAAAACTCCATTTATCATTTACTAGTTGCTATATTTTCAGATTTATATTCCTATGCATAATTGTGTATTTTATTATGAAATTAGTAATACACATCATCTAAACAGTATAGGTTTTGGTCCTAAATAATTTAATAACATATTTTGACCTTGGCCTCTGATGTAAACTATTTCATAATTATTTTCCCTATTTTTCTATAGCTATTCTTTACTTAAAAATGTGGCCCTATACAATTAAATGTGAATAACAAATAAAACAGATTTATTTCAGCCCAAATTATAGTTTTATCTCACTCCAAGGTTTTCTAAGTACTGAGAAAGTTTTTAATTAATCTTGACAATTATGTTTGTCTCACTTTTTAATTTTTAAACACTAGTTACATATTTAATTTTCTAAATTAAATACTAAACAGGGCTAAAATAATGAACTTACCCTATTACAGTGTCTATAATATTATTTTCATAATTGCCAGGGGTCTAGCTACACTTATCAGAGGTGTTTTTCCTAATTTTTATTAAGTCCAGGGGTTAAAACTGATTTTTAAATGAATTTACATGATTTTCTGGAGTTCCAGGGGCTAGATCTGAAATTTCCGGGGCTAGCTCTCAATTCCAGAGAACCCCAGGGGGTAGCACGTAAGAATTCCAGTCTTTATAACGCGGGGCTGACGTGGACAGTCCGATTTTAAACCGACGGCTGAGATTATAACATCGAACCGGTACGCGGGGTTTTAAAGTCTACCGTGCGATTTAAAATAAACGGCGCACAAGCGGCCACGTCGCTCTGATCGAGCGCGGGCGGCGCTGCCGGCGGCGCACGGCGGCGGGAAGCGGCGATCTCGCCGGAAAGTTTCGCATCCTCGAGAATTCTGCCTAGAACTGTGATCTTATGGCATAGATCGGTAGAGGGGAGGTCAGGGATCTCACCTCGGGGGTTTTCTCGAGCTCGGGCGTCCTGGAAAGTGATCGGCGGCGAGGTCCGAGGCAGAACCACGGCGAAGCTCGTCGGCTCTGGATTTACACCGTAAGTCTTCGGGTTTTCTGCACCTGCAAAGTTCCCCGGAGGCGGTGGATCAAGACCAGCGAGTTAGATCAGAGTTTCCGAGCTTAGATCGGCCAGAATTCACCGGCGGAGTCTCGGTGCTCACCGGAGTGAAAATCGGCGATCGCGTGAGAAAAACTGATCGGATCGGGGGTTTTTATAGCCGGGGGAGGGCGGTGGGTCTGTTGTGATCGAGTTGGAGTCCTCTGAGACCAGAATTCGGGCTGCGGGACAGGCTTTCCCGGTCGGTTGCGATTTCGCGCGCTCGGGAGAACAGTCCGGGGTCGCGGGGGCTTGGGGTTAGGGATGACAGGTGGGTCCCACCCGTCGGTGAGAGGCAGCGCGGCGCGCGCGTGAGCGGGCTGGCGCGGGAGTAGCTGGGCCGGCTGGCGGTTTCGGCCCACTGGCCAGTTTTTTCCCGTTTTCTCTTTTTCTTTTTCCATTTCTTTTCTGTTTTGAGTCTAATTTGAATTCCAGTTTGAATTTGAATTTTTTGCAAAACATGCAACACGTCCAAAAATTTTAAATTCCCCTCTGAACATGGTTTAGAGTTTTGAATCAAAATTTGGGGTGTTACATTGAAAAAGGTGACCTTTGTAGTGCGTTAAACCTCAAGAGAGCTCAGATACCAACGCTGACACGACCCCACGGTCTTATCGAGCCAGGATCACGCTGAGGGGTGCTGCGTTGCACAGCACCGGATAACACACGTCGAAGGTACAAAGCGGAAGTGAAATTTTATTACATAAACAAGTTTATGAACATGTTTACACCAAAATAGTTCCAGTCTACACTCACGGGCGTAGACTACGCATCAAGTTCACGTTCAGCCCTTGAACGTGTCCTTGCTAGCACACACGCACACTAACTCTGCGGCGTGCACGACTCCCACTCGACGGGGTTCCCCTCCTGGGGTTCCTTCTCCTCTTCGGGAGTCCCTTCCTCATAGAACCCTGCAAAAGCTTCAAACACAAGCAGTGAGCACGAAGGCTCAGCAAGTCTGACCCGTCTCACCTAAACATAGAACTTCTAAATGAGGGGTGGTGGGTTACATGAGGTAAAAATCATTTGCAAGGACTCGCCTAATTAGTAGGACCTTACTTTCAAGTTTTAGCAGCAGGTTGTGGAGAACCTTACGCTAAGGTACATGAGAGAGCCGCAATCAAACAAGAAACGCATTTCTCTCATGTACTTTGCCCAAAGTTGAAATGAACTTTAGTTAGCTCTAAACTACAGCAAGTCATTAGCAATCAAGTCCATCTTTCAATCAGCAACATTTTAACATGTACTAGCCTGTTGTTTCTACGTCACGGTACAGTGAACAAGTGGTACTCACTGACCGTGAGGGACGGCGATTATAATCGATTTACACCTGCAGGGTTACCCGAACAACACGTCACGTACGCCCGTACTCGATGTTGCCTACAACAACCATCACGGACACCGTACGCAACCACCTTTCGCCCGTCAGCCAAATATTGAACCGGTCCCATCGTCCCAAGCAAGAGGTCTCTGCACGCGCATCTCCGTGCCGCCAGCCAATTTACACCTCAAGCTCTCAACCTACCCTCTGAATGATGGGCAATGCCTCAATACCCAGCTACCCGAGTTACATCAGTTTCCCGGTTCCCATATTGCCTGTAGGTCTTCGGTACTGTTCTAGCTTTTTCAACAGGCCTGCACACGGCTCGGTCCTCAATCGACACAAGCGGAGCTACAGCACACAGGCCCCAAAGTCCTGCTGCCCTTACCCTCCGCTTGGTCTCATTTTCTTGCCATGTGTTTCATGTGCTATCACTACCGAGTCGAGTGCTTCTAGCCTATGCTCGCGAGTAGTTCCAAATACTCGACTTGTACCGAATCCTACACTATCTTAGCATTGCAGTAGCTAACAGGGTTTGCCATCCTAAACCCAACCCATGGTTTTCTTGGCTATGCAGTTGGGTTTCCAGACAAGACTCTAATGCAAAGAATAAAGTAATCAAGTATGTGCTCAAAACAATAAAGCTTGTAAAAGGTTAATGCAAACCGGAGCTTGCCTTGCTGCTCTTGGTCGTAGGCTAGCTGCTCCTCTGGAGTAACGAAGTCTAGGACTTTGGGTTCCTCCTCGACCTTAGCGACTACATGATAGAGGAAATACATGTATCAATTTAAATGCATTTGTATTAAGTTTGAAGTTGTGAAGTCTATAACTCTCACTAGACAGACCCAATGACGGTGAAACTTTTACTGGGGCTTGGTCACAACCTAAATACAGACTTGGTCAAGTTTTAGTTGCAGCAAAGCTCATTTGAGCCCTCCACAATTAATTATGTACTTGACATTAATTGAAGGCTTTTAGGGTGTTCTAAGGATTTTCATGAAACAAACTATGACTTTCTGAAAACTAGATTTTCAGAGGGTTCTAATGGAGTTGGTCTCACTTAATATGAAGGTTACTAGCTAAAGATATGAGCTAAATAATTTCAGAGAAAATTCTGAAAATGTTTCTGGACATTTTCTATTTTCTCTGGAACTGTTTCAATAATCACACCATTAGGTGGATCAAATGAGCTCAAATGGATCTGAAATTTTTATGGTAGTTCAGAGATATTTTGGTGTAAACATGTTCATAAACTTGTTTATGTAATAAAATTTCGCTTCTGCTTTGTACCTTTGACGTGTGTTATCCGGTGCTGTGCAACGCAGCACCCCTCAGCGTGATCCTGGCTCGACAAGACCATGGGGTCGTGTCAGCGTTAAACACAAGCAGTGACGAAGGCTCAGCAAGTCTGACCCGTCTCACCTAAACATGGAACTTCTAAATGAGGGGTGGTGGGTTACATGAGGTAAAAATCATTTGCAAGGACTCACCTAATTAGTAGAACCTTACTTTCAAGTTTTAGCAGCAGGTTGTGGAGAACCTTACGCTAAGGTACATGAGAGAGCCGCAATCAAAAAAGAAACACATTTCTCTCATGTACTTTGCCCAAAGTTGAAATGAACTTTAGTTAGCTCTAAACTACAGCAAGTCATTAGCAATCAAGTCCATCTTTCAATCAGCATCATTTTAACATGTACTAGCCTGTTGTTTCTACGTCATGGTACAGTGAACAAGTGGTACTCACTGACCGCGAGAAACGGCGATTATAATCGATTTACACCTGCAGGGTTACCCGAACAACCCGTCACGTATGACCGTACTCGATGTTGCCTACAACAACCATCACGGACGCCATACGCAACCACCTTTCGCCCGTCAGCCAAATATTGAACCGGTCCCATCGTCACGAGCAAGAGGTCTCTGCACGCGCATCTCCGTGCTGCCAGCCGATTTACACCTCAAGCTCTCAACCTACCCTCTGAACGACGGGCAATGCCTCGATACCCAGCTACCCGAGTTACATCAGTTTCCCGGTTCCCATATAGCCGGTAGGTCTTCGGTACTGTTCTAGCTTGTTCAACAGGCCCGCACACGGCTCGGTCCTCACTCGACACAAGCGGAGCTACAGCACACAGGCCCCAAAGTCCTGCTGCCCTTACCCTCCGCTTGGTCTCATTTTCTTGCCATGTGTTTCATGTGCTATCACTACCGAGTCGTGTGCTTCTAGCCTATGCTCGCGAGTAGTTCCAACTACTCGACTTGTACCGAATCCTACTCTATCTTAGCATTGCAGTAGCTAACGGGGTTTGCCATCCTAAACCCAACCCATGGTTTTCTTGGCTATGCAGTTGGGTTTCCAGACAAGACTCTAATGCAAAGAATAAAGTAATCAAGTATGTGCTCAAAACAATAAAGCTTGTAAAAGGTTTATGCAAACCGGATCTTGCCTTGCTGCTCTTGGTCGTAGGCTAGCTGCTCCTCTGGAGTAACGAAGTCTAGGACTTCGGGTTCCTCCTCGACCTTAGCAACTACATGATAGAGGAAATACATGTATCAATTTAAATGCATTTATATTAAGTTTGAAGTTGTGAAGTCTATAACTCTCACTAGACAGACCCAATGACGGTGAAACTTTTACTGGGCCTTTCTCACAACCTAAATACAGACTTGGTCAAGTTTTAGTTGCAGCAAAGCTCATTTGAGCCCTCCACAATTAATTATGTACTTGACCTTAATTGAAGGCTTTTAGGGTGTTCTAAGTATTTTCATGAAACAAACTATGACTTTCTGAAAACTAGATTTTCAGAGGGTTATAATGGAGTTGGTCTCACTTAATTTGAAGTTTCCTAGCTAAAGATATGAGCTAAATAATTTCAGAGAAAATTCTGAAAATGTTTCTGGACATTTTCTATTTTCTCTGGAACAGTTTCACTAATCACACCATTTGGTGGATCAAATGAGCTCAAATGGATCTCAAATTTTTATGGTGGTTCAGAGACATTTTGGTGAACATCCCAGCCAAATTTTAGGATTTTCCTCCAAAGGATTCGCCAGTTAAAATTCCAAACAGTTTAAATTTTGAGGAATTAATTATAGAGAAATAAGGGTTTTCATGAAGTGAAACTTGATTTTCTGGAAAGTTCTCAGAGAGCTGAATCCAACAAAATTTGGTTCACTTGATTTGGAGCTTTATATCCAAAGTTATGAGGACTTGAAGTTTGGAAGAATTCTGAAAATCGTGGAAAAGTTTAAACTCGCGTGTGGGACCCGGGGACACGCGTCGCACGCTGAGGCGACAGCACACTGCGGCCCACAGGGTCTTTGCGCGCCAGCACACCCGATCCCAGCCACAGCCCGATCCCGATTTAAAATATCGGTCGCTGACAGCTGGGGTCCACCCCCTTCTTCAACCTCCTGACGCCCGCGCTCTGCCGCCGGGGAACCTCGCCGGAGAGCTCGCCACCGGCTTCTGTAAAGCTCCAAACTTCATGATTCTGGCCGCCCCTGCCTACTTCCACTCGGGGAACAGGATTCTGGGGTCAGCTCGTCATGACAACGGCTGCCACCTGGTCGGCGATGAGCCGCAACCTTGGAAGAACTTCGGTCGCGTTGTCCACCCTCCCTAGCACCTCCCCCGATCAAGCTAAGGTCTTCGAGCATCAGTGGACCATAGGAAAGGTCGACATGAGCTCTACGGAGCTCGGGAAGGGCTGTGTTGGGCTGTCACCATGCGACCTAGGCCGGAAATCGGGATTTCTACTAAAACTCGAAGAACAGCGGTTTCCCTCCACGGTTCTTCGTGGTTCTTGGTCCTACGGATACGCGCGGGCTACTAGAAGTGATCCTCTCCACAAGAGGATGAGTGATGCAGTGTGGCTTACGAATTTCTCGGATCAGTCCCGACCTCACTTTTGCACACCGTCGCGAAAATATGAAATTCCGGCCGGAGCAGTGCTTGTCATGCCGCCGGAGTTTACGGAAAAGAAAGAGGGTTTGAAGGCGAACCTCTTTGCTGTTTACAGCTCCGTGAACGGTGGGTTGTGGTGGCTGGAAGGACGGTTCCCGCAGCGGCGGCTCGAGCTGAACCGGCAGAGACAAGATCGCTGCGGTGGAGCTCGGGGAAGACCGCGCAGGGTCTGGAACCGATGCGAAGGTGTTGAAGGTGGCTTGGCGTACCCGGTGCTGGTCTCAGATCGCCGGGAGGGTCACTAGATCGGCCGGGCGATGAGGAACCGAAGGTTCACTCGGGCGGCGAGGTGTTTCGGCGTTTTGAGTGGAAGTGCGACGAGGCAGCGATGGAAGCCACCGGTGACCGCTCGGGCGGGTAGATAAAGACCCAGGGAGTCGGTTCCGCGGCTGAGATCGGCAAGCAGGCCCCATACTACCCCTGGTAATTCAAATTATTCACCCATGAGCCATTTGAATAGAGTAGAATTCAAATTGGGTTTGGTTTGAATGAATTTCGGCACAAGTTCAATTTTGAATTCAAATAAAGTTTGAATTTGTCCCACTTAGCTCATGTCAAGATCAACTCCAAATGGAGTGAAAATTGGTGTGTGAGCTCACAAAAATGTGCTAAATAAGAATATGCCTCCCACTTTTGAATTCATGGGACAAGAACAGTTTGAATTTGAATATCGTTTCAAACTGCCCTCTTTCTAGCTATTCCCAAAATGACCTCAAAAAGGTTTTGAATTTGGGTGAAACTTGGCATGGACATTGTCGGTACCTGAGATATGGGGTACCCCCGCGCACAGGGGAAAATGTCTAAGGAACTCACCCTTCTCCGCAGGGAGTGCTCCGAAGGCACCACGGGTCCGGCGGGGCCGGGCCTCCCTCTCTTCAGAGGAGAGCTCCGGGCCTGCCATGTGGCATACAGAAGCCGGACCTCCCCTCCGCGGGCGAGGGGTCCGAAGGTGCCATGTATCCGGCGGGTCCGGACCTCCCTCTCCTCAGAGAGGAGCTCCGGGCCCGCCACGTGGCCGACAGAAGCCGAACCTCCCCCTCCGCGGGGAGAGGTCCGGAGGCTCCACGTGCCCCGCGTGCCGGACACTCCTCTCCTCTGAGAAGTGCTCCGGGCCCGCCACGTGGCCAGAAGAACGGTGCTGCCTGCCCCCGAGCGATAGGCAGCGGGCGTAAAGACTCCCCGTACCTTGCCCGTACAAGGTATTCAAGGCCCGCGTCTTCCCAAGACGCGGAGACGCGGAGCACTCCTCTGTCAGGTGCTGTTGCGCCCAGTCGCATCACAGACTGGCGCGCGGTGTTAGAACCTGCCAGCCAATAAACACCGCGACAAGACATACCGTGCCGCCTGCGCCGTCATCAACCACTACGACTAGCATGCGGCATGGGCAGGGCGGCAAGACGGAGACTCGGAACCCTTCGCCAGAGACAACTACCGGCATAACTGCAGATACGGTAGATAACAGTCAATCTCCCTGGGACCACCTGTCGGGTCCCGGGCCCCCCTTGTAAGCCACCCGAGTCTTGGACTATAAAAGGCTCGGGTAGGCGACTGTAACACCCCAAAAATCTTGTTAAGACCCTAAATCATGTTAAGAGGGGAATTTAAAAATTTTTGGACGTGTTGCATGTTTTGCAACAATTTAAATTCAAACTGGAATTCAAATTAAACTCAAAATACAAAAGAAATAGAAAAAGAAAAAGGAAAACAGAAAAAAACCGGCCAGTGGGCCGAAACCCACCAGCCGCCCCACCCTGCCCCGCACCAGCCGCAGCCGCGCGCCCGCGCTCTCTCTCTCAGACAGGTGGGACCCACCTGTCATCCCTAACCCCCGATCGTCCGAAACTCGGACTGTTCACCCGCGCGCGCGATCGCAACCGACCGGATTTCCGGCCGAATTCTGGTTCCGGAGGACTCCCACTCGATCTAAACAAACCCACCGCCCTCCCCCGTCTATAAAAACCCCGGCCTCGTTCTGTTTTTCCCACGCGATCCGCCAATTTTCCTCCGGTGAGAACCGAGACTTCTCCGGCGAATTCTGGCCGATCTAAGCTCGGAAATTCCGATCTAACTCGCTGGTCTTGATCCACCACCTCCGGGGAACA
Source organism: Neostapfia colusana (assembly GCA_030760725.1). Lineage (NCBI taxonomy): Eukaryota > Viridiplantae > Streptophyta > Magnoliopsida > Poales > Poaceae > Neostapfia > Neostapfia colusana. The sequence continues at coordinate 96,768,811 of JASWHV010000003.1, forward strand.
TTGCAGGTGCAGAAAACTCGGTGACTTGCTGTGACACCCTCATCTCGGGTGTCAGCATATGTTCATACTTTATGAAGAAGAAAAACATTTTAAGAAGAGTAGAAACAGAGACAAGTACCAAAAGGATAGCCATTAAAGCACCGAAGGCAATTTCCACGGCCAGCAGACCACGTGGCGTGATCAGAGCTCATCCCCAAGAAATTGGGAGAAGTCCGCCGCTAAACTAGCTACGTGGCAGGCTCGGGGGTCACCTCCGCAATTGAAAAGAGGTCCGCCCTGTGGGACACGTGCTGCCCGCGCAGATAGCCTCTGCGGAAGAAGCAAAGGCATTTTTCATAAGACACGTGTCGACCACGGAGCTAGTCCTCGCGGAAATCAAAGGACCATCCGCGCGGGATATGTGTCAATCTCGGAGCTCACCTCAGAGAAATCCGGATCTATTGAACACGTGTCGCCACCGGAGCTTATCTCCGGAGGTCCATCGCTGCTGAACACGTGTCGACCTCGGGGCATGTCCCCGAGGGAAGGAAAGGCGGAAAGACCGGCGCCCACACGTGGCGTGCGTGAAGCTCATCTCCGCAAAAGAGGGAGGTCTCGATTGATTGACACGCGGCACAACCGGAGCTCGTCTCTGTGGGAGAAGAGATACCAGGCTCGGAAGGACACGTGGAGCTTCCGGAGCTCATCATCACGGAGGTAACGAGTCTGAAGCGGTTCTTACGAGTAAATATACCGGTGCACAACGGAAACCGATCTAAAATCCACGATGTTACCGAAGATAAGACGTCAGGATCTAACAAAGATCTGAAATAAGACTCTTATTCGGGATCCAATCAGATTAGGACTCTTCTCTTCCCGATTATAAATAGAACCCAAAACCCCTGGCCGAAACCACAAACTTCTTTTTCAACTCCTGAGCCGACGACTTAGAGCCCTAGCCCTATCTCGCCGAGCAAAACATCGCCGAAAGCACAACAAGGGAGATCATCGGAGGAGAACCAAGCGGTCTGAGGAGGACCCCGAAGACAAGAAGAACGTGAGGTAGGACTTCAATACCACCTTACGACATCATGTTGTTCATCTCTTTGCATCTGTTCTTCGATTCCTTTCGAACAGAAGCGTTTTCGTGGGCAGAACACTCGATGATCAGTTTGATCTAAAGACAAGATCATCGCCACGTTCATCTTTGATCTGAACACCTCTGACCATGCAAGCCATGCAAGAATACGTACAGATCAATCTAATGAAACTAATCATAGGATAGCATGCATGTGCATCATCGCATCTAGTTTAGGGTTTGTGCATGATATTGATTGCTGTGAATTTGTGTGCACATGAATCCTACATAGCAGGACAAACTCAGGAAGCTGTCTACAACGAGCTGCAGCAACAAGGTTTTGAGAATCAAGGACAACCGGAACCGCAAGAACAAGGCAAGTGCTCCTTGACCATGTTGATCCTACGTTTTGGGTAAAACTATTTTGTTTTGTGAAAAAGTGTGTGTGCTGAGTCAAACATGATGGGAAACCCTTTTATAGGAGTTCACTAGTTTTGATTAAACCACCCTTGTCGCCTAGAAAGTTTATGAGTCGGGTATGTTTTTTTTTGCTTTATGCTTCGCTGAGTCTCTGGGATCGGGAAGCGAGATAGATGTGTCTAGCTAACTGCACTTGTACTGATAATAAGTAACTGATGAGGTTAATGAACATGGATCGGAGGGAGATCTAGGCAAGCCTGGGTTTGTGAATGAGGTAGCATGAGATGGTGGTTTTACTTGCCGTAGATCTAAGGACCGGTTCATGCATGCACATGCCAGGATAACAGTGCCACCACAAGGCCAAGTATGGGTGCGGCTTAGCTGAGTAATTAGGTAAGTTGCTAGGATGTTATGGACTATGGAAGGCGCGGGGAATGGGAGTTGAGTGAGGACTGCCCTGGGAACTGCATGGCACAAGAGGGGGCCCGTGGGTGGGAGAATTGGAGATTCTAGCCTGCCGGTGAAACCTTAGTGAGTCCATACATCTAGTAACCCCTTTGTAAAGGCTATTTTGTGATCTCTTGACCATACACCGACGGCTGTGTACTGGTAAAATGGAGGTTCTGCAGTCGCCGACGGGTGACGAAATCACAAACTTGTGGGTAAAGAGGTACAAACTCTGCAGAGTTGTTAAAACTATCATGATAGCCGAGCTTACGGTCACGAGCACCTGGCTAAAATGCCATGATTAGTTGGGAATGGTTTTTGGGATGGTTATTGGAATGGTTATTGGGAAGGTTCTTGGTTATGGTTATTGGTTATGGTTTGGTTTGGGACTGTTGAGTCCGGGAAGATGAGATGGTTGCATGACTGATGGGTCATGACATGAGATTGGTCTCGGTGTGAGACGTGGTTGTTTTATAAGGTGAGATGGTAGCGAATACGAGGAGGTATTCGTGAGTATGAATAAAAGATTGGTTAATGTTCGGATGGAACACGGGAAGTGATGGAGGTATGTTGGTAATTTAATACATGTTGGGATTACATTTAAACTTAAGTTGTTGTTTTATCATGGTTTTACAGAACTGCTTTTCTGCAAATAAACCTTTTATGCCTACCTTGTTTATGAGCTGCATATCATGTGTTTTCCCGCACTTGCTGAGTACATCATTGTACTCAAACTTGCATTATTATTTCTTCATCAACAGCAAGAGAGGACTACTATGAAGACCGAGTAGAGCATTATGGCGTGTGATCTGTTCTCAACCTTGCCTGTGGAGGGAGTAGAGATGGAGCCACTTCTGCTTAGTTTTGCTTCCGCGTTAGTTTTTGCTTCTGCATTTAAATAAGGACTTCCGCTGCATAGAAATAAGACTTCCGCTGTAAGCATGAGTCCAAGACTCATAAGATATTGTAATAAACCCTGTTATTCGTGGTAATATATAATCTGAATTCAGTTTGTAGAACGTATGTGTATGTGTGATGAACATCCTGGGCACACATATGCATTAGTTCTCGGTTCCGTGGTTTTTTTTCCACAGAATTGAGGGCGTCACAGATTGGTATCAGAGCCACGGGTTGACAGTAGGTTACACGCCTAGATAGAAACCTTGGGTTGACATTAGAATCACGGGTTAACAGCAAGTTATACCCCTAAATAGAAGCTACGCGGACCAAAGGAAGCATCCTAGGGTGAATAGCTTAGATTAGCCTTGAAACCACCTTGACATAGGAAACCCTCCTTGAATAGGAGTTGAGTGGGCCCTTGTGATGAATTATTTGTGAATTTGTGCTTGGTGTGAGTTGTGGGGCGTCTCAACAACCTTGCCCATATCCACACGTAAGAAGAAAGAGGAGTGAAATGCTTCGGCACTTGATCACATCCTCATAAGGACTAATATATATAGTCCAAACTCCCCTTGATGCATATAGTTGAAAGGACCTATCTAATCTTCTAACCTTCTATTCTATTTCGTTCTCCCTCACAGATGGTGAGAGGAAACGCCAGCCGAAGGAACGTCCAGGAAGATGACCACGAAGAAGTTCCTGCTAACCCTGGAGCTGGCGAAAACAACCTAGAAAGGTTGATGGCCATGCAAAACCAGCTTATGCAAACCATGATCCAAACCTTGGGTCAGTTGCAGGCCAACCAACACCCCGTTCCGGCACCACCGCCGGCTCATAACAAGTTGGGAGAGTTCATGAGGACTCGACCACCCACCTTTGCTCAAGCAAGCGATCCAATGGAGGCCGATGATTGGTTGAAATCCATGGAGAAGAAGCTTGCCATTGTACAGTGCAATGACCGAGAGAAGGTTCTCTTTGCGTCGCACCAACTGATGGGAGCAGCTGCTGACTGGTGGGATGCCTTGAGCAACGCCCATGCCAACCCGGAGACTATCACTTGGACTGAGTTCAAGGAAAGTTTCCGCTCCCACTACATCCCTGTTGGCGTAATGATGCTCAAGAGGCAGGAGTTTGAAGGTCTCCGCCAAGGGCAGAAGAGTGTGAACGAATACCTCAACAAGTTCATACAACTGTCCCGGTATGCCCCCGAAGATGTCAACTCAGATCAGAGGAAGCAGTACCTGTTCATGAGAGGGTTGAACAATGAGATCCAAGTTCAGCTCCTCAACAATGACTACGTAAGCTTCCAGAAGCTGGTTGATAAGGCTATTGTGGTGGAAAACAAGATCCGAGAGATCGAGCGCGAGTGCAAAAGGAAGATCCCATACCAGCCCCAAGGGAGCAACGTACGACCTAGGTACATGCCCCCTGCACCGCAGTATGGACCAACCACTCCTATGTACCGCCCTGGTCAGCCACCACAGCAACGGTTTGTTGCACCGACACCTCGAGTGCCCATGCCTCCTGCGCCCCGGCCTAACAATGGCGCTCCTGTTCAAAACCCCCGCCCCAACGTACCTGCTGCCGTATGCAACAGGGCATGCTTTGCATGCGGGGAAATAGGCCACTTTGCTAACCAGTGCCCAAAGCGAGGCCCTGGACAGCAAGGTAATGTGCCCAAGCAGAACCAGCGACCAAACGGAGGGGACAACCAAGGGAACCGTGGACCGCAGAACTATGCTCGTGGCCACGTTAACCATGTCACTGCTGAGGAAGCACAACAGGCTGAGGACGTCGCAATTGATATGTTCCTTGCCAACTCCAACCGAGCTACCATTTTATTTGATTCTGAAGCATCACATTCCTTCATATCATCAGATTATGTTGCCAAGCATCATGTACCCGTATCCCACTTAGAATATGCTATGTTAGTAAATTCTCCCGGAGGAGAAATAAGGACTAATATAGTATGTCCTAAAGTAAGCCTTAAAATAAGGGGGGTAGACTTCCTTGCCAACCTTATTGTCTTGGACTCCCACGGAATTGACATCATACTCGGAATGGACTGGTTAAGTAAGCACAATGGGGTGATCCAATGTGCTGAGAGAAGCGTGCAGTTGACGAACGAACACGGTATCCGTGTCGAGTTTGAGTCAGCCCAGCAAGCAACCGAACGGGCGGACCTGAACCATGTTGAAGGAGTAGCATTGGACAAAATTCCAGTGGTTCAGGAATTTTCGGATGTGTTCCCGGAAGAACTTCCAGGTATGCCACCTGACCGGGACATTGAGTTTGCCATAGATTTGGTACCTGGAACTGCACCCATAGCTAAGAGACCATATAGGATGCCCGTCAACGAGTTAGTTTAACTCAAGAAGCAAATTCAAGAACAGTTGGAGAAGGGTTTTATCCGTCCAAGTTCGTCACCATGGGGAGCCCCGGTACTCTTTGTAGACAAGAAGGACGGAACCCAAAGAATGTGCGTGGACTACAGGTCTCTCAACAAGTAACAATCAAGAATAAATACCCTCTGCCCCGTATAGAGGACCTGTTCGATCAAATGAAAGGAGCCCAAGTGTTCTCCAAGATTGATCTTCTGTCGGGATATTTCCAGCTAAAGATTAAGCCCTCCGATATACCTAAGACAGCCTTTCGGACGCGGTATGGTTCATATGAATATACCGTTATGTCTTTTGGATTGACGAATGCACCCGCATACTTCATGTACCTTATGAATAAGGTTTTCATGTAGTACTTGGACAAGTTCGTCGTAGTTTTCATCGACGACGTTATGGTGTATTCAAAAAGTAAGGAGGAGCATGAAGAACATCTGAAATTGACCTTGCAGAAGTTGCGCGAGCATCAGTTGTATGCCAAGCTCAACAAGTGTCAATTTTGGCTAAGGGAAATATCCTTCCTAGGCCACATCATCTCCAAGGAAGGGGTATCGGTTGATCCTGGAAAGGTGAGAGATATTTTGAGGTGGGACCAACAGAGGAGCGTGAAGGATATTCGGAGCTTCCTTGGGATGGCAGGATACTATCGGCGCTTCATTAAAGACTTCTCTAAGCTAGCAAAACCTATGACAGAGTTGCTAATGAAGGGAAAAGTCTTTCAATGGACACAAGCCTGCCAAGAAAGTTTTGAGGAACTCAAGAAAAGGCTAACCACAGCACCAGTTCTGGTATTGCCAGACGTAAGCAAGAGCTTCGACATATATTGTGACGCATCCAGGCAAGGGCTCGGGTGTGTACTCATGCAGAAAGGACAAGTGGTAGCCTATGCCTCACGACAATTAAAGAAGCACGAGCTTAACTATCCTACACATGATTTGGAGTTAGCAGCAGTGGTGCATGCATTGAAGATTTGGAGACATTATATCCTTGGTCATCGATGTGAGATCTATACGGATCATAAAAGCCTCAAGTACATATTTACACAAACGGACTTGAATTTGAGGCAACGTCGATGGTTAGAACTCATCAAGGATTATGATGTGGGAATCAATTACCACCCCGGGAAGGCCAATGTGGTCGCTGACGCATTGAGCAGAAAGGGAGCATGCCACCAACTCACGGTTCGGGAGCTACCACCCGAACTACGAAAGGAGTTCGAACGGTTACACCTCGGATTTTTGAATAACATGGAAATAATGGAGATCCACTCCTCATTGGAGCAAGAAATAAGAAAGGACAAGCAACGGACGAGGGGATTAAGGAGATCAAAGAAAGAATCCGACAAGGGATAGAAAAGGATTTCAAGGAGGATAAAAAGGGTACGCTTTGGCTAGGAAAAAGGATTTGTGTGCCAAACATAAAACACCTTCGCGACGTAATATTGAAGGAGGACATGATTCACCCTATTCCATACACCCAGGGAGCACCAAAATGTACAAGGATTTGAAAACTTGCTATTGGTGGGATGGTATGAAGAGGGATATAGCCGAATACGTTGCCCTATGCGACACATGCCAACGGGTAAAAGCCGAACATCAAAAACCCGCTGGATTGTTGCAACCCTTGAAAATACCTGAATGGAAATGGGAGGACATCAGTATGGACTTCATTGTCGGATTGCCACGAACTCAGTCAGGATACGACTCCATCTGGGTCATTGTGGACCGGTTGACGAAGACCGCCCATTTTCTTCCGGTAAAGACAAGTTACAACGTTACACAGCTGGCAGAATTGTACATGGAGCAGATCGTGTGCCGTCATGGAGTTCCAAAGAGGATAATCTCAGATCGAGGTTCTCAGTTTACCTCTAGATTCTGGAGGAAGTTGCAGAAAGCCATGGGTACACGACTGGATTTTAGCTCTGCCTACCACCCGCAAACAGATGGACAAACCGAAAGGACGAACCAAATTTTGGAAGACATGTTGAGAGCTTGCGCCTTGAAACGTGGGCGTAGTTGGGATAGGAGTTTACCGTATGCTGAGTTCTCCTATAACAACAGCTATCAAGCTAGCTTGAAGATGACGCCTTTCGAAGCCTTATATGGTAGAGCTGAGTTCTCCTATAACAACAGCTATCAAGCTAGCTTGAAGATGACGCCTTTCGAAGCCTTATATGGTAGACGGTGTAGAACGCCACTGTTCTGGAACGAGACTGGAGAGAACCAGGTGTTTGGACCCGAAGTATTACAAGAGGCTGAAAAGCAAGTCCAAACAATATAGGAAAACTTAAAGGCTGCTCAGTCACGACAGAAAGGCTATGCGGACAATAGGCGTAGGAAGTTGACCATTGAAGTTGGAGACTTCGTATACCTTAAGGTATCGCCTATCCGAGGCCAACGACGTTTTAACGTCAGAGGCAAACTAGCGCCTCGCTACATCGGACCATTTAAGATTTTGGGTAAGCGAGGAGAAGTAGCCTACCAACTAGAGCTCCCAAACCACCTCTCCGACGTACATGACGTGTTTCATATATCCCAGCTCAAGAAGTGCTTAAGAGTACCAGAAGAACAAGTGTCAATGGGAGAACTTGAACTTCAAGAGGATCTAACTTACGCAGAACACCCTGTCCGAATCTTGGACGTAAAGGAAGGGTCACCCGAAACAAGGTGATTCGATGGTGCAGGGTACAATGGAGCCATCACACTGAAGCTGAAGCCACATGGGAACGTGAAGAGGATATCAAGGCAGAATTTCCCCATCTATTTCCTACTAATGAATCTCGAGGGCGAGATTCAATTTAAGGGGGGTAGATTTGTGACACCCTCATCTCGGGTGTCAGCATATGTTCATACTTTATGAAGAAGAAAAACATTTTAAGAAGAGTAGAAACAGAGACAAGTACCAAAAGGATAGCCAATAAAGCTCTCCGAGAGCACCGAAGGCAATTTCCACGGCCAGCAGACCACGTGGCGTGATCAGAGCTCATCCCCAAGAAATTGGGAGAAGTCCGCCGCTAAACTAGCTACGTGGCAGGCTCGGGGGTCACCTCCGCAATTGAAAAGAGGTCCGACCCTGTGGGACACGTGCTGCCTGCGGAGATAGCCTCTGCGGAAGAAGCAAAGGCATTTTTCATAAGACACGTGTTGACCACGGAGCTAGTCCTCGCGGAAATCAAAGGACCATCCGTGCGGGATATGTGTCAATCTCAGAGCTCACCTCAGAGAAATCCGGATCTATTGAACACGTGTCGCCACCGGAGCTTATCTCCGGAGGTCCGTCGCTGCTGAACACGTGTCGACCTCGGGGCATGTCCCTGAGGGAAGGAAAGGCGGAAAGACCAGCGCCCACATGTGGCGTGCGTGGAGCTCATCTTCGCAAAAGAGGGAGGTCTCGATTGATTGACACGCGGCACAACCGGAGCTCGTCTCTGTGGGAGAAGAGATACCAGGCTCGGAAGGACACGTGGAGCTTCCGGAGCTCATCATCACGGAGGTAACGAGTCTGAAGCGGTTCTTACGAGTAAAGATACCGGTGCACAACGGAAACCGATCTAAAATCCACGATGTTACCAAAGATAAGACGTCAGGATCTAACAAAGATCTGAAATAAGACTCTTATTCGGGATCCAATCAGATTAGGACTCTTCTCTTCCCAATTATAAATAGAACCCAAAACCCCTGGCCGAAACCACGAACTTCTTTTTCAACTCCTGAGCCGACGACTTAGAGCCCTAGCCCTATCTCGCCGAGCAAAACATCGCCGAAAGCACAACAAGGGAGATCATCGGAGGAGAACCAAGCGGTCTGAGGAGGACCCCGAAGACAAGAAGAACGTGAGGTAGGACTTCAATACCACCTTACGACATCATGTTGTTCATCTCTTTGCATCTGTTCTTCGATTCCTTTCGAACAGAAGCGTTTTCGTGGGCAGAACACTCGATGATCAGTTTGATCTAAAGACAAGATCATCGCCACGTTCATCTTTGATCTGAACACCTCTGACCATGCAAGCCATGCAAGAATACGTACAGATCAATCTAATGAAACTAATCATAGGATAGCATGCATGTGCATCATCGCATCTAGTTTAGGGTTTGTGCATGATATTGATTGCTGTGAATTTGTGTGCACATGAATCCTACATAGCAGGACAAACTCAGGAAGCTGTCTACAACGAGCTGCAGCAACAAGGTTTTGAAAATCAAGGACAACCGGAACCGCAAGAACAAGGCAAGTGCTCCTTGACCATGTTGATCCTATGTTTTGGGTAAAACTATTTTGTTTTGTGAAAAAGTGTGTGTGCTGAGTCAAACATGATGGGAAACCCTTTTATAGGAGTTTACTAGTTTTGATTAAACCACCCTTGTCGCCTGGGAAGTTTATGAGTCGGGTATGGTTTTTTTTTGCTTTATGCTTCACTGAGTCTCTGGGATCGGGAAGCGAGATAGATGTGTCTAGCTAACTGCACTTGTACTGATAATAAGTAACTGATGAGGTTAATGAACATGGATCGGAGGGAGATCTAGGCAAGTCTGGGTTTGTGAATGAGGTAGCATGAGATGGTGGTTTTACTTGCCGTAGATCTAAGGACCGGTTCATGCATGCACATGCCAGGATAACAGTGCCACCACAAGGCCAAGTATGGGTGTGGCTTAGCTGAGTAATTAGGTAAGTTGCTAGGATGTTATGGACTATGGAAGGCGCGGGGAATGGGAGTCGAGTGAGGACTGCCCTTGGAACTGCATGGCACAAGAGGGGGCCTGTGGGTGGGAGAATTGGAGATTCTAGCCTGCCGGTGAAACCTTAGTGAGTCCATACATCTAGTAACCCCTTTGTAAAGGCTATTTTGTGATCTCTTGACCATACACCGACGGCTGTGTACTGGTAAAATGGAGGTTCTGCAGTCGCCGACGGGTGACGAAATCACAAACTTGTGGGTAAAGAGGTACAAACTCTGCAGAGTTGTTAAAACTATCATGATAGCCGAGCTTACGGTCACGAGCACCTGGCTAAACTGCCATGATTAGTTGGGAATGGTTTTTGGGATGGTTATTGGAATGGTTATTGGGAAGGTTCTTGGTTATGGTTATTGGTTATGGTTTGGTTTGGGACTGTTGAGTCCGGGAAGATGAGATGGTTGCATGACTGATGGGTCATGACATGAGATTGGTCTCGGTGTGAGACGTGGTTGTTTTATATGTTGAGATGGTAGCGAATACGAGGAGGTATTCGTGAGTATGAATAAAAGATTGGTTAATGTTCGGATAGAACACGGGAAGTGATGGAGGTATGTTGGTAATTTAATACATGTTGGGATTACATTTAAACTTAAGTTGTTGTTTTATCATGGTTTTACAGAACTGCTTTTCTGCAAATAAACCTTTTATGCTTACCTTGTTTATGAGCTGCATATCATGTGTTTTCCCGCACTTGCTGAGTACATCATTGTACTCAAACTTGCATTATTGTTTCTTCATCAACAGCAAGAGAGGACTACTTTGAAGACCGAGTAGAGCATTATGGCGTGTGATCTGTTCTCAACCTTGCCTGTGGAGGGAGTAGAGATGGAGCCACTTCTGCTTAGTTTTGCTTCCGCGTTAGTTTTTGCTTCCGCATTTAAATAAGGACTTCCGCTGCATAGAAATAAGACTTCCGCTGTAAGCATGAGTCCAAGACTCATAAGATATTGTAATAAACCCTGTTATTCGTGGTAATATATAATCTGAATTCAGTTTGTGGAACGTATGTGTATGTGTGATGAACATCCTGGGCACACATATGCATTAGTTCTCGGTTCCGTGGTTTTTTTCCACAGAATTGAGGGCGTCACACTTGCGGTGTAAACGCAGCGCCGACGAGCCTCGCCGTGAATTCACCTCGGACCTCGTCGCCGATCACCTTCCAGGACCTCCGAGCTCAAGAAAACCCCCGAGGTGAGATCCCCGACCTCTCCTCCACCGATCTATGCCATAAGATCACAGTTCTAGGAAGAATTCTCGAATATCCGAAAGTCTCCGGCGAGGTCGCCGCTTCCCGCCGCTGTGCGCCGCCGGCAGCGCCGCCCGCGTTCGATCAGAGCGACGTGGCCGCTTGTGCGCCGTTTATTTTAAATCGCACGGTAGGGTTTAAATCCCCGCGTACCGGTTCGACGTTATAATCTCAGCCGTCGGTTTAAAATCGGACGGTCCACGTCAGCCCCGCGTTATAAAGACTGGAAATCTTACGTGCTACCCCCTGGGGTTCTCGGGAAATAAGAGCTAGCCCCGGAAACATCTGATCTAGCCCCTGGAACTTCAGAAAATCATGTAAATTAATTTAAAAATCAGTTTTAGCCCCTGGACTTAATAAAAATTAGGAAAAACTCCTCTGATAAGTGTAGCTAGACCCCTGGAAATTCTGAAAATAATATTATAGACCCTGTAGTGGGGTGAGTTTACCTTTTTAGCCCTGTTTAATGTTTAATTTGGGAAATTGAATATGTGGCTAGTGTTTAAAACTTAAAAAGTGGGACAAACATATTGTCAAAATTAAATTAAAGACTTTCTCAGTATTTAGGTAACTTTGGAGTGAGATAAAAATATATTTTGGGCTGAAATGAATCTGTTTAATTTATTATTCACATTTTGGGACACATTTTTAAGTAAAGAATAGTTCTGGAAAATAGGGAAAATAATTGTAAAATAGTTTACATCAGAGGAAAAGGTCAAAAATATATTAGTAAATATTTTAGATCAGAACCTATTCTGTTTAGATGATGTGTCTTGTTATTTTCATAATAAAGTTCACACTTAGGCATAGGAAATAAATCTGAAAATATAGCAACTAATAAATGATAAATGGAGTTTCTAAAATTCAAAGAATTCAGTTTAGGGTTGGTAGAAATTCTGAAGACACTTATGAAGAAGGAAAATACCTTTCATGCATACTTGGTAGCAAAAAGGTGTGGTAGTTGAATATAAGGAATTTATTTAAATTGGAGACTCATATATATAGTATGTAAGTATAAATGTGAACACAAAAGTAGGAATCATATACACATGATTAAAAGTGCATGCAAGCCACAAATCAACACACATAGAGTAACCACAACACATATAATGGTGAATGACTTTCATAAATATGAATGTGTGGTTTGTATGAAGTGGAAGTGTGAACTATGTCTTATGGATTGTTGTTTTTCTTTTGCTATGTGTGATGGTATGATGTAGAACCTGCTCAAGAGCAAGTTATTCCTTTCCAAGATCAGGACTACCCATTTCAAGAGCAGCAGGAAGGAGGCAAGTGTCCTTGACCACTTTGATCCTATACTAGGATGTTTAGATAGAATTATTGCATTGTCAAGTTAAATATGAAACCCATGATAGGAAGTTTCCCTAGAATTGCATTACCTTGTTTCCTTGTAGCTTGGGTTGGGATTTATTTTATCATGTCATTTATTATTATGCATATGCTTAGCCATGCTTAGAATGGGATATTTGGGATATGAGATCATCAGTTTATTTTACCATACTCTTGAATGAGATATTGTGAGTTATGTAGAGGTAGGGATCAAGGCAAGTTGGATGTTTTGGTTGTGTGCTGGGTGCACGAGACTCGGGTTTGTGTTTAGTACTTGCCTGGATCCTAAGGACCGGTTCATGGAGCATGTAACCTGGCTTTACAGTGCCAACCACATGCTGAGATGGGGCAGCTTGGCCAATTAATTAGGTGTATCCCCGGCGTAGTATGGGTGTGTTGGATGGTGCGGGGAGTATGTGTCAGCTGGACTACCATATGAACCGCAAGCCTCAAGAGGGGGCCACGGCAGTGGGGTTGGAGCCTCTTGTATGCTGTTAGGGGTGAAACCTCAGTGGGCCCACGCTCGTCGGGAATCCCTTTGTAAAGGCTTCGTAGTGATCTCCTGGCTACACACCTGGGAAGTGTGAATGTGGTTCGTAGCCACTGGCATAATGGAGGTTATTTTAGTCCACCCGACAACGGGGGATGAAATCACTACATGTCGGTACAGTGGTGCAAACACTGCAGAGTCAAAACTGTCATGACAACCGTGCTCACGGTCAAGAGCGGCTTGGACTTATTCATGATTAGAGGAGTGATGGTTTTGGAAGTTAAGGATGTTAAGCGGGGAGCTTAACATTGGAAATGATGTTATGGTTATTGGATTATGATGATGGGATGGGAGTTTGGGACCATTTCACCTGTGTAGTAATGTAGGTGCTTAATAAGCTAAGGTGGTAGGTATTAATTGCGTAGTGCTTTAACCATGAGTTCAACCTCCACTTGTTCTAGCCATGCATGATATAATTTTCCCACACTTGCTGAGTACCATTGGTACTCAACCTTGCATATTTGTTGGTTTATATTGCTGCTCAGGTCAAGATAATGAGGTGGTGTATAATGACCAAGACTTTGGACCCGAAGAAGGTTTCTAGGTTCATGGAGACCCCCGGGCAACGCCTGTGACGGAGCCCTCAAGAATAATATTCCGCTGCGAGTTTATTTACTTGTGATGAACTTATTATTGTCCATCGAGACATTTGCTATGTAAGACTTATTCATATTCGACACCTGTCTTGTAATAAATGATGCTTCACTATTTGTCATCACATGTATGAGAAAATGATCCTGGCATACATGTGATATTCACTTGGTTGTTCTTCGGAAAAACCGGGTGTGACAGCGACGATAGCAAGGGTTCGCATTTCTGCAACTCATACGCTAGCCATTCACACCCAAGCTGTAACTCACCCCCAAGCTCGGGACTCCGGCCCCGAGCAGCAAGCAATACAGCGAGCTCCATAGCTCGCCGTGGACGTAGGGTTTTACGCTCCGGCGGCCTGAACCACGTAAAACTCTCAGTGTCAAGCTCTTACTAACTCGTCCATCCGCGCAAGCTCTCCACAAGGGACTAGCCCCACCGAAAAAAGAACCTCCGCGGGCTGCCAGTGCAGGCCCGGGGGAAGTGTCGACCGAACACTTCGACATTTGGCGCGCCAGGTAGGGGGCTTTTCCCCTTGCGCGACGAGTTTCCGCCGACGAAGATGACCAAGCTCCCTTCAGCGGCAAGCTCACCTCCCCCGCCTCCGTGGCGAACCGCGACCAGGGGGGAGTACAAGTCAACACACTCTGGACGGAGTGTGTCGGTACAAGCTGGGAGCCAGCAACCGGCTCTGGCAGCGCCGACCCCGGCAATGCAGGCTCCAACCTGCGTCAGGTCTTCAGTAGCGCTGGGCGTACCCGGTGGGGGTGCGCTAGCTGCAGCAAGAGCGCTACTGCACAATCCGGCCGCTGGGGATGCGCCTCAGGCAGCGACCCAGCGGTGGATTCGTGAGGTAGACCGTCTTGTCGTCGCCGCCGCAAACCCTCAACTTCGGCGGAGACGACACTCTGGCCAACCAGCCGTGTCGCTGATGTGCATGCCAATGGTTGACGAACAGACGGCAGACTCCAGCTCTGCCAGCCCCCAATCGACGGATCTGAGGACAGAGCTGGAGCGGTGTCGCTTGGGTCAAGATGCCCGGGTATACCTCGAGCAACGCCGAGAAAGGCGTCGCTACCAAGAGGCTGACGACAGCATGACGTCGGCCTCGACCCAGCCTGAAGAGCAGACCTTCGCCACGCGATCTCTGCCCCAGGCCTGCGCCGTGCAGAATATGCCACAGTCATATGTCCTGCAGATAGCGCCCCCGGCCTATGGTGCAGCCTTGCCCGTACCGGGGTACACTGTGCCCAGTGCGAACCTAGCGTTCGCGGCACCAGAACCTGCGGCGACAGAAGCAGGGTGTGCGGCCCTCGCGCCCCACCTTCGCTTCGCGAAGTGGCCGCGCAAGTTTCGGCCGCACCTGCCCGAGAAGTACGACGGCAGCGTCAACCCGGCGGAGTTCCTCCAGATCTACTCCACCGCCGTACTTGCCGCAGGAGGGAATGAAGCCGTCATGGCCAATTACTTCCCTGTCGCCTTGACCGGTCAAGCCCGGTCTTGGCTCATGAACCTCCCCCAGGGTTCCGTCACTTCCTGGGGAGAGCTTTGCCGACAGTTCATAGCCAACTTTGGCAGTTCCTACACCCGGCCTGGCACGGGGCTCGACCTCCACGCCATCCAGCAGCAACCTGGGGAGTCGCTGCGCTCTTTCATCCAGCGGTTCTCCCAGGCGCGGAACACCATCCCACACATTCAAAATGCTTCTGTGGTGGTGGCGTTCCGGCAAGGCGTCCGGGACAAGAAGATGCTCGAGAAGCTCGCGACCAGGGAGGTCCGCGACGCCTCAGAGCTCTTCAGTTTGGCAGACAAGTGTGCCAGAGCAGCCGAAGGACGGAACTGGCACTCACTGCCGTCCTCCGAGTCAGGAGGACTGCCTGGATCTGGTCCTACTCCCTGTGGAGGCAGCAGGAAGGCCAAGAACCAAGGCAGAAGCAAGATAGAATCACCGACCGCAGCCCCAGTCGTCACTGCAGCGACGCTCAGTGGGGCTCGGGGGCCGCGCCCCGACAAGAAGCAGCGAAGATCACCAATCTCAGAAGGTGATCAAGACAATATGTGCCCCGTGCACGGCAGCTGTTGCCACACTACTGCCGAGTGCCAGGAGATCCGAAAGCTCGCAGAGCGCTTCCGCAAGGGGAAGCAGCAGCGGGCTGATGCCCCACCCTTCCGTCCAAAGGAAGGCGAACAGAGGGTGGACGTCCCAGACAGCATCGACCACCCAGAGGAGATCCAGGAGCCTCAGCGCACCGTGAAGGCGGCACGCAATCAAGAGGACTCCAGCTCCAGCGACGATGAGCGTCCAAAGAATCTCTACGTCATATACGGCGGGTCCGCCGACCCCTCGTCCCGAAGTGCAGTCAAGACTCTGTGCCGAGCGGTAGCGTCGGTGGCGCCACTCCCAAGTGCCGCACCGCACCTTAAGTGGATGGGGACCCCCATCAGCTTTGACACCATCGACTGCCCGAGGAACATGGCTGGGGCCGGCCAACTACCGCTCTTGGTAGCTCCTACCATCGCCAACGTGAGAATGTACCACGTTTTGGTAGATGGTGGAGCTGGGCTGAACCTCATCAGCCGTGCAGCTTTCCAGAAGCTGCAGATCCCGATGGCCAAGCTCACCCCGTCGAGCCCGTTCTCAGGGGTAGGGCCGGGACAGGTCATTCCCTACGGCAACATTAGCCTCCCGGTGACCTTCGGGGCTCCGGACAGCTATCGGACAGAGTACATTCTGTTCGACGTAGCGTAGATAGACCTCCCCTTCAACGCCATAATCAGCAGGCCGGCCCTGTAACGGTTCATGGCAGTAGCCCACTATGGCTACCTGGTCCTGAAGATGCCAACACCGACGGGCGTCCTCAGGATTCGTGGAGACCGCACTGCTGCAGTGTCGGCCTTAGAGAAACTCCAAGCGCTCGCAACAGCTGTGGCATCAGCCCCCGGCAGTACAGAGCCGGACCAGATCCGCCCGAGCGCACGCCACCGTGCTTCCGCCACAGCACCCCGGGTGCAACCTCTCGACGATGGCGGCGTCCCCTTAAAGGTCGTCCAAGTCGGCGCCGAAGCCACCCAGACCACCCGGGTAGCCGGGGGCCTGGATGGCAAATAGGAAGGCGCGCTCGTCACCTTCCTCCGGCACAACATCGACGTGTTTGCATGGCAGCCGTCGCAGATGCCGGGGATCCCCAGGGAGGTGATCGAGCACCACTTGAAAGTCTTCCCCGACGCCCGGCCGGTTAAACAGAAGCCCCGCAAGCAGTCCATCGAGCGGCAAAACTTCATTCGTGAAGAAGTCAAGAAGCTGCTGGACGCTGGCTTCATACGGGAGTTCCACCACCCCCGGTGGTTGGCGAACCCCGTCGTTGTCCCGAAGGCCGGCGGGAAGCTCCGGATGTGCATCGACTACACCAGTCTCAATAAGGCATGTCCCAAAGATCCATTCCCTCTCCCTAGAATAGATCAAATAGTAGACTCAACGTCAGGCTGTGATATGCTGTGCTTCCTAGACGCCTACTCGGGTTTCCATCAGATCCCCATGTCTAGGGAGGACGAGGAGCACACCTCCTTCATCACAGTAGACGGCCTTTATTGCTATGTGTCTATGCCTTACGGCCTAAAGAATGCACTCCCCACCTTTGTGCGAGCAATGCACAAAACCTTTGGGGAGTTAATACGAGACCTAGTTGAGGTGTACATCGATGACATAGTTGTCAAGGTCCAGCAGGGTTCATCTTTGTTAGATAACCTAGCCTTAGTCTTTGACAAGTTGCGCTCTACGCGCACCAAGCTGAACTCCGATAAATGTGTGTTCGGTGTGTCCTCTGGGAAGCTCTTCGGATTCCTGGTCTCGCACCGAGGGATTGAGGCCAACCCAGAGAAGATCAAGGCCATCGACTTGATGCGGCCCCCTGCCCGCGTCAAGGATGTCCAGAAACTCACGGGATGTCTAGCCGCGCTGAGTCGGTTTATACCGAGGCTAGCAGAGCGGGCACTCCCTTTCTTTAAGCTCCTGCGCAAGTCAGGCCCCTTTGCCTGGACTGACGAAGCAGAAGAGGCTTTCCAGGAGTTGAAGCGACTCCTGACGACCCTACCTATCATGGTAGCCCCTGAGCCCGGAGAGCACCTGCTGCTCTACATCGCGGCGACAACTGAAGTGGTGAGTATGGTCCTCGTCGCAGAGTGGCCAGACCCCTCACGTTCACAATCTGCTCCGGTAGCAGAAGGCAGACGCCAGGAGGCCCCGTAGGACCAAGGCGGTCTACCGGACCTCCAAGGCAACCACCCGGAGGTCCAGGTCGGCCTCCCGTAGTTCCAGGCGGTCTCCCGGACCCGGGGGTCCTGCGGGACCCCCCGGGGGCCAAACGGGACCTCCCGGAGGTCCCTCAAGACCCCCCGGAGCTCCCGGATAATCAAGATAGCATAAGGGCCTCCGGGTCCCAGCTCCCGGAGGCCCCCGTGGGTCCACTCACCTCCGGCGCGCCAGGGCCAATGGATGAGGACCTCCCAAGCCTAAGACAGAGGGTTCGAACCATCCAGAGGCCCGTCTACTACATCAGCGAAGTACTTCATGATGCCAAGACAAGGTACCTAGAAGTCCACAAGCTGCTGTATGCGGTGCTCGTGGCCTCCAGGAAGCTCCGCCATTACTTCCAGGTCCACCGGGTCTCGGTAGTCACCTCGTATCCGCTGAAGACAATTCTTCACAGTCCCCATGCGACTGGCAACGTTGCTAAATGGGCGGCGGAGCTGGCGGAGTTTGAGCTGGACTTCCTCCCACGCCATGCGGTCAAGAGCCAAGCACTGGCTGACTTTGTGGCGGAGTGGACACCAACAAAGGCTGATCCAGGGGGCCATGAAAGCGGTGAACCAGAGCACCAAGCTCCGGTCTTCACCGAACCCCACTGGACACTTTTCTTCGACGGCTCCTCGCGAAAGCAGGGGGCCGGTGCCGGCATACTGCTCCTCATGCCATCGGGGGAACAGTTTGGGTACATGGTGCGTCTCAATTTCAAGGCAACCAACAACATGGCGGAGTATGAAGCACTCATCTTTGGCCTGCAGACAGCCCTGTCTTTAGGCGCTCGCCAGTTGTTGGCACAGGGCGACTCCCAGCTGGTCATCAAGCAAGTCAAGGGCGAATGCTCCTGCAATGACCCACAGCTAGCTGCGTATCTGCTTCACGTGCAGATGTTGGAGAATGAATTCCTCGCCTTGGACCTGCACCACGTACCGCGCGCTGGCAATGCCGCAGCTGACGACCTTTCAACGAAGGCTTCCACCGGAGCCCCTGCGCCCAAAGGAGTTTTCGAGAGGACGTTGCTGCGGCCTACAGCCCGTCCCGCCGAGCCGGGCGAAGGGGGCTTGACCAGCACCTCGAAGCTGGCGGTCCCGGCGGCCCTACAGCCATGGATGCCGCCAAGGATCGTAAGCGTCACTGGGGACTCCGTGCAACCCAGCGCTCAAGATCCAGAAGCTCAAGTCAGACCCGATGCATGGATCACGGAGATCCGGGACTACTTGAAGGACAACATCCTCCCTGATGAACATGCAACCGCTGAACAGATTGTGCGTATGGCTAAGAGATACGCGCTGGTAGAGGGGGATCTCTACCGGCGTGGCGCCAACCACATCCTATTGCGGTGCATAACCCAGGGGGAAGGCTGCGACTTGCTCGCTGAGATCCATGGAGGCGAATGTGGAAGTCACTCTTCCTCACGCACGCTTGTCGGTAAAGCCTTCCGGCATGGCTTCTACTGGCCGAGAGCACTCCAGGATGCCATCAAGCTGGTCGAGAGCTGCAAGGCGTGCCAGTTCCACGCCAAGCAGATCCATACACCGGCTCAGGCGGTACAGATTTTCCCGCCCTTGTGGCCATTTGCCGTATGGGGGCTGGACATCTTGGGACCATTTCCCAGAACCGTCGGGAGATTTCTGTACCTCTATGTAGCCATCGACAAGTTCACCAAGTGGCTGGAAGCTACACCAGTTGTCACCATCAACAAACAATCCACAGTAAAGTTCATCAAGTCTATTGTCTGCCGGTTCGGGGTCCCGAACAGAATCATCACCGACAATGGGACCCAGTTCACCAGCGCAGCATTCCAAGACTACTGCGAGGACCTCGGCATTCAGGTGTGCTATGCCTCTGTCGCCCACCCAAAGAGCAATGGGCAAGTTGAGAGGGCCAATGCGGAGATTCTCCGGGGCCTTAAGACTCGCACCTTCGCCAGCCTGAAGAAACATGGTGCCAATTGGGTAGATGAGCTTCTGAGCACACTATGGGCTAACGGGACATCCCAGAGCCGGGCCACCGGAGAGACACCCTTCTTCATGGTGTATGGGGCTGAGGCTGTACTTCCCCCAGAAATCACCATGAAGTCTCACCGCGTCCGGGCTTACGACGAAGCCGCGCAGGACAACCTCCGGCATGGAGAAATCGATCTCGTCGACGAGGTCCGATTACATGCAGCACTCCGTAACGCGCGGTACAGACAAGCGCTTCAGCGCTATCACCAGAGATCTGTGCGTGCCCGGGAGCTGCAGGAAGGTGACCTGGTGTTGCGGCGCATACTTTCTCGCGAAGGGGCCCACAAGCTCTCCTCTAGTTGGGAAGGTCCCTTCCGAGTCGCGAAAGTATGCCGCCCCGGGTGTGTGCGCCTTTCCACCGAGGATGGGGACCTACTCCCACACCCTTGGAACATAGAACACCTCCGTAAGTTCTACCCCTAGAGCAAAGATAGGACAGTACTTTCTTTCCGTAATAAACTCCACAGAGTCTAGGAGCAGCGCTCGGAGCAGCTAAGTCCCAGGGGACGGTACAGGACTACGTTCAGCTTTGCCTGGTTCCGACTCCAAGCGCGTAGAGTCTTGCTTCCCCTCCTAATGGGGCGGGTCGTGGCCTCCATGTATAGCCTGCCTTCCTCCTGTGGAAAGTTATACGAAAAGAAACCTGTTGTACTTTGCTCTTTCCTCGTACTCATTTAAATTGTGTACTAAGTTTTTTATGACTACCCTTGCGGTACATGGCTGCCATGTGCTCAGTTCCCCCTTCTCATTCTCACCACTAGTCGGCATTCGCTGCCCTACCAGAGGTGGTTGCATCGGGGGTGCCTGCCGATAGTCGAGAGGGGTCCTGAGCCCCCGAACGCTTCGCGCACTGCTGTCCCCAAGCACCGAGCATATGGTTAGGGGCCATAAGTCGAATAAGACTATGGGATAAGGGAGGGGGAGCCCCCAAGGAGAATTACTTTTTCCCTACTTGTGTGCAGGACCTCTCGGCCTCGGATCCCTACAGGAGTGTGGCAGGAGCGCCTGACCAATGGGATGCCCCTGCCAGGCGGCTACTACGGAACTCCAAGGAAAGACCGAAGGATCCATGGCTCCACCGAGACCGGACCTCCCCTCCTCTGAGGGGAAGGGCCCGGAGACCCCACGTGTATCGCGGCTTCGGACCTCCCTCTCCTCAAAGGAGAGCTCTGGATCCTCCACGAGGCTGGCTGATCCGGACCTCCCCCTCCTCATGAGGCGGGGCCCGAGGACCTCCAGGGCCCTTAATATAGTGGGGACCCGGGGAAGGTGCCAGAGAAGAACGTCGAGATTGGTAAAGGCCTCTGAGCGCCTTGCGGAACTAAGGGCTCGGTCAGGCAAAACCAGGAAGAAGACGGAAAACATCGCAGGCACGAAGGGTCATAAGAGTTCATGTATTCATGGCTCCATGAGCTGGGCTACAAACTCGATGAAGAAGAAAGAAACAAGCCCCAAGATTCCCCTGACGCGACCAGAGTCTAGGAGTTGCAAGAACGGCCGCGTCGCCAGGTTCAGCCCTGGCAGCGCTCTCCCGCTCCATGACCCGAGTGAAGAAATCGCCTCCCTCATCATCAGCGCAAAGGCCGGTGTCATCAAGGGTGCTCCTGAGGCCCCCTCCGCAGCTTCGACAGTCTTCTTGGAGACTCTGCCGCCTTGGATCCTCCTTGGGGCATCGGCGGTTTCCTTCTCCTGAAGTTCCCTCATCACCGGCGCAAAAGCCGGTGTCATCAAGGGTGCTCCTGAAGCCCCCTCCGCAGCTTCAGCGGTCTTCTCGGAGAGTCTGCCACCTGGAATTCTCCTTGGTGCTTCAGCGGTTTCTTTGAAGACTCCACCATCTGAGAAGGGACGCAACGCCAGAGAGCTTTCTGCCTGCCGTCACCAAGGAAGGGCCCCGTCGGGAGGATAAACCAGAGACCCCATGGAGGCGCCACCTCCAGAGGCAAGGCAGGCAGGCTCCCTGGGTCCCAGACATGGTGCAGATGCCGTCGCTGGAGGAAATCGAGAGCGATTCTCCCCCCATAAGGCGGGTTAAGAGCCATGGAGAGACTCGAGGGAGGCGCAAGGGCTGGAAGCCTAATAAGGGGAGCATACCCACGTGGCGGTTTCTTTTCACACCTTCCCGGGTGCAATCCCAAGCGATTCGGAACTCTTCGAATACACCACATCGGCAACCGCTTCGGCTACTAGACCGAGCACCGATGACAGGTGGACCCAAGCTGCCCGACTGAAGCGGTGGGTCAAGGAGTCAGTCTCCTAAGAAGACAAGCCGGCAAGGCACTTCGGCGGTTCCCGAAGAAAGCGCCGCAACATGCAGAAGTGGCAGTCTTGGGAACCGCCACAGTAAAAGCAACCATCAAGTGGGCGCACGCTCCCACGATCCTGCGACCGTTCGTGCTCCGGCAGCGGTCAATGCGGGACTTAGAGAAAGTGCGCGGATTAGAAGAGACGGAGGTCCCACCTCGGGCTCGCTATCTCCCCCGAGATGGGCCCGGGGGCCACTGTCGGTACCTGAGATATGGGGTACCCCCACGCACAGGGGAAAATGCCTAAGGAACTCACCCTTCTCCGCAGGGAGAGCTCCGAAGGCGCCACGCATCCGGCGGCCGGGCCTCCCTCTCTTCAGAAGAGAGCTCCGGGCCCGCCACGTGGCATACAGAAGCCGGACCTCCCCTCCACGGGCGAGGGGTCCGAAGGTGCCACGTATCCGGTGGGTCCGGACCTCCCTCTCCTCAGAGAGGAGCTCCGGGCCTGCCACGTGGCCGACAGAAGCCGAACCTCCCCCTCCGCGGGGAGAGGTCCGGAGGCTCCACGTGCCCCGCGGGCCGGACCCTCCTCTCCTCTGAGAAGGGCTCTGGGCCCGCCACGTGGCCAAAATAACGGCGCTGCCTGCCCCCGAGCGATAGGCAGCGGGCGTAAAGACTCCCCATACCTTGCCCGTACAAGGTATTCAAGGCCCGCGTCTTCCCAAGACACGGAGATGCGGAGCATGCCTCTGTCAGGTGCCGTTGCGCCCAGTCGCATCACAGACTGGCGCGCGGTGTCAGAACCTGCCAGCCAATAAACACCACGACAAGACATCCCATGCCGCCTGCGCCGTCATCAACCACTACGACTAGCATGCAGCATGGGCAGGGCGGCAAGACGGAGACTCGGAATCCTTCGCCATAGACAACTACCAGCATAACTGCAGATACGGTAGATAACAGTCAATCGCCCCGGGACCACCTGTCGGGTCCCGGGCCCCCCTTGTAAGCCACCCGAGTCTTGGACTATAAAAGGCTCGGGTAAGCGACGATAGCAAGGGTTCGCATTTCTGCAACTCATACGCTAGCCATTCACACCCAAGCTGTAACTCACCCCCAAGCTCGGGACTCCGGCCCCGAGCAGCAAGCAATACAGCAAGCTCCATAGCTCGCCGTGGACGTAGGGTTTTACGCTCCGGCGGCCTGAACCATGTAAAACTCTCAGTGTCAAGCTCTTACTAACTCGTCCATCCGCGCAAGCTCTCCGCAAGGGACTAGCCCCACCGAAAAAAGAACCTCCGCGGGCTGCCCAGTGCAGGCCCGGGGGAAGTGTCGACCGAACACTTCGACAGACATCCTTAGCAATGTGTAGGAGTTTTCATATGTCCAGCCCACCTATATCACATGTGGAAAATACCACTTTTGCAATATGTGAGTTTGTTCTCTAATGAGCATGTTGATGGTTGTCGAAGTGTTCAGTCGACACTTCCCCCGGGCCTGCACTGGGCAGCCCACGGAGGTTCTTTTTTCGGTGGGGCTAGTCTCTAGCGGAGAGCTTGCGCAGATGGACGAGTTAGTAAGAGCTTGACACGGTGAGTTTTACGTGGTTCAGGCCGCCGGAGCGTAAAACACTACGTCCACGGCGAGCTATGGAGCTCGCTGTATTGCTTGCTGCTCGGGGCCGGAGTTCCGAGCTTGGGGGTGAGTTACAGCTTGGGTGTGAATGGCTAGCGTATGAGTTGCAAAGTCCGAACCCAGGGGGCGGATGGCTAGAGTCCGACCCCCTGCTAACGTCGCCTACCCGAGCCTTTTATAGTCCAAGACTCGGGTGGCTTACAAGGGGGGCCGGGACCCGACAGGTGGTCCCGGGGAGATTGACTGATATCTACCATATCTGCAGTTATGCCGGTAGTTGTCTCTGCCGAAGGCTTCTGAGTCTTCGTCTTGTAGCTCTGCCCATGCCGCATGCTAGTGGTAGTGGATGATGACGGCGGGGGCGGCATGGGATGTCTTGTCGCTGCGTTTATTGGCTGGCAGCCTCTGACACTGCACGCCAGTCTGTGATGCGACTGGGCGCAACGGCACCTGACAGAGGCGTGCTCCGCGTCTCCGCGTCTTGGGAAGGCGCGGGCCTTGAATACCTTGTACGGGCAAGGTATGGGGCGTCTTTACGCCCGCTGCCTATCGCTCGGGGGCAGGCAGCGCCGTTCTGCTGGCCACGTGGCCGGCCCGGAGCCCTCCTCAGAAGAGAGGGGGGTCCGGCCCCGCAGGACACATGGAGCCTTCGGACCTCTCCCCGCGGAGGGGGAGGTTCGGCTTCTGTTGGCCACGCGGCGAGCCCGGAGCTCCTCTCTGAGGAGAGGGAGGTCCGGCCTCTCCGGACACGCGGCACCTTCGGACCTCTCTCCCGCGGAGGGGGAGGTCCGGCTTCTGTATGCCACGTGGTGGGCCCGGAGCTCTCCTCTGAGGAGAGGGAGGTCCGGCCCCGCTGGACGCGTGGCGCCTTCGGAGCTCTCCCCGAGCTATGGAGCTCGCTATATCGCTTGCTGCTCAGGACCGGAGGTCTGAGCTCGGGGGTGAGTTACAGCTTGAGTGTGTATGGCTAGCGTATGAGTTGCAAAGTGCGAACCCCTGCTATCGACGCCTACCCGAGCCTTTTATAGTCCAAGACTCGGGCGGCTTACAAGGGGAGCCGGGACCCGACAGGTGGTCCCGGGAAGATTGTCTATTATCTACCGTATCTGCAGTTATGCCGGTAGTTGTCTCTGGTCGAAGGCTACTGAGTCTTCATCTTGCCGCTCTGCCCATGCCGCATGCTAGTCGTAGTGGTTGATGACGGCGCAGGCGGCATGGGATGTCTTGTCGCGGTGTTTATTGGCTGGCAGGTTCTGACACCGCGCGCCAGTCTGTGATGCGACTGGGCGCAACGGCACCTGACAGAAGCGTGCTCCGCGTCTCCGCGTCTTGGAAAGACGCGGGCCTTGAATACCTTGTACAGGCAAGGTATGGGGCGTATTTACACCCGCTGCCTATCGCTCGGGGCAGGCAGCGTCGCTCTACTACCACGTGGCGGGCCCGGAGCCCTTCTTAGAGAAGAGAAGGGTCAGTCCCACGGGGCACGTAGAGCCTCCGGACCTCTCCCTGCCGAGGGAGAGGCTCGGCTTCTGTTGGCCACGTGGCGGGCCCAGTGCTCTCCTCTGAGGAGAGGGAGGTCCGGCCCCGCTGGACACGCGGCGCCTTCGGACCTCTCTCCCGCGGAGGGGGAGGTCCGGCTTCTGTATGCCACGTGGCTGTAAGGGCCTCAGTTTTTGACACTCATTTGCAGTGTTCATCACCACACCACACACCTCATTTGAGGAAAAATGATGAACACAAATAAAGAGCAAGTAACAATTATCAACATGCTCATTAGAGAACAAACTCACACATTGCAAAAGTGGTATTTCCCACATGTGATATAGATGGGCTGGACATATAAAAACTCCTACACTTTGCTAAGGATGTCCATGCCAAGTTTCACCCAAATTCAAAACCTTTTTGAGGTCATTTTGGGTGTAGATAGGAAAGGGGCAGTTTGAAAACATATTCAAATTCAAACTGTTTTCACCCACTGAATTTAAAAGTGGAAGGCATATTCTTGCTCAGCACATTTTTGTGAGCTCACACACCAATTTTCACTCCATTTGGAGTTGATCTTGACATGAGCTAAGGGGGAGAAATTCAAACTTTATTTGAATTTCAAACTGCACTTGTGCTGAAATTCATTCAAACCAAACCTCATTTGAACTTTGATCAATTCAAATGGCTCTTGGGTGAATAATTTGAATTGCCAAGGGTAGAATAGGGTTCACTGTTTACCACAGCTGTTAGGAATAAATTTCAGAGGTTAAAAGAGAAGTGGGACCCACATGTCAGCCTCTGCCTCAAAGCAAACCGACTGAACCACAGTTCAGTCGGTTCCCGGCAGCTGTGCGCGCGCGCCACCGAAGGGGGCAGCCGGCGCCAGCTCCTGCTGCGTGCCCCAAGCCGGAGACCAGCCGGCCGGGCTATTTATTCCCTCCCCGGCGTGCTTCAGTCACCATTTCCTCGAGCTGCCGACGCACACGACTTGTTTTTCCACTGCCATCGCCGCCGCTCGAGTTCCTGCTTGATCAAGCCGATCGCAGCTCCCTCTTTCCATTCCAAGGTCCCAGCAAGGTACTAGCAACCATCCTCCATCCTTCCCATTGATAGAAATCGATTGAAACCGAGTGATATCGGCTGTGCCGAAAGATCAAACTCGGAACTGGAAACCGCCGCACCTCGGGCTCTCGTGGACAGCCCAACCTGGGCGTTGTCACGCCCGAGCCAAGGCACCCTTGGACGCGCAAGTGATCGGTGCTGCTCATCCCCGAGCCACAGCTCGAGTGTTTGCTCACCGGCGGCGAATTTCCATTTTTCCCCTTTCTGTGTGCAGAACGACCCTCGGGTACGATTCTGTTTAATTCGTGCTCTAGAAAGGATTAGAGGGCCTCAGGCCACTCCCACACGAACTAGACACGGTGACGCACAAGTTGCCTTCACAACTCTGGGCCGGAGAACTTCTGTGCCCGGCGTAATTCAAGGTCTACTAATGGCGGAACGCACGGGGGGTATCGGGCGCACGGTGAGGACCTATTTCGGGCCTTCCCCGAGCTGCCCCGAGTTCATGTCGACCTTCTCTGAGGTCCACTGATGCTCCCCGACCGGTTTCCCAAGTAGCTGAGGTACTAGGAGAGCTAGCCGACATGGCCGAAGTCGTTCCGATATGGCGGCTCGTCGCCGACCATGCTCCGGCCATTGTCATGAGCAGCTGACCCTCGGATCATGTTCCCCAAGTAAAAGTAGGCAGGGGCGGCCAGAATCAAGAAGTTTGAAGCTGTACAGCAGCCGGCGGCGAGCTCTCCGGCGAGGTCCCTCGGCGGCGGAGCGCGGGTGTCGCGAGGTTGAAGAAGGGGGTGGACCCCAGCTGTCAGCGGCCGATATTTTGAATCGGGATCCGGCTGCGGCCGGGATCGGGTGTGCTGGCGCGCAAAAGCCTTGTGGGCCGCGGTGTGTTGTCGCTTCGGCGTGCGACGCGTGTCCCCTGGGCCCACGCGCGAGTTTAAACTTTTCCCCGATTTTCAGATTTCCTTCAAACTTCAAATCCTAATAACTTTGGCTAGAAAGCTCCAAATTGAGTGAACCAAATTTTGCTGGATTCAGCTCTTTGAGTACTTTCCAGAAAATCAAGTGTCACTTCATGAGATTCCTTAATTCTCCAGAATTAATTCCTTAAAGTTTAAACTGTTAGGAATTTTAACTGGAGAATCATTTGGAGGAAAATCCTGAAATTTTGCTGAGATGTTCACCAAAATATCCTTGAACTACCATAAAAATTTCAGATCCATTTGAGCTCATTTAGTCCACCTAATGGTGTGATTAGTAAAACTGTTCCAGAGAAAATAGAAAATGTTCAGAAACATTTTCAGAATTTTCTCTGAAATTGTTTAGCTCATATCTTTAGTTAGAGACTTCCAAATTAAGTGAGACCAATTCCATTAGAACCCTCTGAAAATCTAGTTTTCAGAAAGTCATAGTTTGTTTCATGAAAATACCTAGAACACCCTAAAAGCCTTTAATTAAGGTCAAGGACATAATTATTTGTGGAGGGCTCAAATGAGCTTTGCTGCAGCTAAAACTTGACCAAGTCTCTGTTTAGGTTGTAACCAAGCCACAGTAAAAGTTTCACAGTCATTAGGTCTATCTAGTAAAGGTTATAGACTTCACAACTTCAAAGTTAATACAAAAGCATTTAATTAATACATACATTGTTCTTATCATGTAGTCGCTAAGGTCGAGGAGGAACCCGAAGTCCTAGACTTCGTTACTCCGGAGGAACAGCTAGCCTACGACCAAGAGCAGCAAGGCAAGCCCCGGTTTGCATTAACCATTTTATAAATTTTTATTGTTTTGAGCACATACTTGTTTTCTTTATGTTGTGCATCAGAGTCTTGTTTGGAAACCCCACTGCATAGCCAAGAAAACCATGGGTTGGGGTTTAGGATTGCAAACCCCGTTAGCCACTGCATTGCTAGGATAGAGTAGGATTCGGTACAAGTCGAGTAGTTGGAACTACTCGCGAGAATAGGCTAGAGGCACATTGCTCGGGTAGAGATAGCACATGATACACATGGCAAGAAAATGAGACCGAGCGGAGAGTAAGGGCAGCAGGACTTTGGGGCCTGTGTGCTGTAGCTCCGCTTGTGTCGATTGAGGACCGAGCCGTGTGCGGGCCTGTTGAACAAGCTAGAACAGTACCGAAGACCTACCGGCTATATGGGAACCGGGAAACTGATGTAACTCGGGTAGCTGGGTATTGAGGCATTGCCCGTCGTTCAGAGGGTAGGTTGAGAGCTCGAGGTGTAAATCAGCTGGCGGCACAGAGATGCGCGTGCAGGGACCTCTTGCTCGGGACGATGGGACCGGTTCAATATTTGGCTAACGGGTGAAAGGTAGTCGCGTACGGCGTCCGTGATGGTTGTTGTAGGCAACATCGAGTACGGGCGTACGTGACGGGTTGTTCGGGTAACCCTGCAGGTGTAAATCGATTATAATCGCCGTCCCTCGCGGTCAGTGAGTACCACTTGTTCACTGTACCGTGACGTAGAAAGAACAGGCTAGTTACATGTTAAAATGTTGCTGATTGAAAGCTGGACATTGATTGTTAATGATATGCTGTAGCTTAGTGCTAACTAAAGTTCTTTTCAACTTTGGGCAAAGTACATGAGAGAAATGCGTTTCTTGTTTGATTGCGGCTCTCTCATGTGCCTTAGCGTAAAGTTCTCCACAACCTGCTGCTAAAACTTGAAAGTAAGGTTCTACTAATTAGGCGAGTCCTTGCAACTGATTTTTACCTCATGCAACCCATTACCCTCATGTAGAAGTTCCATGTTTAGGTGAGACGGGTCAGACTTGCTGAGCCTTCGTGCTCACTGCTTGTGTTTGAAGCTTTTGCAGGGTTCTATGAGGAAGGGACTCCCGAAGAGGAGACGGAACCCCAGGAGGGGAACCCCGTCGAGTGGGAGTCGTGCACGCCGCAGAGTTAGTGTGCGTGTGTGCTAGCAAGGACACGTTCAAGGGCTGAACGTGTACTTGATGCTTAGTCTACGCCCGCGAGTGTGGACTAAACTTATTTTGATGTAAACACGTTGATAAACTTGTTTATGTAATAAAGCTTCCGCTTCCGCTTTGTACCTTTGACGTGTGTTATACGGTGCTGTGCAACGCAGCACCCCTCAGCGTGATCCTGGCTCGACAGGACCAGTGGGGTCGTGTCAGCGTGGTATCAGAGCTCGCTTGAGGTTTAACACAGTACAAAGGTCTTCTTTTTCAAAAATCCAGTGAGGAACGAGTTAGTAGCCCGTATAAGGATGTTATTAGTATATAGAAAGTGGCTTAGTAACCTATTTGTTATGTCGGAAAATCGTGCATCTCGGGACGTTCATGTCTTGGGGGGTGCACGTAAGCGCTGTCCACCAGTGCGCACAAGCTGAAGGGTGGAGCCCCACGGGTGGCAGGTAACCCGACCCGCTTTGATATCCTCTACGACTCTTCATGTCGTTTGGGGTATTCGAGCAACGTCTGTCCCTGGCGTGCGTGGTGCAACATGGGAGACCCCGTCACGTGGTCTGAAACGTGAACACGTAACTCAGGGCGTGTTTGGCTTGAGAACATCCGGGCGAGTGATGACGGCCGGGTGTACAAACTGTATGGATTCCGGGCTCGGTGTGCAGCCGAGTCTGATGATTGGTTGAATTTCTGCAGGTAGCCTTACCACGAAACGGTAGACGTGTAGCATCCGTGTGCGAGTGACGAGTAGTGCCACTGAACTAACGAAGCCGGCTAAATCCGGTATAGGTTTTTCCTTTGTGAGGACGTAGTACCGACATAATCTGGTGACGCCTCGACGTCACACCCAACTAAATGAACAACTTCATTTAAAAACTTGAAGGTTTTGATCCAAAGTAGTAAAACTTGATGTAACTCCTTCCCTTGAGCAGGATATTCAAAGTTAATAAGTTTTCAACTTATAGGATGTTAAGGACAGAGCACTCTGTTTTCAGCTAAATCAAGACTGAAGTTAATCAGAGGTTAGAGGTTGAGTTCTTTCGAGGTTGGGGTCGTATGATACTTTCTGGAAAGCTTTGGAGGAGCTTTACAACTTTTCTGTTGAGTTCCAGAGGTGTTTCATCCCTTAACCACTCGAAAAATGCAGTAGAGTTGAAACTGTCCAGAAAACAGGACGGAGCAAAGACTCTCTGTAAACTCTCTGTAAATTAAGCATAACTTCCTGCTTAAAAATCCAAAAATAGAAAATGAGGTAGTTCTGGAAAGATTATGAGATGGGTTACAACTTTGTAACAAAAAGTTTTGTCAGATTAGGAACAGAATTAACTGGAATTCTTGGATCAAATCAGTACCTAAGGCAGGGAGGTGCTGTCCAATTGTTTCCAGAAATTCTGTTAACTTTGACATCTCATAACTTTTGAACCAGGACAGATCTTAGGCCAACCAAATACTTTCTGGAAAGCTATTGAAGTTAACTTTAACTTTGATGTTGAGCTCCAGGACTGGTTTTGCTTTTAACCTGGCCTAAATCAGATTGTTATGGAAACTGGTCAGGGCTGTCATGGGAACAGCAGATCAGCAGTCAAATTTGTTTAAAAATTTGAACTATGTTTCCAAGTGTTAAGGGTTCAATGACATATCTTATGTTATAACTCAATGGTTTACTGTTTAAAATAAATATTTGACATTTCTCAAATATATTTTTACAGATGGCAGCAGATAAACGGTTGGAGAACGGGTGGGTAGTTTCCCACTGCTCTGACCGTAGCGGCTACCCGGGAGCATTGTGGCTAATGCTCCAATATTTCGGGTACAACCAGATGCCGCAATACTTCGCCAAGGAAGAAGGCGAAGAGGGGAACAAGACGTGGACGATCCATGTCGAGGTTCCTGCAGGGCCTACGCCACCCGGTTGGGTGCCATTCACCGTCACGGTGAGAGGAAGACAACCGGAAGGGATGTGGCAAGTGGCAGCCCGTGACACTATGTCACGTTTCTGCCAACTACACGTACAGGCTATGGAGGGAACTCCATACGCACTCGTTCCGGTGGAGGGACGAGCTCAGCATGTGTGGGAAGAGAGGTACCTAGAGGCAACAAACCCGAGTTGCCCAAGGTACAACCCCGCGGAGGCAAATCTCAGCCTCCAAATGAGGGCGGGAAACGCTGTGATGGACAGCCAAGCTGTTCATACGGAGCATCTCGCCACCAAGCTCAAGGAGAGCACAAGCCGTGGAGATCATTTTGAGAGTGCTCACAGTGCACTCCGCAATGTGCTCCTTCCGACGATCAAGCGACTGAATGAACAACACAATCAGTTGCGTCGTCTGAAGAAGGCAAAGAAGAAGAGCCGTGTTGACATTGCGGCGTTACAAGAGCTGGTGCAGACCCTAACCCAGCAGAATGAGGACCTTGCTCAAGAGCGGGACGACGCTATTGAGGAAGGATAAGGCTGGGAAGAGGACTACAACCAGGCTATGGACGAGGTGCATGCATTGCAGGACCTCGTGCCCCCGGTATTGGGCGTACCGGTAGTCTTGGGTCTTCCAGCCATGGGAGAACCTGGAATGGGAGAAGAGGTGGTAGACCCCGAGCCACCAGCAGAGGTACCGGAGGAGGACGACCCACAGGAGGTCGAGTTCTACTCCGAGTAGGGGGTTACGGTTGCCAAGTAGGGCAGCTAGGGTAGCGTAACCCAACTTTTGTAATCGGTGACATGTCGTGTAGACAGTAGCGTATGTATAGGTAGTGACGACATGAGCACGACTTCTCGGAGATCCGAGAATAATGTATCTTGTATAAAGTTTATGCTTTATCAATATATGTGAATGTTGTGCAAGTTAATCATGCGTCGCTTCAATACTTACTCCTGTTTATGGAATTTTGAGTAAGACATGTGCTAATTGCTGCTGTGTTGAATTTCAGAATGACGCGTACTCGTGCCAACCCCGATGTTGGAGGTACTAGCCAAGGGGGAGAGACCTCCCAACCACCTCCCGAGGACTCCTCGGGACAGCAGCA
This sequence comes from Neostapfia colusana, assembly GCA_030760725.1. Classification (NCBI taxonomy): domain Eukaryota; kingdom Viridiplantae; phylum Streptophyta; class Magnoliopsida; order Poales; family Poaceae; genus Neostapfia; species Neostapfia colusana. Next base: position 96,801,207 of record JASWHV010000003.1, read on the forward strand.
GCAACAGCAACAGCAAACACCGCCACCGCCACTGCCAACGGTTACATTGGCCGACATTGTCGCGGCAATGGCGGGTTCACATCAGCAGCATACAGAGCTGCTGCAAACGTTAATTGCGAATACGTCTCGCCCGGAGAGACGTCAAGATCGCGAGGAGCGCCAACAGAGCTCCTACTCCGACTTCCTGGCGACTCATCCCCCTGTATTCTCAAGGGCGGATGAACCACTTGACGCGGACAACTGGCTCCGCGCCATAGAGATGAAGTTCGGGCTGCTCCAAATCAGCGAGCAGCGCAAGACTCAGTTCGCGGTCCAGCAGCTCCAAGGATCCGCGAGCGCGTGGTGGGCCAACTTGTGTGCTTCACAACCCACCGACCGAGTGATGACCTGGGCGGAGTTTCGGACGGCCTTCCGGGCCTATCATATACCGCCCGGTTTGATGAAGAGGAAGACGCAGGAATTCCTACACCTGCAACAAGGGAGCCGGAACGCGCTGGAGTACTCCAGAGCGTTCAACGATCTCGCACTCTACGCGTCGTATCACGCAGATACGGACGAGAAGCGGCGGGACCACTTTTACCAGGGGCTTAACCCGCTCCTGAAGGACAAGCTGGCGATGTTCAATCGCGGCAGCCTCAACGACATAATTGATGCTGCGATTGTTCAGGAAGACTCCGGCAAGGAGTTGGCGGCGGCAGAGCGAAAGCGAAGCGCGCCACAGAGCAGCGGAGAAGGAGGCGGTCCTTCTCAGAAGTTTCGGATGGTGAATCGCCCACCATCAGGTCCGCGCTGGCAGCCACCACAGCGGTCGATGCCGTTCCGCGGTCGGCCGTATTCTTCACCGGCATTCCGGCCGGCACTGCCAGCACCACCGCAACAACAGCAGCAGCAGCGGGCGATGCCGCGTGCGTTTGCACCTCCGCAACGCATGCCGGGCTTTCGTCCTCCGAGTACTCCACCAGCAGCGGCCACATGTTACAAGTGTGGTCGTCCAGGACACTTCGCGAGCAGTTGCCCGGAGAGGCAAGGCGGCGGAGTGGCACCACAGTTTCCGGGGAGGAATCAACCCCGGAACCCTACTAATGCGCGGCGGGCAAACCCTAGGCCCGATACTGTCCACCAGCTTGCCATTGAGGACGTGCCGGAGGGCGAGCCAATCCTTGCGGGTATGTTCCAACTCCACCAGCATCCCGCTATAGTACTATTTGATTCAGGCGCCACGCATAATTTTATTAGCCAAGCTTTCATTGCTAAACACAGCTTGCCAATACTACCCACCGATAGTCCATATTTAATTTGTTCACCGGGTGGGAAGATTTCAGCAAGCGTAATGGTCTCCAAAGCACCATTATGCTTAGCGGGTAGAGTGTACCCCACGTCTCTCATTATCTTAGAGGGACAGAAGGTCGATGTCATCCTAGGGATGTCGTGGTTAACCCGCCACGGCGCTGTTTTAGACACCGTCCTCCGAGTCGTGCACTTAAACTCAGAAGTGCACGGTTCTCACTCATTATTTCTGGACAGTCCAGAAATAAAACTTCCAAGTGTCTATCAAGCCACAACCATCAGATTGGAAGACATTCCAGTGGTCCGAGAATTCCCTGATGTATTCCCGGATGATTTGCCGGGGATGCCACCCGATAGGGAGGTGGAGTTCAAGATTGAACTTGCACCGGGAACCATGCCAATATCCCGAAGGCCGTACAAGATGGCGCCCAAGGAGTTGGCTGAACTGAAGACTCAGCTCACGGACCTTCTGGAGAAGGGTTTTATTAGGCCGAGCTCCTCGCCATGGGGCTGTTCGGCATTATTTGTCAAAAAGAAGGATGAAACGTTGCGGCTTTGCGTGGACTACCGTCCATTAAATGCCGTAACCATCAAGAACAAGTACCCGTTGCCACGGATCGACATGTTGTTTGATCAGTTGGTCGAAGCAAAGGTCTTTTCCAAGATGGATTTAAGATCCGGGTACCATCAGATTAAGATCAGGGCTGAGGACATTCCAAAGACAGCTTTTTCGACAAGGTACGGACTTTATGAGTACCTGGTCATGTCCTTTGGCCTCACCAATGCTCCAGCTCACTTCATGTATTTAATGAACTCGGTGTTCATGCCGGAGCTGGACAAGTTTGTCGTGGTCTTCATCGACGACATCCTGGTATATTCCAAGTCGGAAGCAGATCACAAGAAACATTTGCGTATAGTCTTGCAACGGCTGCGGGATCACAAGTTATACGCAAAGTTCAGCAAATGCGAGTTTTGGATATCGCAAGTGCCTTTCCTCGGGCATATCATCTCAGCGGAGGGTATCGCTGTGGACCCGAGCAAAATCACGCAAGTGCTGAATTGGAAATCCCCGAGAACTATTCATGAGGTACGGAGTTTCCTCGGACTCGCGGGATATTATCGGAGGTTCATTCCGAACTTCTCGAAGATTGCCAAGCCAATGACAGAGCTGCTGAAGAAGGCTACCAAATATGTTTGGAGTCCAGCATGTGAAGCAGCATTCAAGGCTTTAGTCAAGCACCTGACATCAGCACCGGTTTTGGCGCAGCCAGACACAACAAAACCGTTCGATGTGTACTGCGATGCATCCGGCATTGGGCTCGGATGTGTGTTGATGCAAGACCGAAGGGTGGTCGCGTATGGGTCACGGCAGCTCAGGAATCATGAGCAAAATTATCCAACTCACGACTTGGAGCTCGCTGCCGTGGTACTTGCACTGAAAATGTGGAGGCACTACCTACTCGGTAACCTCGTACATTTATATACCGACCACAAAAGCCTCAAGTACATATTCACTCAGAAGGAGCTGAACATGAGGCAACGAAGATGGTTAGAACTGATAAAGGATTACGAGATAGAGATCCATTATCATCCGGGCAAGGCAAACGTTGTGGCAGACGCGCTAAGCCGCAAGTCACACGTCAATAATCTGACCATCACACCGTTGGAAGAGAGCGAACCACCACTACATGTGATTCCACACGGAGCTCTCTACAACTTAGCTTTGATCCCCACCATCCGTGAAGAGATAGCGGCAGCCCAGAAGAATGACAAGGGCATGTCACATTTGCGGAGACGTGTAGACAGTGGGGAGTTGAAATGTTTCCGGAAGGACGGAGACGGCGTCTTATGGTTCAAGGACCGGATCGTCGTACCCCGAAACCCGGAGTTAAGGAAGAGAATCTTTGATGAGGCTCACTTATCAAAGTTTTCTATTCACCCCGGCAGCAACAAGATGTATCAAGAACTCAGAAGCAAGTTTTGGTGGACACGGATGAAGCGAGAGACTGCAAAATACGTGTCCGAGTGTGATACATGTCGACGGGTGAAGGCAGACCACATGCGGAAACCGGGACTGCTGCAACCACTGGGCATTCCTGCCTGGAAGTGGGAGGACGTGAGCATGGATTTCGTCGTCGGTTTACCCACCACCTTACAGAAACATGATTCTGTGTGGGTGATCGTCGATCGGCTCACCAAAGTTGCCCATTTCATCCCGGTCAACACCAACTACAACGCCAAGAAGTACGCTGAACTGTACATCTCACGGATCCTATGCTTATACGGCGTACCCCGTACTATCGTATCGGACCGGGGCACTTTATTTGTGTCCCGTTTTTGGGAGCAGCTCCACGCTGCCTTGGGGACGAAGCTGATCCGTAGTTCAGCCTACCACCCGCAGACGGATGGGCAAACGGAGCGGGTAAATCAAATCTTAGAAGACATGCTACGAGCTTGCGCTATCGACCACGGCAAGAATTGGGATGATCACTTGCCGTTAGCCGAGTTCTCGTACAACAATGGGTACCAAGCCAGCATCAAGATGGCGCCCTACGAGGCGCTATACGGCAGGAAATGCCGCACACCACTGAACTGGTGTGAGTCTGGCGAAAGGGTTACCTTCGGGATTGACCTTGTCAACAACGCGGAAGAAAATGTTCGACTGATTCAAGCGAACCTAAAAGCCGCTCAATCCCGACAGAAACAGTATGCGGACCGGAGAAGGCGTCCGTTACAATTCGAAGCTGGAGACCACGTATATCTACGAGTGTCTCCAATGAAGGGCGTAAACAGATTTGGGGTGAGAGGAAAGTTAGCACCCCGATTCATCGGTCCATTCCAGATTACCGAAAGATGTGGATCGGTGGCATACCGGCTAAGATTACCAGAAGCACTTTCCGGTGTGCACGACGTCTTTCACATTTCCCAGCTGAGGAAGTGTCTCAAGCTATCAACTACCGTTCAGCTGGAAGACATTGAAGAACTGCAACCGGATCTCACCTATCGGGAGGAACCGGTGCAGATTATTGATGAAAAGGCCCGAACCACACGCAACCGTACGTTGTGGTTCTACAAGGTTCTGTGGAGTAATCACTCCATGGATGAAGCGACATGGGAGAGCGAAGAATTCCTTCGCACTAACTACCCCGACTTTCTCACGTCGCATATTCGGTAAAATTTCCACCGTCTTCTCTCTCATTTCACATTATAATCTCGGGACGAGATTCTTTTAAGGGGGGAGGAATGTAAGGGCCTCAGTTTTTGACACTCATTTGCAGTGTTCATCACCACACCACACACCTCATTTGAGGAAAAATGATGAACACAAATAAAGAGCAAGTAACAATTATCAACATGCTCATTAGAGAACAAACTCACACATTGCAAAAGTGGTATTTCCCACATGTGATATAGATGGGCTGGACATATAAAAACTCCTACACTTTGCTAAGGATGTCCATGCCAAGTTTCACCCAAATTCAAAACCTTTTTGAGGTCATTTTGGGTGTAGATAGGAAAGGGGCAGTTTGAAAACATATTCAAATTCAAACTGTTTTCACCCACTGAATTTAAAAGTGGAAGGCATATTCTTGCTCAGCACATTTTTGTGAGCTCACACACCAATTTTCACTCCATTTGGAGTTGATCTTGACATGAGCTAAGGGGGAGAAATTCAAACTTTATTTGAATTTCAAACTGCACTTGTGCTGAAATTCATTCAAACCAAACCTCATTTGAACTTTGATCAATTCAAATGGCTCTTGGGTGAATAATTTGAATTGCCAAGGGTAGAATAGGGTTCACTGTTTACCACAGCTGTTAGGAATAAATTTCAGAGGTTAAAAGAGAAGTGGGACCCACATGTCAGCCTCTGCCTCAAAGCAAACCGACTGAACCACAGTTCAGTCGGTTCCCGGCAGCTGTGCGCGCGCGCCACCGAAGGGGGCAGCCGGCGCCAGCTCCTGCTGCGTGCCCCAAGCCGGAGACCAGCCGGCCGGGCTATTTATTCCCTCCCCGGCGTGCTTCAGTCACCATTTCCTCGAGCTGCCGACGCACACGACTTGTTTTTCCACTGCCATCGCCGCCGCTCGAGTTCCTGCTTGATCAAGCCGATCGCAGCTCCCTCTTTCCATTCCAAGGTCCCAGCAAGGTACTAGCAACCATCCTCCATCCTTCCCATTGATAGAAATCGATTGAAACCGAGTGATATCGGCTGTGCCGAAAGATCAAACTCGGAACTGGAAACCGCCGCACCTCGGGCTCTCGTGGACAGCCCAACCTGGGCGTTGTCACGCCCGAGCCAAGGCACCCTTGGACGCGCAAGTGATCGGTGCTGCTCATCCCCGAGCCACAGCTCGAGTGTTTGCTCACCGGCGGCGAATTTCCATTTTTCCCCTTTCTGTGTGCAGAACGACCCTCGGGTACGATTCTGTTTAATTCGTGCTCTAGAAAGGATTAGAGGGCCTCAGGCCACTCCCACACGAACTAGACACGGTGACGCACAAGTTGCCTTCACAACTCTGGGCCGGAGAACTTCTGTGCCCGGCGTAATTCAAGGTCTACTAATGGCGGAACGCACGGGGGGTATCGGGCGCACGGTGAGGACCTATTTCGGGCCTTCCCCGAGCTGCCCCGAGTTCATGTCGACCTTCTCTGAGGTCCACTGATGCTCCCCGACCGGTTTCCCAAGTAGCTGAGGTACTAGGAGAGCTAGCCGACATGGCCGAAGTCGTTCCGATATGGCGGCTCGTCGCCGACCATGCTCCGGCCATTGTCATGAGCAGCTGACCCTCGGATCATGTTCCCCAAGTAAAAGTAGGCAGGGGCGGCCAGAATCAAGAAGTTTGAAGCTGTACAGCAGCCGGCGGCGAGCTCTCCGGCGAGGTCCCTCGGCGGCGGAGCGCGGGTGTCGCGAGGTTGAAGAAGGGGGTGGACCCCAGCTGTCAGCGGCCGATATTTTGAATCGGGATCCGGCTGCGGCCGGGATCGGGTGTGCTGGCGCGCAAAAGCCTTGTGGGCCGCGGTGTGTTGTCGCTTCGGCGTGCGACGCGTGTCCCCTGGGCCCACGCGCGAGTTTAAACTTTTCCCCGATTTTCAGATTTCCTTCAAACTTCAAATCCTTATAACTTTGGCTAGAAAGCTCCAAATTGAGTGAACCAAATTTTGCTGGATTCAGCTCTTTGAGTACTTTCCAGAAAATCAAGTGTCACTTCATGAGATTCCTTAATTCTCCAGAATTAATTCCTTAAAGTTTAAACTGTTAGGAATTTTAACTGGAGAATCATTTGGAGGAAAATCCTGAAATTTTGCTGAGATGTTCACCAAAATATCCTTGAACTACCATAAAAATTTCAGATCCATTTGAGCTCATTTAGTCCACCTAATGGTGTGATTAGTAAAACTGTTCCAGAGAAAATAGAAAATGTTCAGAAACATTTTCAGAATTTTCTCTGAAATTGTTTAGCTCATATCTTTAGTTAGAGACTTCCAAATTAAGTGAGACCAATTCCATTAGAACCCTCTGAAAATCTAGTTTTCAGAAAGTCATAGTTTGTTTCATGAAAATACCTAGAACACCCTAAAAGCCTTTAATTAAGGTCAAGGACATAATTATTTGTGGAGGGCTCAAATGAGCTTTGCTGCAGCTAAAACTTGACCAAGTCTCTGTTTAGGTTGTAACCAAGCCACAGTAAAAGTTTCACAGTCATTAGGTCTATCTAGTAAAGGTTATAGACTTCACAACTTCAAAGTTAATACAAAAGCATTTAATTAATACATACATTGTTCTTATCATGTAGTCGCTAAGGTCGAGGAGGAACCCGAAGTCCTAGACTTCGTTACTCCGGAGGAACAGCTAGCCTACGACCAAGAGCAGCAAGGCAAGCCCCGGTTTGCATTAACCATTTTATAAATTTTTATTGTTTTGAGCACATACTTGTTTTCTTTATGTTGTGCATCAGAGTCTTGTTTGGAAACCCCACTGCATAGCCAAGAAAACCATGGGTTGGGGTTTAGGATTGCAAACCCCGTTAGCCACTGCATTGCTAGGATAGAGTAGGATTCGGTACAAGTCGAGTAGTTGGAACTACTCGCGAGAATAGGCTAGAGGCACATTGCTCGGGTAGAGATAGCACATGATACACATGGCAAGAAAATGAGACCGAGCGGAGAGTAAGGGCAGCAGGACTTTGGGGCCTGTGTGCTGTAGCTCCGCTTGTGTCGATTGAGGACCGAGCCGTGTGCGGGCCTGTTGAACAAGCTAGAACAGTACCGAAGACCTACCGGCTATATGGGAACCGGGAAACTGATGTAACTCGGGTAGCTGGGTATTGAGGCATTGCCCGTCGTTCAGAGGGTAGGTTGAGAGCTCGAGGTGTAAATCAGCTGGCGGCACAGAGATGCGCGTGCAGGGACCTCTTGCTCGGGACGATGGGACCGGTTCAATATTTGGCTAACGGGTGAAAGGTAGTCGCGTACGGCGTCCGTGATGGTTGTTGTAGGCAACATCGAGTACGGGCGTACGTGACGGGTTGTTCGGGTAACCCTGCAGGTGTAAATCGATTATAATCGCCGTCCCTCGCGGTCAGTGAGTACCACTTGTTCACTGTACCGTGACGTAGAAAGAACAGGATAGTTACATGTTAAAATGTTGCTGATTGAAAGCTGGACATTGATTGTTAATGATATGCTGTAGCTTAGTGCTAACTAAAGTTCTTTTCAACTTTGGGCAAAGTACATGAGAGAAATGCGTTTCTTGTTTGATTGCGGCTCTCTCATGTGCCTTAGCGTAAAGTTCTCCACAACCTGCTGCTAAAACTTGAAAGTAAGGTTCTACTAATTAGGCGAGTCCTTGCAACTGATTTTTACCTCATGCAACCCATTACCCTCATGTAGAAGTTCCATGTTTAGGTGAGACGGGTCAGACTTGCTGAGCCTTCGTGCTCACTGCTTGTGTTTGAAGCTTTTGCAGGGTTCTATGAGGAAGGGACTCCCGAAGAGGAGACGGAACCCCAGGAGGGGAACCCCGTCGAGTGGGAGTCGTGCACGCCGCAGAGTTAGTGTGCGTGTGTGCTAGCAAGGACACGTTCAAGGGCTGAACGTGTACTTGATGCTTAGTCTACGCCCGCGAGTGTGGACTAAACTTATTTTGATGTAAACACGTTGATAAACTTGTTTATGTAATAAAGCTTCCGCTTCCGCTTTGTACCTTTGACGTGTGTTATACGGTGCTGTGCAACGCAGCACCCCTCAGCGTGATCCTGGCTCGACAGGACCAGTGGGGTCGTGTCAGTGGCGGGCCCGGAGCTCTCCTCTGAGGAGAGGTAGGTCCGGCCCCGCCGGACGCGTGGCGCCTTCGGAGCTCTCCCTGCGGAGAAGGGCGAGTTCCTTAGGCATTTTACCCTGTGCGCGGGGGTACCCCATATCCCAGGTACCAACAGTGGCCCCCGGGCCCATCTCGGGGGAGATAGCGAGCCCGAGGTGGGACCTCCGTCTCTTCCGATCCGCGCACTTTCTCTAAGTCCCGAATTGACCGCTGCCGGAGCACGAACGGCCACGGGATCGTGGGAGCGTGCGCTCAATTGATGGTTTCTTTTGCTGCGGCGGTTCCCAAGACTGCCACTTCTGCATGTTGCGGCCTTTCTTCGGGAACCGCCGAAGTGCCTTGCCGGCTCATCTTCTCAGGAGACTGACTCCTTGACCCCACCGCTTCAGTTAGGTGGCTTGGGCCCACCCGTCATCGGCACTCGGTCTAGGAACCGAAGCGGTTGCCGGTGCGGGGTATTTGAAGAGTTCCGAATTGCTTGGAATTGCACCCGGGAAGTTTTTTAGAGGGGGTCTTACCCACATTGCAGCTTCCCTTCGCACATCTCTGCGTTTCTTCTCGGACTCTTGTGCTTTTGCTCTCTTGCCTTTGAGTTCTCCCTTGCCATGGCTTCCATCCCGCCGCCAGAGAAGAAGCGCGCTCGATCTTCTCCAGCAGCGGCATCTGTGCCAAGTCATGATTCTGGGGTGCCTGACACTCCCTTCAGTGGCGACTCGAAGAGGCCCCGGGTTGATGCACTGGGAGAAGCTTCTGGGGCGTCCCCTGTTCCGCCAGTCCAAGTGACTGCGGAGCGGCCGTCAGTGACGGTAGTGGGCTCTGGGAGTCCTACCCCGGCTCGGAAGTCGGGGTTCAGAGCCCGCTGGAGTGTCCACGCTTCCCGGCCTTCCCCGACTTCCAGGGAATCTGTGCCGCTGCACTCGGAGCCAGGGGCAACTGCCGCGGCCCCAGGCAAGCGCGAACTTCTCCTGTTCCGGTGTGCCCGGACTCCGCGGCGGCGTCGTCTCTTCCTGCCGAGACAGCCACCGCGGCCCCCAAGCCAGCACAGGTTGACCCTGCACCAGGCGGCCCGGCCTCTTCTCCAGGACCGCCTTCCCCGGCTCGCCCCTCACCTCAGATCAAGGAGCCAGAAGCTGAAGAGAGCCCGGCTGGCCTGGCTGCCAGAGCCTCGGAGCCAACTTCTCCTGATCGGCGTCTTGTCTCGGTTGCTGGTGCATCGACTCCTCTTGAGGATGAGGTAATGGAGGAGGTCGGGGGGACTGCCCCAGCCTCCGTCGCTCCATTGCCCCTGGCGGATGCCTTCGCGCTTGCCGAGACGAGCATTCGGCAGGTCTTGGCTGCACTAGGTCACGAGCGGGAGGAGTATACGGTTGAACGAGATCGCCTCCTCACCTGGGGGAACCTTTTGTGGGAGAGGACCGCGAAGGTTAAGAGCGAGCTCGACTCCAGGCGGGAGCTGCTCGACTTCAGGGAAGTGCTCCTCGACCGGATGAAGCGGGCTGTCGACCGCTTGGACACCCAATCGCGGCGGATCAACAGGGAGGCTCTGGAGGCACACGCCCGGGCCGAAGAGAGCCTCTCTGCTTCTGTGGAGATACGGCAGCGGTTGGAGCGCCGTGAACTCGCCGTTGAGGAACGGGAGCGTTCCATGGCAGCTGAGGCGGAGAGGGTTGCCGCGCAGCTGGCGGCGGGCGAGGATGACCTTCGAGCTCGGATCGAGGAGCTGGAGATCCTGAAGGATGACCTCGACTTGAGGGAGGAACAGGTCTCCCGTGATCGCCGGGCGGTCTTGGACCGGGAGTTGACCGCCGACTTCAAGGCCGCTGAGTTGGAGCGGCTCGCCAAGACTCTCCACCTTCGGGAGAGCTCCCTGGCGGCCAAGGAAAAGGAATTCTCTGAGAGGAACCTGGAGGCTCTGCAGGCGGCCCGCCGCGAGGTGGAGGAGCTTTCGGCCTTGCGGTCCTCCGAGGCTCTTGCGGTCTCGAGCTTCGTGGATCAAGCGGGGTCCGCCCTGATCCCTCTTGGCTTCAGTCCGGTGAGGGCCGCGGCCCCTGTGTTGGAGGTGATCCCCGCGCTGGAGTCGATCGGCGCCAAGCTGGACAGGCTAGACTCGGTGGTCGCCAGCGAGCTTGAGGCCGAGGGGCGCGGCCTAGCCTTAGAGGTCGCCTCACATGTGCTGGCATGCTTTAAGAGCCGCGACCCCTCTTTTTCGCTAGAACCAGCGAGAGAGGGCCCAGCCGCAGAGCGGGAGCAAGTTGCCAGGGCAGAAGTCGAGGATGTGGCCGCCCTTGTAGCCGCAAGGTTCCGGCGGGAGCCGGGAGGTCCTTAGGACTTGTTTTTCCCTTTTTATCGAGTCTGTAGTCTAGCTCATGGAGCTTCGCTTAGTTCGACTCTTTTAGATATCTGTGTCTGTGATGCTTTTTCTCTCCTTCTTGGCTTTGCCTGACTGAGTCCTTAGCTCCGCAAGGTACTCAAAGGCCATCTCCAATCTCGGAGCTCCGCATAGACACCTTCTCCGGGTCCTAACCGTGTCAGGGGCCCCCGGAGGTCTCCGGATCTCACCCTATGGGGACCTCCAAATCTGCCTGCCACGTGGCGGGTCCGGAGCTCCTCCTTAAGAGGCGGGAGCTCTGGCCATGTTGGACACGTAGGGCTTTCGGAGCCCTCCCACCGAGGGGGGAGGTCCGGTTTCCGCCTGCCATGTGGCGAGCCCGGAGCCCTCCTCAAAGGAGGAGAAAGTTCCGGGCCCGCTGGACACGTGGGGCCCTCGGGTCCCGCCCCTGCTGGAGGTGCAGGTCCCGGTCCTTCCAGTCCTAGGCCGGAGTAGTTGGTAGCTCCTTTCCCCCCTACTTCATGCAGTCCCTGTTGCCGTAACCTGGAGGTCCTGCACACAGGCAGAGGAAACGTAATTCTCCTCGGGGGGTCCTCCCCTCCCGTCTCCTAGTCTTATCCGTCTTACGATCCTGATCCGCTATACGGGGCTTGGGCAATTCTGTGCGCGAGGCGCCGGAGCTCCGGCTCCCTCCGAGGTCCGGTTACGGCCGTCCGATCCCTAGTACCGGGCCATGCGCTGGGGAAGCAGAGTGCACGTGCTTTGGGTTCATGACCAGGCAAAGCAGTCGTACTCCCCTGTACCTCCGGAGGGCAGGATGCGCATGCTTTGGGCTCATGGCAGGCTAAGCTGGATACGCACCCTGGACCCCCCATGCACAACGCAGGCCTTTCCTGGAGGTAACCAACTGGCACCGCAACACCTGACTGGGGGAGGCCCGAGAGACTCACTCGGCCATCGGCAGGTGCCTCAAGCGCAGCCGCCTTCGGTAGGATAGTGTATGCCGACTATGGATGAGCGCAGGAGAGGGGGAGCTAGATGTACGATGAACATACAGAGATAGTGCGATCATAAAAATTAATGCATAATTTAAATGAGCGCATGAGAGAGAGCTAAGTAGAACATGTCTCTGTATTCGTGCCCATAGATGGAATTCTGTCTGTACGTGGAGGCAATGTTCCGCCTCGTCTTCAAGGGAAGCAAGACTCTACGCGCTTAGGGTCGGAACCAGGCTAAACTGGACGTAGTCCTGTACCGTCCCTTGAGACTTAGCTGCCCCAAGCTCTGTTCCTAAATCTTATGGGATCCATTACAGAATGGAATAACCCTGTTCTACTGATGCTCGGGAAGTAGGACTTACAGTGTTGCTTCATGGCAAGGACTTTTGGGAATGGATCCCACTCTCGGTTGAAAGGCATGTGTACCTGGGGCGGCAGCTTTCATGATTCGGAAGGGACCTTCCCTGCTGGGGGAGAACTTATGGGTCCTTCTTGGAATAGAGCGTGCCGCTTCACCCGGTTGCCCTCCTGCAGGCCCCCGACGCGTTTGGTTCTTTGGCGGTAGTGCTTAGAGCATTAGCCGAGACCGTGCGTTGTGGGGTGTTCCCTGCAGCCGAGTCTTGTCGACGAGGTTGTTATCTTCGCACTGGATCAGGTCCTGCGCGGCTTCTCCTGGGGGCCCCCGGGGAGTTCTCCCCTTCTGGCTAAGGCCTTCAAGGGGTAGGTAGGCCCAGGCTCGTCTTGGATGACCTAAGGCGTCTTCCCCTTCTGGCGAGGCCTTCAAGGGGTTGACAGACCTTAGGCGGCTCCCGAGAGGTATGTTCGTGGCACGGAGGCGCGCCGCAATTGGCTAACGCCCTGGCCCATCACCATCGGAACTGGAGTCCTCTCCGTTATGAACTGTCTTCATGACACGCTGAGGCTCCTGGAACCCCACCTAATGGGCAGCGGTGACTGGGGCATCGACCTTCTGTTTGCCATCCCTCTGAGGGTAGGGCGGTGCTTCAGCCCTCTGCTGTCTTCCTTTGCGGAAGCGCTCTGCGAGCCTCTGGATCTCCCAGCACTCTGCAGCAGTATGGTTGCAGGTGCCATGCACGGGGCATAGCCCGCCTTGGTCACTGTCTGGGGCTGGTGATTGCCGCTGCCTTTTGTCGGGGCGTGGCCCCCGAGCCCCACTAGTCGTCGCAGCTGCGGCGACGGGGGCCGTGAATGGTGACTTCATCTTGCCACTCCCCCGGTTCTTGGCCTTCTTGCCACCCCCGTAGGCAGCAGCACCGGACCCGGGCTGTCCTCCCGACTCGGAGGTCGGCAGAGCGTGCCAGTTCCGCCCTTCAGCTGCTCTGGCGCACTTGTCCGCCAGGCTGAAGAGCTCCGAGACGTCGCGGACCTCTCTGGTCGCGAGCTTCTCAAGCATTTTCTCGTCCCAGACACCCTGTCGGAACGCCACCACCACAGAGGCACTCTGAATATGTGGGATGGTGTTGCGTACCTGGGAGAACCGCTGGATGAAAGAGCGCAGCGACTCCCCAGGCTGTTGCTTGACGGCGTGGAGGTCAAGCTCCGTGCCGGGACGGGTGTAGGAGCTGCCGAAGTTGGCGACGAACTGCTGGCAGAGCTCTCCCCAGGAGGTTATGGACCCCTGAGGTAGATTCATGAGCCAAGACCGAGCTGGGCCGGTCAAGGAGACGGGGAAGTAGTTGGCCATGACGGCCTCGTCCCCTCCTGCGGCAAGTACGGCGGTGGAGTAGATCTGGAGGAACTCCGCCGGGTTGACGCTACCGTCGTACATTTCGGGCAGGTGCGGCCGGAACTTGCGCGGCCACCTCGCGAAGCTCAGGTGGGGTGCAAGGGCCGCACACCCTGCACCTGCTGCTGCAGGTACCGGCGCTGCGAACGCTAGGTTCACACTTGGCACCGCGTATCCCGGCATGGGCAAGGCTGCACCATAGACCGGGGCCGCTGCTTGCGGCGCATATAGTTGTGGCATATGCTGCACAGCATATGCCTGAGGCAGGGCTCGCGTGGCGAAGGCCTGCCCTTCTGGTTGTGTCGAGGCCGACGACATGCTGTCGCCAGCCTCATGGTTGCGACGCCTTTCTCGGCGTCGCTCGAGGTACACCCGGGCGTCCTGGCCCAAGTGGCACCGCTCCAGTTCCCTTCGCAGGTCCGTCGACAGGAGCCTGGAGGAGCTGGAATCTGCCATTAGCCCATCAACCGTGGGTGTGCGCATCAGCGACACAGCCGGTTGTCCTGGGCGCCGTCCTCACCGAAACCGAGGGTTCGCGGCGGCGATGACGAGGCGGTCCACCTCGCGGACCCATTGCTGGGTCGCTGAATGGGGCGCATCCCCCGCAGGTTGGTTGCGCAGCAGCGCTCTTGCTGCAGCTAGCGCACCTCCATGGTGTACGCTCAGCGCTGCAGAAGATCTCACACTGGTCGGGGCCTGCATAGCCGGAGTCGGCGTTGCCGGAGTCGGCTGCTGGCTACCCGCTTGTGCCAACACACTCTGTCCTGAGTGTGTCGACATGTACTCCCCAGTGGTCACGGTTCGCCGTGAACGCGGAGGGGGAGAGTTTGCCGCTGAAGGAAGCTTGGTCATCTTCGTTGGCGGAAACTCATCGCGCTAGGAGAAAAGCACCTACCTGGCGCGCCATGTCGAAGTGTTCAGTCGACACTTCCCCCGGGCCTGCACTGGGCAGCCCGCGGAGGTTCTTTTTTCAGTGGGGCTAGTCTCTAGCGGAGAGCTTGCGCAGATGGACGAGTTAGTAAGAGCTTGACACGGCGAGTTTTACGTGGTTCAGGCCGCCGGAGCGTAAAACCCTACGTCCACGGTGAGCTATGGAGCTCGCTGTATTGCTTGCTGCTCAGGACCGGAGGTCTGAGCTCGGGGGTGAGTTACAGCTTGAGTGTGTATGGCTAGCGTATGAGTTGCAAAGTGCGAACCCCTGCTATAGACGCCTACCCGAGCCTTTTATAGTCCAAGACTCGGGCGGCTTACAAGGGGAGCCGGGACCCGACAGGTGGTCCCGGGAAGATTGTCTATTATCTACCGTATCTGCAGTTATGCCGGTAGTTGTCTCTGGTCGAAGGCTACTGAGTCTTCATCTTGCTGCCCTGCCCATGCCGCATGCTAGTCGTAGTGGTTGATGACGGCGCAGGCGGCATGGGATGTCTTGTCGCGGTGTTTATTGGCTGGCAGGTTCTGACACTGCACGCCAGTCTGTGATGCGACTGGGCGCAACGACACCTGACAGAAGCGTGCTCCCTGTCTCCGCGTCTTGGGAAGATGCGGGCCTTGAATACCTTGTACGGGCAAGGTATGGGGCGTATTTACGCCCGCTGCCTATCACTCGGGGCAGGCAGCGTCGCTCTACTGCCACGTGGCGGGCCCGGAGCCCTTCTCAGAGAAGAGAAGGGTCAGTCCCGCGGGGCACGTGGAGCCTCCGGACCTCTCCCCGCGGAGGGAGAGGCTCGGCTTCTGTTGGCCACGTGGCGGGCCCGGTGCTCTCCCCTGAGGAGAGGGAGGTCCGGCCCCGCTGGACACGCGGCGCCTTCGGACCTCTCTCCCGCGGAGGGGGAGGTCCGGCTTCTGTATGCCACGTGGCGGGCCCGGAGCTCTCCTCTGAGGAGAGGGAGGTCCGGCCCCGCCGGACGCGTGGCGCCTTCGGAGCTCTCCCTGCGGAGAAGGGCGAGTTCCTTAGGCATTTTACCCTGTGCGCAGGGGTACCCCATATCCCAAGTACCGACACCATCTGGGGCTGGTGACTGTCGCTGCCTTTTGTCTGGGCGCAGCCCCCGAGCTCCACTGGGTGCCGCTGCTGCAGCAACGGGAGCCGCGGCCGATGACTTCATCTTGCCACTCCCACGGTTCTTGGCCTTCTTGCCGCCTCCATAGGAAGCAGCGCCAGACTCGGGCTGCCCTCCTGACTCGGAGGCCGGCAGTGAGTGCCAGTTCCGCCCTTTGGCTGCTCTGGCGCACTTGTCCGCCAGGCTGAAGAGCTCGGAGACATCACGGACCTCTCTGGTCGCGAGCTTCTCAAGCATCTTCTCGTCCCGGACACCCTGCCGGAACGCCACCACCACAGAAGCACTTTGAATGTGTGGGATGGTGTTGCGTACCTGGGAGAACCGCTGAATAAAGGAGTGCAGTGATTCCCCAGGTTGTTGCTTGATGGCGTGGAGGTCAAGCTCCGTGCCAGGACGGGTGTAGGAACTGCCGAAGTTGGCAATGAATTGCCGGCAGAGCTCTCCCCTTGAAGTTATGGAACCCTGGGGGAGGTTCATGAGCCGAGACCGGGCTGGGCCGGTCAAGGCGACGGGGAAGTAGTTGGCCATGACGGCCTCATCCCCTCCTGCGGCAAGTATGGTGGTGGAGTAGATCTGGAGGAACTCTGCCGGGTTGACGCTGCCGTCGTACTTCTCGGGCAGGTGCGGCCGAAACTTGCGCGGCCATCTCGTGAAGCGAAGGTGGGGCGCCAGGGCCGCACACCCTGCCCTTGCAGCAGGCGTTGGTGCCGCGAACGCTTGGTTCGCCGCTGGCACAGTGTACCCCGGTATGGGAAAGGTTGCGCCATAGCCCGGGGGCGCCGTTTGCAGGGCATATGGCTGTGGCATATGCTGCGCGGCGTATGCCTGGGGCAGAGATCGCGTGGCGATGGTCTGCGCCTCAGGCTGGGTCGAGGCTGACGTCATGCTGTCGCCAGCCTCTTGGTTGCGACGCCTTTCTCAACGTCGCTCGAGGTACACCCGGGCATCCTGGCCCAAGTGGCACCGTTTCAGCTCTGTCCTCAGGTCCGTGGATGGAAGCCTGGTGGAGCTGGAATCCGCTGTCTGCCCGTCAACCTTTGGCGTGCGCGTCAGTGACACTGCCGGTTAGCCGGAGCGTCGACCCCGCCGAAGTCAAGTGTTTGCGGCAGCGACGATGAGGCGATCTACCTCGCGTATCCACTGCTGGGTCGCTGAATGGGGTGCGTCCCCAGCAGGTGGATTGCGCAGTAGCGCTCTTTCTGCAGCTAGCGCACTCCCGTGGGGTACGCTTAGCACTGCAGAAGATCTCACGCTAGTTGGAGCCTGCATTGCCGGAGTCAGCGTTGCCGGAGTCGGCTGCTGGCTTCCAGCTTGCGCCGACACACTCCGTCCTGAGTGTGTCGACACGTATTCTCCGCTAGTCACGGTCCGTCGTGAACGCGGGGGAGGAGAGCTTGCCGCTGAAGGAAGCTTGGTCATCTTCATTGGCAGAAACTCGTCGCGCAAGGGAAAAACCCCCCACCTGGCGCGCCAAATGTCGAAGTGTGTGGTCGACACTTCCCCCGGACCTGCTCTAGGCAGCCCATGGAGGTTCTTTTTCGGAGGGGCTAGTCGCTTGCAAAGAGATTAAGTGTAGGGACGAGTTAGGGAGGAGCTTGACACGGCGAGTTTTACGTGGTTCGGGCCGCCGGAGCGTAAAACCCTACGTCCACGGTGAGCTGAGGTGCTCGCTGTATTGCTTGTTGCTCAGAACCGGAGTCTTGAGCTTGAGGATGAGTTATGCCTAGGGTATGAGTTGCTGGAGTGCGAACCCTTGCTAACGTCGCCTACCCGAGCCTTTTATAGTCCAATGCTCGTGTGGCTTACAAGGGGGGCCCGGGACCCGACAGGTGGTCCCGGGGTGATTGCCTGCCGAATATTGTATCCACAGTTATGTCGGTAGTTGTCTCTGGTGAAGGCTTCCGAGTCTTCGTCTTGCCGTCCTGCCCATGCCGCATGCTAGTCGTAGTGGTTGATAACGGCGGAGGCGGCAGGGGATGTCTTGTCGCTGTGTTTATTGGCTAGCAGGTTCGGACACTGCGAGCCAGTCTGCGATGTGACTGGGCGCAACGGCACCTGACAGAGGTGTGCTCCACGTCTTCGCGTCTTGGGAAGGCGCGGGCCTTGAATACCTTGTATGGGCAAGGTATGGGGCATCTTTACGCCCGCTGCCTACCGCTCGGGGGCAGGCAGCGCTGTTCTGCTGGACACGTGGCGGGCCCGGAGCCCTCCTCAGAGGAGAGGGGGGGTCTGGCCCTGCAGGACACGTGGAGCCTTTGGACCTCTCCCCGCGGAGGGGGAGGTCCGGCTTCTGTCGGCCATGTGGTGGGCCCGGAGCTCTCCTCTGAGGAGAGGGAGGTCCGGCCCCGCTGGACACGTGGCGCCTTCGGACCTCTCCCCCGCGGAGGGGGGAGGTCCGGATTCTATAGGCCACGTGACGAGCCTGGAGCTCTCCTCTGAGGAGAGGGAGGTCCGACCCCGCTGGACGCGTGGCGCCTTCGGAGCTCTCCCTGTGGAGAAGGGCGAGATCCTCAGGCATTTTCCCCTGTGCGCGGGGGTACCCCATATCGCGGGTACCGATAGGGGCTTTTCCCTTGCGCGACGAGCTTCTGCTGACAAAGATGACGAAGCTTCCTTCAGCGGCAAGCTCTCCTCCCCCGCGTTCACGATGGACCGTGACTAGCGGGGAATACGTGTCGACACACTCAGGACGGAGTGTATCGGCGCAAGCTGGAAGCCAGCAGCCGACTCCGGCAACGCCGACTCCGGCAATGCAGGATCCAGCTAGCGTGAGATCTTCTGCAGCGCTGAGCGTCCCCCACGGGGGCGCGCTAGCTGCAGCAAGAGCGCTACTTCGCAATCCACCTGCTGGGGACGCGCCTCAGTCAGCGACCCAGCAGTCGATCCGCGAGGTAGACCATCTCGTCGTCACTGCTGCAAACCCTCGACTTCGGCGGGGATGACGTTCCGGCCAACCGGCTGTGTCGCTGACGCGCACGCCAACGGTTGACAGACAGACGGCGGATTCCAGCTCCACCAGGCTCCCATCGACGGACCTGCGGACAGAGCTGGAACAATGCCACTTGGGTCAAGATGCCCGAGTGTTCCTCGAGCGACGACGAGAAAGGCGTCGCAACCAAGAGGCCGGCAACAGTATGACGTCAGCCTCGACCCTGCCTGAGGCGCAGACCTTCGCCACGCAATCTCTGCCCCAGGCATACGCCACGCAGCATATACCACAGCCATATGCCCTGCAAACGGCGCCCCTGGTCTATGGCGCAGCCTTGCCCATACCAGGGTACACAGTGCCAGCAGCGAACCAAGCGTTTGCGGCACCAACGCCTGCAGCAACAGGAGCAGGATGTGCGGCCCTGGCGCCCCACCTTCGCTTCGCAAGGTGGCTGCGCAAGTTTCGGCCGCACCTGCCCGAGAAGTACGATGGCAGCGTCAACCCGGCGGAGTTCCTCCAGATCTACTCCACCGCCGTCCTAGCTGCGGGAGGGGACGAGGCCGTCATGGCCAACTACTTCCCCGTCGCCTTGACCGGCCCAGCCCAGTCTTGGCTCATGAACCTCCCCCAGTGTTCCATAACCTCCTGGGGAGAGCTCTGCCGGCAGTTAACCGCCAACTTCGGCAGTTCCTACACCTGGCCTGGCACGGAGCTCGACCTCCACGCCATCCAGCAACAACCTGGGGAGTCGCTGCGCTCCTTCATCCAGCAGTTCTCCCAGGTACGGAACACCATCCCACATATCCAAAATGCTTCTGTGGTGGTGGCGTTCCGGCAAGGCGTCCGGGACAAGAAGATACTTGAGAAGCTAGCAACCAGAGAGGTCCGCGATGTCTCAGAGCTCTTCATCATGGCGGACATGTGCGCCAGAGCAGCAGAAGGGCGGAACTGGCACTCCCTGCCAGCCTCCGAGTCAGGAGGACAGCCCGGATCCGGCGCTGCTTCCTATGGAGGCAGCAAGAAGACCAAGAACCGGGGCGGTGGCAAGATGAAGTCACCGGCCGCGGCTCCCGTTGCCGGAGCAGCGGCGCCCAGTGGAGCTCGGTGGCCGCGCTGTAAGGGCCTCAGTTTTTGACACACATTTGAAGTGTTCATCACTACACCACACACCTTATTTGAGGAAAGTTGATGAACACAAATGAAGAGCAAGTAACCACCATCAACATGCTCATTAGATAACAAACTCACATATTGCAAAAGTGGTATTTCCCACATGTGATATAGGTGGGCTGGACATATGAAAACTCCTACACATTGCTAAGGATGTCCATGCCAAGCTTCACCCAAATTCAAAACCTTTTTGAGGTCATTTTGGGTATAGCTAGAAAGAGGGCAGTTTGAAACCATATTCAAATTCAAACTGTTTTTATCCCATGAATTTAAAAGTGGGAGGCATATTCTTATTCAGCACATTTTTGTGAGATCACACACCGATTTTCACTCCATTTGGAGTTGATCTTGACATGAGCTAAGTGGGACAAATTCAAACATTATTTGAATTCAAAACTGAACTTGTGCTGAAATTCGTTCAAACCAAACCCAATTTGAATTCTATTCAATTCAAATGGCTCATGGGTGAATAATTTGAATCACTTGGGGTATTTTTGGGCTCACTGTTTACAACAGTGATTAGGAGTAAATTTCAGAGGTTAAAACTGGAAGCGGAACCCACATGTCAGACACTACTCCAACTCAAACCGACTGAAAACCCAGCTCGGGTTCTTGCGCCGGACTGAGCAGCCGCCACGGCGAAGAGGCGACCGGGACACCACCTGCTTGCCGCCCCGACATGCTGAACCGCCTCACAGCCCCCTTATCTACGCCACCGCCCTGATCGGAGCGATCACCGCCCACTCTGCTGCCTCCTCGCATAAGAACCACGCCATCGCTGCCGATCACTCGGAGCTGATCAGAGAAGCTTGATCACCACCTCTCCGTCCCCTCCAGAGCCACGGCAAGGTACTAGAAACCTTCCTCCGTCCACCCCGCTGCTAGAATCCAGTTGAAACCGATTGATGTCGGCTATGCCGAAAGATCAATTCGGTGACTTAGAACCGCCGCACCTCAGGCTCCCGTGGACAGCCCAACCGGGGCGTTGTCACCCCCGAGCCAAGGCACCCTGGGACGCGCTGGTGACCGGTGCTGCTCACCCCTGAGCCACAGCCCGAGTGTTTGCTCACCGGCGGCTAATTTCCAGTTTTCCCCTTTCTGTGTGCAGAACGACCTTCGGGTGCGGGTCCATCGAATTCGTACTCTAGAAAGGATTAGAGGGCCTCAATCATCTCTCATATAAACTAGACACGGTAACGCACAAGTTGCCTTCACAACCTTTGTCCGGAGAACCTCTGCAACCAGCGTATTTCGAAGTTTATCAACGGCGGAACAAATGGGAGGCGTCGGGCGCACGGTGAGGACCTACTTCGGGTCTTCCCCGAGCTGCCTCAAGCTCATGTCGACATTCCTTGAGGTCCACTGATGCTTCCCGACCGGTTGCTCGAGTAGTTGGGGTGCTAGGGAAGTCAGTCGACATGGCCGAAGTTTTCCGAGGCGGCGGCTCATCGCCGACCACGCACCGGCCGTTGTCATGACGAGCTGACCCCAGAATCCTGTTCCCCGAGTGAAAGTAGGCAGGGGCGGCCAAAATCATGAAGTTTGGAGCTTTACAGAAGCCGGCGGCGAGCTCTCCGGCGAGGTTCCCCGGCGGCAGAGCGCGGGTGTCGCGAGGTTGAAGAAGGGGGTGGGCCCCAGCTGTCAGCGACAGATATTTTAAATCGGGATCGGAGTGTGGCCGGGATCAGGTGTGCTGCCGCGCAAAGACCCTGTGGGCCGCAGTGTGCGGTCGCCTCGGCATGCGACGCGTGTCCCCGGGGCCCACTCGCGAGTTTAAACTTTTCCCCGATTTTCAGATTTCCTTCAAACTTCAAATCCTCATAACTTTGGCTAGAAATCTCCAAATCGAGAGAACCAAATTTTGCTGGATTCAGCTATCTGAGTACTTTCCAGCAAATCAAGTTTCACTTCATGAAATTCCTTATTTCTCCAGAATTAATTCCTCAAAGTTGAAACTGTTTGGAATTTTAACTGGAGAATCCTTTGGAGGAAAATCGTGAATTTTTGCTGGGATGTTCCCCAAAATATCCCTGGACCACCATAAAAATTTCAGATCCATTTGAGCTCATTTGATCCACCTAATGGTGTGATTAGTGGAACTGTTCCAAAGAAAATAGAAAATGTTCAGAAACATTTTCAGAATTTTCTCTGAAATTGTTTATCTCATATATTTAGCTAGGAACCTTCAAATTAAGTGAGACCAACTCCATTATAACCCTCTAAAAATCTAGTTTTCAGAAAGTCATAGTTTGTTTAATGAAAATCCTTAGAACACCCTTAGAGCCTTCAATTAAGGTCAAGGACATAATTAATTGTTGGAGGGCTCAAATGAGCTTTTCTGCAAGTAAAACTTGACCAAGTCTCTGTTTAGGTTGTAACCAAGCCACAGTAAAAATTTCACAATCATTGGAATTGTCTAGTAAGAGTTATAGACTTCACAAGCTTCAAAGTTAATACAACTGCATTTAAATTAATACATGTATTGCTTCTATCATGTAGTCGATAAGGTCGAGGAGGAACCCGAAGTCCTAGACTTCGTTACTCCAGAGGAACAGCTAGCCTATGACCAAGAGCAGCAAGGCATGCTCCGGTTTGCATTAACCTTTTTACAAATGTTTATTGTTTTGAGCACATCTTTGAATACTGTTGTGATTCTTTGCATTAGAGTCTTGATTGGAAACCCAACTGCATAGCCAAGAAAACCATGGGTTGGGTTTAGGATTGCAAAACCCTGTTAGCTACTGCAATGCTAAGATAGAGTAGGATTCGGTACAAGTCGAGTAGTTGGAACTACTCGCGAGCATAGGCTAGAGGCACTCGACTCGGGTAGTGATAGCACATGAAACACATGGCATGAAAATAAGACCAAGCGGTGGGTAAGGGCAACAGGACTTT
Source organism: Neostapfia colusana (assembly GCA_030760725.1). NCBI lineage: Eukaryota > Viridiplantae > Streptophyta > Magnoliopsida > Poales > Poaceae > Neostapfia > Neostapfia colusana. The sequence goes on from JASWHV010000003.1 coordinate 96,823,946, forward strand.
GGGGCCTGTGTGCTATAGCTCCGCTTATGTCGATTGAGGACCGAGCCGTGTGTGGGCCTGTTGAACAAGCTAGAACAGTACTGAAGACCTACCGGCTATATGGGAACCGGGAAACCGATGTAACTCGGGTAGCTGGGTGTTGAGGCATAGCTGGTCGTTCAGAGGGTAGGTTGAGAGCTCGAGGTGTAAATCGGCTGGCGGCACTGAGATGCGCGTGCAGAGACCTCTTGCTCGGGACGATTGGACCGGTTCAACATTTGGCTAACGGGTGAAAGGTAGTTGCGTACGGCGTCCGTGATGGTTGTTGTAGGCAACATCGAGTACGGGCGTACGTGATGGGTTGTTCGGGTAACCCTGCAGGTGTAAATCGATTATAATCGCCGTCCCTAGCGGTCAGTGAGTACCACTTGTTCACTGTACCGTGACGTAGAAAGAACAGGCTAGTTACATGTTAAAATGTTGCTGATTGAAAGATGGACTTTGCTTGTTAATGGTTCGTTGTAGTTTAGAGCTAACTAAAGTTCCTTTCAACTTTGGGCAAAGTACATGAGAGAAATGTGTTTCTTGTTTGATTGCGGCTCTCTCATTTGCCTTAGCATAAGGTTCTCCACAACCTGCTGCTAAAACTTGAAAGTAAGGTTCTACTAATTAGGCGAGTCCTTGCAAATGATTTTTTCTCATGTAACCCATTACCCCTCATGTAGAAGTTCCATGTTTAGATGAGACGGGTCAGACTTGCTGAGCCTTCGTGCTCACTGCTTGTGTTTGAAGCTCTTGCAGGGTTCTATGAGGAAGGGACTCCCGAAGAGGAGACGGAACCCCAGGAGGGGAACCCCGTCGAGTGGGAGTCGTGCACGCCGCAGAGTTAGTGTGCGTATGTGCTAGCAAGGACACGTTCAAGGGCTGAACATGGAATTGATGCGTAGTCTACGCCCGTGAGAGTAGACTGGAACTATTTTGATGTAAACATGTTCATAAACTTGTTTATGTAATAAAATTTCGCTTCCGCTTTGTACCTTTGACGTGTGTTATCCGGTGTTGTGCAACGCAGCACCCCTCAGCGTGATCCTGGCTCGACAAGACCATTGGGGTCGTGTCAGCGTTGGTATCAGAGCTCGCTTGAGGTTTAACACACTGCAAAGGTCATCTTTTTCAAAAATCCAGTGAGGAACGAGTTAGTAGCCCGTATAAGGATGTTATTAGCATATAGAAAGTGGCATGTTAACTTATTTGATTATGTCAGAAAATCGTGCATCTCGGGACGTGTATGTCTTGGGGGGTGCACGTAAGCGCTGTCCACCAGTGCGCACAAGCTGAAGGGTGGAGCCCCACGGGTGGCAGGTAACCCGACCTGCTTTAGTATCCTCTACGACTCTTCATGTCGTTTGGGGTATTCGAGCAACGTCTGTTCCTGGCGTGCATGGTGCAACTTGGGAGACCCCGTCACGTGGTCTGAAACGTGAACACGTAACTCAAGGCGTGTTTGGCTTGAGAACATCCGGGCAAGTGATGACGGCCGGTTGTACGAACTGTATGGATTCCGGGCTCGGTGTGCAGCCGAGTCTGATGATTGTTTGAGTTTCTGCAGGTAGCCTGACCACGAAACGGTAGACGTGTAGCATCCGTGTGCGAGTGACGTTTAGTGCCACTGAATTAACGAAGCCGGCCAAGTCCGGTATAGGATTTTCTTTGTGAGGACGTAGTACCGACATAAATCTGATGACGCATCGACGTCAAATGACACGACCCCATTGGTCTTGTCGAGCCAGGATCACGCTGAGGGGTGCTGCGTTGCACAACACCGTATAACACACGTCAAAGGTACAAAGCGGAAGCGGAAATTTTATTACATAAACAAGTTCATGAACATGTTTACATCAAAATAAGTTCAGTCTACACTTGCGGGCGTAGACTAAGCATCAAGTGCACGTTCAGCCCTCGAACGTGTCCTTGCTAGCACACACGCACACTAACTCTGCGGCGTGCACGACTCCCACTCGACGGGGTTCCCCTCCTGGGGTTCCGTCTCCTCTTCGGGAGTCCCTTCCTCATAGAACCCTGCAAAAGCTTCAAACACAAGCAGTGAGCACGAAGGCTCAGCAAGTCTGACCCGTCTCACCTAAACATGGAACTTCTACATGAGGGTAATGGGTTACATGAGGTAAAAATCAGTTGCAAGGACTCGCCTAATTAGTAGAACCTTACTTTTAAGTTTTAGCAGCAGGTTGTGGAGAACCTTACGCTAAGGTACATGAGAGAGCTGCAATCAAACAAGAAACGCATTTCTCTCATGTACTTTGCCCAAAGTTGAAAAGAACTTTAGTTAGCTCTAAGCTACAGCATATCATTAACAATCAATGTCCAGCTTTCAATCAGCAACATTTTAACATGTAACTAGCCTGTTCTTTCTACGTCACGGTACAGTGAACAAGTGGTACTCACTGACCGCGAGGGACGGCGATTATAATATATTTACACCTGCAGGGTTACCCGAACAACCCGTCACATACGCCCGTACTCAATGTTGCCTACAGCAACCATCACAGACGCCGTACGCAACCACCTTTCGCCCGTTAGCCAAATATTGAACCGGTCCCATCGTCCCGAGCACGAGGTCTCTGCACGCGCATCTCAGTGCCGCCAGCCGATTTACACCTCAAGCTCTCAACCTACCCTCTGAACGACGGGCAATGCCTCAATAACCAGCTACCCGAGTTACATCAGTTTCCTGGTTCCCATATAGCCGGTAGGTCTTCGGTACTGTTCTAGCTTGTTCAACAGGCCCGCACACGGCTTGGTCCTCAATCAACACAAGCGGAGCTACAGCACACAGGCCCCAAAGTCCTGCTGCCCTTACTCTCCGCTCGGTCTCATTTTCTTGCCATGTGTATCCTGTGCTATCTCTACCCGAGCAATGTGCCTCTAGCCTATTCTCGCGAGTAGTTCCAACTACTCGACTTGTACCGAATCCTACTCTATCCTAGCAATGCAGTAGCTAACGGGGTTTGCAATCCTAAACCCAACCCATGGTTCTCTTGGCTATGCAGTGGGGCTTCCAAACAAGACTCTAATGCACAGAATAAAGGAAACAAGTATGTGCTCAAAACAATAAAAATTTGTAAAAAGGTTAATGCAAACCGGAGCTTGCCTTGCTGCTCTTGGACGTAGGGTAGCTGTTCCTCCGGAGTAACAAAGTCTAGGACTTCGGGTTCCTCCTCGACCTTAGCGACTACATGATAGAAACAATACATGTATTAATTTAATGCATTTGTATTAAGTCTGAAGTTGTGAAGTCTATAACCTTTGCTAGACAGACCTAATGACTGTGAAACTTTTATTGTGGCTTGGTTACAACCTAAACAGAGACTTGGTCAAGTTTTAGTTGCAGCAAAGCTCATTCGAGCCCTCCACAATTAATTATGTCCTTGACCTTAATTGGAACTCTTAGGGTGTTCTAGGAATTTTCATGAAACAAATTATGACTTTCTGAAAACTAGATTTTCAGAGGGTCCTAATGGAGTTGGTCTCACTTAATTTGGAAGTTCCTAACTAAAGATATGAGCTAAACAATTTCAGATAAAATACTGAAAATGTTTCTGAACATTTTCTATTTTCTCTGGAACAGTTTCACTAATCACACCATTAGGTGGATTAAATGAGCTCCAATGGGTCTGAAATTTTTATGGTAGTTCAGGGATATTTTGGTGATCATCCCAGCAAAATTTCAGGATTTTCCTCCACAGGATTCTCCAGTTAAAATTCCAAACTGTTTAAACATTGAGGAATTAATTCTGGAAAAATAAGGAATTTCATGAAGTGAAACTTGATTTGCTGGAAAGTGTTCAGAGAGCTGAATCCAGCAGAATTTGGTTCATTTGATTTGGAGCTTTCTAGCCAAAGTTATGAGGATTTGAAGTTTGAAGGAAATCTGAAAATCAGGAAAAAGTTTAAACTCGCGCGTGGGCCCAGGGGACACGCGTCGCACGCCGAGGTGACAGCACACCGCGGGCCACACTGATTTTGCGTGCCAGCACACCCGATTCAGCCGCAGCCAGATCCCGATTCAAAATATCTCCCGCTGACAGCTGGGGTCCACCCCCTTCTTCAACCTCGCGACGCCCGCGCTCCGCCGCCGAGGGACCTCGCCGGAGAGCTCGCCGCCGGCTGCTGCACAGCTCCAAACTTCTCGATTCTGACCGACCCTGCCTACTTTTACTCGGGGAACAGGATTCTAGGGTCAGCTGCTCATGACAATGGCCGGAGCATGGTCGGCGACGAGCCGCCACCTTGGAACGACTTCGGCCATGTCGGCTGACCTCCCTAGCACCTCAACTACTTGGGAAACCGGTCGGGGAGCATCAGTGGACCTCAGAGAAGGTCGACATTAGCTCGAGGCAGCTCGGGGAAGGCCCGAAATAGGTTCTCACCGTGCGTCCGATGCCGCCCGTTCATTCCGCCATTGGTAGACCTCAAATTACGCCGGGTACAGAGGTTCTCCGGCCCAGAGTTGTGAAGGCAACTTGTGCGTTACCGTGTCTAGCTCGAGTGAGAGCGGCTTGAGGCCCTCTAATCCTTTCTAGAGCGCGAATTAAAAAGAATCGTACCCGAAGGTCGTTCTGCATACAGAAAGGGGAAAAGTGGAAATTCGCCGCTGGTGAGCAACCACTCGAGCTGTGGCTCGGGGATGAGCAGCACCGGTCACTAGCGCGTCCAAGGGTGCCTTGGCTTGGGCGTGACAACGCCCTGGTTAGGCTGTCCACGAGAGCCCGGGGTGCGGCGGTTCCAAGTCCCGAATTTGATCTTTCGGCACAGCCGATATCAATCGGTTTCAACGGAATTCTAGCAGCGGGGAGGACGGAGGAAGGTTTCTAGTACCTTACTGGGGCTCTGGAGTGGACGGAGGGAGCTGCGATCGGCATTCTCCGATCGATTCCGAGCTGCGGAAAATTTCGGCCGGCGCTGAGTTCTTGCAGGGAAGAACGGCGATGCCTCGGCCGAGGAGGGGGGCAGGCGCCTTAAGAAGGCTCTGCACCGTCTCGCGCCCGCGCGTGGGCAAGCAGCTGCTGGCGCGGCGGCTGCCCTCGGTGGCGATCACAGCTGCGGCTCGGCGACCCGAGTGAGAAAAGTCTCAGTCGGTTTGACCTGAGCAGTGGCTGACATGTGGGTCCCACTTCCAGTTTTAACCTCTGAAATTTACTCCTAATCACTGTTGTAAACAGTGAACCCCATAGTACCCCTGGTAATTCAAATTATTCACCCATGAACCATTTGAATTGATCAAAGTTCAAATTTGGTTTGGTTTGAGTGAATTTCAGCACAAGTGCAGTTTTGAATTCAAATGAAGTTTGAATTTGTCCCACTTAGCTCATGTCATGATCCACTCCAAATGGAGTGAAAATTGGTGTGTGGGCTCACAAAAGTGTGCTGAGTAAGAATATGCCTCCCACTTTTAAATTCATGGGATAAAAACAGTTTGAATTTGAATATGGTTTCAAACTGCCCTCTTCCTAACTATACCCAAAATGACCTCAAAAGAGTTTTGAATTTGGGTGAAACTTGGCATGGACATCCTTAGTAAAGTGTAGGAGTTTTCATATGTACAGCCCATCTATATCACATATGGGAAATACCACTTTTGCAATATGTGAGTTTGTTTTCTAATGAGCATGTTGATAATTGTTACTTGCTCTTCATTTGTGTTCATGATCCTTCCTCAAATGAGGTGTGTGGTGTGGTGATGAACACTGCAAAAGTGTGTCAAAAACTGAGGCCCTTACATTCCTCCCCCCTTAAAAGAATCTCGTCCCGAGATTATAAGGTGAAAATGAGAGAGAGGACGGTGGGAAATTACCGGATATGCGACGTGAAAAAGTCGGGGTAGTTAGCGCGAAGAAATTCTTCGCTCTCCCATGTCGCTTCGTCTATGGAGTGATTACTCCATAGCACCTTGTAGAACCACAACGTACGGTTGCGTGTGGTTCGGGCCTTTTCATCGATAATCTGCACCGGTTCCTCCCGATAGGTGAGATCCGGTTGCAGTTCTTCAATATCCTCCAGCTGAACAGCAGTTGATAGCTTAAGACACTTCCTCAGCTGGGCAATGTGAAATACGTCGTGCACACCGGAAAGTGCTTCTGGTAATTTCAGCCAGTATGCCACTGATCCACATCTTTCGGTAATCTGGAATGGACCGATGAATCAGGGTGCCAACTTTCCTCTCACCCCAAATCTGTTTATGCCCTTCATTGGAGACACCCGTAGGTATACGTGATCTCCAACTTCGAACTGTAATGGGCGCCTTCTCCGGTCCGCATACTGTTTCTGACGGGATTGAGTGGCTTTTAGGTTCGTTTGAATTAGTCGAACCTTTTCTTCCGCATTGTTGACAAGGTCAATCCCAAAGGTAACCCTTTCGCCAGACTCACACCAATTCAATGGCGTGCGGCATTTCCTACCGTATAGCGCCTCGTAAGGTGCCATCTTGATGCTGGCTTGGTACCCATTATTGTACGAGAACTCGGCTAACGGCAAGTGATCATCCCAATTCTTGCCGTGATTGATAGCGCAAGCTCGTAGCATGTCTTCTAGAATCTGATTTACCCGCTCGGTTTGTCCATCCGTCTGCGGGTGGTATGCTGAACTACAGATCAGCTTCGTCCCCAAGGCAGCGTGTAGCTGCTCCCAAAAACGGGACACAAATAAAGTGCCCCGATCTGATATGACAGTACGGGGTACGCCGTATAAGCAAAGGATCCGTGAGATGTACAGTTCAGCGTACTTCTTGGCGTTGTAGTTGGTGTTGACCGGGATGAAATGGGCAACTTTGGTGAGCCGATCGACGATCACCCACACAGAATCATGTTTCTGCAAGGTGGTGGGTAAACCGACGATGAAATCCATGCTCACGTCCTCCCACTTCCAGGCAGGAACGCCCAGTGGTTGTAGCAGTCCCGGTTTCCGCATGTGGTCTGCCTTCACCCTTCGACATGTATCACACTCGGACACGTATTTTGCAGTCTCTCGCTTCATCCGTGTCCACCAAAACTTACTTCTGAGTTCTTGATACATCTTGTTGCTGCCGGGGTGAATAGAAAACTTTGATAAGTGAGCCTCATCAAAGATTTCCTTCCGTAATTCCGGGTTACGGGGTATGACGATCCGGTCCTTGAACCATAGGACGCCATCTCCGTCTTTCCGGAAACATTTCAGCTCCCCACTATCTACACGTCTCCGCAAATGTGACATGCCCTTGTCATTCTTCTGGGCTGCCGCTATCTCTTCACGGATGGTGGGGATCAAAGCTAGGTTGTAGAGAGCTCCGTATGGAATCACATGTAGTGGTGGTTCGCTCTCTTCCAACGGTGTGATGGTCAGATTGTTGACGTGTGACTTGCGGCTCAGCGCATCTGCCACTACGTTTGCCTTGCCCGGATGATAATGGATCTCTATCTCGTAATCCTTTATCAGTTCAAACCATCTTAGTTGCCTCATTTTCAGCTCCTTCTGAGTGAATATGTACTTGATGCTTTTGTGGTCGGTATATAAATGTACGAGGTTACCGAGTAGGTAGTGCCTCCACATTTTGAGTGCGAGTACCACGGCAGCGAGCTCCAAATTGTGAGTTGGATAATTTTGTGCATGGTTTCTAAGCTGCCGTGACCCATACGAGACCACCCTTCGGTCTTGCATCAGCACACATCCGAGCCCAATGCCGGATGCATCGCAGTACACATCGAACGGTTTTGTTGTGTCTGGCTGCGCCAAAACCGGTGCTGATGTCAGGTGCTTGACTAAAGCCTTGAATGCTGCTTCACATGCTGGACTCCAAACATATTTGGTAGCCTTCTTCAGCAGCTCTGTCATTGGCTTGGCAATCTTTGAGAAGTTCGGGATGAACCTCCGATAATATCCCGCGAGTCCGAGGAAACTCCGTACCTCGTGAACAGTTCTCAGGGATTTCCAATTCAGCACTTGAGTGATCTTGCTTGGGTCCACAACGATACCCTCCGCTGAGATGATATGCCCGAGGAAAGGCACTTGCGATATCCAAAACTCGCATTTGCTGAATTTTGCGTATAACTTGTGATCCCGCAGCCATTGCAAGACTATACGCAGATGTTTCTTGTGATCTTCCGCCGACTTGGAATATACCAGGATGTCGTCGATGAAGACCACGACAAACTTGTCCAGCTCCGGCATGAATACCGAGTTCATTAATTACATGAAGTGAGCTGGAGCATTGGTGAGGCCGAAGGACATGACCAGGTACTCATAAAGTCCGTACCTCGTCGAGAAAGCCATCTTCGGAATGTCCTCAGCCCTTATCTTAATCTGATGGTACCCGAATCTTAAATCCATCTTGGAAAAGATCTTTGCTTCGACCAACTTATCAAATAACATGTCGATCCGTGGCAACGGGTACTTGTTTTTGATGGTTACGGCATTTAATGGACGATAGTCCACGCAAAGCCGCAACGTCTCATTCTTCTTCTTGACAAATAATGCCGAACAGCCCCATGGCGAGGAGCTCGGCCTAATAAAACCCTTCTCCAGAAGGTCCGTGAGCTGAGTCTTCAGTTCAGCCAACTCCTTAGGCACCATCTTGTACGGCCTTCGGGATATTGGCATGGTTCCCGGTGCAAGTTCAATCTTGAACTCCACCTCTCTATCGGGTGGCATCCCCGGCAAATCATCCGGGAATACATCAGGGAATTCTCGGACCACCGGAATATCTTCCAATCTGATGGTTGTGGCTTGATAGACACTTGGAAGTTTTATTTTCGGACTGTCCAGAAATAATGAGTGAGAACCGTGCACCTCTGAGTTTAAGTGCACGACTCGAAGGACGGTGTCTAAAACAGCGCCGTGGCGGGTTAACCACGACATCCCTAGGATGACATCGACCTTCTGTCCCTCTAAGATAATGAGAGACGTGGGGTACACTCTACCCGCTAAGCATAATGGTGCTTTGGAGACCATTACGCTTGCTGAAATCTTCCCACCCGGTGAACAAATTAAATATGGACTATCGGTGGGTAGTATTGGCAAACTGTGTTTAGCAATGAAAGCTTGGCTAGTAAAATTATGCGTGGCGCCTGAATCAAACAGTACTATAGCGGGATGCTGGTGGAGTTGGAACATACCCGCAAGGATTGGCTCGCCCTCCGGCACGTCCTCAATGGCAAGTTGGTGGACAGTGCCGGGCCTAGGGTTTGCCCGCCGCGCATTAGTAGGGTTCCGGGGTTGATTCCTCCCCGGAAACTGCGGTGCCATTCCGCCGCCTTGCCGCTCCGAGCAACTGCTCGCGAAGTGTCCTAGACGACCACACTTGTAACATGTGGCCGCTGCTGGTGGAGTGCTCGGTGGATGAAAGCCCGGCATGCGTTGCTGAGGTGCAAACGCACGCGGCATCGCCCGCTGCTGCTGTTGTGGTTGCGGTGGTGCTGGCAGTGTCGGCCGGAATGCCGGTGAAGAGTACGGCCGACTGCGGAACGGCATCGACCGCTGTGGTGGTGCCAGCGTGGACCTGATGGTGGGCGATTCACCATCCGAAACTTCTGAGAAGGACCGCCTCCTTCTCCACTGCTCTGCGGCGCGCTTCGTTTTCTCTCCGCCGCCGCTAACTCCTTGCCGGAGTCCTCCTGAACAATCGCAGCATCAATGATGTCGTTGAGGCTGCCGCGATTGAACATCGCCAATTTGTCCTTCAGGAGCGGGTTAAGCCCCTGGTAAAAGTGGTCTTGCCGCTTCTCGTCGGTATCAGCATGATACGACGCATATAGCGCGAGATCGTTAAACGCCCTGGAGTATTCCAACGCGTTCCGGCTCCCTTGTTGCAGGTGTAAGAACTCCTGCGTCTTCCTCTTCATCAGACCTGGCGGTATATGATAGGCCCTAAAGGCCGTCCAGAACTCCGTCCAGGTCCTCACTCGGTCGGTGGGCTGTGAAGCACAGAAGTTGGCCCACCACGCACTCGTGGATCCTTGGAGCTGCTGGACCGCGAACTGAGTCTTGCGCTGCTCGCTTATCTGGAGCATCCCGAACTTCATCTCTATGGCGCGGAGCCAGTTGTCCGCGTCAAGAGGTTCATCCACCCTTGAGAATATCGGGGGATGAGTAGCCAGGAAGTCGGAGTAGGAGCTCTGTTGGCACTCCTCACGATCTTGACGTCTCTCTGGGCGAGACGTATTGGCGATAAGTGTTTGCAGCAACTCCGTGTGCTGCTGATGTGAACCCGCCATTGCCACGACGATGTCGGACAATGTAACCGTTGGCAGTGGCGGTGTTTGCTGTTGCTGCTGCTGTCCCGAGGAGTCCTCGGGAGGCTGTTGGGAAGTCTCTCCCCCTTGGCTAGTACCCCCAACATCAGGGTTGGCACGAGTACGCGTCATTCTGAAATTCAAAACAGCAGCGATTAGCACATGTCTTACTTAAAATTCCATAAGCAACAGTAGGTATTGAAGTGACACATGATTAATTTGCACAACATTCACATATATTGATAAAGCATAAACTTTATACAAGATACATTATTCTCGGATCTCCGAGAAGTCGTGCTCATGTCGTCACTACCTATACATATGCTACTGTCTACACGACATGTCACCGATTACAAAAGTTGGGTTACGCTAACCTAGCTGCCCTACTTGGCAACCGTAACCCCCTACTCGGAGTAGAACTCGACCTCCTGTGGGTCATCCTCCTCCGGTACCTCTGCCGGTGGCTCTGGATCTACCACCTCTTCTCTCATTCCGGGTTCTCCCATTGCTGGAAGACCCAAGACCACTGGTACGCCTAACACCTGAGGTACGAGGTCCTACAATGCATGCACCTCGTCCATGGCTTGGTTATAATCTTCTTCCCAGCCTTGCCCTTCCTCAATAGCGTCGTCCTGCTCTTGAGTAAGTTCCTCGTTCTGCTGGGTCAGATTTTGTACCAGTTCTTGTAATGCCGCGATGTCGACACGGCTTTTTCTCTTCGCCTTCTTCAGACGATGCAACTGATTATGCTGTTCATTCAGTCGCTTAATCGTCGGAAGGAGCACATTGCAGAGTGCGCTGTGATCACTCTTGAAATGATCTCCACGGCTTGTGCTCTCCTTGAGCTTTGTGGCGAGATGCTCCGTATGAACAGCTTGGCTGTCCATCGCGGCGTTTCCCGCCCTCATCTGGAGGCTAAGGTTCGCCTCCGCGGGGTTGTACCTTGGGCCACTCGAGTCCGTTGCCTCCAGGTACCTCTCTTCCCACACATGCTGAGCCCGTCCCTCCACCGGAACGAGCGCGTATGGAGTGCCCTCCATAGCCTGCACGTGTAGTTGGCAGAAACGTGACATGGTGTCACGGGCTGCCACTTGCCACATCCCTTCCGATTGTCTTCCTCTCACCGTGACGGTGAACGGCACCCAACCGGGTGGCGTAGGTCCTGCAGGGACTTCGACATGGATCGTCCACGTCTTGTTCCCCTCTTCGCCTTCTTCCTTGGCGAAGTACTGCGGCATCTGATTTTACCCGAAATATTGGAGCATTTGCCACAATGCTTCCGGGTAGCCGCTACGGTGAGAACAGTGGGACATCACCCACCCGTTCTCCAACTTCTTATCTGCCGTCATCTGTAAAAATATATTTGAGAAATGTCAAATATTTATTTAAACAGTAAACCATTGAGTTATAACATAAGATATGTCATTGAACCCATAAAACTTGGAAACATAGTTCAAATTTTATACAAATTTAACTGCTGATCTGCTGTTCCCGTGACAGCCCTGACCAGTTTCCAGTTCAACCTGATTTAGGCCATGTTAAAGGCAAAACCAGTTCTGGAGCTCAACATCAAAGTTAACGCTAACTTCAATAGCTTTCCATAAAGTATTTGCTTGGCCTAATATCTGTCCTGATTCAAAAGTTATGAGATGCCAAAGTTAACAGAATTTCTGGAGAAAATTGGACAGCACCTCCCTGCTTTAGGTACTGATTTAATCCAAGAATTCCAGTTAATTCTTTTCCTAATATGACAAATCTTTCTGTTACAAAGTTGTAACCTATCTCATAAGCTTTCCAGAACTACCTCATTTTCTATTTTTGGATTTTTATGCAGGAAGTTATGCTTAATTTACAGAGAGTCTACAGAGAGTCTTTGCTCTGTCCTGTTTCCTGGACAGTTTCAACTCTACTGTATTTTTCGCGTGGTTAAGGGATGAAACATCTCTGGACCTCAACAGAAGAGTTGTAAAGCTCTTCCAAAGATTTCCAGAAATGTATCATATGAACCCAACCTCGAAAGAACTCAACCTCTAACCTCTGATTAACTTCAGCCTTGATTCAGCTGGAAACAGAGTGCTCTGTCCTTAACAACCTATAAGTTGAAAACTTGTTAACTTTGAATATCCTGTTCAAGGGAAGGAGTTACATCAAGTTTTACTACTTTGGATCAAAACCTTCAAGTTTTAAAAATGAAGTTGTTCATTTAGTTGGGTGTGACGTCAATGCGTCACCACATTATGTCGGTACTACGTCCTCACAAAGAAAAACCAATACCGGACTTAGCCGGCTTCGTTAATTCAGTAGCACTAAACATCACTCACACACGGATGCTACATGTCTACTGTTTCGTGGTCAGGCTACCTGCAGAAACTCACACAATCATCAGACTCGGCTGCACACTGAGCCCGGAATCCATACAGTTCGTACTCCTGGCCGTCATCACTCGCCCGGTTGTTCTCAAGCCAAACACGCCTTGAGTTACGTGTTCACGTTTCAGACCACGTGACGGGGTCTCCCAAGTTGCACCACGCACGCCAAGGACAGACGTTGCTCGAATACCTCAAACGACATGAAGAGTCGCAGAGGATATCAAAGCGAGTCGGGTTACCTGCCACCCGTGGGGCTCCACCCTTCAGGTTGTGCGCACTGGTGGACAGCGCTTACGTGTAACCCCCAAGACATAAACGTCCCGAGATACACGATTTTCCGACATAATAAATAGGTTAATATGCCACTTTCTATATGCTAATAACATCCTTATACGGGCTACTAACTCGTTCCTCACTGGATTTTTGAAAAAGAAGACCTTTGTACTGTGTTAAACCTCAAGCGAGCTCTGATACCAACGCTGACACGACCCCATTGGTCTTGTCGAGCAAGGATCACGCTGAGGGGTGCTGCGTTGCACAACACCGTATAACACACGTCAAAGGTACAAAGCGGAAGCGGAAATTTTATTACATAAACAAGTTCATGAACATGTTTACATCAAAATATGTTCAGTCTACACTTGCGGGCGTAGACTAAGCATCAAGTGCACGTTCATCCCTCGAACGTGTCCTTGCTAGCATACACCCACACTAACTCTGCGGCGTGCACGACTCCCACTCGACGGGGTTCCCCTCCTGGGGTTCCGTCAACTCTTTGGGAGTCCCTTCCTCGTAGAACCCTGCAAAAGCTTCAAACACAAGCAGTGAGCACGAAGGCTCAGCAAGTCTGACCCGTCTCACCTAAACATGGAACTTCTACATGAGGGTAATGGGTTACATGAGGTAAAAATCAGTTGCAAGGACTCGCCTAATTAGTAGAACCTTACTTTCAAGTTTTAGCAGCAGGTTGTGGAGAACCTTACTCTAAGGTACATGAGAGAGCTGCAATCAAACAAGAAACGCATTTCTCTCATGTACTTTGCCCAAAGTTGAAAAGAACTTTAGTTAGCTCTAAGCTACAGCATATCATTAACAATCAATGTCCAGCTTTCAATCAGCAACATTTTAACATGTAACTAGCCTGTTCTTTCTACGTCACGGTACAGTGAACAAGTGGTACTCACTGACCGTGAGGGAAGGTGATTATAATCGATTTACACCTGCAGGGTTACCCGAACAACCCGTCACGTACGCCCGTACTCAATGTTGCCTACAGCAACCATCACAGACGCCGTACGCAACCACCTTTCGCCCGTTAGCCAAATATTGAACCGGTCCCATCGTCCCGAGCAAGAGGTCTCTGCACGCGCATCTCAGTGCCGCCAGCCAATTTACACCTCAAGCTCTCAACCTACCCTCTGAACGACGGGCAATGCCTCAATAACCAGCTACCCGAGTTACATCAGTTTCCCGGTTCCCATATAGCCGGTAGGTCTTCGGTACTGTTCTAGCTTGTTCAACAGGCCCGCACACGGCTCGGTCCTCAATCGACACAAGCGGAGCTACAGTACACAGGCCCCAAAGTCCTGCTGCCCTTACTCTCCGCTCGGTCTCATTTTCTTGCCATGTGTATCCTGTGCTATCTCTACCCGAGCAATGTGCCACTAGCCTATTCTCACGAGTAGTTCCAACTACTCGACTTGTACCGAATCCTACTCTATCCTAGCAATGCAGTAGCTAACGGGGTTTGCAATCCTAAACCCAACCCATGGTTGTCTTGGCTATGCAGTGGGGCTTCCAAACAAGACTCTAATGCACAGAATAAAGGAAACAAGTATGTGCTCAAAACAATAAAAATTTGTAAAAAGGTTAATACAAACCGGAGCTTGACTTGCTGCTCTTGGACGTAGGCTAGCTGTTCCTCCGGAGTAACGAAGTCTAGGACTTCGGGTTCCTCCTCGACCTTAGCGACTACATGATAGAAACAATACATGTATTAATTTAATGCATTTGTATTAAGTTTGAAGTTGTGAAGTCTATAACCTTTGCTAGACAGACCTAATGACTGCGAAACTTTTATTGTGGCTTGGTTACAACCTAAACAGACACTTGGTCAAGTTTTAGTTGCAGCAAAGCTCATTTGAGCCCTCCACAATTAATTATGTCCTTGACCTTAATTGGAACTCTTAGGGTGTTCTAGGAATTTTCATGAAACAAACTATGACTTTCTGAAAACTAGATTTTCAGAGGGTCCTAATGGAGTTGGTCTCACTTAATTTGGATGTTCCTAACTAAAGATATGAGCTAAACAATTTCAGATAAAATACTGAAAATGTTTCGGAACATTTTCTATTTTCTCTGGAACAGTTTCACTAATCACACCATTAGGTGGATTAAATGAGCTCCAATGGGTCTGAAATTTTTATGGTAGTTCAGGGATATTTTGGTGATCATCCCAGCAAAATTTCAGGATTTTCCTCCACAGGATTCTCCAGTTAAAATTCCAAACAGATTAAACTTTGAGGAATTAATTCTGGAAAAAAAAGAATTTCATGAAGTGAAACTTGATTTGCTGGAAAGTGTCCAGAGAGCTGAATCCAGCAGAATTTGGTTCATTCAATTTGGAGCTCTCTAGCCAAAGTTATGAGGATTTGAAGTTTGAAGGAAATCTGAAAATCGGGAAAAAGTTTAAACTCGCGCGTGGGCCCAGGGGACACACGTCGCACGCCGAGGCGACAGCACACCGCGGGCCACAATGATTTTGCGCGCCAGCACACCCGATTCCGGCCGCAGCCATATCCCGATTCAAAATATCTCCCGCTGACAGCTGGGGTCCACCCCCTTCTTCAACCTCGCGACGCCCGCGCTCCGCCGCCGAGGGACCTCGCCGTAGAGCTCGCCACCGGATGCTGCACAGCTCCAAACTTCTCGATTCTGGCCGCACCTGCCTACTTTTACTCGGGGAACAGGATTCTAGGGTCAGCTGCTCATGACAATGGCCGGAGCATGGTTGGCAACGAGCCGCCACCTCGGAACGACTTCGGCCATGTCGGCTGACCTCCCTAGCACCTCAACTACTTGGGAAACCGGTCGGGGAGCATCAGTGGACCTCAGAGAAGGTCGACATGAGCTCGAGGCAGCTCGGGGAAGGCCCGAAATAGGTCCTCACCGTGCGCCCGATGCCGCCCGTTCATTCCGCCATTGGTAGACCTCAAATTACGCCGGGTACAGAGGTTCTCCGGCCCAGAGTTGTGAAGGCAACTTGTGCGTTACCGTGTCTAGCTCGAGTGAGAGCGGCTTGAGGCCCTCTAATCCTTTCTAGAGCACGAATTAAACAGAATCGTACCCGAAGGTCGTTCTGCATACAGAAAGGGGAAAAGTGGAAATTCGCCGCCGGTGAGCAACCACTCGAGCTGTTGCTCGGGGATGAGCAGCACCGGTCACCAGCGCGTCCAAGGGTGCCTTGGCTCGGGCGTGACAACGCCCTGGTTGGGCTGTCCACGAGAGCCTGGGGTGCGGCGGTTCCAAGTCCCGAATTTGATCTTTCGGCACAGCCGATATCAATCGGTTTCAACGGAATTCTAGCAGCGGGGAGGACGGAGGAAGGTTTCTAGTACCTTACTGGGGCTCTGGAGTGGACGGAGGGAGCTGCGATCCGCGTTCTCAGATCGATTCCGAGCTGCGGAAAATTTTGGCAGGCGCTGAGTTCTTGCGGGGAAGAACGGCGATGCCTCGGCCGAGGAGGGGGGCAGGCACCTTAAGAAGGCTCTGCACCGCCTCGCGCCCGCGCGTGGGCAAGCAGCTGCTGGCGCGGCGGCTGCCCTCGGTGGCGATCACAGCTGCGGCTCGGCGACCCGAGTGAGAAAAGTCTCAGTCGGTTTGATCTGAGCAGTGGCTGACATGTGGGTCCCACTTCCAATTTTAACCTCTGAAATTTACTCCTAATCACTGTTGTAAACAGTGAACCCCATAGTACCCCTGGTAATTCAAATTATTCACCCATGAACCATTTGAATTGATCAAAGTTCAAATTGGGTTTGATTTGAGTGAATTTCAGCACAAGTGCAGTTTTGAATTCAAATGAAGTTTGAATTTGTCCCACTTAGCTCATGTCAAGATCCACTCCAAATGGAGTGAAAATTGGTGTGTGGGCTCACAAAAATGTGCTGAGTAAGAATATGCCTCCCACTTTTAAATTCATGGGATAAATACAGTTTGAATTTGAATATGGTTTCAAACTGCCCTCTTCTTAACTATACCCAAAATGACCTCAAAAGGGTTTTGAATTTGGGTGAAACTTGGCATGGACATCCTTAGTAAAGTGTAGGAGTTTTCATATGTCCAGCCCATCTATATCACATATGGGAAATACCACTTTTGCAATATGTGAGTTTGTTTTCTAATGAGCATGTTGATAATTGTTACTTGCTCTTCATTTGTGTTCATGATCCTTCCTCAAATGAGGTGTGTGGTGTGGTGATGAACACTGCAAAAGTGTGTCAAAAACTGAGGCCCTTACATCAAACCCCATTAAATGAACAACTTCATTTAAAACTTGAAGGTTTTGATCTAAAGTAGTAAAACTTGATGTAACTCCTTCCCTTGAATAGGATATTCAAAGTTAACAAGTTTTCAACTTATAGGTTGTTAAGGACAGAGCACTCTGTTTTCAGCTGAATTAGGGCTGAAGTTGATCTGAGGTTAGAGGTTGAGTTCTTTCGAAGTTGGGGTCATATGATACATTTCTGGAAAGCTTTGTAAGAGCTTTACAACTTTTCAGTTGAGGTCCAGAGGTGTTTCATCCCTTAACCACTCGAAAAATGCAGTAGAGTTGAAACTGTCCAGAAAACAGGACAGAGTAAAGACTCTCTGTAAACTCTCTATAAATTGAGTATAACTTCCTGCATAAAAATCCAAAAATAGAAAATGAGGTAGTTCTGGAAATCTTATGAGATGGGTTACAACGTTGCAACAGAAAGTTTTGTCAGATTAGGAACAGAATTAACTGGAATTCTTGGATCAAATCAGTACCTATAGCAGGGAGGTGCTGTCCAATTTTCTCCAGAAATTCTGTTAACTTTGACATCTCATAACATTTGAACCAGGACAGATCTTAGGCCACGCAAATACTTTCTGGACTTAACTTTGATGTTAAGCTCCAGAACTGGTTTTGCCTTTCGCACGGCCTAAATCAGGTTGATATGGAAACTGGTCAGTGCTGTCATGTTGAACAGAAGATCAGCAGTCAAATTTGATTAAAAATTTGAACTATGTTTCCAAGTTTTCTGGGTTCAATGACATGTCTTATGTTATAACTCAGTGGTTTACTGTTTCAATAAATATTTGACATTTCTTAAATATATTTTTACAGATGACAGCAGATAAGCAATTGGAGAACGGGTGGGTGGTGTCCCACTGTTCTCACCGTAGCGGCTACCCGGAAGCATTGTGGCAAATGCTCCAATATTTCGGGTACGACCAGATGCCGCAGTACTTCGCTAAGGAAGAAGGCGAAGAGGGGAACAAGACGTGGACGATCTATGTTGAAGTCCCTGCAAGACCTACGCCACCCGGTTGGGTGTCGTTCACCGTCACGGTGAGAGGAAGACAACCGGAAGGGATGTGGCAAGTGGCAGCCCGTGACACTATGTCACGTTTCTGCCAACTACACGTGCAGGCTATGGAGGGCACTCCATACGCGCTCATTCCGGTGGAGGGACGGGCTCAGCATGTGTGGGAAGAGAGGTACCTGGAGGCAACGGACCCGAGTTGCCCAAGGTACAACCCCGCGGAGGCAAACCTTAGCCTCCAGATGAGGGCGGGAAACGCCGTGATGGACAGCCAAGCTGTTCATACGGAGCATCTCGCTGCAAAGCTCAAGGAGAGCACGAGCCATGGAGACCATTTTGAGAGTGCTCACAGTGCACTCCGCAATGTGCTCCTTCCGACGATCAAGCGACTGAATGAACAACACAATCAGTTGCATCGTCTGAAGAAGGCAAAGAAGAAGAGCCGTGTCGACATCGCGGCGTTGCAAGGACTGTGTAAGGATCGAAACGCCCAAGAGGGAGGGGTGAATTGGGCTTTTTCAAATTTTAGAGCAATTTAAAACTTAATGGTTGAAGCCCAATTCCCTATGTGAACTAACTACGCAAGCAAGAGTGTTAAGTGCGGAATAGTAAATGCGTAATAGTAAGGGGTGAGGAGAGAAATGCAAACTCCCGCGGAGACTCGGAGACACGGCGATTTTTCCCGTGGTTCGGTAAGATCACAAAAATCTACCTACGTCCATGTTGTGGCACCCACCAAAGAGTATAGCCACTCCCAAGTCACCAAGACAAGGGAATCCACTGTCTTTCTCCGTTCGCCTTCTCCGGCAAGGTGGAGCTCAAGCCTTGTACAATGGTGATCCTCCGGGCTTCCACAAACGCCTTGGTAAGCTCCGGAGCGATCTCTTCTTTCTCCAACTTTTACAAGGTGAGAGAAGTCACCAAGACACTCTCTCTCACTAGCCTAGAGATTCCAATCACCAAGAATGGACGCACACAAGCTTCTCTCTAGCTAGATATAGCCTATAGTTGGAGTACAAGAGGTTTTGAAGTGTGGAAGTGGTAGCTCTTGGTCTTGAATGCTTGAGAATGTGTAGTGAGGCTCTGGTGATCAAGACTTGACGAAATGGCTGATTGGAGGGGTATTTATAGCCAGCCCACACGAGATAGCCGTTGGAAAAGTAGGCAGACTTTTTCAGTGAACATCGGATCCTCCGATGCACCCCTTTATATGAGCATCGGTCGAATTCCAAATTAGCTGATGTCATGTGTTAGATGTGACCGTTGGATATAATCGTTGGATCTTTTAATCGACCGATGTTACTTCAATTCATCATCGGATGATCCAGTGAGTTGATCTTCAGAATTGGTTCAGAAATAATGTCTCGGTTGAAATCGACCTATGTACACTTACTTAATCATTGGATGATCTGGTGTGTACTTCTTCAGAATAACTCAGAAGTCATCCTTCTGTTGAAATCAACCGATGTGCCACTTCCTTCACATCGGATGATCCGGTGTGTACTGGGCTCTGAGGTCTTCTGCTTCTGCCAACTCAAACTCGACCGATGTAGTCATTTTGCAAGACATCGGATGATCCGGTGAGTGCAACTTGTTTGCTTCGAGTTGTTTTGAGTTGATCTTTTGGAATCTTCTTGAGTGACCTCTTTGACACTTGTTTAAAATGATATTATGATGAAGTGTGAGCTTCTTGTGTTGCCAATTTTGATAGAATAGAGTCGTTGTATGAGTTCTTCATTTAGTTTTCATGAGTATCGAATAACCCCTTAGAATAGATCGTTGAGGGGTCTCCATTTGTATCCAATGAGCAGTAGATGGTGTGAATAGATAGTTCATTAACGTTTGATGCGATATACGTGAAACCTCGCATCCACAAACTCATTAGTAATAACGAACGGTTGTCATTAATCACCAAAACCATACCTCACGGGGGTCTAGATGCTTTCAATCTCCCCTTTTTGGTGATTGATGACAACACAACGAGTAGAGCATAGAATTAATGGAATTAAAACGCAATGCTCAAAAAGGAATATAACAAGTACAAATTGCAACACAAGTGGCTCGAAGGCTCAAATAATAAACAATAAAGCGTAAGAGCACAAAGTAGCACCCGGAGTACAATAATAGTAAATAATAATAACGGGCAATCTCAAATAAAGTAGCCAAAGAATAGACACTCCCCCTAAAACCAGGAACTCCCCCTAGAACTGAGCTAACCCTCCCCCTGACTCTAACTCTTCTCCCCCTTTGGCATCAAGACACCAAAAAGGGAAGTCGAGTCCCTACGACTCAGGCGCGCTCCTGGCGATGGTGAAGCGGTCGGCGTCGACGGTGCTGTCGCCGGAGCTGCTGGAGGTGGAGGTCGCTGGCGCTGGAGCTGGAGCGGGGGGAGCTGGAGCTGGAGCTGGAGCTGCTGGGGGAGCTGGAGCTGGAGCTGGAGCTGCTGGGGGATCCGCTGAGACTGCTGGCGCCGGTGGAGAAGGTACTGCCGGAAGAGGTGAGGACTGGAACGACGTCGGCGGCAGTACTGGACCTGGTGCCAGTGGGGGTGCACCTGGAGCCTGACTGAGTCCCAAGTGCTGAGGTGGAAGGGCGACTCCCGTCTGCTGGTAGAGGTAGGTGACCAACCCCAGGATGCCCAACAACATCTGCTGAGTCTGCTGCTGCTGGTCCAGAGTGCGTCTCGTCATCTGGTCGACAAGGTTGGTGAACCTGTCGGTGTCCTGTCGCCTCTGACGGGCGATCTCCAGCTGCATCTCCTGCTGCTGCCTCTGAAGCTGCTCCTGTCGAGCTGCCTGCTGCTCCTGCTGCTGAGCCATCCGCTGAAGTAAAGCAGTGAGCTCTGACGGCTGAGTCACCTGAGCCTCTGATACTGGAGGAGGTGTAGGTGGTGGAGCTGCTGAGCCTCCTGCCTCTGCGTCGTGCTGCCTCGGTGAGGGAGGAGCAGGAGGGAGGTACTCCTCGACACTGTCGCTGGTGTCGCTGTCCGACCATATGTGCTGTAGGTTTCCTCCCTGAGCCTCTGCCTGTGCCAGCTCTGCGTCCTCCTGAGTCAGCTCTGCCCAGTCCTCCTCTGACAGTCTGGCTCGAACCTCACGCTTGACGGGACGGCCAAGGCAGCGGTCTCCCGGAGTGGGGACTCGGAAGTGGCTGAACCGGGTCACGTGCATCTCCGTCAGCTGAGAAACTCCTGGAGTGTCCTCTGGAACCAGCTGATGGAGAAGGTGACAGATCCAGTGACCGAAGACCAACTGTCGAAGCATCCCAACTCCGTCGGTGATCACGTCCTCCATCTCGCAGATCAGAATATCTACGATGTCGAACTCCATCCTGTTCATCACATAGAACATAATGGTCTGCTGAAGGCTCGTGAATCCCTCCAAGTAGCCAGACCTCGGTAGTAAGGTACGCCTGAGGATGTGGTGAACTGTCCGAGCTGCTGGGGTGAGAAGCGCTGGTACCCGCGGCTGGTCAGGAGTGAACGGCTGAGTGAACAGGCCTCTGATCTCCTCGAAAGGCGGTGCCACTCCTCCAGTCAGTGGCCTCCTCGGCGGGTCTGCGTCTCCGTAGACTATCTGGTGCAGGCACGTAGTAGAGAGCTCCACACCAAGCAGTCTGCCTAACAAGTCTCGAGACACGTCGTGGATCCGCCCCATGAACATGAAGTGAATCGAGCGACGGCCCTCAGAGACGTAGAGTGTCGCGTAGAACACCCTGACCCACTCCTCGACGTACGCACTCCTCTGGTGCGAGAGCAGGTCCACAAGTCCTCTGTATCTCTCAAAAAGTGGCCTGATCCCGTGTCCTGCTGCCACTGCAAGCTGATCCCAGTCGATGCTGTTATGATGGAAGAGCTTGTGGCCCCGACACCTGTAAGTCTAGTACAGGGACGCCTGTGTCAGGGTCCAGAAGCGGGAGTCAACTCGAGCGTCCCTAGGTCGCGGGAACCACTCCTCAAGCAATGCTGACCATCTGAGCTTCTTCAGTTGTCTTGCCTTCATCTTTCTGTAGTCGGTGAGTCTGACATCTTCGGCAACTCTGACTGCTGTGTCCATCAGGTGGATGGCCCTTTCGGCCTCTCTATCCTCGGCGCGGTCAGCCGCAGAGGGGCGCCGACTCGCCGTAGGAGTCTGTCCACCCCCACAAGTCCTCGGGGTGCGCCGGCGGATGAGAGGCGGCACCTCGGTCTCCTCCTCGTCGGAGCCCTCGGGAGGCACCGGCTGGATCGGAGGCTGCTCTTGCCTCTGCCGGGACTCGTGGATCCGTAAGGAACCGCGATGGCCGCGCTCACGCTCCTCGGCGGCGCGAGCGGCCAACTCCGCACGACGAGCGTCCTTGGACATCTTGCGCTTCTTCGCGGCGGGCTCCTCAATAGCCTTGCCCTTTCCTTTGCGATTGCGACCCATCTTGATGCAATTGAGAGCTAGGGTTAGCGACGGTGGAGATGAACGACGAAAAACAACGAGGGACGTCGCGCGGCATGGAGCAAACCTTAGCGACGAACGGCGAAGCTCGGCGAAATCCTAGCGGAGAGAGTGATGCGCGGTGGTGGAGGGGAGACAGCGAGGGAGGCGCGGCGGTGCGATGGAACAGCGGCGGCACGCTCGGGAGAGGCGGCGGCGTGGGCATGGACGGCGCCTAGGCGGCCGAAAGGTGGCGGTAGCGGCCCCTGGGAGGAGGCGGCGGCCCCTGGGAGGCGGCGGCGACTGCGCCTGGGAGGCGGCGGCCGAAGGGCGGCGACGGGGGCGCCTGGGAGGCGGCGGCCGAAGGGTGGCGGCGGCGGTGCCTGAGAGGTGGCGGCGGCGGCGCGAGGTCGACGAGAGAAACGGGCGGCGGCGGAGAATTAGAAGCGGGCGGCGGCCGGACGCTATTTAAACCGTACGGGCAAAACCTAGCCGCGCACAGAACACCGGATGGACCGATGATCATCGGAGGATGCATCGGTCGAGTTCAACAGAGAGTTGTTCCAAAAACTCTCTTTGAGCACCGGATGGACCGACGCTGAGGTGGCGATCATCAGTCGATTTCTGCAGGGCACCAGAAAACTAAACACCGGATGCTCCGATGTCTTCTGAAATGAACTCATCGGTTGATTTGTGACATGTGACTTGATCTGAGCACTGAACTAAAGCATCAATTGATCCGATGATCTGCTGGCCCTAGCATCGGATAATCCGATGACTACAGAAAACCTAGGACTGCCCATATGTGTCCTTGGACTTAAACACACAAAGATAAGGATGGGTCCTAGGACTTTTTGGGCAACTCCTAACCTCTAATGGAAGGCTTCAAATATAGTGCCACATATTGGCTAAGCCCTTAAGCAAAGAGAACACACAAGGTTAGGAGGGAAACCATGAAAATGTAAGGCCCATGCTTTGTGAGCTAGAGTATAGAAAACTTCTATCTCTTTAAAGCATGTACCTTTAGAATTTTGCTCTATCCACATCATATGAGTTGAGATATTGCATTTTGAACAAGTCTCCTTGTCTCCTTCTCATGATGTGGTTTCCCCTTTGTGACAATCTACCGTATGCAATGCCAATCAAAATAATGTAAGATATTAAATGAGTGCAAGTCTGTATGGCAGGAATCATGCAAGGCATAATGTAAATCTATCTTGCCAAGTTTAAACCTTCCAAAGGCTTCCTCAGGGAAAACTATTTCTAGCTCGCCCCTATCCTTTGGGAGTTAGACAAGACCTATTTGATATGCAACCTTACATGAACATGGCAACTTACATGACGTTAGATGCATCTAGCACATTTAATTCACTTCTGAGTCTAGAAAAAGTTTTCTCATCAAGTGGTTTAGTGAAGATATCCGCCAATTGTTCTTCGGACCTAACACCTTGCAAAGAGATGTCTCCTTTAGCCTCATGGTCCCGCAAGAAGTGATGGCGAATATCAATGTGCCTAGTGCGGGAGTGTTGAACGGGGTTTCTAGCTATCTTAACCGCACTTTCATTGTCACAAAGGAGAGGCACACAATCAAACTTAATTCCAAAGTCCAAAAGGGTTTGCTTCATATATAGAATTTGGGCACAACATGCATCGGCCGCTATATATTCTGCCTCCGCGGTGGACAAAGCCACGGAGTTTTGCTTTTTGCTCGACCAAGATACTAGGGAACGCCCAAGTAAGTGGCACCCACCGGAGGTACTCTTGCGATCCACACGGCATCCGGCAAAGTCCGAATCCGAGTAACCCAAGAGATGGAAACTAGCGTTCTTGGGGTACCACAAACCTACACTTGAGGTATGCTTGAGATACCTAAGTATCCTAAAGACCGCCTTACGATGCGATTCTTTAGGTGCCGCTTGAAAGCGAGCACACAAGCACACACTAAACATGATATCGGGCCTAGATGCGGTAAGATATAACAGTGAACCAATCATGGAATGGTAATGAGATTGATCAATAGGTTTACCGTCCATGTCCGCGTCGAGATGACAATTTGTCGCCATTGGAGTACTTCTTGAGCTACAATCTTCCATTTCAAACTTCTTCAAGAGGTCCTTGGTGTACTTCTCTTGGTAGATGAAAGTCCCCTCTTGAAGTTGCTTGATTTGAAATCCTAGGAAGAAATTGAGTTCTCCAATCATTGACATCTCGAACTCCCTAGACATCATGGTGCCAAACTCAAGGCTAAGAGATTTGTTAGTTGAGCCAAAAATAATGTCATCAACGTAAATTTGACAAAGAAATAAATCCCCGTTGATGTTCTTGGTGAAGAGTGTGGTATCCACCCTCCCGATCTTGAATCCTTGCATGACTAGGAAATCCCTTAGACGTTCATACCATGCCCTAGGTGCTTGCTTGAGCCCGTAGAGCGCCTTGTGTAACCTATACACATGGTTAGGATTCCTCGGATCTTCAAACCCGGGAGGTTGCTCAACAAAAACAAGTTCGTTAATATAACCATTGAGGAAGGCACTTTTAACATCCATTTGATAAAGCATAATATTGTGATGCGAAGCAAAAGCAAGGAGTATGCGAATAGCTTCTAACCGTGCGACCGGGGCGAATGTCTCTCCAAAATCTAGTCCTTCAACTTGTGAAAAACCCTTGGCCACAAGCCTTTCCTTGTTGCGGACCACCACGCCATTCTCGTCTTGCTTGTTGCGGTACACCCACTTCGTTCCGATGACGTTTTTGTCCTTAGGTCGCTCCTCCAATACCCAAACTTCATTGCGGGTGAAGTTATTGAGTTCTTCTTGCATAGCCATCACCCAATTGGGATCTTGGAGTGCTTTCTCAATATTTGTTGGTTCTACACACGAAACAAAAGAGTAGTGCTCACAAAATGAAGCAACATGGCGAGAACGAGGACTTACTCCCCGTGACGGACTTCCGATGATTTGATCCATCGGATGTGCCTTGGAGATGCGCCCATGCCTCATAAGAGGTTGTGAGGCACTTAGTGGTGGTGAGGCATCTTGCTCGTCTTGTGGTTGGACTTGACCTTGGACTTCTTCTTCTTCTTGGTGTTGTGTGGCATGTGAATCTTGCATTGGCAATGGATCATCTTTCTCTTCTTCTTCATCAATTTGAGGCGCCATGGAGGTGTTGATGTTGGAACTTGAGGCTCCCCCTTGATCATGGCTCTCCTCAACTTCGGGCTTGATGTCTCCTATGGTCATGTTCTTCATAGCTTCTCGTAGAGGCTCATCATCTATATCATCATGACCAAAACTCTCCTCTTGGGAGCCATTAGTCTCATCAAACTCAACATCACAAATTTCTTCAACTAACCCGGAGGTTTGGTTGAATACTCGATATGCTTTTGAGTTTGACGCATAACCAAGAAAGATACCAACATCACACCTTCTTTCAAACTTACCGAGTCTTTTCTTGCGGTAGATGTAGCACTTGCACCCGAAGACTCGGAAGTAGGAGATGTTGGGCTTTCTCCCAATGAGGAGCTCATATGGGGTCTTTTGAAGTAGTCGATGAAGATAGACCCTATTTGCGGCATGGCACGCCGTGTTGATTGCTTCGGCCCAAAACTTCTCCGACATGCCATAGTCATCAAGCATTGCTCTTGCAAGGGTGATGAGAGTCTTGTTCTTCCTTTCAACGACACCATTTTGTTGAGGGGTATATGTGGCCGAAAACTCGTGCTTCACGCCTTCACGATCACACCACTCCCCAATGTTGTAGTTCTTGAACTCGGTGCCGTTGTCACTCTGGACCTTGATGATGGGAAGTTGAAATTCCCTTTGAGCTCGTTTAGCGAAGGTCTTGAAGATTTCCGGAGTTTCACCCTTGTCACCTAGAAACAATGTCCAAGCATAGCGAGAGTAGTCATCAACAATAACAAGACAATAGAGGTTACCGCCAAGGCTTTGATACGTGGACGGTCCGAAGAGGTCCATGTGAAGTAGTTCAAGTGGCTTGGAGGTTGACACCATTGTCTTCATCGGATGGTGTGAGGCAACTTGCTTCCCGGCTTGACATGCGCTACAAAGCTTGTTCTTCTCAAATGTGACATCCTTCACGCCGATCACCATCCCAAGCTTGAATGACTTCTTGAGCTTGCTCATCCCAATGTGAGCAATGCGCCGATGCCATAGCCATCCCAAACTTGTCTTGGTGAAAAGACAAGTGGTCAAGCTAGCATCCTTGTTGGAGAAGTCCACCAAGTAAAGATGTCCATGCCAAAAACCTTTGAATATTAGTTCTTTGCTTGATTCACTAGTCACCACAACACCATTCTTGTCAAATGTGCACGTTAGTCCAAGATCACATAGTTGTGCAATAGAAAGTAAATTGAAACTAAGAGACTTAACGTAAAGCACATTAGAGATAGACAAATCATGAGAAATAGCGATTTTACCCAAACCAATTACCTTCCCCTTTGAGTTATCACCAAAGGTGACTTGTTCATGATTGCCGGGGTTCTCTATGGAGGTGAACATACCATCATTGCCGGTCATATGTTGAGTGCACCCACTATCGAGTACCCAATGCTTTCCTCTGGCTTTGTAGTTCACCTACACACATGAAGTTAGTTTTTGAGTTTAGGAACCCAAGCCAACTTAGGTCCTTGTATGTGTGATACAAGTGATTTTGGGACCCAAAGTTGCTTGGGGAGCTTCCCCTTCATGCCCTTGATGTCTTTGCCGATGAACCTTGCCTTCACCATTCCACCTACTTTGCTCAATAGATAGTGATAATCATTGAAAGTAGATTTGTAGTTAGAAGGCAGTTTGGGAGAAGGACGGTTGGGAAGAGGACACTCCCTCGTGTGATGTCCGGTGACCTCACAATGTTGGCAATAGGAACCAACTTCCTTGATGAAGCTTGTCCTAAGCTCCGGTGAGGGCACCTTTCCTTTGTTGGGCACCGGGAAGGATCCAAGTCCTCTCTTGTTGAAGCTTTTAGCTTGTTGGTAGAGGATTTCCTTGTGCTTGTCCTCCCCCTTAGAGAGTCTTGCCACACTAGTGCGAAGACTTTCAATTTCGTCCATTAGCTCCTTCTCCCTAGGGCTTGCTTTCAAAGGCAAAGACTTATCCAAAATATTAGTGGCATGTGAATTAGATGATATTTTGCCATCAAGGGTTTCTTTCTTTGTGTTTTTCAATTTAAGTTCAATCGCTTCATAAGCAATGTTAAGCACTTCATGTTCTTGAACCAACTCATTGTGCTTTGCCAAGAGTGCTAAGTTAGCTAAGTCAATCTCATGATACTTAAGCTTGATTTGAGCATTCTCCTCCTCGATTTGCTTGACATTTGATTTGAGCGTGTCATGCTCTTTAAGTATGATTACATACTTGTCATGCAAATCGAGGTTAGCACTTTCAAGCTTAGCACGAGCTAGCTCAAGAGCCTTAACCTTAGCCTTTTCCCTTTTTATAATGGCATGATATTCATTAATCATAGATGCTAATTCATCGGGTGAAAGCTCATCATCATCATCGCTAGAATCTTCACATACCTTGGAGTTACCTTTCGCCATTAAGCACATAGGAGGTGGACGAAGAGGTGAGTCATCCTTGTTGACGATGGCGAGGCCCGCCAAGTTTTCTTCATCTTCACTATCTTCGTCGCTTGACTCTTCATCCGTGATCCACTCATTGGCTTCACACATGAAGACCTTTTGAGGCCCTCTTCTCTTCTTTGGAAAGAGCTTGGTTTTCTTGCCTTTGTCGAATTTCTTCTTTCCAAAAGAGCGCTTGGGCTTGACCTCCTCTTCATCATCACTTTCTTCTAGCTTGTGATGCTTGCCATTGTCCTTCCTTTTGTCCGGTCTTGGACAATCATATGATATGTGGCCTAGATCACCACAATTGTAGCACGTCTTGTTTTCATCTTTTCTTGGCAAGAAGGCTTTCTTCTTGGGATCATAAGAGTATCCCTTCTTTGCAATCTTGGAGTTGAGGCGTGAGAATTTCCTCATCATCAAAGCAAGCTCATCATCATCATCTTCGCTTGTTTCCTGCTCTTCTTCACTTGAGCTAGGCTCAACCACTTTCTTCTTCTTGGGAGTTGTCTTCTTGGTTGAAGCCTTGAGAGCAATGGTTTTTGATGATGACTCCTCCATCATTCCAAGTACGCTCATCTCATGAGCATGGATTTCTCCAATGAGCTCCGAAACTTCAATGTTGTCTAGTGACTCTTTTTGGAGCATTGAATTGATAATGTTGTACTTGGGCTTGGGTAGAAGCATGAGGATCTTGCGATTGATAAGTCCCTTGCCAAGAGAAGCAATGTCAAGTGCGTTAATTTCCTCAATGAGCACATTTAAACGAGAAAACATTTGGTTAACATTCTCATGAGGAAACATCTTAAATTCATCATATTTTGATTTAAGCATGTGATATTTGAGTTCTTTAACACGAGATGAGCCCTCATGTATTTCAACTAGACATGCCCAAATTTCACATGCTTTTTCCTTACTAGCAATCCTAGCAAAAACATCTTGACTAATGCATTCATATATGGCATTTCTAGCCTTAGCATCCCATTTTAATTGGTCTCCAACATAGTCAAGATTTCCAAACCCCGCATGGGTCGCTTCCCACACTTCGGGAGCAATTGCCTCAAGGTAAGCGCGCATGAGTGCTTTCCAATAAGCAAAATTCTTCCCCTCGAAGGTAGGAACCGAACCCCCATTCTTGGCCATTTTCGCTCTCTAGCGGTGAGGCTAGAACGATCCAATGAGCAACCTCGCTCTGATACCAATTGTAAGGATCGAAACGCCCAAGAGGGGGGGGCGAATTGGGCTTTTTCAAATTTTAGAGCAATTTAAAACTTAATGGTTGAAGCCCAATTCCCTATGCGAACTAACTACGCAAGCAAGAGTGTTAAGTGCGGAATAGTAAATGCGTAATAGTAAGGGGGTGAGGAGAGAAATGCAAACTCCCGCGGAGACTCGGAGACACGGCGATTTTTCCCGTGGTTCGGTAAGATCACAAAAATCTACCTACGTCCACGTTGTGGCACCCACCAAAGAGTATAGCCACTCCCAAGTCACCAAGACAAGGGAATCCACTGTCTTTCTCCGTTCGCCTTCTCCGGCAAGGTGGAGCTCAAGCCTTGTACAATGGTGATCCTCCGGGCTTCCACAAACGCCTTGGTAAGCTCCGGAGCGATCTCTTCTTCCTCCAACTTTTACAAGGTGAGAGAAGTCACCAAGACACTCTCTCTCACTAGCCTAGAGATTCCAATCACCAAGAATGGACGCACACAAGCTTCTCTCTAGCTAGATATAGCCTATAGTTGGAGTACAAGAGGTTTTGAAGTGTGGAAGTGGTAGCTCTTGGTCTTGAATGCTTGAGAATGTGTAGTGAGGCTCTGGTGATCAAGACTTGACGAAATGGCCGGTTGGAGGGGTATTTATAGTCAGCCCACACGAGATAGCCGTTGGAAAAGTAGGCAAACTTTTTCAGTGAACATCGGATCCTCCGATGCACCCCTTTATATGAGCATCGGTCGAATTCCAAATTAGTTGATGTCATGTGTCAGATGTGACCGTTGGATATAACCGTTGGATCTTTTAATCGACCGATGTTACTTCAATTCATCATCGGATGATCCGGTGAGTTGATCTTCAGAATTGGTTCAGAAATAATGTCTCGGTTGAAATCGACCGATGTACACTTACTTCATCATCGGATGATCTGGTGTGTACTTCTTCAGAATAACTCAGAAATCATCCTTCTGTTGAAATCAACCGATGTGCCACTTCCTTCACATCGGATGATCCGGTGTGTACTGGGCTCTGAGGTCTTCTGCTTCTGCCAACTCAAACTCGACCGATGTAGTCATTTTGCAAGACATCGGATGATCCGGTGAGTGCAACTTGTTTGCTTCGAGTTGTTTTGAGTTGATCTTTTGGAATCTTCTTGAGTGACCTCTTTGACACTTGCTTGAAATGATATTATGATGAAGTGTAAGCTTCTTGTGTTGCCAATTTTGATAGAATAGAGTCGTTGTATGAGTTCTTCATTTAGTTTTCATGAGTATCGAATAACCCCTTAGAATAGATCGTTGAGGGGTCTCCATTTGTATCCAGTGAGCAGTAGATGGTGTGAATAGATAGTTCATTAACGTTTGATGCGATATACGTGAAACCTCGCATCCACAAACTCATTAGTAATAACGAACGGTTGTCATTAATCACTGAAACCATACCTCACGGGGGCCTAGATGCTTTCAGACTGGTACAGAATCTGACCCAGCAGAACGAGGAACTTACTCAAGAGCGGGACGATGCTATTGAGGAAGCGCAAGGCTGGGAAGAGGACTACAACCATGCCATGGACGAGGTACATGCATTGCAGGACCTCGTACCTCCGGTGTTAGGCGCACCGGTGGTCTTGGGTCTTCCAGCAATGGGAGAACCCGGAATGGGAGAAGAGGTGGTAGATCCAGAGCTACCAGCAGAGGTACCGGAGGAGGACAACCCGCAGGAGGTCGATTTCTACTCCCAATAGGGGGTTACAGTTGCCATGTAGGGCAGCCAGGGTAGTGTAACCCAACTTTTGTAATAAGTGACATGTCGTGTAGACAGTAGCGTATGTATAGGTAGTGACGACATGAGCACGACTTCTCGGAGACCCGAGAATAATGTATATTGTATAAAGTTTATGCTTTATCAATATATGTGAATGTTGTGCACTTAAACTCAGAAGTGCACCAATCTCACTCTTTATTTCTGGACAGTCCAGAAATAAAACTTCCAAGTATCTATCAAGCCACAACCATCAGATTGGAAGATATTCCAGTAGTCCGAGAGTTCCCTGATGTATTCCCGGACGATTTGCCGGGGATGCCACCCGATAGAGAGGTGGAGTTCAAGATTGAACTTGCACCGGGAACCATGCCAATATCCCAAAGGCCGTACAAGATGGTGCCCAAGGAGTTTGCTGAACTGAAGACTCAGCTCACAGACCTTCTGGAGAAGGGTTTTATTAGGCCGAGCTCCTCGCCATGGGGCTGTTCTGAATTATTTGTCAAGAAGAAGGATGAGACATTGCGGCTTTGCGTGGACTATCGTCCATTAAATGCCGTAACCATCAAGAACAAGTACCCGTTGCCACGGATCGACATGTTGTTTGATCAGTTGGTCGAAGCAAAGATCTTTTCCGAAATGGATTTAAGATCCGGGTACCATCAGATTAAGATAAGGGCTGAGGACATTTCAAAGACGGCTTTCTCGACGAGGTACAGACTCTATGAGTACCTGGTCATGTCCTTCGGCCTCACCAATGCTCCAGCTCACTTCATGTACTTGATGAACTCGGTATTCATGCCGGAGCTGGACAAGTTTGTCGTGGTCTTCATCGACGACATCCTGGTATATTCCAAGTCGGAAGAAGATCACAAGAAGCATATGCGTAAAGTCTTGCAACGGCTGTGGGATCACAAGTTATACGCAAAATTCAGAAAATGCGAGTTTTCGATATCGCAAGTGCCTTTCCTCGGGCATATCATCTCAGCGCAGGGTATCGCTGTAGACCCGAGCAAGATCACTCAAGTGCTGAATTGGAAATCCCCGAGAACTGTTCACAAGGTACGGAGTTTCCTCGGGCTCGCGGGATATTATCGGTGGTTCATTCCGAACTTCTCGAAGATTGCCAAGCCAATGACAGAGCTGCTGAAGAAGGCTACCAAATATGTTTGGAGTCCAGCGTGTGAAGCAGCATTCAAGGCTTTAGTCAAGCACCTCACATCAGCACCGGTTTTGGTGCAGCCAGACACAACAAAACTGTTCGATGTGTACTGCGATGCATCCGGCATTGGGCTCGGATGTGTGCTGATGCAAGACCAAAGAGTGGTCGCGTATGGGTCACGGCAGCTTAGAAACCATGACCAGAATTATCCAACCCACGACTTGGAGCTCGCTGCCGTGGTACTTGCACTAAAAATGTGGAGGCACTACCTACTCGGTAACCGCGTACATTTATATACCGACCACAAAAGCCTCAAGTACATATTCACTCAGAAGGAGTTGAACATGAGGCAGCGAAGATTGTTAGAATTGATAAAGGATTACGAAATAGAGATCCATTATCATCCGGGCAAGGCAAACGTAGTGGCAGATGCGCTGAGCCGCAAGTCACACGTCAATAATCTGACCATCACACTGTTGGAAGAGAGCGAACCACCACTACATGTGATTCCACACGGAGCTCTCTACAATCTAGCTTTGATCCCCACCATCCATGAAGAGATAGCGGCAGCCCAGAAGAATGA